>OX439035.1:26051579-27478978 GCA_949317995.1 Acholoe squamosa | reverse complement strand
CAGTGTTATAACCACAGACCATACCAGAGCAGGAGTGTATTGAAGGGGGATGGGGGACTGAGAGGGGGTTGTATTAGTGAACCCTGGAGCAGCGTCTCCACACCACATTTGCCACCTTTGATCAGTCCCTGGAGGCGCCTACAAAACATAAACCCCATCCTCACACCCCCTACCCGGGTCACTCAGACCCTATATCTTTTTACCCAATAAAATAAACAGATGACGTCATGGCCAACACCTAGGGGGTCACAACCATGGCTTGTACCTCCAATGCATGATGAGGAAATAAAGGGGGAGGAGGTAGCTTTTACTCTTGCTCCTTTTTTTATTTAGAGTAGGCTAATGTGAGTTGGGGAGGAGGGGGTGTAAGAGTGGGGTTGTGACCGAGCAATGGTATGGGTGTGTGGTGTGTGTGCCAGGACAAGGATGAAGAACGTGTGGAATGCCTCGTGAATCTGTCTCACCCCTATACCCCTGTCACCTGCCCACCCCAGTGTTACTGTCTGCCCTCACCCTACACACAACTACCTTCCTTGGTGTGTCCATATGGACCCATATGGGTTCCATCAGCCCCAGTGATCCTTGAAATATGAAGGATAAAGCCATGCGGGCGTGACCGACGTCAGGTGGCACTCTGGGATTCATCTTGTTAGGCAAATGATAAATGCACATGAGATGGACGCTTTTGTATTATCTAAAAAAAAAGTATAGTCTTTTATGCGCAGGTTAGCGAGAGTGCCATGTAAATTAGTGATTTTGAGGCTGATTGGTAGAAGTTGGACTCCGAGCTCCCAGTCTGGTCTCAGAACACTGTAGGGTTCCAAGTGAAATGTCTGGACCCAACAAAATGGAGCACATTCATTGTTTCTGCCTGTGGCATTTGGACCCAGCTACACCAATCTACCCTTTTCTACATACAAGACAATAGGGTCTTCACTTCATCCCAGATTCCTTTCCCATTACTGGGGGTATCTCCTGTTGGAGATTTTAGTGTCTAGGGTGCCCCGCAGCTATAGCACACGTCAACCTCCACAAGTTAAATGCCCCAGACTAGGAAACCTTATATTGTAACAGCTTGCTCAAGCATCATACATTTACTGAAGCCTCAGGGGCCAAGCCTTTTATATGGCAGTTTAACCGTACCCTAACTATTAATGTCGGTTACAGATGGAGCTTTGTCTGTTGCTGTTAGGCTGAATCAAAGCAGAGCAAAATATATTCATCATGGATATGCCTTACAACTTTGATGAATATGAATAAAGATAAACTCATTGAAAATTTCTCCATATACCAGTCAGTATATCATCTGTTGTATCAAAATGCAGTAAATTACCCTCAAAAAGAAAAAAAAAATCAGCCTACAATCATCTGTCTGTTTCCGGGACTTTCCCTGATTCTAATTCTGAGCTTTCACCATGTGTGGGCGTCTGGTGATGCACTGGTAAGTGTTCTCTGTCAGTGAGATCTTTTCCTTTTAGGCCAAGAAAAAAAAAGGTGTGTTTCCAGTAAGATGAACTGAACTGCTAGGGTCGGTAGGTCGGATTTTTTTTTTTTTTTGGGGGGGGGGGTGAGACATCTTCCTGCTGTTCAATGCAGGCAAAAGAAACACAATTTCAACCACAATAGTCCGAAAATATATATGGTAGGGGCCTAGTGGTCATTATTTTTCAAGGGGGGGGGGGTTTAATGCAAGAGAATTGAAATAAAAATTGAAATGATTTCAAGTTTTAAACAGACAAATTAAGAAGACCTCTAGTGAAGCACAGCAGCCAGAGGAGGAGAGGCATGGGAGGTATAGTGACGTTGGGAGGAGAGCTCAGGGACTGCAGCCAGTCTATGAAAAGCCTGCATGCTACTATCATTCAAAAGCTTATTGGCCTAATCAGCAGATAGAGATCTTTCCAAAATGTGGTCTGCCATTTTTGTAGGTCTATTGGTATTGTTACTATGGTCCTGTCAAAAAAAAAATCGGCCCTGTTTTGCTAGCGGGTTACTGGAAACACACCCTTTTTTCATGGCCTTATATAGGAACTCTCACGAGTTCTGGCTATTGGCTGTTGATAGGGTTCCCTGGGAGGAAAACCTATACCGGGTATGGTATTTCCCTAAAACCAGTAAGTTACCGGTATGTTTTATCCCATAATCAACTTTAACCTAGAAATATAGAGCCCTTCTATGTTATGTGTCAGTTGACCAGACGGAAGAATAACTGGATCTGTCAAAAGAAAAGAATTGATGGGTTCCCGTCGTTGTTCTTTGGCATTGTTAGTATTACTAAGACATTTATTCACCACATGGGGTCTTGTTCACATAGCTCCCATGAGCAACTCGTGAGTGGTTCAGACAGAGACCTTTATATATACCACTATCGTTACTATAAGGTCTCTGGTTCAGATCTCCAAGAGAGCATCTATCAAACGAGCACTTGATGACAAGCTGTCTTTAAGACCCAATGTCGCATATAGCCTGGAGGGTGCTTTGGGTTAGTTTGTGAAGATGGCTGGCAGATGACAATACTGGGAACAGCTCAACCCACGGAATAGATCGCCAATGACCCAGACCCATAGACCCGATCAGCTCACTCCCCTGCCACATACTACATACATATCTCAGCCACCTCACAGGCTCCTAACCCAGTCTGACACTGAACATAGCCATGACGATTTTGACCTTTAGGTAGCAGCCCAAGAAGCGGCTCAGGGGCAGGTCAGGGTGTGTGGCTATTGTCACCATGAGGGTTGGTGAGCTGCTCCTACCCTTGACACACATGTCACGACACGCTGCCCACAGGACACAGGGGTCGGGTTTCTGCCTCCCGCTGTATACATACCCGATAATGAACAAGAGAGGGGTAGATATGTGGTGAGAATGGTACTGGAATGGTGCAGAGGTATTTATGAAGAAGGAAGGAATTATCATCTTTATCGGGTGGCACGCCTCTGCCGCAGGCATTCCTTCGTTAAAAAGAGGTCATATTAGTATTCTATTGTGTGGTTTGTTCCCACAGGGCACTTACAAATGTATTGGCATAATGTAGTGGCATTTAGGACGTGAACGTGTTTTATCATAATAAACCAATTACCATCAACATGCTCTGACCTCGGTTCATCTGTGATTTCGGGCTTCCCTAGCCCACTTAAAAGGGTCTATTTCTCCTCTTTCCTATCCCCTCGGGATGTGTGTGGTGCACATATGTGCGAGCACTGATGCATTCCGCTGTGAAATTGTGTAATGTAGTTCTCGCCATGAATATGACCTTAGTTGTCGAAATGGCATTAAATATATATTACTCACTCACTCACTCACTCATATGTGATTTTCTGCCCCATATCCACTTGTCCAGGGGCTCAAATTAATCCTCAATGTTTCATACATGTATGCCCCTCATAAGGGATGAATAGGTGCTACAGTGAAACTTGGTTATAACAAACTCCCTTATAACGAAATTTGGATATAACAAACAAAAATGCTTAGTCACAAACCTCTCTTATACATTTCTATAGTAGAAAAACTTGGTTATAACAAAGTACTTTAGCCATAAACCTGTTTATAACGAATTAATTCTGACCCCCAAATTGGGAAAATATGCACTAAATGATTTATTTATATCAATATAACTTGTGTTCATGTTCCCAGATTAGGTATAGATGTCCTTAAACAGGCCTTAACACCTCTTAGATCTTGGCCACTGGTACAAGTGACAGGGTGAAAGGGGGTAGATGTCCTCAAACAGGCCTTAACACCTCTTAGATCTCGGCCACTGCTACAGGTGACAGGGTGAAGGGGGGGGGGGGTAGATGTCCTTAAACAGGCCTTAACACCTCTTAGATCTCGGCCACTGCTACCCGGACCAGAAGGCAGTATCTACTTCTCCTATCAGTGGCTACTGAGAATATGCTGATCAATAACTGCATATTGCAGTAGGTACTGCTGAAATACTTCCGAAACAGCTGACTCTACACTGCATTTTCAGTCTACACTCAGTAGTGTACTGACTATCAACTGAATATGCACTGCATTTCAGACTAGAATCAGTAGTCTACTGACTCTCAACTGAATGTTAATAGATTCCAGAAATTATACACTCTGTGCAGCAGCATAGATGCAGTAGTCTACTGACCATCTACTGGTATGACTCTGTCCATTCTCAGATTATTTACCTGATGCTTCTAAGACAGTCCATAGTGTGAATGTCAGTATGGTTGTGAACAGCAATCAAAAGATTCAGTAATGTAATAATGAAACTATCCCGTGTTTGTGGAGACAAGCATACTTCACCCCTTTGCATATGAATATCTTATTCAGTGCCAGTAATGGATACACATGGATGTTGGGGTGTATGAAAGTAAGGAATTACTCACTGACTTTATATAGGGTACAAATATACTGAATCTTTTGGTCCCCATCATTTCTTTTTTTACATAGTATACATGTATCATTGATAATTGCAAAGTGCTTGTCTCATCACCTTAACATCAGTAAACCGAAAGGCATTATACTATAGCAGCACTCTATAGATATGTCTACTCTTACCCTTTTGCTATGGTAAGAGTTACCCAGTACTACTGAATCAATACTGCCCTAGCCCCCTCCTACATGATTTGCATGCACTACTAGGAAGTAGTAACCGCTCCACATAGCTGATGGGGCGGTGGCTCAGGGGGCTAATGCGTTGGTAGAGTAATCAGAAGATCCCAAGTTCAAATCCAGCAAGGACCACCTAGAGAGGTATTGGTAGTGCCAGTACTAGAACAGGGGCTGCTTCTTTTATGCTTCTACCTGCCCCCAGCAGTAGTTTTCAGTATGATCTACTGCTCAACTACTGCTATAGCAGCAGCCATTCAGTAGTGCTGATTGAACACTGCCCTAACCCCATATATGGTCATGCAGCATTAAATTAGTAGATACTGTTCAAATGCTGCCATCTAATTTACATAATTGGGACAACTGATTCAATACTGCTTGCATGCTGCTAATACTACTGTTCTACTACTGTACCATTGCTGCAAGTTTTGTGGTGCTGAGCAGTAGAATGACAGTAGATGCTGATACAATACTGTTTCTGATGCTGCTTTCACACTGAATCACTACTGTCACACCACACTGTTTCCCAGCTGCTCTAGTGCTGCATTTCTACTGCATTTTGGTCCGGGTACAGCTGATGGGGGGGGGGTAGATGTCCTTAAACAGGCCTAAACACCTCTTAGATCTCAGCCACTGGTACAGGTGACAGGGTGAAGGGGGGAGGTAGATGTCCTTAAACCTTTCCAAAGGGCTGAACTTGCTTACAACGAAATTTGGTTATAACGAATTTTTTCTGCCTGTAACACCTAGTTCGTTGTAACCAAGTTTTACTGTATATGGTATAAAATATGACACTAATGGGATATGACACTTCCATGTTGCATCAATTGTGTAATGTGGTATAACATGTGGACAGCAATGGCAACACTTGAGGTGAGAACCAGAACCAGATGAACCTGGATCCTCCAGACCGATTTGTAAAGATCCATGTCAACTGCAGGCCAATTGATCCGCCTACAAAGCTACTTCTTTTTATCCGAACCCATCGTTTTATACCAGGCAGCAATAGCAAGAATGCCGATTCCCTCAGGCAAAACTCTTACTGTTGACGATTGAGATGGAGAGGGAGGAGTCTCCCAAAAAGCTGTATTTATGTATAAATAAACTAACGGTTGGCTGTAAGTTTAGCTGCAGGTCCTTTAGGGTTGGTTTTCATTAGTAATTTGAGGAGCAAATATTAAGGGGATAATACACCCAAGCTGTTAGATTCTAAATATCCATATATAGCCTGTAGATTAGAAACAGCTTGACAAGTCATGGTGAAAGATGATTGATGTGGAGTTCAGACTCTACGTTTCTGCCATGTAGCCTGCAGTCATAGTTAGTAGCGACTAGTGATATGTTCATACATGAAAGTTTGTACCATAAAAAGGACATTCTTGCATGTGATTGAGTATACAATGTAGCTGTCTTTTTCCATACAAGCACAACATTTTTCAATCAGACCTCCCTCTTTTAAAGGCCCCACACAGTAAGTGTTCCAACAAAAAGTAACACTTCAAGATTTTTGTAGTGGGCAAATTATTAGCTCGTAAAGAGTGGAGGGCTTGGGGGAGTTTTTAATTAAGTCTGTCAGTGGTCAGGAGTGTCAAAAGCCAAACGTTGGAGCCTGGAGTACTGGTCATCTCCTGGCACCTACCAGCGGGTTCCAACGTGATAGATAGGTGTCTGCTCGCACCCTGCAAGACAGCCAGCCTGTAAGGGCCAGGGGATGTTCGGGAACCATTGCAAGAATTGTGTGAATATGGAAAACACAACTTAACTAACTATACTGTAGCTTAGAGTTATACTGGTGGAAAATTGATTTTTTGAATGCATAGGATATCCATGGTGGCGAGGGCATAGGCTCTTTAAGGTCATTGAAGATTGACATGGGGATGGGTGAGTGAGTGTAGAGCACCTAAAGGTCATTGTCAGCTACTTCATGTGTTATTCAGTACCTAGCTGTAACAGCCAAGAGATGATATTGAAGCCACTTTCCTAATGTCTTACAAGTACTCTTACAACATTAGGAAAGTGGCTTTGGGTACAAATATATCTATTATATCAAAACAGTAATATCAGTGGGGGTGCAGAAAGTTGAGTGTGCAGTCCATGTGCTAGGGATGACGAGATGATGCTACAACGGCAATGAGAAAACTCACTTTCTGAACGTCCCCTTCCTATGTCTGCTCCTCATACAACCCCTGTCCTAAAGCATGTCAGTCTGTAGGCCCCATACCGTGTCTGTACTCATAAGTCACACGCTCAATGTTCCACCCCTCCAGGGATCCCCTCACCCAACCACCCTTATACAGGCCGCACTGTTAAAAAGCCCCTACCTTTGATCCTCCTCCCCCAACAGATCCACAAGATGCAGCCTTGCTTGGTTTATTTACCTAGCCCCTATTTTACCCAGGGTGGGTGAGGGTAGAGTGGGCGGCAAATCGGCCGGTGTAGCCGATCAGCAGTTTGCCTTTGCTGCTGCTTGTGTATGGGGTGTCAGGTGTCCCAAGTTTATTCTTTATTACAGCTCATGATTTCCTTTAAGCCTCTATGTTGCTTACTCTGGTTACTATGAAGTCCAGTTGATCTTTTCTGTGTATATATTTGATAGATGATGTGCCATGATGTGAATTGTACCATTGTAAATACAGGGCCAGTCTAATTTGCCAAGTGATGGCCGATGAATTAAATATCTTAAAATGACATAGTGTTATCATTTAAATACACATTTCCCCTTAAACGCTCTGAATCTACCTTTCAATTGTGAAGTAGGCCTACAATTATGATATCCCCCACAAATATCGATCTTTCAATGATCACTCCAGTAAAGGGGCACACGGAAAGCAGTAGATTTCGATTTAAGGTTAACATCAGCTGCAGGTACACAGAAATGTACCATCATGGCTCACATCACCACTAACATTTCAACCTCAAGGTCATGTCCTAATACAAAATATGACACAGTTGGTCCTTAAATGTGAAAGAGTATAATATATATTAGGTCGTGACGACCTCATCAGAGGACTCCCTGGGTGTTGCCCGGTCCTTTGAAGGTCGAAGTGCATACTTTGTACTTGTTGAGGCTACCACAGGGTCTCTGTCCACTCACCCTGCACGTCCGGAGGTACAACATAGGCCTTCTCTGTTCTTTTAGTACACAGTTCCCCCCACTCTTGGTGACCTCAATCTCGGGTGATGTGAACCAATCCTATATTGTCCCCCATTTCTAGGAAAGGAACACCTAGGAGATAAAGGCATCCGGGAAATTTCCTGATAACTGGAGTGTGTGGGAACAGAGAATAAAACTCCTGAGGCAATGGAAGGAAATTGAATATGGCTGTATTACCTGCTAAGTATACCGTAGTTTTAGTTGGGTTCCAATTGGTTGTAGCATGGGTGCTGCTAGGGTAACGTATCCCTATGGATGTGTAAAACACTACTCTAACATTAACATATTAACACGCATGGGTAATAAGCAATGCGTGAGTGAAGTCATTAAAAAGGCAGGCCTATTGACCTTGTGCACCCCTAGCAGCCCGACCCCATCCACATCTGACCTCTGGGGCTAATGGGCCGGGTGGCCGCACCCCATGAAGGATGGTGTGAGAATGACAGCTGCTCCTTGGGAGAACCACTTCTGGCACCGAGCTGCTCTGAGCTACTCCATTAGGCCACTAAAAAAATTACTGGTTTCTCATCACCGCGCGCATCAAAAAATTGTGTTTTGAAGATTTTTTCTTTTTTTTACAGATTTTTAGAAACATGGTAAAAATAGAAAAAATATGGGCATATTTGGTATCAAAGTAAAGCTACTGATGCCAGCAGTGCAGTGGACTAGAGATTGGGTGCATTTGCACAATTTCCCTTAATCAGCAAACCCTTAAGTACTAAAATCAAAATTTTTGGTCTGAAATATTTGGGACGCTCTAAACCACGGCACCCAGTATAGCCCAGAGAAAAAAAAATCGCCCTCGTCATATTTTTCAGGGGGTGGTGATGAGAAACCAGTGTTTTTTTAGTGGCCTTACCATATACACATCCGTACCATGGTTATACCCTAGTTCAGACCCATAGAGTTAGTGTATAATTAAACTGGCTCCAGTCTAGTGTGTAATGTATATACTGATATGTGAACATTCATGCTTCGTACACGGTATGCATCCCAGTGATACATATCGATACATTGCATGCACATTTGTAGGATATGTAGTATGTTACTACATGTATGTACTCTACACAGCAATTTCTGCTTCAATATTGAAGCATATTTTAATACTTTTGTAGAGGATTGTCCTCAGCCAAAGCCTGGCGGATTCCATTTATGACGGACTATTAGGGGATGGACTATCACCTTTAGGTCACAGAACTTCAAGGGCAGCATGTCACACGACATTGGTTTTGTGCAAAGTGCATAAATTCTAGAATTCATCATTAGAAATTTGCTTTTAGACGGGACCCTTCTGAATCCCAGGGTCTCATAGATCCCATAGTTATTATGTTCGTGCCATAGTAGGCTGTGTGTAAGAGTGCACACACATGTTACTTAGGGTTAAGGTACCATGCTGGTACTGGAGTTATGGCCCAATAGTGAGTGGTGGTAGTAGCAATACGCCTACTCCTCCAGGCACTGGGTGTGGTCGGCTTCACACTTGAGGGTTGAGAGCAGCGCTGCCTCCTGGGGCATTTCCTGCTCTCGTAATAGTAAAATGGCCTCCTGACTAGTTTGTAATTACCCCTACCGTATTGAAAGTGCTGTAAATCCGCGCATATAAGATGCGGCTTATACATCTGCATCCTATAGGATTTGACCCAACCCAGGGCGCATCTTATATGCGAGGATCCTTCACAATAGAACAATACTAAAAGGACTAGAATTTGACCCCTGGTGCATCCTATAAGATTTATCCAATCTCAGGGTGCGTCTTATATGCGAGTAGCGTCCTAAGCGCGGGGAATCACGGTGGTAAGCGCCCGATGCGATTAAGAAATATCTGAATATATGTTTCGCAATTAGGAGCTCTAATTAGGCTACAGAGACATGTAGTGTAATCTTAATTGTATTCTTTCAGAATGTACATTACATGATACATGCTTCTATCACACTTTGTGGTCGTGGTTGAAGGAAGAGGTAAAATATGTCTTCGTTATTCTCCCTTCTACCACACCTTATCTCAGCTGGCATGCGTGTCTCGAGCAATCACTGTGCATGGCCTTTTTTGCAAGTTGCGAATTAGTGCAATCACGAAGCATTAGGAACTTCATACCACACGTATTTTAGAGGCGCACTGCCTCAGTTGTGTTCTATTTATACCCACCCTTGTTAGTACGGGCACGTCACAAAACCAAAACCCCAGAATTTCCTGAAGTACGGAACCCAGACCCACTTTTCCAAGAGGTTGCAGGCAGACCCCTTGAAGTCGGCCTCTCAGAAGACTGGGGTTGGGCTAATGATGGTGAACACATGGCTTACTCGAGCAGCTCGGAGCAGTTCAGTTCATCCTGCCAGCTACTCAAGAAAACAGCTTACACCATTGGTTGAGCTGCTCTTTTGAGAATGAGCAACTCATGCTCCTCTACCACCACTCCTCTTCAGGAACACTAGCACCTATATCTCTGCATATTACTAGACATGTCCTCAGTAGTGTGGATTAGTCTGATTTAGGGGTCCACCAACTCTCAATGGTGGAGACCTGGAGCTGCTCCAGCCGGGTGCTCCAGAGAACCCCCGAGCTGCTCTTCAGTGTATCTATTTCTGTTTCAATTTATTATATCGGCTCTCAATGAGGAGGTCAGTGGGGGCAGGTCAAGCACGAGGGCAAACAGACTTACATCGTGGAAGTCGGGAGGGGGTGGGTACTGCCACCAGTCAGGGATCCAAAGCTGCACGCATTAGCCACAGGCTTAGGTAAACAGGAGGCTGTCCCAGACTAAGCGCTTGGTCAGCGATACATTGAGATAACTGAGTTACGAAGAACAGATCTTACCTAAAACTTAAAAGAGTATTGTTTTATGACTTACCTACCTACCTTCATGTGTTAATCAGTAGGTGATGTGAAAGAAAATTTTAAAATAATTACCGGTAACAAAATATCAATTTCCAATGTGGGGTCAAAACGAAAAAAAAAAAAAAAACCCGATGCACATGGCTTGTGGAATATGACAATATGCCACCCGACCATCTCGTTGGATAAAATGGCAAGGCATCGTGACACATATTCAATAATATACTGTAAACCACAGACGGAGAACTAACTGAGCTGGTTATGGGACATTTCAAATATAAACGTATAGAAAAGAAGAACTTGTACAGAGCGAGTGCTGCAGGTCAGCGGAGTTGTTTTGGGCACTTTGTCTAAAACACGAGCAGCCCGTACAGACCGCTGTTCGGTGGTGAATTGAGTAGTTCCTCCTTGGGGCTTACACAAAGGGGACTTGTGCTGGTTTGTTGGTGAATATGCATTGTTTAGATTGCCTGACGCAGACCATGGCCAGCCTCCCTCCCAGGGCACTGGTCACATGGAGATAGCGTTACTGTAGAGTAGCATTCCTGTCCACTGACTCATCCCATGTCTCCAGTTTACTACAATTAATCAATAGTTTACGGTGTTTTTCACCAAGTGGTGTTATGAACAATGTTTAAGTGTTCTATGGTGACATATGAAACATGGCTGGCACATAGACACACATACTCAAGGTCTCAGATGTCATCCAGCCTCTATAGGAATAGCACTAAAGGACGGTTCTGTCTGACCCATTTTTCCCTTTTTAATGGTTTACCTATTGCTCATAGAGATGCAGCATTCCCTCCTTTATTGTGTTTTCCTTTTAAAGTCCCCGGCTTTATCACTTTTTGTATGTCAAATAAACATGTCATGTGAAGAATTAGTTCACGGTGGTTAAACCCAAGGCGTACGTGACCCAGGGCCCAGCAGACCATGTCCCAATGTGCGCCCTTATCTAGCCTGGCCGTCTGCTTCACCCTCAGGGCGTGGTCCGGTTGGTCAGTTATGTACCTGGGAAAACAAGTCTTGACCATGGTCAATCTGCTGCTATATCTACTGTATCGTATCCTCAGGCTTGGTGTGGGTGGTCAGCAGAGCAGAGCTATCGGCCTTTTCTCTGTATCCACATGTGTTGGCATGAATATGAAGGTATTTTGATCCATTGGGTTATTGTGGAGGTTTTATTTAAACAATACCTATATGTGTATACATGTATTTGAATGTAATTCCATCATACTCTGTTGTTGTCTTGTGCTGCATACCCCAAAATCCCCGTCAATATGGGAAATGGACACATGCATTGTATGGTCTCTCCATTACCTATAGCTTTTTGAAGGACAGAATGGCAAATAGCTTAAAAAAACAACTTCGAAATACAATAAGCAACCATTTTATGATTTATAGAAATGCATTTTACTCTTTCCTGAACAAAGCCCTCAGTGCCCCTATTGATGCAAAAGTACCTAAAGGTACAACCATAAGAATTCCAGATGGAACCTCCCAAATACAGATTTCCTGGAAATCACCACATATGTTGATGTGTATTCTCCATGGTCTGTTGGGATGCCGGCTGTATCAAATCAGCTTAGATTCTAGAGATGATTGAGAATCTTAACCCCTTAAATGCCACATAATGTCTCGAATTTATAGGCAAGTTTTTCATGATGCGCCTTAGGCTGTACAGTGCTGGTGAATCCACTCCCCTCCACCATTTTAGAGCATGAGGCAACCCCTCTCTCATTGTATCAGCTACACAAGGTTGACTTTCATTCACCCTGAAAACAAATACCGATAATTATGACTCACTAAAACACCATGCAATTGTTAAAGGGTTAAGTGCTTGTCCTCCCACACCTCCAGAATTGGTGCACCCATGTCGTGGTCAGTCTAGAGGTGGCATATGTGTAGATGCTCCTCCCAGGTTGTGGGCATTTTGAGGGAGGTAATCAACGGTGACAGCTGGCTACCACCTCCCACAGCGCCTACACCTTTATAGGTGCAAGTAGACTTGCACAGGGCGTGATTTCTTGTATCTTAAACAAACTTATCCCAAATAACATAGCCAAAAAATACTGTCGTATGTGTTCACTTTTAGTTATAGACTTCTTTCGCATTAATATATATTCTCCTCATATCCTTGGACGATTGTTTGGGGAAAAAGAGAGTTATAGACGCCACGATAAAAAGGTTTACCAGATGCCTGGAACATAATCATATTGTGAAGATAGATGTACATTGATAACACGTCTACTGACAGCTATCGGTCATCGTGACCTTCTGTGGTCCTCTGACTCCCCCCAGTCCAGTCAGGAAGCTAAATATTTGCAGAGGAAACATTATCATTCCTGAGCTCACACTATACACTAGCCACACACCACTGAATGCACTGGAGGAGGGGGAGGGGATAGAGGACAGGCGGAAGTAGGGATCAGGGTTAGGCTTGCTGCAACCTTATAGTGGTTATACTCTCTGGTGCATATTGGTAGCCATCTTGGGTTGGAGCAAGGTAAATGTACCAAAGTTATCTGTGGTCAGGTTGAGGTCCAGAGCAGAGCGCAGCAATTGCACCCATTACCCTGAGAATGTAAAGTACATATATCGATGAAACGGTACTTGACAGTAGACTCTTGATGTATATCCTTCACTCTCCCCATGGACCTGACTATCAATGGCAATGTCCTTGTACCCGGGCCTTGTACGTAGTAGACATAATGACCACAGCCATTTTTACTGAAATGTGTTAGTATTTCACCTTTAATATTGGAGGTGTGGGATAATAGACATCTAGTTAGGGCAATGCTGTTCATTCCCACAAAATTGAGGTTATGCTCACTGCCTCAGAATATGATCATACCTTTCTCCTTTGGTACATTTAGTGCCACTATCAGTGCCCAGTGTAAGTGAGCCCACCTGGGGGATGGCTGATGATGTTAATGTGGTCAGCGCCCTTCTCACTAACAGGGTGGTCAGTTCTCACAGCAGCCCCCGGCCATCCATCACCTGGCATTACCTGTGTCCACCTGTCACTCACCAGCTGACCATGGGATGGAGTTACGAGCCCTGTCTGTAAACTAACGCTGACTTCTCTCAGCAAGTAGTATTGGAATACAGAATGTCGTCCCCTTACTTTAATATAGGCCGTTGTAAGTGTGTGATGATCCGAGTCTTTTTACCTGAAATTGCATATTTACTATATTGTACAGGTAGCAATAAATAACCTGGTTATAATTTCCATGAACTCTATAGTAAATGTGGTACATGTTTCTACCTGGAATTTCGGCTCATTTGGATACAGATATCCTGTCAGCTCTTGGCACAGTTTGATAAGATAGGTGCAGTATTCTTAAAAAAACAAGGTACAGAATCTGCAGAACTGGTGTCCTGGATGGTTCAGATGCTAGGTTTGGGCTCAAGATGTACTGCTAGTGATAGGAGGAACCCATATCTTAGATGGCGTCTGGGGCACCTAGGGTGTGTACCCCTGTGTTTGCCAACAGAAGGGAGGTTATGATTTGGACGTGATACCCAGGAGTGTAATAAGGTTAACCTTTGGCGCTGGCCCGGTGTCGGTAGGTCGCCATTTAACTGTGATCACCAGACCATACCAGGCCCGATTGCCGCTCCAAGGAACATGAGCAAAATATGAATAAGAATAAATAAGAAAAGATAACACGAAATGAACAGCTATGCAAGGAAATGGTGACAGCCACCCAAGACTCCCTCTCTATTAAGGTAGTGCCTCGGCCTTCCTCCCGGGGCCTTCCTCCACCCACATGGACGAGTGAATATACTGAATACGTGGATGTGTTTGTTCAAATCTGAAACATAAGTGTATAATCAAGGACTTGCGTCAGAGCCAAGATTAACTACGTCTGCAATAGAAATACCTTCATTTTTATCTGCAGTAAAATATTTCCTAAAAGAAAGCATGTAAGCTATGTACCTATACAGGGCAAGACGCGATATGTATATACATGTGCACATGCGGAAGTACAGTTCTAGGTATTGTATTTTAGAATATCTATTTCTCTTGTAGTATCCATGTAGATCGCCAATTTCCCTCTCCGGATATTGTACTGCCTATTTACAGATGCCCTTGAGCATTGAGACCGAGAGAAAGGAACATTTGGGAGGATTGGGGGGGGGGGGGGGGTAGAAAGTGCCCCTTAGTGCCTTCAAAGAATGAAGATATAAACAAAATATTCTGTTTTCTCTAATAGCTCCTCTGGCCACGGTAGTATCTTGTTCTGCCCGTGAGTCGTGAGTGAGTGATTCGGAACGTGACATGGGTCGGGGTGATGTCATTCCTCCATGGCGGAAGGGCATTAATGAGGACCAGAGCGCTGGAGTGGGTCCTTGTACAATGTACCCCTGACCTACCCCTCCTGGATGCATCAAGTCAACTTGTCAGGAGATGGAGTATTTACTGCACTATGTGCCACACTAAAGCCTGATCTGCCTGGATGGCTGTGGGATATTTCAGTTTGAGGGAAGGATGTCATTCAGCACTGAGAGCCACTTAAAGGATATGTTTTCCATTAATGTTCAGTCATGACAAGTTGCCATATCGTATTTCTGAAAAGAAAAGGTTGAATGATTGAACCCCCCAAGGCATGATATGTATATATATGTGACAGGATCTGCGAAAAGGAATCTTAGTGCAGGGTGTATTAAGGCCCCTATTCCCAGTACATGTCACATATATAGTCATCTGTCATCAGAGTGGAAACATGAGGATATATGAGAATGTTATTGGTGGTAATAGTATTGGGGTTATTTCAGCTGATGAGTTGGGAGCACCAGGCGTGATTTATACATAAACATCCAGTAGGTAGAGATGGCACCATTCCACCTGATTTGAACACCATTAGAATGTCATCACCTAAAACGCCCACATGCACCCCTATGCCTAAACCGCTCACCCAGTCACCGTTCCTGTAACCCCAATATCTGCCATCTAATGACTGCGTAGTGTATAAATGCATTATGTCAAATTGTGATGCATCGATGTAGACTTGGTGAGTAGCTCGCAATGGTTGCTTTCATGCATCGTGCTAACATACGAGGATTGGTCATCATCGACTTTTGGCTGATTATCTGCGGCCCTTAAAGGATTAAGAAGGCTTTGGCTGTAGCAGTCTCCAGTGCTCCCCTGACCAGTACGTGACCACTGGCATCCCTGGTACAGGAACTGACAGATGAACATTGACCTCTAGGTCGGCTCACTGGACGAGGTGTCTCTCCCCTGGGTGGTTGAACCTTTTAAAGGTTGTGGCATATACAGGTGGCACCCTGGAGCAGCTTATGAATTATAAATATACAATTCATCCTCAGTTTGCTCTCTATTTTTGTTCTGTATACCCCAAGGTATATACTAGGTCAGACTTGTTTGAATGTGTTGTCATACACATATTTCATACACCATATTATGCAATAGATGTATGGGCATAGTTGTGATGGATGAGACTAGAGGTTGAGTGATCCTATATAATATATAGCCTATATTCCTTTACCAGACTAAATATTTAGCCTCGTCCAGGCTACAGACCCATACCAGGCAGTGTTAGGAGGACGTACGACTGACCCAGAGTAATTGAGCTGCTGCTGCTGCTTAGCGATTACCCATCTGGACAAACAAATCATTGAGTCTGCCTGTACCATAAATAGGCTTCTAATCTTGGTATATATACATGTATAGAATATGGAAATCATGTGCTCTAGAACTCCTGTTTAGCAAATAGGGAAATATCTGTGTCCCTCCAGGTTCTTACTTGGCTTGCCACTTGTGTCAAATAGATAAGCCTCTTCACTCGGAGCTGGTGGTGGTGGAGTTAATTGTAAGGAGTGAAAATGCCAGAAAATGGAGTCAAGCCTTAGCCCTGGTTATCGTCTACTGAAGCCAAGGTCATGTTGAGGGCTACCCGTCAGGTCTCCATCAGCTCCGGTCAGCCTGGATCACCTGCAGAGCTCCTGACACTCACCCACTGGAGGTGTACATCAACCCAGATAAGGACCAAGGGGTGGCTCCTAAATGTATGAAAAACTATTGTCTTTTCCATTGTAAATGCCGTTTAGGAAATTGCATGAGGACAAGACCCTAACCCTAACCTTTGCCGTACTGTGTTGGTGGTTTCTCTTCTGTGGTGGGGATATAGGCTGTGGGAATGGTGTTAGAGCAGCTCAGGTGGTGCATGCTCCTAAATAACATCTCAACAAGCAGGTGGGAATGGTTGGATCTAGATTTAGGTACATGAGTGGCATTGGGGAGGAGATCTGCATCTGTGCAAGATTTTACAAGTGGGATGCATCTTCTTGAAGGTGATCTTTGCAAAAACAGGGTTTCTGTATTTTTCCTGCTGAAACATGTGGGGTCTACGTTATTTGTACAAATGACAATAGTGTACCCTGTGTTGGGGGTGGTTTCCCGGGGTGCCATTGACCCGGTAAGAAAAGCACCACCCAAGTTGTTTAGGGAAGATGTCGATTTGTTATGTATGCTTTGTTGTTATTTGTGGGCTACTGTAGTGCTTTCATATGTGAAAAAGCAGAAAAGGTGACAAGTAGATTGTCTGGGATCATATGAGAGACATCTTTAGAAAGCCTTTCATTGTCCCCCTAAGAAAACATAAGTCGTAATGTAGTGGTCAGTGAAAACGTCTTCTGGAGACACCGGGATTCGAACCCGGGTCTCTCGCTTGCAAGTCGAGCGCTCTACCACTGAGCTACATCCCCTGGCCTGACATACCCTGTCACCAACACGGCCCCACTGACATTTCCACCTTCCAACTACCCTGGATCGGTATGGTATACATAGGGGGAGTGACACAACCAAGTGAAAAGTCCCTCTGAAGGCTCTGCGCACCCGACGGGGGAACGAACCCCTACACTAACATGAATTTTTCCTCTTTGAAATCGTCGCTGACACCCTCCACCTTCAAACCATCCTTCTGGTTTTCGTCTTTGACAGCTTTATCCCAACAGTGCTAAGTTTCATATTGACTTGAGTATAGTCTCAATATTGGCAAATTCAGAATGAGATGACTAAATTGTAAAACATGGAGTGGCCATAGTAAAATAGTCTGTATCCGTGTCCGTGTCTTTCCTCTCAGCTTTTTATAGTATGACATGTTATGTCATGTATTTAATAACACTCATTTCCCCTAATTATCAATTACAGAGACTGCTTGGGGCAGTTTCTGTAAAGAATGCACAGTTGTTGTAAGGTTTTTTGGGAACTTGAAATAGGTAAACTAACACACAAAATGTGAGCCCCACATTCAACATACTTTGAACTATCAAACTCAGTCATTGGATTAACAGAAACCCCTTTGCATATATACATGTGAGCCTCGATTTCCCTCCATAATTAAATCTCTATTAAGTGATTAGTGGCTGTCCTCAGACAGCGTCTTATATAGGCTAAATTTCATAAGACATGTATATTATGTAAACTACCTTAGTTTTGATTTCTGACCTGCTAGTTCTTTTAGATTACGCTCATAGATAAATTGTCAAAATCAAAAAATGTTCCACGTTATGCAAAGCAGGGAATGGCATCTCTGAAATACATGTAGATAGCTTTCTGTGTTTCTCATGCTGTAGGAGTACAGATGGTGCCAGATCGACATAGATGCACAGCATAGTACAAATCCAGTAATACTAGCTTACACAGCACTCCAGTTTCCATTGGACTCTCTTAGCCACTGTCTGCCAGGTGTTTATACAAGGCATGATAATAGTGATGTCCACTATAGATATTCACTGAATCCAGCCTTGCGAGTCAAAAGAACCCTTGAAATGAATACTCATGTTAGCATTAAGTCAAGTGAATGAACCTGTTGCAGTCCAGCTGATAAAGTCGGTTTAGGAGATTCAAAAGTCAACGGGTCACAGCTGTGTATTGGCGTAGAGCCTAACATGTATTCATCCCATAGTATCCTATTATAAACACTGACTCTTTCCCCCAGCTGTCAGAGTTTGGATATCATCCAAGAAGTTCTCCAATTGTAGCTTTTGTATGTTTGCGGCCCCTCTCCCCTGATAAGCCCCATTCACCATAGCTATGATACCCCAGCCATCTATGTCTAATCCATTTACTATGTCACTGTATCCAGCATAGATTTTGCTCCTGAAAAAGATCATTTTGGCATTCTGGATCACATATTTTATTCAGTAACAGGCCAGATGGCAACCCTCCTAAGATGATTATCATGCTTGTGTTAAGCATTTCCTTCTGTTTTGTGGGAAAAGAGAAAAGAGGGCAAGATCCTGACCGGATGTAGCAGCGAAAGTGGAAGGAGATACTGGAGCGCATCCCAGTTGTCGAAACTCTAATCATTGGATGGGATGCTGATGGGAGTGGGCAGGTCTCTGCCATAGTGGTTAGCCCATAGATACCGCAGATATGTTCCAGTACCAGCGCGTAAAGATCTTGACATTTTTTTAGATATAGATAATAAGTATAAGTAGTCTTAAGACAATGGGTTGTAACATTGCCGACTATCATGCCCCTTAAAATAATATTAACTCAAAAGATGACTTTACAAAAAGTGCCCGAGAAAAGTATAGGTGCAGCCGGTATTTCACTTGGTACAAACACCCCCTATATGGCCTGATAGAACAGTTTAAAAAACGTATAATGCAGACATATTGTCCATAAAATGAGGTAATATGACTATCTTGCCAAAGTTTATTGGCTCTGACACCTACCACCCAGAAGAATGGGCGTTGGAACCGTCAGGATTAGATAGTGAAATGAGTATTGATACCAGTGGTGAAAGCAGTATGGGCGACATGATAGAGCCTTGTCATGTTCCTCCAGGAGGTGGGGAATATCGGTGTCCACATTGGTTAGCACTGAGGAGGGAGATCTTAACAGCAACATGCTCCACACCTCCTGTAGCTAACTGTGGTAAATCTCCAGACTGGGGGCGTTTTCTCATAAAGGGTCCCATAGGGAGAAACGCCGCCAGCTTGGGGCTGTCTATCCAGCCCTTCCTACCACTTTTAGTACAGATACTGTAAAAGATGCCCATGTAAAAAGTGTTGCTGAAGGCGCCAGCTGAATTATACCACTCTATCGTTTATGTCAGTGACCCTTATGATGGGAAAGATGGACTTGTCCCAAAGCACCAATTTATGATCGGTTTTTTCTTCCCATATATCCCATAAAAAGATGTTTTGGCAACAAAGGCAACACTCTTCCACTAGGTTTGGCAAATGACACATTTGCTTTGATATTAGGATACATCATACCAATCTGGTTTCCCCTCTTTTGAACATGTGTATCAAAAGTGAGACAGGATATGTTTTACAGTGACGAGGGTAAAGGCACCCAATGGAAACTAGAGGGGATCTAGTGAAAACTGAATGGTCCAACATTAACTGAGTGTGTATTTAGCCTGAAGGAGGGATCAGACGTGTTTTTTTTCCCTGCGGGGGCGGTTGGGAGGTGGGTGGATTTCCGCTCCCCTGGACGCCCTCACCTGTGGCCTACCTGGAGGCAGGGATCCAAGTAGGGATCCAGCCGCCGGTCTGACACCACCGGGCTCCCCTTACATAGATCCCTTCACCAGGTGCATGGCACGGTTCAGCTCACTTCCTCTATCCCCCCCTACACACACACATCCCATCTCACACACCGTACAGATATCCCTGTATCCAATAGTCATACAGTTGCAGCAAGGCAGGAGTTCCTGTCCATTCACCTACTGGAGGTAGAGAGGGGATGCACAGTGGAGAGGCTGTATACTGGAGGATCCATCATGCTCCAGTGGCCATCTCCCTTCCCTCCCCACACTCCCGCACAACCCCCACACCCGACACAGCCCACCAAATGGCTACACATTTAAAGCCTTCGGTTTGGGAAAGATTCTGAGGTTATAAAATAAGAACGGATGGGTGTATGGTTACCTGGGCCAGGACGCCGTCATTGCTCTCACCTGCCCAACACCTGTTTGAAAGGTAGGGGGATCTCTCACCTCAGCTAGGTCCATATACCCACAGTTAACCTCACCTCCAGGGTATTTATATACCTACAAATAACCTCACACCAGGGTATAAACCTTATAGATAGCATCACGCCTGCCAACTCCATATACTCACAGATGATCAATTATACAATAGTCTGCCCATATGCACCATTACACTGTCTATAAAAGAGTGTAAGCAGAACTTTGGTATTTCCCCAATAGCTGATAGTAAATTCCTATTGGAATTAGGAAGTCTATTCATCACATTGTACACACTATGGCTTAGGGGGAGGGGGGGCACTTTCAAGTATGTACATAAAAAGGGTGACAATGACAGACTAACTAGAGTAATCTGTCAATTCCCCAAGGGGTCAAGTGTTTATTTAAGGGTATAGCTTTTTGTCTAAAAAAGGATTGAGCTGTTATGCAAAAACACAAACCACATGTATCGTATAACAGCCATAGGTCCGTCATCTATGTGACTATTTTTACAGGCATAACTGAAAACAGTCCTCTATCAATCAACAGATACACATGTTCATATGGCCTAATCCTGTTTTAGGTCGCTATGGAAAATAAGGAATGTGTTTTGCGCAACTGGAAAAATGCTAGACCTATGTAGACCCCTTGTGTATATAGCCACTTAAAAGTTCTACCCATGGCAAATGTAGAGGTTCAAATACACATAGCGACCTATTTAATAGCGACCTAAAACAGGAGTAATATATAGGAAAGAAAGAAACTTAAACAGAAGAATAGATTAGCATAGAAGCTTGCCCCGCAGGGCTACTAATATGGAATAGAAAAGAAGCTTGCCCCGCAGGGCTACTTTAATGGAATAGAATAGAATTTTGCCCCGCAGGGCTAGTCATTCAAATTCAATAGCCCTGCGGGGCAAGCTTCTTTTCTATTCCATATTAGTAGCCCTGCGGGGCAAGCTTCTATTCTATACCATATTGATAGCCCTGCGGGGCAAGCTTCTATTCTATACCATATTGATAGCCCTGCGGGGCAAGCTTCTATTCTATACCATATTGATAGCCCTGCGGGGCAAGCTTCTACTCTATACCATATTGCCCCCACAGGGCTACTAATATGGAATAGAAAAGAAGCTTGCCCCGCAGGGCTACTTTAATGGAATATAATAGAATTTTGCCCCGCAGGGCTAGTCATTCAAATTCAATAGCCCTGCGGGGCAAGCTTCTTTTCTATTCCATATTAGTAGCCCTGCGGGGCAAGCTTCTATTCTATACCATATTGATAGCCCTGCGGGGCAAGCTTCTATTCTATACCATTTTGATAGCCTTGCGAGGCAAGCTTCCATTCTATCTTATATGTGCAACTCAATAAGGATGATAAAAAATGTTTCAAATAGAACTAGATCATGGGTTTTTAGTTACTGAATAAGGGTCATCTTCATGATTACAAACATTTACTGAATAAGGGTAATGACCCTTATTCAGTAACTATTTACAATAGTCAAGATGACCCTTATTCAGTTAAGAATGCCCTTCTACCACTATCACATTCACATTAAAGAGGAATACACAGAACAAGCCATTCCATTTCCTTCATTTAGATTCCATCTTTTCCATTCACCCTCTAATTTTGTTTAGTTTTCAAGAGTTATCAGGACTTAACCTATTCTTTAGCGACTTAAAGTGGGAGAATGCCCATCCTTCTGTCTAGGTTTACTCTTACCAATTCAATTCATTTTATTCACTACCACTTGCCTTCCTAGCCTGAAGTCTTAACACTGCTTGGTTTTCGCTATGAGATATTCAGTGTCAACATGTATGAGGAGGGAGTTAAGTCTTACGTTTGGTAGAATTCAACATTTTGATATACTTGTAGGTATTTATGCACAGAGCAACGTGCATACTTAAAGGACCAGGTCTGTACTCCACATTCTAATCCCCTCTTTCAGAAAGGAATTTATCATGTTTAGTAATTTGATAGCTTTTTACGGAATAGAGTAATATGTAGGGTTTCAGTACATAGAATTTTGGTCTATGAATACAGAACAACCTAATGGTAATACATATATTGAGTATTACACAATATTTCATGATCACCAATGAGAATTAGGACCTATACATTATGGTGCTGGAGGAGCAATGGAAGACATATATCTCCATGTAACTTAACCTACCATCTATTCACCTTTGTTCACGGGTCACACCTGAGAGATGAGACGAGTATACCTCTAGCCTGGGTCTTCTGAAGCTCAGGTACCTACATGAGACCCAAAAGTTGTTACAGTCATACATACAAAAGCTTTTAGGTGCTGATTCTTAAATGTGACCATTTACTCCTTTTATCCACCAAGCATGTTCTTACATTCTGGTAATCTATGCTTATATATTTCCTTAACCATGTTTGGTACCTTTTTGGTCTTTAAGATCAGGGGATGTGAAACTAATAAAATTCACTTTTAGAAAATAAAGGAGAAGGAATTGAGAACGATTGCAGTTTAGAGTGGACAGGTGTTTGAAGTCTTGGGTTCCGTTGTTGAGAGGTGTTATGGGGGGATGGAGGTGCTGAAGTAGTAAACGTCAAGCTCTGCTTGCAGTTGATAGATGTTCCAGTTAGCGATAAACTACCAGTACTATGGATCATTCATGGATAGTTCACAGTGGTTGACCTCCCTCAAACCTCAGCCTATTGGTCTAGAGCTCAGTCAAGACACGCCCACGCTCTTACCCTTACTGTCAACCATTCCCCATACAAGGACATTGATTTAGGGTCCATGGCAGATCCAATGTTGTCTCCTGTGTAAATTGGCCAATTTTCAGGTAGCCCCGAGTGCCTTCTTGCTGCAGGGGAGGGGGTCTGATTCAGGTCCACTTTTGTTCCTTGTGTTGGCTGTGGAGCAATTTTCAGGTAGTTTGTTGTGCTGTAGGTGGTCCATGTGGTCAGTGGTCACCTCCCACCTTGACCCTTCCTAGTGACAGATGGGTCATCTCCCTGTCTGTCTGCATGCACAGTAAGCCTCAGGGCACCTCAGGGGTCATTCACACCTGCGGCCTGCCCCTTAGTGCCATCTCTTTTTACCTTGTCCCAACTTAGGGATAAGCAATGAACAAATTAAGGTAAAATTCAGCAAAACCTATTGATATACTTTTAACATTAAATTCTTAATATGTAATTCAAGATGTGTAATTTTGCATTCTAACGGAGTGAAGTAATAATATGTATACATGTGCCTAGGGCCTTTACTTTCCCTTTAGTTACACATCGTAATCACCAAAGTATAACAAATCCAGTAAAATACCTGATACTGACATAGACATTGTGAACCATTTCATCAAATATTTTCCAAGTCTGTGGAAAGTACACAAGAAGGGAGTGGTAATGACAATTATTGAAGGAACAATTATTGTTAACTTCCTTGAATTCTATTGTTAAAGGTGTCTGGGTAAGGTTATTGACAGGCAACGTCTCGTGGTACAGTGTATAGTGGTCAGATTCATTGTAGTGCATGGCCTTCTGTGCACCAACCTGAGGCACTGGTCCACACTGTAGTATACCCTCAGGCACATCTGATAAGCTGGCTCTGTAATTAGCTTCCAGAAAAGGACTACCTATAGGACACAATTGACTTCAATTTGGTGTCGCATGATTTATGCTGCAAGGTCTTTAGGTCAGCTATAGAGCGTGTCATTTCCTGGAGATATATTGTGAGCGATGGTTACAATTGGAGATAGTGTATGCATATATAGCCAGCACATGACATATTCCTGCCATAGAATTAAAAAAGACACCATAGCGTTAGGATTGACACATTCAGTTCTTATAGTAACATACAGTCCCGGCGTACAGTCCACGCTGACTCAGTACAAAATGGTGGTTCATCTATCAGTACCATGATTATGGGTATTATTATGTATATTTAGAAATTGGTGCTAAATGTTGTAATGGCCATTCCATTTCTAAATATAAAACGAAAAAAAATGTGCCTTTGATTACAGCATCGTTAGTCTCCATATGGACGAAGTATTTCATTACACTCAGATCTGTTGATAGGAAATAAAACCTTTGGCTCTAATCCTTCTGTAGAAAGCAAGCAGTGAGCAGATTTGAGTGACTCAGGGATCTTCACACTGTGGGGACATTTCATGACCAACCTGCCACCAGCCAATCATCATAAACTTCTACACCTGTCAGCATCTTCTTTATCAGTCTGGATCCTCATGGGTGTGAGAGCCACCAAATTGCAATGCCACCTATCGAACTATCTGCATCTGGGTGAGGGCATCTCTGTGCCCAAAGGATTATATTACAAATCACTCTGTAAGTGGAGCGGGACGCTAAAGGCCTGCTTCCTTCCTCCTCCACTACCCAATGTACCTCCCATAGCACAGCCTCAGGCGTAGACTTCTCATATATAAATGCGGTGTTAGTAATGATTACAAATGGATGATTTAGATATTAGTAACCTAAACATAAATTACTAAGTCTAGACACACATTTTGAATCGAAATAGGTTTTAACATGTAAGACATAAGCAAATGGTTACTACCTGCTACATGGGATACTTTATCACACTGTACGGGTGTGCTTGGTAGGACGGAATGACGGTCCAGATGTGACGGTAAACCCTAGTTATGTCTGATATGATGCAGAAGCTTGGGATCCAACAACACCAACCCCAAACATGAACCATAGAGTTGACCCAGTCAGACCACTCCTTAGGCTCCATGTAGATGGAGGAGACTGTAGGATACAGGTGCTGTGAAAGCAATAATCCCCATTAAGCTGTCATCTCAATACTTCTCCAAACATAAAAAAGGTGATTGCTGACATTTCCTGTATTAAAAGAAATAACACATAATTATGCCATAAAGGTGGTCCAAAATGGGGGATAAAAAAGACGGTTTAGAGCTGATGTCATCTGAACACAATGGTAGAAAGCAGACTTGGTCATGGCTCACACGTCTACCCTGTTCTTGCCATGTGTATCTTAGCATTAGACAGGCATGGCCGGCCCAGTAGACTGACAATCAGTAGGCCTCCAGTCCTCTCCTTCAGTCATATTTCACTGTAGATATCTGGGTTACGCCACAGTCCTACAAACTATAGCAGCCCCCTGTGAACCCTTTACAATTCTTCACTTAGCAAAGAGGCCCCCAACAATGCCCTGCCCACCACCCCCACCAATTCACTACCAGAACCCCAGCTGGGACAACCCATGATCATTCTTAGAAAATATTTCACTAAAAAGCGTGCAACATATGTAATTTAGCCTGGCAGGAATCCTGTTAAGGCCCCTAGCCTGCTATATGATATGTTATAGTGTATCGAGTTTCCTTTGTGACGGATAGCAATAGCATTAATGTACTTTGAATAAGTTTTTTTTTTTATTCTGATCCATTTTCTCTTTGTAAGATTGAAGATGAGTATATTAAATGGATGCCCAACTCAGGTAGGCGGGATCTCATATTACTTATGGTCGTTGTCCTGTGACGTGAACTGCCATCTTATGATAGGATGTGACATAGAATTGGTACCAATGTCGCCTTATGACGACCAACATAGCATCATTACACATTGCAGCTTAACATTAACCCACTGTGAGGACCAATTCTACGAAACGTGAATAGTATATACAGCCTCCCTGGGAAATGAACCGATTTGGCTATATTTGACAATCGGAAGTAGTAGGCGCACCCTAAGTTAAAGGAGATCCTATAGAGGGCATTTAGGGTTATATTTGTGACAATATAGTGCTATTCTATAGTTACTGGTAGAAAAAAAATCCCCGCTTATAAGGAGCAACCAGAGTTTAGGTACATCCTATGAGATGTAATGTGTGCTCAATATTCGAGGTATTACCGTAATAGATAATATTTCATTG
The DNA here is from genome assembly GCA_949317995.1 of Acholoe squamosa. NCBI lineage: Eukaryota > Metazoa > Annelida > Polychaeta > Phyllodocida > Polynoidae > Acholoe > Acholoe squamosa. Next base: position 27,452,579 of record OX439035.1, on the reverse strand, counting down.
TCTTTGAATCTTGATTATCGGTAACATTTAGCTACTAAGGCGACTCAACATGTTGGGAATTTAGGGTTTGTGGAGTGACAACGAAAAGCCACAGGGATTTAGTGACAAGTTAAGAGTTAGGAAGCACTTGATGTATATAAACATTGGTAGAATGATTGTAGTGTTGACATTGGTGTCAAGTTCTCATGTGTATAGCTTTGGTTAGATTGGGATACCTCAATGTATTATAACAGGCATATTACTGACATTGACCAGAATAGGGGATATCTAAACTGACGATCCTAGAGAAACCAAACCAAGGCAGTAGACTTAAGTGGTAACAATAAATTTAGAAGATATATCCCTTATGGTTGTCCTCATTGCCTGGAAGCCTATGGCCCTACAGTAGGAAATCTGGACATCTGAATTTTAAAGCCGCCAGACATAATAAAGACGGAACTTATGCCAGATTCTAATTGCCATACTTTTATCCTAGCCGAAAGGGGAGGGAAGAGATAGTATAATGGAGGGGTAGGAGGATGAAGTAGTTACATATATCTAACGTGTGTTTCCGGATACGCCTGGGTAGCTAAGCACACCTAAGGCGGTGCACCTCCCACCGACCCACAGCAGGATGAGCAGCAGCCCTCATACCCATCTCCTGATCCTCACTGGAGGATAAACCCACCTGACAGCCAGGTGGATGTTACCCCCTACCATCTACCTCCAACCTCTCCAGGCCTGACGCCTTGTATACATACATCCCTGTGAATGATGTAGCATGGCGTTACAGTATAGTCGGCATTGGCCCGTGCTCTATGTCCCAGTCCCAAGGCTGTATGCTGTGTTTTGGGGTTGTGGATGGGTTTGGGTTTGGGGGAGGTGGAATATAGAAGAGGACAGACAGATGTAGGTAAAAGAGGAGGAGTGTTGTGGGGTTATTGGGACCGGTATACCTTTGTGTGAGGTCACAGCACGGCAGGGGGCTGCCCCCGCAGTGGGAGCTGGCCTCTGCCCCTAGTGAGTTTCTCAGGCATCCAGCGGATCCAGACAGGCAAGTGTGGTCATCTGTCACTGGAAGTAGAGAAGGTGATAAAACAAACTAAATAGACAGGATCGAAGGGAAACATCATTGGCACAAAAATCTGGCTAACTTTCACCCCAAATGGAAATGATTTCGTTTTCTCCAGGTAACAGTATTGCACGCACGTTTTAAACTAAGGTAGTAGAGGCGGAGTAGAGGGATTCATGACATGTTCATGGAGATCGCTTTTCATGCCAGAAGTTAAGTTATCGATCGATAACTTAACTTCTCGTAAAGAAATCTGACATGAAAGCCCTTTTGACAAAAGTTTACAGCCTACATAAATAATGTGCTCTGTCCAAACTCAATCTTTGACAAGTCTAGGTTACACTTAGATCAGATGACAGTTCAAGTACAAGATCTAACATGTAATGAATGCACTAACCCCAGAGAATCAATATATTACTGGTTTAGGCCCGCCTGGATCCGTCCACCACCTATTTACCATAATGTACAAACCACATAATACTATTAGGTTAATAAATCACATGTCAGAATTCCTAACAAAAACCCCAGGTCAGAGAAGACATCATTAGGCCATGGTGTTTGACTTGTTGGTGGTATTCAGTATACTCAACCTGCAGGTACCGGCATTCATGAGTGGGGGAATACTTTACTCTTTGATGATTAGACACACTTAGGGTACCAACTACATACCCACGGGGTAACTAATGGAGGCTTTCAATGATGAGGGACCTTAGGATAAGGATAGTTGTAGTCGGGTTGCAATTAGGCTTCCCCTGGTAGGTTTGATCATAGGGTGGTAGACTTGGGTAATGATGTGGGTAGCTATTACATCTCAGTGCATGTAAGGGCTGACCATGACGTTTCTTTCAACTGTGTATTTTGCTATCAGCATGCTCACAATTATTGAGCTTTAATACCAGTACATTAGTTGCAATAGACCATTTACACGCTAATAGTAATGTTGCTCCAGTATGGATGAAATAAGCTAAGACACATTTGACATAGATATTCTGGACAGTGTTACATGAAATACCATTCTTTATTTTTTCACTACACGTAGTCTTTAGTTCCTCGAGGCTGGAGATAGGGCAGCAAATTCTATGGCAGCTGCAGGAGGCCCTCAGAATTAGGCTGGAATCCAGAAGCAAAACGCTTGTATTGTGTCCAAAGACAACACAGAAGGTGCTCCCATTGAGCCGCTGTTTCCCCATACCAGGGCAGGAGGCCCCTCTTATAGTCTTAATAGTGGGCCACCTGGAATAGGACCAGCTGCTCAGGAGCACCTCACCAACACACCCAGATGGGGCACACACAGATGGGGATCTATCTGTCTGAGAACAAAAAAAAAGTTTCATGAGGGTGAGCAGAGGTGATAGCTGGAGATAGGGTTAAGCGGCTAGGGATAAATATGCAAGAAAAAAAAGACAATTGCAGTTTTGGAGATAGTGTCTAGACGACAGCTTTGTGGGAAGTAACTGAGACCATAGTACCTAAAGTGCAGGCTGGCATGGGAAGGGGAATGGGTTGTTTGCAGTAGGAACAGCCAAGCAGTTGGTGGCATCGTCTTGATGGATGGTTTACGTTTTGTGTGAGTAGAAGCCATTTGGAGCAGAGGAATGGGGTAGTAAGACTGCTTACACATATGTACGAGAATAGTAGGATGCGCCATGTCTAAAATAAAGAATTTTCTGATGCAGAGCAATGTTAAATGCATGTATCATGATGTCCATTAATAAGTATTTTCTCCCTGTTGGTAATCTCGGTATGAGTCTGATTGGAATAGATTCACAGATAGAGAGTCTTCTACAACTTAAGCTGCCAGGTGGTGGATGGAGTGAGCCCACGTCTTGTTACCAGACAGGCAAGTTTTTGATGGAGCCAAGTGTGTTTTGGGTACCGCCTTTAGCTCCCTAATGGTGCCCTTATCGTCTAAGAGTAGGAGAAGCCATATCTTGGACTGCATTATAGGCTCCCTACCAAACCTCCCTTCGCAACAAAGTGAAAATGGGGTCGCTGCACACCTAAGGTCGTGAAAAGGGTTCAGGACGCTTGAGACGCCAATTTTCCTTCTGTGGAGCCATAGCGGCGGGAAGTCTGAAAAAAAAGTTGTCTGTTCAATAAAATGTCGTCTGCTTTCTCCCTGTCTGTAGTTTTCGGGGGTGGGGGTGAAGTCCCAGGAAGCCTTTACTGACACCCCACCTACAGCTTTAATCATAAACTGGAAATAAAATGCTGGTGAGGAGGAGGAACTAAGGTAATGGCCGCCTTGATGAATGGGCTTCCGTCTTGCAGGGCTTGATGTACCCAGTCCCGGATGCTGACGGACTAAAGAAAAGTCCAACTTGTCTGTGCCAGGTCTCATCAACCTCCTCGGGATTCTTGCGATGATCCTGCCATTTTTAACTGAACATACAGATCGAAAACTAATGTAACTACTCTAAAGAATAGCAAGGTAAAGACATAGTCAGGTGAGTGTTGACAGTGAGTGTAGTTTAAAAGTTGAGAAGACAAGCAGCTGAGTAGTGTGCTGCCGTACATTTACAATAATACCAAGGTAGATTGTGTGTTCAGCATTGTAAAACATAGACTGCTAGCCAACATGGAGGTCATCACTTTTTACAACATCCTGCTCCTCACTTTGTAAACCTCAGAGGTAAATATTACGTGCCAGGGGTTGGTAATAACTTCCTAACCCCACTCTGCCAACCTTAAACCCTTCCAAACACCCAGCCACTCGAGAATGTGCCTCCCTGTTTTGTGGTATACATGTATACAGCTGTGGTGGCGGGGGTGGGCAATGTTTCAAATGAAAGGTTTTGGTGATCCATTCTTGCCGGTAGATGGAAATCATAATACCGATAGTCACGGTAGCCCTACCATGATAACTGCATACTTAAAAAACATAGGTAAAGGTATCGTAGAAAGATTCAGTTTGACCGTTTCGGGTGGTGTATGATAATATAGCCAATAGAAACAAAGATACTTTGCTATTACCGGAAGGCGGAGACCTAACGGCCATGAAGACCTCCTGTGTAGAGTAACAGGGTTTACTGGGGTAACTGGTGGCAATCAGTGAAATGGCAGCTCAAGGTGGGTTCAGCTAACAAGGGGATTCCCTACAGAGTACGGTCTATAGGGGTCAGGGCAGACACTAGACTCTGCAGGTATACTGTCTGGTATACCTTATCCAACACCCGAGCTTGAAGATGTCTATGGTCAGATTTTGAACTGAGGGTGCGCCGTATAGGTGAGGATAATTTACGTTAAATTACCTCGCATATAAGATTAGACGCATCTTTATCAGGATAGACCCTTAGTGCGCCTCATAGGATCAGAAAGAGTGGGGTGCGCCTCATGTAAGAAAAGTGACTACGGAATAGTACTAAATTGTCCAAATAAAATGACACCCCTCCCATTTAAAGTACAATCCCCCAAATGTGAACCAAAGGCGTGGGAATACAGGGATGTTAGTCTTCAAATTTTATCAGGATGACCTGATTTCTGAAGATTTTGAATTACATGTATTTTCCTTATACAAGTGCTAAAGAGGGCTGTTTGGGGGAAATAAAGAAGACTTTTATATCAAGTAAATCTATGGCTTCCTGATTTTTTCCCATGCCTGACTTACATCTCTGGGGAATACAATTATGGCATGTTGTGTTCCTACTTCCAAAACTTAAGGGATGTATGTGATATAGCCACCCAGACCGTGGAAGATGTACCACTGGCTGATGTTTAGGGGTACTGGAGAAGTGGGTAGGACTGTTGGCAGAAGGGCAGATGAGGAACCCACACCTTGCCCAGCAGGTGTACTGAGGTCCGTCTAGACAGCTAATCCCCCTAACCCTCCATGCCTACAGCCCCACCTCAATATCAACTCCCACTCACCCTAACCAGCACCAGTTGCACCGACATCAGAAGCTGTAACATCTAAAGCTATATCATAGATAAACTCATATACAGATACTATTTCAATGGTAAGTCATGTAGCTTTTTCCCGGGAGCTTTTTCCACTTTCCACAGAATCTGTGAGATGAATATTAAGATGTGAAGCCTACTCAACAAGCAGGTCTCCGACCTAGGGATAGCTTTACTTGTGCTGTGTGTTCTATGTACATTATTTCTTTTTCTAAAGGTACTGAAGTTAAAAAGAAATGACCCCATTTGTGGTTTATGTGACTAGTGGGTTATTGTGAGTTTTATCTCAAGCGCTGCCTCCACGATTCTGACCCATATTAAAGTATGTACTATGTACCAGCACAATGAAACCTTTTTGCCTTCCAAGGGCGGAATTTATATATCTTTGCATATTTAGTTCTTTTGATCTCATGAGTCAGATCTTGTGAGACTACCCCATCCCCTCCCCTAGAATGGGCATGTCACAAAATGTTCCCAACAGTGCTCTATTGTTGGAGCCTGTCAGGGCGCCAGGGGAAAGAAACCCTCCTGCCACAGAGGCTGGAGGAATAATTTTGCCCATTGTCCGCCATGACAGCTGTAGTGCATGTGTGGAACGGCCACAGTCATTTATAACATGTTTGGTGCTGGTGGCTGGATGGAAGGGTGGAAAATATGATATAGGGGAACATGTAACTGGGATACTGTAGGTTTTGACTTCTCTTCCCTTTGCTTCTATTTGCATTGCATTTCTAGACAAAAATGTCAAGTAATTATAGCGGGCATGATAGCCTTTTTTGTCATTACTATGTCTGAGTTTTCATAATAAGCCAGGTCCTTCATAGCACCATAGCTGATAACTGTCAATGAATATTAGATCCATGAAACCGATAGAGGTTGATCCTATAGTTGTCCAACAGAATCCAAAACCCGACAGAGATGTGTTAAAAGTTTAAAAAGAACGTACACCAGTAGACTTACATCTACGTACATGCTGGCATTTATCAAAATGAACTTATGTCAGCTTCGTCAGGGACAGAGTTGAGATGGTATACCGTGATCCCTTTGACACCTTTCAGTCATGATACTGTCCAAACCTCACCTTAGGCTATCAGGATTGGGAATAAGAATACACTGTCAATACCAAGACGGTGTCACCTAACGGACAAGATAAGTCTCTGCATTGGCAAGTATGTCTCACCACATCCTATCTATAAACACCATGTCCCTCTGTCCTCATAGAAGAGGAGTGGGAAACAACGACAAGTAGGATCCCAACACTGTCTTCTGACGTATGTAAGCCCCTGACCCCTGTCAGTAGGGGCCAACAGACGGAGAAGCTCCTCCATGAGCTATACAAGAAACTCCAGGGCTCTCTTGTTTGAGCCCTCTGTGCCCAAGGCAAGACTGTCTGCACTCAAAACCTCCAACCCCACCCCCACTTCAACTAACAATTGTATTGGTGTCGTCTTGTGTCCCAGTCACGACCACTATAAATGCCACCTTTAGTTCTAACCTCATCTATGGCCCAATGGTGTTTGCTATAAAAGAACAATTACTAGAACTGAGTGAGCTAGAAACATTAAAACGATTATTAAAAAGAAGAAGGTAAAAGTTGTGTTTATAACAGTGCATCGCATATGTAGCATACAGTGAAAATTTCACATGCAATTTCATTTCATCTAAGCCGAACATTGAATAGAAACCAAATACAGCATAAATAGTTACCTAAACCCCTGCAGTCACTGCTTCCACTGACCTATCCTTTTGTGTAAGATAGGGTCATGATAGTGGGTATGCGGAACATGAGACAGGGCTTCCTCAAAGGACGTCCCTGTGAGGGGCAAGTATAGAAAGGTGGTTACATGCATGTATATGGAGAAATAGTTGCTCACAGTTAAGGAGCAACTCCATAGGAATCTTTAATACTCAGCATAATCTCTAGATTGTACCAAAGTGCCCTATTAACACAGGCCAGCAATGGAAGACTTATTCTTAACTTTCGATAGCTAAACCCTACTGATATGGCCATCACAGAATGATGGCTGCCCTGGACAGAAGATCACATTCTATGCTCCCTGCCCTCTCCAAAGCACGGTATTCTCTTGTGTATTCAGGCCCGTAACTAGCCCTTGTCGCGGGGTGGTTCGATTTTCGATAAGGTGGAACTCGATCAGTTAAAAGGTGGAACCCGCCAAAAATTTCATATAATTAACAGCAAATATTAACTTAATTTGTATACAAATCAGTATGGTAATGGGTCATTTGAGGCAAAATGTCCTAATTTTAAGGTTTACTCTCTAAAAACCTTAATAATTGTCCGATTTACAAGCCACAAAAACTGACATGTAGCTTATCATGTGCACTTTTGGGCTAGCTAGGGTGGAACGTTTTTGGCCCATAAGGGGCCTGGGGGGGTTCGTTCGAACCGACAACCCCCCCCCCCCCCCAGTTACGGGCCTGTCTATCTCACATAGGGTCAATGGACCTTTTGGGGCAGGGTAGCAGGGAGGTAATCATACATCTACCGGTTGTATTTCTCAGTAAGCAATGTGCAACTGCAGAGGCAGTTATACTGTTGGGACAGTCTACTATCAGGTGTATGAAAGGGATGGGTAGGTCATGGTTTAAGTCATTTAAGTCTATCCAGTGTAAGATAAGTGATGATCTAAGTTACTCAGCCCTGACGGTCGACACTGAAACCCAGTTGAATGGCTGTCATGCTGTCAGGGTGAACATTAGGGTGGGTGTACCCGGACGTTGTATACACTTAGTCCGCCCCCGCCTTTATAGGCAACACTTTATTTAAGACCGCCACTACCTCTAAAATGTCCCATGTATATGTGTCCAAAGAAGAATAGTCCAGGTACTGGTGTGATCAGTTAACATTCTTCATCAGCTTATTGGTGTATAATGTACTTAGGGCAATTATATTACGTCTGAAGCGCGAGGTAATTGAGAATTCAACATTAAAATACAGATTGCATTTTTGGAAAAAATCATTACTGATTTATAACACTCTGGTGTGTTGTGAAAATAACCACGGGGATTAGGCAGTCTATATACGAAATGTTTCCCCCGTTTACCAAGACCATCCATTTACTGGGAATCCAATAAGTTTTAAATTATGGATTTGAGAATTCCAAAGGGAGTCTTTGCTCTGATATGTCCTTCAGAACGCTTAGAGTGAGAAGTCATTGAGTCAACAATGGTGAGCATAAAATATGTGGGCTTCCCTAGCCCACTTAAAAGGGTCTATACCTGCTCTTTCCTATCCCCTCGGATGTGTGTGGTGCACATATGTGTGGGCACTGACACATTCCTCTGTGAAATTGTGTAATGTAGTTCTCGCCATGAATAAGACCTTAGCTGTCGAAATGGCGTTAAGGTGGCTGGCGGGGATTGTCAGTTCACCATTTGGACACCAGAGGTCTCCTGTGCTCTATTGAAATTATGAGAACGAAATATGCAAAATTCTGAATGGGTTGAATAGGGGTTTGAACTCCAGACCTCTTGTGTACAAGGCAGATATGTAACACATGCGCCACAGAGTCAGTTGGGGGAGGGAATTTGGAATGTACCATATAATCTAGATGTACTTATTCTAGCCATTTCCCTTAAGGAAAATTTTCAATCATCCAAAACATTAGAAATATGGCTGGGACCATATGTCAGAACTACACTCACTGCAAAGATATGTGTATGATCTAAGTGCTGAGGAAGTTATAAGAAAATCTAATTACTTTTGGATATGACTCTGTGGATTTATGTGGCATATTGCTGTACAATCCTATATAATAGTAAAAGTTCTGTATCTCAGAAATATGCCTAGGACCCCCACATTTTTATTGCATAATAGCACATATCATTTTGGGATTCTGGTGATAATCTGGCGAAAATCTAAAAACTTTGATTCTATCCCCGCCAGCCACCTTAAACATCTATTACTCACTCACTCACTCACTCACTCACTCACTCACTCACTCACTCACTCACTCACTCACTCACTCACTCACTCACTCATAAAATATGTGGCGGATATGGGAATGACACCAAGTCTTGGACCAGCAGGAATATACCATTTCAAAATTATTTGAAAGTAAGGTGAAAGTAAGGAGGTTGTCTAAACGTGCTAAACTCATCATGTGGGGCATCTGTTTTACGTGATCTATACTATTGGCTTGACGAGGAATGCAGCCTATGTAAAAACTGATAGCTTGCTGTCAAGACGAGCCTTGATAAAGGAAATAGAGACATGGCGCTTGGGGCCATGGGCTGTGGAAGTATCTTGTGATTGACAATTGTTTCATCACCTTAGTCAGTACTTATCAAAAGGTCATCAGAACGTGTGCCATTTTTCTCCACACCTCTTTTCTGGGGTGTCCCCTTTCAAATCTAAGTTAGCAATGTGTTGGAGAGAACCCAAGGGGCACTTTTCATACCATCATCACCACCATATCACACATTCCCCAATTTACTGTTGACACAAAAGGGAAAAAAAGATATAAACTACTTCTCTACCAGTGACTACTTACACACATTAATATGTCAGAAATACAGACTTGTATTGTTGAATGTCTAGTTCATACTGGCTCTGAGTTTACTTATCTAAGAGTCAGGCCACTGGCCCACATCGGGAGTTTTTCACAGTCCAGGCCGGGAGTCTACTGATATGCAATAGACATGACGTTATTAATGACCAACCTACTCATGTCATGACGTCACGGCACCAATATCTCACAGCAAGTGTTTTATGTATAGTAACAGATAAACATGTACTACATAGGATAGATAATGTGTATACCTCCTCAAGGCGTAAAAAAACCATACGTACAGCATTCATCGTGAAGTGCCCTTTTTTAGGATGTATAAAACTTACATTATCAGTAATGGCCCTGGTGTGTCTAATATACCAGCCACTTGTTTTTTGTGTGTATGTGTGTTTTTTTTTGCGTTTTTTAGAATGTCTCCATTGTAAAGGCTTCACTGACGTGTGACATGTGTAATAGAATCTACTTGTACATTTTTCTGTTCAACAGCTCATCCCTTGCTTTTATACAATACCCATTTTGATACACTGCGTTTTATACGGCATTATCATATAGCATGAAGGACTATCCCTCCCCTGTCTTACCTCCATGTTCTAACATCCTTAAATAAATCGTTGTGTATTAGCCTTACAAAGAGGACAGGCACAAGAAGATAAAGTATGGTGTTAGATATCCATCACACCTGATGGTTACAAGGTCAGACTAGGGGCTGCCATACCTCACTCATTGCTGTAACTCAGATTGTACCATATGATAAAGAACACCACAAAAAGAGTAATCTTTGTCAGCCCTTTGTGGTAACTAATACCTGATAATGACACGGTGGGACAGAAGCTTCTATCCGATATCACACAACTGACAAAGGCCAAATGTCCATGTATAATCAGTCTTCCTCTGCTGTGTGGCTGTCCTTTGAACTCTGAGAATATCATTTAGAATGGCTCAAATAGACTATTTCTTCTTAAATTTGTTTGAGCATTTATTGCAATAGATTGCATTTCTAACATTGATGGATGAATTAGGAATTTCCCCAAAGGTACAAACCCCACTTTGCACAAATTTCCTTTACTCGACTTTCATTCATTTTATCCTTTGAAGGGTTTGTCCATGGCACCCCAGTGTAAGAATGTATGAGCTAGGCTGATAGAATTGTTTTTGTGTGCTTTGAACTATTGCTTGAATCACGCCTTCTAGTGGTGTACGTGGTTGGTAACCACAGTGACGTTTATGTTCCCACTACTGCCGGTATTTGACTGTATCATTTATCTACCACAGACTGACCCACAACCGCAACATAACCTTTTACAGGAAAAAAATGGTTGATAAAGATATAATGCCATAGGGGCTCTTCTCGGCCATGTACTTCCTAGACAATTTGGACCGTAATGCTCATGCATCATACTATAGGGTGGTGGCACTACAAGTATGTTGAAACTGTTAGCCCTGCTCCATATAGAACATGTAACCAAGGACATTTTTGTAAGAAAAAAATATTTTACAATGGTGTTATATCGATTATTATAGAGAGAGATCCTCAAAGGGCTCTGACCCTTTGGTCCAGTTGACTACAGTTGAAATGACATCTACAGCTGACACATATTGACTGCGCTCCATATGTTGCTTTGATTTCATTGCCCATCCAATTTAATTTAATCCAATAAGTGACATTTTGATTACAATTCCTCTCATTTTCTATATTCCAGTTGGGGCGGCGCGGTCACAACAGCCAGCCTGTGAACAGAGCAGTTGTTACCCGGCCACGGGTAACCTCCTGATCGGACGTGAAAACAGCCTGTATGCCTCCTCCACGTGCGGCCTCCAGGCGCCCTCCAGGTACTGCATCGTCAGCCATCTGGAGGACAAGAAGAAGTGCTTTTACTGCGACTCCCGCCAGCCCTATGTGCCAGTAATGAACAAACGTAGTCATCGTATAGAGAACATAGTGTCCAGCTTTACCGGCTACAATGACTACTACCAACAGTGGTGGCAGGCGGAGAATGGCAAGGAGAATGTGTACATCCAGATAGATCTGGAGGCTGAATTCCACTTCACCCATCTCATTATGAGGTTTAAGACTTTCAGGCCTGCCGCCATGCTGGTGGAAAGGTCCTATGATTTTGGTAAGACGTGGAAAGTGTACAGGTATTTTGCCTATGACTGTGCCTCTTCGTTCCCTGGAGTGATGCGCGGTCCAATCCGTAATATTAGTGATGTCATCTGTGAATCGAGGTACTCTGACGTTGCCCCGTCCTCACGTGGAGAGGTAAGTGAACAACATTTTACATCCTCGTAGGGAGTGACCATTTTTTAACAACAGGGGGGGGGGCTGGTGGGTTTGCGCGGGGATGCGCAAAAAAAATCCCCCCCTCTTGAGGTAAATTTTTTTTTACCCCCCCCCCCCCCATAAGGGACGAAAATCGCGCAAACGTGCCCTTTTAACCTATAATACCGTGCTGGGTTTTCCCACAAAACAGGTTGAATTTTTTTTGACCCCCCCATCAGAGGGGGTTGAAAACATTCTGACCCCACCCCCTTCTGGTCAAGGGGTTGAAAAAATTCTGACCCCCCCTCCTCAAACCCACCAGCCCCCCCCCCCCGTTGTTAAAAAATGATCACTCCCTTAGTGATAAATGACATTTGAACTAAACAAATTGTAATTTGAGTGTTTGTACCATTGTTCCTCCTTTATCCTGGTCCAGGGAAACTAACGTTTCCATTACAGCCAGGGAATAGAGCAATTGTCTCCTGAAGGGTCGACGGCGGGGCCGAGGGGTAGTTCCCAAAATACTTCACGCAGAAAATCTATTGATAGTGAAATTAAAAAAAAAAGGCCTTTTAAAGGATGGAAACACCTAGACCAATTTAATGGTATGGCCCGGGGTATGGCTTTTTGCATTGCACCATATCGCTGCGTGTTTCTCGAGCAACACATTTCTCGAGCAGCTCACCTCTTCCAGTTTAGTCAAAAACCAGAGTCAACTCTTGTAAAATGCTTCCATGTTATTAGTTCCCAACGTTTTTGGTGCACATGAATATGAAATAGCTGTGCCTCTGGCACCACCTTAATATCAGTGTAAAGCACTTTCTGTGAAAATATCTTTCGAGCATTTCTGTTCTAACTCGTGCACATTTACACACCCTTTTAGAAGGCTATTAATCGTAGCTTGTGTTTCCGGCTATTTCTATACATTGTGCATCTACGGGTTACACACCCACAAAGGCAATACCCAGGGTGCCTTTCTAAATGTGTACTCTAATGTTTGAGTGTGATGGATAAAGGTACTTAACCTATCATCAGGTGCCATTCAATGTCCCTCACCCATAGTATACCTTACAATAAGCTTACATCCGATCGCCCCTGATACATCAATGCCTCCAGAGGGGAAGAGGGGGTCATCAAAAGCCGCTGATAATTCTCACTCTTCCATACCTCACTGCCTCTATCTGTAACTCTTCTGTCACCCCCCCCCCCCCACCCCCACACACACCCGTAGACACACCTCTTGTATGCATACCTGGCAACAGGACCCCAGCACCCTAGGCGGCAGAGGCTATGCATACAAAGTCAGTCGGTGAATAGGTCAGGGCTGCCAGTTCAACCCAGCTCCATACAAATGCCTTTTTTCTGGTGCCCAAACACTTGTCGGACCCGCAGTATTGCCACCTGTTGAGGCCAACCCCCCAGGAGTGGGCTTCTTGAGTTTGGATAGGAACCAGGTAGGGCTCCTCTCCAGACCAGGCAGGTGTACCTTGGCAGGCTGAGGCAGTCTTGACTCCCTAGGAGCCTTTTGGTCCACTTTAAAAAAGGGATCCAGGATTAAAAAGAGGGCAAAAAGCAATGTGAAAGCCAATATTTGCTCTCAGGGATGTAAGTCTTCAGGATTTATCAGGACTTCCTGATTTCTGAAAATTTTGAATGCCATTTACTTTCCTTATACGAGTGGTAAGGAGGGATGTTTGGAAAAATAGAAGGCTTTTATATCAAGTAAATGTCTGGCTTCCTGATTTTTGTCCATGCCTGACTTACATCCCTGTGCTCTAAAAAAAGGTAAAAAGTGGTACATATACTATATATCATCTAGTAAACGTCTATACAGAGGAAATTTTCCATCAATCAAGAGGCTCATGCTTTTATCCATGTTTCGATTAGAAAATTTAGAGAAGATCACATGGTAGCTGCAGCCAAGAGTAGTTCATTCCACTCAATACAGACCGGTTTTTATGGCAATACTGTATTAAGACATTTAATGTATGTATAGTAAGATTTCCATGATCATTTAAATCTCTGGTAGATCTAACCCCCTGGGTACAAGCACTGTCTAGACTGAAACACCACAATCTGCTGTTCACTGGCTAAAGGTCACCTAAACTGGGTAGGGGGTATCGAATTAAGCCATGAAATCCTTCAGCAAGCTTTAAATACCAGACCCAAGGTGCTGATATCACCAGTGGTCATTGGCCACCCTCGATATGTCATCTTATCTGTGGTACATGTAGATTAGATGCGATAGGGCCCTTGGGCTGTGTACACTAGTAGCTGCTATGTGATAACCCCTAGATGGTAAATGGCCATTATAGTGCATGTCACAAGTGATAAGATTATCTTTGGAAACTGACCAGAGTTTACAGGAGCTGGAGCCGAGACTGCACTGGTATGTTAGGGTAGTGACATTGACAATGCCAACTTTACAGTGGTTGCCTCTCGTAAAACTAAAATAAAGTCAAGAAATGGAAGTAATGCACACAATATGGCCTTCCTTTTTAAGGAAATCTGAGAAACAGAATACGATAGATAATGCGCCTTTGTTGCATTGATTTTTATCATTTGGAAGTTAACTAGGGAATATGAAGTATTTATTTTACTACATGGCCATACACATAACAATGTTATATCGAAATTGCACAGAATGGGTCTGTGGAGGAAGCACTATAATGTCAATGCCAAATATCCCCATTGGAAATGCCCCACATCAAATTGACCACCGTTTAGTGTAGTGGTATTAGGAACAAAAATGGCCTGTTTTGTACCGTTGTGGGGACCCGATGAGGCACCCATCCCCATCAGTCCCTAACCTATGTGCTGTGATCTCAAGAGGGTCGGATCCATGCCACTTCCTGGGAAATGTGACTTTTATAGGGAGTTTATGTGACAGGGTTAGTGACAGGGTCGGCAGGAACCACAACAGACTGGTGCTTTTTCTGCCAGCCAGGGGGCACTGTAGGGCACCCCTAGTCACATATGGGCCGACAGGGGAGCATGTAGAGCCTGGGGGAGCCATGAAAGCTGTGAGAACCACCTGTCTTTTTGGACAACCTTGGGTTTGCACTCTCAGAGAAGACCTGTTTGTAATTGCTCCAGTAGTATGGGATGTCAGGAACCCCGGCAGGAACCAGGCAACACCAGGAGAAATTTATAACAGTATTGGTATACAATTACGAGTGTAATCCCATTGGAAACTAAGCAAGCATTCAACAGGGCACTGGGCAAGTGCTATTTAGTATTTGGGTCTTTGGGTGGAGAAGAAATTCATTTGTTGATAAGTTTTGCTTGTATGTTTTGTACAAAATAACCACTGTTCTTCGTAGTTGGTTATCCATGTAATCATTGCAAAATGGTCTATTCATGCCTGCCAAAAGAAAGATAGCTAAGAGGGGTATATAGCACTATCCCATAGCTGTAAGCTTATTCTGGTGTGGAAGCATGTTTGCAGGCCCCTTGTGGCTGTGTGCATAGCTTTGTGGCCAGTATTAGTAGGCAAGGAAAATCTAGGTTGAGTGCTGTGGAGGTCGCCCTCCCCAAAATGTGTAACCCAAGATAGGGGCACTCCCACCCAAGTCTACCAAGTCTCGTCCCATTGCATCCTCATCTTTGATCTCACGAGAGCCCATTGTTGCCGCTATGATAGACAGCCACCTATCCCAGATGGCGCCAGCATAGCAAGTCTTGTGATTGGTAGACCATTGGACATGCCTAGTAGTAATGAAATCCCACATACGGATATCGGTCATAATATGTCATGATTTGGACTTTTGTGACGTTGAAAACTGTGTATGTAGAACAGGTAACTGTGTCTGTATTACTCCATGATACATTAACTTTGTAGATACCTTGATGCATTCAGAGGAGAAAGGGTATTAACTATGACGTCCCAATTCTCCAAGCCCAATGTTTGTAGTGTTGCACTGAAGTGGTGGTATATCAGGCAGTGTCGGAAGCACTAGAGTTCTATATGCTCATCTTACTAGAGCCATCAATCAACCTCTTCCACCCTCAGCCTCTGTCAGCCAAAATGACATGTATGTAACAGTCTCCTCGTCTTTCATTCTCTTCCACCACCCATAGTTGTGTTAATCATTTTGATTCGTGCACTTTTAAATCACCAGTGGTAGACTGAAGTCATTTCCATCAGGCCCAATGGACTCAGCATTTTCTTTTGGTTGGTGCTAGATAACATGAGGTCGATGTCCGTCACACCCGTTCCCACATAGGATAAAACCACCACACAGACCTTTCCATAATGACAAAGGATATACCTGAAGCAGTGCATAGCATAGTGGTATTAACCCTGAACCTTTTAAATGATGCATCTAGGGCTTCCTAGGGCTTTTCAACTCGGAAAGCCGAGTTTAAGAGACGGGTAGGGGCTGGCGAAACTTTTAAGACCGGAAGTGAGCACTTTTTGAGAAGAGGTTGTTGAGTTTGAGCTCAAATTACATGAAAACCATTAAATATGAGATGAAATGAAACCTGTCATATGATGGGTGACGGGTCCGGTGTCACATACGTGATAAGAATGTAATGGAAAATGATATATTGCATGTTAATCTTGTTTCTATGGTTCTTTTGGACATTTCTCTCTGTATATGTATTAAAAATATAACAATTAATTCAATCTGGTGGTATAATCCTCGATTATACGATTCGTGTTCGTCTCCGCATGTTTTTGCCAAAAATCGTACGAGCGGCTCAACTTTTATGACATTCACTTCACTTCTCACTTCGATACAAACATGGCAGTTGTTGAACTAAATTTTTGATAATATATTATTAGAATGTAGGGAGAAGAAGATGACTCCATGCAAAAACAGGCATAATAAATATGATTTGAAATTATTTGAGAACATTTGCCACGGTAGGACGACATAGCCCGCCGATTGATGGCAAAATCCAAAATGGCGGACGCGCAATACATATGGAGTACATTTCTTCTTTGTTTGGGATATTTCTTAATATTAACAACTACTACAACTCTATATAATTGTTGGTAAGTCGTTCACATTACTGTCACTATAGTGTCAAAATGGCCAGACCTATGCTTTCCGAGTTACCTGCGCTGTCAGTCGCTTCAACACTCGTTCCTAGTCTGCCTATTCCTCTAGTAGTTGCAATGTGGGACATTATGTTTAGATTCAGAGAATGTGTACATTGTACACTATATTTTCTACTCATAGACTACGATACTAGAGGCATAGTATGTGATACATGTAGAGGTCAGAGGGCAGGGAGAGGGTAGGGTATGCTGTAGGTATGTTAGATATGATTGGCGGGATGTCTCAGTACCATGGAACATGTGTACCACCACCCTATCTGAGATACCATGGACCCTGATAGTGCGGGATGATCACCTCACACGTGTATAGATAGGGGGGTCTCTTTACAAGACCAGGTGGTTGTGTGGGTGTCACGGGGCCTTTGTGTGATTTCGTGTCACAATCTGTAGTTCAAAAAACATTGAGTAAGAAAAACGATATTTGACTGGAAGCAATTACTAAATTAGTAGAATTGATGTTTATGAATGCTATTACAACATCCAGACCAGCAAATAACCCTCACCCCAAAGAGCTAAGGTATTATGTTTTGAGTACTGCATAACGATGCCATACGTTGTAAATAGGGCACATTAGGTTCCAACTTGACTTAAGGCGCCTGAGGAAAGAACCAAAGATACTAAAGTAAAAAGAAGGAGTGTTTCTCATTACCTCCGACACTAAAAATGTTATTGAAGGTGATAGATTTCTTAGCCTTTTTCATCCACATAGTATATGTGTGTATGTTTTTCGAGAGGGTCCTTTTTGGCACTGCAGACGATCTGCTATTGACCAGCTTGCCAACAGTAACATTGGCTGTCATCCATCCCACGTGCCCTGTGCCGTAATACGGCCAGCCCAGCCAAAACACGACAACCAACCCGCCCTCGCCTGTCTGTGACAGCTATAGGTGGGAATGAAGGTAGTTAGGAACATGGGAGAGGCGCTGGGAAACTGAATATTATTGGGAAAAGACTCTGGCATTAAGTCACCATTTCGATAGAGTACATGTCCTAGGGAATAGAGTTCATGTACTGGGGAAGTGAAGAGTGAACTTGATATATTCAAAAGATGACAACATGAGATTATCCCAGTTTGGAAGGGCACAGTTTACCATTATCCAAGAGGAGAAATCAAGAGCCCCAACAGATAAAACGCTCCATGATGGGAAGGTACCGCATTGGCCTGTATGAGCGCCGGGGCGCTTATTGATTTTAACCAGGCTTATACCCGGTCCTTATTCAAGACTTGAGATATATTACATTTTACTAATTCCAATACTCTCTTACCCAGCGATTATTCAAGACCGGCGATTATTCAAAGACCTGGTGCTTGTACAGGCGAATACGATAACTGAGCATGTACACTATGCCTGTGCTCTTGGTTGATGCCACCAGGTGGCGCATGGATGATAAGGACCGGAACCGGAAAAGGGGTTTTAGGAGGGACGCTGGCGGGAGTCCAAGTTGGGTGTCAGATGTTGGGGGCCTTGGGAAGCAAAACGGCTGAGGATCCTATGTCCCATGAGTCAGAATAATCAGTGTTTTTACGTATTTACTGATGGCAAGGAAGTGCGACTTAAAGATGGACTCATGGCTGATGTTTTCCTTTCTCCAGAATTAGTGCATAGTATTGAGTATACATGTAGATACCCACTAGTGCCTTTCCTAAATCTATATCTTAGCTCCCTATTAAAGCTATATATCTTTCTTTTCATACATAATGAGATAACTCACATGATTATCCATCATAGGTTTCCCTAGCACATTTTAAAAGGGCCTTGATCCCACATTTTCTGTCCCCTGTGTGTCTGGCACTGCGGGCACCAACACATTCATCCCTCATTTAATGTTTAATGTAATTGTCTTGCAATGAATATGACCTGGCTGTTGAAGTGGCGTTAAACAACCATTACTCACTCACTCACTCACTCACTCACTCACTCACTCACTCACTCACTCACTCACTCATTATCCATCGTGAGGAATAAGTGATAACACAGTGCAAGGCATTGGCAATAGTCATCTGTGCTATATGTTGTTTTTTGTATGGGTACACTTGTGTGTCCTTTTGACATTGACAAAGTGATGATAGACTACTAGTCGACCCAGTGCCACACAAGTGTCTCACCTATGCCACTAGTGTCCCACTAAGCAGATTTGTCCTGCACACGACATGGGACACCAGACCACGTGTTGTTTTAGCTCTGGGTGCAGTGTTTAGACATAGGAGACTCGCTAACCCTACTGACCTTGGCTTTGACCTCTAGCTATGACCCTGAGCATGCTGTACCTCAGCAGGAACCCAATGCTGACCTCTGAGACTGCCATAGGTGCATGTGGGTCAGCGCACCCAGAAGGGGATTGGGATTTAATGTGATCATAGTCAATTGAACAAGTTTGTTTTGGGTGAGGGTAAAAGTAAATATGATAATGAAAGTCACACTTTAATGCTTGTTTCCGTAAGTTATGTATAGACATAGACGGATTATAGTGTCCTCTTCCTGTATGTTAGGGGAGCTGAATGGTGAGTGTATTTGACGACAGTATGTAAATAGTACATGGTTGCACCAAGCAGTATGCCGTATTTGAACAAGCACAACCATTCGCTAGCCTTCAAATTCAGAGAGACCCTTCTAAGATCCTTTGGTCACCATATAGGTCTGAATTGTGACGGTACCTGCAGAGAAACACAACAGTGTTGAGCTACTTGTGTTTGTATGTACTGCTCAGGTGGCTCAAACAGATGTGGGTCACCTGGCAGAGCTGCTCACTGCCCACCTATATTTAGATATCATATATGTTGAGCAGCTCCTTGTTATTTCAGGTAACAATAATATTTAACAATCTATAGATGTCATGTACCCAATGCTAAATAACAAAGGTTATGGCACTCATAGTGGATGTGTATATTCTGATGACCTTTACAATTTCACAGGTTAATTGACTATTGGATAATACGATGATAGATGTCAGAGCATGAGACCAGCATGCTGTAAATAAGAATATAGCTAGGTTCACTTGTAGGCTTTGGGCAGTTGCTTTTCAACACCTTTTCCATTTTGCTATGTTGAATTATGTCAAGGCTAAACAGGAAAAGAATACTTCAAAGCAGATACAGATCACATCAGTATGGAGACCAAGAGGCCCTCTATCACAGCCATAAAATGGGAAAGCATGGATATATAAGTGTTCTTGATTTGTATAGAAACCGACAGGGGCAAATACTATGTGGTGAACTTAAGTAGACAAAAATCTCCCAGTGATAGAGAATCTCAGCCATCTATTCTGTGTTTTTGTGCCTGCGCCAGTCAGTGTAACCATATTTTTGGTGTTAACCAAGGTATGTTAGAGTACTCCAGACTTACTCACTGTGGCTGGTCGAGCAGCTCAATGTTAGTTTCTCAGTTTCCTGGCTGGGCAGGGTTTGCAGGCTGTGAAGCCACATGGGAAGAGGCTTAAAGGTCGGTCTGGGTGTTTTAGGAGACTGGAGGATATCTAGGCTGTGTGAGCTTCTCACGACCTGTGCACACAAGGCCAATTCAAGTCTTCGTTTCCTTTGCACGTTTTACGTTTACAATAAGATACCATGAAATCAGAGGAGTCCACTGGTACTATCAAATTGACATGCTGAATGACTCTGTGCTAAGTGGACCCGTAGCTGTTTGGTCAGTTAATAGCAGATAGCCAATTTGTGAATTAAATAATCTTTTCCACGTCACTTCGTTTGTAACATGTAAGAAGAAGCTAAAATCCGTAAGTTTTTTGGATGGATATTGCGCCTACATTCCCTACGATTAGAACATAGGAAATGCATGATGGCCGAGTCCATCCCCTTAGAGTCTTATGTACCAGGTGCCCCTGATCTGCCCACAGGATCAGATTATGTCCTATATATAAGTATGGTTTGAGTTATGTGGTCAGATTGATTCTACATGTAGGATACGAAGGACACATGGGCCATGACTGTAGGCCTTCTATATAGTTGGCACACGAAGATAAAAACTCCCGAGTCACTGGTGAATGGTATAAATAGATCAATATTTCGCATTTGACCGCAATGCTTGGCCTCAAGAGGGGCCTAGAAATTAGGTAGTACTTATCATGTTTTCTGACTAGGATATTATATTTTTTTCTTAATGTACATGACTTACTCTCTTCCCAAAAAAAAAGTTCCTGGTGGGGTACGACCTCGTTTGGCTGTTATGGATGTTTCCATGGCAACCACCTCTAAAAGCTAGATTTTGCTCTAAAAAGTCCATTTTGGTTGCCTAGAGGACTTTTTGAAGACCACCTATTCCCACTAAATCAGCTACTAGCTTTTCAATGGAATTATTGTTGTGTTGCTAGGGTAAGCGGTTGCTGAGAAACAGGGCATTTTATGTCATAATTCATTAAAAACCAGACAAAAAAATCATATATTACAGTAATTTACCCTTCCATTCTCCATTTAGAATAATCACGATGGTTTTTATGTTGATGTGGCTGTGTTGCCATTGTTTATTGTTGCCTAGCAACCAATATATTTACCTAGCAACCAATGAAATTTACCTATATTGCTGCAAAAGCCCAATTTCTTATCATAAATGTTCATTTAAAATTTCACTATAAAGGCTTTAGGGGCATCAGTGTTGGTTGCTAGGGTGAGTGGTTGCTTAGCAACAGCAATTCTTGTAATAAAATCCCTAGCAACCACTAGAAATGTCTATCATAGACATCATTGAACACTTTTGGATGTAACTTAAGTGACCCACATGAAAAAAATAATGATACATTCATCTTGCTATGCCTATAGTTGCCTAGCAACACAAGGTATCTACCTAGCAACCAATATAAAATGTGCTATTTAAGCACAAATAGCCATAGGTGCCTGAAGTACTGCTGGCCGACAATATCTAAAGAGTTATATGTGGCTGTGTTATGGTTACTAGGGTACTGGGACATATGTGAGGCTGTCTAAGAATTACAAAGGGTTATTATATGAGGCTGTGTTTTGCTTTACATGTGTTCAGTCCTCACTTCTCTGAATTTGGAAAATGCAAGGGGAAAAGGCTATGGAAGCCAATGGAAAAAGCTGCCCGGACCAGAATGCAGTAGAAAAGCAGCACTAAATCAGTTGGGAAACAGTGTGGTGTGGCAGTAGTTATTCACTGTGAAAGCAGCATCAGAAACAGTATTGTATCAGCATCTACTGACATTCTACTGCTCAGTACCAGAGAACTTGCAGCATAGGTACAGTAGTAGCACAGTAGTATCCGCAGCATGCAAGCAGTATTGAATCAGTTGTCCCAATTATGTAAATTAGATGGCAGCAGTTGAACAGTATCTACTTATTCGATGCTGCATGACCATATATGGGACTGGGGCAGTGTTCAATCAGCACTACTGCATGACTGCTGCTATAGCAGTAGGTGAGCAGTAGATCATACTGAAAACTACTGCTGGGGGGCAGGTTGAAGCATAAAAGAAGCAGCCGCTGTTCTAGTACTGGCACTACCAATGCCTCTCTAGGTGGTCCTTGCTGGATTTGAACTTGGGATCTTTGGATTACTCTACCCACGCATTAGCCCACTCAGCCATCTCCCCATCTTCTATGTGGAGCTGTCATTACTTCCTAGTAGTGCATGCAACTCATGTAGGAGGGGGCTAGGGCAGTATTGATTCAGTAGTACTGGGTAACTCTTACCATAGCAAAAGGGTAAGAGTAAACATATCTATAGAGTGCTGCTATAGTATAGCCTTTCAGTTTACTGATGTTAAGGTGATGAGACAAGCACTTTGTAATTATCAATGATACATTTATACTATGTAAAAAAAGTGTCATGATGGGGACCAAAAGAATAGACCAGTGTAGAGTCAGCTGTTTTGGAAGTATTTCAGCAGTACCTACTGCAATATGCAGTTGTTGATCAGCATATTCTCAGTAGCCACTGATAGGAGAAGTAGATATTGTCTTCTGGTCTGGGCTGTGCAAGCAAATTTACCGATTTTACGAAGTCCAAATACAAAAGAAAACATAAAGGCAGGTGCAAATCCTCTGTCTGATGAGGGATCTTAGGAATTGAAAGGTCAAGAAAGTGAGGGTGAACTGTATGTTGTCATCTAGCCATTTTACCCCTTGTGCATTTTATGAAGTAGAATAGAGCCATAAGATGAGTTCCCCCTCCTAATAATGAGACGGATCTGAACTGCTCATTTCTTTACACGTTGACTCAACTTTAGTCTTAACATAGTGCAAGTATACACCCCTGGATCAGCAGTAGTAGTGTTCGTAGTAGCCCTGTTAGTAGTAGCCCTAAGCTGCTCCTGTTTAGAGCCGAGTAACTCTGAGCAATTACCGAGTGAGCAGTTGAGGGCTTTGAGGCCATGAACCCTGAGGACGGCCTGGAAAAGACGACTCAGTGATAGATCTAGTGGTTGACGGGCGAGGACAGCAGCCACTTTAGATTGGAATACGGGTTGAGGTGAAGGGTTAGAAGTGAAAGGGGGGGGGGGGGTGTTGGATCTGGATCCTCAGACCTCAGAACGAGCGGGGGAGTCAGCAAAATTCCCGATCAAATCAGTAAGGACACTGGGGAAGACGCTAACTTCCAATATTGACCCTGCCCTCAAGATCTGATGTCTTGAAAGAGATGACAGTGTGATATGCCATATATAAATACATCCCCCTCCCCCGGACACATGCCGAGCAATACATGTACGGGTAGATATGGATATAGAAAAAGGGTACAATAACACTACGGCTTAATTGACATCCTAAAATACATGTATGTAGAACATGGGTACTCCACACACAAGGTTCAACTCACTATAAGAGCAATACTGTACGTAATAATGACATAGGCTATAACAACATGTCCCCTAATGAGTTTGGTGTCTGTGATGATATATATATATATATATATATATATATATATATATATATATATATATATATATATATATATATATTTATATATTTATTTATTTATTTATAGGATCATCCTAGTGACAATTTCTGTACACGTGATCACCATTATATGTGTTCAGATTACTGTTTTTGGCTGTAGTTTACTTTTTATAGCGTGTTACCACAGACATTATCTGTTCCATACCCTTGTGATAATACCTTATGCTGTCCCCAACATGCATGGTGCTGTCAGTAATATAGTACTTTTTCTCTGGTATTCATATACAATTTCTTTCTGTTCCAGTTGATTTTCCGTGTGCTACCCCCCAGTATTCAGATTGACAACCCTTACCATGAGGACGTCCAGGATCTCCTGAAGATGACCAACCTCAGGGTTAACTTCACCAAACTTCACACGTTAGGTCAGTATTACTGTCCAAGTTTGTATACAAAAATGACAGACAGTGTTTTCATGTTCTTTGCTCAATTGCAAGCTTCTTAGATCTAGCAGAATTTGTGCCTCGTTCTTGGGTATACTTACGAAATTGTATGTGGAAGACACTTTCGCATCTCCAATTGCAAGGACACCGTTATACCATTATGAACCTTTTCTATCTTAGGTATCATAGGTGGTGAGATACCTAGGTTGTAGGGGTTCTTCAAGGTGCATCAAGTTAGGGAATATTTGGAATGGATCCAAGTGTGAGCCCGTGGGTGAGAGATTCCATGGTAATCCTGACAGCCTAATGCCAAACCACTTGAACCATGGGGTCCTGGTGAGACCACTGGCCCACCGCCAACGCCCCCTGTGGCAGCTTCTGACATTGAACCCCAAATGGTGCTACCCTCATATCCATATACATGTACCTGTAGATGATATATCGGGTATATGATGATGATTACTGCACCCCTGGAAGAAAGAATTTCATGGCCTAGTGTGTCATGTGAGTAAAGTGGTAGACAGCTAGATAGCTAATGATTAATATTCCAGCCTGCATTATATTGGTTACCGGTTCCAGAATGTATCAGTGGTGAAATCACAGTTGTTTAGTGTAGGCAAAGGTACCAGTAGTACTGGTAGACACAGTTTGGTGAGACTACTGGTATGGGCATTACATATCCCTGTTCTGTATTCATGTATGTATAGTAGCCGGCAGGTAGGTGAGCCTACATGGAGACAGACAAAGCCCAAGGAACAAGTCTGCCTGGCACATTATGCTAAAGGAACAGAGCCCTAATCTAGAATATAGCCCCTGGTAGATGGTGCCACCCAAAGGTACCCCAGCTGTCAACATTGTCACAAAAAGGCGCCAAGACATTGCTATTCTGCCCCAAGTGTTTGCCTTTGTGTATCATGTGTCTACATAGCTATATCTCCATGTCTACATTGCTACTTACCACAGGTTAGGAAGGAACAAAAAAATGAATAACTTTTTTTTTCTGGTCTGATATGAAGATCCAAGGAAAGGCTCTGTATATAGAAAGCAAATTGTTCTCATTTTCTCTACAGGTCATGGATAAGTTGTCTGGCACTTTAGTTGTATTGGGGCATGTCAAGAGAACATCAATTCAGTAAGATAATGAATTGTCATCCCCTCATACAAAATCTAAAATACACCATTTAAAAATTCATAATGAATAAGTATTGTGGTATTTCAGTGTAATTACTGGATGATTGCGTACTTTTAATGTAGCATTTGGAAACCATATTTCACTTTGACCTTCACAACAACAACAAAAAAACATGAAAGACAAACACGTGTAAGGAGGCATCCACCCAAAGTATCATATCATTTTACATGTATATAGATATACTACCTAATTCATAGTAAAGTGACTGTGCAGCTGCCCCTCCCTACCTTCAAACTACACATAATAACGTCGAATATAATCTATACATACAAACACTTTTCAATACCCCGCTCCATCCTCGATTAATACTGCAATAAGTAACACAAATAGCCTGGTTTTACTGTCAATGTGGTATAAATATGATTTTTTTTCTGGCACACCCTTTGTAACCCATCCAGAGAATCAAAGCCCACTTGACCTAAAGCCAAACAGGTCAGCACAGGTGTTAGTAGGGTGAGTCAGTGGGGTCCCGTGTGATGTGACAACCAGTGGTAACACCCCTCACCACTGGCATGTGTAAACAGGGGCTGGAGGACGTAGGGGCACCCTTAATCTCAGACTGGGGGTTGACTTGAGAAAAAAAGTGTGGTTTTGTAAATGGTGAAGGAAATAGGGAAACAAAAGTGAATTGGGTTTGTGGTTGTGTGGTCTTGTGTAGAATTACACTCGCCTCCAGGTAATTGTCGATAACAGTCGACTGGTGTTAGGATCTGTACTAAGTGTAGTAATGGGGCAGGGTGATAGGAAAAGCTCTAAGTCATCAAAAGTCCCAACTTGTGTCTATATCCAGGGATGAAAGTCTTCAGGGAATTCCCTGATTTCAGGGATTTTGAAGTTCCAGGGCCCTATACATTCATATAGAAACCCAGGGTTTTGTGGCGAATATTGGACCATTTCAGGGATTTCCGTACTCTGTGACTTTCATCCCTGGATATCCCTACCCTTGTTAAAGTCTCACCAGTTGTTGTTTTTTTCCCTTAGCTATGCACTTATACATGGCTCCAGAGAACATTTAACCTTCTATTAGAGACCTTTATCGCCATATTGTGAAAATATTGCCTTTAGCTTACCCCTGCAGACAAAACAAATAGCCCCAAGGTCAAAGAGCCAAACCAGTACATACCAAGCGCAGGCTATAGGATTTACAATGTAGTTGAAGCAAAGATTTAAGACTCTTTTATCTAGTTGCTTTATAATGACAGACCTACCGTAGTCACAGGTCGCTAGGACATTGAGCTCTGTAACACCCATATTTATTCTCTTCCCTTTCCTTCCTGCACTATTTTTTATGGGCCAGCAAATTTATTTTGAGGCAGCTGTTTTAAAGTTTGCTATTCTAGGTTTTAATAATTGCTATTTTTATTAGATAGAGTAGATAGTCCAGTCTTATGTAAATAATGCTTGGAAAAAGGGATTTCAAAGATGGAGTAAGGGTTATGTGTCTGAATAGAATGAACTCTTCGGACTTCAAAGTTGTAAAACTGATCGTGCATGAATACAAGTATATCTCAATATATTCTTCAATACAAAGGTGGCTTTAAAACAGACTGTCTTATAAACAGAAAAATAATAAACTATCTAGATAAAGCTAGATTAAACATATATCCTAGAGCTATCAGAACTCAGTAGTAAAGCATGCTACCCTCCAGGGCTACTATCTAAAAAGTAAGGCAATACATATATAGTGCCCTGGAATAATTAGAGATAGTTGGCATGAATCATCTATTTCCCTGCCCGAGGAAAGAAGGTGAATCTTTAGAATGAATTTTAATGTGAGGGTATGGATTTTCCCTCCACAGAAGTGGGCGCCGTCAGACAGAGACATTTAAGGTGTAACATTAGTATTAACCCTGGAGGGGCTTACCTTTAGTTCTATGTTCGAAAACTCAAATCCCTGTTGTAGATACATAGGCAAATGTTCACGAGTGGGGAGAATTTTCGAGGGTTATCTCACGCGCCGATCAGGTGCCGTATCACACGACGCCCTGCGGGCGTCGTGCGATACGGCACCTGATCGGCAAGTGAGATAACCCTCGAAAATTCTCCCCACGAGTGTTCATTTGCATTTATTTCATGTTATTTTGATCTAAAACTGCTGAATTACAATAGAATTTACCAGAATGAATCCCCGTGCGCATTGTTTACATCGCCATCTTGGAGCTATGACGTCATCAAATGGTCACGTGACCTCGGCGTGTGATATTTTCGCGGGTTATCGCACGGGGGGTGTGAGATACGGCCCACGAGTGCTAGATCTATGAGTCGTCAGTATCTCGGGCATATCAACATGAAATAAAAAGGCGTGTAGTGTATAGGGAAACTGTGCTGTTGGGGCTAATACAGCTGGTGGTGAATTCTTGGTTTCTTTGGGAATGACCATACATTTTGAGTACATTTTAACATGCATGATCCTTGAATTTTCTTCGTAAGCCTCAAAAAAAATATCTAGTGTTTCCATAACACCTTCAAATATTTTAGGCCTGATGATATTTTCATTACATATTAGTGTCGGCTTAGTCCCAACATTATACTTTTTATATACATGTACAGGCTTTCTTTATGCTCTGCTTATGAATATGTACCTGCATTTGCTACTAGTTCACACTTCAGTTCACCTGAAACACACTAAATATCACCAATACCTTTCAGGTGACGACCTATTGGATAACCGTGATGAGATCAAAGAGAAGTACTATTACTCTGTATTGGAAATGGTGGTGCGTGGATCGTGTTCCTGTTACGGCCACGCCTCCCGATGTGTGCCCCTCCCCAACCAGGACAAGAACCCGAACATGGTGAGTGGCCAGCCTAACCCCACTAGGCCGACTGCCTTCTCACTAGGCTTACTTGGGCTGATGAGGCCTGGCCTAGACCTTTCAGTCCAGGCATTAAAGATGTCATAAGAGTCTAGCCCAATAAAGCCTAGTGAGATTTGGTCCAGCCTGTAACTACTTTGGAAGTCTAGATACCCTCTTTTAAGTATGAGAGATAATTTGCTTTTGTATTAATTTGTCCACTATTACTTATCTGTATATATTGTACAAAGGCTTGTGTTGTCAGATTAATTCCATGTTTTGTCGTTTGTCTTGTACATGTCTCGTGTGGATTACCCTACCGGTACTACCGGTAGTCTTTATCTTTCTTTGGAGATTATTTCCTTTTGATTTTATTTATATTTCCTTATGAAATTTGATATGCTAATTACAAATCTAGTCTCAATATTACGTGAGTATATGACGAAATCCATGTTCTATTGCTTCTTATTATATATGCTTATCTGTAGCTGAAATCCCTCCCTGTTTGTGCAGTAGTATTGCCTAGGTTAGACTATATTAGATAAATACCATGTGTACATAGCTATTAGATTTGTGTCTCTTATCATTATGTTTATATGTGTCTTGTGATCCTGTCCTTTCAAAGACCCCAAATAGCAGGGATCATATCGTAAGTCTCCACGAAGGCATATGTCGGTTCTCATATCACTGATATGAATTATAATTATTCGCTATAGTTAGGCCTCATGTTATCTATCCTTGCGTCAAACAAGGATAGATACAATTATGCGCCATAATTATATGCAATGCAAATTTTACTGTTACGGTTCCATTGCCTTTTCGCATCTGCCTTTTTATGAACCATGCAGACACCACCTTTTCTGGACTCAATTTTCCTCCTGCGAGCACCAGTAAATTTCTAAGTGCCATTGCAGATATGCCTACCAAAAGAAAGTATACCGTCAATGCAATTTTGAATTATATACTTCTCACATTTAAGAATGGCTTTGCTACGTACATGTTAAGGCTCTGCTTCAATTAGCCTTCCCTTGAGAATTTTTGCAATTTTATGAAGTTTTACATATTAAGTGCATTCATAGTTCTTTGCTTTAGGGTCACAAAGGCACAGCCTAGATTAGCTCACAACGGCTCATTTAGTTCTGAACTGCTCACTCTCCAAGCAGACTAAAAAAGGAAATAAAATAAAAGTTCTGCTTGGAGTGAGAGTTGTTACTTAGGTCACGGCATGATCACCAAGGGAAGGGGGTTTAGTCAAGCAGTCTATTGCCACATGATAAAAGGCAAATATGACAAAATCGGTTGTAGAAAATGCATGTCTGTAAAAGGTCCACTCTAGACTACAATACCCCTAGAAAAGAAAACATCGGTGAAGTAACAAATCGGCCAGGCGTCCCTTCGTTGGCAGGTCCACAAGACGAAATTGGTACCTCTAATGTCATTAAAATAGGTCCATTCTATACTGCATCGTCCTAGGCACAAACGTAGTACCGATAATAAAAAAACGACGAGTATAATAGCTAACCTAGGAAGAGCATGTCATAGATATCACTGGGATCTTACTGTCATCTACCGCCATCTTCATCATTGATCACAATTACATGTGACGTCTTGTGGCCTCATGCGATATAGTGTGATATTACCCACAAAAGAAATTACTTTTGAGCTTTCCAGGAATCACTTTAAGGTGATAGCTAGTTTGTGGATACTACTCGATGGTCTAGCACCCGGTTAGCAGTTAGGGTAGATGTATTTATCCTCCAAAGCGATGGTTTATTACATGAAAGGAAAAACCATAAACACAGTATCTTTTTTCTAATTATTGACGTCTTTTATATGGAAATTGTATATGGAAGTCGCATAAAAATGGTAAATATGAAAATCCTAATAGATAATGTTTCTGTCTGGGATAAAAATGCTAAGATGTGTTAGATAGATAAGTCATTTACTGGAACCACATTGGATGGTATAATCAACAATGTATATCGCTGTTTTTATAGGTACATGGTCGGTGTGAGTGTACTCACAACACAAAAGGTCTTAACTGCGAACAATGTGAGGACTTCTACAATGATTTACCATGGAGACCAGCCAGGGGGAGAGAGACAAACGCCTGTAAAAGTAAGCCCAATTTGATGTACAACATTACAGATGTGTTAAGATCTCATATATACTAGGTTGGCACATCTATTACCCAGTACAATGCATTAATATAGCTCTGGAGAGTTACTTGTCCATTCTGCCAGTGTTTCAAGTCACCTATTCTAAAAATTAA
This sequence comes from Acholoe squamosa, assembly GCA_949317995.1. NCBI lineage: Eukaryota > Metazoa > Annelida > Polychaeta > Phyllodocida > Polynoidae > Acholoe > Acholoe squamosa. The sequence continues at coordinate 27,422,207 of OX439035.1, read as the reverse complement.
TGATGAGAAAGGCTCATGACCATTTTTACAATAGTCTATAAGAATAATTGGAACTAAAACTAGACTAAACGCTTAAGTAGCCACCACCACGAGATAAATCTTTTGATTTCCACTCCAGTATTTCCAAATTTATTTGCTGATGAAATGTGTGTTTTTCAGTGTGTGAGTGTAACAGCCACGCTGACCGGTGCCATTTTGACCCTGCCGTGTTTGAGTTGACGGGTAGGGTGAGTGGTGGTGTCTGTGACGACTGTAGGCACAACACAATGGGACGTAACTGTGAGGAGTGTAAGCCCTTCTACTACCAGGACCCCACCAGGGACATCAGAGACCCCCATGTCTGCCAATGTAAGTGGTATTTTATGATCTCAGTATATGTCATGTTTTAGGGTATCATCATTGGAAATATTAGAAAAAGAAAGACAGAAAACGATCCTAATATATCACCTCTTGACTCTTTTACAGCAGGTTTAAATTAAGCACAAAGAGACAAAAATAAAATGGATCATCTCGTCAGCGTCCAGCGGTTAGAATAAAATTTTCTCTAAATCCTTCATTGGCCTCAAAACATGTTGGTAAACTTATATATTTTAAAACAAATGGACGATTTTTATACGCAATATCTGCAGAAACGACAATAATTTCTAATGAACTAGCCATCCCGATTCCAACTTTGCTACGCATGTGTACTCCGTCACAACCAAATCCTCCCACGTCCATGACCACTTGGTCAGGGTCTACTTCTGAACTGGTCTGTTTTATACCAGAACGCTTTTAAACTATAATAAATACCCCCATCACTCTCTTCGGTCCAAATTTCTCCATTGGCAAATAGATAAGCCCATTCCACAGGATCTGTGGGAAATAAAAGTGGGGAGGGGAGGGGCGGTTCTGAATGAAGAATGAGAAAAAAATGAATAGAGAAGCTTGGGAGTTTATAGAACAAATTGGTGCTTTCCCCTTGGGACGTGACAGGCCTCTAGTTTTACTGTCCTCAAAAGGGCACTGAGTCATACTACGTAAAAGGATCCAGACGGTAAGGGTCCCCTCACGTGTCGGGGCCCGGCCACAATAGAAGGCTGCCCCCATCGGCCTTATTTTCTTTGCCATTTAAGATAAGTGCCAGCAACAATTTAACATCATGCCCGTGTATGGTTCCCACAGTTTACGTCTAGAGATTGGCATCTCTTTGCCCTGGCTGAACTCGGTAGAGGTTGGAGGTGGAATGGTATTGTTGTTTGGTCATGCAGCTCTGGGATGGGAGATCCCATTCTCTAATCCTCTCCAATGGCAAAGTGTACTGATGGCAGACCGGAGAACGAATGAAAAAAAAAAGATAGCAAAATACTCGAGGAAAATATCTCACAGACAATATGAGCATTTTTGAATGATAAAAGGTGACAAACTCAAGGTTTCTTGTGGCTTGCAGGAGACATCTGGACAGCGTGTGTTCTTGTGCCCGAACCACGTCTGAGTGATCAAATGCCATTTGTCCAGTCCTGTCTATGGGACAAGGCTAATTAAAGAACACTTGCAATATCTTTCAATTACATGGCCTGCCCCAGTGGTAGGAGTTCCCCCCTCCCCCTCAAACCATGGATTCAACCATACGTCTCAGAGGTCCAGACATCCATGCGTGTGACCACTGATGTATATGTATTGTGCAAGCAGGATTTACATATCTGTCTAGAAAATGGAAAAGGAAAGGTCTGAATGGCTGATCTAACAATAGGAAATCCCCATGAGGTGCTTGTGCACTGGGACGTTAAAACCTATCTATCAATCTATCTATCAATCAATCAAATGACTACTTAGGTAAAACTATGTAACTAAGCGGCCGTATATGGTTATCCCCTCCTGACAGAGAGATATATGTGTTTTTTTTTCTGTCCATGAATGGCTGTTCCCTGCAGGATTTATTTTGTGCAACACCAGGTTATCCCTCCACGGTCAGATGCGCTGAAATTATAGTAAAAATGTGTTTTGGGATGTTGTCTTCTCTGATGTTTAATTCGGTCATATTGAAACTTTCTGTAACTAGAAATTGATTTGTTTACAGCTTGTGACTGTGATCCTGTGGGTTCAGAACACGGTGGAGAGTGTGAGACACGGACCGATCCTTTCAATGACCTTGTTGCTGGCCGCTGTATCTGCAAGCGCTTTGTCGAAGGACCCCGCTGTGACATGTGCATGAACGGTTACTGGAATCTGCGGGTGGACAGTCCAGAGGGCTGCGAAGGTAAGTTTTGTCACTTTTCATATTTATAATAGTGGATTGTAAATGATGACTATGAAATCAACCAAACCAAACAGGTGACCACTTGTAGAAAACCCCTATAAAATTTCTCAGAACGGTAGCCAATACATAACCTGACTGTAAGGCCCCCAAAAAAGAAGAGAAAAACCCACACTCCAATATAGTACCCCCGGTAGGTGAAATTTTCTGATAAAATGAAAAGAATGTTAAAGTATTTTCTAGACACTACTGCTTTGATATAGAAAATACCAATGTGGATGTATTTTCAACTGTATTCCAGCATGCACATGTAACACCCTTGGAACAATTGGAAACTATGGATGTGACAAACGATCTGGAGAGTGTCGCTGTAAACGGTATGTGACTGGACGGCAGTGCGACAAGTGTGTGGTAAGTTAAAATGTGTTTCCTTTGTGAGTTTTGTAGAACAAATATATATGCTCACTTTTAAAGACACCATCAGTGTATCACTTACTGCTCTGTCCATCAGCAAAGCAAAGAATATAAATGTTTACTCTTAGTATCTTCAATAAGTTTTATGTGTCCTCTGCAGCCTAGCTACTGGGGGATGAGTGATGATATCGAGGGCTGCAAGCCTTGTGACTGTGATGTGGGAGGTGCATTGGATAACTCGTGTGACCAAAACACCGGTCAGTGTAACTGCCGGCCGAACATCATTGGACTGCGCTGTGACACACCAACCCCAGGCTTCTTTGTTACTGACTTGGACTTCTACACATATGAAGCAGAGTTTGCCAATGGAATCGGGGTATGTTTGACATATTTCAAATGTTTATGAGGCAGTTTTATATCATTATATTATTAGGAATAGAGACAAAATATATAATATAGGGCAATATATGGAGCTAAAATTTCTGCAATAATTATCTAGATGATATCACTATAAAAAATATATCAAATATGTTTGTTTGTCTAAGGCCACACCAAAAAAAATAAGTTGGTCTACGGATCGCCCTCTCCATATTTTCGGAAATACAATTTTTCTTATTTTTTTTTTATTTGAAAAAAATCTTGTCTACGGATCTCGCTCGCTTCACTTTCTACAAGTTTTCTCTTTGTAATGTTTGGCAAAATTTTTTTTAAAATAAAAAGATTTTGCCCGCCTCACCTTTCCAGCAAGGAATCCATTGGACACAAAAAAATTCGCTCGCTCTCACCATTTTTTCAAAATCAAAATCCGTAGACCAACTTATTTTTTTTGGTGTGGCCTAATAGATGACTTTCACAGAAAAGTCCCCCTTAAAATGATACAGCATCACATATAAGTACTTTCTTTGCAAATATTGCACCTACCGGCACTTTAGCACGTCTTTTTTTACTAATTACCGTAAACTCCCGCGTATAAGACGCGTCCTCTACGCCAAACAAATGCCTGGGGGGTCTTATAGGATTTTTTCAAGTTTGGGGTGCGTCTTATACGAGGGGTAATTTTACTATAGAAATGTACTAAATTTACAAAATTGAGCCCTAAGAGGTGCGTCTTATACGCAAAAATGCTCCTCCCAAGAAGGGGGTGCGTCCTATACGCGCATCGCTTCTTATACGCGGGAGTTTACGGTAACATAAAAAAAGCAACAGGAGATATGTGCCCGGTCACAACATATAGACCAATTACTGCCTTAGCGGTGTCAGAAAAAATATATCCTCAAGCTGCTTATACATACATGTATAAAGCTAGATCAAATTATCAGCATAAAGATTGGCATTATTTTGTCTAAATTTCAAGGTGGATATCGAAGAGGTAAATTGATTACTGACATGAGGTTCACCTTTATTAATGACGTTCCTAAGAGAGAGAGAGGAAAGTGGGTAAATTCACATTAACTGTGGATGAATAGAAAAAGCTTTTGATTCTGTAAATCATTCCATATCATCAACATCAAAAACGGAAAATACAGTGTTGGACATAAACGGTATTACCTAACCAATAGGGCTTAATGTACACTAGCAGATATTCTGAAGTCATCCCACCTTCCTCTCTATACTGGAGCACATCCCTCAATGCTATATCATAGGGCGTCATCTGTATCATACCTTTCATAGTCTAGTTCTCATTTAGTTCAAGATTATCTCCGTAGCCCTACATCCATTCTTTCTTTACACATACCCCATACTTATTTAATATAAAGATGTAGATGATGAACCATTCCATAATATACTGCCATCTTGTCATGATTGTAAAGATATTGTAAAAAATGTCTTGCTGTAACCTTCTTTTTTCTCTTTTCTTTTTTTATTGAGCAAAACGTCATGTGAGGTTGGGTATTCACTTCTCAGGAACGTCTAAAAAGATACTTCACATTTTCCTGTATTTAAATTGTAAGGTTCTTGAATCTTTGTGAATATGGTAACAATGTAACTATGGAAAAAATCTAACAAGAGAGTACAGATGTATGTTTTAAGAAGTGTCAGTAGTTAGATGTAAAAGTGATTTAATGTGATATTACAGAATACTCGTGTGGTGATCAGAGAGCCCGTCCCTGACCGCCCTGTGTCATGGACCGGTCCAGGCTTTATGAGGGTATCTGAGGGAGATGCGCTCGAGTTCACCATCAACGACATCCCCATGTCCATGAGCTATGACATTGTCATCCGCTATGAACCTCAGGTATGTACTGCTAGAACTGGTATTAGCTGAAATTAACCTGTAAAACATTGAAGTGAGAGTCCATTAAAGTTAAGAAATATGATTTAGGGTATATTATAGAGGTCCAATCAATGACTAGTTTGATGAGATACTACTGGTAGTATGACATATAGTGTGACATAATCAAGTAAGACAGACTTCTTCCTAACATTTAATCCACTTATGCATGTTTGTAACCCTGCAGCGATTGGGATATTGGAGGTAGGATGTGAATTCTGTAGAAACCATTTATATATTTCGGTGTTGTCGAATTTGTTTATATTTCTCATTTCTGTCCTGGATAGAGATTTACTTTGGTTTCATTTCTTCGTGCACCACATTATCAATTGAAATCATTTCACCTGTGGATAGCGTAAAGAATTATACTTTGCAGTCTAATAGGTGTTAGAGTTTCTGTTTGCTCTAAATGTTGAAATGTTTTCTGCGGTAAGGCAGAGTTCCATTAGCCGATTTTTCCAATAAGAACATTCATCTGACAAACTATAGTATACATTTGCACTAAATGTTTAGAAAAAGGTTTACAGATACTCTTGATAAAGGTCGCCAATGGATTACTTCCTTTACCAAGATATTGATACAGTACATGGAGTATGATGGGCCTTACTATGCACAGAACCGGTTGCCATTCTCTGTGATATGCCAGAAATGGCAGCAGGCATCTTCTACAGTATAACAAATTGGTTTAAAACATGATCATCAAGAAAATTCTGTAAAAACCCATGAAATAATATTGGTTTTTCAGATGCGTGAGCGCTGGGATGATGTCCGAGTTAAGGTGATCCGGCCCGGCCCTGTAGACCAGCGTGGCGTATGTGCTAACAGTATACCGCAGGAGGACCTGAAGGCCACCAGTCTACCTCAAGGTAAGGTTTCCTCCTGTATGTTAGACCTGATGATGTCAGGGGTGGTTAGGAATGGAGGGGGCGGGGTGTCCTGGGGTACCTGTGCGGGCTGCTTCAGATCGCATCATTAGCCACATGGTAAAATTCCAAGGCTGCAGTGCACCAAACCAAATTTTGAACTTTTTGAAAATGAATAGAGAACTATCAGGTTGTCTCTTATTCTCCATCTAATGGCAACATCTTTTAGAAATTTTGTAACTGATTTTGAATAACATTTTGATAACAGATTGATTATCCAAAATTTGAAGAAAAAAAAAGATGGACAATGAAAAAATTGATACTCGATGAGGCAGTATACAATTACAGTACTGGGTGCAGCACTGCTTTGGGATTTTATTGCGTGCTATTGGGAAGATGCTATCAATGTTTCCCAGAAAGCGTAGCACCCTTTCTCTGCTGCCGATATTCTTTTCACCCTTTTATCTTGTGGGCAATGTATCACTTCCCTATTACATACACTGTAAAAAAAAGTTTGTGCTTTCTTGATTCGTTCTTATTTTTGGCGCGTAGCTAGTATTAAAAGTGTTGTAAATTCTGATTTCCCTGACTGTAGTCCATACGTACAAGTTTAGATTCTGTCCCCAATACCTTATGTGTTAAGAATGAATAGAAGATTTATAGTGCTTGAGCCTGGGTTACTTTCAAAGCCTGTTTTACCCATATCAAACACTCTTTCTTTTGGATTTGCAAATGTGGTCTAGCCTGAATTTTATACATTGCAAACATGTGGGCAGCTGATAAAGCGAAATATTACTTTTTGTAAACGATATTTAATTCACGAAAATCGATTCTTTCACTTTTTATTCATTATATTTCTGTTTTCAAATTTGACAAGACTGTATAAAGTATGGGCTATCTGATTGCAAATTATTTAGTTAAATGCAGAAAAGGAACTGCCTGAAGCTTTAATCCAAAGGTTATAGCAATTATGCCCTATTCTGTCATTAATATGTATAAACTAAAGATATTTCAGGAAAGGGGAATCTTGAGTGCCAGAAAAGCAAATATGTACGCGCTGAACTAGAACGACTAGAAAATTGTTACCATTAACTGAAAACTATGCATGTGGACCGTCCCATGCTTTAGTCTTCCCAGGGCCTACACTCCTTTGAAGCCTAGCATGCGGCTATAACCCGTTGGCCGCTAAATTATTCTAGACGCAAATTCCAAATGATGTCATAACCTATCTAATGTAACCTAGTTTTGTCTGCATATAATGATAAATTAAAGTTAATGAATGAAGGTCTTGAGATATAAAAAGTAAAGTAGAAAATAAATCGGTTATCCTACGACAAGATCCCTAGCCAAGTCGCTATGTAGTCCACACCTAAATTAACCCAAATCATAGTCACGCGTATTTGATAATGATACACAAGATTTAAGAATGCCCGTGTCAAAGATAAAAGTAGACTCTAAGCTGCTTAAGTAATACACTCTATTGTAATCCACATGCTGTAAAAGCTCAGGCACCAGTAACTTTTCACCTCATGCTTATGCTTTAACATTGCTTTGCTATGCACTTCTATTACCCATGCATTTTCCATTAGAGCTTTATTTTGCCGCATGTACATATTGCCCATGATATGCTACTTCATGCTTTGTAGATATTGCTTGCATCTGAGAGAGAGAAACCGGCATGTAGAGCCAAAACAGAAAAGAGAAATTCTTGTTAAAAGTCTTTTTGAAAAGCCTATAATCCCAATAGCTGCGACCTTAATCTAAATTACTATAGATCAAATGACAAAAAAAAATGTGCAAATTAATGAGAGGAAAAATAGTGGGATACATTTGGTTTCTGGTTTCAATGCTGGTTTCTCTCTCAAACACTGTTAAGTTTGTGCTTTTCAAGTTTTCACCCATTGTGCTGTAGCCTAGCCCTTTCTAAGTGACTGCCATGGCAACTGTTCCATATCCCCTCCTAACATGCACACCGGTGAATGTAAATTGGGTGATATGGGAGTTGTCATGGCTACCAGAAAGTGGTGAATGCGCATGCTCAGTTGGGAGCTTCCCTTCCTGATGTGCTTAGAGTTGGAGAATGAGGTGGGCAGTGGTGACGGGGATACCGGGCTTGGCCCAAAGCTGCGAGACTACCATGTGTACACCGACGCCTTCGGGAATACCGTCTACAACTGGCGTCTAAGAGGCGTTCTAGACTATACAGGTACTACTAATGGTCAATGGGGTAACGTCACTCCCCTACATATACATGCCTCTCTCTCCCTTTATAACTTTAATGAATACACACAACCTCTTTAACTTTCTAAGTAATTGTGCTGTGGGAACTGACTACTTACCATCCTATACACATTGGTCATCCTTGTGGCTAAAAAAACAAAACCAGATTTAATCAAGAAGAATTAGAAGAATACGCTCTTTGCTAAGCTCATCTGCATACCTCCTCTGCACTTGATATTATGTTTTCTTCCTTTTTTTCAAACACCCTATAATGGGTCTTAAATATGTCCTTGTACATAGCTTTATGATGCGATGCGCTCTCGATACAATTTTTGCAGCGCTGTAGAATTTTTATGCCACTGCGCCCAATGTTGATTCACTTTTTGTGTTGTTGAATTGCGCATTTGATGGTATCCTGTAATTCCATGTAAACTTCTTTATGAGGATCTCATTTAGAGTGTATTCAAAGAGAAGTTTATGTGTGTGTATTGTCCCTTTGTCTGACTGCGTTTGTGTTCGCCTACTTTTCTACATTGATTGGAAAACTGTTGTGTAGTAAAGGCGCGATCTCTGTTTCACATACATACATTTTGGTAACATTTTCTATACATATTTTAGTGAAGTATTGTAGTCATGTTTAGAAAAAAAAATCAAGATGAGGGGGAGAGCTTTCATTAAATATATTTCTTGCACATGTATTGTCTATGTATGTGTATGTATACACTATAATGTCCTAAGAATTGGGGAGAAAGCTAAATCAAACTGTTTACTCAATTACATATATTCCAGTTATAAACAGGGTGGGATGAGTAATATTTTTCAATGGCTGGTAAAGAAGTAGAGAGGTCCAAGAAAAAATGGGAAGAATCTTGTTAAAACTTTCTATGAGTTGTGTCTGTACATTTCAGTGGTGTGGTACTGGGACCCCTACCTTCAGTGTTACATTCTCTGTGACGACCAATATGAGTGTAAAGTTAAACAGCATTATATGGGAATTTTCCTACACAATGCCTCACCTTAGTAGCCAATACACTACCACAATATACTCACAAACAGACATATTGTTTCAGGGATTTTCACGCCAAATGTAGAGTTACACTTATTGCATTCGAGGCTTATTTTTGAAGTACAGCGAAAGCAAGGCCAGGTTCAAATTTTGAGTTGCTATTTCTTTTGTTAATGGTTCACACTTATTTTCCATATGCTCCGTACCCCAATACCCTATAACATGATATTTATATCCATCGATTTAGTTAATATTAGTACCTTTCTAAACATTGATTTTCTCTTTAGTTTCTTGGTTATGTTGCAGGGTATTTCCCAAGTTAAATCTAACTCAAGGTGCAATTTACCTTATCACCAATTTCCAACATACCTTTTATTTTCTGCTTCTGGAGGAAAATGATATAGGTTTTGGGTTTATGAACAGACTACCAGGTTCAGTGAATTAAAAAAAAAAGTTCCAAAGTTCTCGAGCTCAACAAAATGGAGAACATGTAGTCTAAATATAGTTTGGATTCACACCTTTTTCTTCTATATTTTACATGTTTGTCTTTGGTCGTTTATGTTTCTAGAATAAACATAACAATCACCACCAAAATTACCACCACCGAATGATGAATTATCAACCTTGAATCGTTCAACACAGAATAAGAAATATCATTGAAAAAAAAACAAACACAGAAAAAAAGCTGTAACTAGGTATGTCACTTTGACAGAATTTATGAATCTCTATATGTGTAAGGACATGGTGAAGGACAAAATACATTCTATGATGACTTTGTCTAACTATGATTCTGTGTTTTAGGCTCACGCCACTATGTGGTGTCACCAAGCTCATGTTTGGAGAAAGGCGTTACCTACAAAATCCGATTGGAATTCAACCGATACAAAAGTGACCAGTCCACACCAGATGCTTCAGTCCTCATTGACTCGGTATGTATTGGGTCATTCAAAATTAATTACAGGTACTTTAAATATAATCTGTATGATAGAGTGGTCAGTGCAGAGATTGTATTGATTTAAAAAAACAAATTGGGGGATATAATGGTCAGTGCACTGAGAGGTTACATTGACAAAAGTGTGGGAAAATAATTGTTGAATATTTTCAGTAATCCATCAATATCTTGAATGCTATTAGCCATCCATTTGTATTTTTATCGTGGCCATGAAACATGTAGCATTCTCTTACTGCAGATCTTTTGTAAACTGAATTTCAAAGTAGGCATGAATAAAGCCATGTATGATGTTCAACTAGTTGCCGAATTTCATGTATTGTGGCAATATGCACGATGTTTTTAAAGTGGGTGCCATATTTAAATGACAGGTACCGTAATCTCCCGCGTAGAAGACGCGGTGCGCGTAGAAGACGCTCCCCAAACTCAGGGTATGCTGGTTCGCGTAGAAGACGCATCCAACCCCTCTGAATCGATTTGTAAAAAAACCCCCGTACAAGACGCCCCCCCAACTCAGCAGGGGGGGTTTCGCGTATAAGACGCACCCCCCCCTCCCACCCTCCACCCCCAAAAAATTGTCAACCTGTTGAGTCTATGCTGTCATCGGCCCACGGTCGGCTTGAACCCGCCGAGCGCGTCCACACCTCCCGGTCTGCCGCGGCGCTAGCGCTATGAGTCTATGCTGTCATCGGCACATGGTGTGACGGTCGGCGTCAAACCCGCCGAGCGCCCGTCGACACCTCCCGGTCTGCCGCGCTGCTGGCTATATGAGTTCAAGCTGTCATCGGCGTATGGTGGGCCTTATCCCCGGCGAGCGCGTCGACACCTCCCGGTCTGCCGCGGCGCTAGCGCTATGAGTCGATGCTGTCATCGGCCCACGTGTTCCCTACACCCCGGCAAGCCACACCGCATTGTCAACCTGTTGAGTCTATGCTGTCATCGGCACACGGTCGGCTTGAACCCGCCAAGCGCGTTGACACCTCCCGGTCTGCCGCGGTGCTGGCGCTATGAGTTCAAGCTGTCATCGGCGCATTTTCCCAAATAAGATGTTGGAAAACCCCGCGTATAAGACGCACCCCCAACTTGAAAAAATCCTATAAGACGCACAAGGCATTTGTTTGGCGTAGAGGACGCGTCTTATACGCGGGAGATTACGGTACTACCATATAGTATTATAAAAATCCTATGCTATAAATTTGTGTCCAGATTGTCCTGGTGCCCAGCATAGACAGCATCCCCATCTTTGAGGGTCCTGGAGTACCCGCCCGTATGAAGGAGGAGTTCATCCATTACCGTTGTCGCGAGTCACAGATGGCAGTTGACCGTCCAGAACCGCCAGAGGTCTGTCAGAAGTACATCTTCTCCATTGCCGCTGTCATGCAGCAACAAGCTATTGGTGAGTTAAAAAGTACTAAGAGTTAGGCAAAGTGATATAAATTGTGTATGAAATCTCCCTATCATAGTCCGTGTTTTCGTACGCACTTAGATTATAAGTTCGCCCAAAGGCACGGTCAATTCATCCCTCAATATAAAACATTAAGATGGTTCAAAATGTTTCATTTGATTTCTTACAAGAATTATGAACAATTATGGATGTTTATGATCAAAACATCTAATCATATGAAGATTGATTCATAGTTATCAGTGATAATACATTAAGGTTTTTGCATTGACATTTGAACTATTAATTAGGCGGAAATGTGCTGGGTAAGTTTTCTACATAAACGTGTCATGTACCGTCTGGTCCCCTCTCAGTTGTAGTTAAGGATCTATCAATCTACATGTCAATCTATTATACACTGATTTGATAGATGTAACCTGAGCGCTCATTTAGCCTTATTTTCATGCTCCTTGGAAGATGTGATAATGATCTTAATGATTAGAATCTTTACTCCTTTAGGTTGGGCATTATCTCTTCTATTAAATTCATTCAAAATATATTTCCTGTATTCAACTCAACAACTTTTTAAGTGATTTTTAACTTGGAAAGTTTACCTTTCTGAGTTTTTAGAGACAGGTGGGGGCAGGGTGACACTTTAAGAATTTAATTGCCTGTTTCAGAGATGGGACTGTTCACTTCAACCTCAAATAACATGAAAATGCTTAAATATGAGAGAAAATGAAACCTGTCATGAAATAGTGTACATATTCAGGATCATAGAGGTATAATTAACTCGAAAAGCGAGTTATAAGAGCCAGGTAAAAAAAAACTGATTTTCAGTGCCTCTGGTTGGAGGCAGATAGGGGACAGGAAGTGGAATTAAATGTCTGAAATAAAGCATGAAAATAGGTAAAAAAAATTGGAAAAAATGTACATGGTGCTTGAGGTTAGAATGTTTTCTTTAAGGTATTGAAAGATTTAAGTTTTTCTGTTTTATGGTTTTGGAGATATTCATTGGAACAGCCAAAGTAGTCAGTCACATTTTCAGAGGAGTAGATTTAAGACACTTTTGGGCCCAATGCTAAGCCTATGGGATGTTGATCCATGGATCAACATTCCCACCCTTTTTGACTGAGGTGGTGCAAATAGGCTAAGGTGATGCAAATACATGCAAATGAGGGCCCACATTGAGGCAGGTGGTGCGAACAGGAGGAAGAGGAGGGATGGTGGTGCGGATGACATCAGCTTACAGGCAGGAACTATCTCCAAGCAGATATCAAATAGTGTAACCTGGTTATAATGTAGTTCTAATACCACAACACATCTGCTTGGAGAGCCAGTAAATGTCCATGGTGGTTAACAGCACCACAAAAGGGCAGGAAAAAGGTTCCCAAAGATTTCCAAATGGAATGCATATACTTTAACATTGTAGCAAAGAAGCATCGCCTTGCAGTGATGGTAGGCATGCCTTAACTTTCTCACTGATACCAGCTTATCTAAGGGAGATAATACAATAATATATATACAGTTTCAATTTTTATATTTTTGCTCCCCCCTTAAAGTCTTAATTCAAGGTGACTCCTATAACTCTTCTTTCTCTCAAGCAAAAAAAAAATCGGCTTTTCGAGTTACCTGCAATGCACATTGCTATCCTATATTATTGTTACCTGTTATCTGGTTCTTATCTTTCTGATATTAAGGTTTCAAAAAAGTAGGTCATCTCAAAATAGGTGTAAGACCCTTGGTGCACTCAATGTATTCCTATGTGGGTGTCAGATTTGGGTGTCAGGTTTCCCACCCTTTTTAAGCAGGGTGATGGTCTCATCATTCATTATTTAGCAGGGGGAACTGAGGTGTTTCCAGCTAGGGGGGCAATGGGAGATGAATATTCTATACCATAGTGTTTTCTTCTTGGGTTATTCCACTTGAATATAGCAGCATATAACTGTGTATAATAGCATTATTCTAACACTTAATATTACATGAATATTATAGCGATAGATAAGATATTTTGAAAGGGGAAAGATTTTCTGATACTTGCTCCACAGATGTTAACCCATTAAGGGCTGATTTTGAAAATACTCAACATCCATGTAGGGACGTATGTTGAGTATTCTCAACACCATGTAGGGCCTGATGTTGAATATAATTGACATAGATAATTGATATGGCAGCCATGTTTGGACATTTGAGGTGGATTGAAGTGGACTGCTATTTTTGGTCTGACAATGTTTTCCAACTATTTTCGGGCTGAGGAGTTCGAATCTGGGAAGTTCAGAGTGATAGAGACATTGGAAAATGGATGCAAATGATATCAAAGTTATGGACAGCACATTATACCTTGCAACCTCTCGCCCCCTGGTAAATATACTGCTGAAAATCCAGTCCCTTAGCCTTCCAAAGTACCCTCATAGCTCGCCCTTAATGGGTTAAGTACATCCTGTGTCCTACTCTGCTAAAATATGAGCCAGCTACAACCCTTCAGTTTGCCTAGTTCACTCATTTCTCACCAGGAGCCACCACCTCTATAGAACAGTGCTGATGTCAGTGACATCCTGTCACTCACTATGGCTCATTATTTAGCAGGGAAGACTGAGGTGTTTTTCCTGAATGGGCACATTATCACTCTTATTGTTAACTTTTTTATAGGGGGGTAGAGAAGTGTTTGACACTGTCACAACACTTCCACTTGACTCCCGACATCACAAAATTTCAATATTTTGCTGTTGTTTGGGGATTTAACCTCTTGGTGAAGGTTTGGTAAATTTTATGATTCCTTTTTAAGCCTCAGTTATTATTTAAGCACTTGTCAGAGTTACGTGCGATTCAAATCGCTTCACCCCTCGTTGGTATGAACCTTTCCAAGTTACCTGCGATATAAATCGCTTCAACGCTCGTTTTTGTAAAGAAGGGATAACAAGCTTGTAGAATTAGTTATCCATATGATAGGCTATCTATTTAATCACAAGGAATAGACAAAATTTCCACCAATGTCAGGCCAGGCCTGCCAACCTCTTCTTTTACACTCAAAAGTGCCATACGGTCTTACTCGTAAGAGCACACATTTGTAGAGATGAATACTAACATAACGTCTTAGATATCCATCTTGATTAAATGGGTCCATAATCAATAAAACCCCTTTTTCCGGGGGCAAAGCGTTTTAATCCCTGTCCCGTATAGAACATAATCAACAAAACAAATTTCATTAAGATTTTCGTCTATGGTTTGTGGAATATTTGAGGTTTTGTGCATCATCGTTTTTTTTATTTTCATCATATTTATCGGAGAACATTACGGCTAATGCAGTTTTACATTAATTCAACTTAGGCTTAAGTTCTTGAGTCTTGAATAGTAGCCATACAGATGCTCTGGAATCACCATCATTGATAGAAATTTATATAAAGGTGAGGTGTGGTATTTATCAGTGATCTCCACCAAGTTGAGTATGGGAACCTGGGAAGTTGCCTTTTAGAATATGAGGCATAATGTAGTCTGATAATGCATTTGCTGGTGTTATTCTCTCCCTAGATTGTTCCTGTGATCCTACTGGCTCCCATAGTATGGAGTGTGACGCGTATGGCGGCCAATGCCAGTGTAAGGACAATGTAATTGGGCGCCAATGTAACCAGTGCGCACCGGGTACTTATGGCTTTGGCCCCAATGGATGTTCACGTAAGTTGAATATAGTACTGATAAATATGCAGAGTTATTACACCTTCCTAATCTAAATCGCACATTTATAAGTAAGTTTAGAGAATCATAATTTATTTTGTTATGATAAAATGAAGTATCGCTATTTGCACATTTATTCCGTTTCTTCTAAAATATTTTAAAGCAGTCATGAATATTTCAGATAGAAAAACCCAGAGATGTGTAGGAAAAGAGTATGGAATGCTGAGATAACACCATAATGGTAATTCATTTCAGCATGTAACTGTAATGATATTGGATCTCGGGACAACTTCTGCGATGTGCAGACCGGACAGTGTCTATGTATGCCGAATGTGTACGGACGGCAATGCGACCAGTGCCAGCGTGGCTACTACAACTTCCCCAACTGCAGGCCCTGTCAGTGTAACGGCAGGGCCGACACATGTGATAACTACTCAGGACAATGTATCCAGTGTCGTGATAACACAGGAGGCAATAATTGTAATAGGTAAGTCACTGTCAATTTTTGAATAGGAATGTTGTCAAGTGATTAATGACATTGCCAAATATGCAAATTAGAGGTTTATTGCCGCTTATAAGACCTTCCCTAAGTCATGATGCGTCCCACAGGCGTGTTGGAATTAGGTTGTAGCTTTTTAACTCAGGGTGCACCCTATGACCTTTCCCTTTTACTGAAGTCAATATAATATAGACCTTAAAACAATATCTTTAAAAAAATTATCAAACTGGCGCCAGATGCCAATACTAATGATATCAAAATATTCAGGTGTGCTGATGGCTACTATGGTGACCCAAGCCCCAACTCTCCGGTCGGGTGTCGTCCATGTATGTGTCCGGGTGGTGCGGGCAGCGGATATCAGCATGCGGACACATGTAGTCTAGACCGTTACACAAATACTGTAACGTGTGACTGCTATACAGGATACACAGGTAAGAGGACTTATACTTTTGTGTCACCGGTTTAGATAGTGTTATCCATTAATCTAATGTAGTTTGTATGTGCTGCCAAAATATAATGTTACAAGTAAGTGCGTTTTGAAGTGGAAGCTATGGTAGGCCTTATAAATTGTTTATATCATTTTGAAAAAGAAAAGAAAAACACGACTATATTCATTGTAAGCGAGCCTGTTAAACATAGAATGGTACTTCTGACCTATGGCACACGAGTGAAATAAAATACCAGAACATGCTAGCACTTTCCTACCTATTATGAAGAAAATTTCCCTACCCTCTTTTATTACAGGTCCCAACTGTGATAGGTGTGATATGAACTACTATGGCAACCCGCGGATAGCTAGTGGTACTTGTGACCAGTGCACATGTAACAATAACATTGACCCACGCGTACCTGACAGCTGTGATGTCAGTACTGGTGAGTGTTTGCGCTGCCTCTTCAACACCGAGGGATTCAACTGTGAGCGGTGCTCAGCCGGCTACTTCGGTGATGCTACACAACAAAATTGCCAAGGTATGTATATGTTAATACTTCAACTACAGGAAATGTGTTAAAAGCTCAACTAAAGATTGTGTACGCCATGCCTAGTCACTAGTGAGCCTATAGATAATCACTTGTTGCAAATTGCAGATTTTAATGCATATAATAGGCAGCAAAAATGCAAACAGCTGAAAATGGATGTGCGGTACCAAAATATCTTAAAAGCTTTTAACGCGCATGTGGGTGGGACTTGATTCTGATAGGTTTAGTACTAATCTAACATACATATAAAAGTTCATTCCTAATTCTAGCTGATTCTATGAGGCGGTGAACTAGGCCTCCATCCCCAAGTCAAGTATAGTTGTGCCTTATATGTAGGGTGTTAATTTAAGATATATAATTGCATAAAGATCTCTGTAACAGCAGTTGATAAGATATTGGTTTGTTTTGCAGCTTGTATCTGTAACCTACTGGGTACAGACCAGGGTGCTGGTCCATGTGACAGACAGACTGGTCAATGCCCATGTCTGCCAAGCGTTGTCGGACTCAAGTGTGATACATGCGCACCGAATCACTGGAAGATTGCATCTGGACTAGGCTGTGAACACTGTCGCTGTGACCCAGAGGGATCAGTATCTGACCAATGCAACCAGGCGAGTGCCAATTCAAAAGTGTTCTCACATTTACACTGCATCAGATTTACTCAGATTTAATTCACAAAAACCGTGTGATTCCAAACCTGAACAATTCAAAATTACTGTTCAGAAAAAATGCGTAAAACTTGTCATGGAATTAAGAAATTATATTTTTCCTTTCCTTTTAGTTTGATGGTCAGTGTGAGTGTAGGCCAGGACGTGGAGGTCGCGACTGCAGCGAGTGCGAAGCCAATTCATGGGGAGACCCAGACATCCAATGCTTCGGTGAGTACCTCCCAAAGTCATATAGACTCTCCTCAATAGAACACTATCTTACCTCACTTGCAATCCTGACACATGATTATCCTTGAGGTCCTTGTTTAAGACATTTGTGATTATTTTCACAGAATGTGCCTGTAACAGAGATGGCTCAGAGACCATGCAGTGTGACCGGCGCACTGGTCAGTGTGAGTGTCTGCCAGGTGTGGCCGGCTTGCAGTGTGACCGATGTGACCGTGGCACCACAGGAACCTTACCCTACTGTGTGCCCTGTGGAGAGTGCTTCGACAACTGGGATCGCATTATTATGGAACTCAAAGGTACAAAAATTAATGTTTAAACTTGGTAAAGTAACTTTGTTCTATTAAGCTAACTACCGGTAATACTTTTAGATCATCTTAAAATATCAAAAAGTAGTTTGAAATTGATGTTGTATGTTATTTAGGCCCTGGAAGTTTTGTCTATATTCTGATTTTGAAATGAAAATCTCCTTCATTGATCTGTGTGTAGAATCTCCAAGTAATGACTTTAGACTGTAGACATATCCTAATATGTTATTGTATTTCTTCGTAACAGAGGAGACAGACAGACTGGTTAATGAAGGCAGCCAAATAAAGATTGGCGGTGCTCCCGGTGCATTCGACACCGAGTTCCGTCAGATGGAGAAGGCCTTGCAGGAAGTAAAGAATATCACATCTGGGGCTAACTTCACCTCCACGGATCTTGACGAGATTCGTGAGAAGCTCTCCAGGCTCAGGTGAGTGAAAGAAATTGTGCCAAAATAACTCGCTTTGTTCCATTTATCATATCCTCTATAATTAAGCTGTGTATAACTGTTTCTGAGCAGAGACCTCAAACTCATCGTATTAGATATTAATATTTTTGTAATATCCCCAACAGGAAGAACCTTACTGACAGTAACAGTGAGATTCAGACGTTAGACAAAGACCTGCAGAGTACGACAGACAGCGTAGAGACTGGTAATAACCGTATTGAGGCCATCCGCCGCCAGGTGGAGGCACTTAAAAAGGCAGCACAGGAGCTCCGCGCCAATGCTACAAACATCAGGGAGCTGGATGTCGGAGGTAGGTGATTTCTTGACACCTTTGAAATAATGAATCATGTAGCCTTTGTTTACCAAGTTTTGATATTTCAGATATTTGAATGAAATTCCACAGACCCAACACTACCGATCACTGATTCATATGACCTAGTCTTCACAACTTTCTCCCATATTATTTGTAAACTGATACAGGTGAAATACATTCTTTTGATGTTCAGATGTGATTACAAAGAAAATAGTAATAATTTTTTTTAAAAAATGTTTTACTAGGTGCCTACAACAGTACCAAGGAAAGTCAGCGCCGTTCACTAGAGGCACAAGGCAAGGTACAGGCCGCAGATGAAATTGTGCGCCAGTCCGAGTCTGAAAGGACGCGAGTTGACGACCTGCTGGCTGCCAACCAGGCCGAGTTTGACCGCAAGTATACAGAGAATGAACAGGCCATCAGAGTTGTAGATGCTGATATAGAATCACTGGATGACAAGATAGTGGACCTCAATGAAATGGTAAGTGTGTGCCTACAAATTTGCCAATACGAGCATTTCATTCATCAACCAGTGCATGTACTCAAGTCTTTGTGAACTTAAAAAACGCCAAGATAATTATCTTTATCCATGATATTATATAACTATGTGTATGATATCTCAGTCATATTAGTTAACCTGACCATTACCCTACAGGTGTGCGCTAACCGTGGTGACCCATGTGACTCGCTGTGTGGTGGGGCTGGTTGCGGTAAGTGCGGTGGGCTCAGCTGTAGCCAGGGAGCTGTTACCAAGGCCTCTGATGCCCTGGAACTGGCCCAAGGAGCAGACCTCGCTCTGAAGAACAAGTCTGAGGAAGCTTCCACCCTTTTGAACAGTGTAAGTATCCATGGAAGAATAGTAGTTCACTTGATTTTAAAAAAATAAATAAATGGGACTTGATAAACAATTTATATAATTATGCTGTTTAACATGATGTCCTTAGTTGCTATTGCCGGATAGCTTCAATGTAAATTAGATAAAGGTGTATATGGTATCAAATATTAAAAATAGATTTGACATTTCCAGGTCCGAAGGGCCCAGGAGGAGGCTAACATGGCCAAGGCTGAGGCACAAATGGCTTTCGACCGCTCGATGGAGGCCAAGAACCAGTCAGAGAAGAGCCGCAAGGACCTAGAGGACCTCATCGGCAGGATATCCGATTTCCTCGGGCAGACGGGAGCTAGACCTGCTGATATCAGAAATGTATGTTTTGTAAAATTTGTGACAATATTTGTGATAAAACAGCAACATCTGAGTTAGTCAAATGTGTATACAAATCGATCCGGTCATTTTGCATCCGATAAAAGTTTTCTGATTTGAAAAGTTAAGAGACTCAATTTTTGTCAACAAGGAGAAAAAGGAATTCACATTTAGAGCAGATAATACTCATTCAATTCCCATTTTTTCTAATGTTATTACTTCATATTAATGTATTCAATATGAGAGTTCAATGATAGGGACAATCGGGTATGACTGATAGGGACGATTGGGTAAGACATTTTGAAAATATGTACCAAAGTGAGATATGATCCTGACTTTGGTAAGTCATAAAATGTGTAAACCAATATCGAGTGCTCCTTTGCTTATCCTGTGAAGCAGTTGTTTCCTTCTCCTCTTTTGATACCCAGTCTTTGGAGGGTTTATGCCGTTTTAGGGCCTCACTGCTTATCTCGTAGTAGTAGAGTGTCACATCAAGCACATTTCTCCCTAGCAACCAAATGAAAAGGTACCTCAGAGTAAGTAACCATCTGCAATACCCCCGGCCTATTTATAGTAAGCACTCCTAGCTTTGTTCCTTCACGTGTTCAAACAGCTAATACTCTAGATACATAAGTTGTTCCTTAATGCCTTCTAACCCCATCGTTTTGGTTCAGGAATAGATTAGGGATTTTTACAAAAATTTAATGTGTTGGATATGAATTGTATTAAAAGAAAAGAAGTACAAATTTCCATTACCCACATTTTCCCCATGGGTGCCTGCTTATGGTGTTACTAGTCCTCGTTCAGCACTAATGGCTGGATTTTTGCCTTTAATAAACAGTTTATAGAACCCTGTTGACCAAGCTTTTAAGTGTAGCCGCCAGTAATACCCCACTGTGCCTGCCCTGAGAAATAGGCCAAACTATGAGGCTGCTTTGTTGCCACGTTACTCAAGTTTAATTCTCAGAGCCATCATTGCCTAGAATTCGTCACAGAAACGCCCGGCAACATTGAACAGCATAGGCCCAGTGATTGGACGAGGCCGTCTAATGGCCAGCTTATGAATTGATGCATAAATCTGTATGAAAGAAACAGTAGAAATTAGTTGGAAAGTGTTTGTGTAGAAGATCTATTAACCGTGGATGGATATCAAAGGATGAGACATATTCAAGCGAGAGTAGGAATTGTCCATGGAAACAGAACCAAACTGCCCCCATTAGCCACTATTCGTAAAAGTCATTGGATAACCATTTATCTGTTCATTCCTCTGAAATGGCAGAATTACTGAGATCATATTTATGTCGAGATAATCAGTTATACAAGCAATGTATTTTAGCAACCCACTCCTCGGATGTTCTTAATGACGTATATGATAATGCACGTCTTGTTAAGCTTTGATTATAGCCCCGTTAGCCCATCCAGTTAAAAATGCCTCAATTGACGACTAAATCACCAACGGGTTTCAACACTATAGAAAGAAAATTAATTTTAATTAAGAATGTTATTGATTTATATATGTCACCATTGGTTGGCCTCTACCATTGTGTTAAATGACACAGTGGGCTCCATAATCACCAATATGGCCCGTTATTTGTGTTGCCGAGCGTTGACCCTGTGACCACACAGTTGACAACATTTACTAATCCGAGTTCATTCTTTTCTCTACAGCTGGCCCAGGAGGTGTTGACCATGAGCATTTCATTAACGCCCGACCAGATCCGAGATCTGGCGCGGCAGATCAATGAGACGATTCGTGGCCTCACTGACATCAACTCCATCTTAGAAGCAACACGCGAAGACCTCAACAGCGCAAACAAGCTAAAAGAGCGTGCCGACCGTGCAAAGTAAGAAACTCCACTTCAATTAGCTTCCATGTCATTCATCAAATCAAGATTATGCTCTATCTAATATCAAGCATTTTTTGTACTTGTCTGTCTGGAATAAGAAGCTTAGTACCGTTATCTCCCGCGTATAAGGCGCGTCTTATACGGGGGGTGTTAGTTCTCATTTGATCCAGAAGGGGGACACCAAGACCTTTCTTTTGATATCTTACATGCCCCCTTGGTCAAAATAGGACAAAATGGGGCCCAGGAGGGCCCAAGGTGGCCCAAGCTACCCATAGATTATTGAATTTTGAAAATTCATTCAGTAGAACCAAAGTTATGAATTTTTCATTTTTTTGAGAATTTTCCAAAACTCTAGGTGCGCCTTATACGCGGGCTGCGCCTTATACGCGGGAGATTACGGTACATAATATTACTGGTAACATTGATATTTAAGACAACGTTTTACCACTATTCTAATCGGATCTTGATACATTTGTGCAGGGGTTCAGCTGACCAGATTCTAGAGAAGGCTAAGGGTGTGATACTAGCACTCGAAGAGGCAAAGAAGGCCCAGGACGCAGCACAGGCCTCCATCGACCAGGCCAACAGCGACATTACCGGTGCTGAAGACGATCTTGCTATGGTTAGTCTAACACCCTCTATCATATATATCAATCCTCAGTGTGCAAAAGTCACTTAGGATAATATATCTCAACAATGCTTAAATATGGATATGCCTTTGTCTTAACCATATTATACTGCCTCTTATAAATGGTACATTCCTTTACTAACCAAGTTCAATATCAGAAATGTGTCATGTGAAATGATTTGTATTGATCCATCAGATCGAATCGGAGACTTCCCAAGTTTGAGAAACCAGTTCAATATCAGAAATGTCTCATGTGAAATGATTTGTATTGATCCATCAGATCGAATTGGAGACTTCCCAAGTTTGAGAAACCAGTTCAATATCAGAAATGTGTTATGTGAAATGATTTGTATTGATCCATCAGATTGAATCAGAGACGTCCCAAGCTGGAGAGACAACGCGTGAGAGCATGGAGCAGCTCGATGACCTCAAGAGTCGGCTACAAACGCTCAAGGAGCAGTTTGTAGAGAATGACCTCAATGTCAAAAAGGCGGAGGATGAGGCCGATATAGCTGAGGAGCTCGCTAACCGTGCAGAAAAGGCAAGTGTTCTATAAAACAATCAGCCACAGAATTAAGATAAGTGTACATCCTACAATGTAGTTCCAGGTAGGATTTCTGCTTTAAATGGAGGGAAATACCTTTTTCTGGCAGAGCCAGGTGGGAGCTATTATC
The DNA here is from genome assembly GCA_949317995.1 of Acholoe squamosa. NCBI lineage: Eukaryota > Metazoa > Annelida > Polychaeta > Phyllodocida > Polynoidae > Acholoe > Acholoe squamosa. The sequence goes on along the minus strand of OX439035.1, from coordinate 27,399,407 downwards.
TTTTCGATTATATTTGCTCGTTATTAGTATTGGATAATGTAGAAATATAACTTTATGTCATACTTTCAATGATAATCCTATTGTCTTTTACAGGATGCAGACTCATTGGAAACTAAATACAATGAGGTGTCATCTCAGCTTGACAGAAAATATAATGAGACACAGTCAGTGAAAGTACGCGTTGATACCCTTCGGGAAAAAGCATCAAAACTCTATCAAGGCACATACGAAAAGATCAGTAGATTAGAAAGTAAGTCCAATTCAATTTTATTTTAAGGATAATTTACGTTTTCCGATATATCTCATATTACTATTGCCTTAAAATGACATAGAAAATAGGCTTGGTAAGAAATGTGAAATGACAATTAATTATTCAAAGAAAACATTAACATAGTGTGTTCACTGTTTCCGGTTATCATTATGATTTTACATGTAATGGAATGCATGACATATCTTTCAACGAATTACCATTAGTATTTTCAAATGCAAATAGATACTAACCCCTTCCAATATTTCTTTCTTCAGACATGGCAGACGAATTCAAAAACAACGAAAAAGTTTTGATAGACCTCTCAGCACAAATAGCTGAATTAAACAGAAAAATGATAGGCTACCTAACAAGCATTCAGGAAGTGGCCAGGCACCACCGTGACTGCACGCAAGCGTAGGTTGTGCCCCCTATCTGCGTTGGCAGGAACTTAACTCGCTGCTGCCACCGTGCAGCCACTTTGTACATACTCACAACGTCCTGACTCCGAGATGACGTCATTTACGGCATCTCGCGTGCTGCCATGGCAACCCACGCACACCACGTTACTCTAGCGATGACTGACGCCCAGCATCGACTTCAATTCCATCCCATCATTCAAGATATTCACTGATCACTCAAGCGAACAAAACAATTGTGTTGCCTGAAGTATAGGCAGCAGGTTTACCAAACCGCAGCAGCCAAGGGTGTTCAGGTTTCTCATATATATGCTCACAAATATATTTTCTATACTCAGTATCTCTTTTGATAAGAAAAAATAGAATCTCTCCCTGGTCTGTCCAAGTAGTAAAAGGAAATGAAATAAAGTGTGGCCATGTTTCCCAAATCATCACACCATCAGCATAATACGAGCGTCAGTTTAACCATCCAGATCAGCATGTAGGATATTGTCAACATCTATATACCTCAGCTTTCGTGTATTAGTCCTCTGCCCTGATATATATTACAAGTTGGTGTTCTGGAGACAGACATTTCGAAATGTGTTCTCAGCATATACGTATGTTATGGGTGGCCGGATGATCCCAGTGTTACTCGGTAAGATGCTACTGCTGGGCGTTAGTATTGGCGGGGACGGTGAGAAAAACGACCGAGCCAAGTCATATATTCATAAGTATTAATATGCGAATCCCAAACACCAACATCACGCCTGCTGAGCTTACAAAGAGATTGACATTGCTTTGCATTCAGCAGATAGACAACATTCATTGGAGAACAAATAACATTTCGGGTATGTCATACTTCTTGTGGATGGGGTGTTTTGTGTCTCCCAGACATTGAGTTGTGAGATAAGTTAAGAAAGGAAGAAAATATGATCAACGATGGTTGCTAGTTGAAAAAGTAAAACAAAAAATATTTATGCCCTTCTACTTTGACTATTTTGTATTCATGAACTTGTAATATGTTTCTAACACACCACAAGCATTATTAAACTCTGAGCCTCATCAAAAGCAGAAAATATTTGGAAGCTAAAAATGGTTGATGTTATCTATTGTTACCTGTTATAAATAGTAGATGAGCCGTATAAATAGTTTGTAAGCCTATCTGGTGGCCAAGGCAGGCGTGAACACTAGGTCATTATCATATAACATGGTGCTCATCCTTGGAGGAATATTAGAGGTGTGAAGCCAAGGTAAAAGCGCACAGTATACTATACCACTGGGGGAGATATCCTGAGTGGTATGGAGATTCATAGTCAAGGAACTTACTCTATATACATATAACAATCATGCCAACTGCCTGGTTCCTCACTTTTGTAAACTATTTTTATGCCTACATATTTATTACATGTATAAGAGTTTCATATGTGGCGTTTTCAGTGGAGAGGCAGTGAGAATTCTATTTTGTGGATATATGCTTGATTTTATTGAGAGAATGCCAATCTTTTGTATCATAAGAAAGTTTTGCTAGCTTGAGTAATTGTTCAAAAATATCAAGAGCGCCCTTTGAGCTGTTTTAATCAGAGAAAAGCATGAACTGGTATATTTTCAAACATTGTATTATAGAGGTGATTAATTTCCTTGTACTATAAGATTATATCCAAGGGACAGATTCTTATCAAATGTTGACATAATATAGTATGTCTAGGATATTGGAAGCAGGCATATTTCTTTCATTAATTCCTGGTCAATCTAAATCTATTACCGAACAAAGCATAATAATGAATGGTGAAGATGATTATTGTTATTATACATCTATTGTTTATTGATGTAGAGTGTAATGTTTCATGACAAGAAATAGGTATGTGTAGAAGTAGCTGACTAGTTGTGTGTATATTCTAGCCCTGAGTGCATGGGACCAGTAAGAGGGGGGATGGGACCGGGCACCAGTAGACACAAACATGTGATCGCCTCTCGACCAATCACATCGCAGTTTGCTTGGCATTTCCGCTGTCTTGTAGCCAATTTCATTTGGTCAGTTTGTAAACTTGCTGAGCATGTGTGAACATATGAGAGTTCATCCATTTTGAAAATGTGAAATGTGAATGGGTATGATTTTGGTTATATCAATGGTTATGATATTAATTATCGCGAAATATTGGGTCAATGTTTGTGTCTACTCGATGTCATTTATAAGGTCCAGGCCCTTTTAAATCGGCGGCCTTTGTCTATTTAAAAGTTAAATCTACTTAAACTTTCTAAATCAAAATATAGTAGTAATTTTATCTGGTGCTTTTTAACTTCTATAGTCATATTGAATCTTTTAAAAGTAAGACCAAGCATGATTTTAGATACTTAATACGCAGCTAACTGAAAGATTCTTTTAAACGAAATTGGAAATGACTTTTTTTTTTTTATTAAACATTCAGTATGTAATTGATGCGGAATAAATACTGATTTATACTATGTCTCCTGAGAGTTTTGTCTTTGAGTAGAAAATCATAGAGGAGAATGAACATAATTCTTCTAAGGGAAATAGAAATTGATGAGTTATGATTAAATCAAAAAGAGAGTTATAGGAGGTGAGGATGGGCCCCTCATTTTCAGTCATTTGGGTGGTGCGAATAAGTTTCAAAAAAGATGGAAATCTTATGTCTAAGAGGCAGAAATAGTTCAACAATTTGTAGTGGTATTGCAGGAGGAGATGTAGGGGTCTTGCAGGAAAAGCTATTTCAGTAACAAGTTTTGTAAATTTTGAGTAATTCTCTATATTGTATAGTCATTTGGTCAGCCGCCATAAGACACTTTTTGCTTGCAATGATGAAGGTATAGGAATGTTGATCCAGGATCAATTTTCCCGCTCTTTTTGCAAGTGTGCTGCAAATAGGGCAGTTTTGGCGGGAGTTATGCGAATAGCGGCTTGGGTGAGTAGCATCTGGTCCTCCAAGCAGATGTCTTGTGAAAGTATAGCACTATAACAACTGAACACCTGCTTGGAGTTGGTTCCTGTCTGAATGGGAGTGCTGATGTCAGACCACAAGCTAGACTTGCTCAAGGCTCTTGATTTTAATTCTGGAGAAACAATGTAATGGAAAAGACTATCAAGTATAAAGGGGCCAGAGCTTTGGGACAGCAGAGAGTAATTACTTAAATTCTCTGATACAAGCAATATTACCTGCATTACTGACCTTGCAATAAACTACACTTTTGATTCTATTCAATTATGATATGAACCTCCAATCAAAGAATTTATGGTACATAACATCTGCCAAAGAATTTATATTTTATTTCTTTTCGAGTTACGAGCAATGTACATTGCTGCCCTATATTTTAAGTCGGAATGTATTTACCTGCATCTACATTGTATAATGATCAAAAGTTGTTGGGCTCGTGAAACTGATAAGTTTAAAAAAAAGGACGCAATTGTACCAGCTATAATGAATCACATACTAAACACTGGCAGAAAGGCCTATGGCCTCCACCATTTGAGTAATACACAAGTAGTGCCTTGGGATCATTCAAGTTTATGTCTGGTTGCTATGCTGACAGAAGTTCTCACAACGGAGAAGGAGTCACATCCCATCCCATAATGCATCAGTTCAGCTCGTGATCCCGCAGCAGCTACACGCACATCCCAGCGTCGGATTATTAACTCGGAAAGAGTTATAGGCACCACCATGGATTAAGACGCTTTTGGGGGGTCCCCCAAAGAGGCAGAGATGCGGAAAGTTTGTCAAAATAAAGGATGAAAGAAGTTTAACTGTACATGTTCATATAATGCTAGAATAATAAGTTGAAGTAATAAAAATGTAGTTTGATAATTAACTCAAAAAGCGAGTTATAAGGAGACACCCTTGGGCCCTTCACTTTCAGTCATTTTGCTGTTGCGAATAAGTTTAAAAAAAGATGGAAATTTTATATACCGGTATAAGAGGCAGAATTAATTAATGAATTTGTAGTGCCATTAAAGGAGGAGATCTAGGGGTCTTGTAGGAAGAGGTATTTCATTACCAAGTTTTGTAAATTTTGAGAAATTGTCTATATTGTACAGACTCGGTTGGCAGCCATAAGACACTTTTTGCTTCCAATGGTGAAGGTATCCATGTATCAACTTTCCCGCCTTTTTTTGCAATGTGGTGCGAATATCACAGTTTTGGTGGGAGTTATGCAAATAGTAGCTAGGTGGTGCGAATAACCTGGGTCAGGGAGTGCTTGACTCCATGGTGTCCCCTGTAAAGGACGGCGTGACAGTCAAAGGGAGTGCTGATGCCACAGGATGAGTGCACAACTCATGGGAGCCAATCACAGGCTTTTACCTTTTCGAGTTATCAGCAAATTACATTGCTGCATTATATTTCAATTAATGTGTGATGTTATCAAAATAGATAGATTACAAAATGTCGTATAGAAATAGCAGAGAGGCGACCCTTGGGCTGTCCAATGGTGAAGAATACAAATTCCATTGGGAAACCTTTTTTCCCGCCCTTTTTGATGGTTTACCCAATGTGTTAACCACACAGAATGGGCATTAACTGACTCTCCAAGCAGATGTACTGTGTTGTTAAACAGAAAGTATAGGACTCAAAGTACTGAACATCTGCTTCGACCTAGTTGGTGCCTGTGAAGGGCAGTGCTGATGTCAGACTTGTAGAATGAATGCCCAAGCTGGCACCACCCTTCCGAGTTTTGAGCGTTTTAACACTTACCGCTAGTTTACATCAATTTCTTCCAGAACTACTGTCGGTTAGATCCCAACAGTCCAGTTACTGTTGGCTTCCTTTTCCCACAGACTTTGCTGAGCTGCTTCATAAGACCAAAAACCACCGAGTGCTCTCGAGCTGGTCCGAGTCAGTCGCCATGTCCATTAGGTCAACACGTGCAATAACCAGCAATTGCGGCACCGCTGACCAAGGCACTGACCAGGGGGAAACCTCTACTGCCACTACTACACAGGCAGTGTTACTGTCTAATGAGCAAATGGTTCAGATGATGACTATGTTGAAGGGAACTATTCATTGAACAGTCAAAACTGTGGTTAATGATGAGGTTGGGAAGCGCAAGAAGGACCACCTCAGTAGCGATGAGGATGACGATGGTCAAGGCACTGACCAAAACACTGGCCAAGATGGCCGTGATCCAGATTCCGGGGACGACCTGGATGCTTACTACATGAGCATTGAGGCTCAGCTAGAAGCAGGGGATCCCACAAGCGAAGATCTGCTGGAGAGATTCGGCAGCATCTTCAAGTAGGCTTGTGAGTCCTCTTATGATCTCAGTTAAAGAAAAGAGGGATGATTTTCACAGACCGGCAAATGCGCCGGAGTTGAGAGTGCCCTGATTGAACCACTCTCTAAAACGCGCAGCGTCAGTGAATGCACACGCGATGGTGAACTCCAGACCAACATGTCCGCCACAATGACAGCCATGGCTAAGCAAGCTGCCGCCATGGAAGAGTTCAAAATGTGGGCTAAGCAGAATACTGAGCCTGTTGTACGTGACAAAGCTGACAAGTTCACCAAGTTAGTTACAGGGTTTCCACGGCCCAGGAAAAAGTCAGGAAAAATCATTTTCATTTCAGGGTCAGGAAAAAGTCAGTATTTAGGATGAGGTCAGGAAATTTTAGGATTTGGGAAAAGTCAGGATTTTGCATGAGCCAAGCAGAGTTCTCCTGTATTTTTTGGGGAAGCTGCTTGAGCCTAAGAGAAATTCAGGTTGACATAGTTAAGGACTCTCTAATGCCCCAAAATAGATCTAGTGATTTACATATTTTCAACCCCCTGTGGAGTGGGGACCTTCATGTGAGGGCATGGAGGAGCAGAATAACTTCATTGGGAGTCCACGAAGGAGGAATTTTCCTCCTTCCATTCTACCAGTGGGCATACCAGATTCGTAAAAGGCGACAAACTTGGGGTTTCTTGTGTCTTGGGGTGAGCATGTGGGCAGCTGGTGTCCATATGCGCGGGCCCAGGCGTACATGCTTGCCTTTTGCCATGGGATTCTCCCTCAGTGAACCACGTCTGAGTGATCAAAGGCCGTGGTTTGTCTGGCCCTGTCTATGGGACCAGGCAAATAAAAGAACACTTGCTATCCTTCGAAAAGAGTAGGGGAATGAAGCCCCGGTAGCGGTTTTCCCCCTCACCCCTCCTCATAGATGCGGTCATTCATCTCATAGATTCGATCATTCATAGATTCGGTCACTGCTGTGTCGGGCAAGCAGCATATAAATACCTGTCCAAACAGAAAAGAAAGGACTTAATGTCCGAGAAACCTTGAATGTCTGAGTTCCTTTATGGCCCCCGGACGTAAAACTAAACAAACAAACAAAAACATATTTTCAAAATTTTCTTGGAACATGTGCTAGGTGATATATCTCATTAGCACTCTCCTCTCTGGTAAAGTTAGCCCTTAACCTGCATCCAAAATTATATTCTAGTTGGTTATTATGGGTTGATTTAGCAAAATAGTAAAGACCCTAAACTTAGTGCATTGTTTCCTAGGATTCAAGACCCAGCTCTTGTTGAATATGCTGTTCAAAGGGGAAGGGAGGGGATGAATAAGACAGAAGTCTTAACAGTTTTCTAAGTTTTCAAGATCGACCATGGTCGATCTTGTGATTCATCCAGATCCAATAAGATCTCATTTGGACATGAAGATCTCATTTTGACATATGGGGATCATAGGGGTCTGGTAAAATTCTAAACAGTGGATATGAGTCATCTTCCAAAAACACCAGAATGCACACATTTGGCCCCTACCGTAATCTCTCATGTATAAGGCGTGTTTATAGCTAGGTCTTTGTTCTCCCTGGATCCTCAAGGGGGACACCAAAACCTTTCTTTTGATATTTTACACTCCCCCTAAGTCATAATAATATGACTTAGGGGGATCTGGGGGGCCCTAGCTACACATAGCTTTTTTTTTGCATTTTCAAAATCCATTCAGTAAAACAAAAGTTTTGAATTTTTCATTGTTTTTTACCATTTTCTAAAAGTCAAGGTGTATCCTATGGGCAAGATGCACTGTATATGCGAGAGATTACGGTAATTTGCAAAATTTCTAGCACCACCCTGAATTCACATGCTCCTAGCTCCTTTTCAAACAAGGTGAGGTTATGTTTTACGACCTCAATTTTACCAAGAATCACACCAGAATGCACCAAATATCCTCCAGAATTAAAATTTTTCCTGGATCAGACCTCCTATACTACCTGTTTCAATGGGTTTGCACATTTAGTGCACTTCACATTAAGCCACATACCATGGCTAAGCTGTGCCCCCCCCCCCCTCCTTCTCAAAAAGGGATGGGGTGGTGGGTTGGACAGCTATTAAATCATCTTGAATTTCTTGAAGTCTGAGGTGCAGCTTATAGCTTCTGAAGTTGGGGGCTGCAGATTACATATGAGTCAGGCTTATGCACAAAAGTCTACAGTATCATCAATTCAGGGGCGGTGGAACTGGTAGGGGGCACCAACTTTTCTGATGGGGGAGGGGGGCAAGACTGTTTTTGTCCCCCCCCAACCTTTTGCAGAAAAATATATTTCAGGGCAATACCAATGTCAATTTATGGGGCCTACACTTTAAATCCAATACAGGATCCAATTGTATTTGACATTTAGGCCCTATCTCTTAGGTCTATAGAAAGGAGGGGGGGGGGAATTCATCAGGGTTCTCAAAATGTGTCTTCTTTCCTCAAAATGCACTAGAATGCACCTTTGTGGCCCCTCAAATTTCAGAACTTTCTGGGGACCCCCCACTCTCCATTGTCAAAACTATGGACTCATTATGTCAAAAATATTGTTTTTTTGGGGGGAGGGGGCGGGTTCACGGGCCACTACCTACCTTTGCCCCCCCCCAAACCTTCAAATGGTTCTGCCGCCCCTTATAAAACCCTACGTACAGGCCGCACATAAGCCGCACCCAGAATTTAGGAGAATGCTATAAGTTGCATGTTAAGCCTGAGATGGTTCCCATTCCTTACCATTTCATGTATACTTAAAATCCCTCGTATAAGCCACACTCTGCCTGAGTTAAGTTAACACATGATCTCTTCATCATAGAATCTGTTCAGGGGGTGAGGGTAGACTTCCTTGAAACTCACATGCAAGAGACAGCTCCTAGGCCCTACTTAGTGTCTGAGGTAAACAGAGAAATTACTGACCAAGTTGTAAAAGAACACATGGAGAAAGGCATAATAGAAACATGCCAACCAGAGAGAAAGGACAGTCTATTTCAAACATTTTTCTTATGCCTAAACCCAATGGCAAACACGGACTAATTTTAGATCTGTCAGAACTGAATTCTTCAGTAGTCTATAGACATTTCAAAATGGAAAGTCTTCAAACAGCCTTAGCATGGTGCAGAAAGATGCCTATTTAGGGTCTTTAAATATCTTTCTGACGCTTATTACAGCGTACCGGTATCAGATACCGACAAAAAGTTGCTTAGGTTTAAATAGGGGGGGGGGGCGTTATATCAATATACATGCCTGCCAAATGGACTAGCACAAGCACCAAGAACCTTCACTACGTTCCTAAAACCTGCATTTGCAGAGTTACAAAAACAAGGCCATTCTTGTTTTGGGTACATAGATGACACATTTATTATGGGGGAAACAGCACAACAATTTGCCGACACCATAACCAAACTACAAACTTTGTTGGTAAATCTGGGGTTCAAAAATTCACCCAAACAAGAGTGTAGTCACACCAACTATGAAGCTCACTTTCCTAGGGTATGTCATAGATGATGAGACTCCCCAAGACACCGCTGAGGAACCCAGTCACAGGGGATCTGTGGCACCTAGACCTTGTTGCATGGAGGATCTAGAGCGAGCACTACAGGCTCAGGGTGCCATGCCCATTACCATCTGGCTCTACATGGAGTCATGGACCAAAGACACCAAAACACAATACAATGTGTATTTAGAAAAGTGGACAAAGTATTGTGTGGAAAATAGGGTACACCCCATAAAACCCACACACATAGAAGCAATGAGAACTTCTTCTCTAGCCTTTATGATGAAGGATCACTATAAACACAGCTAGATCTGCACTATCTGCTTATGTCGAGTTAGAACAGTACAGTAGAACCCTAGGTTCACATCCAGATGTGTGTAGACAACTCAAAGGAGTTACAGTAGTCAGGCCACCCAAGGCTAGATATACTCACACTTGGGACGTAGACATAGTACTAACTATGCTTGGCATCCATTGGAAGACTTAAGTTATAAACATTTAGCATACAAAACCGTGTTACTGCTGGCATTAGCAACAGCTCAAAGGGCACAAACATTATATACTTTTAAAACCAGCTCAATAGTATTCACTGACACTGAGGTAATTCAGGACTTCAAGGAGATATCTTAAAGTAACAAAACCTTTCAGGGAGGGTAGCAAAGACCAACTTTGGCTGTCACTATGTTCTACCAATAAAAACAGATTGACTGTACTTCTGTATCCAGATGGATGAAAGACGCCATTTGGGAAGCCGGTGCTCCCAAATACTTCAAGGCACACTCCACTTGGGGAGCCTCTGTATCTAAGGTCGATTACAGCAAACTACCTGTCGACCAATGCATTAATTTTTGCTAAGTTCTACAAAAGGTCCATCCACAAGGGCCATGGCAGCATGTACCAGTCTACAGTGCTCTCCATGGCCAACAGCACACAATAAAGTAATTACACATCTCTACATTGTCATTACCAGCTGGGTAACAAGGCAGCTTTCAAATCTCTGTTGTGAGAACTTCGTCGGCATAGCAACCAGACATAAACTTTATAAGGTAAACAAGACTTATCTTGGTAAGAGGTGAAGTTTGACTTAATGTTTATGAGGGTTGCTAAACTGCAGACGAAGAGAACAACGGTCCCACCCGATTTGATTAAGTTTTCACCCACCCCGTTGTTCTCTGGGTGGACTTCTGGTTTACCAGAAGACCCATTTTTTGGGATTTACCTTGTTACCTTGTTTAAAAACTGATGCATTAGGATGGGATCACGTGACTTCTTCTCCATTGTTCTCTTTGTCGGCAGTCTAACAACCCTTATAAACTTTAAGTCAAACTTTACCTTTTACCAAGGTAAGTCTTGTTTAACTTATAAGGTTTACCCTATACAGCAGCAGTCAATAACTGAAATGACTCTCATTGACTACATCTGAATTTTCTGATTCATTAGTATGAACTGATTATGCCTACATTGCCATAAGCTTCTGTAAAATCCCGGTTGATGCTGAGCACCTGCTGCAAGAGGATATGAACAGAGTTGGGCTGTGGTGCAACCAGAATTATATGACTGTTAACACTGACAAATTTATGACTATGTTCTTTGGCTCCAAACCGAAGCTAAACCAGTTAGATGGCCCCAATATCACCCTAAAAGGTACCAGGTTACCAAACTGCCTAAGCTACACTTATCTGGGTGTTGAGCTGGACCGTCATCTCAGCCTGAACCTCCATATGTCTAGGGTGAAGAAATCCATGGGCAATAAGCTATATAAGCTTTGTAAATTGCGTAAATGTATGTCGAGGGATATAAGCCTCAAGGTTTATAAAGTCATGATAAAACCAGGCATTGAATCTTGCTCATTCTACATTGGCAGCGCTCATGGTTATGAACTTATCAAGTTACAAAACTGCAGAACCATGCCCTATGCATTTGCCTGGATGTCCACATTAGGCAGATAAGCATTGACAAACTGTACAAGCAATGCCAAATAGACAAACTTGACCATAGACGAAATCTACAGTTATTACTATTAATGTGGAAGAAATCCAAGTCTGATGAAGGAATCGGGGATAGGAATGTTAGAACTAGGGGTGACAAAAAAATTAAGTTTGCCAAAAGAAGGGCCAAAACAAGTTTCTACCAGAAATCCCCCTATTACCGTGCGGTCTCTGCCTGGGACAAACTAAGCCATCAAACCCAGCATCTAACCTCCAAGTCCAAATTTAAACTTGCAGCTGACAAGTCCCTTCACACTTAATAGTTGCGTCACTACCTTCTAGACTTATATTGGGCCCAAGTATTTCAGCACCTTAGCCTCTGACTTGTATATCAGGGAAGTTGATATTATTACCCATTATATTCTGGTTATGTACCTTTGTCTCAGAATCCTCTCACACCAATGGACCTAGCCACATCCCTGTTCAACTGTAATGTACCAGATGTTCGCCAAAAAACGTCCCATTTGGACGATTCCGTGCAATTAAAAATCAATCAATCAATTCATTCACAGACAAATCCTGAATCACCAGCTGCAAGTAGCATTGACTGTTGAATTGCCTGCAGAAGTGACTCATTCACTTGCATTGACTAAATTATCAGCAGCAAATGGCAGCAGCAAACACAGTTCTGATGGGAGCTGCATTGATTGCAGCAGTGGTTACTAAATAATGGCTTTGGCGCCTGACTGTGGCAAAATGGATAGTTGCAGTTAATCCCAAAGCCTCTTGTAGAGCAGCATTGCTTGCAGCTGTTGAAAATGGCAGAATGTCCTCCAGCAAAATGAAAAATTGAATTTCTTGTAGCACATGGCAATGCCCATATTTCTTCCAGCGAATCACAATGTATGGGTTTAAATAAGGAAAAATCAGCAAAATCCGGTACCGTAGTTCCCCGTACGAGCAGTGGTCCGCCATTTTTAATGTTTACATGCGCCCGGAACAAGGCTGCAGTGGTGGATCGGACGCTGTGGTGGATCGAGACACGTTATTCGCTGGTACCACTGCGGGATCGATGCGATATGCCCGCTGGTAGCTACTAACTGACCTTATGACGTCAAGAGTTCTAGTAGAGCTAACACGTGACCAGAATATCATTATCATAAATTATGATTTGCATATCACTCTCCAAGCATTGGCAAAGTACAAAGCCTTGGTATAGGCGAGTGAAGCACGCGCATGGGCATGCCCATGCGCGCGCTTCACTCGCCAATACCAAGGCTTTGTACTTTGCCAATGCTTGAAGTTGCTAGCTACCTGCCCTATACCGAGCGTGGGAGGTTGGGCTGCGGGACCAGCCAAGACACGTTACGCCACTGGTGGTGTGGCGATCGGCTCCACAATGCTATCTCTACGGGAAGAAGTTATTCACATAAAATATTAAGTGCAGGGCCTCCTCACCGTTGATTATGTGCATGCAGCAAATTACAATGGCTGGAATGCATGTAGCAATTGACAATTGCTTGCAGCATCTGACAATGGCAGAACTATCAGCACTGGATGAATTACCAATAGCATCTGACATGGGCAATACATCAGGTTACCTGCAGTACCCACCTAAGGGAAAATTTTAATTGCAGTTACTGAATTACGAACAGCAAGTGGTGGTGAATTGTCGATATGTATACAGCTGTACTAACACAAAATCTTTTTTCGGTGAAAACAGCTTAAGATGTGTTTGCGCCCCCCCCCCAAGAAAATAAAAGATTGCAAACCCCCCACCCACCCCTGTTTTTATAAAATGATAACTCCATAAGTCTTATCCTAACTTGATATGTGGTGGAGCCATGGTTTCGTATGAATATTAAGAATTAAGAATTTCAATAACAGCCTGGGTCATTTGTAACGATATAGACCTACATCCCGGCCCCTGCACTTCATACCCTTAGGGGACGTCACCTGCGTTTCAAAAATCACAGAATAAGGGTCAATTTTCAAGCATATCCAATGTCCCTGAAATCCAAAATAAGGGATACTTTTCTCTTAAAGTCCCCATGAATTTTTAGATAAGGGATCAATTTTATATAAAGAATCTCTGGATTTCAAAATGAGGGGTGTTTTTTTTTGTAAGAGTGGTTTTTGTGGGAGAGAAATCCACTTAGTCAACAGTGCTCTTCATCCAGAATTGTATTTTATCTACAAATCATACGAAAGATATCCCACTGAGCTAAATGAACAAAAGTGGATGCCTTCATTAGGCTAAGACATGTCAGTGTTTCTGAAAATAGGGGGGTATTTTTGGGCCCAAAAAGTCAGCATTTGTCTTAAATAAGGGGTGTTATTTTGGTTCAAAATCAGTTAATAAGGGGGTACCTTTGAAAACTGAGAACGCAGGTGACGTCCCCTTTTGATGGAGAGTGCAGGGGCCGGGGACCTACATAATGTCATGTAGGTCTATGGTAACGACAGTCACAAAAAATACCAGCTGCTATTGATATCACGGAGATAGTGTGTAATATAAAATATTTGTCTTATCTTGGGCACGTCTAGTCCACCCTTTTCTGCTATTGTACACTATGATCACCGTATAACCTAATACAATTGAGCAAGTATCAGATATCATGGACCTAGCCTTCTTCGGCCTATCACAATAGCCAATGTTTTGTCCAAGGTATATCAGTCATGTAGTATAATTATTTCCTGAAATAGAAATTGGCATGTAATGTAAATTAGTTAAATCTGTGAATATCCTATCGATAATAATTTTATACCCATGCTATTGATTCACAGATACAATATATCCACCATTGATCCGTGTTGCCACAATAATAATACCTTAGTATCCAAAACAAGCTAACTTGGATTGGGAGTCAGAGAGATAGAGGCCCACCTCAGTATGGTGAGTCCACTATCTGAGGTAGCCTTAAGCTGGTTATCATCCACAGGAGGACCAAAGACCATTCCTCACATTGACATGGCAAAATGTATCAGTCTGTATAACTGTATAACACGGCACCTAGGACGGATACCAATAAGGAGGAACTATGTGACCTACAACAAAGGATATCTACTGTGAAAAAGGTATAGTATGATCTGCAAAGGCTGTCATTTATATACCAACACTGAGGAATTGAGAGGCCCATACCATACATTAGTGGTTGAACATCCTACCACATGGGATTTGCAGGCATGAACTTGAAACGTGTAGAATCCTTACTTAATTAACATGAAGATATTTGGAAAGATATAGGGTATCGACAAATCGGTAAGAAATTTGGGGTTCTTTGTGCTATTTTTCCTTTTCTTGGAGCTCAGTGAAAGAGCTTTAACCATGGTTAGCTACTCGGACGTCGGGTTTAGCGTTTTCTTATATGTCCTTTTTATAAAGTTTATACTCCTTCCTATATGTAATAGGCTGTCATTTACAATGGACATAGATGGCCTATATCGGTATAATGTTTCATTTAACCACAGGATGCCACTTTTGAGCCATATACTGCACAACTAAGCACTTATCCATGAAGTATCAAAACACTCTGTCACCCTGAAAGGCCCCGAATGTTACTTTGAAACTTGGTGAATATTCATAGATAGAAATACCCCATACAAAATTATGGCATAACTGAAAAATGACAGAATTTTATTTGGGATACGATCTTTAAGATTCAGTTGGTCTTTCCCCGTTGGTGGTGAGGGAAACCACTTGGTTAGTTAGTATTTGTCCCAACCTGCTAGTACTGCTGCTGATGGTTGTTTTCATGTCACAAATCCAAATCAAAGTCACCACCAGAACAGCATGCCACTCTGCTTTATGGCTTCAGATGGAGCCACTATACAACACTATAACATGTGGGCTGATGATGGGATTGTAGCAAGTGTACGATCTATATATCTGGACTCTTTTCCCAGCTTTAAGTTAGTGTATCCACCGAAAAGATCAATTAGGACATCGCTAGAATTTTGCAAGCATAATATGCTTCGTTTGTGGTAAAAAACTGAGATGTGCACCAATTGCAAAATAAACGATTTAATGGCATTTGTTGCTTACAACGTGGACCAGGCTAAATAAAGAAAAAGGAGACCTCGTGAGATTTGTTGTAGACATCAATACCTTAACATAGATATAAATTTGATGTATATTCGCATTAAAGAAATATTGGTGACTTTTTGAATATAGGGGCCCTTGATGGGGGGGGGGCATGTCACGTGTCGATTTTAAGAAAGGCCAATTTCCCATGTCACTAAGCAAAAACCCATGTCACTAGTGTCACTAACATAGCTGATGCATTTAGACCTATTTTTATGGGGCTTATTACAACTCAGGGAGTGGTCATTATTCATCAACAGGGGGTGTTGAGAAACCTTTTAGCTCCCTCTTGGCAGCATTCAAAATATTTTGTTCCCCCCTCCCTGTATCATGCCGGAGTCATGGAAAATATTCACACCTCTATTTGATCTATAGTAGCGGGCTGGCTTTTTTTCCTAATAAGAGGCCATTTTTTTTATGGACGCCCCCCCCTCAAGAGGGGTCCAATTTTTTTACACCCCCTTCAAACAAACCACCCCCTCCCTCAATAATGACCACTCTCTTACAAAGTCACGGTGATGTTCAGTGATACCTTGAAAAAATTGTTGTTGGACAAGGGAAGGAATAAAGGGGGTCTGGGATCTTCCAGGAACATTTTGAAGATTTGTGATCCCAAAGGATGCATTTTGAAGCCTGCTGAGGATTGCTGAGGCCTTCTCTGTTCCATATTTTTCATGTCACTAAGCCCCATGACACATTTCGATTTTAAGAAATGACCCTGTCACATGTCACTAGCATGACCATGTCCCATGTCGATTTTAAGAAATTTATGGCCATATCACCATGTCGATTTTAAGAAATGGCCATGTCACTGTGTTGAATTTAGGGGGGTCCCGGGTTAGGGGTCTAGGGCCATAATATAAAAAGTAAGCAAAATTACCCTGTCTTTTTGTAGAAAAAAAGGAAAATGTTCAGAAATAATATACTGGAGGTTGGATCGCTCTCCCCTCTGAACACAAATCATGTGCCTCTAGCATAGCCACACTGATCCCGTTTCCCATAGCATTATGGCCTCTATGGGATCAGTGCTTGACGCTACAGGCACTTGATCTCAGGGATGTCAACACAACAAAACTGCAGATTCACATCCAACTGATGGCCGTCAGTCACTGACAGATGGCGTAGGGACAACATCATTAGCCCTTTAATTGTTTCTAGTTCTATTAAAGCTTGGAGTATGATTATTTGGTTCACTATTCATCCCTAATCGCTTTAATTCTACTATCACTGCAGACCGGCGTGTGACGTCATGACCTCATGAGCTAATTGGAGTTGAAAAGTGCCTGTAGCATCAAGCACTGATCCCATAGAGGCCGTAACGCTATGGGAAACGGGATCAGTGTGGCTATATGCTAGAGGCGGGTGACACTCTCTTCAGAGGGGTCAATCGCTGGTAATACTCATCCCTCTCAGAGTATTAGGTTATAAAATCTTGGTTGGCTTATAATATGAACATTCCATTGTATATTAACTGGTTGAAATAAATTCGGAAAATCAATACACTTTTCAAGATACATCCGTTACCATAAGTTTAGGGCTCTAGTTTAGGGGTATAATCATATCTGAATAGGAAAATTATTATATCAAAATGTACCTGTATTATCCTTCTATTTGGTCTGTCAGTTTCATTGGTCCATCTATAACAAGTTTTACAGCACTCAGCTAACCAAAGGCATATAAGAGTGTTCAAAATCGTGGTAACGGACGTATTGGCCTGCTATCTTTTAACATGGGGGCATTTTTTCACCCTGCTGTTATTTCTCAAATAATCATTTCGGTACTGTCCCCTCTTGGAATGGTATAGGCTGTCACATATATATAAATGGGTTATGCAGTAAAATGTATACATTTTCAACTTTTATTTTTAGCACCTTTCCAACCCAATGGGTGCAGATCTCAGATTTTCACACTTGTCCTTCCTGCACCTCCCGAATTTATCTAACTATAACTGCCTCGTCACACTTTAAATAGTAGAAGGTATGATGCATCCCGGGTATGCATCTCACCCAACAGCCCTCCCCCCTCAGAATACCACCAGGGTGGTGTTCCTCATTCAGATGAATTAACTGTTGGCTAGTTTGCTAGCCATTGACTAGTACTTACTTTGCCTTACACCGTAGGATTGGCTACATCTGTACATGTATGCATACAGGAGAAAAGTTGAAATATCCCTCAATGGGCAAGAGACGAACTTTAAGTTGTATTATATGTGGTTGTGTGAGTGAACGACAACCAGTTCTTGTTAGCTTACCCCATTGTTCCCTCACATACTTGCTCACCAGGACAGTGGGAAGTACTCATACTTAAGAATTAGCTCCTCCTAATCGATCTGACAGGAACTAATACAAAACGCAGGTTTTACCTGTCTTTGGATAGGGGCACTTCATATGATGATTTTAATTATTTGAACACATTGTTTGGAATGATCATCACTAGGAGTCCTAAAATGTTATATATTCTTAGTGGACATAATATTATTAGCTTTGAATTGGACATGAGTGATGTCCCTTGCTCCGTTTTTATTTAGGTTGCAAGTTTTTGATTGAAAACAAACAACTAAAGATGACACCCGAAAAGGCGACGTCACCAAGAAATGAGGAGGCACCAAAGGCAAAGGTACACCAATAGGACTTACATAGAGTCATTGCTTCTACCTACTGTATACTGGCACTCTATTACATTAAGAATAATGATAATTTTGTATTCTATCTACCCTACTGAATGCTGATTCTTTCTCATGAATATTAATATCTCTCCATAACCACTCCTTAGACTCCAGCTCCCCAGCCACCTCTGCATGCAGCCGTGCTGGAGGGATCGGTGTGGGAGATCAGGAAAATGCTTAAGGATGGGGCAAATCCAAATGAATATAATGAGGTAAGTAGAAAACAGGAATACTCCGAGACTGATATGACTCCTTTCATATCTAATTTGAATACAATTTTTTACCCAGCAGACCCTAATTCTAACCAAGTTTAATTTTATTCAAAGCCCTTCTCTGGAGACCATTTCTTAACACACTACGACTGCTCACCTTCACGTCGTAGTGAAGACCCTAAACTTAGTGACACTAGAGCCCAATAGTATTGATCATGTAGTGTCTGCAGCACTACGACTGCTCTACAAAACTCTATGTAATAGTTACATAAGGGCTGATCGTACAGAGCAGTTAAAGGGTACTGCTTACGACTACTGGCACTAAGTTTTGGAGTTGATCGTGGTGGCTGAAGAAATGGCGTGCTACATGCATTCATAGGAGGGTCGTACGCCCCTACACCTGGCCCTGCTAAATGGACGCCAAGACCTGTACACCGTGGTAGAAGCATTGTTAGCTCATGATGCCGACGTGAACGCCCTCTGTGAGCCTGAGGAGGAGTCGCCCCTACACCTGGTACTCAAACATGCTCCTGCTGATCTGGCTGAGCTCGTAGCTCTACGTCTTATACAACATGGGGCAGATCCAAGTGTTAGAGACAGGGTAAGTGTACAAAATAGGTTCCATAAAACATTGACTCTCTAAACTGAGTTATAATAGTAATGGGCGGACCAACAACGGCGGAAACAGGAATTTACAAAGAAAAAAAGAAAAAATGAAGGGGGTCCGAATTGTAGACATATCCTTACAGACATATCCAAACATATCCTTTTCTCAATGTTTCCTTCTTTCCAGTGTCGAGAACAGAGTGATGTTGGCTTAATGAATATGAGTGTGTACCGTTTACCATACATATGCCCATGTCGACGGTACCTGTACATATATATATATATATATATATATATATATATATATATATATATATATATATATATATATATATATATATATATATATATATACGTGTTCAAAGCAGGCCAAATAGGGCTTCCTAGCCCATCTGAAAAGGGTCTAGATTTCATCTTTCTGATCCCTCTTCCTCTGTACTGCACATATATGTGGGCAGTGACACATTCATCCATCAATTGATGTCTAATGTAGCGTTCTTACCAAGAATATGACCTTAATTGTTTAAATAGCATTAGATATGTAATATCATCGCTCAATCACTCCAAATGGTTCAGCAATAATCCTAATGGTATTTTAACAAGGCAAAGGGCAAATAGCGAAAATGGCGCACACACATTTACACTATCTTATAACCCTCTTAAATCGTCCTCCCAAGGTCCTATGCATGTTCTGAACATATTTCTCCACAGTTGCCATTGCAGCGCCAACGTTGTGGCAATCGCTTTCCAGGGCTCATCAGAACACATATTCCTCTGATAAGTCTTTGTTTTTAAATGCATTTATTTTTCTCCAGACTCTACGTAACCCATACGACTACGCGGTGGGACACAGCTACATGCAGGTGATGCGCGTCGTGGAGGAGTCGGTGCCTGTTAACGAGGCCGTGCATGAGCTGCTCGACCAGAGGGTGGAGGTGGATGCGGTGAGCTGCTCACACATTTATACTCATGGTGTTATATAGGTGAATGGTCCCACAAAAATCTAAATAAAACAGCCTTGTGCACTCAGGCTTGATGTCAATACATTGCCGACCGGTGGGTAAATCTCCAGTTCTGTGTAAGTGCTTCACCATGCATATACAGTTCGCATCAACCAACTAGCTACTTATATTGAAAAAGGGGAATGACATTTGAAAATTAGTAGACTAAAACGCTATGCTGTCCTAAAGGGAATAGTCTTGATGAGTTTGACAGTTGAGCATGTAATGGGATGGTAGAGATATACAACCATGGCCTTTGTTTCAATACCAACATGTAACCAATTGTGAATTCATTACCATGCAGCGTCAGCTCATATTGGCAATTCAACAAGGACGAATTGATGACATTCACCGATGTCTAGGACGAGGGGGTAACCTTAACTTTATTGATGCAGTAAGTGAATGCCCTCTCTGATAACATTTAAGTATCAAGTTAATAGTATTGATAATAATTTCCTTGATTTACTTTGAAGATCATTTCGCAAGACCAGTTGATTAGTATTTTATGGCTTCAATACATCATTATAACTGACAAAAGACAATACTGATTTCTCTTACCCGTATAGGCATTTTAATTAAGCTACTCCAAAAAATTGTTTCTTATCACTGAGTGATGAAAAAGTGACCAGGGAGGATCTTTTTCTTTCTTTTTTTTGTGTGTGTTGGATCAGCAGTTGAACAGGGCACTAAACCTAGGCATCCCGGCTATCTGCGGGACAGAAAAGTTCCTTTTTAAAGTAAATTTAATATTAACTTTTTTCAAAGTGAGAAAATGTTTATAATCTATAGCTAGGTACACCGCTGAAGACTTAACCTTTAATTTGATTCCGAACTTGAAAAGCTATGTCCATTTCTAGTATATTCTTTTCAGAAAAAAAAAACTCAAGAAAAAAGGAAAAAAAATCCCGCATGATGATTTTTCTGACGAGGGCGGTAATGAGAAACAATGTTTTTCGTAGTGGTCTTAACTACTCCCAAAATACTAGTTGCATTGATAGGCTACATGTCTAATGATTCTTTATGTATACAGAATGGGGCTGGTGCTATCCACTACCTGGTGGCAGTAAGTCCACTGAACAAGATACAAGTACTGCAGCTGCTTATTGATGCCAATGTAGACATTGATCTTAGGACTTATGTGAGTACAGATACAGTATTTGTGACATGATCTGCGAAAAGGGGGATTAGGGCAGGGGGCAATAAGACCCCCTTTTCCAGGACATATCACATACTGAAATATTAATTTATTCATGTGTAATTCATAGGTTATATGCTCCCTGCCTAGAGAGACGACACGGAAATGCTGATCTGATTGGTTACTCTACTTTTTTTTCCTATTTAACTAAGATAAGATTTCAACAGCAACCTTCTTATAATTCCCAGGGATGTGTATTCCAATAAGCACAGTAGTGCATATTCGTTTTAAAAGTTCTCTCATCGTTTTTAAAACGGCTTGTTTTGTTCATAACTGCAAGGGCGGATTCAAGGGGGGGGGCGGGCGCGGCGTACGCCCCCCCCCCCCCGTTTGAGACAGCAAGGGGAGTGTTGAAACCACTGATTTATCAGCTATATGCCAGTTTTTACGTTTTTCAAATCGGACTATTATTAAGGATTCTACAGATAAAAAACATGACAGAAAGTAAGATTGCATTAGGCAGGGTACATGATACTGGGGGCAGGGACAGAGTAGGCCTATGTGAGCTTCAAGGCTAAGGCAGGATATTGTACATGATACTGGGGGCATAGACAGGGGATGGTACATGGTACTGGGGGTGTGGACAGGGTATGGTACATGATACTGGGGGCGTGGACAGGAAATTATGGTACATGATACTGGGGCATGGACAGGGTATGGTACATGATACTGGGGGCTGAGACAGGGTATGGTATATGATTTTGGGGACTTGGCCAGCGTATGGTACATGATAATGGGGGTGTGGATATGGACCATGAGCTTAGGGGTTGAGACAGGGTGTGGTACATGATACTGGATGTTGACAAAAGAGTATGTATACAGGTCTGCAAACCACTAATTTTTTTTCAGGTTTTTAAAGACCCACCAGATGATTCATCCAGATCCAATTAGATCTCATTTTAGCATTATTTATATAGGAGGTTTTAGTAAAAATATAAACAGAGGGTAGCAGGAATCCTTAAAATCCACAGAATGCATGTTTGATCACTAGATTTGCAAAATTTCCTAATTCTGGAGCATGCCCCACCGACACCCCTCCCCCATACAAGTTGTTACACTGACCAACCTCCTTTTTGAACATGAAAGTTTACAGGCTTAGTTTATATCTTGTCTGAAGTTTGCAGGATGGGTATGCTATATTTTGCTGGGGGTGTGGACAGTGTATTTGAGCCTGGGGTATATTGCACATGATAATGGGGGCTGTGGCAAAGAATCCACTAAAATACACTATTTCTCCTCTAGATTTAAAAAATTTCAGGGGGCATGTCCCCACAGGAAATTTTCGAAATCAAGAGGGGAAAAAGTCTTACTTAAGCTGTATACTCTCACCCGAATTGTAAATCAGCACTACATACCAGTGTAGTGCATACAGGGCAATCTACTTTAGAGTCTATGGATTAGTATTAACAGCAGGTCCTAGTGTTTTCCAAAAGTACACTGCATTGTGCTGTAAATAGAGTCGCGCAGTCTTAGAGTGTAGGTATACTTAGTCAGGGGAGCCCTTAGAATCCACCAGAATGCACCTTTCCCCCTCTAGATTTCAAAGTTTTCTGGGCGCTTGCCCCCACAGGACATGTTTGAAATGGAGAGGGGAAAGGTCTTACTTATAGCTGTTGATACCTTAGAAAGGAGAGCCATCAGAGTCCACCAGAATGCACTTTTTCTCCTCTAGATTTTAAAAGTTTCTGGGGGCTTGCCCCCACAGGACATTTTTTTAAATCTAGAGGGGTGAAATCCTTACTTATACATTGTGTGTAGCTGTAGATAATTTAGTTAAGAGAGCCCTCAGAATTCATCAGAATGCACTTCCTCCCAATATTTCAAAAGCCCCCATAATACTGTCTCTGTGCTGCATTTGTAACATCATGGTGCTGCACTTGCCCCCCCCCCCCAATGTCCAGGGCCCAAATCACGCCCCCCCCCTTTCTGAAAATCCTGGATCCGCCCCTGATTGTCATTAACACCCTGCCATTTACCACAGTCATGTCATAATGCAATCAATTATCAAAATTAAAAGAATAGCAACAAGAGTTGTGGTGGCCAAATGCCTTAAAAGACACCTTTTATTTTCAATATATTCACAATTTCCCAAGGCACAATTGGTGATCAATTCTAAAGTCTAAATCTATAATGTATAACACCCTTTCCATGACTAAAATGGAAATAATACATAACAATAATTAACAACCTGTAGAAATGACAGTCTTTCTAATTCATTTGCCCATCATCTGGTCCAAAACGTAAACTACAAATTCTTCACAATCGATTTTGCCGTCTCCATCGGCATCGGCCTTGTGGATGATATCATGCATCTCCTGATAAGAACCACCATTGCTGACTTTGCTCCATCCCTTCTCTATCTCCTCCCTGGTCAGTTTGCCATTTCCATCAGCGTCCAACTCCCTGAACTTGCCTGCCAGCTCAGAGCAACTGAAAGTTAAAAGAAAAAAACACTGAACATTGATTTTATAATGTATAAAATATCAGTTTTCTTTGCATTGCTAGAGGTCCTAAAAATATTGCTTACTATTCCGGTCTGATCGATTGTTAACTGTTCAAAACGCTCAATACAATGCCCAATTTTTTATACCGTCAATATCATATTATATTTCTAGAAATATGAAGAATACAAAGTTTTTAAAAGCCTTTTTACAGCTGGAGACTCATTCTCTTCTTTCTCTTTTTTTGGACACCATGTTTGACTCACATTTGAATGATTTCTATGGTAGAGAGGGCAGATATCAACTCATCAATTGAGTTAATACTTCCAGAGTTGTCGGCGTCAGCTGTCGTCATGATTTCCTATGAAACAAATAGAAATATTCCATTATTACGATGTCATTCATATAGGCGGTTCCCCAGGGGCGATTTTGACATTTGGAAATACTGGTATACATCCATCAGGTACTTGATAATGCGGGTATAGAATAGCACAGCTACCAATATCATCCCCACTAAATGTTGATTTTCAACAAAAAGTACTTGGAAATTGTCTTTGAACGTGCACGTTATCGTTGGTACCACCACATTCCATTAAGCGGAGTAGGAAAAACGTAAATCTCATTGCTTTTACAGAAATATCTGGAGGGGGTACTTTCACAGAAAAATAAGATGATCTACCAGTACATCCAATTTGAAATAGATTTCCCCGTATACATTTGTAGTTAAACCTACACATAGCTTGGAATAGACGGACTCTTATCAATTACATGTATAAGTTCTAAAACTTTTAATCAGTTAAAATGTATAACAAATAGGCCTATCTGAATAGGTTTGTACCTTATAACAAACCGATCATTGTGAATAATATCATTGAGTCAGTCTGAATTCCATCTAACCTCGCCCCCCCCCCCTCCCCTCCGTACGGACGACACTAAAGGGTGAGAGGTCCCGTGTGATTGAATCCTTGAAGGTGTTGGTATATTTATATTCATTGGCTGCTCGAAGTCAAACATTCTGCAGTACGTCAGTATAGTTATGTCAGACTTAATGTCCATTGCTGTAAGACTTTGTGGGTACTAGAGGCAACACCTGCCATCTATTTAGTATCCCAAGATAAGATTACATAATACACCCTCAGGGCAGGGGGATTTATCTGAGACCCAAACGTCTCCGCTATAGAGATCCTCCCAGGACCCTAAGGGAGTGATCATTTTTTTAACAACAGGGGGGGGGGGCTGGTGGGTTTGAGGGGGGTCAGAATTTTTTCAACACCTCTGATGGGGGGGTCAAAATAATTTCACCTGTTTTCAGTGGAAAACCCGCGCGTTACTATAGGCTAAAAGGTGACATTCACGCGCGATTTTTGTCCCTTACAGGGGAGTCGAAAATATTTTACCCCCTCAATAGGGGCATCGAAATTTTTTTCGCACGTCCGCATGCAAACCCACCAGCCCCCCGTTGTTAAAAAATAATCACTCCCTAAAGACCCTATTGAATGCATACGATTTGCAATGCCACTATCTAAACCCTACCCCAATTGTCTCTGAATAAGGTATGCTGCATTTAGTTAGGTTGTGTTGGAAGTGTCTAAAATATCCGGGTAATTTCACATTTAGGGGTCTCAACTTTTGCTGCTTATGTCACACTGGTCTAGACAAATCTACAGGCCTAATTGAATGGATTAGACGTCTCTGGTGTATAGCATACACCTAGATCTAAAAGTGCATTTTTTAATTAACAAATTCGGATGACTTTAGGTGGTTTTACCCCCAAAAAGTCATGAGAATTGACACTTTTCACAATGTCACACACCCTTTTTCAACTATGATCTAGTACAAGTCTATGCATAATCAAGCTGAGAGTCTGGTATTTATTTCAATTACTCACATAAGTCTGTCAGATGATACATAATATATTGGACATGGCTGAAGGCATTTATTTTGAATTTTAGTGATTATTATGCATACCTATGAATTTATGGCAATGACTGTAAGATCCAGCCACTTGGTCATAATTTCTTCAATTTTGGTATAGTATGCTTGAAAATCTACAAATAATTCGTTCTCTGTGAGGGTGTCGGTCATACCAAAGATCATCTGTTTATTTCAATTTCTTTGCTCTGTACAAGAGATTCTAAGCCCCAAAAAAGGGTGTGGACAATGCACTTGCCAGATCTTACACCTAAAACCCTTTTAAAAAATGTTTTATAGAAAAATATTGACTTTACCTACATGTTAAAGTATGTCATTCACTTTATATTCATGTCATGACCTATCGGTATGCAAAAATCGATTTATCTATCTGATATAATTAAGGCAGGAGGTAAGCACAAAAAGAGGTCGGTTTTTCAACTTTTTGATGCATCTACTTTGTTTGAAAGTTGAGACCCCTAAAATAAAAACTGCCCATGATCCATATTTATAATGTTACTATACACTATACTATTAATAATTTTATTCTTAGTCTTAAAGCAAGGACGTGCAACAGATCTACAATCAGAGAGGAAAAGCATAATATGTCTTTCTAATAATGTGTGCCAAGCAGGTACACTATATACACAAACTTCTACGATATCCTTACAAACTACCTGTTTGGGTAGAGGTTAGGGGTATCTTAAACTCCAGGTTACGGCTGTGAAATTGGTGTATAATGGCCCAGGGGCCTTTTTCTGTTCTGAAAACGAAGATTCTATATAATCTTTAGATGTCTCAAGATTATAAAACGAATTCGTTTGATCTTAAAAGAGTAGGCCTTTCTGAATGGATTCCCGTTTGACACTCTTTAGAGAATTCTAAACGAAGTAATGGTTTATACAAAACAGAAATAGATTACAAAAGATTATTTGAAATAATCTTGAACCTCAAATAATCTAGAAGTTTTCTTTGAGAATTTTGGTGCAATGAAATTTGTGCCAAATTGTATATAATTGATAGGGATATACCCCTGTGACATCATAAAAGGAAGAGAATTCCCTGGTCATGTGATCTTTGTAAGATTATCTTTCAGAATTCTCTAGAATCTGTAACGATTATTCTTTCCAGAATGCCTAAGAAAATAAACTACAGTAAAATATAGTTAACTACAAATTTATGATGGCATTGAAATCTAATATCTTACAATTATTACACTATGATCATGTGATACCTCAAGATTTTCTTTTAAACATGTTTCCATTTGCCACAGGATTCCCCATAATATACATTCACAATCATGCTAATTTGGCTAAATGAATTTAAAATGATTATTGTCCAGTATTCTTTAAAATGCAAATAATAGTGAACTTGATAAAAGTGTAATGAATGAGTACATTTTTCATTTTAGCACTTCTATGGACTTACAACAATACATACTTTTACCCTGAACTGTTATGTCTAAGGAATATACATTTTTAAGCATTTTGAGATATTAAGTCCCACCTATTTTGCTCTGACCAAAACAGTCTTAAGAAAGACTTTTTAGCCAAATGAAGATTGGTAAAGATTATCTTAGATCATAAGGAAAATTCAAAGATAATCTTGAAAACCTATTTAGAAATGCCAAAATTCGTTTACCAAAAGAACATTTTGAATCATCTTTTGCACAAACGGATAGATTATTATATTTCCTTGAAAACACATTTAGAAATACAAAATCAAAACAAATTTGTTTATAATTCTCGTTTTCACAACAGAAAAAGGCCCCTGGTAGAGCAACCAACAAGAGTTTATAATATATTAGCCAAAAGGCAGTAGGATACTCCTTCAGTAAAGAGGCTCATCAAAGTTTGTCAGAATAGAGGAAGGAATGTTGATAGTAGGAGATAATGGGTTTGCCCCTGGTATTACTCTTGGTCACTGATCCATATACATGTAGTATGTTTTGTTGGACTGGGCAGGGACATTATTATAGCTTTATGTAGACGTATAGGCCCCCTGTCCAGACACTGGAGGAGGCATTAACGTGGGACATACTAAACATACCCAGACTTACGTAGGTGTATATATGTGCCAGCCATACTGCTGGTATTATTTACACCTGTTTGTACATAGGATAAAGGTGTACCATTCCTTCTAATGCAATTAACGACACCAAAGGACTTTGAATCTATTCCAAGTTATTATGGTGCCCTTTAGTGTCCCCTTTCACCTCCCTGATAACCTCTCACAACAAAATGTATTTTTCTCTGTCTATTCTAGAGTAAGACTAATCTTGTTTGTATTTATTCTGATCCCCTACTCCCTCATCTCTTAGACAGATGAAACCAAAATGGGATCAAGACAGTCTGTGATTTATATCTATCACTTGAGGACCTTCTTTTGAATAGGAATAGACATACATCTTTGTGAGATAGATAGCTCAGGGGTATTCGTGCTTTTAAACCAAAATGAAATATACAGAAACACCTGGGACCCATGAAAAAAAAAACACATTCACTTAAGGAGAAAACTAGTTATTTCAAACGGACCTTTCTTAACACTCAATAATCCAGCGATGAGAGTGTGAAGAAAGGTGTGAGCCTATTTATAACTTTACAATACTATCCTTTGAGAAAACTCCGTCACAGGTCCCATTGTCCAGTGGTTCGGTTCTGCTTGTGATCGATCCCCCAGTGACCTAAGGTTTAGTTAAGAATGCCTTAAAGTTGAAAGAGCATTATCCCTATATAAATAGGCACCTCCGTGGTCTCGCTCCAGTGCACACTGAGTGCATTCCCTCTCACAGATAGGGAAGTTCTATGAATAGGCCTAAAGCAACACTAGTTTGTGGGAGAAAACCCGATATGCCTGCACCTATTCTAGAATCCAGATAGGTTATATAGGTCGATATTCATATATAGAAACCACAAGGAACTGTCACCACATGCCTGTTTATGCTTAATCGGTGTTAATTGTGTTGGCAAATGATTGGTCTCTTAAGTAGTGCCTCACATGAAATGGATTATATTTTTTGTCTGTATATCCGCCAGTCAGAATGTAAATGAAATAGAAACTTGGATGTTGTCCACGTAGGTAGTTGGAGTGTTTTCACAGACCTTTACATAACGTGACTGTTCATACACGAACTACCCTCTCAAGCATTGTTATCATATAAAACCAATATAATGTTCTAGGTCCTTTTTGCTAGCATACATGTTTGAGACTGGTTCATGCTGGAATGCAGTACCATCATCTACTGCCCTGCTCCCTACGTCACGCTCTGACGTACCGTCTAACTGGGGGTCGTTGGCTACGTCATGACATGTTTTAGTAGGCTAACAGTCATAGTCACAAGATCTTGAATCAGAGGATGCTGTACACACGTAAAATAATTGTGACCAGGTGAGGGAAAACATGCCTCCTGGGGGGAAATGGCATTTTAAGGTTTAAGTCATGGGCTTTAAAATGAGATATCTTGAGCTAAAATATCCCCGGTATTTTTGCTGTAATTGCTTGTCAAACATAGGTTTGTGTGTACAAATGAAAATAGGAAATAAGCTCTAAATACATTATATCCTATCATAAAAACTAAAAATGCAAAGAAATAGAATTTTGTGGAAAAATTACCAAAGAAATGTGATGTTTTTGTCATAAAATTGGTTCTAGAGGGAATTTTTGAGTTCTGTTTTCGGTTCTGGGTTCCTGAAGGAATTTCAAAATGAGTTTGTGGCAAAAATTCACAATTGGAATAGGGGAGTGGTTTCCATGGTAACCAGAAATTGCCTTATCTACCAATTTTCTATGTTTCCATGGCAACCAACATTCCAAAAATGGAACATTTTCAGTGGAGATGGAACGATTTTAAGCATACCACTGGATTCCTTATAGCAAATTGGTCTAAAGCTTTTTTTTTAGCATATTTGTCAGTGTTTTACCCATATTCTGCCCCCTGGTGGGCAAAACCAGTACTAAAAATCCCCCCCCGGAGGCACGTTCTTCCCCGTTGGGCCACATATATTAAAGAGTATAAGAATAAGTCCATAGTCTGCCTGCCCATTCACCTCCATTTCATTCAAAGAGACCTTTATTGAAGCAGGAGGGAAATTATCGCTGTGAACATTAGCTCTCTACCTTACATGCCTAAATTTAACCAACTTGTGGTCAACGTGTGGTTTGGAATTGATATTGTATATCATCCTGGATGTATTAGCTAGCGCGGTCAGATACATAATGTATCCAGGGGTATGACACCCATGCATTGAACTTGATACTTCCCACTTTGGGAAATACCGGTAAGAATACTACTACATGTACTTACGTCTATGACTTTCTGGGGGACTGGCTTGCCAAACATTTGTGTCATGAGGAGCTGGATCTCATTCTTGGAGATGACGCCATCGTTATTGACGTCCATATCCTTGTAGGCTTGCTTGATGGACTGCTCGAATTGCTCCTTTGGGGAAGACATTGCAGTTTTATGTATTGGTTATGGGTATGGAATAAAGTCTCTGAAGTATATGGTATCGGCAGTGATCGTGTTGGTGGTCGAGCCCTGGAGTGAGACAAGTGGAGCGCGGGGCTTGTACTTGTTCTTGTTGTACACACCCACACCAGGATCCCACGTGACCTCTGTTTGGCCAATCAAATCTGTATACTTAGGTCGAGGGGTTAGGACTTGGGTGGGTGGGTGTCCTCCACTTACCATGCCAGAAATATACACAATATATTTGTGGGAGTCTTTGCAAGCTTTCTCTAGAAAGCATTATAAGAATATGGCAAACTGTGTTTAACGCTAGGTCTAGGTAAGGGTCAATCTATCCCTCAGATTTATCTCATGTTGATATGCCCGAGATACTGACAGCCCATAGGTTTAACACTGCACCTCCGTATTTTACACCCCTTGTGAGATAATCCACCCCTGTATCTAACGGCCGCTAAACCACCCAAAATGATCACAAAACATTTCAAAAAGTTTTGAAAATTTCTGACTCATATAAGATGAAATAGATACAAAGGTACACGAGTAGTGGGTCTGACTGAGGGTTATCTCGTGGTATATGCATACATGTAGCATACATGTTTACATTATCTGGAAAATAGCTATAGGTCGAGTGCCTGGTTCAAACCTTGACACAGAATCAGGAGACAAGTACATGTAGCTGGTTGATATACACAGTAACACCAACACTTTCAATTATCTTGATGATTAGGGTGTTTACACTCTCAGTCAAATGAGAGGATGGCCAATATACGATATTTTCTCTGCATTTCTGCTCAATTAAATCAGATAATTATTGAACATGTATGACTGCTCTATATCAGCGCCCATGCATACCATTAGGTCTAGCTACTTTGAGAGACTTCTCTGCAGCTGAGTAGGATTTAGATAAACCTCCTTGAATAATGAGGATTTCATAACTTAGGGTTCAACATCATGCATTCCATTGGCAAGGTTCAGGAGAGGTTTTATTTGGCTACACCAATTTAGTATAGGTTTGGCATTGCAAAATTTACCATTATCTAGATCGGAGACTATTCTAGAGCCAATATCCCTAGTGCACATTATGCCCACACATCTATTAGAGGCTATTTACGAAAATGTAGGTATAGTTACAACAGTTAATATAAGAATTATCGGTCATTAGATAAATGTGTTACATTGGATATGTCAAATAAGGGGCACATTCGGTATATGCATACATGCAGGATATATGTGTATATATTATCTGGATAATAGGTATAGGTCGAGTGCCTGGTTCAAGTATGATATAATTATAAAGCAACAGTGTCTGAATTTTGCCATGGGTGTGTACAACTAAAAGGATTTGAGGCTATTTTCTGACCTTCCAAAAATAAATGTCTGAGTGACCGCCAATATTGGACCAGACAGACAAGGATAACAAACACACCTAAGTATATGTGCACATAACGGTCACTTTAGATTAGTTCAACTAGTCTAGATCTAACATTCCTAAACTATGACTTATACTGATGGCACACACGTTAAGAGAACAACCATGTTCGTATGAGAGGCATGTAGCTACACTGTAATTTGGCGACATGCAAGCCCCCTACAATTTGGGAAGTTTGGGGGTATCCACAATTTAGTTTTAAGGATAGGATTTCATGTTATTTGAAAGATACTCTGACTTGCTTCAGCTTCCATCTCAACCAACACAACTTCCAATAAATGTACTAATTTCTATAATATGTTAAGCACGTGTAGGTCTCCTATCATTGGGTGTATACGGGAGCCACATGTTCAGTCTTTTGTACAATATCATAGCATGTGAAGACATTATGTAATATGCCATGATGGTATATTATCACATACAGGAAAATTGTTCAGTACTTCGGCACATAATGTTGATGCAATATCATCAATAGACCCCTATATATGGACCATTCCACATGGGGAGGCATCGTATGACTATACGCAATCGATATATTGAAGTCTCATCAAATAATAATTTATATGACTCGGCTCAGCATTCATTGGTAAAATGTGTTCATCAATTGGCCATAAGTTGCATGTTGGATAGTCATTAGTTATTGCCATAACCTTGCCCTCTCAGGTTAAAAAAAAACCGATTAGACTCTCCTTCTTAAAATTAAAGTTTGATTTGCAGCTTTAAATCACATATATTTCATTCTAAAATGGGCACTTGCAAGTTACCAGCCGGTAAAGATATTGGTGAGATATAATATCAGCTTAAGGCAGAACAACATAGGGGAAAACCTGTAGGACCATTATATAGTATCTATTTTATTACCAGGATAGAGAGCTGTTACATAGGTCATATATAATTTACACTGGTCTTGTAGAATATTTACACATATTCTACAAAGGACATTAGGCACATATACCCCGCAGAGTGACCCACATTGTATATATGAGGCCAATATTTGTTTGTTTCATGTAGCATGTTCTAAAGATCTAGGGGTTCCAGATCAGATCAAAACGAGAATATTTTCAGGCCTTTAAGAAGTCGACTTATGAACAATGATGATGACTTCCCTATTACAGCATTGGCCCCTAATAGCCATAGTCCACAGAGGAAGGCGACAAAGGGGGGAGATAAACAAAGTCGGGGATGTTTTGTTGGGAGATTCTTAATCATTGTCGGGCAGTTTACATCTGAAAATATCAAATAAATTGATATTATCTCTCCTTGAACTATTGGCCATTTTTGTCAGATTCTGTTTCAGTCAGATAATCATTATCTATAGCAGCTATCACATTTCAAAGTCCAAAGAAAATTCTCTCTCCCCTTTTTCTACCGAATATATACATTATCTGCCCTAGGATTAGCCAACAATGGCCCTGTGGACTATGGGTATTAAGAACTAAATCAATACACAAGTAGCCCCGAAATAGACCTAAATGCGATAAAGTTTCCTTTGGGCATATCCTTTCCTTTTCTGCTATGTACGGTCAGGTAACCTGCAAATGACCTTTGATTGGTTTGGGGACATGTAGCCTATACGGGCCAACTGTGTCGTGGCACTTTGCGGTTGGTTCCCATCCAACATAGGCCTAATGTATCGTATTGGGGCCCCCAAGGGGACCCCCCCTGAGGTCACAATGTCGCCAAAATGTAAGGTTTCAGGTCACATGTCACTTTTTTAGGGGGGAAACATGTCTAATAATCTAAAAATTTAAGGTCTCAGATTAAATGTCACTTTTTTAAATATTGGAAATGTCACATGTCACTTTTGAAAGGGTACAAAGTCGAAATGTCGCCAAAAAATGGCCAAAAGTCGCCATGTCGTTTTTTACCCCTTGGGGGCCACCGTATTAGATGTGAAAATCCGCATACTGCCTAAATCTTAGGCACGGTGATCATAATAATGTACATAATTGAAGGAGAAATGACATCCTTATAACATATATAGAGAATACTATAGTATCCTGCAGAAAACCCACTGATTATGACACTTTTATTCACTATTGGGCGTAGTGACTCACTTGTCATCTTGAGGTCACACAAGGAAGAGTGTATATAGTCTAGAACAATATCTGAAATGATTGGCTTTTCCTCATAGTCACAGCAAATAATATATACCTAGATAGATTAGACCTACTATGGAGGTGTCCGTCCACGATCCCTTCCCACAATGATGCTTAATGTATGTGTGCTATAGTTTGGCTTCACCAAATCTAGTTCCTTATCTCAACCAAACATAACCTATGTTGCAGAATTCAAATGGCAGTGGGGCCTTTGGGACTACAGGAGAAAGCAAGTAAATGTAAAAAAAGAAATGATAGACCAAACATTAGTTGTTGGAAAGACAATAGATATAGCATTTCAAATGCCCAGTAAATGCAAATTAGTGTTCAGGTAAATCTGATGACATAGTGTCTACATGATGTGTCTGTTCAAAACTGAATTGATGGAGGTTGGTGTACATTCTCTACAGGAAGGCGATACGGCTCTAAACCTGGCTATAAAAAGTGTGAAATTGCGTGAAAATGGAGAAATGGTGCCAATAGTGGAAATGCTTCTGTTACATGGATGCAAAATAGACCTCAGAGACTTGGTAAGATTTCCTTTTACTAGTTACCGTGCAACTCTTAATTTGGGAGTCTACGGTAGAAATTTACAGTGTATAATAAAGAAACGGGATATAGAAGTGATGAGATATAACTGCCAGTGTCTTATGCTTGGTATAATTTGGAATTCAATTGGATTTTGATAGCGTGTATTTATCGATTGTGGTCTCTGGAAAATATTTCCCTCACAGCACCATAGAGAATTCCCCATATTATCGAGAAATTATCCTGGGGATTTCTGTCCTTTTTTAAATTAAGCAAGTATGGGCAGGATTTATTGTTGATGCAATTTTGGGCAGGCCCTCAGAACGCCACAATTAATAAAAATGTACTTAATTATTTTAGGACGGGAAAGACGCCTTAGCACTGGCAGAAGAGAGGGACTATCAGGATGTTGTCGATCTACTCCTAAATATACGCAATTGCAAGGTACGGTATCACCACAGCGCTTGTAACATGCAAAGATTATTCGCGTGTACTTATTTGCTTCCTCATTTACCACAACTGAAGCACTTTGTTGTTTCGTGTGATAAACCGATAAGATAGATTAATGGTGAGCATTTCCCATTAAGCCCTCTGTAGATCAACGTTACCGACTTGCGTGTCTGTTCATTCCGAGTTGTACATAATGCATAGAAAACACATTGTTTTGCATTTATCTTTAGACATGGCTGTCCCAAATGTTTGTTGGCTATTTCTTAACATGTTACGACTGATTCCCTTCAAATCCTGAATCTTAGATGGGACTCTTACTTTTATACAATACCATTACAACCCTCAATGGTGGACACTTATGCTTGCACTGATACGACAGCTCTTCCAAACTCTGTGTGGTAATCATTCTAGTGCCTATCCTAGAGAACAGTCCGAGATCATTACTTGCGACCCCCACTACGAATTCTGGGGTTTCAAATCGTGGTGACTATATGCAGACGTAGCACCTTATGATTTGGCCTCCTGAGAATACCCTGTTTCCCAACAACACTCTTTGTTTTGCTTGCCTCTAAATGTCCAGTTTCACCCAGCTTGACGTTAAAGTGTTGCTTATCGCTTACAGGAAATTATAGAGGATATCCGCATAGATGCTTTCAGCTTGGTGGACCTAGTATACCTAGATTATTGGGTAGGTTCTGCCATGTACAGAGTATGTCCTTAAGTATGATACATGAACATTTTCAGAAACGCCAACATATATTACGCAGTTCCCAACAAGCATGTTTTTATTTTGCTTTTCATGTGTATAACTTTTATTCTACGAGTGTATGTTAACACCCAAAGTACAGTATCAACAGTTCCCCACAGACATTTAGATGTTACTGTATACATTCAAATTCCATGTGTAGACAGAATAGATTCAGTAGACATTTAGATGTTACTGTATACATTCAAATTCCATGTGTAGACAGAATAGATTCAGTAGACATTTAGATGTTACTGTATACATTCAAATTCCATGTGTAGACAGAATAGATTCAGTAGACATTTAGATGTTGCTGTATACATTAAAGTTTCATCTGTAGATGGAATAGATTCAATTGACGAACAATTAATCGAATCGATATATGATATCATATGCATTACTGTTATCCATAAATTCATAAATAGACCTGATTTTAGCTGCTCTATTTAGGAAGGACTACGAGAGAGGATTGAGTATTCTAATGCCGCCGATCTAACCGTGTTTGTACAACATGCAAGAATTAACCTGGACGAAGAAGATGAGGTAAGGCCCCGAAAATATTACATTTAGTCAAATAAAATGTTGTGACGTATGGCTTTAACACACAATGATCTACTATTGCATAAAGCATTCAAAACTTGTAAAGATCACACATCCTATAAATTGATATATGTGACAAATCTTGGGAAAACCTAACATTACAGGGATTTACTGTTATTTATTGCTACTAGGGGGCACAACCAGTGATGAACATCTTTCAACCTCACACATTGTCATGGAATGTTCTCCAACTTTCCCTTGTCAGACTTTGATGATCCATATATCAAAATGATCCTCCTTGAGAGCTTCTCATCTCAATGAAAACAAGTATGGTTTAAATGGTTCATTTGATATATCTTGGTCAACTGCTTATTCAAACCAGATAGATATACCTGAACTAAGAATATTACAATTTCTGTCAACCTGCACAGATATTATCCATATTAGGCATGATAACATGCTTATCTGTGCTGAAAAAGAGGACTTTGCCCATTATTTAGGGTCTATGATTGTCCAAATATGTGGGAAGACCCATTGAAAGTATTCTGATAGGTTACAGTAAATATACTCTCTTGTCCTTTTTGGCTGTGCCACCTAGAGGCTCTGAATATCACTAAATCCCCGTAATGTTAGGTTTTTCCAAGTTTTGTTACATATCTAGATCCATGCCTCAGACGGCATAACGAATCCACCGCTGATGTACCATAAAACCAACCCTGTCTTTAATCAGGCCAATAGCAGAAAAATACTGAGATGTAGGGCCAATCCCTTATGCACACAGTAACCCTATCCATGCAAATAACAGGGGCGGCGGAACCATTGCAAAGTTGGGGGGGGGACAAAGCCCAGAGATTGGCCCATGGGTCTTGGTTGGGGGTCGGGGGGTGACAGTACATGCATGGGGGGGGGGGTCACATTAAAATTGCAGAATTGTACCTGCTAAGTGTAGACAGGGAAGAAGTGTCATTATAAAGAGAATTTAAGTCATTCTCCTTTAAATGAAGAATGGGGGTCTGGGAGTACTCCCCAGGAAAAATTAGAAAATTATGAGGCCAAAAAGCTGTATGTTAAGGGCTTTTGAGAATCTTCTTTAGCCCCTATAAAGATAGCATGCATGCAAACTCTGGATGTGAAAAAAAAACTGAGGCCATAAAAGTGAAGAGATTTTTCTTGGAACTGCCATTCATAGGAGAAAATTGAGGGGGTCTCCCCCCAGGGAAACTTTGAATATCAAGAAGCTAGATGGTGCATTCTAGTGCTTTTTGATGATGATTGATCCCCTTGTGTCCAAATCTTTCTAAGACAACCCCCACCATAAAAATAGTAAAATGGTGTCTCATTGGATCTGGACAAATTACAAGACTTACCCTGACAGATCTTAGAAAAACTGAGAAAACTAAAAAAAGAACTGAGGAGTTTACATGTATGAGATAGGATTGATACCCCTTGCAAAATGCCATTTCTTTTGAAAATCTATAGGAAAAACCCTAAATGATGCATTTTGATTCACTTTGGAAAACATTTTCCACTCTCACTTACTCTAGATCTATATACCAGGGGTAGACATTAACACTGGCCCGGTGGCCAATGGCCAGTAGTTTTGAGTTTTGGCCAGTGATTTTTTCCAAAACCTTTCTACTGGCCCAGATGGCCAGTGGGTTTTCACCCCAATAAAGTCTACCACATCTTAGAGAAAAAGTCGTTATAACTATGAGGGTTTATTCATAAAGATTGCTGGTGATATCTATCACAAATGGCTCAGGGGACCATTACATTTCTGATACCATTTATGTCAGTAGGAAAGAAGAATAAATTACCTATATATCTAAATATATAACAGGTGCCTATATTCGGATTAAATTAGAAATTCTGGACATTTTCTGATGATTTATTTTTACATTAATTAAATCTAATACACAGGATTTTCCACCTACAAATCCCGGGCCAACAGCTTTAGCTGCGGGCCAATAGATTTCTGAGGCTGTTGGCCCGGTTGGCCAGTGGCTAAAAAAGTTAGTGTTTACCCCTGTATATACTAATGGGCCCTTCTTAGTACCCCAGTGTATTCATCTAATGTCTTCTCTGTATAGGTACATAACCCTTCCTCTTAGAAAATCTTTGAAATGTTAGAAGTGATTTGATGAATTTTGGTGAGTTTTGAGGGCATGAATGAATGAATGTCCTATTCCGGGTTCCTGTTGAATCTAAATTGAAAACCTTGGTATGGTACAGAAATATCATCCTAAAATGTCAATCTATTTCTGGAAAAGTTGAGGGGGGCAAAAACATAGTCCCCCCAACATGGAAGCCCCCCCCCCCCAGTTCCGCCGCCCCTGCATAACGCTATTGTGCCTTTTGCTTTCAAAGTATTCTTAATGCCAAGACAGTGACAGGAGGAGGGGTTCTGAATTTTACTTTAAGATCTGTCATTTTCTCGTAGAAAGTGGCAAGTGTGCACTCAAAACCTCATGTCGCCATGTCTTACTCTTAGCATTTAGACAGAATTGTATTAGAATATTGTATCGTTCGTAGTGTCCATGCAAGAAATTCGAATAGGGATTAGGCCAGAGCGTAATACCAGAAAAAAACTACACAAGCCAAACAGCAATGCAATAAACCCACCCACCTAGCCCCTCCACCTTCTGATCCGGTGGTTTTATTACATAACTGTTATTCGTTCGGGCACTAAGTATAGCAAAGTGTCCCTCATTTAAATGGGCCACCTACCGAGTCCGGGAGGGGTATCTAAAGTATATTCGATGCAAATCTTTATAGTGGGGCTTGATTATCCACATAGAGGACTAAAGGGACCACGAATATGCAGGGTGAAACATGTTTGAGTTACTCCTTGTAGCTGGATATCTTTTATTGAAAGGCTATGGGTACACATTTACAAGTAATATCACGTGAGAACTAAAATTGCTTCGCAAGCCAGTGGTGAGGAG
Organism: Acholoe squamosa; assembly: GCA_949317995.1. NCBI lineage: Eukaryota > Metazoa > Annelida > Polychaeta > Phyllodocida > Polynoidae > Acholoe > Acholoe squamosa. Next base: position 27,360,781 of record OX439035.1, on the reverse strand, counting down.
GGCTGCCTTTCCCCACCTGCCAGCGCACTTGTTTTTAATCCATAAAGAAAACTTCAAAGAGAATGTAGGGCTTAAGATGCACGTACCATTATAGTTCATGTCTATCCTCGAGAGGGCAGCAGCTGTACCAGGGGATGCCCATTACGGTCAGGGACAGTGAATAGAAAGCAACAAACAAGCACTCTCGTTGGTGCTTAATTGCATAAAGCTAAGCTTATGAGCAAGGTTTCAAAGAAGGCAGAAAGGAGGCATTCTTTGAGAAACCTAGTTAGTGGCTAAAGCTTATAGCCAGTATGTTGATTATCCTTTACTATTGTTATCATTACTGTTATTTTATACATTCACCTTATATTATCATTGCTATTATATAGTACATGCATTTATGTTATTTATCATACAGGAAGGGAGGTCATGTATTCACTGGGCCGTGTTACGCCAGGATACGGACGGCATAAGCGACATAATAAAACTACTTGCTGTGCACGGGGCAGAGGTTAATGCCAAATCCGACTTGGTAAGGACGCATTTATAAATGCTGTAAGGGGCAGACCATGACCTGTTTGTCAACATACTTAATGCTAGACTTTATGAGAGGAAATAGCTTGGATTTAGTTACAATACCAATTTCTGTTCCTTATGATGATTTTACATGGGTCTAATAATGCCTAAGAAAAGGTTTGTTTCCAGTTACCCGACCGACCCTAGTAAAAGAGGGTCAAAATTTTATTTATTTTTTAGATTCTGAGAATTTTTGGTAATTTTTTAATAACTTTTTGTACTTTTCGTAATTTTCATCCATTTTTTATGAAGATTAACTCTGTGTGTACAGTTGACAGCATAGATATGTATCTTTTACATATTATTCACATGTCTCGTAAGTATTTGATATTTTTATCATAATTTCAAGGAATCTGATATAGCTGCCCATATATTTCTACATAAAATAATAAAAGACAATTTAAAAAGAAAACCCAACCTACCGACCCAGGGTCTTTTAGTCATGTTACAGGAAACACACAATATTTTTTTTTGGCCTAGCCCAAAATCTGTATCGTTTATGCGACATAACCATTATGCCATGATGAATTTTGGTATAAAAGGTAACAAAAAAAGGGTCAAATTAAGCATAGTTTGTTAATACAAACGTGATTGTGAAATACATAGCGGAAGTTCGAGATGTTTGAATCAACTAGATTCGTAGTATATTTTAGATCTATACTTTAACTCTGTGGGCTTCTCTCTTGCAACAGGACGAAACACCTCTCCATCTGGCGGCGGACAGGGGAATTACTACAGCCGTGAAGACTCTTCTATCCCTTGGTGCTGATGACGTTTCTCCTGATTATGTGAGCATGAGTAGTACACATACTAACTGCTAAAGTTTATTTAGATGATGATTCTTATACTGAAGAACCTTGCACCGGAATTCATTATATCGTTCAACATGTTTTACAATTAAGCGTCATAAGCGGTGATTCCACCAAAGACGATTCTAGCATGCTTTTGTCATCGGTTTGCATCAGCAACGATTTTGGACTGTCGGGCAGCTATCAGCCAAAAATCTTCTGAAATTGAGCTCTGTGGAAGAGCTCAAAGTTTTCCATTAGAAAGCATACTTTCCGATGGTTCAAGATGCTTTCCGAGAGGTTGCTGATAATATCAAACTGATTTGATTTTATCGGTCACATATCGGCCTCAATGTCTATCGGCCCAACAATAGTACACTGCAAAAATGGTGTTTAGAATTTAAACATGTTTAGGTCTAAACATGTTTAAAACCTAAACATATAGGTCAGTTAGGTGTCTCATCGACTACACATTTAGGAAATGAACACTTTTATTCTAACTACATAAACATTTACGCTAAACATGTTTAGATGTTTAGAGTTGAGACAGTGGAATAATAGGTGTTTAGATTTAAACATCAATATGTTTAGATACTTGGATGTTGAATCCACACCAGGTAGCAGCATTAACTTTGACTGGACTATCTGCACACAGTTATAATCAATTGTTGTGACAAATGTCCCCAAATCCCATGTTTATCATGGTTTCGTTTCATAGAATTTCATGTGAATAGAAAGGGCAATAGAAAATTGACTAGATTCACCTCATGCCTCCATCATTACCATAAAATAATCAATAAACTCCATGACTGACACCTATTTGATGTTATTCTGGAATAGATAAGGCAATTTCCTTCCTGCAAAGCTGTTGTACTTTCTCAAGTCTCTCATTCTGACACGTATGTAGCTGTGGCTTACATCTTTGGAGACTTTGACAAGTAAATACCTGCTGACGTCCCCCCCCAGTAAATGAGAAAAAAAAAACAAAATATATCTCTGTTTTTCAATGCATACATGTCTGCAAACCTTAAATCTCCATCAAATCATTTAAACATCTAAACACAAAAATTCATAAACACCTAAACACAAAAAATCATATATCTAAACACAAAAGGTTTAACCTAAACACCTACATTTCTAAACACTTGAGCTAAGCACATTGTTTGGCTAAACATGTTTAGGAAATTAATGTGATTACAAAAACGTTGCAAGAATATGTTTAGAATTGTGTTTGGGATCTATACACCATTTTTGCAGTGTAACCGATAGTGTTTCTCTTAGTGGAAGAGCTCAAAATCGTTATAATATCCTTATGGCCGATTTCCGAAATTTCTCTTATCGACATAACAAAACTGTCAGGCGGACGGGGCCTGATACTCGAAATGACCACTATCGGCCTACTATCGGCTCAACAATATCAATGAAAATTATCGGTTTTGGTGGAATCACCGTTTTAGATTGCTAGGTTGATACAGCACGTTATTCACTGTAGGTCCTACACAATAAGGAAGGTACCCCTTCTTGGGTACCGACATTGCCACCTTAGGCCTATATGTTTAGGCCTCCCTGAGATTAGTCATTTTCATCTTTTCAGACTGGGAAGACTGCAGAGGCTAGAGCTGCGATAAACCATCATACAGACGTTGTCAAAATACTCAGACTGCACAAACAAAAGAGGAACTCGGTGGCCTTTGAACATATCAAGGAGAGCCATGAAAATACATTCATACAACCTCCACCAATGGAACAAATACCCGAAGAAGAAACAACACAAAATGATAATGATGGCAACAAATCCAAAAAGAACAAATCCTCAGCATGCATTATAATATGAGTTGCAAAACACATTCTTCTTTTATTATCTAGTCGCATACGTTTCTATCAATATAGTCACTGTGATCATAATGATATTTATAATTATAATATAAGATATCCATTTTGTTCATAATATACCTGTATATAATACACATAGAATTAAACATTCATTATTAGATGTTTAGATGCGTCGCCTTAGTATGATATCATTTTCAATAGAACGTCTAAATGCACCGTCGACTACATGTTACATTTACCATATCTATCAAAAATAATGAACAGTAAGAAGCACTGAGAAAGATCTAAAATAGTCATATTGCACATGATACAAGAAATACAAAAGCATTCATACAGATATCATTAACATACAAAATGCATTTGGCCTACTTTGTGTCGTTAAAAAAAGACATAATTATGATGTATAGACAAAAGGGTAAAATGTCTGTTGTGTGCTCTGCGCGATGGTCAAAGTTCGATGGCTTGATGCTGTTTCCTAAATGCTTTCATCGACCTGCTATCACAACCCGGTATCACAATTATAAGTCAGGCTGTGTAAATAGATATATCTAATGATATTCCTCAGAGATGTTTGACTTACAACACATAGAAGGCAAAAAATAGCACACAATATGCTTATCATCACAGATTTGATTCCTCCTGATTGACTGTCTCTAGGGTCGGGGACACTGATCCTTGGCGTTGCCCTATACCTAACATACCTCTCTGCTCCCGCGGACTCCCACCAAGTCCCCCTGTGCTCCCCCTCTTTCTCATCTTCAGTATCTTCCCTATCTCCAGGGTCCGCTCTCTGCCTGGATATGATTCATAGACCGAAGCTCCCGAGTCAAGAGAAAATGGTGAATGCTGTAAGGAAGCCCTCTTCTTGATGGCCTCTCCTTGTCTGGCTGCTGTGCTCTGCGCCCCTGGAGCACCGTGTACAGAGGCCCTCTTCAACTTAACATACTCCAGGTTAGGAGTTAGAGATGCCCTTTTCAGGGCTGTGCCTGGGTCAGCCTCTGCAGACTTAGGGGATGCTGGTTCTTGCTTGTCATATCCAGGGATCTGTGAGTGCCGGCGTCGTGGGCCACTGCCTTCCAGCTGTGTTTGTTTATTTTTACCCTGGAAGAAAGAAACAAAAAGGACATAACGTACCTGCATGCTTTAAGTATAACTTTCAACTCTTAGTATAAGTATGGAGTAGGGTCATTATAACACCACATGGGTTCTTCTCTTTGGGTGTATACAAGGTTAGTAACCTGAAACAGTTTTATCCTTTCTTTTTAAACTAACACAACCTTACCAATCCAAGTCTGGCCATCATGTCCATAGAGGTTCTCCTACTGGTCAATTTGACCTCTGGATGTCCTTGTCCTTGACTTGTAGGTTCTGCTGCTGGTGCCTGTTCTGTCGTTTTCCGCTGGTTCCGAACGAACCAATCTTGTCTGCGTCTCTCATACTCCTCAGCAGCGTGCTTGTGTTGAGGAATGTCAGGGTCCCAGATAGTCAGATAACCATGGTCATCGTCATCTAAGGAGCGTATATTGGGACAGTTCTTAAGGTTTTATTTGAAGATGAGATATGCATTATAAGCTTAAAGCACTCATGTGTTTATATCTTAAGAGAGGAGTATTATGTCTATAGATTGTCTGTCATATTAACCAGAATTAGACCGAACATTCTTAAGGCACCTTCATAAATCCCCTTTTTGATCATCTTACATTTATTCAATTCTAATACAGGGGCGGTGAAAGGCGACAAATTTGTACAACAGTATCATTGATTAGAAGTAAGATTGCTGTCCTTTTAATGTTTACCTTTCTCATGGCTTTGAGTGTCACCACTGAACCCCAGTCCTCCAGATATAACGGCTGAGAATTGATCTGCAAGTTATAGTGGGTAATAATGAGTTATTAACATGAATACCCATATAGACCCATACCATACCATGCACAGCACTTCTCACAGGACTCCACAAGGCACGTTTGGCATATGGGAAACCAACAGGCCGATTGGGTCTATTTATGAAATAGCAAAGCTAAGTTATTCAACACTACACTCTCAGCCCCAATTGTAAATAGGCTATAAAGACCACTGTACTGGGTAGAGGGAAACCCACACTGGGGCATTGGATTTGTACTGACAACAACTACTACTGCTTTCCAAGAATAGAAGCAATCTACTGTAAAAAGCTTGCCGCAGTCTATCAGTGTAAGTAAATATCCTTGGAGGATGCTGCATGCCATGATCGCACCAAGTCCCTACAATTTGAAAATAGGCAGTATTGGCACAATCTTGATGCCTCTCCCTACAGTTTGAGGGCTTCCAGTCGTAACATCTTGTGCAGTCTCCTCCTGGAGGCTTTTCAAAATCCTATGAATATAATTGTCACACTTGTACTTCAACTGATATGCATGATTAGATCTGTAAATGATCTACTTACCAAAGACCCTGGCACACAGTAGGGACCGGATGGTGCCTGAGTGCCTGGACATTGTTATAATGTGTTGGTAGGTGGAACTGTCAATTAGAACAATGGCACCTTCTCCAGTGCCTAACCACAGTGTAGACTTCCCCACTAGCACCATGGAGGTCACCCGAGCATGCTGGTGTATCTCCCCAGACCTGTAAGTAGGGAAAGGAGATATCTCTGTCTTCTCACATGTGCCAGTATTACTTTAGGGTGCATAAAATGGTATCCATTACAGTCTAGATTTTATTGGTTTGTGCAACTAGTGAACTTCAATATCATTCCAGGGTGTCAGGATTTGTGATATGATTATATTTAACGTACTTAGATATTTAATATATGTGAATGGTACACACTTAGACATGAAATCATTAAGGTCTACACTGCGCTGGAGACGATGCTTTTCCAGGTGCCACATCTCAAGTCGACTCTGTCCTTTCTTAGTGACATGTACATACTTTCCCTGTACAGTCAGTTGGTTAATTAACTCTCTAGGTTGCCTGAATATGGAAAATCAAAGAATAATTATTAATACAATTCCTGTATTATATGATACTCAGTTAAGTTAGTTTTCATGAGAAACCCCGGCTCTGCTACCCCCTGTTAGTAACGGTGATATTATATTCTTCCTTTGTACATATATTATATTCTTCCTTTGTACATATTCATGCGAAATTTGTAAGATCTTTCTTCAGTATTAGAGAATATAAACGCTATACAAGATGATTAACTAACCAGGGTAGTTTTTCTCTTATTTTGAAGAAATCTTTATATAATCGTTTTTGAGAAAAGATCTAATAATGAAAATATTTAACTTGGAAGGAAAACCCATTTCTCCCTTTAAATTCTTTTCAGTGTATTTCAATATAATATTATTTTGAAGAAAATGAACATGTAGAGAATATAGAAAGAAAATCTGTTTCGTTCTTTGGATTTTCTTTAGAATACTATAATCTTTATTAGATTCCCAGAGAATGAATTCTATGTTGTTTCTAAGCTGGTATGTACATTCTGATGAACAGACCTGGGAAACATCCTATGACGTCATAATTTCAAAGGGGATCCCTTCAAATCATTGGCTCTCAGGGATCATGTGACAAAAAATAAATATCCATGTAGTGATTTTCTTTGTTTTTTCTTTTTCAAATGAGAAAGGCTATATTTCTCTTTGTAATTTCATTTTTTTCACCTTTAAAGATTATAGAGGTAAAATTTGCTTAATGATTTAAAAAAAATTATGCATAGACCAACCATCCATAGGGGAGGGTCACATGACCCTATCTGCATATCCATAAAAGATTTTGGAAAGATTTTAAAAAATAAAGAAAATATGAAGAAAATCTTACACATGACTTAAGTCTTTCTAAAACAAAACACTATATATATTAAAGAATTATGTGGAAGTTTCCGACTTCCTCATCCCCACCTCAAGAGGTGGCCCTAACTTGACCCTGAGCAACAGGTTTTGGACAAAAGAAAATACCAAAATATTTTCTTTTCACTAAAATATTTTCTTTTCACTAAAAGAAAATAAAAAGATTTTCTCAAGATTACAAACAGCAATACTTCAAATCTTTCTTCAAACAATTTCGTTTGGACCATTTTACACGGTTTTGTAAAGAATGAAAATTTGAAAAGAAAATAGAAAGAGAAATGGGTTTGAAAACGATTTTTAAAAGATTAGATTAGTAACGGTATATTCTTTTTTAAAAGAGAAAAAACACCCAGTAGCAATTGCTGAACCGAGTCAGTCTATGCCGCCGATTACTCCAACTATTACCCCTGTTTGACGGTGCTGAAGGATCCCTGTGAACAGACAGTTGGGTGTAGGCTGGCCACGTGTAATAAGGATCCAGCACCCAGGTAGAGCAAGCGGGCCCGGGGGTCCAGATGCATCACCTTAAGGGGCTCCCTGTGACCACCCACCTGGAGGAACTCAGGCTTAGCTTTGCTATCCTGTATGGAATAGGGCAATGTTAAAAGGTAAAAATCATCATGTACTAAAGCTTATAGATCTATCGACGGAAATGACATTTCATACCTGAAATGGGGAGTATGATCATTTTTACATATACATGTACATTGGGTTTATATAGTGTTTAAGTATTATCATCGTGTCCTTAGCATAGTCTGGTATACTTACTGTGAGAATATCCTTAGTTTTATAAATGGCCAATTGACCATTAGCCAATCCTACCAAGACCAAATCCTGGTCATGGTACCTGTAATGAGAGATACATTAAATACACATATCTTTTTATTGAAGTTATGCTTACTCCACATTGACCACAACTTTTGTTTTATTGCTAAGATTTCAGTAGATCAATGTTACCTAGTTCTAGTTCTGCAGTGCTGTTTTAATTTTGCTTTTGTAAATACATGTATCATGGTGGTAGTTATAGATAAATTACCTACCCATCGTAGTGCTGTAGACATAGGATGGAGTCGGGTAGTGGGGGTGTGGTGTGCTTACAGCAGTGCTGCCAGGCGTCATACACACTAATGGTACCTGCCTGTGTACCCAGCAGTACATGACTCTGTCCTACTGCCTCCATACACAGGATACGGCTACCAGTGAACATCATACCCTGATGAGCAAATTAGGCATCACTGTAAGATCTACCTAGAGCTTAGCACATACATTTTACAAAGAAAAACATTTTTAGATAATTAATCCTGTTCCCTGTGATACAATGTAAATATCCATTGTGGAAAATTGAATAATTCATAGCGACTGATGTGCTGAATTTTTTACATCTAGCATGTCGGGTTATTAATCCTTACCTTTGGCTCCTGTGTATGACTTGTTAGGCTCAGCCAGGACAATTGTGCTTCATTCTTCTCTCCACTAGCTACCCAGACCTCTAGATCATCCTCTCCATATCCCTGGAACAATAGGGGAAAAGACCTTTCTAGAACCTCTGCTGTATGTCAGAGCACCTCCTTGAATTGGGAGTTGCATATACAATGGGGATCCTGACCAATTTATGCGTTATCTATGTGGATAGTAGTGAGGTACTTACGCGGACTTCCATACATTCTATTGTTACACCTTTGGATACTGCGACAGCACGACGCAATGAAAGCACCTCGATACTCTTTAATGTCTCTACTATCTGCCCCGACTGAAAGAGAAAACGTTTTCATTGAGATGGGATTAATCGCCATTCCTATAGAGTTTCACACTTTTGAAATATATCTGTGCGCCTGGTATGTATACGCCTAGTATATAAGAAAATTACAGAGGAGAATAATGCTTCGTATACATGGGTGTTTTCTACCTAGTGTTATCATAGTAACCATATAAATAGTACCCGAAATAACCCCTATGTTCAGTAATCTCTCACCGTTGGCCTTTCATCAGGACAGGGATGTAGACAGCGGTCAATGAGGTCCTCCATATCCGGCCACGGGGCCGCCCCTTTCTTGGTCACGGGATCTACGCGGCGTCCCTTGAGGACAGCATCGTCTACCTCGGACCGGAAGCCGAGCTCAGAGAACGGATGTTGTCCACCGGTCACCATCTCATATAAGGTGATACCAAAAGAGTATATGTCGGCCTGGGAGGAGTGGAAGTGTATGGCTCGATGTTATTGAAAGTGGACCATGATTAGCACAGCGTAGGAACAAAAGAACGGCCGGATCTAGAGCCAACCGTTAATATCATTTCGAAAGGGCACAGGGCAATGCTGGCCTATGCAATCCATAAGAATGTCATGCTAAAAGAATCCTCTTATTCCCTACTCTGAATCTGTATTAACTACGTATAGAACCCTCTCTATAAAGGTATTTCTTTTGAAGTGCTAAACATAGAGGGACATTCTATGTGCTAAAAGAGAGTAATCTAAAGCCTACCTGAATAGAGTAGGGTTCTCCCTTCACTACTTCCGGTCCCCGATATCCTGGCGTCCCCTCGGGGAGGGTCAAACCTGAAGGTGTTGCTAGTCGTGATATTCCGTAATCTGATATTTTGGCATTTATCTGAAAGCAACCAGGAACTGATGAACCGTGACACACATGGCTGCTATAGTGTTGAAGGGGCATTTTCTAATGTGTTACTTTATACCTGTGGCAAAGTGACGTTTGGCTATACTACTAAGACTGTGTAAATAACAATATGATGTAGTGGTTGAGTGATGACCTGTGGCAACGTTACATTTGGTTATACTACTTAGAATGTGTGAATCCTGAACTGTGTAAATGCAACGTTTGATATTCTACTTACATACAGTCTGTGAATGATAATCTGAGGCAATGTGATGCGTATGTAACATCTACAGTCTATGAGTGATAATGGGACCTTTAATATACTACTTGCAGTGTGTGAAGGATAACCTATGGCAATATAACATGTGGTTATGCTACCTACAATGTGTGAATCCTGACCTGTGTAAATACGAAGGAGACATTAGTAACACCAATCCCTAAAGGAGGAGATACCTCAACTGTTAGCAATTTTAGACCAATTTCTATTCTACCTGTCATTTCTAAAATATGTGAAAAGCTTATTCATACCCAACTTTTAAAACATTTGCTTGAAAATAGAATTCTAAATGAGAATCAACATGGTTTCAGACCTCAGCGTTCCACTTTGTCTAGCCTAACCCTGTTAGCTAATCACATGTACTCAGCTGATGAGCGAGGTCATGTGACCATGGTTACCTATTTAGACTTTGCCAAGGCTTTTGACACCATTAACCACAGCCTACTTTGCCTAAAATTAAAGAAGATTGGTCTAAACCTGGACTCAGTCACCTGGTTTAAGTCATATCTGACTGGACGATACCAAAGAGCTAAAGCAAATGGTTACATCTCCCTACCCAGCCCAACCGCCTGTGGGGTCTACTAAAATGACCTCAGTGCATGCCTGAAAATCATGAACTCGCAACTGTATGCTGATTACACAGCCTTATATATTACATATATAAGGCTGTGGTACCAGATACAGGTGTGCAATAAACAATGATCCTGGGTTTATTATAAATGGACAGAGGATCCAAAGTACCCATCAATACAGATACCAAGGTGTTGAGTTAGATGTTGACCTAAACTTGAAAGGACATATGAATGTTGTTCAGAAAAGTTTTTCCTACAAAACATTTTTACTATCACGCCTTAGACGAAGCTTAACCCTTTCTGCAACCCTTGATGTAATTAAGTCAATGATATTGCCCTGTATTGACTATGGTCTGATAGTCTATGGTGTAGGTAATAAAACATGTAGACAGGGGTAGGAACACTCGGTTGAGTGAATGTTGCGAATCTGTTACGTTGGGGACAAAGATGCATCTCTGGAAGAATTGAAGCGTAGAACAAAGATTCCTTGTATTGACAACCGTAGAGACCAAACCCTATTGGTTGGTGCATTCCACTATGCTCTAAACCAGGATAATATTGATACGAGAGAAATCGCTACCAGAAGACATGATGCTAAACTCCTATGGTTTAAGACAGTTAAGGCATGTCAAGGTGTGACATATCGTATGGGACATGCCTGGAATGCCTTACCTGTTGACACTAGACTTGCCAACTCCCTCCACATTTTTAAGTCAATAATACGAGCCTGATAAGTCAATATATTTCATCCCGTTTCCACCATGCAAAACCTACTTATTACCCCTGTGGTCCATCCCCCCACACCCCTGCCATCATACCATGTCAAATATGGTACCAAATACGTATTTACCAGCTTCTAGAGCTCTTGATACTCATGACTAACTGTAAACTTTGTATCTAACCAGTTACCTGTATGATTATTTAAATTATCTGAACAACATTATTGTTTCATGTTGACATATGATCTAAATACCGACTGTTGTTGTAGAAATGATTACAGGAATTCCTATACTGCAGCAACTGAAATAAACAATTTTGAACTTGAACTTGACGTTTTGATATACTACTTACATTATGTGAATAACAACCTGTGATAATGTGACGTTTTGATATACTACTTACAGTCTATGGGTAATGACCAGTGGCAATATGACTTTCAAAATATGTATGAGAATGATGACCTGTGGTAATGTGACGTTTGATATACTACTTACAGTGTGTGAATGATGACATGTGGCAACGTTTGCTTATAGTACTTATTGTGTGTGAATCCAGGGGCGTAGGAAGCAAATTTTTATTGGGGGGGCCCAGGGGTCACGGTTGGGGGGCCTGCTATATTTTTATATAGGCTTATGTAGGGAACCTCCTCATTATTGGGGGGCCCAGGCCCCCCCTTTTCCTACGCCCCTGGAATCCTGACCTCTGTAAATGTGGCATTTGGTAATACTGCTTACATTGTGTCAATGATAACCTATGGCAATGCCATGTTTGGGTATAATACTTACAGTCTGTGAATAATAATCTGTGGCAATGTGATGTTTTGATATACTACTTACAGTGTGTGAATGACGACCTGTGGCAATGTGACCTTTGATATACTACTTACAGTGTGTGAATGATGACATGTGGCAATGTGACCTTTGATATACTACTTACAGAGTGTTAATGACGACCTGTGGCAATGTGACCTTTGATATACTACTTACAGTGTGTGAATGACGACCTGTGGCAATGTGACCTTTGATATACTACTTACTGTGTGTTAATGACGACCTGTGGCAATGTGACCTTTTATATACTACTTACAGTGTGTAAATGACGACCTGTGGCAATGTGACCTTTGGTATACTAATTAAACTGTGTGAATATGACCTGTTACCTTACAGTTGGTTAATTTTTACTGTGTATTTGCGTGCTGCTTCCTTTGATCATGGCGTATTCGCAATTAACTAGGCTATGAGTTAGTAATTGCACGTGATATTCTGACAGTTAGCTATTGAGTGTGAATGAATCTGTGTGCAGTTTGCGTATGGCTTTGGATTTAGTTCACTATTTTAGTCATTAGTTAATTGCGTGATGGTATTGGGAAGGTGCTATATATGGAGGAAGAAGCAAATTCTTACCACAACGGCCAGAGATAGATTGTAGATAAGTATGTTGTCTGGCTTCATGTCACGATAGATGATGCTGTGTTCATGGAGGAACCTTAAACCCGCGGCAACCTGAAGGAATGTATCAACTCGTCAATCAGAATTAACCTATGGCTGTATAGTTGGAAAGGACATTATCACGAATTCTTCTCATGGTGATACGACGTACTGATTTATGTTGTAACCTACTCACCTGATATCCTATACGTTGCTGGAGGGTGCGAGCTCTGATCCGCTCTGACCTCAGAAGGCCCCCTAATGATCCCAAGGGGGCCAACTCCAGAGCAATGACCCTGGGTCTGAGCCCAAAACCCACCAGACCAACCAAGCTTGGATGGTGCAACCTGCGCAAGATGATAGCCTACAGAGAATAGGAACGAGGTATTGAAATAATATCCCCCAAAATAGATTTGCACTCATGTCAGTGATTCGCATGTTGCATGCAAATTCTTACCTTACTGCATGTAGGGAGCAGGACATTAACTTTATGAAGCAAAGCTTTAATGTAGGAATATTCCCCAGCAAGTTCAATGCGGATAATGACGTTCTCCCGATATTGAGGTTTTGTTCCTGTGGTGGGCTGCCTACCCCATGGTTTCATGTCTACTTATTTCCACATCTTTACTTTGAGACTCACCTCCTGTCTCATCATCTTGTAAGGGTGGGCATCTCCCACCTTGTTAAAGATCTTGACGGCCACCGCCTGTTTCTTGTACTGGGCACGGTACACACAACCAAACGTGCCCTCACCCAACACATGCTCCGGCCTGTGAGGGAAACACAAAAGAGCACACCATAATTATAAAAAGAACAATAAGAGAAAAGCTAATACCTTGGTTTTTATACAACTCAGTTATTACCATTTTGAAACAATATTCGTTGCCACCCATTCCGATATGGATTGAACCTGGAGGAAAGATCCACAATGGAATGACACAACAACGAAATTATTTCTCTAAATCAAGCTCTATAGAGAAGCATTATATATATAGCCTCTTACCTTTGAACAAGAGTGAAGTCTTCTTGTTTGAGAAAGTGCCTCTCTTCCATGTCTCCCAGAACCACATCAGGTACCTTATAATCAATGGTATGTAATGCAATATTTGTAAATTACTAAAGGGTATGTTCTTAATACAAACGAATTCAAGAAAATACAAGGTGCATGGCGTTCCATAGGCTAGATAGAGCTGATTTAAAACACCAGATTATCTAATTCTAAAAATCAATATCTCACATCGTACCCCCAAAAGAAAGAAAACAGAAAGAAGAGATTAACACTTACGATTAAACTCAGAGGCACTTGACCACCGTGAAGTGGACAGTCTATGGTATCGTCAAGGTCAGATAGGCTAACAAGCTCCTCGAAAACGAAAATGTGACCAGGAGCTGAAATCACAGGGAGAGGGAAATAACAAAATACTCTGGTTGAAATGGAATCATACCAAATAGGATGATATATGTATCAGCAATAGAATACATTCACTTGTCTCTACAAATGAGTACTCAAATACTTTCATGTATCAATAATTATTCAATCGTAGCACACATTTCAGTTTAGATAGCTAAAGTAGTCCCTATGTTTACCTTGGCAGTCTGGACAGGGGACGGTGACCTTCACAAGAGACTCTCCAGTGGGGCTGATCTCCAGGAGGCCAGGGTACCACTCCTCCATCAGGATATCTACGTGGTCCACCACGGCACTAAGCAACCTGTATTGCAATACACTCATATCTACAGTATCATAAACGTCCATCGACTTAACCAGGTACAACACTAATTAGCCATATATATATACCTGTTATTTTTCAGATGGTGCTAATAGGCAGATCTATATCGTCGCCTCAGTGCAACAAGGTTGTATCTACAATTCTGGGTCAACAAGCTAAAAGGTACCCCCGTAAGGCCCTTCGCGGAAGTACCTTTTACTTTGTTGACGCAGGTACAACCTTGTTGCATCGAGGAGACGATATGAGATGTTTGTCTATTTCCTACCTTGCTCCATGTCTGGTGCCCGGGGCTGTTATCACAATATTATTACCACCTTCCGAACTCACTAGAACGAAGGATTCCTGCCGAAAAAAATTGTTACTTGTCAGATATGTCCAGGCATAAAGAAGGTAAGCGCAATTGTTGAAGGGCACATTTCTTTATGAAATAAAACATGTGTGTGGCATACCTGATTGTAATAGATGTAAATTCCTTCTCTCCAGTAGCTAACCTCTTGTGGAGTCTTTCTGTCTCCACCAAGCTAAAGCAATGGAAGTGATATTACCTCGTTAGTATAACCATCTGGCAAGGTAAAGCTATTTCATAGGCTCTAAAAGGCAATACACGTCCCAGGTAGCAAGAATAAATTGGGCCAATGTCGGTTTATATTGGGCCAATGTCGGCTTATATTGGCCCAATGCTCCATTGCTGATTGGAGTGGCTTAGGGAAAGGAGAAATGAATTCAATATGTTTACCCCCTTTCGACACATCCTGCACCAATGAACGAGAGCCCTTCTCTCCATTAGTAATTATAGTTACTTCTCTAAGCAATAGACGTCTCTAGTGCATCAGGGTCGATTCACAACCTAGCCTTACATTGCCTAGGCTACAGACACACAGTATGCTTGGAAAGTTACGGCTTAAATGAGCTGATATGAAGCCAAACATGATGTCTTTAGCGGATGTATCTATTCATTTGTAAAACGCGATCACGTTCCATCAATATTGCCACTTGGTGTATATTAGCACAATATTTCTCTAATCAAAATGTGACAGAGATGAATTTAAAAAAAAGGCATACTTCTGGCAGAGATGAATTCAGAAGAACCAGAAGGCGTGTCAGCAGGCGAGACCACAGCCCAATGGGCGTGTAGCTGAGCCCATAATGCCTCTGTACCAGGCAGGGGGCGTGGCCTGCAGGGTGATTGACAGGCTTGGGTAGTGGGTGAATGAAAGTAGGCATCTCCAATGGGAGACGAGATGGTACCAGCAGCTCCTCGTCACTCTGAGGCAAAGCTATCTCAAACCTGAATACAACAGAACAATTGTCATGTAATGCAATAAACACTTTTGGTCACAATAGCTAGTGTGCTATGGGTAATATAACAGTTGATCCTATATCAAACCATAGTACTTGTCAAGATTTAATATACTGGAGGCTTAACCATATGTGGATCAACACGGTAAAAGGTACCCCCAGTAGGGGATGCGCGGGTGTACCTTTTACCGTGTTGATCCACATATGCCCCCTTGTATCTGTACATATTATATTGTTTATCACAACTTGCGTTAGGGCAAAATACCTGTGGTCTAGTACATAGTGCGGTCTCTTACCTCTCTAGGAGTCTCAGGTACTGCGGGATGAGGGATGGAGGAAAAGTGTAAAACACATCGTCCCCTACACGTTTACCTGTGAATAGCAGCCGGACATTCTCCTTCCTTAAAATCTGAAACAGCATCAAGATAGGGTGTGCCTTAGAGATGGTGTCTGAAGGGGCTTTCACCTTAAGGAAAGCCTTCTACAATTTTTTACTTATGACATGGCATGTTGCTAGCTGAGATACAACTTCAAATGTAACAATTCTAGACTAGTGAGACACTGTCGCCACCTTCTCAAAACTCTCTTGAGATTCACACACAAGAAAAAAAACAAATATATTGTTTAAAGGAGTGCAGTACTACTCACCCCTTGCTGACTAATGAAGGGGTTAATTTCCCTAACAGTGACAACCTGGGCCATCATACGACAGAGCCACTCAGGGTCCACGAAATAAAGAGAGTTAAGTTGTAGTGCAGCATCGTCATAGTGCAGCAGTGCACCAGACTCGTGCAGGAAGCGCACTGCCTGAAAGCACCAGACAGTCCGTTGTTAGATAATAGGGACAGTGGGGTCATATTTCTAAGCAGCATCAACACAGTGCAACTCTGACATGTGCTGGATCTGCATTACATGCAAGCGCCACTCATACAGAAAATAAAGGGGATACCAACACAGATGATGGTTACTGGGGACAATACCAAATCCCTTTGAGTTTCATGTGTAGTTTTATAGTGATATATCCCATAACTTATGTGCAAGAGAGGGCTTAAAACCACCTGCTGGAGTTCCTCCTCATCCAGATCTAGCTCGGCGTCCTTGGCTATCTTCACAAGTCTGCCATGTTTAATGATGGGGAGACTAGAACGCAGGTTCCTTGACTCCTCTGACAAAAGTTCCTGTAGTTTCTGTAATTTTAAAGTATCACCATAAGGAAACAGATAAAGGGTTTTCTTTGGTGAATCATGACATATAAAAGTTCTTACTTGTACATATCTAATTCTATGCTTATGGACTTAGACTATTAAACTCAGCACTTCGACTCAATAATCAGGTGATATGGGCTCTCCACTTCAAAAGTTATACAGCTTCACGTTGTAAGGGTATTTCTATTCGGCAATTGGGAACTTACCACATAACTTTCAGGAATCTTTTGCCCCATAACGTGTTGCCCTTTGACCTTGAAGCTGAAACAATGTGCACATAGGAAATTCAACTCTATGGTTTTGTTTATGCAAGACTGCTGTTTACAAATACCTTTTCTTCGGGGATGCATCCCACAACTTTCTTCTTTGATTATGATGTTTCGTGATATACAGGATATTTATAAGCATAATTACTGCTACAGGAAAACCCCCGGGGAAAGCCATATCAGGGCATTTTGATAAACCTATCAAAGTCATGCATTGTCATGATTAATATCCAAGGAACCTACTTGTCAAGCACATCCTTCACCAAGATCCTTAAGCGGTCTAGTGGTGGGCTCTCCTGGGTGGAGTTGACCTCTACCAGACCTTTAAGTTCAGGGTATCCTGGGCCTTCGCACATTTCTGAGATTCTCTGACGCATGTCACTAATCAGATCCTCACGCTCATCTGTAAAAAGTGTAATTTTCTTAAAAACTTAGCTTTCATCTAAGCCCCATCATTTCTCCCACATAATAACACTAGCCAATTGGAATTCAAGAATATTGGTTTGATACATCTGGATCTTAGAAACCTATTATATATTAAGATATGCTGCCACATATTCTTGGTTTTGAGGTTTACCGTTGAGGGAATGATGGTAGTTAGCCTCCATGTATTCTACTAATTATAACATGTTAGATTTGGTAATAAGTTACCTCTAGGTAAGGTATCCATGTGTGTTCCAACAACTAAAACAGGACAGTTGGGTGCTCTAGCCTGGATATTCACCAACCACGGACGCAGCATCTCCACTTCAGATGGACCTCTACTCAGGTTGTAAATGACCTACAGAGGCAAAAAAAATATACCATTTTATCTAATTGTACGCATAGAAGGCTTTAGAGGACTCTTAAAAACAACCTCAGGATTCTAGGTTGGATGATTTATACAATAGAAAATATGGTGCACATCTGTTTCCTTCAGAAAATCATTGCATTACAGTGCAACCTTTGGTGAGATGGAGTTTTACTAACTATCATGACACACATGTGAAATGACCACTGACCAGATAGAGTGCCCTGTTGGAGAGGAAACATTGATGGGTACTATAGAACTCCTCCTGTCCAGCAAAGTCCCACGTGCTGAGTGTATAGGTAACAGTGCCACTGCCAGCACGTGGACTGCGGCCCCGGAACCTGAAAAATAATATTTGTATGATCATCTTAGTATAGTAAAAGAAAGACAAAAGAAATAGTTGACGTTTAAGAGCATTTCAAATTATTTGTAAGTATATTATACTTTTTTTGTTGGAGATCAATAGATCCATATTATAGACTTACGTCCAGTCTCTGACCACGACTCCAACAGTGGGCAAACTGCGGTCTGGCTGTTTCTGTCTCATCAAGGACCGTAGCAGGGTAGACTTACCACGGCCTCCATATCCAACCACCATCATCTTCATATGGTAGTACTCCACTGACTGTAAATAACACAGAGACTGAGAGTGTAGCTATTTCTGAATTTCAATATACATGCAGTTCCCGTGGGTATCAGCTCATCACTATGCATATGAAACTCATTCTATAATTTAGTTACCCTTTTCAGCTTCTCATGGAGGTATCCTATGATGTCCTTCGTTCGTCCTCTGGTAAGGCCTTCGTCAAGATCCAGTTTTAGGCCATCAAGATTAAGCTATGAAAAATCGAAACATATGTCACAAATGGCACATTTGATTAGGCGTTGATGTTTCTGGGTTTGTCGAGGGGACAATTAATCATAATGTTTATCTATAGCTATTGCAGATTCCAAAGTATTTTGTTATAATAGGAGAAATACATACCTCCCATAGTTTCTGCAGCCTCCCCATCTCATCCGGTATTGTTGCTAGTTTTTCATTGTGACTGATGTCTAGGGAGGTCAATGAGACGAGCTGACCGATTTCTGGAGGAACCTAGTTTAGTAAAAGACGCACCTTTGTAAAAACATTCAGCATAGATTCCAATAGCCATCGGTATAGTCATAGTCAAACCATCGCTTATAATTATCTATATGAGCGTTATTTATTTCTAACTATTAGGATTTGAAATGATAATTGAGACACAGCTACTCAAGGGTTTCTTTAGATAACATATATATAAGGTCAATAGTTGGATATTATCAAATGCTTACCTCGTTCAGTTTATTATGAGCTAATGTGAGTCTCTCCAATGTCGGCCACAGCCGTGCCTGGCTGAGCGTTAACTGATAACGAGATAAAACAAAATGCTCAATGTAGGATCCTCCTCTAGTTACATAAGAGAGGTACTGATAACATGATATTACAGAAATTAACATTCTTGATTTGAATGATTTAAACGCAATAGTACATGGTTGGGGTGCTGACCTTTTTGATTGAGTTGTGCGATGCATTGATCTCACGGAGCATGCTCGCTTTCCATAAACTGGGTTCAGGTAGTCCAGTCAGCTGGTTATGGCGAACATCTAGTGATCGTAGGCTGTATAAGATAATGTAACAACTTGATGAACTAAAGATTGTATAACTGCATTATTGTAATTTGTAATAAAAGAAATCATCAGCAGTATTTACAATATCAGGTTTTGAAATACAGTGTAAAAAATTGCTGTCAAATCTAACAGGGATCCTTGTATAATTACTTGATCCTTGTAGAGTCAGAACCCATGGTAACTAATAGTAGAAGTGTGTCCTACATGTCATTAAATGGTTTGGTTAGAGCATTTTAAGAAAGTTTCACCAAGAAAATATACTTAACATTGTACCTTTTTAGTTCTAGAAGGAATTTGGGAATGAAGAAGGGTTCCTTCCCAGACAGCTGATTGTGACTTAGTTTTACCACCGCCAATTTGGATAATATGGATGCAAGTTCCTCAGACGGTAGGACATCTGTAAATTAAAAGTGAATATTTTGTACTCCTATCTAGGTAAATAACACAATATGTATCTTTAATAATTGTTTCTAAACTTCCAAATTGAATGTTTGGCACTTATTCAGGGCAACCTTGAGGACTATCAAACAAAAGGGAGTCATTCCATTCTGACTGAGAGGAGAATCACCTCACTGTCTTTCTCTTAGCAGTGATTTTTCACCTAGGTGCCATTGAGCACTAATTTACAAACCTATTTCATTTCCTGATAGAGCCAGGGTTTCCAGGGCATCTGTCTGAGATAGAAGAAGGTCTGGTATGACCTTGATATGGTTGTGGGAAAGGTCAAGCACGCGTAGTGACTTCAACACAAGAGGCTCTTCTGGCAGAGAACTTATTCTGTTTCTGTAAAAACATTACCAGATATAGTTAGTCAACCATCATCCTTAATTCCTCTCCAACAGCATCATTGATCTAGATGAATCAGATGCAGTCCCCACCTCATATAATTGTAAGGCAAGATTATATACTATAGTAAAATCAACCGAACATTACACCCACTCTGAAAACTCGTGAAACCTGCAAAGTAGCCATTTTAGTAATTTTAGGTAGTCAACCTAACTCAGGTAGTCATTTTGAAGAGCCAAGGTGGTCACACAACCCTACACTGTTATCTATAGTAAACCCGAACCATCAGGCGGAGACTATGTGCAAATAATGATTTTGTGTCCTCAAACTGACGACCTAAGGCCGTTGATTTAGGTATCATTAAGTTAAAGTTCTCAGTGCACCACACTTTGTTGTGGCTGCTTTGCTGCCACTGCCAACAATTATTGATGATAGTCATGATGGACCTATATGACTAATTGTAATCAAGCAATGTTAGTCATTACTTAGCGAGAATCTTATATTAACATGCATTATAATACTTGCCCATAGAGATTGAGAGTTTCCAGACGAGGCATGGTCTTGGCCAGCCACTGGGGTAAAGTTTGAAGGGAATTGTGTGACAGATTGAGGTCCTTTACCGTCAATGTAACACGGTTAGCGATAAGGCTAAAGTCCTCTATCTGTTACAAAGTAATGAAGGTTCAGAATATGCATTGATCAACAGGATGAAGTGGAAACCAATTTCTCAGCTCTGATACATATCAAATGAATGATCTGATTGTTCTAATTTGGCTTACAAATTGTGATCGGCTGGGCAATTAAGGATATTCAGTCAAATGGGTCAGAATACTGGACGTTTGCATATTTCCCTCTTATCAAATGCTTAGACACAAAGCCTAAAACATTAATACAAGGATGCGATACTCCATTTCTTTTCTACTACAACTAAAAATTAGATTCCTACTAGTATAACTATAGAAGTCAATGTGAATCAACCATATAGGCACACCCTATAAATATGTACGAGCTAGAGGAAGATACACTACAAAACTGTCGTGATAGAAGATCAACATGACATATAAATATTATCAGTTAAAGGTAACCTACCTGGTTGTTGCTGAGGTCTATGATGCTGAGGTGGGGACAGTTAAGTGCTGCTGCAGGTAAATGGGTGAGCTGGTTACCAACGACGATCAGGTGACGGAGCTGGGTCATGAACTGCTCATAATGAAAGGCGAATGACATTATAAAATTATGTATTCCTTTGATGTGAAATGATCAAAAGAACGAAGCTCTGCATGGGGGCAACTATAGCCCCATGGATAGGTGCATGGGGCGGGGAAACATTATTCTAGTTATTTCGATAGGAAATCACTCTAGAATGTGTGAAATTGTTAGTGAACGGCATTGCTACAAAGGCAATTATATTTGAAGCATAGAAAGTAATGGTTTACACTCTACAATATGTTGTACATTAACACTCTGACAGTCTACCTTAAATAAGGCGTCTGGTATCGACTTGAGCCTGTTCTGGCTGAGGTCAAGTTTCTCCAGGTTGTTGAACCTACACAGGAGGCTGGGGTGTGACTCGGCGAGCAGCTCAGTAAGGTCGTTTATGGAGTTGGATGACAGGTCTAACTGAGTTATCTTCTCCGAAGACGCCGCCACAGGAGAATCACCAAATGTCACTGACCGGCACCTTCTGGCTGATAGCAGCGAATAGATAGATGATGAGGTCACACCAATAATATACAGATTTATTTGAATGTGGCACACAATCGATAACATATCTATGGCCAAAGCCTTTAAATCTTGTCCCCCCCCCCCACAGGTAAAGACCTAAAATAATAGAAGGAAAATGATGAAGAGAAATGAGTAGAGCAAGCGATAAAAAGCGGCTCTTTGGTAAATTGCTGTGCATTAAGCTATCATTAACTCTAGCAGATTTAAACTCATCGATACAGCAAACAATGGGGAGTGGACCTACCTACGACCTGTTTAGGGGACACTTCCAGCAGTAGGTTGGACGTACTGCCCATGGAGGTAGCATCAGCCAGGGAGGTTGTGCCATGGTTATCCTGTACCGAATCCCTTATAGGTGTTAGAATGGGACTAGCAGCCTCTGCAAATAGAAACAAGAGATCCATGAGAGGAGAGAGAGAGAGAGAGAGAGAGAGAGAGAGAGAGAGAGAGAGAGGATATATAGAGAAAGAGAAAGATAGATGGAAAGAAAGGCATTCAGAGACAGGGATTGTAAGAGATTGTGTGTATAGAGGGATGAATTACAACCTTGGCGTTTGGTGAAAAATGGTACACAATGCCTCCAAAAGCCACATTGTAACACTAAGCCATTAGTGATACGATGGTCCGATCTAGAGCCTATACCCTAGGATTGGCTCCAATAGAAGGGGTGGAAGGCAAGGGGTGACATGTAAATGATTAATTGTAATTTATTGGCACTTTCGTCCTCATTACTGAGGTCGCTTTTTCTTGCGTGCCCTACAGCATCTCACAATCCTGGTAATGCTGTGGGAATTTACAAGTAATCAAGTGCATAGAAATGCACTGAAAGATACGGTATGGATATATACTATGGTTGTAACATGATTGTGTATTAAGTAGCTCTTACACATATGAAGTTACACAAATTTAAAATTTGATACAATGCCTTTAAAGGCAGATTTGCTAACTACTCTCTGTTGTGTATGGTTAAATTGATCCCAGAGTTTTACACCACGCATGTAGGGACTTTTCTCATAGAAACTGCTCCTGGCCCTGCATCGTGCAAACCTGATTTCCCTATCTCCTCTTGTGCAGACATTAGCCTGTTCAATTCCTTCACCATGCTGGCTTTTTTTCCACATTTAGCTGAGAAGTTGGATGTTTCTTCTTTCATTGAGAGTTTTGATGTTACACAACTTATGTAGATCATCTATACTATTTCCACGAATACCTTCAATTCACTAGAGTGCCCACCACTGGTATAGTAAGAGCAATATTCAAACATGGGGATGACCATGCTTTTGTAGCCAGTAGTACAATGTTTAACTTATTCAATTTGTACAGCTTATTCCCAATATTCTTTTTGCAACATGAGTGCTAACAGTGAGACACCTATCAAGGGCAACGCCAAGGTAATTATAGGTTTCACAAAAAGGGAGTTCAGCATCTCCCAGACATAAGACAGGTCCATACAGATTATTCAATTTTGATTTTGAGCCAAAGTACATACCTACACTTTTTCTGGCATTAACAGTTATGTAGTTTAGTTGACACCAGTCATTTACACAATTCAGGTCAGCTTGAATAAGTCTGACTGACTCTACAGGGTTTTCATGGGAGTTATACAATATTAAGTCGTTGGCGTACATAACGCATTTAGAATTCAGTACAACATTAGCAAGATCATTCACATATAGCATAAACAACAAGGGGCCCAATGTGGACCCCTGTGGGACCCCAAATTTTATTGCCCGTTGTTCAGATCTGACTCCATTTGCATAAGTCGAGTGGGACCTATTACCCAAATAGCCCTTTAACCAGATTTTGAGGGTAGAATGGATATTTAGATCATTAATTTTGTGAATAAGTGTAGGGTGGTGGATGCAGTCAAAGGCTTTGGAATAGTCAATAAAACAGGCTGTAGTCATGTGACCATCATCTCTACTATCATAAAGATCTTTTAAAACAGTGAAAACTGCATCTGCAGTACCATGATTATGTCTAAAGCCATATTGAGTTTTCTTCAATATATTGTTTTTGTAATACTACCATGAATGATTTATTTCGAGCAATTTACCTGGAAGTGGCAGTAGAGTAATAGGTCGCCAATTTTTATATCAAATATAGCCATTTAACCAGGACCTTGGGAAAGATCTGGTTCGGACAGAGTTTGTAAACATGGAGACCAACTTATCTGGTACTGCTAGGAATGCATCTTTTAGTACTCTTGAGTTTACTCCAGTAATTCCAAATGATTTGTTTACACTAACACCATTTACAAACTTTAGTATATTTTCAGTGTTAATAAGCTCATGCAAGTCCAATTCTGGATAGTCCTCAGGTACTATTATTTTAGGCAGCTCATTCACAGGCTGGGGCATGATGCCATGTAACAAGTCATTATAGAGCTTTTCGCCAATATCAGAAAAATACTTATTTATATACTCCGCAACATTTTCAGGAAGTAGCATACCACCACTGTAGCTATCTCTGAGCTGTATGTTGGTACTCTTAGTCTTAGGGTTTAACCAATTTATTTATCTCCCTCCAGAATCTGACAGGATCACCTCAGTACTCGAACTAGTCCGTTAACCCAATCCCTTTTACTGTGATTCTTATGTTTTTGAATGCGATTCCATAACCTGCCTATTTGTTTAACATTGAACCTACTGCCAAATCTATTTTGTTCCTTAACTCATTCTCTACGGGCATAAATTCACTCCTACATTATAAACTACTGAGTTCCCAGCATGCCCTGTCTCTAGAAGACGGGGCTACTTCCCTGTTATAACAGTGCGAGCCTAGAAAATCAATCAGAGGATATATTATGAACAAATAACAAATTTAGTTTGGAAGGAACCTATCTTATTTATAACTTGTGAAAAAATTGTGCAAATCAGAGCATTATTTCTGTACTTTTCAAAATGATGTCAAATGGCTTCATCAGTAGTGGGCCATGAGATGCCAATTGGCATCAACAGTAGATAATGAGTTAATAAGGAGTTGGCGATCATTCATCAATTCAATGGTTTCTCTGTCAATCCAAGTTTGGGTTTGCTTTTTTATTACACTGGTTCTTATTGGGCAGCTAATATCTAAATATTATATGATCAAATCAAGCATGTAATTCCATTGAAACTCAGGATCAATTGATGTAGTGAATTCATCCCAATTACAATCGAGCAAATATTCATTAAAATCCAGCGGGTCGTAATTCCTATAAGATCTGCCAGTAAATTCAGAAATAAACCTTTCCTCTAATGATCCAAAACTAATGCCTCACAGATACCATTATGTGTAATTGTATCACAGTTAGTGAGTATGTTGTCCAAACAGGTGCCTGTATCGTCTTAAGGGCGTGTGTGCACTGTGTGTCTGGAGCGTGTTGCTCCTATGGTAAAAAGAGCTGTCAGTAGGTACCCTCTTTTTAAAAGAAGTCACGCTCTGCTTCACCATTCAACTTGCACTCACCACATTAGTCTGAAAAGTCACCTGCCTTGTTTAAAACAGAGAGAGATGCACTATCAGGTACCTACTCATGTCACACACTATATAGTATATTATACTGACTGACTTCTCCCAACTAGGTACCTACTCAAATCCCCTTTTTGAGCACCATACTTGAATGTCCACTTGTGAGCAATAAAAGGGACAAGTTATAGCTACATGGAAAGAAAGGACTGGGAACAAGGGCATTTTTAGCCAGCTCTTCCTTTTACTATAGGAGCAACACCCTCCAGACAGGGTCCGTGATAGGAATAGAAGGCTAACAGTGTCATGGTCTATGCGACCGAACGGAGGAGCAGCAGCCCAAGACTATATAGAGTTCTGACCAGAGAGACATACAATATAATTGCAAATCATATACATTTCTGTTGAGAATACTCTTCTGAGATAACCACGTGCAGGCTATTTTGATACGCTACGCCATCTGACACTGATCACTAGTGTTGTGTGCATCATCTGATATATTTAGCGCCCTCTCTGATTAAGGCGGGCGCTCAATGAATGAACATCTAAGAGTGAACTTAATTTTAATGGCGTCAGCAAAACTGTGTTTGACCATAGAATCATAGAACATCTGCTTTCCATGAAAATTGAATAACTGAAAAGGTTTTGTTGATTTCGGTCGCTATGGCGCTGACATCAATATGAAAATCATCGTGTATGTAAGCTCGTAATTGGGTTTAATTCAACTGATTTCTTTTTTGTACATTATCTAGAGTATTACAGATGCATATCTCATAATGGAAATGTATTAGGACCCACCACTATAAGTATGTCTTAGGGTGGTGGCCCTCTTCCGTGGGTATGACAGGCGTGGAGGTGTGGAGTATTCACTGAAGACATCAATCGTGCTTGGGCCTCCACTTGAACCAATACTTGAATCGTCCGCGATCCCCTGAAAAGATAATGTGGGGATTAAGTGAGACGTGATATAAAATCCATAATCCCTAACAATTCACGTCCCTCTAGAGAGCTGAACTAACTCTGGCAACCATACAGGGGATATCGCATAGCTTTACCCTTGATGTGAATTATAATTACAATATCAAACTTTAAGTATATATATAAAAAAACTTCTACATAACTATTTTTACCGTGAGCGTTAATTACAGTACCCGCAACATATTCCTTCAGATTTCGCAGGCAATTCCCGCGAGATGGGAAAATGACCCCTGCCTGAGGACGTAGGAAGCAACTTGATCTCCTCCCCCCAATTGCAGTAATTATAAGGACCTGGGATCCCACAGGGAATTTTTGAGAATTTCGACTGCTTAACATAAAGATGCATACAGTTCTTTAAAAACTTCCTTTCATTCTGCACCCAACGTATTCCTCCATTGTTCTGACACACATGTTGGGCCTTTAAACGAAATAACCTCTAGCAATGATGTCAAACTAAAATACCGTAGATCTATAAATTCTAACTTTGAACCAAAGTTAACATTATGTCACCAAACCACCTATAATATGGCCAGGTGAGGGAAAACATGCCTCATGTTGGGAAATGGCTTTTTAAGGTTTAAGGTATGGGGTTTAAAATGAGATTTCTTGAGCTAAAATATCCCCGGTAGTTGTGCTGTAATTGCTTGTCAAACATAGGTTGGTGTGTACAAATGAAAATAGGAAATAAGCTCTAAATGCATTATAACCTATCATAAACACTAATAATGCAAAAAAAAAAAAAGAAATACAGTTTTGTGGAAAAATAACCAAAGAAATGTGATGTTTTTGTCATAAAATTGGTTCTAGAGGGAATTTTTGAGCTCCGGTTCTGGGTTCCTGAAGCAATTTCAAAAAAAGTTTGTGCCAAAAATTACCAATTGGAATAGGGGAGTGGTTTCCATGGCAACCAAAAATTGCCTTATCTACCAATTTTCTATGTTTCCATGGCAACCAACGTTCCAAAAATGGTACATTTTCAGTGGAGATGGAATAATATTAAACATACCACTGGATTCCCAATCAAAAATTGGTCTAAAGCCTTTTTTAGCATATTTGTCAGTGTTTTACCCATATACTGCCCCCTGGTGACCAAAACCAGTACTAAAAATCCCCACCGGAGGCACGTTCTCCCCTATTGGGCCATTATACCCTTTAATTTACTCTGTAGACCATCTTTATCATAAATTATTGTACATTAGATATATTTGCTTTTGCTCTTATTGCCTATGCCCTTGCCGGATTAACGAGTTGGATTACCGAGCTTGGTGCAGATTATCAAGGCGTGAATGGGTAGCAGCAAGGGCTGCAGCAAATAGAGAGGTAAACAATAGCACCCACGACACCCATACAGCTGGCATTTCCGGCAGGCATCGCCTGTCTTGATAAGGCCACAGACAAAACAAAGGCGTAGGAACTGTTTAACTTGTCCATGTTGATCAAATACAGTGGTATGAACGGGCCTATGCCACTCAGATCGGCAGTCACTGGATGCTTGGTGCAAGTTCAATAGGATAATATTGGGATTGCATTTTAGACTTATTTACACAACTTCACTCGAAATGTTTCTAGAGGTGGCCTGGTATAAATCTGCAATTTGTGAACTGAAGATAGGAATATGAATATTGCACAAGTAGTCTTCTCAATCTCAATTTAGGAGAAGTCTATTAACCCTGCATGAGAAAATTCTCGCGACTTTTCACCTATAATCATCAATAAATGACATTGAACACTAGTCTATCACATGTTTTCATAACCACATAAATCAAAATGACACACCCTATAAGATTCTACAGAGGATGGTACAATGTTGTGCCATTTTCATTTATTACAACAAACGACCAAATGGGGGTTGGTCCCCCTATCCCATACCTAGTAAACCCGGCCAATATATCAGGGCTAGATGTGGGTGGTCAGGCCCGCTAGTTTCCATTAAGGCGACCCAGCCATCACTCTGCTGTACTGACACCCTAACGACAGAAACACATCCTGGACATTGCCTCCAGCGTATCGGTCAGTTAGCAATGCCAACCAGAATGTCCAGGGTAGTGATACCCCTGCCAATGACACATGCATCTTCACAGCCTATGCTCTAGGTCACTGGGAAGACTTCTTTTTTTTCTTTACCATTGAACAAACATTTTCTACTTCCCTGCCTTTAAAGAGTATCCTCCCACTTCACCATTTCGTTCACCTCTTTTTCCTCTTACCGTAAAAATCTTCCGGGGGGGGGGGCCCAAGGTGGCCCAAGCTACCCCATAGGTTTTTGAATTTTGAAAATTCATTCAGTAGAACCAAAGTTATGAATTTTTCATTTTTTTGAGAATTTTCCAAAACTCTAGGTGCGCCTTATAAGCGGGCTGCGCCTTGTGTCTAATTGTTCAAGGATCTAAGCTTCTTGAATTTGTGTTGGTACATTATGACTAACATAGCAATCGACTCATGTCTATCAGAATGAAAGTGGATTCTAATGTGTTATTTACGATTGGCATTCTGGTATAAATAGCTCTTCTCTTTATGCACTCATTAAGCCTAACCATAGGGCCTAAGCGAGGTAGAAATGTATGGAAAGAGATATCAAACCATGGAGAGGAAACAGGACTAACTACAAGGACTGTTTGAGCCCAACCAGACCAAGTCAGCCCTTGATGCCATCTAATCGGTGGGAAGGGTGGGGTTTGAGTACCCTTCACCATATTGTCAACACTGAGACCTCAGAGATACTAGTGCAGCCCTGACATTGATAATGGCTTCTTATGTCGGCAGGTGGTTGCCATGTGAACAGCCAATCAGAGAGGAGCCCTCACTCCCCATCGGGCCCGCGATGGCTGCTTCCCGTACCGCAGCGCCCCGCTGTGGCGGCGTTTGGTGTGTGACTAGACGAATGGCGCGTGTGGTATGAGCCGAACGGAAGACAGCGCTCTTAGCCCTGATGTTAGCTCCGTAATGAAGTCTATGGTCATAGGCTTATATTCTGACTATAAACACAATACTATTAATAGGAAAAGTGCTCCAAATACTCTCAAATGATCATTGTTTATGTCTATAAACCAAAATGACTTAGAAAACAATAAATTCTCAAAGGGTTTTGGTTGATTTGACATAGAAAACTACTAGGGTAAAAAAGGGTTTCCTGAGGGGTTTGAACCCATGAGCCTGGCATTGAGAGTTCCAGACTGTAACCACTATACTAAACTGGACACAGTGAGCTAGGGTGTGGAAGTTGGTGTCTTTCCTGAGATTCAAGGGATGTGAAAAGGCTCCTGCTGTTCCTAGTATCCTAGTGCTTGAGAAAGTAGTTCTAACTTTTTCTCTTTAATGTCATATGGTTCAAGGGTGGCAATTGGTCCAATTTTGGTACACTAGGCCCAAATTGGTTGAGATGAAGTACAGATAGGTAAAGCAGGTCAATCTGGGCAGGGAAGGTCAAATTGGCCCAAGATGGTTCAAGATTGTTCCAGAGGGAACATCAGGTCAAATTAGGCGAATTTAAGTCCAATTGGCCCGAGATGTGTAAACTAGGTCTGATAAGGTCAATCTGGGCCAGGGTAGGTCAAATTGGTCCAAGACAGTTCAATCAGGTACATTGGGTCAAACTGGAAAAATTGCTTCCAATTGGCCCGAGATGTGTTTTTTTAGGTCAGCTAAGGTCAATTTGGACTAGGGAAGGTCAAATTCGCCCAACACGATACAAGTTAGCCCCAGTGGTGTAAACTGGGTCCATTTGGGCCAATTTAAGTCCATTTCGCCCGAGATGAGTTTTATAGGTCAGATAAGATCAATTTGGGCCAGGGAAGGTCAAATTGGCTCAAGATGGTTCAAATTGGCCCCAGTGGAGTACATTGGGTCAAATTGGGCCAATTTAAGTCCAATTGGTCCGAGATGTGTAAACTAGGTCAGGTTAGGTCAATATGGGCCAGGGTAGGTCAAATTGACTCAAGACAGTTCAATTAGGCCCCAGTGGGGTACATTAAATCAAATTGGCCCGAGATGTGTAAACTAGGTCGAATTAGGTCAATCTGGACCAGGGTAGGTCAAATTGGCCCAAAACAATTCAATTTGGCCCCAGTGGGGTATATTGGGTCAAATTGAACCGAAATGAATCCAATTGGCCCCGGATGAATTTCTTTTAGGTCAAATAAGGTCAATTTGGGCCACGGAAGGTCAAATTGGCACAAGATCGTTGAACTTGGCCCCAGTAGTGTACATTGGGTCAATTTAAGTCCAATTGGCCCGAGATGTGTAAACTAGGTCGAATTAGGTCAATCTGGACCAGGGTAGGTCAAATTGGCCCAAAACAGTTCAATTTGGCCCCAGTGGGGTATATTGGGTCAAATTGAACCAAAATGCATCCAATTGGCCCAGGATGACTTTTTTAGGTCAAATAAGGTCAATTTGGGCCACGGAAGGTCAAATTGGCTCAAGATGGTTCAAGTTGGCCCCATTGGTGTACATTGGGCCAATTTAAGTCCAATTGGCCCGAGATGTGTAAACTAGGTCGAATTAGGTCAATCTGGACCAGGGTAGGTCAAATTGTCCCAAAACAGTTCAATTTGGCCCCAGTCGGTTATATTGGGTCAAATTGAACTGAAATGAATCCAATTGGCCCCGGATGAGTTTTTTTAGGTCAAATAAGGTCAGTTTGGGCCAGGGAAGGTCAAATTGGCTCAAGATTGTTGAACTTGGCCCCAATAGTGTACATTGGGTCAATTTAAGTGCAATTGGCCCGAGATGTGTAAACTAGGTCGAATTAGGTCAATCTGGACCAGGGTAGGTCAAATTGGCCCAAAACAGTTCAA
The DNA here is from genome assembly GCA_949317995.1 of Acholoe squamosa. Classification (NCBI taxonomy): domain Eukaryota; kingdom Metazoa; phylum Annelida; class Polychaeta; order Phyllodocida; family Polynoidae; genus Acholoe; species Acholoe squamosa. The sequence continues at coordinate 27,329,495 of OX439035.1, read as the reverse complement.
TTTGGCCCCAGTGGGGTATATTGGGTCAAATTGAACCAAAATGCATCCAATTGGCCCAGGATGACTTTTTTAGGTCAAATAAGGTCAATTTGGGCCACGGAAGGTCAAATTGGCTCAAGATGGTTCAAGTTGGCCCCATTGGTGTACATTGGGCCAATTTAAGTCCAATTGGCCCGAGATGTGTAAACTAGGTCGAATTAGGTCAATCTGGACCAGGGTAGGTCAAATTGTCCCAAAACAGTTCAAATTGGCCCCAGTGGGTTATATTGGGTCAAATTGAACTGAAATGAATCCAATTGGCCTCGGATGAGTTTTTTTAGGTCAAATAAGGTCAATTTGGGCCAGGGAAGGTCAAATTGGCTCAAGATCGTTGAACTTGGCCCCAATAGTGTACATTAGGTCAATTTAAGTGCAATTGGACCGAGATGTGTAAACTAGGTCGAATTAGGTCAATCTTGACCAGGGTAGGTCAAATTGGCCCAAAACAGTTCAATTTGGCCCCAGTGGGGTATATTGGGTCAAATTGAACCAAAATGCATCCAATTGGCCCAGAATGAGTTTTTTAGGTCAAAATAAGGTCAATTTGGGCCACGGAAGGTCAAATTGGCTCAAGATGGTTCAAGTTGGCCCCATTGGTGTACATTGGGTCAATTTAAGTCCAATTGGCCCGAGATGTGTAAACTAGGTCGAATTAGGTCAATCTGGGCCAGGGTAGGTCAAATTGGCCCAAAACAGTTCAATTTGGCCCCAGTGGGTTATATTGGGTCAAATTGAACCAAAATGAATCCAATTGGTCCGGGATGAATTTTTTTTAGGTCAAATAAGCTCAATTTGGGCCACGGGAGGTCAAATTGGCTCAAGATCATTGAACTTGGCCCCAGTAGTGTTCATCGGGCCAATTTAAGTCCAATTGGCCCGAGATGTGTAAACTAGGTCGAATTAGGTCAATCTGGACCAGGGTAGGTCAATTTGGCCCAAAACAGTTCAATTTGGCCCCAGTGGGGTATATTGGGTCAAATTGAACCGAAATGAATCCAATTTGCCCAGGATGGGTTTTTTAGGTCAAATAAGGTCAATTTGGGCCACGGAAGGTCAAATTGGCACAAGATGGTTCAGGTTTAAGTCCAATTGGCCTGAGATGTGTAAACTAGGTCGAATTAGGTCAATCTGGACCAGGGTAGGTCAAATTGGCCCAGAACAGTTCAATTTGGCTCCAGTGGGGTATATTGGGTCAAATTGAACCGAAATGCATCCAATTGGCCTGGGATGAGTTTTTTAGGTCAGCTAAGGTCAATTTGGACTAGGGAAGGTCAAATTCGCCCAACACGATACAAGTTAGCCCCAGTGGTGTACACTGGGTCCATTTGGGCCAATTTAAGTCCATTTCGCCCGAGATGAGTTTTATAGGTCAGATAAGATCAATTTGGGCCAGGGAAGGTCAAATTGGCTCAAGATGGTTCAAATTGGCCCCAGTGGAGTACATTGGGTCAAATTGGGCCAATCTAAGTCCAATTAGTCCGAGATGTGTAAACTAGGTCAGGTTAGGTCAATATGGGCCAGGGTAGGTCAAATTGACTCAAGACAGTTCAATTAGGCCCCAGTGGGGTACATTGAATATTTTGTAGATATGTATGGAGCTAAGTTACCAAATAGAGAGTTCTTAGCTCCATTATGGATTGCAGACATATATGAGGACAGGTATGGGGCTAAACTACCATATAATGAGTTCTTAGTTCCACTGTTTATATGTTGACATATATAGGGTTTACCTACCATATAATGAGTTCTTAGCTCCATTGCAGATTACATGCACACATGCATGGGGCTAATCTACCACATAATGAGTTCTTAGCTCCACTGTTTACATGTAGACATGCATGGGGCTAATCTACCATATAATGAGTTCTTAGCTCCACTGTTTATATGTAGACATGCATGGGGCTCATCTACCATATAATGAGTTCTTAGCTCCACTGTTTACATGTAGACATGCATGGGGCTCATCTACCATATAATGAGTTCTTAGCTCCACTGTTTACATGTAGACATGCATGGGGCTCATCTACCATATAATGAGTTCTTAGCTCCACTGTTTACATGTAGACATGCATGGGGCTCATCTACCATATAATGAGTTCTTAGCTCCACTGTTTACATGTAGACATGCACGGGGCTAAGCTACCATATAAAGAGTTCTTAGCTCCATTCTGGATTGGAGACATATAATGCATATATGTATGTGGCTAAGCTACCATATAAAAAGATCTTAGCTCCATTCTGGATTGGAGACATATTGCATAATGTATTGGGCCAAGGTACCATATAATGAGTTCTTAGCTCCATTCTGGATTGGAGACATATATTGCATATATGTGTGGGGCTAAGCTACCATATAAAGAGTTCTTAGCTCCATTCTCGATTGGAGATATATATTGCATATGTAACAATAAACGGACTGGGGAATTAATCTACATGTTTTCTAAAGTTAGGATGGCTAGAATTTGGAAGAATTAAGGCTTTGGGAATGATGGGAACTAGTGGATCTAAAATGACAATCTGAATAAATGTGGAATCAAGACAAACAATTTCAATTACAGTTCAGTAGATAAAAAGCTATCACTATATTGCCCAAAACAGTACAGATAAAACACTAGTCACAGGTCAGCACTAGATATATATATTTCTAAGCTAAATCTAACTAGGCACACTTACCAAAACGGCTTAGATTTGGAGCAAGCTCTACAAACGGTCTGGTTCTGTTGGTGCTAAAGTTAAATCTGCCCCAAAAACACCAGCGGCCAATCAAATGTCCCGATTTGGTCACATGATGACACCGGTTTGGAACTAGTGTCAACAGCAACCAAACTAAATGGTAAAATACATTATTATACGGGACTGACATTGGCTTTATTATACACCACTGGTTAGCTATAACTTGGATTGATATTGTGGACGAAGATCATTGAGATTTAAGGGCTAAAACTGGGGAAAACTAAGGCAGATCGATGACGGACGCTGTCTGCGGTTCCGGGCATGGCGACCAGGGCGCCACCCGCGGCCGTCGCCGGAACTATGTGTTTCCCGCCACACATATATGTATTTGGCTAAGCTACCATATAAAGAGTTCTTAGCTCCATTCTGGATTGGAGACATACTGCATAATGTATTGGGCTAAGGGAGTGATCATATTTTAACAATGGGAGGGGACTGGTGGGTTTGCGCACGGACACGTGAAAAAAATTTCGACCCACCCCTCTAGAGGGGGCGAACGTCCCCTTTTAGCCTATAGTAACGCGCAGGGTTTTCTGACCCCCCTAGTCAAGGGGTTGAAAAAATTCTGACCCCCCTCAAACCCACTAGCCCCCCCCTGTTGTTAAAAAATGATCACTCCCTAAGCTACCATATAATGAGTTCTCAGCTCCATTCTGGATTGGAGACATATATTGCATAATGTATTTGACTAAGCTACCATATAAAGAGTTGTTAGCTCCATCTTGGATTGGAGACATGTTATGTTGATATAAATGGGGCTAAGCTACCTATCAAGTGTTCTTAGCTCCGTTGTGGATTTAATAGATACATATAAGGGAGATATGCATGGGGCTAAGTCACCATTTATGGAGTCCTTAGCTCCATCATGGATTGGAGACATATATGTAGATATGGATGAGGCTAAGCTACCATATATAGTTACGAGCTCTGTTTTGGATATGAGATAAATCATGTCAATATATATGGGGCTATGCTATCTCCTAATATGTCCTTGGCTCCATAGTGGAATCGAGACATACGTCGATATATATGGGGCTAAGCTACCTTATAAAGTGTTCTTGGCTCCATTGTGGATTGAAGATATATCACATAGATATGTATGGTGCTAAGATACTTTATATACAGTTCTTAGCTCCATTGTCCACATACATATTTTTCTTATTCCTGTAGAAAGGGTGTTGATGAATATTTATATGGAAATGATACAATCGCTAAGACGTAAGAAACAATCTATAGGATAGCTACTGATAGCAAGTGTTCTTTTACTTGCCTTGTCCCATACTGTAATAATCAGAATGTGGTTAACGACTATATAAAGATCAAAGAAATATGCCTTTATTTCGTTTCTTGGCCTTAATCGTAACAGGGGAATCTTGTCTTGCATCGGTTTATCTTGCCTTGCTTTTATTCAAGTAAATTAGAGATACCCACCCTCTTTATAATATTGTAATGTATACTGTTCATTTCATTTTTTATATATTCATCAATTTCATCATAAATATGTATAGTGGCTTGATTGTTACAAGGGAAAAACTCCTGCTTTGATCCAGTGGCAGCCATCGAACCACTGAGAAATGACATTACATGTTCATAACACTACATATATGACAGATTTGGTGTATATGATGATGATATTCTGGGAGGGGCGAGTGCTGATGCACTGTACCTGCCCATACATATCTACATTATATGTCCCCAGTCCAAAATGGAGCTGGGAACTCTTTATATTGTAGCTAAGCCCCAGCCATATCTATATATATGTCTCTAATCCACAATGAAACTAAGAACCCATTACATGGTGGCTTAGCCACATGCATATTACCATTCATGTCTACAATAAACAGTGGAGCTAAGAACTCCATAAATGGTGACTTAATAGCCCCACACATATGTTCCTAAAATGTCTCCATTCCACAACGGAGCAAAGAACTCTTTATGTGGTAACTATGCCCCATACATGTGTAATGGTTTGAGGTCTTATGGACCTAGGGGGTTCAGGTCTTATGATTCGGGAAAGAAAGAGTAAGACGGTGTTTCAAGTGTATGCCAACGGATAGTAAGCTATTAATGTATTGATATTCGAGGACAAGGTGAGGTTTGCTGGAAATAATCGCCCGACTGCGCAGCGGGAGGGCGATTATTTCCAGCTAACCTCACCGAGTCCTCGAATATCAATGCATTAATGCGTTTATCGCACTTATTCCTCCATTTTGTATTAATTTCTTACCTTATAACCCCAGAATCCCTTCCTTTGGTACACAATCTGCGCCCCACTCCTGCAGCGCCAGCCTTTTATACTACCAGACCACCGGTGGTTTTGGTCTTTGGTCACTCGACACCCTGTGGCCATTGACTGCCATACCAGAGGACACACACTCACACATACCCACTTATAGGGGCTTCACCTCTACTGTGGCCACTGGGACCCCCAGAAACTGTTTGGCTCCAGTCCAAAACAATGACTCAACCCCCACAGCCACCTCCTGCATCTTATAGGGCTATAACACGTCGCGCCCAAACTGGACTCTATGTGACTGAGGACTTATAATGACATTATAGCATGCAACTAGGGACTAATAGCCACATTATAATACACCTTTTGCTTGTTCCCGGTGACATGTCGCATTCAAAAGTTTCCTGCCTTTGGATTAGACCTTATATAACGACCATTGTGCTTTATACAATAACCATCTCTTGTATGCTACTGGGATATAGACAGCGTGAAGGAACCTCGTGTCTTTATATCATTTCCAGAATTACTATTGTAACTCCCCGAACAAAAGCGATCAATTTATCGTTCTTCGCGATTCCCTATAACTCAGACTCTTATCTGTTCCCATTAAAGTTGGTAATCAACAATCAAGCTAAGGACTGATGAGATGGTAACCTAGCCCCATACCTGTCCACATGAATGTCTTTAATCAATGATGGAGGCATGAGGCAAGCTTGGTTACTTTGAGCCATCAATCAGGACTGGCTTTCAGCAAAACTTTCGCTGTTTATATACAAACTCTCCATCGAGATGCTGAGTAGTACTTGAAATACTCTAAGAATGGACAAAAGAGTCTCAAAGGTGTGCAGTTGATTGAAGATGGCGTTTATTAATGATAATACACCCTGAGGTAACCTGATGTAATGGCATCCTGATTGAAACAATTGTAATGGTTAGAGTTCTTATATAACTTTGGTTAAGTTCGAGATATGTCAATATCAAGCAAAACCAGACAAGTTAGCTCGGGTTAGTGCAACCGGCACATATTTATTCAGTAGTTACATAGGTTCGAAGTGGCGCTATGAATACAGCTCAGTGCTCAAGGGGTGTTGCTCTGGCCGTAGCCAGAAGCCAACGGAACTCCTTACACGGTCCCAGGTAGGGACTGGGACAGCGACGACCAGTGCTGCCACCACCCCATAGCGGCCAGAGATCGAAGTGGTAGCCGCACCGACTGACCTGCCCTCTCGAATAAGGAGCTAAAACTCTAAGACGCTCCATGAGCCCCTACACAATTATGGATAAATAGAGATTTATCTCAAGCTGAATATGGGAGCCCCATAGGTTTAATCAAGAACCTCCCTAGTGATCACACTGCCAGGGAAAACATCCAAAATGGTCAAATAACTGATGATAAAATAATTTCTAATGCCAAATAAATGGAATTTTGAACATATCTGACTAAATCAATTTGAGATAAACACAAAGGAGCACTCTAATTGGTAAGCACTGAGGATTATCACAGTGCATATTTGATAATCCTCAGTGCTGACCAATTAGAGTGCACCTTTGTCTATGTATCTTCAAGATAACAATATGAAATCTGATATAATAATTAAAAATTATGACAAAATATGACATCATGTTACATACTAGTTCGTAAAGTAATTTGTAAAAAAGAATCAAGGGGATTCTTGACTAACAGCTGCCCCAACTCAGCATTCCAGGTTCTCCCCGAACCATTGGACCACCCCAGAGTTCCTTGTGGCTGCCCCTCTGCTACAATAACTCATAATGTACTATACACATCTCCATATTTGGTAACTTAGCTCTATACACATCTCCCTGTATGTATGGTGTATCTGATAGGGCTAAGAAAGCCATATTTGGTAACTTCGCTCTATACACATCTCCCTGTATGTATGGTGTATCTGATAGGGCTAAGAAAGCCATATTTGGTAACTTAGCTCTATACACATCTCCCTGTATGTATGGTGTATCTGATAGGGCTAAGAAAGCCATATTTGGTAACTTAGCTCTATAAACATCTCCCTGTATGTATGATGTATCTGATAGGGCTAAGAATGCCATATTTGGTAACTTAGCTCTATGCACATCTCCCTGTATGTATGGTGTATCTGATAGGGCTAAGAACACCATATTTGGTAACTTAACTCTATACACATCTCCCTGTATGTATGGTGTATCTGATAGGGCTAAGAACACCATATTTGGTAACTTAGCTCTATACACATCTCCCTGTATGTATAGTGTATCTGATAGGGCTAAGAACGCCATATTTGGTAACTTAGCTCTATAAACATCTCCCTGTATGTATGATGTATCTGATAGGGCTAAGAACGCCATATTTGGTAACTTAGCTCTATGCACATCTCCCTGTATGTATAGTGTATCTGATAGGGCTAAGAACGCCATATTTGGTAACTTAGCTCTATAAACATCTCCCTGTATGTATGATGTATCTGATAGGGCTAAGAACGCCATATTTGGTAACTTAGCTCTATGCACATCTCCCTGTATGTATGGTGTATCTGATAGGGCTAAGAACACCATATTTGGTAACTTAGCTCTATACACATCTCCCTGTATGTATAGTGTATCTGATAGGGCTAAGAAAGCCATATTTGGTAACTTAGCTCTATAAACATCTCCCTGTATGTATGATGTATCTGATAGGGCTAAGAACGCCATATTTGGTAACTGAGCTCTATGCACATCTCCCTGTATGTATGGTGTATCTGATAGGGCTAAGAACGCTATATTTGGTAACTTAGCTCTATACATATCTCGCAATCTCCCTGTATTTATGGTGTATCTCATACTGCCAAGAACGCCATATTTGGTAACTCAGTTCTGTACACATCTACAAAGTGGCTATGTGATATAGCTAGGAATGCCATAATATGGTACTCTAGCCCAGTACACCTCTATCAGTATGATCCATTAGATTATGGATACAGTGAGATCGCGATAATCTGACCTCCGATGCTCAGCCAGTTTCTTGTCCGCCAGGATGAAGCTGGGGACCACTTTCACTGCATTGAAAATACACCCTATAATCTGTCAATCTCATGTTCTGCCTCTACCGGGGGGGGTGATTCACCATATTTGAAAATATTTGATCTAATATGGAGCTCAAATACACATCTATTCTGGAGGAACTTGAAAAATGATCACAAAGTGTTTCTAGTGTGCCTCCTCACAGGCAAGATAATGGAGCATTTTTTTCAGATTACTTTAGCAGGGCCATGACTCTTACTTGTAATACAGAAAAGTAATCCATATACATCATATTTATTTTTGGGGGGTCATGTAGCCTCAAATTTTCACCCAGACAAACCATTTTACAAAAAGTTATTTTCTCAAAAAAAAAAAAAAAAATTGGAAAAAATGCCCATAGGAAAGCAATCTTAGATCCAAATTTTTGGTTTCCCTTCAAGTTTTAGTGGATTTCAATGGACCGACCCATTCCTAGTCCTAAATTTAAAAAAAAAATGCAGAAAAATGTGGATTTTATTTTTTCCCTTCAAAATATGTCATTTTGGGCCTATTTTACCCCCCTGGAGGCCAAAATATGCATATCGGACCCTTAAAACCCATATGTAACACAAAGATCTCATTGAGCCCGACATTTTGAGCCAAGAAAAATAGGGGGGAAACTAAAATCCTAAGTGTAGGAGGTGGAATACATCCAAATTTGTCATATGCAAACCTTCTATGATTTATGATCATTTGAATATGGAGGCACACTAGAAACACTTTGTGATCATTTTTCAAGTTCCTCCAGAATAGGTGTGTATTTGAGCTCCATATTAGATTAAATATTTTCAAATATGGTGAATCACCCCCCTGGCAGAGGCAGAACATGAGATTGACAGATTATAGGGTGTATTTTCAATGCAGTGAAAGTGGTCCCCAGCTTCATCCTGGCAGACAAGAAACTGGCAGAGCATCGGAGGTCAGATTATTGCGATCTCACTGTATCCATAATCTAATGGACCATACTGATAGAGGTGTACTGGGCTAGAGTACCATATTATGGCATTCCTAGCCATATCACATAGTCACTTTGTAGATGTGTACAGAACTGAGTTACCAAATATGGCGTTCTTGGCAGTATGAGATACACCATAAATACAGGGAGATTGCGAGATATGTATAGAGCTAAGTTACCAAATATGGCGTTCTTAGCCCTATCAGATACACCATACATACAGGGAGATATGTATAGAGCTGAGTTACCAAATATGGCGTTCTTAGCCCTATGAGATACATCATACATACAGGGAGATGTGTATAGAGCTAAGTTACCAAATATGGCGTTCTTAGCGCTATCAGATACATCATACATACAGGGAGATGTGTATAGAGCTAAGTTACCAAATATGGCGTTCTTAGCGCTATCAGATACATCATACATACAGGGAGATGTGTATAGAGCTAAGTTACCAAATATGGCGTTGTTAGCCCTATCAGATACATCATACATACTGGGAGATGTTTATAGAGCTAAGTTACCAAATATGGCGTTCTTAGCCCTATCAGATACACCATACATACAGGGAGATGTGTATAGAGCTAAGTTACCAAATATGGTGTTCTTAGCCCTATCAGAGACAATATAGATACATAGACAAAGTTGCACTCGCATTGGTCAGCACTGAGGGTTATCACACTCGGCTTTGCCTCGTGTGATAATCCTCAATGCTGACCAATTTGAGTGCTCCTTTGTATTTATCTGAAGTTATTTTAGTCAGATATGTTCCAAATTCCATTTAATTGGTATTAGAAATTATTTTATCATAAGTTATTTGACCATTTTGGATGTTTTCCCTAACAGTGTGATACGAGGGAGAGTTACTACAATATTGGGTGTGATACAGAGGTTCTTAGTTCCTATGGCACTCTCATATTCAACTTGAGATCAAGGGAGAAGTGAGCAGGGGCTAAAGTACCAAATATGGCGTGCTTAGCCCTATCAGAGACAGTATTTGTCCACTTTTACCTTATTTGGTGCGCATTGGTCCGTTATATATGTAAATTCATCTAGATTGCCCTATAATGGAGCCAATTTGACCTACTTTGACTGAAATGGATGATATTTGTCAATTTTGACCTTATTTGGTGAACATTGGTATAATTTGACCTTAAACAAGAAAATTGACCTAGTTTGACCTATGACAGAGCCAATTTGACCTAGATGGATGATATTTGACCATTTTGACCTCATTTGGTGACCATTGGTCTAAGTTGACCTTAGATATGTAAATTGACCTATGCTGCTGCCAATTTGACCGAATTTGACGCAGATGGACGATATTTGTCTATTTTGACCTTATTTGGTGAACGTTTGTGGAATTTGACCTTAAATATGTAAATTGACCTAGATTGACCTATGTCAGAGCCAAATTGACCTAATTTGACCTAGATGGATAAAATTTGTCCATTTTGACCTTATTTGGTGACCATTGGTCTCATTTGACCTTAAATATGTAAATTGACCTAGATTGACCTATGACGGAGCCAATTTGACCTAAATGGATGATATTTGACCATTTTGACCTCATTGGTGACCATCGGTCTAATTTGACCTTAGATATGTAAATTGAACTATGCTGCTGCCAATTTGACCTAATTTGACCTAGATGGACGATATTTGTCCATTTTGACCTTATTTGGTGAACGTTTGTGGAATTTGACCTTAAATATGCAATTTGACCTAGATTGACCTATGCTGGGGCCAATTTGACCTAGATTGACCTAGATGGATGATATTTGTCCATTTTGACCTTATTTGGTGAACATTGGTCTAATTTGACCTTAAATATGTAGATTCACCTAGATTGACCTATGCTGAAGCCAATTTGACCTACTTTGACCTAGATGGATGATATTTGTCTACTTTGACCTTATTTTGTGAGCATTGGTCTAATTTGACCTAAAATATGTAAATTGACCTAGATTGACCTATGTCAGAGCCAAATTGACCTAATTTGACCTAGATGGATAAAATTTGTCCATTTTGACCTTATTTGGTGACCATTGGTCTCATTTGACCTTAAATATGTAAATTGACCTAGATTGACCTATGACGGAGCCAATTTGACCTAAATGGATGATATTTGACCATTTTGACCTCATTTGGTGACCATTGGTCTAATTTGACCTTAGATATGTAAATTGACCTATGCTGCTGCCAATTTGACCTAATTTGACCTAGATGGACGATATTTGTCCATTTTGACCTTATTTGGTGAACGTTTGTGGAATTGGACCTTAAATATGCAAATTGACCTAGATTGACCTATGCTGGGCCAATTTGACCTAGTTGGATGATATTTGTCCATTTTGACCTTATTTGGTGAACATTGGTCTAATTTGACCTTAAATATGTAGATTCACCTAGATTGACCTATGCTGGAGCCAATTTGACCTACTTTGACCTAGATGGATGATATTTGTCTACTTTGACCTTATTTTGTGAGCATTGGTCTAATTTGACCTTAAATATGTAAATTGACCTAGATTGACCTATGTCTGAGCCAAATTGACCTAATTTGACCTAGATGGATAAAATTTGTCCATTTTGACCTTATTTGGTGACCATTGGTCTCATTTGACCTTAAATATGTAAATTGACCTAGATTGACCTATGATGGAGCCAATTTGACCTAGATGGATGATATTTGACCATTTTGACCTCATTTGGTGACCATTGGTCTAATTTGACCTTAGATGTGTAAATTCACCTAGATTGACCTATGTCAGAGCTAAATTGACCTAATTTGACCTAGATGGATGATATTTGTCTACTTTGACCTATTTTGTTAGCAATGGTTTAATTTGACCTTAAATATGTAAATTGACCTAGATTGACCTGCATCAGAGCCAAATTGACCTAATTTGACCTAGATGGATGATATTTGTCCACTTTGCACTTATTTGGTGAGCATCGGTCTAATTTGACCTTAATTATGCAAAGTGACCTTGATTGACCTATGCCAGAACCAATTGGACCTACCTTGACCTCGATGGGTGATATAGGTCCACTCTGACCTTATTTGGTGAGTATTGGTCTAATTTGACCTTAGATATGCAAATTGACCTAGGCTGGAGCCAATTTGACCTAACGTTTGTCAAATTTGACCCTAAATATGCAAATTGACCTAGATTGACCTATGGTGGGGCCAATTTGACCTAGATTGACCTAGATGGGTGATATAGGTCCACTCTGACCTTATTTGGTGAGTATTGGTCTAATTTGACCTTAGATATGTAAATTGACCTATGCTGGAGCCAAATTGACCTAATTTGACCTAGATGGATATTATTTGTCCATTTTGACCTCATGTGGTGAACGTTTGTCGAATTAGACCTTAAATATGCTAATTGACCTAGATTGACCTATGGTGGGGCCAATTTGACCTAGATTGACCTAGATGGATGATATTTGTCAATTTTGACCTTATTTGTTGAACATTGGTCTCATTTGACCTTAAATAAGGAAAGTGACCTAGATTGACCTACACTGGAGCCAATTTGACCTAGATTGACCTACACTGCAGCCAATTTGACCTAGATGAATGGTATTTTTCAATTTTGACCTTATTTGGTCAACCCTAGTGTTATTTGCCCTAAATTTGACCTTAATCCACAAAATTGACCTAGATTTACCTTGACTGGAGCCAATTTGACCTAGACCTAGTATGACCTGGAATTGATATTTGTCCATTTTGACCTAATTTGGTTCATGCTGGTCCACTTTGACCTAGATATGTATTATATTTGTTCATTATAACCTATTAAAGTTAAATATTGAATGCTGGTTGAATTTGACCTGTAATGACAAAATTTACCTTATGTTGACCTACACTTGAACAATCTACCGGTATAGGTTTTGCCCTACTACCTTCTCTGATCCATGGGAAGAACTAGTATAAGGTAGGGCAGGGAGGTAGGAAGGCAAGGTAGAGCTAGTGGAAGGCAGGGCAGGGAGCTTTGGGTCGCGTAGGAATCAGAACTAAAGTGCTCTGAATGTAGTCATCTGATTGGCTAACTGTGAGGTACCTAAAAACATCCCTAAGGTACACATGCTACACTCTGATTGGTTGTTTCAGAGGTACTATTTGTATACTCTGGACTGCAGCTACCTAAAAGCATACCTGTCACGGTATGTAGACCACTTCACCACGGAGCTAAAACCAGGGCTAAGAGCGCTGTATTTGGTACGATGTCAACCTCGGCCCTGTGCAGATGTGAAGGAGTGAGAATGGAGCTCACTGAGGTACACCTACAGCTTCTTTGGATTAGAAGTACTACTCGTTACTGATAAAACAGACCATGGACCCTGGGGAACTATTCACTGCAACTTATATCCTGCCATGGATGAGATTTAGGGCATGAATACCCTTCTTCGTACACAATTTATACCATCATAAACCTTTCAACTAAACTGTGGAGATATGTGAGATAACACTGGCAGTACAAGTCTGGTGATGTGCTGTGAAAAACGATAAGCTGTCAGAACACATTCCCATTGAGGATACAGTGCGTTTGGCTATCTTCCAAAGATGTTCCCTTATACCAAAGTGACTGATGCCTCAACTTCACCTCTGTACCCAAACCCTTCTTGACCAGGATGAGTCACCAGCAGGTGGTCCTGGATCCTGATGTGCACTGTGGAGGAGCTGGGGTGGCACACGTTTATCCCTGACAATGTAAGGCTCACTTAGTATCCTCCAGTAACTGACACTTGGGTTACACCGGGGATACGTCAGTACTTAACAATGCGTTGGAGGACCCCTGGGAAGCTACACGTAGTAAAACTGCGTCTTTACAACAATCCCATGTACTCGATTCTGACAATGTAATCTGTCAAACACTTACAAGCCCGTCAATGATCCAATTTTGTAGGAGAAATCATTATTGAGATAAATCTGTTGTTGACCAAGAACGTGAGGAGAAGTGACTCCTTAGATATCGCCCCAAAATGATATTTGTCATATTTTAGATGAGGAGAGGGGCATGTGCATACCATTTGGAACTAGAGGTAAGATGTGTTCTGTTGATTCTATAATTACTTGTTAGAACAGATAGACAGGTACATTTACCTATCAAACTACTGCAGCATTAAAGTAAACACAGGGAAAGGATATGTAGCGTCCCAACATTCTTAATTCAAGTAAATTGATTCAGAATATAGATATGCTAACCGAGTGGTCAGAGCAATTGTCCATCAACATGCCTAGAAAGCAGGCCAAGGTAATATGAAGTAGACTAATATTATTGAGCACATAATCGATCATTATTGTGATTCATCATTTCATAAAGGTGCGGAAGGCGTCCCATGTGCAATTAAGCCGTCATCAAATTGTCGTCATAGGGGCAGTTGACTCTTGGCTTTGTGTTTAGATTAGAATAGTAATATCATCCGTAGCCTCCCGTTATTGCTTTATTAGACGCCGCTTGGAATATCCAGAGGCCTAATGAAATGGTGGGAGACTAATTATTAGAATCATAATGTCTGTTGGATTTATCAATTTCCTTAACAAGTTATTGATTACTGAGTTTATAACACTCAGTCATTAACTTGTAATTCAGATAGGATTTCGAGCAAACATTATTAGACGTGCGTGCAGGAGTTTAATGTATGAACCAGTAATTCCTTTACAACAGAAAATTCACATATTAATATCACAACGTACTCACTTATGTAAGAAGTCCAGGTGAGATAAAAAGAAAAGGTATCAGTTCTCACCCATTTCCCTAGCCACAGCACACTTTGTGCACTTGTATTTTGATACTGGGAGTGTCAGGTGTTAGTTATAGTGTGTGACCTGCCTCCTCCAGATGCTCAACCATCCCTCCACACCTGGCCAGCCCCTTCATGTTGTAGAGATAAGAAGCCGGCTATTGGTGCCACAAAGGATTCTGCCCTGCTTACTTACAGGTGGCCCCAGCATGGGGAGGAGGGCGTGGTGCCACTCAGGACCGTGTTTTCCAGTAGAATACACCGTCAATCACATCACTAGTTGGCATAATCTGTCTAGCCAAACATGTATAGTTTAGCCGGACAAGGATTAATTTCTTTCCTATTTATTAACCTTAACTGGAGGATCCTGCCAATTGGAATAATTTGAAAAGAAAATGCAAAGACCTCTTTGCATCATCTTTGACCCATTGAAAGACCCGCCTGTGGATCATTTGTAGATGGACTAACTTAATTGTAGAGCCCCTTCATGCATACTTTCGAATGGGCACAAGGGGCTTCATTAGTAGATTAGTAACCGATCATTTCTTAAAGTGTTAGTTAGCATTGTTAAGAAATGACCCCCTGAGACCTTTAAATGACTGGGAGGTTATTTCACAGGTTTCTAAATATACAACCCGCAGAAGGGGCCATGTAGAACCTAAAACCTTGTGAAACAGTGCCCAGGCATATCTATTCAGTAAGCGTCAGTATAATCTGAATAGAGACAAACTACCCAGTTCGTAGTTAAACGTTGACCAAAGGTGTATCTACGTAGCATTTTGGTTGCAGCTATGTAATTTTGCTTGGTATGTGGACGTTCAAACGTTAAGGTTTAACTACGTTCTACAAACGTAGTTGCATGAAAAAACGTGATGAGAGGTAGATATACGTAGCTCGTTGCCTACTAAATAAAAAAGAAAAGAAAAAGAATATGTATACATAAGACTGACAGTGATTCGATCTTACAACCTTCATAGTAGGGAGGTTTAGCAACCACTACGTTGGCAATACAACGCAGACGTGCAGCATACCTACAGCATTGGTACGTCTGCGTCAAACCATGCATTGGTGACGTACGTCAGGTTTGCTAAACCTCCTTAGTATAACTCTGCTGCCCTACCAACTGAGCTAATTGGGCTGTATATAAATTGTGATTGAAGAAATGAGTAAAATCAAAGCAAGTAAAGAAAATTCTCAAACCTGCAACCTCCTTTTCAGGTCTAATGCCCTAACCTCGTGGCCATGACATGTATATTCAGTGATCTCCTCTAATGAGTACACCCTATCTGAAAAGGGTCTGTTTAAATTAATACCTACTAATGAAAATAACAGATGGCTGGTAGTTTATCGTGCACAGATCTTCATAGAGTAGAGGTTAGCTTCTGGAACAGGGCATGAGTTCGTATCCCAGTGGGCAATTCGTTTTTTAATCTAAATTCAATCCAAAACGTTTTTTTTTAAACATCTCTTGGTCCTTTGGTTGAAGATCTACTTTAGACTATGTTTTTTTCATTACGTTTATTTACGTCTGAATAGGTAGAAAAACGTAATCCATACCACTATGTCTCTACAACGTAGTTAAACCTTAACATTATTGCGTCCATATACCAAGCACAGAAACGTAATTCAGACCAATTTGGTAGAGACCAAACTTAGGTATACAAAAATGCTACGTAGCATTTTGGTTTGGTGTTAACTGGGATATGTATTGCATTACTCTGGGACCTATAGCAGACAGATGTGTATACAAATAAATAATAGAAAGACGGTCCGGGCGTTTATCAGTACCTAACTCAAACATTGTGTGCAATGTTGCCTAGAATAGCAAGGGAAGATAAAGATAACATTTAAGAAGTGCAAGAACAAAAACTCATGGCCTAGTAACTTCCCTTGCCTCACACCTTTATCTATGGGTAGGCATAGCTACAACTAGACTCGGGCACCAGTCTCGATAGTGGAGGTCGAGACTGGGAGGGAGTAGTCACTTCTTTTCCTATTTTCCAATGATGTAGTTCAATCGTGCTACTGTTTTGGTTAAATATATATCAAAGTAGGTTTTCTTGATATCACTTCTTATAAGTGTTTACTTTTGACACCTTTGCCAACATCAGAGAGCAGATCCCTTATTTTTAATCCCTTAATTGGTGATAATTAATGGATGTGTATTCTGACCCTTCCTCTACCACCCTGCCTCTGCTCTTATCTACTGATCACTACTGTTCAGGCATGATTTAGTATACACCTGTGTGGTGCTGGGAGAGTGTGTCACAGTCTCAATGAAGCCTGGTCCATGATACTACTCCATCCTAGACCAGAGTTATAACGGGTGCCTTTGACTAAGCTACAACCTGCCACCCACATGCTGTTATCCTGTTATAAATCATGCTCATGTTCCAAGCATAGAGTGCAGGTGAGGCTCTAGGCCTAACTAGCCCATACTAGTGCAGAAATAAAAGCTAGTCAGTTGTGAAATTCCCGGGCGAAATTCATGGTCCTTGGTCAAACGTGCTGCCTTTTGTCCAGTTATGCGGTAATGAACATAGGAAGTCGTTGAACAAGTGTTGTTACCTCATTAATCAGAGTCATCAGCCTGTTTCCAATTTTATTCCGCGTCATAATATAATTTGAGGCCAGTGGAAGGCACTTTTACTTCTCCGTGCAGTCACGTGGCCCATTTGAGACCAATCCCTCCATCCCAAACCATATATCTATAGTCATAGTTTCGCTAGGCTTGTGTAGGGATAAATGTGAGATGCTGGTAGCTCAATTTGAAAAGGAAAATATCGGATTTCATTGCCAACAGAAACAGTATTTTGCTGAAGTATTTAAAAAAAAACCTACCCTGAGTGCTGGAATGAAGACAGAGTGAAAGACACTGCAGATAGTTTTATATAGGGTGTCTGGTTTGTGGTCAAAATAACCACATTAAATGTAATGTATGGGCACCAAATTTCCAAGACCTGTGGTCTGCTGCAGAACGTGTATTTTGAACTTTGATTAGTGGCACATGGCAACAGAGCTTTCTGGACATAATGTGATTTAAGTAGGTATATTCCAAGAGAAATTATACACCTATTTATCTTGCGTGAAATCAAGATATTGCTGGATATTCGCATTGCTGGGCAAAATGCAGCCCAACATGACTGTGTTTTAGCTTACAACAAGGTTATAACGGGTTATAACTCATACAGTTTCCTGATGTAAGGTCGAGTATAGTCGCTGTACTTCCCTCGCTGTCCAGTGGTGAGAAATGGCTAAACTGATTGGCTCAAGAGTTTACAGGAGGGTGTTGCTCCTATAGTAAAAGGAAGAGCTGGCTAAAAATGCCCTCGTTTCCAGTCCTTTCTTTTCATGTAACTATAACTTGTCCCTTTTGTTGCTCACAAGTGGACATTCAAAATGGTGCTAAAAAAGGGGGATTTGAGTAGGTACCTAGTTGGGAAAAGTCAGTCAGTATAATATACTATAGAGTGTGTGACATGAGTAGGTACCTGATAGTGCAGCTCTCTCTGTTTTAAACAAGGCAGGTGACTTTTCAGACTAATGTGGTGAGTGCAAGTTAAATGGTGAAGCAGAGCATGCCTTCTTTTGAAAAGAGGGTACCCACTGACACCTCTTTTTACCATAGGAGCAACACGCTCCTGGGTATGTTTTGGATGGCCAAGGGAGATTAAAATGTAAAAGGTCGAAACCCGTGGTGTTACATTGTTGTATCTATCCTTCAAAAAGCATTATTGTTTAGGCTTCATAGGGCTTAGGGTCATTTTCATACTGTAAATCTCAAGGCTATTTGTGAGACCTTTCCTTATAACAAATCCCACTGTTATTTTATCATTGCGCTATATCTGTGAAAACAGACATTTTGTGTAGCAAATGTAGTAATATCTTTCAATTGCAATATGATCATGGGAATTATCAGAATGTGGATCAACAGAGTAAAAGGTACGCCCCGAGGGGGTGTGCGGGCGTACCTTTTACTGTGTTGATCCAATTTATTGGGAATCAATGTGTGCTGTGTAACATGGAGGATAACTACATGATGCAGCTGGGTCTCTTCTTGGGATTTGTACCTGGCCGGAAGTAGAATGACGTCACACTGGAGACAAACATTCATGCCGCCTCACTTCCTCAGGGACGTGGTGGGACCATGCTGTCACACACTTCTGACTGTTTTCAGATGAGATGTCATCTGAATAATAATCTTCCATTTAAGTTTCCATAAGTTTCAGATGATCTCATCTGAATGTAATTCAAATTCAGATGAGATCTGGCATAATTTATGTCCTTGATCGGGGGCTCTGCCCCCCGAACCCCCGTTTGGCCGGGCACCCCAGGAACCGCGATGGCGTCAACATTCGTCTCCGCAGAGGGCCAGGAACATTCTCCAAACATACACCCTTTTGCCTACATGATCCACTGGTAGCCTTCCATTCAAGCAGTGATAGCCATCTTGTAGGCACTCTTATCTTTGTATATGTATGTATATATTCTTATAAAAGTAAAAGAGAAACAGTTATTCTAGATTCTAAAAATTCTCTCAGGCACGATTGTAAAAGGGCAAAATATGCTGCTGTAGTACATACACTAGAACCCTAATCAGGCCATTGGGTTGCACTAACAGCAACTACCCCTGTAGGCCCGAATAATAAGCAATTCATTGTAAATCTAGTGTGCTGGGCTGACAGTGTGAGGTCAGGGCTCCAACTCACCAAATAATCCATAATTGCAGAAAGTTCAGAGCAAAAAAAAAGTGAGGTTCCTTCTTGTTAAGAAATGCACATGAGCGTTCATTGACAGAGTTTTCTGGTATAGTCTGAAAATTGTTTAAACACATAGAAGGGTTCCATGATGGCTGAGGATAGGTTGGTGCATACCTGACAAGTAACTCTAAACTCACTCAGGTGTCTGATAACGGGTGATGATTTAGGGTGGAGGTATTGAGCTAAACATCATTGTATGGCTATACTAATCAGATGATGTTTCTTGGTGTACAGCCAAGTTTGAGAAACTCTTAAGCTCTCCAGGAGTATGTCAGCAAACCCATAACACCCATCCTGACTGTTTCACATAAGCTCCATGTACCACCACCTGGCTGTAACTTTCTGTACGGTAGAGGCATGGTCTTGTCTATACCTCTCAAAATACTAGCACATCCCATGCAGGCAAAATGTGTGCTATTCAGACACTGTCAGGAAGCCTCTATACTACATCACCACCACATGGTGGACTATCTATACTGATGACAAGGGTGTTGCAAAAAGGAGAAATGACCCCTTACATGTAGGAGGAGAGCATCAGTGACCCCTTAACATGCGGTGGATATAATCTGTAGGTTGTCGACATGATGCATACTGGTAAGCCTATAGGAGGGGTTTCAAAGGTGTAATGTTTTGGCTCTGTCAACAAGGCAATTGCCTACTTAATCATTTGTGACCCATCTGGAGAAAACGTGCATCTGGGGGCGGGGGGATTTTTAGTTCTGCATTTGACCACCAGGGGGCAGTGTATGAGTAAAACATTAAAAAATATACCAAAAGATGGCTTAGATCAATTTTTGATGGGGAGTCCAGTGGTATGTTCAGAATTATTCCATCTCTACTAAAAATGTTCCATTTATGGAATGTTGCCATGGAAACATAACATATATGGCAATTTCTGGTTGCCATGGAAACACTCCATTATTCTAAATGGGAATTTTAGTCACCAATGTATTGGATATTTAAATAAGGATCCCAGAACCGAAAGCAGACCTAAAAATTCCGTCTAGAACCAATTTTATAATAAAAACATCACATTTCTTTGTTTATTTTTGTACAAAACTGTAATTTATTGCATAAAGCCTATCAGTATTTAACCCAAATTATACTAAAGCCAGGGTTTTGGCACAAAAGGATTGAAAATGTGTTCATCATGTCCTGTATGCCTAAATATGCACCATTTCAAATTTTGTGGTGATTGGATGATAATGTCCAGTGATATGAGGTTTTCAATACTGACCTACATGTAGGTCGTTAGGAGAATCCACTGTGTGGAACTGCATAGGCCATACACATCACCTTATAGTGAACTGTGTATATTCAAGGTCAAGCCTTATTACCTTAACCCTTAGGAAGGTCACCCAAATTACAATCAGTTATGAGGGTCATATAGTATTACCAAATATCAGAATTTGATAAGCATAGGCTAAGCCATGATGGAAATATGTAGTGATAACATTCTAATTCATATCTATATAAACTACATATCTATGCATAGGAAAACAGACCCCCTATTTTCCTAATGACCTACATGTAGGTTCTTTTTAACTATAGGCCATATCTTAGGAAGTTATGTCTCCATGACGACCAAATCTTGCATGCATAAACCTGCATAATAGCTTTCCAAATCAACTATACCTGGCACTAAG
Organism: Acholoe squamosa; assembly: GCA_949317995.1. Lineage (NCBI taxonomy): Eukaryota > Metazoa > Annelida > Polychaeta > Phyllodocida > Polynoidae > Acholoe > Acholoe squamosa. Next base: position 27,308,333 of record OX439035.1, on the reverse strand, counting down.
TTATCTGATAAAATGGCCAGATTTAATTTTCAAATATGCCTTTTTCCCTATTTTCAGATTTTGTGGTATTTTGGTTGCCATGGCAACCATGCAAATATTGGTTGGTAACTTGATTTTTGAGTTATATGGAATCTTTAAGGGTCGAACCTTAAAATATGATTGAAATATATAATGCACCTTATTTTCTCAAGGGGAGGGGTATGTGTCCTTTATGGTACTGCAAGTGTCCTACATATAGGTTGTTAGTATAATCGGGTTAAGCTAGGATACAATACATTTAGAGCCTATTTGCATTTTCCAGTTGCACACAACAACCTAGGTTTAACAAGCAATTACAAAAGAACTACCTGGAATATCTTAGCTCAAGATATCTCATTTTAAAGCCTGTCACATAAACTTTAAGAAGCCGTTTTCCCCCTGGATGCAGGTTTCCCCCTTCTGGTCACATTTGTTTTCTTCTGTTCTCCTCTCTTTCCTGCCTTGCATTCAAACATCGACCTTTCTATGATACTTCTTGGGATGAAGGTATTGTATCGAGACAACATACAGAATCATAGAATGCTCAATATCATCCTATAGCTGATCCTTAATCCATGACCCTTTGCTCCTGTATCGCTATAGAATATCACAAAAAGGCTTATTTAAACATTTATCCTCCCTCCACAGCAGCCTGTCAATCACCCCAGAATGAGTTCAAATCGTTTCCCTTAGCTGCTGATCTTGGATAAGAATTACTACCAGCGGTATTAATGATAACATATCTCATTTTAAAGCCTGTCACATAAACTTTAGGAAGCCGTTTTCCCCCTGGATGCAGGTTTTCCCCCTTCTGGTCACATTTGCCTTCTTTTGTTCTCCTCTCTTTCCTGCCTTGCATTCAAACATCGACCTTTCTATGATACTTCTTGGGATGAAGGTATTGTATCGAGACAACATACAGAATCATAGAATGCTCAATATCATCCTATAGCTGATCCTTAATCCATGACCCTTTGCTCCTGTATCGCTATAGAATATCACAAAAAGGCTTATTTAAACATTTATCCTCCCTTCACAGCAGCCTGTCAATCACCCCAGAATGAGTTCAAATCGTTTCCCTTAGCTGCTGATCTTGGATAAGAATTACTACCAGCGGTATTAATGATAACAAGAATAGATTAAGTAGCTTATGGGCTCCTTTTTGGATTCCCTTCTCATTGCGCACTAACAGCTTATTAGTATTAGTAATCACATACATCTATGCACCTGCGGCTGTTTTATGTACACAAAAGATGGTTCCTGATGTGTTTATGCAATCAACATCCCATGCTGGCCTCAAGAAGATTCACAAAGTATGTCCCTGGCACCTCGCCCCAAACATGTGTACTGTTTAACAGTAAATAGAGATCCTCGATCATCATACTAAACAATTCCTGTGGCACCTGGGTCACATTTTGACATAGCAAGGATCTACGTAGCTGGGGCCCCTAAGGGGTCCCCCCCTGCTGTCACAATGTCACCAAAATTCAAGGCTTCAGGTCACATGTCACTTTTCTTTGTCTAACTGAAAGTTATACACTGACAACAGTACAGGGATGGATCCAGTGATTTAAGAAGGTGGGAGGGGGCATGTATACATACATGTTGGCCATTATGATGTAATGGAATGGGTGGAGGGAGTCATTCCAAGCAAAGCACACTGAATTTGCAACCCGATTTGCAAGCACCTCCTACCCTCTCCCCAGCCCCACCATTGAGGGTAGGAGGAAAGGGGCAGTAGGGGAATGGTGGGACCGGGACTGGGGTAGAAGGAGAGAGGCAGTACCAGTAGGGGAATGGTAGGGCTGGGGTGAGGGTAGAAAGAAAGAGGCAGTAGGGGAACGGTAGGGCTTGGGTGAGGGCCGGGGGCAATGATAAAAAAAAATCACATTTTTAAAATTGACTCAAAAATGATAGTTTGCTGGGAAAATCTTCTTGAAAAACAAGCGAAATTTGCCCGAAACGCTTGCTTTTTGATCAAAAGTAGACTCTTGTTAGAGAGATTTTCTGAAAAGTAGACCCTTTGAGATTTCTCTTTAAAATAGGACCCTTTTAGGGGGATTTGGGCAAAAAGTGGCCTTGCGAGCCACCCACATGTGGTACCAACACATATGAAGTGCCCCACCCCTCGGGGGGTGAGGGTAGAAGGAGAGAGGCAGTATTGAAATGGTGGGACAAGGGCTGTGGGAAGGGTGATGAATTCTGATGTAAACTTGAATATTCCATATTTCATGTGATGGCTACATACAACATGTATTTAATTGTAACATTTATTAATGATAATATAATGAAAACTGACCAGATCAGTAACTAAACCGCTGGCCCTAATTTAATGAATTAAAGTTCTGGTTTAATTTTCTTCATTGTTCATTCAGCACAAACCACCTGTATTATGTGAGTCAATCCATCATACAATTAAAATGTCATTGCCCATATATCATGTTGTTCATGATTCAAGCCATGTGAATAAATGAAATGCCTCCAACCAAAATGGATTCTGCTTTGTTTAGGTGAACAATGAAGAAAGAGAGGACCTTCATTCCCACTGACAAGTTCAGCATCGGTGGATTGATCCTCCCTAACATATGACTCAACATTCAATTCTTATACTGTTTTACAAATTAACAAAATAATCCATATATATATATATATATATATATATATATATATATATATGGAACTATATACACTCGTGTATATATATGTAATTAGCCGTGGACGGTTAGGCACTACTTGCAGCACATAGTGGTATCTATGATGTCATAGTATGATGTCATGGTAAATAATCCTCCAGTATATAAGGAGCAGTTTTGAAGTAACCGTCAGTTGGCAGATCTCACCTGTACAGGTAACACCACGCCAGGTGTTTCCTTGATTTTTAATTCATTTTCTTGGTTTAACGATTGATTTTTCAATCAAGATGGGTAGAAAATCAATTAGAGGTGCTAAATCGGCTGCTGCTTCAAAGAAATCGGCCAAATCTGCCAAAAATACAGCAGAATCGGCCAACTTAGGATTTTCGAGCGACATGGATTCATCTTGTGAGGGTCAGGTACCACCATTGCCCAACCACACTACTGGGTTTGAAGATAGTCCACTCGCTGACCAGACAGACAGGATTAACTTGCTGGAGGGCGAGTTACGAGATATCAGAGGTCTTCTGCAGGAAGTGATTGCTACTAGAGGGGACCGGAGGGACGAGATGTTGGATTCGACCGAAGGGGCGAGGCACACACATGCTGATGTTTACAAGTGAGGGATGACGTTTTGTCAGCAAGGACGCAGCGGCGTTTCCAAGGAGAGACGACAACGGTCCCGAGTGTCCATAGCAACGGTTCGCGATGGGAAGAAGTCACTCACTGGGGTCGTCATCGGAGGTCTAAATCGTCTTTTTCTGCTCAAGAGGGTCGTCAATGGACTCTACTGCATCTAGGCTCCACGTTGGTACCAAAATCGGTGAGTTTGACCATGAAAATCATGTAAAAAAGCGTGATAAGATCAATATGGTTGAGAAATTAGTGCTGGTCAACTTAAATTTTGTATTGGATTCCTACAAGTAAGGTGACGACGTGGAGGGTATGTTGAAACATTTGCAAGTTCTGGTAGAAAAGGCAGGGACTAAAATGTATACGGTTGCAGCTTTGGTGGCCTATGATAAGTCTGTTAGAACAAGAGATAACAAAGATTGTATCGAAGCTTTTGGTGTGATTGATAATTCCGATATTCTCAAACATCTCACATACGATGGTACAGTCCAGGCTCAAAGGGCTTATGCTTCTAAATAAAAAAATGGGGTTAAACCTAAAGTGTCAAACAACTCTTGTTATGCTTTCAATAGAGCCGAGGGATGTTTGAGAGACCCTTGTAAATATAAACACATTTGCAGTGGTTGTGGTACTACTGGACACGGTAAGGCCGACTAAAAAAATCTTGAAATGATTAGGAATATGTATGTAGTCAATGTCCTATAGCTGGCAGTTATGTGTGTTTGATGCCCGATCCAGTTGTAGTAGGTTTGGTAGATGTTGACTTACCTCCATGAGCAGCTCCAGTACAGGAGGTGGAAAGCACTGGTGAGATTAATGAATTGATTCACTCACCTGAGCCCATATCAGAACATGAAAACCTTGTTGACATAGTTAATCAAGGTATATTCCAAGAAATTAATTATTTGGATAGTATGGAACGGGTTAATAGTTATGTTAATCCAAAGGATATGTATGTTTCAGGTAATGACCCAGTACAGGGTGAAGATGAACCACCTTTTTCTGTGAATGTCGAAGGTTTACCTAGCATCAGGGTGTATGACAATTGTATAAAAGGTGTTTGTATGTGTGTTCATTATATTAGTGGGGAAAAAGCCCAAATTTTGCCATGCAGGGTGGCATCTTTTCTCCAACAAAGAGGTCTCATTAATATTAGTGATACTGAGGCTAATTTTCTATGGCATGGCTTCGTCCAAGGTTTCAAGGTTGTAGACCCAGGCTGTCAAACCACCTATGACTGTAAAAACTATAAATCTTTTCTCGAAGGAAGGTTTTATAATGAATTTTGTGGTGTATTATTGGACGAATGGGAAGCGGGTCTAGTCTCAAAATCTGATAGTTAACCTCAGTGTATCCATTCACTTGGAGGGGTAGAAAAATCTAATGGCAAGTTAAGACCCATAACTGATTGTAGTATGCCTGAGAAAATCTATATTAATAACTTTATGGATACTACTAGCTCGACTTTTTCCTATAATAATATTAGCACTGTGACTGCTCAGTTGGATAGGAATGATTATATGAGTGTGGTTGATTTAAAGTCAGCTTACAGGTCTATAAATGTATATGGTCCCCATACAACTATGCCGGGCTTCCCTAGCCCACTTAAAAGGGTCTATATCTCCTCTTTCCTATCCCCTCAGGATGTGTGTGGTGCACATATGCGCGGGCACTGACACATTCCTCTGTTAAATTATCAACCTGTGAAGCACGGGATAGCCACTTAGTGCCGCTAAAGTGCTGTAAAACACAAATCAATCAATCAATCATACAAATATGCAGGGTTTCAGATTGGATTTTGGACATGGTGAGGAATACTATGTTAGTAACAGATTAACCTTTGGTCTCAAATGCACTCCATATATATTTAACAGAATTTCTTACTTCATTGTGGAAGTAGCAAAGTTCTATGGTGTAAAGAAGATTGTTAATTATTTGGACAATTTTATAGTCATTGCAGACTCATATGACGAGTGTCTCAGTCAAAGAATTTATTGATAGAGTGTATGGAATACATGGTTTTTGTAACCTCTAAGGAAAAGGTAACCGAACCAGCACAGGAGTGTAAATTTCTAGGTATTATTATTAACTCTAGTGAGCTGGATGCCCAAGGTGCCCAAGCGCGCTTTAAAGCGCGGTTTTGAGCTTAAATGGGGCTTAAATAAATGTATGTTGAAGGAAACTATCATCTACTGGTCCAATCTGCAAAGTTAGACCCTCTATAGAACCGCCATGATCTCCCCATCACAATACAACCAGACATTTTTCTCTATCACCATTATACCTAACACAGGGAGTCAAAATTTGAAAATGATTCATTAGAGGGCCACCCTCCAGGGGGCTAAGACCAGACATGACACAATCATTACGCTAGATCATATACATCCAATGTCCCATACTCCCATTAGATTCTAAAAGAAATGTTCATATCCATAGAGATAATCCATGCATTGTTACTAGCACATTATGTCTCCTGAGTGGTAGTACACATATATATGCAGAATTGAATGAGGCCTCAGAATTACAGGTATTATGGATATGGGGGGTCTATATAGTACACAAGAGAGACCAAATGCTACCAATGACAACAAATGGAATGTTTTGGTAACTATGGTTACCAAACCTGACCAATAAATTTCATGTCCTAAACTGAAAGTCTTCACTGAGTTATGATTATTCAGGAAATTCAATACAGAGCCAATATCAAAAGATAAGATCAAAATAACACATGGGCTTATCAACAAAGTAATATAATTGTGAAATAATGTAAAATCTTCAAATAATTCTGGGCACCAAAAGGTTAACCTTACCTAGGGATAAAGTAGAGAAAATGAAAGGAATCTTATTAGACAATGTTAATAAGAAGTTCATCTCGAAAAAGAACCTTGAGAGGATGGGTGGTTTCATGTCTTTTTGCTCTCAGGTGGTAAAAGGTGGTAGAACGTTAAGTAGGAGAATTTTTTATTTGTGTGCTCAGGCTAAACCAAGGGGTTACATTAGAGTCTCTGAATGTACCAGGCAGGATATGCATTGGTGGTTGGATTTTTATGGTACTTTTAACTGTAAAAGTTTAATCCTTAATGACTTGGTTAATACCCCAATGTATTCAGATTCCTCTATTAAGGGTTTTGGAGCCTGGATGGGCAATGATTTTCTGTATGGAGATTGGACATCTTTTGATAACTTTAACCTTGGCATGGGCCATTTTACTGTCCATCCAATACTTGATAATCTAAGAAACCACCATAGAAATATCAATGTGTATGAATTGTACCCTGTTATGATGGGTTTAAAATGCTGGATTTCTAGTTATAAAAATAAAAGAATCCATTGTATAACAGATAACATGCAGGTTCTGGCTATGTTCAACACAGGTAGATCTAAAAACAAACTTTGTATGGAATGGTTGAGGGAAATGTTTTGGTTGTGCTTTATCAACAATGTGGAGATTTATGCTACTTATATTAGGTCAGAAGATAATATTCTGGCTGACCAGTTATCAAGACTTGCTTATAAAGGTATGCCTAAAAAATGTATCTCCACTCTACATGATAATAACATGTGCTGTTTTGGTTCCAGAGTGGAAGAGGTTACAAAAAAAAGGTATCTTTTGGACCAGGGTGTGTCAGAGAATACTAGAACAAGGAAACAACAACTTAAAAGGTATCAGAAATTTTGTAAAAAATTTAATTTACAACCTTTACTTGTTCTCCATCTCAAGGTTCAATATATGCGGTGTATCTGTCTGAGTATATGAGGCCTTCATCTGTAAAAAATTACATGTCTGCAGTTTGGTACCAACAGAAATTAAATAGTTTTGTTGAATATAGTGGTAATTTCATGTTAAAAAATACTTTGGATGGTATCGAAAGACATGATACTAATCCAGCAATGGAAGTTCATCCTTTGACTGCACAGGAAATAACTTTATGGATACTACTAGCTCGACTTTTTCCTATAATAATATTAGCACTGTGACTGCTCAGTTGGATAGGAATGATTATATGAGTGTGGTTGATTTAAAGTCAGCTTACAGGTCTATAAATGTATATGGTCCCCATACAACTATGCCGGGCTTCCCTAGCCCACTTAAAAGGGTCTATATCTCCTCTTTCCTATCCCCTCAGGATGTGTGTGGTGCACATATGCGCGGGCACTGACACATTCCTCTGTTAAATTATCAACCTGTGAAGCACGGGATAGCCACTTAGTGCCGCTAAAGTGCTGTAAAACACAAATCAATCAATCAATCATACAAATATGCAGGGTTTCAGATTGGATTTTGGACATGGTGAGGAATACTATGTTAGTAACAGATTAACCTTTGGTCTCAAATGCACTCCATATATATTTAACAGAATTTCTTACTTCATTGTGGAAGTAGCAAAGTTCTATGGTGTAAAGAAGATTGTTAATTATTTGGACAATTTTATAGTCATTGCAGACTCATATGACGAGTGTCTCAGTCAAAGAATTTATTGATAGAGTGTATGGAATACATGGTTTTTGTAACCTCTAAGGAAAAGGTAACCGAACCAGCACAGGAGTGTAAATTTCTAGGTATTATTATTAACTCTAGTGAGCTGGATGCCCAAGGTGCCCAAGCGCGCTTTAAAGCGCGGTTTTGAGCTTAAATGGGGCTTAAATAAATGTATGTTGAAGGAAACTATCATCTACTGGTCCAATCTGCAAAGTTAGACCCTCTATAGAACCGCCATGATCTCCCCATCACAATACAACCAGACATTTTTCTCTATCACCATTATACCTAACACAGGGAGTCAAAATTTGAAAATGATTCATTAGAGGGCCACCCTCCAGGGGGCTAAGACCAGACATGACACAATCATTACGCTAGATCATATACATCCAATGTCCCATACTCCCATTAGATTCTAAAAGAAATGTTCATATCCATAGAGATAATCCATGCATTGTTACTAGCACATTATGTCTCCTGAGTGGTAGTACACATATATATGCAGAATTGAATGAGGCCTCAGAATTACAGGTATTATGGATATGGGGGGTCTATATAGTACACAAGAGAGACCAAATGCTACCAATGACAACAAATGGAATGTTTTGGTAACTATGGTTACCAAACCTGACCAATAAATTTCATGTCCTAAACTGAAAGTCTTCACTGAGTTATGATTATTCAGGAAATTCAATACAGAGCCAATATCAAAAGATAAGATCAAAATAACACATGGGCTTATCAACAAAGTAATATAATTGTGAAATAATGTAAAATCTTCAAATAATTCTGGGCACCAAAAGGTTAACCTTACCTAGGGATAAAGTAGAGAAAATGAAAGGAATCTTATTAGACAATGTTAATAAGAAGTTCATCTCGAAAAAGAACCTTGAGAGGATGGGTGGTTTCATGTCTTTTTGCTCTCAGGTGGTAAAAGGTGGTAGAACGTTAAGTAGGAGAATTTTTTATTTGTGTGCTCAGGCTAAACCAAGGGGTTACATTAGAGTCTCTGAATGTACCAGGCAGGATATGCATTGGTGGTTGGATTTTTATGGTACTTTTAACTGTAAAAGTTTAATCCTTAATGACTTGGTTAATACCCCAATGTATTCAGATTCCTCTATTAAGGGTTTTGGAGCCTGGATGGGCAATGATTTTCTGTATGGAGATTGGACATCTTTTGATAACTTTAACCTTGGCATGGGCCATTTTACTGTCCATCCAATACTTGATAATCTAAGAAACCACCATAGAAATATCAATGTGTATGAATTGTACCCTGTTATGATGGGTTTAAAATGCTGGATTTCTAGTTATAAAAATAAAAGAATCCATTGTATAACAGATAACATGCAGGTTCTGGCTATGTTCAACACAGGTAGATCTAAAAACAAACTTTGTATGGAATGGTTGAGGGAAATGTTTTGGTTGTGCTTTATCAACAATGTGGAGATTTATGCTACTTATATTAGGTCAGAAGATAATATTCTGGCTGACCAGTTATCAAGACTTGCTTATAAAGGTATGCCTAAAAAATGTATCTCCACTCTACATGATAATAACATGTGCTGTTTTGGTTCCAGAGTGGAAGAGGTTACAAAAAAAAGGTATCTTTTGGACCAGGGTGTGTCAGAGAATACTAGAACAAGGAAACAACAACTTAAAAGGTATCAGAAATTTTGTAAAAAATTTAATTTACAACCTTTACTTGTTCTCCATCTCAAGGTTCAATATATGCGGTGTATCTGTCTGAGTATATGAGGCCTTCATCTGTAAAAAATTACATGTCTGCAGTTTGGTACCAACAGAAATTAAATAGTTTTGTTGAATATAGTGGTAATTTCATGTTAAAAAATACTTTTGATGGTATCGAAAGACATGATACTAATCCAGCAATGGAAGTTCATCCTTTGACTGCACAGGAAATGTTAAAATTAAGGTCGAATCTAGACCTATCTAACAAAGTAGATATGAAATTTTGGTTGGCTATATTAACATGTTTTAGAGGTGTACTCAGGGTAGGTCACGTGGTTAGATCCCCTCATTCACTGAGGGTAGGTGATATCAAATTTGAAAGTGATTATATTAGTCTTCATGTTAAAACTTCTAAAACGGATCAACTTGGTAAAGATTCTTTCTATGTTCCCATATAGGGGCTTACAATGTTTGTGTAGGGGTAGATACAAAAATGATCTCTTGTTTAAGTCTAGAGGTAATGCTTTGGAATACCAGTATGTCAACTCTAGGTTGAAACATCTAGCCTTACAATCTAATATAAACAGTTGTATTTCTACTCACTCTCTTAGGCATGATGGTGCCACCTTATTAAAGGATTCTGGCCTCAGTATAGAGGATATGAAAAGGAAAGTGAATTGGAAATCCAATGCTGTGTATGGTTATTTACATAATTACAAGGATGAATTATTACAATTGGATAGGTTGTGCCAATCCCATTTGCAATGCTGATTGGTATGTGTTACATGTGTTTGGCGTGTTTATATGTGTGTTTGCTGCTGATAGCCCCAAGGTCAGTAACCCACCAAACTCATGTTTCCTGTGATCATTCATTATTGTATATTCATTATTATATTCATCATATACCGTATCACCTATAGTATTATATTATTATCCGTATATTACCGGTATATTATTCCCTGGCAGCGAGATAACTAACCAGGTTATCTCAGAGACTTCGGAGGGCCACACTGTTCCGGCGCCACTCAAAGGCACTTCCAGTTTATATAGTATAAATATAGGGAAAGTCCTCTGCATCGTGATCCCTCCAGACTCCGGAAGCGGAAGAAAGACTCTTACTAAATGGTGTGTTTAACCCTTACGTGCCCAGATTAGCAAAAGTGCGCTCTTAAGCATGTATATATGTTCAATAGACCACCATGAGTTAAATATTAATCAGATTAAGATAATTCTAACACCAGAAAACTCGTAATATCAAGGGCTTTCCAATGATACCAAATTTGTCATGGTGCATTAGGTAAATAATTATTAATAGATCCTATTGCAGAAAATAATGAATGAAAATAGGCTTAAAAAACATGAAAAGTGCACGCTCTGGTCATCAGAATAATGGGAAAATACAGAAAATTCACTAAATTGCAAAAAAATATTGATAAAAATACCAAAAATATTGATCAAATATTTTTTTTGTGATTTTCTCCAAGGAATCCAATTATGATACATATCTTTTTCAATTTTGATCATTATAGCTTTCTTTGAAATGTCAGAATAATGCTTTATGAATTGAAAATAGCATATCCCCCACCAAAATCTAATCAAAAAAGATTTTCTGGACACCTATATAAAAAAATCAGCACATCTCAACATCTTGTACCATCATCATTCCCTACTGATAAATATAAAACTATGATATGCTTCATATTACATTTTCTGAAAGCTATTTTACTGCCGTCTTTGTTACCATTTGAATCAGTGCTGAACATAATATAGGTAATGACATCTACTATGTCAAGTTTGTTGAATAAATCATCTTTCCCAAAATAAATCTGGGCACGAAAGGGTTAAACCAGAGATGTATTGCATGAAGCATTGATGACTTATGAGTTGTAACTGTGATAAGATAAGGAGTTCTCCGACAAAACAGTGAGTCTCCTAATAAAAGAGAGAAAGTACTCAAGCGGATGAAGTTGTGTCTTTATTCACTATAGTATTGTTATCCGAGATATCATACATCATTCTCCAAACCATTCATCTCCAAATAGAATTAGCGATTCACTACAATATATATATGGGTCATTCCAAGATTTACTGGACATGGTTCCTTGGGCATATAATAGCAAGGGAAACACTTCTACACCACCAATAATATTTTTATTCCTTAGTGGGGGGTCATAGCTAAGATTTCCATATGGTTTTGCTGAGTCTTGGGGAATAATTTATCCTTTATATGCATTTAATTATGAATTTTCACAAGTGGAATGTTACTAATAGAGTCCATCTAACCTGGTTAGGGAATATCACCAGTCTTCTTATTATATGCAATCAAGAGGTACCCTGGGGGGTCTTCCATAAAAAATCTTTTTGATGTACTCCGGGAATTACCTATGCCAGGTACATATATGTGATTTTCAATGCACACAGCGATCAGTAACGTTCCAGGGATGTTACTAATGGTTACAGACATTACTGGATGTTCAAAGGTATATTTTCATAGTATCAACCTATCAACTTGTATAGTGTTTGTAGCATTTCTTTTCAATTGTAGACATGTCCGGCTTATGTGAAAAGAGTACTTGGTGTATATAAAGATACATTTTAGCACCACATATGAATAGGGAACGTTACTGATGGCTACAAGCATTTTTGAGATGATTAGAGTTCTACTTTGATAGTGCCAACCTGATATGGCCTCTATGCAGGTACTGACTATGCAATACAAGTATTGTATATCAGGCTAATTGTAATTATTCTGTACAGTAGCTCTACTAGAAACAATGGACAGTAAAATTGTGTATAGCCAAGGAAAAAGGGTCCCACAGGGAAAACGTCCATTTTTAAATTCAGGCCATGAGCTTTCCAATGATGTGTTACATGAGAAAATATCTCTGCTAGTATTAGAGTTACAGCTCTATGAACTTAGATGGTTGCTGACCTATCCAAATCCCAAATAAGGCCTAACTTGTGTATTTCACGAGATATATCAGATGATATGTATAGTTAAGCATAATTATGCAAATTAGGGAAATTGTCATATTCTTCACATTCTTTTTCTCATTAAATTTGATCTTTTAATCAGATTTTTACCATTTCTCAACACATCGATCCTTGTGGGTGTGGCTACAAATAGGCTTTTTTGGATTTCTCAATTTTTAGTGAAAATAATTTATATAAGATATTTCCATGGCAACCAATATCAACAAAAGCACTGATTTTTTTTGCCCCCAAATGCCCAAAAACATTCCAAATTTGGAAGGTTTTACTAAAAAATGGGAACTTCCCCTTATGACTATTGTAATCTACATAAAAAAGTAGTGAATAGCAATTTTTGGTATATTTTCCCCTCTTTAGTCCATAGTTGTTTCCCCATGGTGGCCAAAATTGGTACTAATCCCCCCTGGACGGTCCTTTTAACTTGCCTCTTCACGCTTAACACAGTCATTGTATGAAGGATTTTGAATGAGCTAGGCTTAAGTTAAGAAATGGGTGAATAAATTCACAAAATTCTCAGAGTTTCAAATTTTTCCGCTGATGCGTAACTTCCAGAGTTTTCCAGCCTCACCTTAACTTTTTCGTATACATTTATAAAAGCATACATTGTACCAGTCTGGCCACAATATTTGGTGTTTCTAGGAGTCTTTATAGGTGGTGTTATTCATGTTTGATTGATTACGGCATCTGTGATAAAAACTGACATCTTAGGAGTTGGATCCTTGAATGAACCTTTTTAATAAGCCAAGATATAGGGCTATCAATAAAATATAATGTTTTTAAGAAATACTGAGTTTGTTATTTCCAGTCCCAGGCCCCACATGTCAAGTAAATCTCGGAATGAGCCATATATATACACTGTCATCTAAATCAAAATTAAATTTATGAGTTGATTACAGTAATATCTTAAGCATTTATAAGAATATCAAGTGGTTTAACCCAAGACTAGACTCCACAGCAAGTCACTATTTAAACAGGGGTAGACACTATCTTTTCCAGCAACTGGCCACCCCAGCCTGTAGGTTTAGAAATCTATGGGCTTGGAACTAAAGCTGCAGGCCCAGAATAGCCAGTTTATTTCTTTAAAGAGAAATTAAAGGTATTTCTCATCAATTCACACAATAACTTAGCAAGAATGGCTAGATTCCTGCTAATCTTACCTTTCGAATGATATAAGAGGACACAAGGGTAGCTGAAAGGCCAATGGTCTATACTTGATATTTTATATAAGGTGTTAGTGTTGTTATTGAAGACACCAATATAAGGTATAGAAGCCTTTACTATGTGATGTCAGGGTGGGAGGTCGGTATAGAGCATTGTGATGATTGTTTTATGTCTTAGTGTGTATGGGTGGCATGTAGGTGAGTGTAGGTGAGTGCAGACACTAATATGAGGTGCTAGAAGCTTGTACTATGTGAGGGGAGGGTGGGAGGTTGGTGTAGAGCACTGTGATGATTGTTGTATGTCTCAGTGTGTAAGGTCGGTGTGTAGGTGAGTGCAGACGCTAATATAAGGTGCTAGAAGCTTGTACTACATAAGGGGAGGGTGGGAGGTCAGCATGGGGCCTTGAGATGATTGTTATATGTCCTAGTGTGTAAGGATGGCATGTAGGTGAGTGCAGACACCAATATAAGGTGCTAGAAGCTTGTATTACGTGAGGGGAGGGTGAGAGGTGGGTATAGAGCACTGTGGTGATTGTTGTATGTCTCAGTGTGTAAGGTCGGCGTGTAGGTGAGTGCAGATGCTAATATAAGGTGCTAGAAGCTTGTACTATGTGAGGGGAGGGTGGGAGGTCAGCATGGGGCATTGTGATGATTGTGTATGTCTTAGTGTGTAAGGGTGGCATGTAGGTGAGTGCAGACGCTAATATAAGGTGCTAGAAGATTGTATTATGTGAGGGGAGTGTGGGAGGTCTGCATGGGGCCTTGAGATGATTGTTATATGTCTTAGTGTGTAAGGGTGGTGTGAAGGTGAGTGCAGACACCAATATAAGGTGCTAGAAGCTTGTACTATGTGAGGGGAGGGTGGGAGGTCAGTATAGAGCACTGTGGTGATTGTTGTATGTCTCAGTGTGTAAGGTCATCGTGTGGGTGAGTGCAGATGCTAATATATTTTGCTAGAAGCTTGTACTATGTGAGGGGGGGTGGGAGGTCAGCATGGGGCATTGTGATGATTGTGTATGTCTTAGTGTGTAAGGGTGGCATGTAGGTGAGTGCAGACGCTAATATAAGGTGCTAGAAGATTGTATTATGTGAGGGGAGGGTGGGAGGTCTGCATGGGGCCTGAGATGATTGTTATATGTCTTAGTGTGTAAGGGTGGTGTGTAGGTGAGTGCAGACACCAATATAATCTGAGGGGAGGGTGGGAGGTCAGTCTAGAGCACTGTGATGATTGTTGTATGTCTCAGTGTGTAAGGTCGGCGTGTAGGTGGGTGCAGATGCTAATATAAGTGCTAGAAGCGTGTACTATGTGAGGGGAGGGTGGGAGGTTGGCATGGGGCATTGTGATGATTGTGTATGTCTTAGTGTGTAAGGGTGGCATGTAGGTGAGTGCAGACACTAATATAAGGTGCTAGAAGATTGTATTATGTGAGGGGAGGGTAGGAGGTCTGCATGGGGCCTTGATATGATTGTTATATGTCTTAGTGTGTAAGGGTGGTGTGTAGGTGAGTGCAGACACCAATATAAGGTGTTAGAAGCTTGTACTATGTGAGGGGAGGTTGGGAGGTCAGCATGGGGCATTGTGATGTGATTGTGTATGTCTTAGTGTGTAAGGGTGGCATGTAGGTGAGTGCAGACACTAATATAAGGTGCTAGAAGATTGTATTATGTGAGGGGAGGGTAGGAGGTCTGCATGGGGCCTTGATATGATTGTTATATGTCTTAGTGTGTAAGGGTGGTGTGTAGGTGAGTGCAGACACCAATATAAGGTGTTAGAAGCTTGTACTATGTGAGGGGAGGTTGGGAGGTCAGCATGGGGCATTGTGATGTGATTGTGTATGTCTTAGTGTGTAAGGGTGGCATGTAGGTGAGTGCAGACGCCAATATAGGGTGTTAAAAGCCTGTATACAGTGTAGTGTGTGCGGGGAGTGAAGGAGGTAATGTAGTCAAAAAGTGCAAACTGTGATGAGTAAGGGGATTAGATACTAGAGGCGACCATATATTTCAAAGGAGGTAAGGGTCCTATGCTATATAGGCACTATATAGAGACCACAGGGGATTCTGTAACTAAAATTTCTAGACAATGTACTTGTGGAATGATTGGCTGTGGCATTTCTTGTTGTTACTGAACATACCTCTAGCCTGTTAGACTGTTCAGACTGGAAAAAATATACCCCTTGTTCCTACTCTGAGGCTAGGATGTACTTAGAGGTGAGAACCTTTGATTTTGTGGTGCAAGATAGTTAAGTAGTAAGGCACAATGGTCAGGACCATTGGCCAATAAGAAGCCTATACATGTACTCATTTGAATTAACTTTTATAGATGCCCCTCTGTAACCTTCTGTGGGCCATCCCTTACCCACAGGAAGGTAATTCTTGAGAAAACTATGGGCCCACAGCTAAAAGGCCAATGGCTCCTGTGCCAGTGTTAGTGTCTACACCTGTTTAAAGATGTTAAAATTTCTTTGAAAATATCAATGTCAAAAGATATATTATGACTTCTGGGAATGACTTCATAACTTTGATTCTAATAGGGATATTTGAGAAATTCTTTTGCCATTGAAAAGCCCAGAAATTGAACATTTTGAAAAATATATTTTTGGTAAATCTGCACCTGTTATACACTGGCAATTGTCACATGTCATATTTTTGAAAGAATGGCATGTCTCTTGTCACTTTCATCTTGTTTTCTCATGTCACATGTCAGTTTTAAAAGGGTGCAATGTCAGAATGTCACCTCAAAATAACCAAATGTCACCATTTCGTTTTTAACCCCTTGGGGGCCACATAGCTCTTCATCTCTCCCCAACAAGAGTTGCCCTTAAGTTAATATGGAATACCAGCCTGTATGATCCTATGCGACCTATTGATTTAGAATATTGTTATTGTTACACCTAGTAAAATCTATTAATAGGTCAAACATGATTTATATTTCGTCCCTTCACTCTCCAAAATGAACATGTAATGAATTCCATTGCAGACATAGCTCTTTCAGCTATACCTGCTTTAGTCACATGTCGATAACCAATCATGCAATGAATGAACTTGGGATAGAGTCAAGGCAGTAAGGTTAAGACATGGCAGGGCTAGGAAGGCAGGGTGTGGGACAAATGAGTTCTTAGGATGAATACAGCTGGGCAGGTCTCCAAATAACTGTTAAGTATTCCGCCAATTAATACAAGGTTAGGGAATAGGTTAATTGATTCATAATACAATGCCTGGGCAGAGTACAAGCAAGGATCTAAACTTCTTGGTACAAGTATGGGTAGAACAGGACAAGATAAGAGAAAGATGAAATTAGCAAATGTAAGGTGGAGCTAAAGAATACACATAACAAAAGGCTGGAGAGGCAATCGGTAAAACCTATGTAAAGGCGTGTCACATTATGCCTTTTTACTATACACAATATATGCATTATACACTATTATATACAAATCTACCAATATCAGGTGATATGTGTACAAATCTATCAATATCATGTAAATTATGCACAAATCTGTCAATACAATCAAATATAAGTACAAATCATGAAAAGTTATATTTTATTGAACTATTATGTAACAAACTGTACAAAATATTATTATTATGGTCAATAGAACCGCACTAAGCATTCATCTATGAAAGCCAAAGGATTTTACCCTCAAAGGCCAAGCACAAGCTCAACCAAATATATTATTACCATATATAGACATTAATATAATTTGCTGCCCCACAAGACAACAGCTTTCACACCTTTATGATTTATATACTTACCATATATGGGCATTTTTACATTTTCTCTGCTGCAAAGAACCGACTGCTTTCACACCTTTAAGCTGCAAAAGCTTCTAGCAGCCAATCAGCATCCATGTTACATTGTATCCACCAATTATATGCCATGTTTAATATATGTAAATTATTACCTGCCAGTCACCTTGGAGACACTGACTTCCTGTGTTGCCCCAGGATTGGAATATAAACCCTGGTGCAGCCACTGGTAGTCACCACTCTCAAGACTCAGTACTTGGTGCTCTGTGCAGGCGACCTCTTATCATGCATTTTTAATGTACAATAATCACCATGTAACCTTCAACACATACTCCATCTACGACTTCATTATTAGTAGTAGGTGGCACTTCCATGCCTACAGGCGTGGCAATAAAGTGTAGGTCATAATTATGCAGAGCAAGGGAGGGTAGGTTATAAATGCAATTAATGGGAAACTATTTAGTGTCAATGTATTCCACAGCCCAGAGTAGAGAAAAAAGGGTACCAGACCAGGGTCGGAAACATTGTATCATAACTATGATAGGGAGGATATACCAAGGCACACATAAGGGAAATTCATACTGTGTGAAGGAAGGGCAGGGCAGGGAAAGCATTGCATGCTTATGGTAGGGCAGGGAGGAGGTGGGGCAATTACAGCATCAAATAGGGATGCTTTAGGCATAACAGGCTAGTCATCTGTGAGTCACGATTAAACACATGAATGATGCAGGACAAACCTTAAGAGGAGGAGGAAAGGGACATTCCAAGTTTCAAAAAAGGTCCTATAAGTTGGTGGCCACTACATTTTTAGGTCAGGGTTTAGCTGTGCATTGAGCAGTGGGTGGCCTGAAGCAGTACATGGGTTCAATAACAGAGTTTTCCTGTATATTTGTTTCGATTAATCTGCCCCAGTCACGCCTGTGACCACTGGCCGAAATGGGCTTTGCCAATGCATGGACAGGTCAACAGCATAGTATTTTATTTGTGATGCTCCCAGTCCATTTATCACGTCATTTCCGCTGCCCCTCTTCAAACAGCATTTCAAGATAGATCCCCTGTACCCAGGGCAATGTTCACCCCTATTCAATTGCAGTCATGCCTGCATGTAATTCGGTTGAACACCCTGATGATAATAACAACATATCCTCTCCCCTGTTTCATTACATAGGGTGTTTCCCTGTATAGTTGTAGTATTCATCACAATGCCTATAGGTGCGGCCAACCATGGGACATGCAATTACCGTGTGGTCCAGTGTTACCATGGTACCTGGACGCTGCTCATGAACAAACATGGCAGCCATGATGGACGCCATGTTGTTTTATGAGATGAGATAAACAGAAGCCTTATGGACAATGATAGTTTGTGTGAGCCAGGCTTAACCTCATTTCTCTTCCCTCTACGCCCACTGATTACACGAATCGTGTAGTAGGGCTATAAGGGTACTGCCATTAGGCTGGCTCATGGTGGATATCCTCTCATCAAGGTCTATTATAATTAAGGCCTAATGTTAGCGCAATTTACACTAACAAATGGGAAATATGCCCTAATGCGGGATAGACATCAATTATAATTGCCACCCCCTAGCATTGATTATATCGGTGAATAATTAGAATTACTTTCCATCTATTGCCTTTGCTGCAGTCTGCCCCTTCATTCTCATACATAAACGAGCCATCCTCTAACACTGAATAAAACCATAGCCTCCATTTCTTAAATGAGTCCCATTGGAAGTTGAGTTTTGAAGTGACTCCTTCCCTCGAGAAGTACCCGATTGGTAAAATGGAATGTCATAAGGGCAATTGCGTTCGATACCTGCAGGGAAATCAGTAGACATGTGCAGTCATCAGGGAAGACCCTTGTTTGCGAGGATGCCTTAGGCAATATGCCTTAATACTCTGGCAGGGCGCCTCTGGCAGCAATATGAACCATATCTGTTGCGTGCATGTGGCCCTAGAACAATCAGTTCCTTCCGTTAGATCAATTGAAAGGCGTGTTTTGCCTTCAGAATTTAGCAGAAGAAGTAAATGGGGCCTGGGATACCCTCTGCTATCTTAGAGGCATAAATTCTCAGTGGGCACACATCAGTTGATTCAATGTTGATGTGACGTTTACGAAGTTTGGTTATCAACAGTTCATGCAAGGTTGAAATATGGCTAAATTTGAAATTTTGAGGAACTTATGTTGATGGTGATGATAGAGTAGAAGGATTTCCACCGTATTTCCGCAGAAGACTTAAATGACATGCTCTTTAATGAAAGGCAATAGAATTTGAGGGGGGGCAAAGATATTTTTTTTTTGCGAAACACAAGGATCAACCCTATGAAGGATTGTACAGTGTTTCACAGTAGAAATCCTCAGAATCATAATGGTGATCAGATTTTCTATAACTTCCAAAAAGTATAGATTCACTGGTCTCTTTGCACTAAACTTATTTTCAACATTATGGTTCCAAGCATATGTTATATGTTTTGAGCCATCAAAATAAATCAGAAAATAATTGCTAACACACGGTGGTGGTATTTCAGGAATGAGTTACTCAACCTTTAGTAGGCCTACCAGCAGATGTTGTGGCTACTCTGTATTCTGTTTGTCGGGTTGGGGGTTCGCATTTCAGCCATTCTACCTCAAACGATTTTTATCAACTCTGTTATCTTCCTATAGTACTACCACAGAATGTTTTTCTCACATATGTGAACAGTGTCCCTTTATGGGCAGTGGAGGAGATGTATGTACAGATTTGCAGTTAACGCGTTTTAATCTATCCATCTAAAATTCAACATCTACACATGTGTGCTGATTCGCCACATGTTTCTAAGCTGATTCATTGTTTATATTACAAATGACAGTGTTGATTTAATGATGACCAAATCAATGTAGAATTGAAAACTGTATTTTAATGTTAGCGTATATCGATTATGACAATATCCAAATGGCCACATTTAATCAGTGTTGACAAGAGTGTGGGCAACATTGTCAATGCAAATCAGCCATTACTTTGTCGAAATTGATTCAACGTTCTATGCGCACTGGGTCAGCTGAGAATGACCTTCCCAATTTTCATTTCGGACGTTCCTGCAGGTAAAAGGATGTTTGGACGCAAATATTGATTGTACGTAGCTGGGCATTGACTGATGGAGTCTCAACTAGACACTTGAGATACTACATATCAATCAGTGGCGTAGGAAGAAGGGACAGGAAGGGGGGGGGGGCTCGGTCCCTCAACACTGAAGAAGGGGGAGGCGAATTGCCTATAGGCCCATGTCTAGAAGCCCCCTTCCAATATCTCATAATACCCAGCTTATATATTACACTAGAATAGTATTGTATGCCATAGGACAAAGGGATAACCTGGACTTGCATAGTGGTTTCACCTGAGTACAAGAGCACTCACAGGGAACACTCCTGCTCCCAAGAGTGAATCCCCTGCTGTATACATATAGAGGGTGGGGGGGGGGAGGAGATTTGCTGAGAGTCCTTGAGGGCTCTTCAGGCATGAAGTGCACTTGAATACTGTATGAGGTCAACTGCACCCTATACTCTATAAGTAGCTCATATAGGGGGGGGTGCTTGTGTAATCACTCTTGTGAGAAGGAGTGTTTCCACTGCTATTCTTTCAGTATGGGCCTCTTGTGCACAGTGTGTTCTACTTGGAATGGTGTAGGAGTGCTGAGGCTAAGATCACTGCGATCTTAGTGCTGGCTGTGAAAAGGCAAGCCAGTCTAATCTTAAGATCGCTTAATTGGATAAGGCAGAATAATTCCTAAGATCGCTGAGGTAGCGATCCCACGACCTTTTGAATTAACCTCCTGCAGTCTTCCCCATATAGCTTTTCATGTCTAGTTAATTTTTTTTTCATTTTTCTCCATGAATAACCACGGTCTCAAAATTATGATGATTAAAGACACCTTTCTATACGCCCATCCGCAATGATGAAAATATAGTGCCCCCCTCCCTGCTTCCTGCACCTCAGATTGAACCCCTGATGAAAGTCAGATATTTAATATGTTTGTAACTATTGCCTTGATGTTTTCTGCTTCCCGTTAGCATTCTGACAAAATAATAGATGCTCTGGGTCCCGTCAATTCTAGCTTCTGTCTATTTGCTAGAAAGTATCGGTATTCCCTAGCTCCCCTGTCATTTGTCATAATTCGATCGTCCTATATTTAGTTAGCGTAGGACTCCCATCATTTAGAAAGCTAACTCAAGGTTTAATGATTAGGGGAAAACACATTACATCAGGCAGATTTCTCACTGGGTTTTATTGAGATATTGAACCTATTTTGATACCCCTTGTTAACGAGAACGAAGTAGTGCAAGATGATACATGCCATCAAATTTTATTTTGGTGAAGATGATGAATTCTTCGCCAATGCAGTGTCCAGCACCGGGATGATCAGTTTTAAAGCTAATCGGAAGGGAAGGTGGGAGAGCCTTGTGAGAAGCGAGAAGTGTAGAAAGAAGGGGGCATACCTAAAGGAACCCAAAGAGCACAGACCAATATTTACCATCTTCTTCCCCTCTCTCTGCACCCCAAACATGAGTATGATGAGCTGAAGGGTAGTGCGAACTGGCTCAATCAGGCTGTCTTGTGTTGGTTTAATGACAATATTGGGGGCGTGGATGAGCTTGATTTGATATGATTACCAGCTGCTTGTAATAGACATGCAGTGGCTTCCATTAGTGCCAACCATTCACCAGTGGCCCAAGGTAAACGGACGTGCGGTCTGGGGTGTGTGTGAGGAAGGCGATTGGGCTAGAGAAAGACTTCCATACGCATGCGCCGGGATTGGTTCCAGGAAAGCCCGCCAGGCGGTAGGAGGCATTGGGGTCTGCTTGCTGCAGGAAAATTCTAGAGACATCAAACAGATCGGCTGGGCAGGGACAGTATAGTATTTCGCGGCTATCCATCATTTGGTTCGCCAGAGAAGTCTTGAGACTTAATGAAACCATACATCTGTCAGTGTGTCTTGAATATGAAATTGAGCTTAAGAAACCAATGCCCAGATGGGTTCTTTGGAAGTATTTGCGATAGGTGTATTGATTTTTATCCATCTCAAGATGAGGTGGCCAAAAAAATTCAAGACGGGCAATTCTCTATACATGCATGCTTGCTGCTTAGAATGAAGAAAATTGTCAGGAGTAAAGATGTATCTAAAAGTTATCGAAGGGGGCCTAGCATATTGATAACTGGTATTTCTAAATCAATTATAGGCAGATGTGACACTTGGAATACATTACTTTTTCAAAATAGGGCTATCTTCCTATCTAAAACGTAAACTTGCTTCTAAATGCAACTCATGGTCACGGAAAGATGGTCAGTCTTTATGAATTGCCCTCAAATGTATTCAACTTCCGCTTCTTGTGTCATATAAACTTGAAATGTTATAGGACCGAATTGATCTGAGGGTTGTTCGAGGCTTAGTTGTTATTTGTAGAATAAACCCAGGATCCAGAGGAGTGATATTGATGCTCTTGGAGACCGCGTAGTGGGAATATCTAAGACAAGCTGTCCCGCAAACCCTACTCCTGTGCTTAGCTAAGTATACATCTTAATCAAGCTAGGGCATGGGTCATGACAGGTGCCACCCAGGATGGCAGACTGTGAACTATAATAAATTGGCCGTTATCTGGGCTTATCTTGGCCCATAGAAGTACATGGTATTGCACTGATGGACCGGAGATTGAAAGGTCTATACTGATCCATTAATGATTACGAAATTGATAACTGATACCAGATGACCTTAAGAGAACCTGCAACTTGCTTACGACACTTGATTTAGCACAACACGTTACTTCTCTGGAATGATCAAATACAATAGAGGATGTTAGATATAAGCAAAACTTAATTGTTATAGATGAATGAGAATGAAATCAGTTAAGGGAGATATTGTTTTAGCTGTAATCACACGAATATTCATTATAGAACCGAAGATGGTAATTTCCGCATGCTTAGTGGATTACTGGGGATTTTCCTTAATGACTCTCTCAATCTTATAGATAGGGTTACAGATCCAAGGGACCTCAGTTCCTAGAAAATGCCAGCAGTGTTTGCGCAGTATTTCTACAATGACGGAGTGGGAATGTTTTTCCTCAGGCAAATAGTTCTTTTTATCCAGTTTCCTATATGAGAAGGCATCACTTTTGATAAGCCAATCCCTTGCAATTAGTTTATGACCTGAGGACCAATACCTATAGGCCGAGACGTTTTGATAATGATAATTTTCAGCTTGTCTACTGTCTATAGCTCACTTCTGTCCCATGCCTGATTGACCAGCTAATTCTAACCCGGCTGAATTGGTAGTGGTGATGCAGCGAAGTCTATTTGGTGAGCATGACTGGAAACACTACTGGTGGCACTGCCTACAGGCTTGCAGTGTTTGCACCCCACACATTACTTCTGGTTGTGGCTTCAACATTGGCTTCCCACAATAGCTCTGTGGTCGCCTCCCCGATTGGGATTCACAACAGATCTGGATGGAATTATCAGGTTCTATACAGGGGAGCAGCTGTCAATGTAATCTACCTGCTTCCTCAGAGCAAGTGCAACTGATCCACATATCAGGTCTCTGCTTCCATAGCAGGGGTTGCTTCCATTGAGGAGATTATTTAGCAGGATGTTGACTGGTTTTAGAACTAATCTGTTTGCAGATGGAAATCAGGGGGATTATTGATTAAGGTAATGTAATGGGTGGTTGGTATTGCATATGCAAATACACATACACATGGCTTCCGTTTGACTAGTTCTCATGCAGGAACATGATTGGCACCAGTTTAATGTCATGCCAAACTACGCATTTACTTGCGTGCCATTTCTACCAAGACCATTAATTTTATGGGCTCTCTAAGTATGTATATGCTCAATACTGTCGAGTAGTAAGCATTGTTCTAGATCCTGATATACTGTGAGGCATTTTGGCGAGAACGATGTGCGAGAATGATATAATAATCTCATCATTTTCTATCATAGACCCCGATATCCCTAGTCGAAGGGCCCATTGTAATGAAGCATTTTATAATAATGTAGAACCTTCGTAAAAGGCCTGTTTCTGGCAGCCCACCCTTACTTGTGATACTAAAGACACATACTCTACTGACATAGCTATATGAACGCAATGCACAGTAATCGTTAAATCATCTAAAGTCCAATATCGATCAATAATGGTATCTTTCTTCCTTTTAAATCTCCAGGTGCGTGATGAATAGCCATCTCCTTATGGGCGCTTAGGATGTACAGATGCCAGAGGAAATTAGTAATGCCAGAAGATGAGGGGATTCCTTAATGTGCAGCCTTCCGGTCACTCATACATACATGGAAAGCTGCATGGAATAAAATTCTAAAAGATAAGTAAGAAAGAGATGGGCCTTACTGTTGCTCTTCTACTTGAAACAAATTTGAATGCACGGATGTAGTTCTACGTGAACTGTCCAGACAGTAATTGATATGATCCTGTATGCATTCTAAAACTATCAAAATGAATCGATCAACGTCAATAAAGTACCGACCAGCTGGCAACATCCAGTTTACGAGGACGGAGAAGCGATCCCTTAACACCTACAACCACGACACCGACAATGACATCTTTGCACTGGGAGATGCTGCCGAGGATGCAGGGGTCAATTTCTCCAAGTTTGACATTCCAGATGATTTGTTCAAGGATTTTGGGGTCTCTCTGGAAGAGGCATTGCAAAAGCAGCTGGGTCGGGCAGGGAAGGATGCTGGTGTTACGTACGAAGTTGATTCTAAATCTAGCAAGGGAGGAGATGAAGAGCAACCTCAGGAGCACAATGGTGGGTATGCAGGAACTCCAGATGAGGCTGAAAAAGCCCCACCTGGAGGAGATGTCCAAGTATCTACAATTACTAAGACATTACCTGATGGAAGGACTGTGCAGACTAGAATCATGCGAGGTCCTATCAAGACAAGAAAGAGGATAATCAGAATCAATCGTGAACTACCTACTGGCGAAACCGAGTTATTGGGCACATACGAGGCTCCAGGAGATGAAGGTGCAGATCAAACAGTGAAATATGCAACTGAGAAATTAGTTCCAAGTCTGATTCAAAAAGATGTCAACAGGGAGAGGCAGTGGGGCTCTCGAATTCCTCCGGTTATGGAGGAAGGCTGTGAAGAAAGTCAACAGTCCGATAGTAGGAGAATGTCAATGGATGGAGATTATGATAATGCTCCATTGCTTCCTACACGCACTCTTCCTAAACCAAGAGCCTTCCCAGGCACGTCCACAAGGTCATCTATTAGTACATCTATGTCTTCAAAAAGGCAGATACCTCAGGAAACTCAAGAATTGGAAAACGATGACCAAGCATCAGGAGGCGATGGTGAGCCTCAACTATCATTCCAACAAGCAAATTCCTATATATCACCTCATCGTCCATTACAACAGGCAGCGTCCCTTCCAATGTCAACTCACACAGATGAACACTCTACACCAGAACATCTCCAAACACCATCTACCGGTACCATCGAAAGCATTGTCACAGAATCTCCAACATCCCATGGTCCTAGATCACTTAGGTCCTGTTCGCTACCTTGCAATTCATTTTATGAGCGTCCTTCGATGGATGAGGATGCCATAGAGATACCATTTCTTAACACCTTCATCCATGAAGTGACACTTGATGACAGTGACCAGACTGTCTGTCCTTGCTGGTGTCCACGAAGGCTGTGGACTCGGAAGAGGAAGAAGCTCAACGCACTCGATGTTGGAAAGGGTAAACTTGCTATGACACAATCAGAGATAAACACGGATGAAAAGGCATTACCAGGATTGAAGGGTTTAGTTGCAAACTATGCAAGAATGCTTGTTGAAAATAAACCTGGCTTCCTAGAAACATTATTTAGAGCAGTGAAGCTCAATAAGCTCGATGTCGTTAAAATTCTCTGCAAGATTATCCAAAAGAGTGGCTTGACATTGGCTAGCAGAGAGTTAAGGGAACAGGAGTCATCGGCTACAATATTACATGTGGCCCTTCTTTACAATCATACAGAAATTGTCGACTTTCTGCTGGAAACTAAGGAAGCAGGTCTGATAATGGCAAAGTATGAGAACGATCAGTACAGAAACCAGACTGGGCTGCATGTAGCAGTGGCAAACGGCAACCCTAAAATGGTTGAGAAGCTTCTCCTGGCCCTGGATAATCAGCAACAGCAGGTTCTGATTAACACAATTGCTGATGGGAATTACTTTAAAAGCCAACATCCCCATGGACAGCTTTGCCTGACGGCAGCTGCCTGGGCAGGCAATTGTGAAATAATCAAGATGCTGGTGCAGTATGGTGGGAACTTGACCCTGAAGAATCATAATGGAAACACGCTGTTACATTCTATCGTCATCCAGTCGGCCAAGTACCCAAATAGGAATAATTACGAAGCAGTATTCCAGAGTGTCTGGGAGTCGGCTGGAATTTGGGCAGATCAGATGGTGTATGGCACAAGGAATGCCCAAAAGCGAGAACTGGAGCAGACCCAAATGCAAATCAACCTGTTCAAGGAATTGCTAGCCATCAGAAATAATGGTGGGTACACACCCTTAGCCCTCGCCACAGCAGAGAATTCCCGATTGTGTGCTTACATGCTGAACCTAGAGAAGATCTACAAGATTCCACAGAACAAACTAGGTTCAATAACATGGGTAACATACAATGTCACAGATATGAC
This sequence comes from Acholoe squamosa, assembly GCA_949317995.1. NCBI lineage: Eukaryota > Metazoa > Annelida > Polychaeta > Phyllodocida > Polynoidae > Acholoe > Acholoe squamosa. Next base: position 27,281,302 of record OX439035.1, on the reverse strand, counting down.
AAGTTTTGCTTATGATACTTATAACAAGTTCTCAGTTTTACACATCCTTGCACATAACAGCCAGAGGCTCTCGAGGAAGGTCATTGATAGTGGAGATAAGCAAGAGGATTACTTAGAGATGGAACCCATCAAAGCCCTCCTAGCTTGCAAATGGGGAGTCTATCGTCTTATCTACATTATCTGGCTCTTCATTCACCTAACTTATATGATCCTACTAACTGCTGCTACAGCCGAAAGCAACAGCAATCCTTTCTTCCAGCATGAAAATTTAACTATAGAAGCCTACGAGCATGTGGAAGTCCACTATGGATTTGCCTTTTTCGTAGTTCTTCCTATCATCTACATAATACTTGAAATCCTTGATCTTTGGGGTAATAGACCTTATAGAGTGTCCTTCATGAAGGGGCAACATTTCATCATTCGACTGTGCAAGGGAATCGCATCAGAGTGGACAATAACGGGGAATGGGCCATACAGACTTGTGAACTTAGCATTCAGCATATTTGTACTTCAGTGGTTCTTTCTGTATGAAACCAAGGATGAAAATCAGGATATAGCTCTGGCTATGGCCCTCCTTCTTGGGTGGATCTTCGTATTATTTTTCACACGTGGCTGTAGAGTAACCAGCCGCTTCTCCATAATGATTCAAAAGATGTTCTTTCGAGATTTGATTTACTTCTTGACTGTGTACGGCATAATTCTCATCGGGTTCTCCTTCGCTATGAATGCACTTTTCACCTATAAGCATGACGCCGAGGTAACAATCAGCAAAGTTTTCTACGACATGATGAACGTTGTCACTGATCTTGACAAGAAACAAACCATTGAAGATGCTCGCCATCCACTCTTTGCTAAACTCCTTCTTATTTTCTATGCCATTGTGGCTGTCATCCTTCTCATGAACATGCTTATAGCCATGATGAACACGTCCTATGAGACAGTGAGAGTGACTCGTTGTAACCTATGGAAGCAGCAACAGCTCAGCATTATGTTGATGCTGGAGCGCAGGCTCTTCTGGTGGAAGTGGCTGTGCAAGAAATCTGAAGGTGATATCTGGCGTAAGGATTCAGGGTCTGAGATGCACTCCTACCTAGATGTGACTGTCTTGCACACCAGCTACTATTCCACCAACAACGACATTTGATATGATGTTGGGGAGAGGGGAAGTGAATAGGAATGGGGGGGGGGGTGTTTAAGAACAGTGGTCTAAGAACAAGGAACCAAGATACTGACATTTAAGACTTCTGTGGGTTGTTTTATATACGTTTTAAATGGACTGTACTAGCAATAGATATCCATACGTAGCATACTTTCCTGAAAATGATGACAATGTGACACTTAGGTTTGGACTGTGCATGATATCATTTGAAACGCATGATTTGAAGGGCATTTATTCAGACTCGAATTAATCGTATGACAGTGATATTGATAAGATTGTAGATCTTCGTTCCAGCATATAACTAAAGCTATAAGGACGTTTGTGGCCAATTAGATTGATGATCTGTCCATGGCCTGCTATTGGACGATCTTAGATGGTTTTGAATCAATGTTGCTTAGTACTATGAACAATCCTTTCTTGGCAGTGAAATTGTAAAATCCGCTGTACATACAGTGTTTCAATGTAGGTCGTGTTATTCACTTTAACTATAACTGCATCATATACAGGGTCTATAATAGTTGTCTATGTAATATCTAGTAAACCCATATAGATGTGATAATTTCCTACTGCCTTATCACGTATGTCATAAGACAAGTGTGAATACACATTGGTGAATTTAATTGTATATGCTCTAAGCTAGCTGCTAACAACCTTCATATCTAGAACATCGAGAGGCATAGGGAACGGGGCCACTAGATAAGGCCTGGGCTTCTAACCAGAGGCTACTTTTCTATGATTCAAGGTAGATGGGGTAGGCCCCTGGCCCATCCCCAATAAGGAGTGTTCCTTTCTATACCATTGGAAGTTAAATGGAATAACCATTTAGCCGTTGGTCAAAACACAATTGTAGAAAGTATCCACTTTCAGTTGATTTGTGTAGATTGTAACTGGGAAATTCACATCTCTTCTTATTTGAATATATATTTCATTTGTAACCCACATTTGAAGTGAAATCGTTTCCACATTGTACATATAACTCTTTTCTATGACTGAATCCTAGTGACATGATCATAATATTCCTTATTCTTTGTGATACCAATAGATCAATATCAAACACATGCAAAACAGTGGGCACAGAGATGAGGTCACCCCTCGGTGTTGAACATCAGGAGGTCATTTCTTAATTCACTACGATCGCACCCACCCTACGACTGCAGAAGCCCGTGCTATTTCTATGGGAGTTTTGGTAAGACTAGACGGATGCAACCGTAGTGGGTTAAGAAATAACCGACAGAGTAAATCCCGGGCCTACTGGGGACCTATGATATAAATTTGACTGTCATTTTTACTCCTGATTGTCAAGGGAGGAATAGAAAAATATGCTTTTGGGTAAGGCATGTGGTCCCTCATTCCTTTTATCATCTTCTTCACTTATCATAGCATTGACTTCATTCTATTCCATAAAACACGTATAATCCCAAGAACTACACTCCAAGTTATAGAACATTTGCCTTATCGCGGCTATTCCCCCAAATATCATTGTACAGATTAGAAATAAAGGCAATGGCATCTTCTCAATACCATTTTAAGATCTTATCTAACTCTGGAAGAACCATCTACAGACTGCGAAGTCACAATGTGGATGGACATAAGTCTTGACCACCAGCTGCAACGCATAATCTAAAATTATGAACTACCTGTAGCCTCCAGGCGAACTCCTAGGAGTGCTGAGATCCAGGATATCAGCACTCCTAACATGTCATATTTTACATGTTACATGTCCTAACATGTCATATGTTACATGTTAAAACCTACGAAATATTCATTGCCAGGGAGGGGTCTAACCTGCACTCCACTAATCCCAAATCCAACGCCCTATGCATTGCGCCACAGGGACTGACGAGAAATGCTTGGGTAGAACCAGGTCTCTATAAGTCATTGATATGATACAAAGCCCAAGGAGGGTTTTGACATATAACTACTATACATTCAAAGTGTGAAAATACCCTGAAGTCTGGGTTGTGACCCCCCCCCCAGCTTTGTCGCTGCTGCTGCCATAACCGCAACGACAGCGGGACGTGTTCAAGCCAAGCCGGGCGCCGAGGTGTGTGTACCATTGGTCTAGTGGTTAGCGCATTGTGCTCTGCTGCTAGAGGTAGGCGGGACGAGTCCCGGTCTGGGAGAAACATTTTTCCGCTGTGTGTACACACACTATGGCAGGCTTTGAGTCCCGGTGGAGGGGAACAATTTTTGTTTTCAACTTGAATTTATTGATATTCTATTGATTTTTTTTATTGATTAATCAGGTAATAAAGACAGTAAAGAATGGGCACCGAATTCCACGCGAAGCCCACTCGTTACAATATCCTACGATACACTGAATTTGGTGCCCGTTACTCTCTTATTATATAAGAAGTTTCATTCAGAAGTTTTATATGAGAAGTTTCATGTGAAAAAAATTGATTAAAACTCCCAACATCTTGATAAATATATGGGCATGTTTGGTATCAAATTAAAGCTTACAGGACAATGAATACAATGAGCTAGAGAGTACCTGCATATTCATGATGCTTTTAGAACAGTAAATGTTAAACCACCAAATGTGGATCTTCTATTGAATTTATATCTCTCACTGATCATGCATCTAAAGAGTGACAGTAAACAATGGACAACTAAAATTGTAATTTCATTTATGGGTTTTCCTGTTAAAGAATTATAGATCGTAAATTTTTGTACCAAAAATCTTTAAAAGTTTCAGGGCTTTGTTAAAGCTTGACACCATATAATTGCACTGAGAACTTTTTCAATTGAAATCCATTCACTCCAACATTGTGTGTCAATATAGCATCAATACCAGTATGTTTAGCAATGTTCAAAATCATAATTTGCTATACATCGTAATTAGGGCCAAAAATTGATCATAACACTTGACATCTGAACTTGAAATATCAGATACCAAGAGGTACATGTACATATGATAACAATAGATAATGCTCAAATACTAATGTATACATTTATCATAAAATAGCATTCATTTGCTACGATTTCATTTTCTCTTCCGATTTGTAGTTCATGTTTTTCAGAATTCATTCGGGTTAGTGTAACTTAGCATCTCTGGAAACAAAAGGCTCACCTCCCTACTACCCCCCTCACTATATCTGGTCTTTTGGGATCAATTTACCTATAGCTCACCTGCATCATAAAATTGGGAAAAAAGCGGAATACCGAAACCAAATATCGTGAGAATCGGAATCAACAAAAATGGGATGTCAATAACATCCCTACCTATTGTCAATATAGAGAACAACAAGGTTTACAGAAAGTTAGGCAGTGTTGTATCTCTTAGAACTATACCGAGTAAGAACGAGAGTATATACCTACCTGATGGGAACTGGCTGACAATGACCTTAGTGACCTTGTGGACGAACTTCTTCCCAACTGAGAGATCATCAAGAAACTCTCACTGCGCCTGCGTGACTTTCGGAATGGGGACTTCCGTTGCCATTCTCCTGATATCCATGCAGAGTAAACAATGTATAATGTATAGGCATATTTGGATATGGTCGTACTGTGATATATTGTATTGCATATTCTGGACGGTGATAAATACATTAATCACTGTACCGAGATATGTCAATGTATGCGAGAAATCACTACATATATAATTGTAGGATACAAAATCTATCTGTAAAGTATGAACTATTCCTTGCCTGGTAGTATCTGTGGCTGCTTAAGGTCGAGCTTCTCCTTCGATATACGAGGATCCAGTGGGCTAAAAGGTACATTGGACCCTGTCAGTGTCGTCTCTCTCCACTCCCTCAGCTCATCAGGACACTGAGGGAACTCAGCTACGTAGTCCCCGGATGGATCCCCTGGAGGAAAGGTCAATGACTCTTAAGAAATAGAATATGGAAAGTTCCCAACCAGAGGGTGCTTGCGGCTAATTCTAGCTTCATAGTTTCATAAGAAATAATGGAGAATTTTTTTATGGATAATTCCTGAACAGGTAAATGGAGTATAATATAATTGTGATTAACCTCTATTGCATGCACTTCCTAAATAATATTATATAGCTGATGTATGGTTCTGTGTGGATACTCATTGTAGGGCCTACCTCCTTGGGAGTTCTGTTCATACAGCGAGAAGGAAGAGGTACTGATAGAACGGATCAGTTCAGATCGTGTTCTCAGTGAGCCCCTATCAGAAAAGGCTGTTGCAGGGCTACTTTTACGGCGGTTTCTCAGATTATGTAGCTTTCTCCTGATTCTTGCAAGAGGTCCTTTTCCCTGAGAACCTTTGACTTGTCCTTCTCCCATTTCCCCGTCTTCACTTCTGAGTTGCGGATAGTTTTCTGCGTGGGAAAGAAATGAATGCATGGCCGTATAATCGAGTCTAGTTAACTTTTATGCATGGCCATATAATCGAGTCTAGTTAACTTTTAAGCTTTTGTCTGGGAGGAGGGGAGGGACTTTGAATAGATAGTATTGTCGATCAACAACAAGCTAAAGGGAACTTCCATGAGGCCCCTCGCAAGTTTTGATCCACATGATATTTAATATCCAATATCCATCTCGCTATGTAATCATTACCTTGAAGTTTTTGTACAAGTTCCTCTTTGTTGCCAAACCTCTGTTTTCCCTCGAAGGAAAAGCGGAGGGACATCCGCCGTGTTGGTGTGGCAGGGGCCGACAAAGGTCTGCCAAGGTGACGGAGGGAGCGTTTCTCCTCTGTCTTCTTTATTCTCTGTGCCATCAGTTTTCCTGATTCTGTAACAAGTTCATTTGGCATTGGATTATATCTTCTCAGGTTTCTATGCTCTCCAGATATTTGTTTTAAACGTAAAAGAAAAATGTTTATTAACTAATGTTTTATCCAAACGTTAAAACACGTTCTTTTGCCAAGTGGGTAAGCAAAATGTCCAGTCCACATGCTAATAGGCACAATTGATATGGCATCGGAAGAAACAAATGAAAACAACACAAATGGCTATTAACGCATTGACAGCCTCAAAAACTAGAACCCACCTGATACTTGCCAAACCCTGGATGGACCGCCTAGAAATGTGGGCTCTAGCCATTCTGGACGCAGACCCTCCAGCCCAAGCCCACTCCATGATACTATGCCACCTTAAAGTACAGAGTTACAATATAAATTCTCAATTAGTCGAGTCGTCTCACCAAACTTTTTGACCAGTAGTAGAGCATTATTACTATAACAAAGTTGTATCTGACACTGACTGACTGGCATTGAGATCTATACCACCATCTTTTCAGTACAAGTCCCAGTATATGTAACAACACTCAAATCCCTAGACCTAGAGAGTGGGGAAAGTGGCTGTAATCTCTAGGCAGACACACGGGTCACTACATTTACGTTACAAATAAGTTACCGGATAACTTAATTTTTGGAGTTGAGCAGCTCACCATGTCTGTCACAGTGGCTGAGTATGAGGCCGGCCAGGTTGTGCTGCTCCATACGTAGTGTGAGCTGTAGAGCTGTCTGAAGATCTGTCACCCCCTGTCTCAACAGCAAACCAACCACATGTTCGTCTCCATGGCAACAGGCATGGCATAATGGTGTATCTGTACCTGACCCTACATTCACCTCGGCACCAAGTTGGATGAGGCACTCAACCCCCTGAAAATAACAACGGTCATTTTTGAGCTGGGCAAATGGAAATTTGGATGTATACCTGTGTTTAAGAAGAATACCAATCTCAATGTTCTGACAGATTTAATTAATAATCTATCCAATGTATCATTCAATAGGTGTTTTACCCTGGTTAGACCTTGTGCACAGGCATACTGGAGCATCTGCGACTTGAGGTTCCTTTCACACCCAAGGACAAAAAGACATTCGTTTGCAAGCTCCACTAGTTCTGTAAATGAAGCAGAGGCGTTCTTTGAATATCAAGATAATCATCCAGCAATGTATAATGCCCCATCGAAATGGTTTTGATTAGATTGTTATAATATGTGATTGTAGGACGTTATTTTAGATAACATCTGAAATGAAGCTTCCTTACTCTTCTGCTCATTCATGTCCTGTAGGATGTGGAAAAGATGCGCATGCGCTTGAGCGTCGACCAGTTGGATGCTGGCAAACTCCCCTTTCTCTGCTAGGAGCAGCATTGCAACGCAGCCCTATGGAATTACAACAGTGAATAAGCTATTCATGAGACATCAGAGGTGACAAGAAATTAGAAATGCTAGGAGAGGGATAACCTTTACTTTAAAAGGTAGGCCTACAATTATATTATTAGAGTGCCGATGGTACATACACAAACAAGTCTGGCTGGCTAGTCTTGGACAAATTGACTGATATTGAATTTGGACATTATGGGTGCCATTCTCGTTTGAAAGATGATTTTGAATGGTAACATAAACTTTCAAGTGGCACATATGCTTTGAAACAATGATTTCTAAGCTGGATTTAATAAATCGATAATCCTCTAGGCGTATTATGCCTTGCCTCGAGGATGGTTTATAATGATGGAAAGGTTTTCTGACTTTTACTTTATCACTTCTTTCTGAGCAGCGAAGAATAAACAAGTCAGAGTTTGGAATCTGAGCATGCCTACTCGAAGCTTAAAACATGTGGTGTGTGAGAATGAACTAGATTAGTCTCTGAGACTGTCTAATGTTTCCCGCTTATGGTGTACTATGACAAATTGCCTCTGTTTTATACATCTATACCTCTGTTTGGAGTCCGATTTCATCCTCATGTTGGGACATGGCAGCACAGATGGATTTCGCTAGCTCTGCAGAGTGGTCAATTACTTGACCTGTGGTAATATCATCCAGAAGCAGTTGCAAAAGGACAACACCTTTACGTTGTATAACTGAAAGGCAAAGAGTGAACACCAATTGAGAGATAGCTTGTTGGAGAGGCAGACTTTATTCTTATACTGAGGTTTAAGTTTCTATGAGTTGCCTCTCCTATCCTATAGGTACCATTAGCATTATTACTCAACCAGGGCATACTAAGGGTGGAGTGTATGTAGCTACAAATTATGAACGACTGTTCACGCTGCAGGTGGGAATCTAGTTAGCTCCAGGTGAGCTCCAAGGCAGAGGATATATAGCGGCACGCCACTAGTTAGCCAGCCTTCCCTACTATGTTACCTGGAGTGCAGGTATGTTCCAAGGTGACCCTCTTACCCCCACAGACAGTATTAGTGTGACTATAGCAGCATTATCAGGGGAGTGAACTCCTCATTCCATGTATGATACAGCTGGAAGTACGAAAATGCTATTCTATTTTCAAAATCTACCCCAAGGTTATATGACATGCTGAAATTTTACTGCTCTTTTTCTCAGTCTCCCCACTTTGAAAGAAACCTAAAATGTACTTTCAAATATGTATATATATATATATATATATATATATATATATATATATATATATATATATATATATATATATATATATCTGTGTGTGTGTGTGGAGGCATAGGGGATTTATGCTAGATAATGTTTCTTTGGACACACCTGCATTGTCCCAGTGGGTTTTCATGCTATTCAGAACGCGCTCCGGGGCACCTGATTCATTTAACACTGTGGATCCCCCATCTAGAAAAAGAGGTTCGGTACATTATTGAATACAGAAAGAAATCGACCAAAAGGTGTTTGATGTCCGTTTCAAAGGTTCTCATTGTATAAATGGCGATAGCAGGGTCAGCTCTAGGAATTCAAGCAAACGTCAATCTGAGATGATGTATTATCTGTGTCCGGGGTCAGATGTTAATTGAAAGTTGTGACAGAGGAGTAGAGGTCATTGAAAAGTGCCCGGAAACAGTTAGGTCATTTTGTGAATGTTGGCAGATATGGGTATTAAAATAGATAAGGATATAAAAGAGTTCAAAAATACTCCTGTTGGTGGAGTTGGGTGTATAACCTGCAGCACAGAGGATGCTGAGAGCCTCCAGAGACACCTCGTGGAGAAGTGGGGAACCTTCATGAACATCCATGGCTGTCAGTATTCTCTCATGGAACCCGTCCACAAAGCACACTGTCCGCACAAGCTCTGTAAACAAATTATTCAATCTTAACATTTATTTTCTTCAAATTTTAAAATAACTTGGGATGATATTTTTAGTTGATTTGGTCTGTAAGTTGCTACTGTGAGTCGCGAGCCAATCGAGTGGATTGGGAGCTAAGACTTAGATCAGAGTAAATGAAATATCAGGAACTGACCTACCTACCCTGGATTTCTAGGCTATATAACCTTCAATATCCTTTTTTCTCTAATTAGGAAATGAAAAAAATTGTGATCTTTGAAATAAAGAATATATAGGTCTACACTGACATTAAGTATTTTCAATGGTGGTCTGCAAAAATAGGTTAGGTCTGCATCAAAATACATACTTAGTATCTTGATTGTTTTAGACATACTGTTGTTAATGCACAATTGCTTCACTTTTACTTCAATAATCGTACCAGTGTCAGCTAAGCAGGCCAGTACTGCAATACCCTCTGTCTGCACCTCCAGGTTGTCAGGGAACTTTTTGAGAGGCCGGAATATGTCTGAGAGGTCACCGTGCCACGAGATGGTCTCCTTACTGTCCTGACTGTACACGGAGAGTTATAAAACATCTAATTGGGTTATTCTATTCAACATATCGATGTCTTATATCACTGTCCATTCATATCTAAACACACTGCCATTATGTAGATATTTGTGTGACCAAATTACCAAAGAAAAACGTTGATTTCATATACTACTACCGTCTATACTTCTGCCAGTGTCTTGCATGGAGATAGGCGACAGAGAAACGACCATTGATACCCTTGCTTACTAATTCTTTAATGCTAATGCACAGATGATTAGATGTTATAGAAATATAGTTCTGCTTGGACGTTTACAAGACCATTTTGATTTCCCCCAACTACCTGAAGATGGCGAGTCCTCTGAGTGCCCTGCAGGCGGCGGCCTGGACGCTGGGGTCAGAGGCGTGTAGCTTCATAGCATGAATCAGGCCAATGTAGGCGTTTTTCTGCATCAGCTGCTGCTGTATCCGCTCTGGTGGAGAATTAATGGTCTGATTTAAACTCTAAACCCCTATACTTCCAGGTAGAATTAACCTACAGACATTTGTATTATAGGAAATGCTGCTTTTGATCATTTCTCTTGGTATATTTCTTTTCATGAAGCCATACATTCAAAGTTGCCATGAAGTTATTATTTTCATTCATCTGTACACATATTATAGTTGTTTCCTTGAGATCGTCTATAATGGGCTGTCCATCACGTGCTTGATATCAATATCAACACTAACCGTTATCAGCCGATAACCAGTAGATGGCATTACAGGCTGCCACAACAACGGACATCTCATAGTGGTGCATCAAGAGGGCGCCAAAGCATAGGATGTGCAGAGGATCCCTGTGAAGGGGGAATGAAATGCTGTATTCACTATGATAAGGCAAGTATCAGCATTGGTTAATACCTAGAGATCGGGACCATTTCTCGGTTTTCTTCACTATTTATGGTTGTAAAATAGTATAATGTACTGTTCGTCTACCTATAGCCAGGAGAGCTATCCGGCAAATATAAAGGAAATGAACTAGAAACTCCTCACAGCTGTATGATATCAAACGTTGAGTTACTCACTGGGACATGTCCACATCTTCACCGATGTTCTCATTCAGCTCGGGGTACAACTCAAGCAGCTGAGCAAGCACACGACAGCAGGCCACCTGTAGGATACAAAAACTGATAGAAACTGATAGATTGAACCATCTAATATAGTTAATCCTTTTTTTCTTTTTTCCCCTTTCTTTTTTTATCAAGTTATGGGTGGAGTGTTCTCTATCATCACTGTTCCACTGGATATATCAATAATAATAATGATAATAATAATAATGATAATAATAATAATAATAATAATAATAATAATAATAATAATAATAATAATAATAATAATAATAATAATAATAATAATAATAATAATAATAATAATGATGATGATGATGATGATGATGATGATGATGATGATGATGATGATGATGATGATGATGATGATGATGATGATGATGATGATGATGATGATGATGATGATGATGATGATGATGATGATGATGATGATGATGATGATGATGATGATGATGATGATGATGATGATGATGATGATGATGATGATAATAATAATAATGGGCTGAAAATTCAGATAAGTTGTTGGGTTATATGTGCATACCTGTACACCAGATGCATCCCTGTGTTGGGTCATGGCTATATAGACTTGTTTTAACCAATGTACCTCCTGTCCCTCTGATCGGTCGTAGGTTAGTTCATCATCTAAGGATAGGATAATTGAAAACCTTGTTTACAATTTGCCAGTAGAAATTAATCATGACAAAGGTATGTACAAATACATCGTTAAATCCATCAACACATGCAAAGAACATGAAGCTGTGTACATGTATGGTTTACCCTTGAGTATATCATTTGTTGTAGTAATGCATATGTATTGTCGATTTACACTAGCAAGCTATATTTGTGCCAGCTTTTTCTACACTTCAGGGTTTACCGTAGGTCAGAATGTTGGCGAAAATGGTGAAACAATGACATTGAATATCTGCATTCCGAATAAACTTCATCAGGGCATCCATCAGGTCCGACTCCATATCAGACGAGGCAATGGCATGTAGAACATCCTCTGGAAATGATGAAGGTTGTAAGGAATTCGACTCTGTATTGTTTGTCATACACTAAAGGTTTTCTCACTGCCTTGCCATTATATCTGCGATGACATTACGACATATCTAGGTTTAAGGCATTGATCCTTTTAGGGACTGATGCATGGACGACCCTGCAACTTTGTGAACACACAGTAAAAAATCCTTAAAATAGCAATTGAACAGGCAGGGTGTTTTATTAACATGTTTTACTACACTAAACAACTGAATACAGTCATATACACTACAAAACTGGGAATTTGGCAGGAGTGTTGATATACAATATTCGGATATACATGTATATAGGAATGTGTATTTAGATAACATGTACACACACCTTCAAAGCTGAGGATACTGAGGACTCCATATGCTGCAACCATTGTCTCCTCACATTTACCATGTCGTCGTGTAACACTGATCATTGCCATGTGTACTCTGTCGTGTATCAGAGTCTGTAATGTTCCATCTAAAAGAAAGTATTTGGTGTGGAATCAAAGAGAGAGAGAGAGAGAACTAATTACAGCCCTAAAGTTAATAGTAGTCCACTAGGCCTCTGGCGCAGAAATTCATATAGGAAATGTATGGCTCAATCGCGCAACAGAGGCCAAGTGGACTATGGGTATAGTATATGACATCGATAGTCCACTAGGCCTCTTTCGCAGAAATTCATATAGGAAATGTATGGCTCAATCGTGCAACAGAGGCCAAGTGGACTATGGGTATAGTATAATGGAATCGATAGTCCACTAGGCCTCTTTCGCAGAAATTCATATAGGAAATGTATGGCTCAATCGCACAACAGAGGCCAAGTGGACTATGGGTATAGTATATGACATCGATAGTCCACTTGGCCTCTGTCGCAGAAATTCATATAGGAAATGTATGGCTCAATCGCGCAACAGAGGCCAAGTGGACTATGGGTATAGTATATGACATCGATAGTCCACTTGGCCTCTGTCGCAGAAATTCATATAGCAAATGTATGGCTCAATCATGCAACAGAGGCCAAGTGGACTATGGGTATAGTATATGACATCGATAGTCCACTTGGCCTCTGTCACAGAAATTCATATAGGAAATGTATGGCTCAATCGCGCAACAGAGGCCAAGTGGACTATGGGTATAGTACAATGACATCGATAGTCCACTAGGCCTCTGTCGCAGAAATTCATATAGGAAATGTATGGCTCAATCGCGCAACAGAGGCCAAGTGGACTATGGGTATAGTATAATGACATCGATAGTCCACTAGGCCTCTGTCGCAGAAATTCATATAGGAAATGTATGGCTCAATCGCGCAACAGAGGCCAAGTGGACTATGGGTATAGTATAATGACATCGATAGTCCACTAGGCCTCTATCACAGAAATTTATATAGGTCATGTATGGCTCAATCTCGCAACAGAGGCCAAGTGGACTATGGGTTTAATTAATCTCATGCACACTACAAGTGTTGAACGCATTTATGAAGCATTTGTCATAAAAAGCGAAACTCACTACAGATACTTCTGCTAGGGTATATTCATTTAAGTAAGTTAGTATTCCTTTATTTATACTGAGATAATACATGAGGCCGCGGGCCCATTCTAAGTATTCCCAGTGACGTCCAAGATGGTATAGACGTCATTCTTATTCTATCTAACGCCGATAGTCCACTAGGCCTCTGTCGCAGAAATTTATATAGGAAATGTATGGTTCAATCGCGCGACAGAGGCCAAGTGGACTATGGGTTTTAGGAGGTATAATGCTTTTTCAATTCTATGTGGTACAATGTACTGGGAGGCATAGCCTTCCAGAACCACATAGCAGTGCCATAAAGGCTATAAATAGTTTGCAAATCATAAAGCTTTATGTCATGTGACTAGGAAAGTCTCAACGAGAGTTTCCCAGTGACGTCAGGTGCCCTGAGGGGTGTAAAACTTAATGCTAGCAGATACATAATCTGTGCAGCTATGTGGGTTGCTATCATCGTCTTAGGCGTTAACCATACAAAGATATAGGGTGGAAATGTTTTGGGGAGGGGAATTAAAGGGGACATTCGGGGGGTATTATATGGGGGATCTTTGGAGAGCACTTTCGGGAGGGAAAATGCTTGGTCAAGGCCTATATATTCACTTTCCTCAAAGTCGCACAGCATATTATCATAGAGCAAGATACTATCACCTACCTAAGACCGTGAGGAAAACGGCTGCTTCATTTGTGAGCAGATGGAGTAAGCTACATCCCTCTCTCGCGACATCTCGGCATTTCATGTGGGACTTTAGAGCAGTGAGGATCAGTGCATAATCTCTACTTTTCAGCATATCTGCTTGTAGATTGGGCTCTGTACGGAGGGTAACAAGATAACATTTTATCAATTTAAGTATCCACCACGCATCCTTTTGTAGACGGTTTCTGATGTTTGGGTATGGGTTATAAATTATATGTATGTGATTTTGGATAGCGAGTACAGTATTTCTTAAGCCTTGTGTCCACACGGCAACAAAAGTGCGTTTATTGGGCGACTTTCCCCAAATCTCGTTGGTCTAGCAAAAAGCGCCATGTGGATTTGTCTCAATGATATAATTTTGGGTGACAAAAAGTGGACTTCTTATCAGCAGGCGATATTTTAGAAGTAGGCAATCAGTGATTAAACCTGTTTGATATTTTTCAGCGAAACAGGGTGACAAAGTAAAGGCCGTCCTACTTTTGTCGCTGCAAGAGCCTGGAGGGTGTTGCTCCCTTCGGAAAAGGTAGTACTGGCTAAGAAGTGCCTCTTCTGCAGAACTGACTGTCCATGCAGTGATAGCATTTTACTTGTGTTGCTCACAAGTGGTCATAATAGTACGGTTGGGGCCCCCAAGGCCCCCCCCTGATGTCACAATGTCGCCAAAATTTAAGGCTTTAGGTCACATAGGAAATTTTTTTGTCAAGTCCAATTATCATGGCTTTTGTCTCGATATTCTGATTTTCACCCGATTTTATGATACAATGAAGCTTTGTTTCCATAACATAGGGCCAAACAAGTCTAGAATATGGGGGAGGGGGTGGAGTAGCAGCCAACTGTTGGCATATATGGCAAATGATTCTACCAAAATTCGTTAAGGTCGAATCCCACTATGCAATATTGGCTGAAAAGTTTCTGCAATTTAGTCATCTGTTGCAATTTGGGGCTCTCTCCTTATAATGCAAGACCTATAATGGCTACGGGGGGCTTTAATGGCATGGAATCCCTCGTAGATTTGCACTGAAGTTAAGATCTTTATATTTAGATATTTTCCCTTGCTTAAGTGAAAAGTTTCTGCAATTTAAAAAATGTGCTTGCAATTGACAGGAATGTGGATAAAGTCATTGACAAATAGGGATGTGTGTTCACTTCAACTTGCAACCCAAGTCCCACTATGCAATCTAAACTTGCCCCATACCCTGCAATTTGTATGCAAAATGTCTGTATAAATTACACACAGAGTTCAATTTCAGTTTCATTCTGCACTGTGCTTACCTACAACAGCTTGCAAATTCAATATCAAGGAGAATGGCATTGCAGTTTAATGCAGCTTACATATCTACATTGCAAGGGCGAGGGGTCAGTTTAATTGCAACAGTTGGATTTGTAAAATGCAATGGCATGTTAGAAGCCTTGCAATTCACCGTAAAGGCAAGTCCCCCTATCTGCAAGAGTTCCCAAATTGCAAGAACTTTCCAGGGTTAGATTGCATAGTGGGATTCGACCTTTACAACTTTTGTACTATGAGAATTTAGATATAAGGTCGAATCCCACGATGCAATTATGGCTGAAAAGTTTCTGCAATTTAGTCATCTGTGGCAATTTGAGGCTCTCTCCTTATATTGCAAGACCTATAACGGCTACAGGGGGCTTTAATGGCAAGGAGTCCCACTATGCAATCTAAACTTGCCCCATACCCTGCAATTATTATGCAAAATGTCTGCATAGAGTATACACAGACTTCAATTTCGGTCTCATTCTGCACTGTGCTTACCTACAACAGCTTGCAAATTCAATATCAAGGAGAATTGCATTGCAATTTGATGCAGCTCTCAGATCTACACTGCAAGGGTGAGGGGTCAATTTAATTGCAACAGTCAGATTTGTAAAATGCAATGGCATGTTAGTAGCCTTGCAATTTGCAATAAAGGCAAGTCCCCCTATCTGCAAGTGTTCCCAAATTGCAAGAACTTTCCAGGGTTAGATTGCATCGTGGGATTCGACCTATAACCCTCTTGATATTCTAATAGAAATCATAGAAAGTTTAAAGTGAGTTCATACATTGGTAGTTATCTGTCCTAATGTGAACAGAATTTTCAAACTAACAGGAATGACATGCATGGTATTCCCACATATTGTAATAGAACCACATGTTCTTTATATCAAAACAAGTCATGACTATTTTCCCTTACATTCTCGTTATCATTAAAGGTCAAATCTACAAGGGATTCCTTGCCATTAAAGCCCCAAACTCCAGTGCAAATCTACAAGGGATTCCTTGCCATTAAAGCCCCCTGTAGCCGTTATAGGTCTTGCAATATAAGGAGAGAGCCTCAAATTCCAACAGATGACTAAATTGCAGAAACTTTTCAGCCATAATTGCATCGTGGGATTCGACCTATAGGTCCATTTTCGACCAACCGATATGGTCACGCTAGCGGCCAACAAGTTCACCATGCTACCATCTAGGCTGGCGGGGCTGTCATAGCCTTAAATAGAGGGGCATTGACTCTGTCAGTCGATGGTCGCATCAACTATGGGCCTATCGGCCGATAGAAGGGTCATAACGGGTGGTGGAAAATGACCAAATGTCGCCATATCATTGTTGACCCCTTGGGGTCCTCTTGAGCAGGTACCTAATTGGGAGAAGTCAGTCCGTATAGTACAATTGTATAGTATATATAGAGTGTGTGGTACAAGAAGGTACACTGTAATAAAGGTGTTTAGAAATTAAACATGTTTAGGGTGATATTGTGCTTAATTCCTAATCACAGAATCACCAACTACAACGGATTACCATCTACATTCTGGAACATGCATTAGATTACTTCTAAGTGATGTTTCCCCCAGCCCTGAATAAAAGCAAAACTCCTAAACACATCATGTTTAAACACAATACAATCTTAACACATCAGAGCCTAAACACTAGCTTTTTCTAAACACTTTCTGTCTAAACACCTTTGATTCTAAACATGTTTAGGGTCTAAACACGTTTCAAAAGATGGGACAACATTGTGTTTAGGAATGTGTTTAGATTCTAAATACCTATTCTGAGAGTGTACCTGATAGTGCAGCTCTCTCTATTTTAAACAAGGCAGGTGACTTTTCAGACTAATGTGCCCAGCAAATTGTCATGAGTCCTCGTCAAACAGGAGGGTGTTGTTCCTTTAGTAAAAGGAAGAGCTGTCTAAAAATGCCCTCATTTCCAGTCCTTTCTTTTCATGTAGCTATAACGTGTCCCTTTTGTTGCTCACAAGTGGTCATTCAAGTATGGTGCTAAAAAAGGGCTATTTGAGTAGGTACCTAGTTGGGCAAAGTCAGTCAGTATAATAAACTATAGAGCATGTGACATGAGTAGGTACCTGGTAGTGCAGCTCTCTCTATTCTAAACAAGGCAGGTGACTTTTCAGTCTAATGTGGTGAGTGCAAGTACTTAGGTGAAGCAGTGCACGACTTGTTTAGAAAAGAGGGCACATACTCACAGCTCTTTTTACAATAGGAGCAACACCCTCCTGTGTGAAGTGGCTCACACGACGTCGTTATAGCACAAGATCACCAGGAATAGCAATTGCTATGCCATGTGAGTCTAACACACAGTGGCGAAAGATGACGGAATGAGTTATCACCTAAAAAGGAGTCACCATTGATGACCAATCATGGTGACAGATGACGACAATTTGCTGGGTGGCAAGTGCAAGTTGAATGGCGAAGCAGAGCGTGACTTCATTTGAAAAGAGGGCACATACTGAGAGCTCTATCTACCAGAGGAGCAACACCCTCCAGAAAACATGGACCTTGACCATTATGAAGGTGTTTCCTTGTGGACACAGGAAAGCTAAAGAGGAGAGGCCGATATTTCACGTTTTCACCAACGATAAAACAGAGTGTCAATTTATTTTGCCGTCGTCTCTTTTTATCGCCGTGTGGACATACACCTTTACCATAGCTTGAGGACATTGTTCTATAGGGCAGATTCCTTTCTCAAGCATGTGATACAAAGGAAGAAAGCCCAGCCAGCCATAGAGCTGGACACCCAACACCCAGAATGAAGGGAGAGAGAATAAACATAAACTGGTCTCATTCACCTTCTTGAAAAAGTATACAGAGAGCACGACAGGAAACACTTTGTAACTCAGGTGACTCGGGGAAGACGCTCATAGCCATGGTCAGGTGGCCTACGATGTCACCTCCTCCATACAAAACCTTCTTCCTGGTTGGAGCTGCAATAAGGAAAACTCGGCACATGATGACTCATATACATTAACATCAAACGTGAGATACCTATATGGCTCATTGTCTTTTGAATAGAATTATTGATTAGGCCTTATATGGATATTGCCATAGAAATATAGATTCAGGTCTATGATTAAACAAGAGAAAATACGTAAAAGCCATGATAAATGACTAGCGGTATAAGGGTGGAAATGACATGACAAAGTGAGTTTACAATTCTCTGCCAGCCGTTATTTCTTTGGCAACCTTGATTGTTGACAAACTAAAACTGCTCCCGGTTACCATCTTGACCAAAAAAAAAGTTTTTGTGCCCCGCTTGTGTCTGCTAACTTATGAGCTGTCTCAGGAACTAGCAGCCACTTGTACACCCTTGTTCACTTGGATATCCCAGGAAGCAACTACGAGAAAGAGGTAGCCGATGATGCTTATATAACAGCGATTGATCTGGATGACAGGGCGAGCTCGGGCAGCATTTAGAATGGGCTTACTTCAAACAAAGGCAACTATTAGGTGTATGGTAAAGATGAGGGGCGTTATAACACTTGCCTGATTGTATGAAGCAGATGAAGGTGTGCAGAGCTGCTACCTGAACTTTTTCATCACCCATATGGTAATCCAAAATCCTCTGGATCCGCCTGTTAGTATAAGTAACCACAGCCCAATATATAGAGACCAACCACCATTTGCTTACAATGCTTACGTAGGCAATACATTGTCATGCAAGCGTTCACTGTCAATTAACATGATTATTTGGGGATACATAGAATTCAGCTGAGCTATATATTTTGTTTATAATTATGTTTTAATAATTCTGCGGATGTTTCATCTTTGTAAGATTTCGCACATTCCTGAAATTGTCTATTCTATTATGAAATAAGTTTTACTCTACATATACTTACTGGTGTCCATCTTTGCTGATAAGATCTTGAGCTATATCCCAGCTTAGGGTCATCAGAAATGTAAGAAGGTTGCAGGCAGCCTGTCATTTGTTATGTAAAGAAAGTAATTGTATACATAATGTAAACGATGTAGGGATGTTGACATTTAATGTTCTCGGGAAGGCATATCTAAAGAGAACTAATTAGCATTATCGAAAAATGCCCTCCGGTGTCACATTCTTCATAATTTCTACTATTGATCTTGGTTGAAATAAAGTATTGATAGTTTCAGATTATTCCCTCTGAAATACAATCATAGAAATCAATTTAACTCATTAACAGTGACTTAAAGGAATAAGTGTTAGCAATTATAATGACGAGCCTTACCGTTTGAATTTCTTCAATACCAATGAAGTTGTGCATACAAATAAGGACATCTTCGTGGATCCTCTGATTTTCCAAACTTGCAATAAGGTGTACTATACAGATTTAAAGAATGATCATCATACTCGATATGTAATGCCATACAATATAGTTTGATAGGGAGAATAGCGTTGAAAACGTTTCAATTGAATGATATTTCCATATGACCACTAGAATATGAACAACGCTGAAATGTCAAATTTCCAATTAAGAATCAAGAGTATCAATCAGGACAATGTAGTCGTATATTTCATGTCGGGAATACATAGATGCCTACATGATGATGGAAATCGTTCAAAATCCCATGTAGCTATTTTCTTCTTTGATAATTAACATGCTCTTAAGTCCACTTTATAAAGATTATACAAACAGTCTGCCTATTTCTTGCGTATAAAATTATCATGATCTGTGCTTAGATAAAGACAATGTAATACTTGCAATCTAGTTTATGGTACTTCTCCAGGCATTCCCTCAAGTTATCTAGAGAAGAAGCGATTACAGAGGATTCTGTGTGGTGCTTAAGGGTGGTTGCAGCCCGACGCACTGTCTCCAGATATGACTCAGCCCTGATTGTCAACGAGCAAAGGATTTCAAAGACAAATGTGGTAACCCTTTCCTCATTTTCACAATTTCATGTAAGAAGGTCCGGGAATATGGGTAGATAGTTGTATCATATTGTACGTATTTTCTTTCAGTTTCCCCATGAGGGAGAATCGTTTGGTTTTCAAGACATAGGTTAGAGATTTCTTTGTGTACTGTTTTTTTCTTTTTTTTTTCTTTTCTAGTCGTATATGAGGCGCTCAGCCAGTTTGAATTTTATTACCATCTTACTAAATAATCTAAAGCTTATTAAGTAGTAAATGATTGTGGGCGTATGGTCAACATAGACTTATTGGAACACAAACAGCATTAACTGATCTTGATATTATGAGGATGTAATACTTAGAAATACGTCCATTTAGACTTTTGTTTAAATTCTCATTTCAATATTTCATAGTTATTACTTACGTTGTAGTTTCTACATCTGGCTCCACCGATGGAGACTGACGTGCAACATGGCATGACGTAACAATGTCCGGTGGCCTGACGTATCCTGACTCCATGTTGGACACTGCAGACGTTTGAGGCTGTTATGATCTGGAAGTACCCATTTTCGGATTCTATACAATGCCCTCTCTTGTCATCTACCAAAGTCCAGTTTATATACCGATCCGATAAGACACTGGAGGAGAGCATCAACGAAAAATGGGTTGTTTCACATTGACCAATTCAGCCCTCTGGATCTGGGAAATTGTACTGACATAGATTTTGAGGAGACGCCCACTAATAAAGTGACGTAATATGTCCTCATGTGAAACGAGTGACCTTCTGATCCCATAATAAACACGCGTGTCTAACTATAGGTATACCGCATGAACCATGATAACAGACACAGCACGGACGATAAGCCTTTTTACCACACCACCTGAACCAGTACAGAAAGTAGCGTTGTTATTCTATATCTAAACAACTGTTAATTTCATGGGTGATACAACGGGTTTATTTCATATTTGATACAACTGTATATTTCATGTGATATAAAGTTCTATATTTCATGTCGAGTACGTGAGCCTCTATAACAAAGCAGGGAGAAGGCCATTCCTAATGTACACCGTAACTGTAATCATACACTGCAAAAATGGTGTTTAGATTTTAAACGTGTTTAGGTCTAAACACATTTAAAACCTAAACATATAGGTCAGTTAGGTGTCTCATCGACTTCACATTTAGGAAATGAACACTTTTATTCTAACTTCATAAACATTTACGCTAAACATGTTTAGATGTTTAGAGTTGAGACAGTTGAATAATAGGTGTTTAGATTTAAACATCAATATGTTTAGATACTTGGATGTTGAATCCACACCAGGTAGCAGCACTACCTTTGACTGGACTATCTGCACACAGTTATAATCAATTGTTGTGGCAAATGTCCCCAAATCCCATGTTTATCATGGTTTCATTTCATAGAATGTCATGTGAATAGAAAGGGCAATAGAAAATTGACTAGATTCACCTCATGCCACCATCATTACCATAAAATAATCAATAAACTCCATGACTGACACCGATTTGATGTTATTCTGGAATAGATAAGGCAATTTCCTTCCTGCCAAGCTGTTGTAGCTGGGAGGCGTGGCGCAGTCGGTAGCGCGTCCGCTCACGGGCCGTAAGGTCGTGGGTTCGGTTCCCGGCCCAGCCGGGGCACAGTGGTGGTTCCAAACGTCGCCGTAAGGTGTTGGTTGAGTTCCTCCCTGCTCTGGCTAGGCTGTGCTGGAAAGTCTCTCGGCGGTCATGACAGACAAATGACTTAAAACAGGCCTGTCCATCTCTCACTATGCCTATGTAGTGATGGATGTTAAAGAACCATTGCCTCGGTAAATGTGTAGGGGCGTGCTTTCTATCTTCCCATAGATTCGGTCACCATCATCCCCCCTTCCCATTAGACTAGGGTCCGGGCAACTACGCCACAAGGGTAATCTCACTTCGGTGTGGATACAACCCACGGGACCTCTGACCCTTGAGTGTCGGCCGTAAGGAAGGCACGAGGTGAGATAAAATTCGAGCAGCAGCCAAGCTGTTGTACTTTCTTAAGTCTCTTATTCTGGTGCAGTGTGTAATATATGTACACGTATATAGCTGTGGCTGACATCTTTGGAGACTTTGACAAGTAAATACCTGCTGATGTCCCCCCCCCCCAGTAAATGAGAAAAAAAATATCTCTGTTTTTTAATGCATACATGTCTGCACACCTTGAATCTCCATCAAATCATTTAAACATCTAAACACAAAAATTCATAAACACCTAAACACAAAAATTCATATATCTAAACACAAAAGTTTTAACCTTAACACCTACATTTCTAAACACTTGAGCTAAGCACATTGTTTGGCTAAAGATGTTTAGGAAATTAATGTGATTACAAAAACGTTGCAAGAATATGTTTAGAATTGTGTTTAGGGTCTAAACACCATTTTTGCAGTGTAGCTCCATTCTTCACTATAATGCGACCCTAAAAATAAAAATTGATAATAATGAAAATTACTATGATAGATTTCTTTCATATTGATATGAAATAGATACAAAGGTGTGCAGTCAAACTATTCCACCTTGAGTATTTCTTCACCCGCTAGCCTCGAACTGTATGTGGCTGTATTGCACCTCTGAGTTGAACAAGTGTAGTTTTGAAGACCAGATTTCCATGACGGCGAATGGATTCAATGGAGCTTATACACAGACTACCCCTACCTTCCCTCCAAGTTAACAGAAAAAGATTCAGAGGTCCAGCTTGTAAAATGTTTATCACGACAGAACACAATTGTTATGTCAAAACGCGTTTTGAGGTAAATTACATTGATTGCACTGTTTAAGATTGTTGAATGGTTTAGAAAAGTATTTTAACTATTTTAACGTATGTACCAAAGAATTTAGGGGTACATTCTGTCTTTAGAAATGCTATTTTTCTTAAAACGTTACGAATAGGCTTTTATGCCAATTGGGGTTAGATCTAGTGCTGATTCCATTGTTCTTTATGATAGTACCATTATAAAGCATGTCTCATTGTCTGGATCCTCCTTCCATATACAGAGCTAAATGGGCAAATGGGAAGGGTGTGGTCGTTTCTATGACATAACCCTGGCACAGCTGACCACTTGGCCTCTGATTAGGCATGTTCTTTATAGATCATGTTTGTATATATGATGTTGACTCCTCCATCATAATTTTTGTAAATAGAATAGCGAGGAGATTAAATGGCCAACAATGTTTTTTGCGAGTTATATATGAACAGATTATAGTTAACTTAACCAGACCTCACTATATGGAGACCTACACAGCCTAGGTGCTATGATGTTGCTTCCGTAAACATGTTTCAGAACATTTACTAGAGTCCCACAATAATCTGGGTAACGGTGTTACTGCAACAATAGCAACACAAAACAAGATCAAACAAATTAAAATACTTACCATTTAGTTATCGGTTACTTTAAACAAATCCATTGAGAAAGAACAAACTATCCTTTGTGTAGGGTTTTTGTGTTGACAGGTTCCACACATGTATATACTAAGAGCACTTCTAATGGTCTAGTAGTTACCTATCCCCCCTACCTGTTGATAAGGAGCCTGTGTCCAGCAGGTGTCCACTGATAACAAGTCATGTGAGGCCCGCAGTAAATGTATACAGTACATAATCTCTAGGCCCTGGGTTTGAACTATTAGCGTTTGGATCAGATTTGGCTTTGTCTTGTCACATGGGGAGGAGGGTTACTCTGCTACATTATCTAAAACTTCATTTAGATAACATTCTCATAAGTATTAAACGCCAACTGTTTGAAGCCATAAGGATCATTAGATCAATTCCTTATTGATTGGAGTCGAATAGGAATATAAAAATACAAAATATATACAGTATATTTTAGTGAGCCGCGGATTTATCGCAGATATAGTTCTTAACTATATATCCGCTGAAACACGTGTATGCTCAGGGTGCAACACGTGTGTGGTATCTCTGCCTTATTCTGTTACACTCTTCCTGGGTAGTTTAGCTATTGGCACAACGACTGATATTACATGCACTGATGTCGGTATATTGATCACTAAGTGCATGGGTACATAAATAGGTATCCAGCTTATATTTTCACGAGTTATGAGTCAAATGGGTCATATTTAACATTTGAGAATATATATCGCCAAACAATAATTTGTTGGGTTGTTTATAGTGCATGTGTGTAACATACTACGTTTGTTATGTTTTATATGTTGTATTTTTGTTCCAGAGAGAATAGATTATGTCTCTATCTGGATTCTATGGCGCTAAGCACTCGGTACCTATACATGAACAGGCCATATTACCATAATTTGGTTTCCAGTCCTTTCTTTTCATGTAGCTATAACTTGTCCCTTTTGTTGCTCACAAATGGTCATTCAAGTATGGTGTTAAAAAAGGGGGATTTGAGTAGGTACCTAGTTGGGAGAAGTCCATCAGTATAATATATTATAGAGTGTGTGACATGAGTAGGTACCTGATAGTGCAGCTCTCTCTGTTTTAAACAAGGCAGGTGACTTTTCAGACTAATGTGGTGAGTGAAAGTTGAATGGTAAAACAGAGCGTGACTTCTTTTGAAAAGAGGGTACCTACTGACAGTTCTTTTTACCACACGCAACACGCTCCTGTAAACCTACAAAAGTCGCAACATTTTGTGACACAATATAGTTGAATAATGAAAATAGATTATTTTTTGTTTGTTTTAATCTTAAAGTATATTAACAAAAATAAACAATGAATATGCCTTTATTGGGGAAGTGATATCTGGACGGTCTCACAGTCCGAATAACGATCCTTATTCGGACGGTGGGGGTTGGACACGAGACTGGAAATTGGGTGTGGGACACAAGACTAGACGGTGGGTGTGGGACACAGGACTTCACAGTGGGGGTGGGACACAGGACATTGTAGTGATATATACAGTCTATACTCTGCCAGCATCTTGTGTACAGCCCTGGCCTAATGGATAACATCCTGAACTTTGGATGTCACCTTGCATGTTCGAACCCTGCTGTGTTTCCCCCCTCTGCCTTTTTTTAGGTGGTGGGACACAGGACACACCAAGAGGGTAGGACACAGGACACACCAGGAGGGCAGGACGCAGGACACACCGGGAGGGGTGGACATACGACTCTCCTGGGGGGGGGGACATGTGGGGAAAAAAGGGCCACTGTCTGTCCTGTGTCCCACCATCCCTGTCTGTCCCATGTCCCACCCTCCACAAGAATAGGGGATGTCCTGTATACCACCCTTCCTCTATGTCCTGTATACCACCCCCCTCTATGTCCTGTCTCCCACCTCCACCGTCCGAATAAGGATCGTTATACGGACGGTGAGGCCGTCCGGATATCACTTGCCCCTTTATTGTCCTTTGCCATATTTAAACAGATCCATTCATCAGATAACTTCATACATTAGGAGATCCCGAAAGCCCCCGTTGCCATGGCGAAATTCTGGATCATACATTCCTGCTACCCAGAGTTCTTTTGGGTCCCCAACATTCACCATTCCGGAAACTACATCACTGCCATCTTGTGGCTGTAGCCATTCGCGCCAGCGACCCATGCCGTCCCATAACTGCACCATTCTGGCCCCAGGGATCTCAAGCTGGAAGAAATACTCGGTTCCTGCAGACAAAGGATTAATCTTTGGCTCCCCAAGTTTACACCCTTCATAGAAACCACTGAAAACTGGGAAACTATGAGCACCAGGTTCTTCGTCATTGGAAATAACAAGAAAGGCTCCAATTGCGTGGCTGTCCTTTTCGCCTTCTTTCTTTGCTGATAGTTTGAGTGCATACCTGCCAATGCCAGGGAGGGATATAGAGATATGTCGCATGGTACTGACTGTGGTGTTAGCTGAGTGTTCCACAAAGACACATCTCTTAGCCTCCTGCAGAGTGAGATCAGGATGCTCCAGGGTATAACTGACTTCTACCTCATCAGAGTGAGAAAGCATTACAGCGGCCATCCCCTCCACAGCTCTAATGGTGGAGCTCTGGGGACTCCTCACAGAAACCCCATAGTTAAACCCAAGTGTGTTCAAACCCCAGATCTCTGATAGCTCAGGGTATGGACCCAAAGCGGAAATGTCGTCTTTGTTTTCCTCGGGACATAAGATCAAATATGAGAATAGCAATCCATCCCTCTTACCATCCTCAAATTTGCTCCAACATGTGAATCTATAATATCCTGTTTTTTGTAGTTCAATATGATAGACCACTTCACTACTCAGTCGCTCAGCATAAACAGATCCCTTCATTTCTTGATTATTCCTCACTAAACAGAAATGGACTGGAAAGCCTCTGGGAGCTGAGTGTCTGATTAGACATTCGCCATTTTCTGTAGTTTTAATGGGAGCATTTTCATCTTTCAGTTCTCTAAGGCCGTGTGAAGTGAATGCCTCAGTAATGCCATACACAGTATGAAATGGCTCATAGGGCAAGGCTGGCTTTGCAGGCGCCTCACAGGACAAGAGGTACGAAGCCACCACCTGATCATTGTGGATTATCTTGAGACGATAGTAACCCTTAAAAGGGAGCATCATATAAAAGACAATCCCAGGCTCTTTACGACAGGCCACTCGATGCTCCGTCATATCCATACTTTTATCGTTGGCGTGGAACAATTTGGGTAAGAGAATTATGTCCTTTCGGGCTCTGATTTCCAATTGCGCCTGACCATTCTTGACTGGGATTTTGGATTGTTCCTCTAGATCAGAGCACAGGCCAAGTTCATGAAACAATGGCTCTACACCCCAAATTGTATCGCACTCAGGGAATAGATCCCCGAAATAGGCAACCAATGCATCTACCATTAAAACACAGATTATCTCCAGGTCTGTAGTTTCGTATTCTCCAGCAGAGAGGGTGACTCTGTATCGACCCGGCTCAGATATCCTCAAATGGTATATGATGTCATAGCCGTTTCTTTCTGCTTGAATCCAGCGGGAGGCTTCTCTGTGAATGACACCAGCTTCTCCCTCTATGGAGTGCACCACCCTGACAGGGCGATCCTGTCGCAGCAGGAATTGACAACACCCCTGTTCAGCATACAATGTAGAACCCAGCTGTTCTGGCAGCCAAAGACCATAGTTATCAATGGATTCAAAGGATCCAGAGAGGCAGTGTTCAAATATGGGAAATGAAGGTGCACCTTCTGAAGTGGTTGCAGGTGATTGGCAGGTGATAAAGAACCTGGCATAAGCTGACTTGTCATCCATCTTCCCATTGCAAGTAGGATCCTCCACAGGCATCTGGAACAGGAGAATGTACTCCCCTGGATGGGGACACAGGAGGTGGATGCGGGCCAGTCGTCCCTCCCTCTCAGCATACACAAAACCATCCAGGTTGATGTTCTCCTCTCGTGCCTTACAGAACCATACAAGGTTAGGGAAAATGGCGTCTACAGGTAGTCTAAGGTCTACTGACAGTCTGCCATCTACTGCAGTGATCTCAGCACCTTTGGTGCTCAGCACCCTACAACCAGAGTCATACAATTGAGGAGTTATACTCCAGAGGCCATCAAATGTTAAACTAAATGGCAGGTGGATGACTGCTCCAGTGGCATGAATGGTATACACCATGGCTAGTTTACAACCAAGCCCTTCCACTCCTGGCTTCACATAGCAAGGTGCAGCATAGAGCCTCACTACATATACACCTGACCCAGGTAGGCGCACATAGGCCGTAACAATGTCATCCTGTAGGTAGATCAAAGAGTACCCCTGGTGCTCCAGGGCAGCCTCAGGAGCCTCCAGGCACACATGGTACTCCATGATGTTAGGACACATGAATTGCAACCACACTTCATTCTCATCAGTCTCAATCATCCCACGCTGGTGGCTCAGGGCTTTGATGCCCCACTCATTGGCCGCTACTGTCTTCACCACAGACCCTGCCCACTCCTCTACGTCCAACAGAGGAGTGTCTCCGAGCAATTGGCTCTCTGAGTCCAAGACGAGCTGCTCGCCCTGGGAGCGCATTGGGAAATGCGTTGCTATCAGGTCCGATGGACGGGGCAGAAACATCTCCTCGGCAAAGACAGGTGTCCCTCTGCCATGGCCGCGGCCTGCAGAGATAAAGCCTTAATTGGAATACGTGGGATCTAAAGAGTATTGACTTAATTAATTGAAATATTTGAAATTTTGATAATTTGAAAAGAAAATCTGATTATAAACTGTAGTCCACACTTTCTACTGTATATATAGAGAATAAGAACATCAATGTTGAGATGCAAGATATTTCATCTTCTTTCTGACCACGGTATTTATATTTTGTTCAACTGAAATTATGAATGGCAAGTGGTTTATAAAGACTTACAACATCCGTGTTGTGAGAGTGCTACATCCAGTAAGTACCACCTTCTACACAGTCTTATCTTAATCCACACATGGTACATGGAGGATCCCACTGTACACATGTCTGCATCAAATACACCAGGGAAGAAGTTAAGATGTTTACACAGCCCCTCCACTATTTCACATTGCAGGTTGGCCATGCTGAAGTAAAATATAGAAACATAATAATTCGCTATAAATCAAGGTTATGCGCTGTAAAAACAGTGTTTATCTTTAAACACTAAAATGCTAAACATGTTTAGAGGCTACACATCTATGTGATCTAAACAGATATCAGGTGTGCTAAACACATGATTTCTAAACACCTAAACAGCAAAGATGTTGATGTGTTTTAGTGTATAGCATTTAAACACCCATGATTATGAGTGTTTAGTCTTTAAACACTCATTTCTTTTGTGTTTAACTTTTAAACACATGTTTCTAAACGAGTGAGCTAAACATGTTTAGGTGTTTAATCACTAAACACATGTGTTAAGGCATTAAACAATTGTAATTTATCCCACCAGGTGGCATTATGGTTCATGACAGTATTTTCTCCACACTACTAGAAGTTAACCTATCTTCAAACATGTCAAAATTAACATTCAAACCTATTATTTATGATAATATGACACAGAAAGATGTAGTTTATTCTGCATTGAAAGAATCTTTTTGCAATTTAGTGATAACTGAGTGCACAAGAGAAGTAGTTTGCTAAGATACCCATTATGTGGAATATAGAATTAACTAAAGCAGAGGATTATGGGACATGATACTGGACTCTTTCAGAGGCTACTTTCCCTGCCTCTCTCTCCTCCTTTAAGAGGTAATGTAGTGAGAGGTTTATGTATACTTCTCAAGAAGTGCCATCACTGTTTGTAAACCCACTCAGAAACATTATTAAATGAGGTGCATATACACAAATGTCAATATGATATTACAGCAGGAAACACCAGAAGCCGTTCATAGAACTAACCATTTCCCAAGTTAAACACAAAGAGGGTGTTCAAGCACTTGCTATATCTAAACACATTGGTATCTAAACACACTTTCTCTAAACATGTTAGATATCAAACATGCTTGGATGGAAAAAGGTCCTCAAAATGTGGGACAAGATAGTGTTTAGAAAAGTGTTTAGCTGCTAAACATTGGGTGTTTACAATCTAAACACTGTTTTTACAGTACGAGAAGATATTAGAGCCTATTATAGTGATAACCATTCACAGAGGAGCTGCACAAATTATGATAAGATGCCAATGGGTAAGTTTACCTGTGGTATATTCAGGTGTTTTTTTAAGCTATTAACCTGATTAATCAACGAACTGAATACCAGTCCATCCAATATTGTATTCCTCCATTTAATATCAATATGGTGACCATGCATTATGGCTCCTATGAATCTGATGAATTTTTTTAAATTGAATTCTCTGATTTTCAGCGAGAATTTGATAAGAATAACACACTCTATTTATAGAATTGAGATGTACTCACGAACAGAGATATTGATAGAGTAGACTTTGGCCTTTGGCAGTTCCCTTCCCATCCCTGAGAACCTGGAGAGGTGTGGGTTCTGTCCTGCAGGGGGAGGACTCAGGGCGAAATGTTATGTTGTGGGACATCCACCGATAGATGGCCCTTGCTACATCCACTTCC
Source organism: Acholoe squamosa (assembly GCA_949317995.1). Lineage (NCBI taxonomy): Eukaryota > Metazoa > Annelida > Polychaeta > Phyllodocida > Polynoidae > Acholoe > Acholoe squamosa. Next base: position 27,251,213 of record OX439035.1, on the reverse strand, counting down.
TCCTCACAGTGACGTTTCAGCCTGGCCACCAGCTGCTGGGCGTCCATGCCCATCGCCAACTGCACCTGGAGGGAAGAAGAGGAACCTTTTCCATTAGATATATCTAATGCGTTCATTTTTTTCATGCGTTCTCCATGCTAAAGCAATCATTGACAGGCTCAACATTTCAGATTATGTTGGTGTATTTCGTGTAGGCCTATTTTGAGTGAGAATTCTGGTTGAAATAACGTATTGTATACGTTAACTCTGGTTGCCGTGATAATACAACTTTGGTACAAGGGAATTTATGACATATTAAGTGTTTAAAGTTTAGCTGAGGCATCATTAAAATCATTTGTCGGTCTGCTGTGGTTTAGGATATGCAGATGTGCTAACTTAGACGATCGATGCCCGCCTGTTGATTGGAATTGTCAATGCAGTCTGGAAGAGTAAACATATTGCTATGATTAGCTCTGTCTCGCTAAGACAATGAATGGACATGTGACATAAATCACAAGTGACTCAGGGTTTCAAAATATGCTAACCAGAACAGGGTGTTCCCTTTGGGAGTTGTGCCATTAACCACCAGAGCCCTATGGGCCGACCCATAGGCTCTGCAGTATTGTTACACCACATCCATTAGGGCTGGGGAGTGAGTACGCTCGATCTCTGAGGTCTGTAGCAGGAGTGGAATTCGGATTATCAGCCTAGGGAGTGAGTAACCACTTACTGCGACTAGAGCTGATGGTGGAGACGATCGGTGTATGGTCATATTAACCTTTGTTCATTCCTTAAAGCATCTCACCAGGTATTTCTCATAAACTTACTATAGGATTGCAAATAGGGTCAAAAGTGGTTAAACAGTACTAGCTATATGATTGAAATCTCTGTTATGAGGATTTCTTTAATAAATTATACCTCTTGACATTTTTAGATATTTTGAAGGATAAATCTCGAGGCCATTTCTTACGGCACTACGATCGCACACAGCACTACGACTGCAAAATGCCAATGCTATTCCTATGGGAAAGTTGGTACGACTAGGAGGGTGCAGTCGTAGCCTGTTAAGAAATAGCCTCCAGACAAAATTGTGTGGTTTTATGGTGTGTCCATTATGTTGCCTTCTTGTTGGTGTGACAGATTTACCCATGCCAAAGTCATTTACTGAGTGACAGAGTCATAAAAAAAAATCTTATAGACATCACTGAAAACCGATGCCCATAGATTCAACTGGATATATGTGGCCTATAATAAATCATAATCAGAATATAATGACACTTATTTTTTAACGTCTAAGCATCTGAATAGAAACCCTGAGGAGAGAAACAGCATACCTGAGAAACAGCATCGTCCAATTCCTTGACATGCCTGTAATCGTTGAAGAGCATCCGCTTGCTTGGCCACCAGAAGTGATTGCCTCCGTACACCACTGGGGGGCGCACTGGTACTTGAGGTACAACCTGCAATCGACTCTGCGTCCCATGATAGCCTTCTGTGGGTGACGTCACAGGTGACGTTACGTCATTGTGCTCATTAAAGTCAAAGTCATAGGTACTTCTCTGTAAGAAGGTGGACTTTGTTCGTCCACTCACAGCAGATTGAGTGGTGAGAACAGTTCTGGACGTTATAATACTCTTGCCGTCTCCATAGCTCTTTGAATCATAACCTTCAGGTGGACTCAAAGAACTGTCACTATCAGACGACTTTCTGGTTATGCTGGTGTGTCCTCTCTCCAGGCGGATTTTCCTACCTGTCTGTCTGAGGATGGATTCCTCAAGGTCACTGCCAATCTCTGGGAGGAGACTGTTATTGTTGAAGCTAGTTTGGTGCAGGCTGGTGTTGTGGAAGCTTGTATGCTGCAAACTAGCATTATGAACGCTTGTTTGATGAATGCTATCATTTTGGATATTGCTTTGGTTCAGACTGGCATTATTTAAACTGGTTTGGTGTAGGCTGGTCAGACTTTTCACTTGAGTGGACCTGAAGCTCTCACCCCTCCTAAGGCTCTCATCCCTCCTCACTATACTCGAATTTCCATGATTGAAACTTGATTCTGCACTCTTAAATTGGTTAAAACGTGGAGAATATACACTTGAAGTGTCAAGGGATTGATTGAGAAGGTGGCCTGTGGGATAGGGCTTATTAGAGTCTGATCTCGGCGTGTTAGCCTTATTTGTTTTATAGTGTGCACTCCTGTTAACCTCTGGAGGTTTGTGTGCTGTACTTATTATGCTGACCGAAGACTTGGATATGCCACACCCCATGGCTGTTCATAGCTCGCTTTCCTTAATCCTAATCTGTCCAGAGAGAAATAGAGATCTCAGGTACATATTTTGATGAAGAAACATGATATGTATAGATACCACCAAAGTATATTACAGTATGCACTATGCTTTATTTCTCTCATATATTACGTGCTTTACAAGCAACCTTATGACACTGGGTATACCACAGTTAGATATCGGTTACTTGCTCTGCATTATTAAAACAGGATTATCATAATACCTTCTACTTATTCTTCCATTTGAAGGCTTATTACAAGATACAGAAGGATTAGCAGACCTCCTACGGTGAATACCATAGAACTAGGCCAGAGTCGCTAAACATACATATCTGACCATGCCAATAGTATCACATTTCAATGTCATATGACTTGTGTATTTTGTGTTTTGACTACCCATAGTCTACAGAGGGACCGAAGGGTACATCGCCAGAAATTATAATGGAAATAGCAAACCATCACTACATGATTCTGTAATAAAAGTAGGCCCTCTATTACTTTCTGATGTCATTATTTTTTTATAATGTAGCCATGGCCGGCTCCCAGTTTCTCCACGAAATATTGATTCGGTGGATCCTGAGAGAAAATTACGAAACGGACATAGACATCGAACTCCTCGCAACAATAAAGTAAAACAAGCTTTGTAATCATTGTCTGACAACAAACCCCTGGAATCGAACTCACATCATTTGTGGCTTGCCTTTTCATGATGGTTACGATGGCCATATGGATAACATGGGTATTGGTGTTATCGGTCGTCGATTACATCATGTAATTACCGATAAGTCATGTCGTAATCAGTATATCTATACACAGGTGTGTAATGAACAAGAGCTACTAGTATTAGCCACATCAATAATCCATCCTGATACTGTTCCTTGTGTTATCAATCTTGTAATACTGAGTAATCAATCCTGATCATGGATGAGCTCCTGGTTAGACAGTACTTTGAATATGTTGAAGATAATCCGTATTGGGGAGGAAGAAAGGTAGATAGATATATGTACATATATCCACCATACGTCCTGTATTCCCCCCATACGACTTGTATCACAGAAGCTATAAAGTGAATGACTATATAGCCTAACCTGAGTGTATTCAAAATACAAGCTGGCTGGTCGGTGAGCAGTACTTACTCCAGACCCCCACCCACCTCTCCATATTGGCATCAGTCCTCCAGTACCATTACAGTTCGGCACTGGAGGACTTCTTTTAACCTGCCAGGGGTCCGGCATTGGTCATTCACCTAGACACGTTCTTCACCTTACCAAATTTACCCATGTTTAACTAAGAATGGCCCACATTGTGGAGCATGTAGCACATATTGAGGTTACTAGATTGTTAACGTTGATGAAATCCAATCTATTGGGCATCAAAAGTAGAACTATACCCCGGTATATATTCTCTATATGGTATGCTAATATACCATAAGTGCTAATGTCTAGAAACTATACGTCTGCAATACAGAAAGGCCTTGAGTATATTTCTGTTTTATTATTGTCACCTAGGTAGAATTTATATCTTAATGTATTATACAGATTCAAGCTTTTATGACCATTCTTTATTGTAGGTATTTGCAGGGCGTCATGTATGAGAGAAGGAATCGCCAAATGTCTTTTGAGCTAGCCTACTGCCAGTCACATTGGCCAATGTTTTCTTAGCAAACAAGCAGTTGTTGCAGTAATGAAAATGGGCCCTGGTCATGTCATCCGAATGTAGGTGGAACCAACCACACACCTTAGAGGCTTTAAGGAAATATTGGTTTTTAAACCTATCAGGGACACTATTAACCATATATACTGATGTGTAGGTACACAAATGGCTTATTTGTTTAATTGAAACCATGCCCTGTATAAATCTTACACTTTACAGAAAGCCATAGATGTATGTGTTGGCAATAAAACATTATACGCGTATCAATACAAGGACATGTATGTCATTGAAATGTGTGCCAACAACTGCCTGAATGGTAATGGTGCAACTTAAAACATTGGCATTGACTAAAATCAAATGACACTGAACTGAATTAGCGTCCATAGCTAGTAGGACACGAGACCTGTCAATGCAAAAATCCCTTCATCTTCTGAAATCGGTAAAAGTGCTCAAAGTTTGAATACTATTTAGAATAATAGCGCCCGTGATACATACATATAAATTTGGTCGATATGGCATTTACCTCGGGCATTTACACTAATAGAATATAGTCTTCAAAGTTCAAGGTTGTTTCCCGGTTTATAAATAACCTTTACTTCCTAAACAAAATCAGTTTATTTTCCAGGTTTTCCCCGTGAACATCTCCCATAGAAACAAACCTTGCATCCTCCATGCCTATTAAAGCTGATCGATGAACGTAAGCCCTCATTTCACGCGCTGAGCCGTCCCGTTTTCGCGGGCTCGTCCCGCGCCATTACATCAGGCGCTCGGCGTTGCAGGGATGTCGTCTGCTGGCCGCGCTTCTGGCGGTTCAATGAATACAGGATTAGAATGGATCCCCCGGGTTCTAATGTTGTCTGCCTTACGTGTCCGGTTCCGCCAAGCAGTGTCACAACATTAGCTGGGGACGGACTGCACGGGGAGTTTATTCAGAGCAACAATGTACTGTAGCAAACAGCGAGTGGTTTTGTTTTATGCATGTAGATTCATGGGTATGTGCCCTGCCTACATGTACGATGGTGATATATTTAACTATAGAATGTGTAACGATAACCTTATGTGAATAAAGATCAGTCAACTAGCCCTATCATGAGTACAACCCTAAAGAGTAGGGCTACACCCATGCATCATTGGTATCATTCTAAGCCCCCCTCCCCAGAATGAAATGTGTGTTTCAAAGCTCAGATGATCAATAGGTCGAATTTTTAAAGTATTTTTTCCTATTCTGTATATAGAAGTGTATGGTTAAATGTGTCAGAGTCTATGATTTACGGTAAGAACATAAGAAATGTGGATAAAAAATGTTAGGGATACGTATTCAAGCTTTGAACTGTTGAACAAGGTTCTTCGTGAAAAGATTGTTGAAAGATTAGGAAAAATGAAAGAGAATTCTTCAAAATTTCTCAAAAAGAAAATTCTTTTTTCCAGTGTCGGTCGGATGACTGGAAACCAACCCTTTTTTTCGACCTGGCCCTGTGGTGTTGATTCCCTGATATTATTCACTAATGCAGCACCAGAAAGTCAGTTGCCAGCACTACATTGGTAGGCCCTACATCACATTTACATTAAAGTTTAAGTCTGATACATGCATGTCATGACTTATCAAACAGGATAATCTCCCAGATGCAGATGCTCATCATATAGGAGATACGCGATGTAATGACGGTCAAAAAGTGATATAGTTCAGTATGGATGTAGAGTACCGAGGATCTGTTTGAAGGGATCATTTTACAAGATGTAAAAGGAAGAGGAATTGTGTACATATCAAACCAAAGCAACAACAAGAATTCCCTGGGTGTGCTCGCAGTTCCCAGTCTGCATCCCTTTTTGATCCCATTCAATTGTAAAACAGCAGGAGGGTTTTGCAAATAAGGGAATATATAGTTTTGCCTGAGAAGCACCTTACCTTGTATGTATAGATTGTATGCAAATTCCTTTATTTTTTACTGAAGTCTTGTAGCTTACTGAGCTGTAATTAGTCATACTCCAGTCTTTAATTTCTTTCATGTAGTGTCGTTTTTGTGCTACCCAAAACCAGTCAGGAAGTAAGATGCTAAAAATTGTGATATGAGTAGGTAACTTTTCAGGAGTCGTCAAGTAGAGGTCTTCCCATTACTAGGATCGCTATTCAAAATAACAGCAAGCAAGGGAGAATTAGACAGAAGGGCCTCCTTATGCAACACACCCATGTAGCAAGCCCGCTCGGGGCCAAATTGGTTTTACCCGGGATAAGGTGGTTCAAAGCGGGCAGTATTCAGTACATGGGTTTTAGGTTCGGCAGATGCTGGGTTTCCAGTCAGGGCCACACAGGGCAGCCCAAATCGGGCAAACCCACTTGAGCCCGTTGGGCTCCCAACGGGTTTTGTCCTCAGCATACGGTCTGGGCCACATTGGGCCACCCGATTTGGGCACTGGTCAGCTTTAAAATGGGCAACCACATTGGGCCCAGGATGGTTTCAAAATGGGCATCCCAATATGGGTACTTAGCTGCGTAAAGTCTTCCCAGTCTGGGGTGAGAGTGGGTTTGGACAGGGCAGCCTCATCTTCTGAACTGTTCTAAACTCTGTGATGAGTGTTCCCCCTCCCTCTCTCTTTTTTGTTCATCCCTCCTCTATCCATCCCCTACCCCTTCCATCTCCTCCTCATTCCACTCAACCTGCCCTGCCCTTTCCCCCTCTCACCCCGCTCCGCCCTGCCCTTCTGTCACCCTGCCCTCCCTGGGCCTCCCTAGGCCACTTAAAAGGGTCTATTTCTCCTCTTTCCTATCCCCTCAGGATGTGTGTGGTGCACATATGCACAGGCACTGACACATTCCTCTGTGAATTTGTGTAATGAGGATCTCACCATGAATATGACCTTAGCTTTCAAAATGGCGTTAAACATCTATTACTCACTCACTCTCACTCCCAGCCCTCACCCTGCCTTGCCCTGCCCTGCTCTCGCCCTGCCCTGCTCTCGCCCTGCCCTGCCCTGCTCTCGCCTTGCCCTGCCCTACTCTCATATTGCCCTGCCCTCCTCTCACCCTGCCCTGCCCTGCTCTCACCCTTGCCCTGCCCTGCTCTCACCCTGCCCTGACCTGCTCTCTCCCTGCCATGCCCAGCTCTCACCCTGCCATGCCCTACTCTCACCCTGCACTGCCCTGGCATCTCCTTCGCTCACATGCCCTGCCCTGCCCTGCTCTCACCCTGCCCTGCCCTGCTCTTACCCTGCCCTGCCCTGCCCTCTTCTCACCCTGCCCTGCCCTCCTCTCACCCTGCCCTGCCCTCCCCCCTCCCTTCCCTCCACCACTGCTGTAGGACACTTTCCCTATATCATTAATACACAGGTAGGTTCATAGTAGGGATCCAGATATTTCATGTAAAAGGCAACACTGACTAGTCCTGGAAAGAACAGCTTCATATCTTTCTTTGTACTAGTAGGCTTGCAAGGTGTATTTGTGGTGTGGGGGCAAACAGGTCCCACACCTGGCTGGGTATAAGAGGACTATATATAGAGGCAATTGAGAAACCAAAAATATCCCCTGCCCCTGTAGGCCAGTCCATGGCAGACTCACTACAAAGTGGTTTCACAGCACTCCAGGCAGAATTCTACTACCCATACCAAACTTATTTCTTTTAGACATAGGACAACTGGAATAGACTACTAAATCAGATATGAAGTAATAATGTGCAGACTTTCTCATAGTCTGGAAATACTTAGATGTTTCTAGTCAAAAGTGCAAATCAAGGTCATCTGAGTAGTAGTGGAATGGCAACACCATTTCTATTGCATGGAACTTGGAACAAGAGCAGATATGCAGAGGTACAGTCATTATGAACTTGAAGGCTCTCTTCTCTACTCCTACATAGGGAATTAGTGGGGGAAGATTGAGGCCAGAATGTCACTTTAATGAATCAAAGTGCCTTGTGTTGGCTGAATGAGTTTAATTCAAATGAATGGTACTGCTCTGCCTTTCCACTTGGGTAGATATTGCATTTACTGCTTTGGTGATGGGGGGCGGGTAGATTAGCTCAAGGATTTGTTGCTTATTGACTTTTTAAAAAAAAAGAAAAGATTTTGGATAAATTTCTCAAAAAGAATCTTTAACATGTCACCAGTAATTTTTCATCAAATCGGGCAGCCCACTTTAGGCCACACCAAAAACCCATGTTAAACGCACTTTGAGCCCAAATCGGTGAGCCCAATTTCAAACAGATCTGTATCCGAATCGGTTAGCCCAGTGTGGCCCAGACCCTTTGCTGAGGACAAAACCCATCGGGCGCCCACTGTGTTAACCCAGTGTGGCCCACATCAGGAGCCCGCTCTGGCCCAGACTCGGGCCACACTATGTTTGCTACCTGGGCAGATCATTTTTAAACAATTAGCTATTAAGAACTTATTATTTAGCTTATCTCCAATAGCCTCCAGGTATGCAATTCATCGGCCAAAGCGAATGTAGTTTTAATGTCTTCTAGGTTTAGTTTTAAAATATTATGTTTTTCCCTTTTTAGTATGATCTGCTTTTAACATCTCTATAGGGAAAAATCTCATACATAGTGCCACTGGTCCTCTATATTAATTGTGGCACATGCATTAATTGAGGGCCCCCCACCCATATTAGGATAACTATGTGTGCCTATATTAGATAAGCCGAAGAGGCCCCTGTGCAAATCCTCAGTACCAGACAGATATACAAACGGATACCACCCACATAAAGCCACATTGAAAAAGAGCGAAAAACGTGTTTAAAGCTTCACGATCTTATCTGTCCAAGCTCACACAAGTTTTCTAACGAGGTGTTGACAACCAGTTGGCCTATGCAAGATCAATACCCTGCAGTAGGATGCTACCATCAATCAGGACACGGGGCCAGAAAGTAAAAGGCAAGGGAAGGAGCAACAGGCAGGAGGCCTCTGCTGTCCACAGTCCGTACTCTCAACACTGGAGGAAATGGAGGATCTGACAAATGAGGAAATTAGGAATCCAAATGTGAAACCCATGGATGTATATGGCAAGGGACTTGATACATTAGGAGTAGAGGTGAAGGAGGGAAGGTTGAAGGAGGGAAATGTAAGCAGTAGCCCTGTCTCAGTTGGACATGGAGTTGGTGATGGAGAAGGTGAGGAGCCACCACAGAGGGAGATACAGGACGACCCCAACCAGGCACTACCATGTAGTGACAAGGAGACAGTAACTAAAGAGTGTATTCAGGAGGAGAATAGAGACACTGAAAGGGCAAAGAATACTGATGGAGGAAAGACTAAAGATGGAAATGAAAAGGAAGAAGATGATATTGATAAGAAGGATCAAGGACAGGGTGGTATGACGTTTAGAGGACGGGTGATTAGAACAGCGTGTGCCCAAGCTGCTTACCTTGCTGTGGTTAGTATGCAACAATAAGTACACATATATATGCTAATAGATATAATGCACATTGTTTGATTTAAAGGCCAGGGGTCTGTTACTCCAGTAGATGATAATAACAGGCTGCTTTAACGCAGTTTTAAGGAAATTATCCAATACAAAGTAAGTACATGTTGAATGTGTTACTCAGATCACATTGATAAGTGATATCAGTAGGGTTGTAATGACATTCTTTTGTACTTGCTTTAACGCAAGTGCAAAGCTTCTTGCCACTAGCAACTATGTGACAAAAGATAGAGTATAGTGAGTGATAATTGAAATAATTGTCAAAAATAAGCAAAGTTGGGACATAACTTTGCGTTAATGCAAGTATAGTATTATTATGAATAGTAGTAGAAATTGGTAGTTTAACTAAGGCAACCAGTACCACACCAGCAGGTCGAATACATACTTACAAAACACATGAGTCTTATAATATTCATGATAGCAACATTGAATGTTATTTAATCATCAATAAACATAAGATTATTGATATGGAAACATATGAAAGGCTTGAAATATAATACATTCATTTTAGCTTTTTTGCGAAAATAAGCTTAGAATAATGTATTATATACCATTCCAATGGTGAGAAAATGAGGAATTCAGATATGTATGTTAGATTTTTGTGCGACAAGGCCTGATTTCTTCTAGATTTTCCATGAAAGAAAGTATTAGCTCTCATTATTACCATTATTTCTGATGATATATATATATATATATATATATATATATATATATATATATATATATATATATATATATATTTCTATTGGTACAAATTCTTTATTGTAGAGGAGATTTATATACAGTGCATGTACCTTTTTTCCTTTTTTTGTATAACATTTCTACAATAAACTGAGGAAGAAACAGTTATCAAACTGGCAATCACCTCCATAGACTTCTTGATCTTTCAATATGTATAGCAGTGTACTTCACTTTTATAAGCTTTGTATGACACATAGCACTATTAAACCCATTGCCTAGATGATATAAGGCAGTCTGTCTGATGTTATATAGACTGTCTACTTTGATGGTATAGTAGACTTATTTTAGTAAGAGTAAGAAAGCTGGCGAAATGCTGGCAATATAAATAGTACCTTATCTTTGCACAATATATATATATATATATATATATATATATATATATATATATATATATATATATATATATATATATCAAATTACATACAACACTAGTGTAATTACTGCACATTTAGGGATTATAAGAGACTACTGAGACACTTGCCATGGCATAGTGTGAACAAATTTACGCTAGTCCTTGCTTTATGTCCTCGAACAAGTCTTTTTTAGTTCTTTCTTTGAACTTCTCTTTGTCCTCAATGGACTTAACCTTATTATTAAGATGATTCCAACAGTGGACAGTTTTAAATTAAACTCCATGCTCATACCCCAGGTAGCAAACATGGTGTGGCCCAAGTCTGGGCCATAGCGGGCTCCTGATGTGGGCCACACTGGGTTAACACAGTGGGCACCCGATGGATTTTGTCCTCAGCAAATGGTCTGGGCCACACTGGGCTAACCGATTTGGGCACAAATCTGTTTGAAAGTGGGCTCACCGATTTGGGCTCAAAGTGAGTTTAACATGGGTTTTTGGTGTGGCCCAAAGTGGGCTGCCTGATTTGATGAAATATTAGTGGTGACATGGTAAAAATTCTTTTTAAAAAATTTATCCAATATTTATTCTTTTTTTCCAAAAGTCAATGAACAACAAATCCTTGAGCCAATCTCACCCTCCCCCCCTCAATCACCAAAGCAGTAAATGCAATATCTACCTGAGTGGAAAGCCAGAGCAGAACCATCAATTTGAATCAAACTCATTCAGCCAACAGAAGGCACTTTGATTCATTAAAGTGACATTCTGGCCTCAATCTTACCCCACTACTTCCCTATGTAGGAGTAGAGAAGAGAGCCTTCAAGTTCATAATGACTGTACCTCTACATATCTGCTCTTGTTCCAAGTTCAGTGCAATAGAAATGGTGTTGCCATTCCACTACTACTCAGATGACCTTGATTTGCACTTTTGACTAGAGACATCTAAGTATTTCCAGACTATGAGAAAGTCTGCACATTATTACTTCATATCTAATATAGTAGTCTATTCCAGTTGTCCTATGTCTAAAAGAAATAAGTTGTGTATGGGTAGTAGAATTCTGCCTGGAGTGCTGTGAAACCACTTTGTAGTGAGTCTGCCATGGACTGGCCTACAGGGGCAGGGGATATTTTTGGTTTCTCAATTGCCTCTATATATAGTCCTCTTATACCCGGCCAGGTGTGGGACCTGTTTGCCCCCACACCACAAATACACCTTGCAAGCCTACTAGTATAAAGAAAGACATGAAGCTGTTATTTAGTCAGTGTTGCATTTTACATGAAATATCTGGACCCCTACTATGAACCTACCTGTGTATTAATGATATAGGGAAAGGGGGACTACCTATCTCCTACAGCAGTGGTGGAGGGAGGGGAGGGGGGCAGGGCAGGGCAGGGTAGGGTGAGAGGAGGCCAGGGCAGGGTAGGATGAGGACAGGGCAGTGTGAGGGCAGGGCAGGACAGGGCAGGGTGGGGTGAGAGCAGAACAGGGCAGGGGATGGCAGGGCAGCGTGAGAGGAGGGCAAGGGAGGGCAGGGCAGGGTAAGGTGAGAGGACACCAGGGCAGGGCAGGTGAGGGCAGGGGATGGCAGGGGATGGCAGTGGATGGCAGGGAAGGGTGAGAGGAGGGCAAGGAAGGGCAAGGGAGGGCAGGGTGAGAGGAGGCCAGGGCAGGGTAGGATGAGGGCAGGGCAGTGTGAGGGCAGGGCAGGACAGGGCAGGGTGGGGTGAGAGCAGGACAGGGCAGGTGAGGGCAGGGGATGGCAGAGCAGGGTGAGAGGAGGGCAAGGGAGGGCAGGGAAGGGTAAGGTGAGAGGACACCAGGGCAGGGCAGGGGATAGCAGGGGATGGCAGGGAAGGGTGAGAGGAGGGCAAGGGAGGGCAAGGGAGGGCAGGGCAGGGTAGGGTAAGAGGAGGCCAGGGCAGGGCAGGGCAGGGTGAGGGCAGGGCAGGACAGGGCAGGGTGGGGTGAGAGCAGGACAGGGCAGGTGAAGACAGGGGATGACAGGGCAGGGTGAGAGGAGGGCACAGGATGGCATGGGATGGCAGGGCAGGGTGAGAGAAGGGCAAGGGAGGGCAGGGCAGGGTGAGAGGAGGGCAGGGGAGGGCAGGGCAGGGTAAGGGAGGGCAGGGGAGGAAAGGACAGGGCAGGGGAGAGCAGGGCGAGAGAAGGTGAGGGGGAAAGGGTAGGGCAGGTTGAGGGGAATGAGGAGGAGATGGAAGGGGTAGGGGATGGGTGGAGAGGGCAAAGAAAAGAGGGAGAGGGAGGGGGAACACTCATCACAGAGTTCAGAACAGTCCAGAATATGAGCCTGCCCTGTCCAAACCACTCTCACCCCAGACTGAGAAGACTTTATGCAGCTAAGCACCCATCTTGGGATGCCCATTTTGAAAGCATCCTGGGCCCACTGTGGTTGCCCATTTTAAAGCTGACCAGTGCCCAAACCGGTCAGCCCAATGTGGCCCAGACCATATGCTGAGGACAAAACCCGTTGGGAGCCCAACGGGCTCAAGTCGGTTTGCTCGATTTGGGCTGCCCTGTGTGGCCCTGACTGGAAACCCAGCATATGCCAAACCTAAAACCCATGTACCGAATGCTGCCCACTTTGAACCACCTTATCCCTAGTTAAACCAATTTGGCCCCGAGTGGGCTTGCTACATGGGACGCTGCACAAGTAGAAAGCATACAATATAGCGTGGGTGTCTGACTTTCTCTGGTATATCTTGGTCTGATGTCTAAATATATCTCACACTTGCTTCTCTTAAATGCATAGTTTTGTATATGTGCCTCTCGCCTTGTGCTCAAATATGAATTTTTTAACCTTTGATGTAGGGGTAAAGTGGGTGTCTTAATTTCTAAATTTTCACAAATTTTTAAACCTCTGTAATTTCTCTAACTCTATATTCTGACCATCATAAAGGACATCACCCTGATCAAAAATTGGTAACACATAAGTCTTATATATTTGTAACAGTACATTGTTTGGTAAGTAGAATCTGATCCTAGACATAGTGAAAAGCCTAAAGGAGACATTTTTCTACTTTATATGTTGTTTCATATTAAGTTTGTTGTCCAAAATAATTCCCAGGTATTTATAGCTCTGAACATAGCCTAAATATTTATTGTCAATTTTGATATTGGGCCTAATATTTTCTTTATTTATGTTGATGGTATGAAAATGGTGGATTTTGTTTTGTTTAAATTAAGACTCAATTTATTTCCTTTACACCATTCACTGAATAGCACCAATTCATCCTGCAATCGTGCCTCAGCAACATGTTTATTTTTATCACTTGCATATATGACCGTGTCATCCGCATACAATAACACCTTACAATGCTTAAATAACTGTACCATGTCATTAGCACATATAGAAAATAAAGTGGGGCCTAAAACTGATCCTTGTGGTACCCCTTTTGTTATACCTATTTCTTCAGATAGGTGTTTGTTGACAAGTGACTGTTTGATAGATAATTATCTAAAAGTTCCAAGAGTTTCCCTTTAATCCCATAATTTCTCAATTCTTTTAAAAGAATAGAGTGGTCTACTGTATCAAAAGCCTTAGAGAAATGTGCATAAATAGTTACTGTCAAATTCCCCTTATTCCTTTGTGTTACTATATCATCTGTAAATTTTGAAATCGTGTCTAATGTGGAACACCCTGGCCTGTACCCACCCTGCATATCTGTTGAAATATTGTTACTGTCAAAATGAGTATAGATTCTCTTGTTCATAATTTTTTCTATAATTTTCGAGGGTAATGGCAATAAGGAAACAGGTCTTAAATTATTCACTTTGGATTTATCCCCTCCCTTTGGAATCGGTACAACAGTTCCCTTCTTCCAGGATGATGGAATTTCAGTGCTGGTAAATACTAGATTCATCATGTGTGTAATTTGGTCTGGGATAGTAAGAAAAGCTTCTTTTCATACTTTGCTTGATAAATTCTGTAACTGAGGAAGACTTATTAATATTGATAGCTTTACATTGCTCAGTGACCTCTTCAACATTAGTAACACATGTGTCTATGTGTACATCACTCACAGTGCCATGAAATACCCAATCTCCCACAATTGACCTAGCCAATTTCTCCCATATAGTTCCGAAGTAATTATTAACAAAATCAGGCTGTTCCCTATCATTGAGTGGCATACTATTATCATCCACCAGTCGTATTTCCTGTCGTGCATTCTTAGACATTGGTAACACAGAGCCAATATGCCTCCAGAATTGCTTTGGATCATCATGATGCCTCTCACATTTCTCCATAGAGAATCTCTTTTTTGCAGCCTTGGCCTCATTATTACATCTATTTTTTGCCCTTTTTAACCTATCCCAATCTTCAGGTTTCTTTGTCCTCAATCACCCTTTCCAACATTTCATTTGTCATCCATTTCTTTTTTATTTCCCTCACATTATATGTCTTAATAGGCTAAGCCCTATCCATATACTCAGTCACTGTATGTACTATTTATTTCCAACAATCCTCAGCATTAGTATGTTTATAATAGGTGTGCCAATTGTGTGCCTGTATGTGCTGTTTCATAATTTCCCCATCATATTTCTTTAGGCAATGTCCACTGAACTGTACCTTCTTATTGGCTGAATACACTCTTTTCTTTGATATATAAACCATCTCATGGTCACTCACATTCAAAGAGATTATCCCTGACAAATGTATATCTAATACATTAGTGAAAATCAAATCTTAACAGGTATCCCTATCAGAACTTCTAGTAGCCTCATGTATGTATTGCTTTAGTCCCAATGATAACATGTTATTCAACAAATCATTTTTATGGTTGCTTTCCTCAAACATATTGATGTTCATATCACCTAATACTACAATATCAACATTGGCATGCCTTAACAGTGTATCTGTAATGTAATCAATTTGGTTTACAAAAGTCTTTTTATCACCTACTGTTGGCAGCCTGTATGTATTCACAATGAACATATCCCGGCTATCTGTTTTCATAATACTTATAATTTGTGCTTCAATATCCGGGGTGCTCATATTGAGATCACTATCCTGCATGTCAGAGTATGTAATACCTTCTTTAATATATGTGACCTGAACTGGGAAAAGGGACATTATTTCCCCTGAAATAAGGTTCCTTTTCGCAGATTCTGTCACATAATTATACTCCCAAACCCCCTCCTCTCCCTTCTCCTGGCCTCCTTGGTCTGTCCAATCTACAAAAGGTATAACCCCTCAAATTATATAGTAAACCGGAATCCATATCATCCAACCATGTTTCCGATATACACAATATGTCCAGATTTTTGTTATTAAAGGATGACTCCAAATCAATAATATTTCTAATACTTCTTGCGTTAAGCTACTTATATGCGTGCATATAAGTAGTGATAAATTGACAGGATCAGTTCCCAATTGTATCACCAGATGTCACTACTATGTACAGGTATGGGTTATGTAATGACTACAGTTTATTATAGGATGTCAATAATTTCTAAATTCCTTGTAAATTAAATTGTGTCACACATGAGGAATCATTACCAGATCTTGGAGACACTTATGTAGCTCCGTCTATTCGCACTGGTGTTGAATGGTTTAGACCATGCCCATTGGATTGTGATGGCATTCATGTTCTAGATGGCATGTACCTCCAACTCAACCCACATGCTTTCTTTGATGAATGCATGGGGTTTGAAGAGGTGGATCATAATTATGCTTATATCCTAGACGGTGTGCACAAAGGGTTCAGAATAGTTGATGCTGCATATGAGGGCTCTTATTTTAGAGAAAATTACCATTCTATTATCAAGAAAGGTGTAAAATCCCAAATGGATGATCTGGTAAGGAAAGAGTTACTTGATGGTAAGGTCAAAAAGGTTCTTGATAGACCCCAGTGTATACATTCACTGGGGGGCTATTTTAAAACCAGATGGCAGCCTTTGACCCATAACAGATTGCAGTCGAGGTGATCCTAATGATAACTTAAAAAGTATCAATGACTTATGGATACACCTTGCCAAGTGTTTCAGTATACCCAAGTGGATGATGTTACTAATATCGTACACAAAGGTTCCTTTTTATGTGTATTAGACATCCAATCTGCTTATTGTAGTATAGCTGTGCATCTGAATGATCGTTGCAAACAGGGATTTGTGTGGAATCTGGATGGTACGCCAGAATTCTTTGAAGATCAAGCCTTATCGTTTGGTCTTAGATGTGCGCCATACATTTTTACACAAATTACTGAATTTATCATGCGGTGTATGAATCGCAGAGGTTTCTTTAATGTTTTAGTTACCTCGATGACTTTGTCATTGTTGCTGATAGTTATGAGGAGTGTGTGAGACGTCAGGCTGTGATGATAGATTTACTTCGGCGTCTCGGTTTCCATATTGCTTGGAAAAAGGTCTTATGCATTCTGATGCACAATGTTGAAACCTTTTATGTGATTTAAGCTATTAAATATTGTATTCAATTCTGGCGTGTGTTACAGCAGATCATCAACCCCTTTATTTTATGATTTCCATCATCAGTCCAGCATCACCCATATCGGCACCAGGCCCTTATATTACCCACTATGTGGCATTTCTGGCTTGGGACTTCAAGAGCTGTCGGGGGTTGTACGTCTGGCAACAATACTTTAAAAGATATATACCTATATAAGGATAATAACACTCAGGAAACATAAGCAAATGTCATAGAACAAAATATTAGTAATTTATGGTAAAGTATCAGTTGGTGCCGCTACACAGCGTGCATCTGATTACTTAATAATATTCATATTTTCATAACAGTAAATACAGCAAGCATAAATTTATGGATTATCAGTTGGTCCCGCTACACAGCGTGCAATCGATGAATCAAAATCAGTCTGTTTGTATTAATATGAAACATTAGATAACATAATTTGCATGTACATATGAAATCACAGAAATGAGGTAACCCAATCATTAATGAAATGAGGTATCTATGGTGGTCAGTGTTAACTCATTAAATAGTAATAACAAGTCACCCTACCTTCAGTGGATTTCAGCAACAACTGGTCTGTAATTATTGTATACTACCTTTTCTACTCCAGGTAATGGGTGTCTATTGAATGTAGTGTTTATATGAGATTTCAGAATGTGTCCCCACTTCTTGAGAAGTGTAGCTGTAGGATGTAATCCATCTGCGAGTAGCTCATACTTATCCACTCTTTCACCATAGTCTTTGTAGTGTATCGCCATTTCTGACCTGATGAGATCATTAGTATGTACAGTATACAGCTGTAGAATAGACTTGCTGCTTTGGGTACATATATGTATTGAGAGGTGGTAGATGCTCGGTCCTACCCCTGCCCCTCCACTCCCCATCCCTCCCTGCAAGTACCCTGCAACACCCTCATGGGTGTGGAACTGCCCCTGTTCTAAATTCTACTACAAAGACTCATTGCAGAGTCATGCTTAACTCACGGTTACAGTAAAATCCACAGATATTTCTGAAGTTCCTTCAGTGAATGTGACCTTCATTCTGTTTCCTTGTCAGTTATCCAGCTATGAATGGTAATGCATTTATTTCCACCAAAGTTATTGAGACTAAACCTTGACAAAGTCACTTTATGACTTGATCACCTGCTCTATGTAAGGAATCTCTGCAGACTCTTTTATGACCCCCATATAGATTCTTTACAGAAACTTTTTATTTGGAAAAAAATGTACATATATGAGAAATGAGTGTGTCTTGCGTACATGTACACACTGAAGTTGATACTACATGAAAAAAAAACAAAGTCCAATTTCCAGTTTCAAAGTTATAAAAGATTGATTATTTATTAAGCCAGTCCCTTGATATGCTACTATATCAGTATTATTATGTTGATTGACAATTTGATAGCATGTCATAGAAATCCTGCAAGTATGCCTACTCATATCTTTTTTTATACTTGCTGAAATGCAATCACCCTACTTTCCACTAGCATCTATTAGAGGAAAAGACCCCAGGGTCCACATTGTGAGCCCAGGGTCTGTTACTTCAATTTAATATTGGGTCATTCCATTATAAATGGGCAGATTCTTAGAACTTTCCCTGCATAACCCTCTCAGATCTGGATAATTTGCCTTCTATATTGAGATGTATATAGGTTATGACCATGTGCACAATTGTAACTTCCAAGTCCCATTGGTTCCTGAGATTTGGGCCCTTACATATGAGAGGGTTTGACCATTGTTTTCAAAAATCTCAATTTTGTGTCGATGTCAGTGTGTAATATTTTCAAATTACAATGAGCTAGAGGTATGGCATTGCTTGGGTCATCATTTACATCCCTCCATTCCAGGGAAATGCCAAAATAGTGAGGGTAACATAAAGGCTTAGTCTTGTAGCATAGGGTCAATGCTCGCTTGTTACGTGTGACTAATTAAAGGTAGTATTATCTAAAATCTGGCTAATTCAAGATTGACCAATATTTTCTCTTAATAACTTCTTGAGATGTTAGTTTGATACTGAGTTAACATGAGGAAAAGAAAAAAAAAAACACACAAAAAACGTAGGTCACAGGGAGTGAATTTAAGTTTGCTGGTCTTAACTATAGCCGTTTATGAGGATTTCTTTTTACATTAAATTCCACAGAAAAAATCCTTCCAACAATTTCTTAACCAAACTTCATGGCTGTGTACATATGACCATTTTAGAACCAAGAAAATTTCTTGAATAGAATAATACCATCATTATTTCCTTAAGTATAGGAATCTATGGGTACAGGAAATATTAAATCAAGTGATAAGAATGGGTAGAATGCCAATTTATCACAGCTATTGTGCTAATACAGAAGTGTTATGACATGTATGTTGGGAGTGTGAGTAAATATTGTCATATTTGGTTGTTTCTTTTGTTTTGCCACCAGGTTTCGTTTGTATAGATCCTGTCTACTAGCTTTAAAGCCATCAGAAAATCATTGTGGTATGATATCATATATATGAGTGTGAGAGAGAGAGAGAGAGAGAGAGAGAGAGAGAGAGAGAGAGAGAGAGAGAGAGAGAGAGAGAGAGAGAGAATAAGGAAAATCTAAATCAAAAGAACAAAGTGTCGACGACATTGGTATTTTCAAAACTATTTTCAACTACTACACTGTCATAAAGGTGTTAAGAAATTAAACATGTTTAGGGTGATATTGTGCTTTATAATCACATGGCATTTTTTGTGTTTAAAACCTAAACACATGGAGGTTGTAAACACAATATTGGACATTTTCCAGCATCTAAACACCATAGTGTTTAAAGGACCCCTCTTAATCCCCTGATACTTAATCCCACCTGACTGGTAACCTAGGTAACCAATCTGTGTGACAGTGATGGATGTCACTTATTTGGACATGTGGTGGATAATCCCATTAGGAGCAGGCTAACTTAAGATGGCATGCTTATACATTAGTATCAAATTACATTCCGACTCTCAAGTTAGTCCCTGTCTACCCATATACTGTCAGTCTTAGGCAGTCAGTCCATCACAGAGACAGGAAAGGGAAACTGTCATATAGACCTACTGAACTATACATAGGAACTGTTACATAGTAGGTAAGTTTCTCTCATAGTTCTATTTGGAAACTTTCTAAGCCAATAAATAATTGGAATTGCTTTCTCATATACAAGACAAATACTCAACAACATCCAATTGATATACAATTGACTTCTTATTTCATACAGTAAACTTCATCACAACTTGAAACTAAATGTCTTCTCTCTTTTCAGGTTCCTTTTAGTGAGATGAATCCCCAACCACAGAATCACCAACTACAATGGATTACCATAGATCTACATTCAGGAAGGATGGAATACTCTATTAGATTACTTCTAAGTGATGTTTCCCCCAGCCCAGAATAAAAGCAAAACACCTAAACACATTATGTCCAAACACAATGATAATCTAAACACATCAGAGCCTAAACACTAGCTTTTTCTAACCACTTTCTGTCTAAACACCTTCAATTCTAAACATGTTTAGGGTCTTAACGCATTCCAAAAAGTGGGACAACATTGTGTTTAGGCATGTGTTTAGATTCTAAACACCTGTTCCAAGAGTGTAGTACTACAGGGGTGGGGGTGCAAGTTGATGCGAATTTAAAAGAGACGATGATGTCAAACCCTCTGCAAGGTATAGACCATGGCAAAAGATAACCTGATGTTAAAGACTCTTTTTGTCGAAAGGTTGTGATCAATGACTTCCATCACGGACCTGAAAGACTGGATTCGAATCAGTATAGCATTGCAGTCTATCAACGGTGCCATGGGTCGCTGGTGGGAGAAATGGGAACTACTAATGGTAGGCCTTAACATGACTTACAGAAGATAATTTTTTTGCCCCACTTAGCTTTGTCACAGCTCTTTGGTTCAAAAAGCATCAGAGAGCCCTTGATCTATAGTTTCTGACAGACCCTATTTCATCATGATATCAAAAGTGGATATTTTTGAGAAAAGGCTCCGATTATGAAGACTTTTTTGAAAAATTGCCAAAAATTGAACCCCTCCTAGAAAATTTTCTTATCATGATTTCCATCGGAAATCACTTGGGTCACTTGGATGAAGAACATAGCTATCCAAATCCTTTTGAATTATGGATCTATCGTGATTCTAAGTGACAAAAGAAAATTATCTCCTGACTGCCACTTTATGAGTTCGGGGCTGAATTAGCTTTATATTTCTATCAGAATGACCAATCCAAGATAATCTTTTCCCCAACTTAGCTATGTCACAGCTCTTTGATTTAAAAGCATCAGAAAGCCTTTGATTTGTAGTTTCTGACTGACCTTATTTCGTCATGATATCAAAAGTGGTTATTCTTTTAGAAAAGGCTCCAATTTTGAAGATTCTTTTGAAAGATTGTCAAAAATTGCCCCCATCCTAAGATTCTTTCTTCTCCTTATTTCCATAGGAAATCACTTGGGTCACTTAGATGAAGAACATAGCTATCCAAATCCTTTTGAATCATGGATCTATCACAATTCCAAGTGACAAAAGAAAATTATCTCCTGACTGCCCCTTTATGAGTTTGGGGCTGAATTAGCTTTATATTTCTATCAGAATGGCCAATTTCAGATAATTTCTTTTCCCAACTTAGCTATGTCTCAGCTCTTTTATTTAAAAAGCATCAGAAAGCCCTTGATTTGTAGTTTCTGACTGACCTTATTTCATCATGATATCAAAAGTGGCTATTTTTGAGAAAAGGCTCCGCTTTTTAAGATTTTTTCTTAGAAAAATTGCCCAAAATTGCCCCCTCCTAGAAAGTTTTCTTCCCATGATTTCCATCAGAAATCACTTGGGTCACTTAGATGAAGAAAATAGCTATCCAAATCCTTTTGAATCATGAATCTATGAAAATTTTGGGGAAAGAGAAGAAAATTATCTCCTAAGGATCAGTGACTGCAAGATTTTGTAGGAGGCTTCCATAGTTACCCACCAGGGGGCAGCACACTCACTTGTCTCTCTTTTACAGATATACTGTTCTCATTGCATAGATAACCTATCTGTGCATTACCATAATGGTTAATTATAGTTATAGCTACAAAAATTACATATCATTTGTAAGAATAAGTTATGAATAAAGAGAATATAAGATGTTTAACATGCTGGCTCTGTGCTGCCACCTAGTGACACATAAGGATTTCCATTACCATCTAGTGACAGATGGTAAAACCACACCCATGGCACACCTCTCCCAAAGAATGCCTTTTTTTCATATCCAGTGTTTCAGGTCCGTGCTCATCATCATTTAAGATAATGGCTAAAATCCATTTTTTGGTTATAGCTTTGCTGATCATCTCACTATTACATTTGTACTAAGATATAGAATTGCAATTGATACCACAGACCCTCAACCTAGGGATGATCGGCCCTTCCATGCTGGACCTGGAGATGCTCACCAACTCCAGCACCCAGGAGATGTCCACTGTCTTCACCTGGAGGGCCCTACTTGGCCTTATTGCCAGTCTCGTTCTTGGACCACTCCTTGATCACGTTAATAAGTTCTTCGTTGTGGGCGTGGCACTAGCGGCTGATGTTATCTTCATCGCCGCAGCCCCCTGGAGTACCCATATTGCAGCCTTGCTGGCCACAATGGCACCTCCAGAGTTCTTCAACTCTGCCATTGGCATGGGTAAGTCAAAACTATAATTCTATCATTGGCATGGTTAGGTCTAAGTCTACACTGACTTCCTATTCATAAAATGCGTTATATTTGTGACTATCTGAAGAGAAACTAGAATAAATTTCGTTGAAAGTTGCACTTAACATAATTATGCTCTTTGGATAGATAATACTTCGAAATTCTGAAATAAGTAGACTATGCAGCATGGGCCTACATTTTGTATATTGATTCGCATATGGGTAGGCTAATGTGAATGTCTTTGGGGACGCTAGGTACATTCATTATGCTCATAGATAAAGATTGCGCTGCTGATATGGATCACCTAAAGTCACATTTTTTTTTTTAAATTTCAGGAACCCATCTCATCTGTATATCCATTTGGGGGCAGACTCGGGACCCTCACTCCAGGCCCTGAATCTGATGGCAACCATTGGCTACGCCCTGAGTCCCCTTCTCTGTAAGCCTTTCCTGGCACCTTCTGCAGCAGTCCTGAACAAGAATTCCTCAGGACAAGACTCATGGAACGTATCTTTGGCCAGT
This sequence comes from Acholoe squamosa, assembly GCA_949317995.1. Classification (NCBI taxonomy): domain Eukaryota; kingdom Metazoa; phylum Annelida; class Polychaeta; order Phyllodocida; family Polynoidae; genus Acholoe; species Acholoe squamosa. The sequence continues at coordinate 27,228,166 of OX439035.1, read as the reverse complement.
AAAAATGGGATTGTGGTAGAAAGGCTAAATAATGCTTCGTTTTCTGCTTATAATCTTATTCCAGGTAATAGCTCTTTGCAGACAGATAGGAGACCTGTGGCGGAACCGGAGACGAAGATCCAATATGCATACCTAATTGTTGCAATTTATGACCTTTTAATAGCATGTGCAATTTTTGCGATTTTCATCAAGGATGGTGCCAAAATTCATATTAAATCTTCTGAGAAAGATAGTGAAGAAGAACTTGTAGATAAGAAAAGATCAAACAGGTTTGTCCTAACCATCTGTATATTATTCTTTTTGTTCAATATATTTTATGGGGGTATTGAGGTTGGGTATGCAGGTCTCTTGATGACCTTTGCTGTCAAGTACTTAGGCTGGAGTAAAGCTGACGGCACTAATGTCACTGCTCTTCTGCAGATCTCAAATGCCATTGTCACAGCTGCAGCCATTTTGATTTCTAGATGGGTGCGTGCGCAGACTATGTTGCTAGGGAGTATTGGAATAGTGACAGCAGCCATGTTGGTACTATCACTAACTGTAGAGAATACCCCTGCCACACTATGGCTATGCACTGCCTGTCTTGGGATAGGTTATGCCACTATTATGCCATGTTCTTATACTTGGGTCAATGATATCATGGTGGTGACAGGCAAATTTAGCTCTGCCTATTGGGCAGGGTTCTTCACTGGTTTCATGTTGGTGCCAGCTATTACAGGCCAGTTGTTTTATCATGTTCATCCAATGTGGCTACCCTATGCTATCTTTATCTGCAGTATTGGCATGTTTGTATTCTTTGTTATTATAAGTGTGGTAATATGGCACGATAATCGACAACAGAAAGAGGTTGAAAAATAGACACCATCATGATGTTACATGCCTTATTAGAAGATTTGATAGCAAAGTCATCATTTTCCTATGAATAAAACATAGCCAGAATGGCCTCTCTAAAATGTGGTCAAAATGGTCTCTATCACTGCCATAGCTTCAGTAAAGATTTAATAGCATGGGTAAGTGATTCTCTTTATGCGTGCTAAATCAAGTATATGTGTACCCATCGAAGTAAGTAGAAAATTATAAGTAATAGATATTGGTAAGCTACCATGCTATCATGGTGAGTGCGGCTTATACATACAAAACATTCCATACTATGTACTTAACATATTTCATTTCCATGTAACTGTGTATTTCAATAATAAATGAACAAGTTTCAATTTCATAACAAAATAACCTTTATTTTGGGTTTATGATGCATTACTTGTTTAGAACATGTACGCACACTATAAGTAGACCGACGTTGTATGAAACATTTTGACGAGACATCATTACATACACATATCTGCTTTAACAGTGTTCATGTATGGCACCTACCTTAAAGGACGATAGGTGCCTAGATACCATTAGATAGGTATCCACAGATGACAATCATAACATGATTCAAAATGATAAAATGAATAGTTGCCTTATCCCTACACATGCAGATCTCTGTGTTTGGCATGATAACAGTAGAATTGTGGGGTGTTCGGAAGAAAATATCAAACTTGACAACGCTTGTCACTATTATGCGTCAACTCTGTTTGAAGTTTTTCTGCGAATGCTCCCACTGTTGTGCTTCATGAGTAGTGTAGTAATGTTATATCAGAGTATATCATATTCATATAATTATGCCACTTTGCTTGTTACACACCTGATTATTTCAGGAAAGGTTGCAAGTATATTGAGAATAGGTAATATTGTAGGTTTACCCACCCTTTTTCTTTCACAATTGCATTTTGAGATGCCAAATTTGATATTATATACAAGGGTATACGATTACATGGTATCAGGATAGGAATTTCATGGAATATACTAAATACTGTTATAAGTAATTTACAAGGCTATAGTCTGTGGATAGAATAGGAATAAGGTGTTCCCTAGTCAATCGCTTTATGTCTGTGGAGAATATGATATTTACATACTGTGTGCATTATATAAAAGATGAGGTTTTTTTTAACACTAAAGACAATTTTATCTATTGTATACATTCTGAAACATGTAATTAAGGGGGCTTGTATTCCTTCTATACAGCATAAATCGCCATTTGTGCACAGCAGATTAGTTAAATGTTGACTTTTCACAATATCACATAGGTCCTATCGGAGCCACACTCTACGCTCAGGAGGAAGATCGCATTTGATATTGTATTTTCTCCTTAGAAATAAACGTGCAATGAAAACATATAGTCTGATATTATGGGATACAATTGTGAGCAGTCAATATATACAATAAAATATAGTGTGTTTGTGTGCAATTGATTGCTTAGGTTGCCATGCAGGTATAGTAGTTTGTGATTTGGAAACTTTGTAATCAACGTTCCTTGTTGATACCAATGCATTTCCTACAGTGTCTATTTTGCATACAGATGCAAAATAGATAATCGCTCCATCGTTTCTTTGACAATGAAGCAAAACATTTCAATTCTAAATTCCTGGAGATACCAGCTTAATTTCCACCATGACAAGTCACTTTATAATACATACATTTTCATCATCAATTCTACTGCTATGTCTTTATATTCCGATATGGATTGTATTGTAAAGGCAACAGGAGTCTGAAAGCATTTCTTTTACTTAAATCTGTCCACTTCCCCCATTCCTAGAGGTAAAGAAGGTGATACAATGGTGTTAACCATACAGATTCCTATCAGTAATGGGTCTCAATGTGCAGATTCTAATGTTAACGCTGTAGAGCAAACATCAAATAGAAACATATATGATAATAAATCTATACATATTCATTTACACTGCAAGAATTGTGTCATAATGCTCTAAGGCCAAAAAAAGTTGTATGTTCCAGGTAAAATACCGAAGGATATTGGTAGGGTAGGTCATTTTATTCTTTATTTTTAATTTTTGAACTGCTACAATGCCTCACGGCGAGTCGCTGTGGGTCATGGTGACTCACAGACAACTAAACTGCCTATAAAGCCCCCCCCCCATACCCTGTTTTGCTAGGTAGATCGGCTTACCTGAAACATACAATCCTATTTTGGCCTATTTTACCTGAATCAATAATATCATTATTATAAGCAAAGGGACTGTTCAATCAATATACATGCACAGTGCTGTCTTAAGATTGAGCCTTTAATATGGCAACCTTTATGACAGTAAACCCTAAGACAACCTAATAAAATGTCTACATTGCCATGATGGATATTTTGTCATTCTAGCTTCTACATAGCTACTAATGATTTGCATTCTATCTACATAATCTAATCAATATGGCATGTAAAAGGTAGGGCACTCTTTGTGAATAAAATCCCAGATTTTCAACAAAGCATGACTAGTTCTTCGCAGGTCGATGTTAACACCTTCCTCTTAAAGGAGATCTCCCCAAACTCAATCTAAGTTAGACATAAACTATTATCTAATAAAATCAAACTATCTACAATACCATAACCCCCCTCCCGCGTATAAGCCCCTCCCAGACTTTCTGCAATACTTATAAGCAGCAGGTGGGTACTGACTTCTTGTAGATATAGAACGGTACATCCAAGTCTCCTACTCCTCTATAATCTAGGCCTTAAATATGACAGAACCAAGTTTTATATGACATCCAATATTTACTACGTAGATACTTTGTCTCAGATCTCTACTTCTCCTGGCTTCTACTTCAGTAAAACTGTGTAGCAATGACCACATTTTAGTTACTAAATCACAATGTCTTCCTCTCACCCACATATATACCGGGTATTATATTTGATTTGCATGGCTAAGTATGCGGTGATATTCAATTTCTGAGTAAGTTTATCGTCTTTTACATATAACACGGTACATCAAAGAGAAATGCTAGCGTTTGTTTCGCAAAATTGTCTGTCACTAGTATTGGGTTAGAGCCCGAAGCAGCGGCAAGTGTATGACATTAATAGGTGATATTTGTGCTAAATGGCTCCAATAAAACAGTGATGGATTTTTATCGTTCTAACACATTTCTGATAAGCCACTGGTCACAGTTTATTCCCCTTTTCTTTTATTTGTGATTTTCATTCCTACATAATTCCCTATGTTTAAGTGCTCACTGATATACATGTAGAATGAATTTCTTGAGGTCACTGTTCCAACATTTATTGATGTCACGAACAGTTCTTCCCATACAATCCTTTAGCTCCTGAGTAACAAAGTATTTCCTAATGGTGCGAAGGGGCATAAATCTAATGGCAACGCTTAATCGATAGCACCAGAATCTAGACACTGTTAAACCCTTTTGGCAGGAGATCTGGCCTACTTCTACTTATTGGGGTTATACGTAATCCCCAGTGCCTATATGGTGGAATAGGTAATACATTGCGTAGTCTAACGGGAGAAGATGAGACCATGGATTAATTAATAATCACCATTACTTCTGGTGTACTTATTTACTGAAACATTGAAAATGGGATTTGTTAAGGTTCAATTCGCTTTGGCATTAAGGTTAGGTTTTCCTCGATAAGATGAAAGTAGCATCATAAAGCATCTTAGGTTCTTACTTTTTTCCTGTTTAACATGCTATAAACACCTTCTGTGATTTTATATAAAATAAAGATAAATGTTAAATAGCAAAGAAAAATACTGTGCATTCATTTTCAAATTTTCTCTCCGTACTACACCAGACTCAATTGTATCTTAATAAAATCAGATTACGATCTAACTCACATGTTTTACAAATACCCTAATTAGTTTCCTTTCTTTACATATATTATTTCATGTCACACTCAAGATGAAAACACACTTTATACACAATAAGTTACATCCTATTTACAATCATATTTATTCAACCTATTCAAGTGAGTACACCTATTCTCGTTTTAAATGAAAGGAAATCTCTATTCCTACAAACTGTTGTAAATCAGATAACATTTTCATGATTTATGCTCCTGAGACGTTGAATATAATTCTAAGTGAAATAGTAAAACCTTTCTTGTTAAGATACAAAATACGTTCTTAACCGGGATATTAAAGATGCAAGATACTCTTTTGCAAGCTCATATCTGTCTCCATATTAAAGCACCAAGATGTCAACTTTAAATTTTATAATATCGCCCATCTGCATTCTCGCGACATATAGTCATGTATACGTATGGAAGGCTATGTTAACAGACCTTAAAGAAGCCAATATTGTAAAGATACCACATTTACTATATATTTAGGGAATACATGCATGTGCATTTGAACAGCCAGCTGTTTTCTATATCCCAATATAGGAAACAGCTTTATAACTGAATATCATGATACCATTGATGGATCCCTGGTTCACCTCCCGACTTGTCTCTAATCACTGGTACCACACACACAGATGTATACATCTTTATAGATAAATCTGACCATTCTGATAAGGTACTACCGATAGGCATTATTGTCTTCACACATCTTGTGACCTGTAGTATCAATTATACATAGCAATCCAAGTGCAAACAACCAAAGGACCTTCAGCAAACCATTTCACCCAGGGTGTGGCCAAGCACAGGTAATCATAGAGGCACAATCCATTCTGACCACAGGCACTTAGACTGAAAGGAACCCTGATCCAAGGAATACATACTGAATATGCATGGCCAGTTCATTTCCACACTCAAATTGGGAGGGTGATCAATTCGGGTCGATTAATTTAAAATGATAAAAAAAAGTATTTTATACAGCATGCACACCAGTGGCTTCTCATAGAGAAGAAATTTCAAAAGCAGACGCCGAGAATATCTGAACGTCCATTACCGGTAATTATAGTATGCGCTATGGGAACTAACTATTTGCTGCATTCCTGTTCTATTAAGGTGCAAAAATATTTTCCAAGCCAAGTATAGCAGAATATACTATATTGCTTCCTTATGACAGTTGGGACTCTGAGACTACATGAACATATGTTACTCTAATATTCCCTGATGTTTCTGACGCCTAAATGCTAATAGCCTATACCTGTAGTAATTTTGATTTCCAGGGGCCAACTGAAACCGGCTGCCTTTGAACTTTACAAACGATAAAAACATACTTTTCATCATACAGAGTATCTAGGTACATTCTACAGTACACAAAAGATGTGATTACCACGCGTCGGAATTTATGTCACTAGTTACAGCGAGGTGCTATTGAACAAAATACGCAAACTACCAGTAACGATAGTCTCCAATTTAGAGGCTCCAGGAGGCAACCAATACTTACTACCCTCCCTGATTAAACTTGCCATCATGCTCTATTTAGGCACAAAGGACTCTCTTTATTTATTTGTGATTTAACTTGCCTTCATTCTCTCTATATGGAGGTAGTTTCTGTTCAATAGTCTATGAACTAAGTACTGACTGTAGATCCCCTGGCAGTGTTGCAATAATGGAGTCCAAGTGGCATTGCAGCTTCCTGACCATGTCATCTGATAATGGGATCAGCTGGGTAGACGCGCTTGTCTATGGGTACAAATACAGAAATAAAATCTTAGTGAGACACACAAGTAAATTTAATACATGTACATCATAAAAGGTGCACAAAGGAGCAATCATTCTTATAATAGACAATTCTGAACAGACATCAACAAAGTGCATTCTACATGTAAAATATCAGCATCATAGGCCCATGCCATACAGTTCGTACTCACCAGTTTTTCTCTTAATCTGAGGATCAAGTCGACTACTTCCACCTCCTGCTTGTCTTGAATCCATTCCATAAGATCCTAAGAAGTAAATGGAGAATTTGGTGGCACTCTACTTTAGTACACTTAAACTAAAGGGACATGTCATAGCATTGTAACTACACTTGATATCGACCCAAAGACACGCTTACTCTCGCAGGACTTGGGAGTGATAACTTTTTAGGAACGGGGGGGGGGGGTGGCTTATACATGCCAAAAAAAAAACGTAATCAATGTCATCTGAGCAATTCATTTTCTGTGAATTTTGATAGCATTGAGGTACAACTTACCGCTTTACAAAGGGCCTCAGCATGGAGTGCCTGCAACTTCTGATTCACCTCAGCTGTCCGGAACTTGAGCCAACCTTCAAAGTTAGCACTGCGGAAGAACCGCCTTTTATGGAAATAAAGATGATACGATTATGCCACTGGTATAAAGAAATGATCCAATATATAAACTTTCAGTGATGGGATGTACAAAAAAATGTTATATGTAGGCGTGAATGATTACTGGATTACAGTTAGAAACTTAGCAGGTGGTAAAGGTCTGAATTTAATAGCTATCCAGTTACAACTTCAGGCCTTCGTTTTTTTCTATTTCCATTACAAATCATTTGGAATCGAGTACATATTTCAAAATTGTAAACTGTGGGACTTATTTGGTACATTTAACCACGGACCTGAGGTCCGTAATTTAACGTCAACCCCTTTTACACCTACCGGTAGAGTCCGACCCAATCCCCCTTCAGTCCTGATGTGAGTTGTGGACCTGAGTGATCAATCGTCTTCAGGAACTCTTCTGTGTCAAATGATTTTAACCGTGGTGGTCCCTAAATTAAAGCAGGTTTAGGATGTATTTACATGTATTCTCAGGGGCTTAGTCAGCAAGTAGGATTCCACATGTCACATTAAGCTCTTCTTAACATATTCCATCTTTTGAATTAGGATGTATTCTGCATTACATTTACACCTCCCTTCACAGTTTTGTATATGGAATACGGTAGTCTAACATTTTATCTTTTACCTTGTGAGGGGAGATATTTCGTTGGAGTGGCATGAGGCTGGCAACATATCGTTCCTGTAAGTACAATAAAAGATGTTCGCATAGAATAACACAGTGTTTGCATAGAATAAAACAGAGTGTTTGCATAGAATAAAACACAGTATTTGCATAGAATAAAACAGTGTTTGCATAGAATAAAACAGTGTTTGCATAGAATAAAACAGAATGTTTGCATAGAATAAAACAGTGTTTGCATAGAATAACAGTGTTTGCATAGAATAAAACAGAGTGTTTGCATTGAATAAAACAGAGTGTTTGCATAGAATAAAACAGAGTGTTTGCATAGAATAAAACACAGTGTTTGCATAGAATAAAACAAGTACAACAGAGACTTTGCATTGTTTACTACCGGCAGTAATCAACACGATTTATATTCTTAAGATGATGAACCTATATTGATATTTGTCTTTGTCTTAATAAGTGTAGATGTATTTTGTACAAAAATAAACTTGCCGTATCTGACGTGCTTTCTAAAATAAAGCACACATGGGTTTCATACGACATTCCACTTATTCTACAGCTACTTTTCCTATGAAGAAATGCGACATCATGAGAAGAGAAAAAAAAGATCTACACAGTACTTACCAATGGGATCATAAAGCTTTGTGTCAGCTCCAATAGGTGGCGTCTCAGCATGGCGTTCTGTACCTCGACCGGTCTCTTTGTTTGAACACCCTGAGTGAGATACGGGACATTAGGATGTGTAAAGATACGACTAATTTATACTGAATGCTTTACAAAATACATTAAAGTATCTGAGACAAATTTCTCACCATATATTGATTAGTAGAATTAATGATGGCAGGGTATTCAATTTTAGAAATATATAGGGTCTTTACAACAGCTTTGAGAAGAAACTAACCTTTCATATACAAAGATATAAATGATGAGTTTGCCCATACCATGGTTAAGCTATGACATTGGAAATGTTGGAAGTCAAACTCGAACACTCCCCAGCCCAGCCCCAAGTAATAGCCAATAGTCATCTCCATTGACACTAACAGGGCAGAGTGGCACTGAGGACCTTTCCTCAGGGGTGCTTGTGCGGGAAAAGACAGTGTGTTTTAGTGTACAGCGGGGCCTTCAGGCACGGTATTGAGTTTTAAGGGAGAAAGAAGCACTCAACCTCAAATGAGTTGGAGCACACAACTTTCCATTGGATCTATGCACCTCCGATTGCCACCGAAAACACCGGGAAAGAATATATATGGGTAGTAGAAACCCCATGCCCGAGGGCATGAATCCATGGGTGTATTATATAAAATTCCGCCATGTCATTTTTTAAATGTTCGACAGTTCTTGTATGAGGCGACTTCAGAATTTGTTTAGAGGACTTGTACATCAAAGGAGTAGTGTGGTAGATATAAAGACGGTTAGCCCCAATGATTAGCTTGTAATTCGTTTTTATCTAGGAATAAATTATTATTGAGTAATGTATGAAAAGCAACAAAACGAATAAAGGAACGATTGAAGGAACAACGGGCTACGACATGTGGAACATATAAAACTATGAGAGGTGGAATCAATGCATAAGGAAATAATCGAAACAAAAACAAGAATAAGTGTACTAATTGTAATTACATGATAAATGTATCTGCATGTAATTTGGTGTGTGTATGTCTATGTATGAGACATTTACTACTGTAATCTCCCGCGTATAAGGTACAGCCCGCGTATAAGGCGCACCTAGAGTTTTGGAAAATTCTAAAAAAAAAAAAGAAAAATTCATAACTTTGGTTCTACTGAATGAATTTTCAAAATTCAAAAACCTATGGGTAGCTTGGGCCCTCCTGGGCCCCATTTTGTCCTATTATGACCAAGAGGGCATGTAAGATATCAAAAGAAAGGTCTTGGTGTCCCCCTTGTGGATTCAATGAGAACTAAACCCCCCCGCATAAGACGCGCCTTATACGCGGGAGATTACGGTACATTGTTTTACTGTATGTATTTTTATCATTTTTATGTCATTTTGGTGTAATTATTATAAGTGCTGAGTGTGTAAGATTTTACATGTCATATGACACAGTTTATTATTTTGTAACGTTGTATGATGAACGCAAAGCATGGCTTCTTAACGTTATTTACGTTACCTTATGTGATAAGGCATCTTCTGACAGAGCCATCTAGACCATTACAAACAAAGACCAATACCAGGTTAATAAGATTATGAAAAATGTCACAGAATATGTCACTATAGAATGTATATATAACATTCACAAACAAGAGACGCCACTCACTGGTTAACATGAATATGAAAAATTTTCAATTTTGGTCAACTCTCTAAATGAAAGCAATACAACATAGCGGAAAAGTTCCAGCAAATAATACACCAGGGTTTGTTAAAATAGTTGATAAGAGATATATCTGCCCCAATTAGGTTGTTAGTTAGTTGTTAACATTCTGCATGTATGATATTTTCAGGAGGGGAACTTCAGATTAAATGTAGGGACTGAACACAAGGCTAAAACACAGCATGTACAAACATATGATGGGTTCTACCTACTAAATAACCACAAATAGAACACAGTGAGTTCTAAATTCAACCTGATTTCTTTTTTTTTCTGTAAACCGGTTATATGAGCCCTGAAGGACTGCACATGGATACTGTCTTACAATATCGGGATGTAACCAGTAATATGAAATAGGACTCATCGGACACATATATATCTACATGTTTATAGGGGGGGGGGGGCATAACAAGGGGTATTAGTTCTTATATAATAATATGGTAAGTGATGAATGCTTACCTTGGCTAGACGTTTGAGAACAGTCTTGTCCTTGTTCAGGAACGGTTTATACCGTGTGTATACCCCTGAAAAAAAAGTTTAGACATTATTTTGATGAATCTGTGAAAGAATAAAAAGTATGCGTTAGGTATGTGAGTTCCAAATCAACTATGTGGATGCATCTATATTTTAACATACCGTCAGTGCCAGTACATTTTCTTTCTTTTCTATTCAAGAAAGCATGTGCAAAACAAGTAGGGCCATGGTTTGCATCTCACATCAATTAATCAAATATAATAACTTAGGCCTCAATTTTATATCCTTATACCTAGTCAGGTACTCTTATTGCAGGCAACTCTGATGTCCATGCGACTCTTCCTATCACATTTTTGTCATTCAGAAAAATTCAAATACTAAATACTGAAAATGTAGAAGCAAATGAACATAATTGTAGCAAATAATCATAGATCTAAGAGGATCAATTCAATCATGTGCTGCTGGTTTTACCAACTAGACCTCTACTCCTAAAAGATTCACATCTAATAGAAGCAGCATGCCCACATGCACTTATTGGTCTTGTAAATCATAAAACTTTGAGATGAGGTTAAAATAATTGGCGGAAAAGGTCCCCTTCTTCAACCAGAGATATATTCCTTAAGCCAAGTCTATTGATCACATAACATTGGATGCTGAGAAATAGCATTTTTGGGCTTAAGAAGTTACAAAGAAAGAATTCAAATTGAAGCACATCAACCATAAATATCCAAGATGGAATTGAAGCTCATAAATAAAGAGGATCTCGGTGACGATACCAGGGCATCCATTAATACTGGTAGATAAGATTGGTGGATTTGGTACCGTTACCGTGACAACACCTATCCCACCCCACTTACCCTTCCTCCTCCTAAAGTACTCCATGAGGCTTGAGTAGACTGATCAACATGCACTCATTGTTATTCTAGGTGTAGTAGTAATAGTAACCTGAGCCCTGCTCCGACTAGTCACATTAACCCAATCGGTAAATGAGGATTCGTGCACTGCGCCTTGTCTAAAGATGTTAGACTACTGATGTGGAAGGACTCAGATTTGATCAGTCGCTTTGGAAATTTAAAGATGATTGCTTGATCAGACAGCCCCTGTCAGATGCTGTTTGTAAAGGACTTTGATATCATGATGCATGATGTATCGTGAGGTGAGTAACTCGCCAGAGCTGCAATCATGGGGCTTGATATACCCGAGGAGTGGCACAGTATGGACTGCGGGTATCATAGCGACAAATGAATCTTGCGCCTTATAATGACGCTGGTCAAAGTAATGAGTTCAATTCTGCATTGTGTACATTCTACTTGAGGAATTTAGTGATTAATTCTACACAACGGTTGTGTTTATGTGACTAGTCCAGCTTGGACCTTTGGAGTTTTTAGGTTTAAAAGTGATTGTGCTCATTAATTGCATTCTCTACACCAGATAGTTTATGTTATGTATAAAGAAGTTTATCTCCACATATACACCAAACATAGACCATGTCGCCCTAGTTATAACATGCAAGTTAGTAATATCTTCTTCATACAATTAACTATGACTAATGCGATTTTCACACTGTATTGTTAAATAAATATCATGCATAAATGGCAAAAACAGTCAAAAATAGTGAAAAGGTAAAGCAGTGTTATATGTCAATATCGTGGCTATTAGGGTTTTGTGATTTTTCTAGCATTAAACTTAAATTAACGGATGCAGGCGACTACATAATCAGTTCAACCACGAATACATCTAATGTAAATTTAAAAGGTAGAATACAAACTAAGTGATCTGACACGAAGTAGTACCAAAGGTACACACCAGGTTTGGAGTCCAGCGTCTTGAGGTTTCCTCCCTTCTTCAGTTTATTAAACTTGGGGGAAGCTGAACAAACGCATAAGAACCAGATCAGTTGGTTGTCGTCTCAGTAGACCCTTTTTTTTTTTTTTTATTGATACTCTCTTTAACTAAATGGGGTATTTCATTGGCGTCAGTCAGGCGAATCAAGGCTAAACCAACAGTTTTTGGTATAGCAAATGTTCAGGAGAAAGTCAACCAAAAATAGACCATGGTTGATAGCAGTTCAACATCCCATTTAGTTAATGGGATGTTGAACTGCTAGGAAAATGTTCTTCGCATTCACTAATGTGCTATTTTAACAGCAATCAGAAATCTGTACAAAACCAGGAATTTCTGGTTTAAACCCCAGAAAAGGTAGCATCTCTGATACCAATCTTTTGACGTTCACGAAAGGTTATGTTATCATTGATAGAAATGCAGTTATGAGGTATAATGTACTTCTCTTTAGCAATAGGGCTATAAGGGAAAAAAATACCAACTCCAAAGCCACATCACCCATTTGAACAATAAGTGTACTAGCTTCTATAATGATTTGAAGCCTTTCAACTATAGCCTAGTAAGAGGTTGTGCCTGAATGGTCGGTGCACTCTTAAGCCCCTAGTGAAGAAAGCAGCAGTGAGATGTTATATCTTCCTTTACATGTTATCACATTCTTGTTTAAGCATGTTTTATCTGTATCATCGCAGTCTACACACATAGATAATCAATACATCCTTACACATACCCTAAGAATTCCGTGTTACTTTTTCATGGGAAGTATTAAAATTTAAACCCTGCAATTAATAGTATCCCATTAGATTTAGAAAGTGAATTCTGTGCTGACCCTTTTCAAAACAAAATTATTAAAGCTGTTCAAAACAGACCCCAAAATCACATGACAAACTCATCTACTCAGACGTTGTGGGAGTCTCGGGTAGAACAAATGTTATCCACAATGTTATTGGTTACGAAAACACTCAGTTAAGTCTAACTATTTAACAGAATTATTGACATTCCACAGATTGTGTACAACTAGCCAGACTTGGTGTCAGTAACTATGGTAATATATGAGAAACAGGCTGGCCTACTTACTGCCTGTCATCTCGCCGATCCGCACAATATGTGGCCAGTGCTGCAGAGTCTTGGCGAAGAACGGGTTTGTGACACCGAGTAACACAGACGGTCTAAAATGACGAAAGAAATCATGATCATTTCAAAACAATGCGTAACACTTTCACAGGTTTGCATTTCTGAAACCTTATCAACTAATGCATGTTGTTATGCCCAACTAATATACATTTAGAGGCTTACTGCACCTCAGTCCTTCCAAATGAGGGGGTGCGCCTTATAGGCACACATATGAAATACATCAAATTACACGTAGTACTAAACTGCCCAAAAACAACCCAGAGGGCGCCTTATAGCTTTTGCCAACCCAGGGTGCGTCTTACATGCAGGGTCACCTTAACGCTGGGTCCCCTTATACAGTACATGTATTTGGTGGAATAAAGATCATTGTGTAAATAGGGTATGCATATCACATGTAGTTTCTCAGACTACATTCAAGAGTAACTTGAAATGATGCACATAATAAGAAGCGATCAGTTGGCTGAGCATTTTAGCACCCTTGTGGATGACTGCACATGCTGAATGACTTTAAGGCAAATGAGTTTAATTCTTTTTAAATTTTACTTCGCTAACTATTAATTCAACATGTGTAAATTGATTTAGAAATGGTTTTCTGTAAGTGATGTACTAACGGTGCCTGAGTCTTGGTTGTGTATTCTTTAAATTCACTGTCATGTATGGTGAAGTATGGTCGGTAGTCCGAGCAGTACCGGAGTGGCCAGATCATCGATACCAGCGCCTGCACTGTCATCGAGCACACTGTTGGCAGAGCCGCCATGACGATCACCGGCTGATGAATATATCAAAACAAATAAAAAATTATAATCATTCTTGTCATAAGTTTAAGAAACGTTCCAAGTTGATCTTAGGCAATGCTAATACTAGAGTATAGTATACAAACAGTCTTATCGGTAGCTGATATCGTGTATCTATCAGGGTTGGCATGCTGTCTTTAATACAGAGGCATCAGTGTAATGGTTTAAGTTGGGAAATATACAATACTATTACATATCTGTCACCGATCCAAGAGATAAGAAGAGGCTTATCTGCACTTATAACACGGTTAGAGAGTTTTCAGTGCCGAAAATGGATAATATCGATTCCTATATCTGGCGATAGAGCACCCAAAATTCACGGCGAGCGGACAGCGGGGCAGACATGTTGAAACGTACGTTGACACGAAAGTAAATTCTCCATTTTTGAAGCTTATAGACCAAATATAGCGAAATCCTTTGGACATAACATAGTTGAAACCATATTCTACCTATCTGTCGACTAGATAGGCCTTTCAGGGCATATATATGCACTCCGCTCCGCGTCGTGCATATATCATGCCCTGAAAGGCATTCGTTCAAGTCTAAGCATTATATATTACATTCTTATATCATGAGAGAAGATTGATAGCACTCACCTCTCCCGTAATGACTAGTTCCCACAACATCTGTATATGTGGCAGTACTGGTTGGAAAGCACTGAAATGAATAGGAGAAAGTTACATATTTTCCTATGAATTCCTAAGATTAATATAAAATTAATCGAGTACTTACTTGTAAGTGTGAAGATTAATTGTTGTTCTGCGAGGCAACACCAGGGGCGTTGCAGAGTACACAGGAGATGACGTCATCGCTTGGCGCCAGTTCGTAGCATGCGGACAGTGAATCGTACTGAAAACTAAAAGTACACAGGAAAACATACCTTATACTTATAGTCGTATTTCATTATTTGTTGATTGTAGATTATGCCCATGCAGTAATCTATTTATCATAGGGAGGATGGGAGGGCCTGTGTACTCTGCAACGCCCCTGGTGTTGCCTCGCAGAACAACAATTAATCTTCACACTTACAAGTAAGTACTCGATTAATTTTATATTCTGCTCGGTAACACCAGGGGGCAGTTGCAGACTAGCACACAGGAGACTTCAAAGTTCAGTAGGTTCACTGTCTGATCCAATGACACATCATACTGTGACTTTGGATTTTTTCTAGATAATTTTCCAATTATCCCAGCTCCCTCTCACAACTGTGACTTAGCACATAAATTTATGTCTAGATATATAATTTTATGAGTCCGACAGTTGTCAGATCATGACAAATGTGGTGACATTTGTAATATCCAACATAAAGTACTCTCGTGCAGCCATAACCCAAACATGAATTTATAGGAAGTATATATTCATTAGCTGGTGGCCTCAGATCAAGTTTAAGTCCGTAGTAAATGGCCAACACAAACAAGTAATTATTGTTCACACAAATTACAACTCATATACGGTTGCTTGGGTAAAAATAAGCAATCCGGACTGCTTATTTAAACCAATCTTTATACGGAAAGGTTCGGCTAGAGTAGTAGTTAAGCTTGCTAGGATATGTAACATACTGACCAGCATAATTGTTATGTGGTCATAGGCACAAGGACAAGTTATTCAACACTTGCAGCTCTGTCAAGTACCTATGTTGTACAATATAAGCAGTTAACTCCTTAGGTGTGGATAAATTTCCCACTGCTACTCAACATATACAGCTGTAGATGCTATACAGGCAGGACACTTATTTTTACAACATAAGCAGCTATGACTGCTATCCTCATAAGGTACAAAACAAAATGTACAATATAGGCAGCCCCTATAGTATTGTATGAATGGGTGTTGAAAGGTTTTATATATGACTGAGCTGCTAGAAACAGCGACCACATTTGCAATTTAGATAGTAGCATCTACATTATAATGTGAGCTGAAGGAGTTTAATACACAGTATTGGTAATAGTTCACATTTCATTGAACAGCTTTGGATTTTATCTGTGGTGTATTCACATGTTTCCTACACAAGTAATACAGCGTGTAGGTTATGGAAACTCCCTTAAGATGTGTACACAAGTTATAGTATATATACCTTTCGTGTTTCAAAGACAGCTGAGACTGCTACTTCTAGCAGGGTACATATGTAAGTAGGACAAATTTGGTGACCCAATTTGCCTAGCAAATTACCAGAACGTATTTAGGCAAATGTGCTCTTTGTAAAGTCATAGTGGCAGTGGCTATGTCTGACTCAAATCCTAAAGTATTCTTTAGTTCTAATGTGGACCTTTTAGACTACCATTTTGTGTAACAGTATTAACAACAGTTGCTACACAAGTCCAGTTAGACTGCTGTGGTAGTCAAAGACCCATAAGGAGTATCTCATAAGCTCCATGGATTTAATAAGTACACTAGATACATTATAAATGCTGATTAAGAAATCAGCTTTATACTAGTGTTTTCCCCCTGAGGTCTACAGCTCTGGTAGTGTCAGGGTCATTCATTTCGAGTAATAAGTCCCTCCAATTTTGAAACAAGTTTCTCAAGATAAACAGCTGTTGTTGCTATACAAACAAGACTATATATTGTACGACAAAAGCAGTCGAGACTGCTAATCGTGTAGGGTACAATCAAGTTGTTCAGTGTACAAAACTGGTTTTGTCTCTTTAGCTTAACAGAGGGCATTTATGGTACAAGTGAAGCTCCAGCAAGAAGTATAGTTCATAGGAAATCTGGTAACAGTTTTCCTTTACGAAAACAGTTTTACCCTTTTTCCCAGTATTCAATCCCCCTGTGGAAGAATGTTCGATTGTATCTTTGTCAAAATTAAGTAACATTGTGAGCTTGGCGTGACTGCTTAGTTGATCAACGCAGAAAGCATCAAGTGTTTTTTAAAAAGTCTAGTCACTGTGCTCTCCCTTTATGGGTCTGGTAGGCTACAAGTCTGCAAATCCAGCCTCAGGTTTGGAAATGTCACTTGGAGGTTACTGTTATGTAAATAACAGGAGTTATCTGTGTAACCAGGCTCAACTTTTAGATTTGTAAGTAACCTTCTTGTACATAACCGAGATTTTATCATCCCAAAGCATGATAAGCAAAAGGAATCCTGTCTAAGATACAAAAGCATAGCAGAGTCCATACTAGCTTCTTGGCCCGCTGAGTGTAGAACTCTTGCAATATAGTCTAAGGGCTGAACTTTTTTGTTGTACTTAAGTAGCTAAGACTGCTTTATTGTGTGAAACATACACAATTTCTACAGCTTAAGCAACTATCATTGTTAAGCAACAGAGGGTACTAGTATGCAAATGATAGATCCATCCGGTGTACAACTGAGATTGTTTTAGTTATGTCAGACAAGCATATTTTAGCGTGAGCAGCTGACCCTGCTATACTGTGTGTTACATACACAAACTGTTCAGCATACATACCACTCAAGAGTAGTTGTGTAAGTAGTAAGGCTTCGTCTTGCTGAGCAGGAAGAAGACCTCTATTATCTAAGTTTCAAAGACAAGTTGTACTGTATAATCAGCTCAGGCTGTTGTTCAATTTGTTAGTGCTTTCTTAGAAACAGCTAGAATAGCTATTACACAGATAGCTGTTAACTTCCCCACACAAGTACAGGTTTCCTCACCTTTTAACTTGCATTCATATGAAAAATCTCAGAATTTTTTGGCATAGATTGTGGTATTTGGTGCTTTCAGGCAAGCAATTCAACATAGGTCTGTTTGAGGAAGTTTTTTGGCATAAGGTATAGGTAATAGCTGCATTCCTAGTCACAGTCTTAGCTAAACCACCTTGTCACTTTTGTAACACTCAATCCCACTGGGGAAAGTCAACAGGTTTTAACATTTGTCCAAGAAGTGAGACTGAGAGCTTAGAGTACCGTAAACCTTTGCATATAAGACGCAGCTCATGTACCCAAATTTCATCACCTGGGGCCTATAGGATCCAGGCCAACTGAGGGTGCGTCTTATGCATGTGTATTTATGGTAACTCCTAAAGCTTCTGGATTAGAAGCATGTCCTGCTTATATTGTCTTGTCACTGTACTCTCCCTCTATAGGTCTGATGGACCACAAGTCTGCAAATCCAATCTCAGGTATCGAAATGTCACTTGGAGGCATCTTGTTAAATTAACAGAGGTATCAGTGCAACCATTCACAGCTTTTTAGTGTGTAAGTAGGTTTTGTACTTTAATAGTGATTTCTAGCATCCAGCTTGGCAAGTTAGGAAAATAAGTGACTGACTGGATCATTGAAACATGGCAGAGTCCAGTCTAACCCCTTGGCCTGTCGAAAGTAGAACTCAAGCAGTATAATCTAAGTAATTAACGGGTGGTATCTGTGTGCTTACACACTGTACAATATAAAGACAGCTAAGCTGTTCTATTTTGTAGACAAACATAACTTTAATACTTAAGGTGTTGCTTTAATCAGTTATGTACACCGGTTTTGCAATCTATACTGCTAGATTATTTAACAGAGTAGTATCTGACTGCTTTCCGACAGAACATCTAAATTCAAGTAAGTTTGAAAGGTATATTGTACAACATAAGTGACTGTTAACTGTGTATTACATATACACAAGTAGAACAGTAAAATCAAGACTTGCAGGCCATAATTGCCAGCTGTATCTTCAGATAGTCTATGACTGCTGGACAGGTATAAACCTCTAAGGTCTAATTTTCAGACAAGTTGTACAACATGAGCAGCTCAGACTGTTAAACAAACAGTATACATGTGCATTTTAGGACATCAGCTATCACAGCTATTAGCACATGCATCAGTTGCTTTTCCACACAAGTACTAATCTTTGACATTTCATACTTGTTTTTATGCAGTTTCAAGTAATTTTTGGCATAAATTGTGGGTTTTTTGGCGTTTTACGAATAAACAACCGGATAGGTGTATCCGAAGGAAATTTCGGCATAAGGTATAGGTAATAGCTGTTTTTCTATTCACAGTCTTAGCTAAAACCAACCTTGACGCTTTCTAAGGCTTCATCCCTTTTGGGGGAGTCAACAAGTTTTTCTCCCGCTTGCCCATAAATGGTTAGACGGAGGACTCGGAATAACTGCTAGGCTTACAAAGCAGAAGCATCTAGTGCTTTTTAGTGTCTTGTCACTATACACTCCCTCTATAAGTCAAAGACCACAAGTTTGCAAGTCCAACCGCAGGTCTGGAAATGTCAATTGGAGGGAACTGTTAAGTTAATAACAGTGATATCTGTGCCATATGCCACAGTGTATAAGTAACCTTCCTGAACACTTTCAGTGATTTCTATCATCCAGCTTGGCATGATAAGAAATATGAATAACTGCCTGGATTTCATAAGAAGCATAACAGAGTCCAGCCTAGCCTCATGGCCTGGCAATTGTAGGACTCAAGTAGTATAATCTAAGCAATTAACTGGTGGTATTTGTGTGCATACACACTGTACGATTAAAAACAGCTAGGCTGCTCTATTGTGTGAAACATACATAACTTTTAACAAATTAAGTTACTTGCTTAATAAAGTTATGTGCACCAGTTTAGCAATCTAAACTGCTAGACTATTTGTCAGAGTAGTATACTATCTGACTGCTTTCAACAGAAAAGTTAAAAAGCCAAGTAAGTTTGAAAGCATACTGTACAACATAGGCAGGAGTGACTGTTAATTGTGTATTGGATACACAAGCGATGCAGTATAATCAAGACTAGCAAGCATAAGTGCTAGCTGTATCTCCTGATAGTCTATGACAACTGGACAGGTATAAAACCCCCAAAGTCTAAGTTTGATAGACAAGTTGTACAACATAAGCATCTCAGACTGTTATACAGACAGTATACATACATGTGCATTTTAGGGCGTCAGCTATCACAGCTATCGGCACATGGGTCAGTTACCTTCCCACACAAGAAGACACACTTCTTACTTGTTTTCCTATGCAAATTTAAAGAATTTTGGCATAAATTGTGGGTTTTTGGTGTTTTCTCTTAACAACCAAAAAAGGTGTATCTGAAGAAATTTTCGGCATAAGGTATAGGTAATAGCTGTTTTTCTATTCACAGTCTTAGCTAAAACCAACCTTGACACTTTCTAAGACTTCATCCCTCTTGGGAGAGTCAACAAGTTCTATCGTTTGCCCATAAATGGTTAAACGGAGGACTCGGAATAACTGCTAAGGCTTACAAAGCAGAAGCATCTAGTGCTTTTTAGTGTCTTGTCACTGTACACTCCCTCTATAGGTCAATGACCACAAGTTTGCAAGTCCAACCGCAGGTCTGGAAATGTCACTTGGAGGGAACTGTTAAGTTAATAACAGTGATATCTGTGCCATATGCCACAGTGTGTAAGTAACCTTCCTGTACACTATCAGTGATTTCTATCATCCTGCTTGGCATGATAAGAAATGTGAATAACTGCCTGAATTTCATAAGAAAGCATAGCAGAGTCCAACCTTGCCCCTTGGCCTGTAGGTGAAGACTTTTATGTACTGGGCTTAGAGAGGCTTCCCAATATCTAAGATTGTAACCCCCAGCAAGCTGGTTTGGTCAACTACCTGAATTCCATAAGGAAGCATAGTAGAGACAATACAATCTATTTGATAAAAGGAACCTTCTCAGTGGAACTAGAGGGACTCACCTTAGTAGATGTGTCACTATAGTGACAGCATCTCCCTCTGTTCAAGTTAGTTAACTTATTATCACTCTAAAATGAGTGAGAGTAGCCAAAAGGGGCATAAAAAACAGTTAACACAACATCAACATAACAAAGAAAATTTTGAACTTCTATAAAGAAAGTAATTACATACATTTCCAGTGTTTGGATAAATATTAAGAGCCTTTAAAAACAATTCTCAGCTCGACGCGCGTCCCGCATGGGCGCCGCCATCTTGTTTGCCGAAAATAGGTTCTAGGCTAGGGTGGAATGTCGTAAAAGTGTCGTCAATCGGTTTTATATTTTTGTTGATGTCGTAAAAGTACAATTTATTTTAAAAACATGGAAAACAGGTAGAAACTCGTCAATTCAAAGGATTAGGTCGTCTATAACGTTAGAAAAGTTGTATAGACCCTCGATTGACGAGTAGAAGAGAGTTGAAACATCGTTCGTCAAAAAACGATCTGAGCGATAATGGGGGGCTTGCCCGTGTTGTGTCAGAAAGTTTGAAATCTGACGAATTTTAGCTCCGATCGTCAATATGACGGGAATAATGAATCAAACTCGTCTAAATGTATCATAATGACGACTAAAAAGGGTGAAAACTAGTAGAAATTACGATTTTTACTCACCAATTTGTCGTCAGTTTGCTACAAACGGTCTGACACCTTGCGCATGCGCCTTGGAACTGGCGCCAAGCGATGACGTCATCTCCTGTGTGCTAGTCTGCAACTGCCCCCTGGTGTTACCGAGCAGAACTCAAGGATGGAGTGTATTCCCTGTACACTTAAATCTGAATTTCTGACGTTCCATGCCCCTATTATAAGTCACCAAATGTCAACATAGATTTCTACAGGCAAAATATTTTGCACATTTATTCGATAATGAAAAGTCAAATAGTGCTGTACTTACCTAAAGATATCTACTTCATGTAACGTTGGTAAAATATTATTCGCTGGTATAAGAGGCTGCAATTGAGACAAGTGTTGAATTAAGAACTCACATTACCAAAAGGACGGTGTATAACACATATATGTAACTTTTTGCTCAAGAATATACAACAAAACTGTTGTGAAGGCTTGAAAATATATGTCTGCTTTTTTTGTATAGTTTTCTATCAATGAAGAAGCTTGGTTTCACTGGCGGCAATAGATTGCAAGAGCCTTGGAGTTTCACTAATATACTAGAGTATGTATAACAGAAGTGACGAGGAGAATAGATAACTGGACGATGGCTTATCAAGAAGTCTTACCACTGTTTGAGGTCTGAGCTGAGAGATTCCCAACAATTTGTCAGCGCGGCATGGGATCCGCACCTAAGACGCACAAGTCAACAGGGTCACCAACAGGACTGAGTTAGTTAGAGCAAGTGAGCAACTCATTACAGAGAGAGTAAGGGTTAATGGTGGAAGGGTGGCGAGGCATGGTGGGGTGGGGACAAATAGTAACTCAGTTATCCAGGATACTTGAGTTACTCCAAGGTAACTTTGGTATTCATGATAACAGTTACTTGACATTTAAAACTTTAATCTGACGATATCTTATCTATAAGAAGAGTGGTGATAAGGACTCATCAGAAGAAATACAATAGATATACATGCAGACATATTCAATACATATGACTCCGTGAGGATACTCTCTGCCAACTGGTATATATGCTAGGGCATGAGCAGCTCCTGAGTTACTCACCTGCAGAACTGAGCCCATGATGGGCAAGTTTAGGGTCTCCCCAGGCACAGGATCTGGCCACTGGTCAATGTCATGACAAGCTGAAAAGATACTTCCATTTAACTAGGTGCATTCTAAAACGATTTGTACACAACTCCTAAAGACTGGTCTTATATTACATTGGATATGCAAGTTTGAATTGACCTACATCGATTTATCTACTTCTTACTTAGATCACTGGTATTCCTGGTATATCTTTATGTTTCCCTACACCTCTATTATTATATAAGATGCATTTAAATGCATTTCATGTCTAGTACCAGTAGTCACTTCATTATGATGTAATTTACTGTGGTATGTATGGGTCAATAGTACTGCTGACTATTGGGCCTTACCTGCTTCGAGACAGGGTTCCCCGTTATCAAAGTACTCAGGTGCAACTATACTGGCCAGGTGGGTAAAGAGCTGAGTGAACGGCAGTCTAGATATCAACACCACTGACTGAAAACAAAAGATATCATCATTATTTGAATGGCAGCTGAACTCCTACCTTCTATATTAAAATCGTTTTGACAAGTAGCTCATATTCCACCAATACGTCTCTTTGATAATAAAGGGATATTTGTGACCAGACAAACAAAAACACCCCTCCGCAGGGAATTAATTATCAAAGTCCACCTCAAGATCTTTAAAATGAGACATCATTGGGTTAAATATTCCTAGAAGTTATGTCAGAACCCCTCCTTGAACATAGGTCGTTATTCATATCTGAAATCAATGATTAAGCTCTAAATTCATTACAAACCACAAAAATGCCTAAAAATACAATAAACCAGCCTTTTTCATAAAAATTACATAATAATAATAATGTGAGTTTTATCATAGATTTTGATCTAGAAGGAATTTTCCATTTCTGTTTTCAGTTTTGGGTTTTTGGTGAGTATCCCCAAAAATTGGCATAAACATATGTAACAATTGATTATTGGAATGGTTGCCATGGCAACAAGGAACAGGCATATAGGTTGATTTCTCATGAAAAATGTTCATTTTACCATCCAAATATGGGCCATTTCTACCGAAAATGGTGCATTTTAAATGAAACCATTGAATTCTGCATCAAAAATTAGCTTAATGTATTTTTATATTGATTTTAGAGTAATTTTGCCATCCAATGCCCCCTGGTGGCCAAATGGGGAATTAGAAATCCCCCGCGTAGGGGTGTTCTCCCTTGATGGGTCACATTTTCTTCCACTAAAATACATGGTACTCATACATCAATAGCAAACACACAGAGAACCAAATGATGTGATACTTTACCTTTTGAAAATACCCTCGTCGTATTGATTTGTCTTTTGTCTGTCGGAAGTATACATAGCCGTAGTAGTGTGCGTTGTCAGTCTGAAAGTGTTTTAGAAGAAAAGAAACCCTTATCAGGAAAAATGTGACAGGTGAACAATCTTAACCCCTCAGTCAAATTGACAGTACTCAGTCTGAGTACACCTTAGAACAAGTTTGTTAACGGTGAGAATTGGAGATCCATTTCTTTTTCCTCCATAAATGAATTAAATAATTGAATGGGAAAGTATCTCCATAAACACAAAGCCCACTTAAGGGGTGAGTAATTTGATTAGAGAGGTAATTATTTCCTTTGCTACCATGTAACTGACATTGGTAGTACGGTGTATAGTACGTATGTAGAGAGCATGTGTACCTGTAGGGCTGCAGGGCAGTCTCTGTTGTACTCTGCCAGAGCCGCAGTGCCCGCCCGCCGCCCAGGGCACTGTCTGATTCTGAAGTGAAACTGGGTGTCTCCCATACATCCTGGTAAAAACAAGAGAAAGCTCAGTAACCAATAATAAATATCAATGGAACTTAATATGTACATGTACATGGCATAAGGCTCTTGTTACATACACCTTGGTAAAGATTCCATAACAAAATCACTTCATGACGTGACATTGATTTTCTCCCCCCACTAATTCACTTGACATGTGGACCAATGGCGGAACCACAGAGATTTCATACGAGAAGTGCTTGTAGTAAAACTGCCATGTACATAGAGGAAACTGATGTACGTTTCCAAAATGTCTTTGCTTACCTGAATTGGAATCAGGGAATGACAAATAACAGATGTTCATTTTCTGAAAAGGAATACAGAAAACATAATGTTATGTGTGATAAAATGGTGAAACCTTCCTTTTTTTATCAAAGATATTTGGGATACTGCTGATACACATAACTATTAACACTATTTAATGTTGAAAATGATCCATTGTCACCTCCTTTATGATCATTTCTTTAAGTGAGGCAGAGGTATGTCAGCGAGAATCTAGTGTGAGTAAGATTACTTTAATCTTCAAATAATTGTAATTGAAATATTTACTCACTTCTCGATCTGTTAGCTTTATGTGACCAGGATAGATGAGCTGAAATAAAGAAACAGGTGAGGACATTAAACGTTGTTAAAAATCAGACACAACTTTTCCAACCTTTTTTCACTTTTTTTTTTTTTGGGGGGGGGGGGGGGGGGTGGAACTTCTGTGCAATTATCTTTTAAGGAATTATAGAAATGTATACATGTATACAAACTTTTAAACAAGGTTAACTATTAGTGGCCTAGGCCCTAGTTGAAGGACAAACAACCTATGTAAACACACCTTACAACCAGGCCTATATCGATCATGTTATTTTTAGGAGTGAAAGGGACACACAATACTGATATTTTACATTTATTGATCAAATATTATTCTAATGACCCATAGAATTCGCAATGCTTAACGTTTATATGCTATATTGTTCAAGTTCTTTATTTTGGATCGAAGGGATACACAATACTCAGAGTTTACGTCCATTGATCCTGTGTTATGTAAACGCATGTTATGAGCTAGCAGCTGTGGAGTAGTGCCTAAGTTCATGTACACAGGGTTGCTTCAATCACTTTACACTGAACTGATCAATACTAGTAGTAGTCAATAACTTTCCACTACAGCCAAGCTAAGATCCCGTAACGGGACTGTTATAATCTAGACAAAACTACCATATGCTATAATAAAGCATAATATAATTAGTGCATAACTATGGTATTTTTTTTTGCTATAGATCTTTGATTGATCAATCACAATTACTGAGGGCTTAATCTTATGAAACAATATTGACCAATGCCGGGTTTGCTCTACCCACGATTATTCCCTCTATTGAGGTTGCCCATAATCCTTTCTGTTCTAGGAGCTTTCCTGTTAATTACCATAAGTAGGTCAGTCACATGACCTAGTCTGGCCAATGGCATTAGTCACGTGGCTGACCTACTTATGGTAATTAACAGGAAACCTCCTAGAACAGAAAGGATTATGGGCAACCTCAATAGAGGGAATACACTTTCTGACACTTCAAACTTCGTAAAACCTTTGTTGTTTTCAGTCTAGAAATGCTGCACTTGGGTAGAGCAGGTGCTAATTACAATCAGTGGTTGCTAATTGGGCCCAGTCCGGAATAGCATGTTAATATAGTACAGTGTTTCCAGCACCTGGTGCACACCTTCTGGGCAACCTTACTAAGCCTTACTAAAGAGGACTCCTTAGTCTAAGGAGTAGGTCTAATATCTCTATTATGGTCTACTGGTGTTATGACGCCACCCAGTTCATTAACCTAACACCTGCTGCTGCCCTGCCCAGTTTATCCTTTACCTGTACATCACCTGTCACCACCTGGATACATCACAATGCGTTGTTATTGTACTACATCAACTGACAACGCCTCTGATTGAATGGCATAATATTATAGTATCAGGAAATATCCAGGGAAATATCATACCTGTTATGGTTATGATCATTAGCTTGGTAACAAAGTCACGCGGTGCCTCACATTGAAAATCTTGAAGTCAAACAATGTATTCTGTTACAATATGAAAAGTGTCGGGAGCAGAACCCTGGTTGCAAGAGCCATGGCAAAGGGTCAAATTTATTATATAGGCAATGACTGAATGTACTAGAAAAAGTAACCTTTTTGCTGTTTTCGTTTCTAATATTGAGATTAGAAAATAGTGCATCAAGTATATGATGCAAATTTTTAATAGAAGGAGTCGGTATTCTTTTCATCCCCCCAATCTCAAATCCACCACCCTCCCCCTTTTGATAAATGACGACTCAAACGGTACCGGTATCATGGGAATACGTTCCCGATCCCATCGGGAACATCAAGCATGTTAGATATTGGCCTACTGAATTGGACGTCACTCACAGACACCCCCGACGTCACAATCACCCAACCCCATCTGCGGTTGGGCTACTGTTACATGTACTGTGACTGTTGACCACCGTTCTTAAGGGGCATAAAAACTTTTTGCATGTTCACACGAAAACTCACCACCCCCTCCCCCCTTTGAAAAAGTATTACTAGTCTTAAGGCAACCGCAGAAGGGCCAGATTCGATCCAGTCGGCCCGTCTGCGGTCGCCTTTAGGGAGTGATCATTTTTTAACAACAGGGGGGAGGGGCTGGTGGGATGGCACACAGATGCGCAAAGAAAATTTTGGCCCCCCCCCATCTCGAGGGTCAAAATATATATGGGTCAAAATTATTTTGACCCCCTTGGAGGGCTGAAATCATGTGCGAATACCCCCTTTTAACCTAAAGTAACGCGCAGGTTTTTTTTCACTGAAAACAGTTGAAATTATTTTGAGCCCCCTGGGCCCTGGTCAAGGGTAAAAAAAAAACCGACCCCCCAAACCCACCAGCCCCCCCCCCTCCCGTTGTTAAAAGATGATCACAGGGTCGTCCATAAATGACCTCATGCAGCAGAGGGGAGGAGGGTTCAAGCCTCCCATACATTTCACCCGGGGGGGGGGGGGAGGGTCACTCTTGAATTTATGGATACCATGTGCGTACATCATCTCAAATTTCATACCCTTTTAGCGGGCCAATATTTACTAAAAACACACCCCTTTTGGCGGGATTGACATAAACAAGAAAAATGTTGCAAGGACCACGGATAGGAGTTGCCACGGATGACGTAACAGGCAAACCGAAAACATAATGGAGTTGCACGGTCGCTATGCTCCCTGCCGCTTACGCGACTTGCAACTCCAAAAAAATGGTAAATCTATACCCCTTTGGGTGGGCCACTCTGTGGATGTGTCAAAAGTCTTACTCCTTTGGGCGTGCCACCTCTCCAATTTTGCCCAAAAGTTAAACCACTCTTCAGAGAATATTATGAAAATTTTCCTTGGAAATTCAGGCCAAAAACTGTACCCCTTTTGTCCTAAAATGGCCCCCTAATAACAGATCCGGGCGTACCCGCCCATGGGGCCAAAAACACCCCCCTTTCCCTCTAGTTTGTGTACGCACATGGTTAGTATAGGTCAGATAGGGAGTGGCCCCCCCCCCCCGGGACATTTCTATAGTAAAACTAAAAGCAGGAGGAGGTTGGGTCCAAAATGGTCCAAATAAACATGAAGTCATTTATGGATGGCCCCCACTCCCTAATGTCGTACTGACCTCCCTAATTTCTATTACCATTCTCAGATCATATTTCTGCCAAATTCAAAATTCTAGTCACAGAGGTTTGGTATTATTTGATGTCTAGATCTATCAGCCAGTAACTGAGTAACCAGGTAGGTCACTAGCTGGGTCACTAGCCTAGCCTAGGTGTGTTGCATCGAACCTCGGTGTGTTGTAGACGGAACCATCGCTAAAGGAGCGATGGTAAGTGGTGGCACTGGTATTGTGGTGGTGGAACTTTCAGAGTAGTTTCCCAAGCCCCCAATGAAAATTGGGTCCCTAGTCTTAACTGGGGTTGGTCTTTGATATCTTAACTCTAGGACCTACCTACTTGTTGTGTATTGTTTTGAAATGTAAAATCATAAGCCATGCCTTTGCTTTTTGTAACTTGATATCTGGGGCCCAGGAAGACTAGGCTAGGGACTGAAATACCTCCACTGTGTGAGTCTGCTGCAGGAGAGGTGTGAAACTGTGATAAAGCTGAAACTGGGTAGTGTTAAACTCTCCTTTCTTTGCAAGCTTATTCTGAAACTATTTACTGGAGGATCTTTACAAACAAGGGCTCATTTTAACAGGCTTGGCTAGACCTTTAAAATGATTATTTTTTGTACAAGGTTGAATGCAGGGAATTTTGCGTTTGACCCCATCAAAGTTCAACTAAAAGTTTAGAACAATTTTATTATGAGAAGACCATTAAGCACCTAAAAATAAATAGTTCCCACCTGTTCTATGGTTAAAAATGATCTAGAAAATGTTTTCATTTTCTTTTTCTAAGGGGCTGCAGTATGTTTGACAGACCCTGCAAACTTTTTTGGCGAGATTATCTCTGGACACTTATCCCAACCTCCCCAATGTTGGGCACTTACCTATCAATTAAGACCTTATTGTATGTATTTTATATGGTAGGAAATTGATAGCTATGATAATAATAAGTAGTTTTGCTTTTTAGATGAAGTTATTATGTCAATTTAAATGGAAGTTATGATCATTCAAACGTCCTGAGTCAAAGACAATATTCTGCCGTGGTTCTGTCAGAGCGCACAGTTCAAGGGAAAAGATGACATCAAAAATTTGCTTTTACATTGTTTGATTATGATAAAATGTATCATTATTTACATTCTTGAGGGTATTTCTTGCTTATCTGAAAAGAAAATTGCCCAAAATAATCATTTTAGTGATCTAGTATACCTTGGATTCATCTTGCTTGATCACAAAATTAGATCCAAATTAAACTTTTAACTATGGCAGAATTCTGGGTCTGATTTGGTACCTTTGACCGGTCATAATTCCACTTAAAATTAACATAGAGACTTCATTTAAAAAGCAAATCCACTTCTTTTCTCAAGATCCATCCATTGATCATTAGATAGGTTTAATGGGATAAAGTCTTGAAATATTAGGTAAGTGCCTAAATTGTTACTGTCTAGGCTGAGCCCACTGCAGTCTCAGTGGACATCGATTGCTGGGCCTCTGAATGGCAGTGTCACTGACGGTAGCGCCACCACCGCCGCCCATCGCATGGCCTGGTTTTGTCAGTCCAAAACACCTAAATTTGGCTGGCTTGTCACTCTCTCACATTTAGATATTTTTTTGATGATTCCAAAAGGACATTACCTTCCAACACCTCAAGTCATTGTATCCTCCAAGTTTTCTCCACTCCTGGGACCAAAATGGTGTGTAATCAGCCTCTATATTCTGTAAACAGCCACCAAAAACTCCCAGGAAGAGAAACCTAAATCTAACCTAGCCTCATCTAGTCATACAACATTTGGGTCATGTTCAAACCAGAAATGATTCTGATTGGTCCATGGCCAGCCAAAATACAGCCAAAAACATTGGAGGGGGGTGTGGCACTTCTTGGTACAGCCACTCTCCAGGCAACCACCAGCCCCTCCATATTGACACAGCACTACACCACTCTCTGCAGGGAGATTGTGCTGGCTGTTCCAGACAGTGGATACACCCCTTCTGACCTACAACCGGAGGGGAATTCAATAGGCGGCACGCCCAGCCATCGGCGCGCGCCCGGACCTGAACGTGCTCGCACTCCAGCTAGAGAGGAGGTGCGCCTGTGGCGCCCGCCGCGTGGCTGGCGTGCGGCTAATGAATACCGTGCCGGACATCTAAACACATGGAGGAGGAGGCAGGTGGTAGAAAGGCTTTCCTGTGTGGGTTTACATGCAAAAATGATGTATTTAACCCCACCCATGGCCCTAGATGTAATGTGGTAATGAAATATTGATATAACAGTGTATGTTATGCTGTGTTTTGGTACTTTGTAAGCTGAAAAAGATCAGAAACTTGCATTTGTTTGGCTGGTTCTGGGGCCAGCTCCACTGCCACTCCCCAGTCAGGACTGTCAGTGTCACTTTGACAGTCAGGTGGGAGGGGCTAGCCTAATGTATATGTGAATGTACATGTACATATTAAGGGAGGGGGGGGGCATTTCTTTTTGGCTGGGGGGGGGGGGACATGCATGTAGACACACACACACACATGTATAAATTTCTGTGTGGTGGGGGGGGGCTACTATGTGATGTTAAAGGGTGGTCTTTTTTTTTTGGCTGGGTGGGGGGTGGGGGCATGCATTTACACACATTTATGTCATATATGTTATATCAATATTCCATTACCACATTACATCTAGGGCCATGGGTGGGGTTAAATACATCATTTTTGCATGTAAACCCACACAGGAAAACCTTTCTATGTTCGTTGGTTGTCATGATGCATCAATGCAGTCCTAGCAAGTCTACTTGCCAACTGTGCAATGGTGCACCGTTCCAACATTTGAGCAAATGAGATTTGAGGCTATTGGGTCAGGGTGCATTTCTATTCCGACCTGGCGTGTTGTAGGTGGCGCCGGCCTGTCTAGCTGTAGCTGGTTATCAGCATGTACTTTACACTGGTTGTAGGGTACAGTTATGTAATAGTTGGTGGGAATCCACTCTATCCCGCCCTACATACAAAACTATTATTATGACTCATTAAGTAGCACACAGTGGCTTAAAGAGTATAATTATAAGTTTATAAGTATGATAACTGTAGGCTATCACTCAGGACACCTCCAAGTGTGGAGTCTTTACACCTACAGGTGTGAAGAGTCACCCATCTATAGAGTGTCTTCTGACCCCTGTAGCTGCAAATCTCGCGAGAATACATGTTAATCAGGCCTGAGCTGGTAGCTGCAGAGTAGGCACACCTGTATGGCCTGCCTGTATGGTACTCGCGCCCACAGGACCACATGCAACTTCGGTATATCAAGTGAATCAATGGGAATTTTTTATTATGTATTGATACATCATGCCCATTGGTCTGCATGATGTTGGAATACATTGTACACACCTGTTTTGAGTTACTCATCTCTACTGGGTTGAATCCTGGCTGAGTGAACTCATCAACCATAGGGTCTGTATGATGCATCAATGACATGCTGGTGAGCGACTTACCAATACTTCCTTGGTGCATCATATTGACAAAGAAGTATGATGCACTAAATTGACTAATGTATTAATAGCTGTCAAGGGGTATATGGATTAGCATGCATTAGACTCTAGACCTTGTGATTGTTTAGGCCACCAGGTTCATGTAGAAGGGGACCAGTATTTGTCGATATCCTAGGGGGTGGGGGGGGGGGGATTATTTACTCAAGTCATGATATTATTGTTGAACATTATTGTAAAGCAACATGTTGATGGTACTATGAATCTCTCAAACAATCATCATGAAATCGGCCCTTGATCCCTGGTTTGATCCCTCATGACAAAGTAGATTGCAGGTCAGGTTCATAGTGTGCGTTAAGCATTGATTTATTGTTTCATTTGGATATCTTGGAGGTGCTATATTTGTCAACCAGGATTGCTTTAAACAAGTTTTGTTAAGACAGCTGTGCTGGTCTGCTGGAATACAAAGTATCTGTGAACCTGTAAAGAGATAAGCAGAGTTGTTTAAAGATTTTTTTTTTCATTGGTTGATAACTTCATTGTAGATCTGCAAGGAGAATACACTATACAGCTCTGTAAAACCTGTTCCTATAGCTTCAGGGTGATGTTAGCTTCAATCTAAAAAAAGAATTGGGTGCCTACGACAATTATTTCAGGAGTTATTCACCTGGGGCCATCTAGCATCGAAAATCGCCAATTTCGCTTAAATTCGCATGTATCATTTTCATAGCAACACCCCCCCCCTAAATTATTTTTTTCTAAAATCTGATGCTGGATATTGCTTCTTGGGACCAAAACCTACATTTTGGTGTATTACAATAGTGTATTGGCCGATTTTAAAAATTAAGCTGCCATGCCTATTGAATATATCAGGGCCCGGTTAGCTGGGTAGGTGTGTTGCTCATCAATAAAGGCTAAAGAAGGGAATGAATTTATGGAGACACCCTGACTCAGCTATGTGAACGCCCTGTGTGAGAGTGTTAATGTTCATGTTGTCTATTTGGGCCTACGCCTACGGTGCCGCCCTATGCCTACGGCTAGCGCCTCTTGTTTCTTGCGTCACGACTCGAGTCGGCAACGATGTGCACAACTGTCATGTCAGATGTCTGTTGATTTGCACCACTTGTCAACAATTGAAGTACGATCTTACCTCCATAGCTTGTCCTAGCTCCAGATCGAATGTCACAACACACGCACAATGGAGCCAATTTGAGAATCGATCCCATGGCAGAATGGTAGGACTCCGAGGAGAGTCGTCCAACCCAAGTTTATCCAACGAAGGATGGATCTCCTCCTCGACGTCGGTCGCCATCTTTTTCACAAATAGATAATCTCAAAACAAAGCATCTACACAGTACACTTCATTTTTGAAGAAGCTAAGATGAAAAATGCAATTTACCTCATCTAATGATATCACTGTCATGTTTTACAATATGCTAGTAATTTAGAAGTGTGGCAGTCTGCACGTACCAGTACATTGGGTTCGAGAGTAGCAAGGTGCTCGTCGTTCGGAAAGGTGACACGAGATGGCGCTGTTGCATTTTAACCACCCGCTCGCCCGAAGTGAGCAGCTCCCGCTTTGACTGCCGGAGGTGGAGAAGGGGGTTGGGGGGGGGGGGGTCTTGTTGGATATTAAATATGATGGTATTTTTCAAAAGAGCTTCTTGATGGAGGGGGGGGACCAAATAAACCCTTCATGGGGTGGGGGATCAAGACTAGATAAAGGCAATTCAAATAATAGTCGTGATGCGTCATTCCATTTTTTTGGGGGGCGGATGGGAGGCTATTTTGCATTTACAATTCTAAGTGTCCTAAGTGGGGAGGGGTGCATGGTAGCTCTTGTCTTAGTGCAGAGGGGCGGGGGCGGCTCGGAAAAAAAAAATTGGCCCATCTGTAACAATCCACCAAGCCCCCAGCTGGCAATACACATGTAAGTGACTTACATATATAGATAGAACTAAACGACCGTGGTGTACGAGGTGGTCGATCCACCACGAGGGAGACAACTCCCGAGGGGTGGATAGGCCACCAAGGATACCAGGGGAGTTTAGTTCTATATTTATTTTATGTTTTTAGAGGTTTAAATAAGGAAAAATTATCAAAATCCATTACCGTAGTGCCCCGTACGAGCGGCGGTCCGCCATTTTGAATGTTTACATGCGCCCGGAACGAGGCTGCAGTAGTGGATCAGCCGCTGTGGTGGATCGAGACACGTTACGCCACTGGGGGTGTGGCGATCGGCTCCGCAATGCTATCTCTCTACGGGAAGAAGTTATTCACATAAAATAAGTGACTTTTTGCTCATACCGTAATCTCCCGCGTATAAGGCGCATCTTATATGAGGGTTTTAGTTCTCATTGGATCCACAAGGGGGACACCAAGACCTTTCTTTTGATATCTTACATGTCCCCTTGGAGGGTCTGGGGTGGCCCAAGCTACACATAGATTTTTGAATTTTGAAAATTCATTCAGTAGAACCAAAGTTATGAATTTTTCATTTTTTTGAGAATTTTCCAAAACTCTAGGTGCGCCTTATACGCGGGAGATTACGGTAGGTCACATATCAAAGGTTATGACAAACTGGTGAATAGTTTAATGTATTACACTAGATCCTTCCTCCATATCTTTAGGATACTCAGCCAATGTTTACATAAATGTAATTGTACCAAATATTGTATTTCATGTAAATTTGAATTTAAAGTTGGTACTGTGGTAGTCATAGAATATGAACATACAGGCTATCTCATTTGTCGTAAAGCCATCAGATCGTTAACAGGGACCTTGGGACTTTTAGTCATTATTACTGTCCAAATATCTAGAAAATACCTCCCCCCATGTGAAATAGAAACAAATAACCCTAGAAACTCATTCTCTGTAGACTGATGTTTCAGTTATCTTTTATTCCGTTTAGTTTGTTCTTTTTAATAGCGTTTACATTTATGTTCATATTTAAAATCTGGATGACATGCTTTTCATAAATCTATACATACATTCCAAGTTCTTGTTCTACTTCTTTGGGAAATTCAACTTCAATAGACACAGAATCGCTCAATGAATTTACTTCCATGCTCCGTTTTTATTGACTAGGGCACATACTACATGTTTAATTTAGTACAAAGTATTTTAGATTCTATAACTGTTAGTCCTTTCCTGCTACGTTCCAAGTCTAAAGCTGTTTTCCAAAACAACGAGGGCGATTCATCGTCATTCAGTACAACTATTGGCAGTAACTTTTTGAATGAGGCAAATAGATCTTAAGAGGAAGCTTGGGTTCCTTTATTTTCTTTAAATAGGTGGACGTTGATTTGACAATTGACTCCTCAGATTACTACTATATCACCACCCACCGACCAATTGACCGACCCCTTTTAAACGAGGGGCCGGCCTTACCAATAATTTATTTTAAACCGGCTAAACGCATTCAAACGCTCAAAAGACAGTTTCATCTCAATGAAAAATAACTCTAAATTAGACTAATGGCCGTGAAAATAGACTAAGTTAGTGCCAGCTTTAAATCAAGACAAAAGGCACACACAGAGCAAAGCACACTTGATAACCCTTTATGGGGGATGATAACGCATTAACGAATTATGCCAACTTGTCGTCATGATGCATGAGTGCAGCCATGGCCAGTATGATGCACCAATGCAGTGCTGCCAGTATGATGCACCAATGCAGTGCTGCCAGTATGATGCACCAATGCAGTGCTGCCAGTATGATGCACCAATGCAGTGCTGCCAGTATGATGCACCAATGCAGTGCTGCCAGTATGATGCACCAATGCAGTGCCATTGAGCTTGTCGCTGTTGCTGCATTCTGATGGCAAATGTGTCCTAAAATGTTACAGAATGGCAAACAATAACTCAAAAGACTTATTTGCAATAATGAAAACATTGGCTCACATTTATACACAATCTGAAACATCTTTTTTTTTTAAAGATATCATTCAGAACCTACAGCAGTTGGTAAGTACAACACTGATTGTTCGCCTTAGATGTACATGTACATGAAATAATATACCTAGGTAAAGCACAGGACCAAAGGAGAGTCATTTATAGTGCTTTAATATCCACTGTAGGAGGGCACACCAAGTTCTTAAATCTTAATGTGAACTGTATTACTGGGCTACACGTGTCTATTAAATTGATTTCTTTATCAAATAACAGCCATCTGCAAAGTTTCATTAGTTCTCTATATTGATGATCCCAATCAACTCATTCGGGATATCGGTTACTATAATCAACGCCATAGCTGACCTATGCGTCAATACTATGAGAGGACTATAGAAAATCTCTTACAGGGATATCATAGAAATTGTAAAATTCCTGACATATTGAAGCTAGGCCTTCGATCCGATTAATATTATGAACACATTTTTCCCAGTATTCAAAAGATTAAGTATAAAACAATTACATACTGCAGGGAACGTGTTCTTCCACCCTCCCTGCATACTGAGACCATATGTGATTTGGGTCCTAACTTAGTTCTCTGACCACTTGAAAATTAAGTTTTAATCTACAGAAACACTCCCCAAAATGATCATGAATGTAAAAGAATCTAGTAAGAAACACTAGCCCACACACTAAGTCTTAGTGACAGATCTTTGTTGTTTTTCCCTTTTCATTAACGGAGTACCCCACAAAGGTGCATTTAAGACGTGAATCCAGGCTCTATTTCACCTTTTATAAGAAGGTTCTGAACTATGACTGTGCTTAATTGGCGCGATGACTTTACTTTGACCTAGACTGGTTCAAAACTTCTCCCATCTGCGCCTCATATTACTACCATTACCTTGCGCGTGGGGTTCAAAGGTCACGTTACATTAACAATTACACAAATTTTTCGCTGACGAAATTGCTAATGATTATATTTTATTGGTCAGCTGGCTTTACGTCTTTCCAATCTTTTATCTCATAAATAAACCAATGCTGGTGTACAATATTTTACTCTCATTTACTCCTTTCAATGTTTCCGTGATTTGATTCACCAACTACATTATCTCCACTTTCTTGAATATCTCTAGCATAGTCTACACCGATGCTACCAACCCATCTCACAGCTGCTCTCTCTTTTTACTGATTCAAGCCATTCCAATCGTATATCAAGATTTAACCAATATTATCTTACCCATAGACATCCATCCCTCAACTTGCACTCCAGTACCCCCCCCCCTCCTTCCCCTAACCCATTTGTGGACCACAAGTTCAGGTGACTAATCTAATGTAGAAGTATCTGGTCCCAGTCCACCTTGGTCGAGAAAACCTCCATATCCAGCCAGCTCTCATAATTCTCCATGAAGTCGTCGCTTAGTTCCACTCTCTCACCGAGCACACTCAGGATACAATTGTCCACGGGTAGGAATTCGGAGTCAGTACCATTTGTTCCATAACGCCGGTTGTTGAATCGGTCCACACAAGCTCGCAAGGCGCATTCCTCAGCCTGGAAATCCCATGGTCTTGCATCCATATCTGTGGGCATTTAGAACAAGTACGTGGGATGTTAGGTAGACTATTTTTGCTGATCACAGACAAAATGAACAAACTTTGTATACCACATTGAAGAACAAGCACAATGATAACCATATAAAGCAGATAAAAATACAGGACCAAAACTTGAAACTGAAGGCTTTCAAGAGTAAATCATATTTCCACATGGAGGAGCATAAACTTTATAACCATTGAATCAAACGCAAACCTAACTCATTTTCTTATCAAGCTAATTACTTACCGTTTTGCAGAAACAGACTAGGTAATCCTAAATCAAAAGACGCTGGTCATTCCTTATGTTAACAATGTTAGGAAAGCTTTTCTGATAAAAGTTTACAACTGAAAAATTCCTCAAAGACGGCTGTTATCGGCAATTGATACGACTATACAGAGAATCCTTAACAAGGTATTACCAGAAGTCCATTTCACCTGAGGGTAAATAACTTTCACAAATTAAGAATCTCACCATTGCCAAAGGCCCAGTCATCATTGAGGCGGTGGCGTACTTTCTGGTAGATGGCGCTCATGGTTTTCATATTGGACTTGCGCCATTGTCGGCCCAGGTACTTGGTCTGCATTTTGAGTAGTTTGAGCACATACACCTGCATCATAGCGTGCTTCACCTTCAGGGCTCTCTTCAGGATAGGTGCAGATTTAAACACCACCAACATCTGAAAGTAAACATATTTGATAGATACTCTAGTGTTCCTGTAATCTTAATACATATATTAGATATCCGATTTTGGGGCAGCGTCTTGTTATAATTATACCCAGGTGCATGTTTTTACATTAATATTTTCAAACGTGCAAAAAAAAAAAAGTGTATTCCAATGATCGCATTACACCAGTTATTAACATTGGGTAGGATTCTACAACCCACTCCATGACAGCCCCAGACATTCAATTCTCCATTTCTACTGTAATACCGATACTACACTTACCATTGTTCGTGAGTGCTTCCACTTCGTGAGTTTATTTAGTATACGTAGTAGATTTATGCATGAGTAGAGGTTTCGCCAACAGTACAATTGACTGTCACCTGCTTCCTACAAAATCGAAAGTTAAAAGTCAGTCTCCAGGTCTTTTAAACTATACAATTATCACTGCAGTGCTAGTTGGCAGGTCCCCAAAACTCTGTAACTCCCTATACTTAATGGTATTTCAATATGGCAATTTTATGTCCTGAAAGTCTCGGTGTTTTCATCAAATACTATTCATTGCAATACCAAAGGCGGCAAACCTTATATTCTACTCTTTCTATACCTTGGGTAAGTATATCCATTTGAACTCTGTTCAAATGTGATAATACCATTAGAATATATATTGGATTGTCGACAATACTAGTGTACTTTTGTATGTGTGTATGCATATTTTTACAGTCACAATCTAAAAAGCCAAGAAAGAGATCAAAAGATAGGACAAAATAATATTCTTTTGGATAAAAAATAGAAAGCTGACAAACAGTCACTCCCAACACACAAACCCCAAAGACATTCGGTTAGAGATTTTCTATTTCTTTTCGGTATTATCATAAGAGTTGAAGATATACATTCTGAATTTTCAAAATTGTTTCTATCATGGACAAGGCATGCAAGTGCAATTTGACTCGGCACAACCATAAATGCTATACTTTTTTTTTACAGTAATGTTGTCTGGCTTGAATATCAAGGTAAAAGAAATAAGATACTATAGACGTTATTACTTTAAGTTTTCATATACATTCAATTTAAACATCATATTGGCCTTCACATTTCGAATTAACACCAATTTATTCCTTTCTAGTCAAATTACTTTCCAGCTAAGGGCTCTACAATTCCATTAAAGATCCATCATTTAATTTATTTGGTCTAAAAAGAATCAATGTGCTCTACGTACATGGAATTCAACAATCAAATGGTGACTGGGAGGATCTTACAACACAGTCCTTTGTACATTAAACACAACCTTTAAAAACTGCTCCACAAAGAATAAAATTCCTACCTATAAATGGAGCCCCTTATTTCTAAGGTAACACCAGTCAGGGGGTGTAAGAGAACTTAATTTCTTTATCTCCTTGAAAAATAGTACTATACAGTGGGTTTGATATGAATTGCATTATCTAGGGATAAATCATATCAAATCCCTTTATTCGCTTTGTTATCTAATCACCCAGAATTTTAACGCACAGATTATGTATAACAGCATATGAATATTAAGAAGCAGAACAAACTGGCCACTCATATTATACTGCTGTAACCAAATGGCACTTTCTCGTTTATCGTTTTTTCAGGGCGAGCAAAGCTTCTGCTTAAGATAACAAACTGCGCATAAGTAATTGATAGGGGGATTGGAGGATGGTCTTGTAGATAGAGTCCTCAAGGGTACATTAAATAGCAGTGTATAGGACAAACCTGCAAATAACTGTAATGCAAAACACAAAGTTGAGGATGTCCAGATAGTAGTAGGGCCCTGAGAGGCAGCCAATGGCTATCTAAAGGCAATGGCTGGGACACCTTGCTCTAGATTTTTTTTCCAAAAGATGGGTACATAACAAGGGGTGAAGCTAGAGATAGTGAGCCAAAAGAGTTAAACCACACCAAAACCCTCACCATCATGGATGACTCCTGCAAGATAAAACAGCTTTATGTTTTATATACTGGGATATGGATATCGAAACAGCTGTGGAGCATTAGAATAGATACTTGGTTAGAAAAGGGAATTAAAGCGGTTAATCAATGCTGGGAAGAACAACAATTTAACCTAAAAGAAAATTGTTAGGTTTTACTGAAATTCAGTACTGAAAAGGGTACGAAAAAGAGAATCTATTATAGAGCCTCTGTTAATGTCATTATCTATCAAATTGTCTGTTATTTTAATTTATCGAAATCAGTCAATGAGATTAATTCAGTGAGAGTAGGTTGGATTTGCAGGCGGGTGAAATGGGTGGGCGCTCCTTTGACGCTGACTGTATTTTAGTGAAGTAATCAATGAGATAATTAAGATATAATAAAAAGACTCACCAAACTTTCAGCTGTCAAGTCGGGTTGGTCTCCGATGACACACGTTGGGAAGTCGATAAGTGAGATACTGTTACACAAGCATAACGACAAGTTAACTCAATATTCGCCACTTAAAAAGTCATATGCAGCTACTATCTTGCTTTTCAGAAACTCTATCCAAACAAACCATGCACAAAAATATAGACTAATTTTGTTCCTTTATATACATAACAGCTGCTCTGATGCGAGATATTCTTTAAAAGATGTGGTGGAATGTTCTGTTTATTTACTAACTGGGACTACACCTGTGTTAAAGTTTGTAACTTGTTCCTACCTGTTCTTAGCCGTCACATAGGAGCTGATATTCTGGTTGAAGAACTTCAACACAAGCGGAATACAGTTGGCGAACACCAGATGCTGCGACATATACTCAAACTACAATTAGAAAATAGAATTGTTGAAACATTTATTTCAGTCAGTCATTTCATCACAATTGATGAACAATTATCTAGAACATGATATTTGCGGTATTAAAAGCAATGTCTTACTATGAATAAACTGCAACTTATTTTTAAGTGAGGCCATCCAAAAAATGTAGGTTATAGGACCAGCCTCATCTAAGGGTGCTGCTCATGTAAAGGTATCCATCATTACAATAGCAACCTCTATCATTTTGGGTGCAGTTTATAAGTGGGGATGGCGCGGGGTTTTGTGGTAGTTTTATCACATATAACACATGAAACAATACATGAACTTAAATTTGATATTCAGTGATATCTTATTATTTTACTACAGTTCATTTCTCGGGAAACACCACATCTCCCACCTGATACACATGGTTCAGTTTAAAGTGTTTCAGCAGCAACAGGAGAAGGCCAGAGATCGCTTTGACAATTATTTCCTTGTGACGATTAACATCAATACCCAGCTTCATCGACTGCAGCACCGTTGTCCTGCCAACAAACGGAACATATGAACTA
Source organism: Acholoe squamosa (assembly GCA_949317995.1). NCBI lineage: Eukaryota > Metazoa > Annelida > Polychaeta > Phyllodocida > Polynoidae > Acholoe > Acholoe squamosa. Next base: position 27,187,283 of record OX439035.1, on the reverse strand, counting down.
CATTCTGTATTTATGAAAAAGGCATGGAACTTTAGAACAGTAGGAAAATTCCCAGTCTCCATCCCCAGTGGAGAGAAGTGGCAAGTACACATTTCCATAACAATGTTAATTCAAGCTTCATGTTTGAGCTCTACAGCATACAGTGCCCTTGGCGAAGGTTATTTCTATTGTGTATAGGGACGATGGCGTGGTTATACATTTTATTTGTGACTTGGTTTTTTTCCATATACATTTATTTTAATAAAGGACTTGATTTCACAGCATTTAACCTGCGTGAACCATGTTTATAAATAAGGTTACAACACCAAACTCACGGCATTTCCTCTGGTAAGACGTCTGCAAGTATGTTGATAGAATCAGTCTTAGCCTTTGACGTAGGTGCCGCCACCAACAAAATCTTCAGTAGTGCGATCTGCATTTTCAAAAATATACAATGTTAACTACCGAGAGTGATGCTCTCACAGGTCCTTAGAACTGGTGTTATATAATTATGTTCACTCTAATAATGCGCCCCACCCCCATTCCCAATAACTTGTGGCTAATGTAATTCCCTATGTAATACAATGTATAAAGGGAGAAAAGTGATGGTTTAATAAAACCATAGTGTTGTAGATTTTAATACAATAGTAGAGAATAGTCCTGTAAGACATGGCGCGGCGACTTGTAATCTTGTGTCTAGTTTCAGTTGGTGAGACTGATAGATAGGGCATACTATCATCTGGGCTTTTGGTAGTATATAGCACAAATTCAACCCGAACTACCCACTGCAGCTAAGTACTAATAGCCTGTAGACTATCCATTCTGCATGCACCTCACTCAGCTGTCACAGGGACCTGTCTTATTCAATGTTCAATGCCATAGTCAACATGTGTGTCATTATGAGTGTACACTGTCTCAGATCGCCAGGAGCCTGCTATGTCTCAACCCCCCCCCCCCCACACACACACCCAACTGCCAATCACCTTGTAATAGGTCTGTACCTCATCAAGGGCCAGTGGTCAGCAAACCGGCCAGATTACTCCACCTCTCTGTAGAGGGGGAGCACAGTGCAAGTACCTCTGTACATGTATGTTTTCAGTCTTCCACAAAATCGTTTATATAATGAAAGGAGTAATTAAATTACTGTCTCATCACCGATAGTAGATACATATTCTGAGAAAGCATTATTTCAATGTAAACTAAAAAAAGTTTACACAGAAAAGAATGTAGCAGTACCACAAGGTGTCCTTACACTTCAACCTCCTCTGATTTACAAAAATGCACATATGGCAACACACACTTTAGCACTGATTTCTCCATAGAGATCTTTAACAGTGAATACTTTGTTCAAATACAGAAAATATGATCCAATTGTACCATAACCCACTGAGATGAAACCTGTACTACATATATATGGTAGTTTCAGAACGAACAATTCTAAAACAAAGGCTACAGAGATGCATTTCTGAATCTTAAAATGCTCTAATGCTAATCTGCCATAGGGCTCCAAATGATGAAATGTCTTATCTGTGAATAAAATCAAAAGTATGAGATATATTTTGAAATAGTCCATAGCAGAGGAGCCACAAACAAAAATAGATTGCAAGGCCTCCCTATCCCTTACACCGTGGCGACTGTGAACCATACACTAGTCTACTCATCTCACAAGTAGTACTCACTAGTCGCCGCGCTAAAAAGAAAGATTAGAAAATCTAAGCCAGAATCCTCTTCAGTTAAAGGCGTTTTTTGAAGTATCATTTATCTCTGAAATGCAGAAACCTGAAAATATGCCCCCCCCCCCTTATTCTGTATAGTACTTACCATATACTGAGGAAGATTTGGTAGCATTCCCTGGTACAGCTGCTCGGCAGCATTGTCTGTGACGTAAGTTTCCGTCTGAATATGATTGAAAATAATTTTAGGTTTTCAAAAGAGAATCTCTCCAATGCATTGCTTTAGAATCATTGCAAAATAGCTTTAGAGCAATTATTCCAGGAATTCCCCACGTAACTTACCTTAGATAGCGGATTTTTGGACAGTTCTTCCTCCTTCTTAATTTGGATTTCTGATAGGGAAATGTATAAGTGCTGAAACGGAAATTGAAAAGGACATTGAATAGAAATTAAATCTCCAATTTACTGTTACTGAGCATTATATACCCAGCAATAGATAAAATTCATTCCTATTGAATCACCAAAAAGTAGATAATATTAAACTATGTAAATTTTCATCACATGCTGCAAATTCATTAGTGATGAGATGCATTTCTACAAGAGCATATATACAATCAGTTAATGACTAATATTCTTAATGAGGTCTCACCCGCTTCAACACTTTGACTCCCTCGTGAATAGGCTGGGGTAGGCCGGCAAGAGAACCATTATCATTCGATACATGAAAGCCTACAAACTTCCCCCGTGTGTGATCCAAAAAGTTTTCCAAGTCTTTTTGTCTGGAAGTGGAGTAATGGGATATATGATTGCATAAATAGTACACGACTCTTTCACTGATACAGGATTTTATGGTTTTTATTATAATTATACCATCAATAGAGGAAACCTTAACAAACGCAGGGACTGCAATATACCCGATAATTTGGTACTTTGTGATAAATTAGTTAAAGAGAATATACCTGACTTTAGGGGTCCATGGCAGGCCCTTTGCAGGGGCAGGGGTTGAGGGACGGGGAGGGGTTGGAGGGAGCTCATCATCGCTCCCCCCGAGGTTCTCAAGTTCACGGGTGATGTCGTCGTCATTTCCGTTTTCAAATGGATCCTCGAGGCTGCTCTGCTTAATAAGTCCTTGTTGCTGCAATAAATACTGCGTCATTAACGGATGGCTTCCCGCCATGTCTACTAATATTACATTGTTATTCACAATTCTGACAAATAGGTATTATATATTACAATTAGTATGAAAGGTATTTATTTATGCTTGATTTTAAAATATTTCTCCTTGACATGTTCATGATCTAATTTTTTTGACTGCATACAACCTTGAGTTTTTAAAAGGGAAACTTTCTGTGTTTTAGTGATCTGAGCCTCACCTTGCGTGAGCTGCGCATGTTTCGTCGGGGCTGCTGGTGAGCTTCTATCAGGTCTGCGGCCGAGGCAGGTGGTGATGCAGCACGCATATGTTTGCACACCTCATGCGTGTCCTCTGTTAGCCGCGGTAGATCTGCCTCCTCTCGTGCTTGGTTCTTCTTCTCGTGGAATTGGTCAAGTCCTCCAAGAGACACCTTAAGGAGGGGATCAAAACATATCAAATTCTGCTGAAGAAGGATCTTAAAGTAATTAATCCCAGCTATGAGTAACAGTCAATCACTAACGGTATGAATTACCTTACGCATTGATTTGCAAAGTTGAAAAAAAGCCTGAAATATAATTTATTTATTGCTATTGTTAGGTAATCATATTAAGTAAGATATGAACCTACCAAAACGACCTTCCAAAGAAGTAAAAGAACCTTCTTCATAGGGAAGTGTGGAGCTGTTCCGCTGCAGAATTTGGTAACCATACCAAAAAGTGTGATTCCTAAACTTTCTTCACCAACTATGGGATAACCTGAAGTACAAAGGAGTTTGTCCGATTCTTTATTCATATCCTAACATATAGATAATGCATTGCAGAGGAAGACATGTTTCACATGATAGTATAATTCTGATGCCGGTGTCCCACTATTCTCGCAAACAAAAGGAACTCTGATTGATAAAAACATTAAAACCATCACATTACAATCATATCAGCAAGTTCTAACACATTTCATAAGACAGAATAAAGGGCTAAACATACTGAGTTCTGAGCTGAAGTTCTTTCTGAGCCTCATACACTCTTCGTTATCTGAGTCAGCGTCCCAACGTAGCGTCTCGACCATGGTGTACATTACGTTAAGTAAAATACGTAGATCGGTGCTGTCTGCTAAAGACACTGCTGGTTTCCTTAGTGCTGCTGATGCTGTAATCCCATTTCTAAAATGTAAATGGTTTTCTTGTGAGAGCAGTTATGAAAATTGACCTCCATGATATCAAATCTCAATAGAAAGACTGGGTGAAATGAAATCTACATAATCGCATTAATAATTTTACACAATATATTTGATAAAAGTGAGAAATTGAATATACTGTGTTAATATGATGGTAAGTTGTGATTTACATACTCTATTTCCATGTTTAGGAGTTCCACAAATGTTGTAAAGGCTCCACACTCATAAAGAAGAAACACGTTATGTCGTGCCCACCGCTGTTGGTCCTCTTCTAGCTCACATTCCGCAAAGTTACCTGGAAACAATTTTTTTCCGAATTAAAGGTTTAAGCATCTATTAATTACAGTTTTTATTCTATCTCAAGTGGTGGCGATTATCAGCTACTTAATTATTGCACTCTCAAAAGGGGCTTTATATATCACATCTGGCATATACTGAAGAAATTTTTGAAATAATCCCAGAGAAGATATTTGATAATTCATGGCTTGGCAAGGTGTTTCTGTATTTACTCACCCTGGGCTATATAGAGCAGAGCCCGCACGGCCTCCATCCGCCGGTCATGATTTGAGACATCTGTGGCGTTCAGTAAACGCATAATGTGAAGGCGCCTCATGGCATCGTCTGCTTCGGTCCATTTGCCTGTCACTAGAAAGTGCAACCACAGATACTACAATGCAAATGCTAGTTTGTAGCCAATTAATACCAGTGAGTTAACTCTAATTAACTTTAGCGATATTTCACAGAGCAGAGTAATAGGTTGTGTGATCTATTTAATACGTGGAATTTAACACGAAATGCTCACGAAAAAAAAAGACTAACGGTAACCGATATGTATACATGAAAATTTCTCATGGCATAATAATCCCAGGAGATTTTAATCTATGGAAAAGAACATTGGCAAGTTGTAGAAATGAACATGACAGCGATACCCCGGTAGATATGAGGGAATCATTTCCTGAGTGACAGAATTACAGAAAAATTCTGTATTACAAAACTATTAAAGGTGACTGATACTTACAATGGCCTGTGACACTTTCTTCGAAGCATCGTTGATTTTGTAAAAATTCTGGTTCTTCTGTGTAACTGTATAGCTCTGAAAGGATATATATTTTGTCTGTATATATCCAATAAATAGGGTTAATCAGCACTAGCAACAGTCACACTATATTGTATAAAAACATCTATTCAAATGAATAATGAACTACAGGAGACAGAGCAAGAATCTGGGTCATTCCACAGTATTTCAACAAGTGGTCCCCACATGACCCCCTCAGATCTGGATGATTTGCCTTCTGTATTGAGGTGTATATGGGTTATGACCACATGCAAAATTTTAGCCTCCAACTCCTGTTGGTTCCTGAGATTTTGGTCCTTATATATGAGAGGGTTTGAACATCAGATTCAAAAATCTCAATTTTCTGTCAACTTCAGTGTGTAATATTTTCAAAGCATGATCCTATGGTCGGAAGGAAGGATAGCACCAACTAATGGTAGCTATCACTAAAAGTACTATTATTACCCTAAAAAGTGATAGTACCGTAAACTCCCGCGTATAAGATGCGTCCTCTACGCCAAACAAAATGCTGGTGCGTCTTATAGGATTTTCTGAAGTTGGGGGTGCGTCTTATACGAGGGGTAATTTTACTATAGAACAGTACTGGATTTACAAAATTGAGCCCTAAGAGGTGCGTCTTATACGTGAAAATGCCTCTGCTGAGTTTGGGGTGCGTCCTATACGCGCAGCGCGTCTTCTACGCGGGAGAATACGGTAGTTTGGTTTTGGTAGAATGCCTCCTTCGTGTAGAAAATAGGTAACGAAATATGGCAAAAATTAGCATTTCCCTAACCCTGTTTTCTTTATCATAGCTGGCTCTTGGGCTTCAAACAGCCATAATATCATTACTTCAGGCCAAATATAGTGCTGCCCGGATATGGTTAGGTTGTAATATTCTATGACTCACATTTATAGAAATTTGGTGGTGAAAAATATGGTGACATTATCGATTTCTTGGAATTTCTATTAATCAAAATGCTATTTTGGATAGTGAAATATGCATGGGCCTCTACATGTGATAATGTTGCAAAAAAGTATAAGACTTGCCCTAAATATTTGCACTAAATTTGGTTGAGCATTTTGTAGCGGAGTAATATCTATTTCTAATGCCACTACTACACTATATGACATATATGGTCACACCAAAAAAATAAGTTGGTCTACGAATTTTGGTTTTGAAATAATGGTGCAAGTTAGGAAAACATTTTTTTTTTAAAGAATTTTTTTATGTCCAATGGACTCCTTGCTGGGAAAGTGAGGTGAGCGAAAAAAATTTTATTAAAAAAAAATTTGCTAAACATCACAAAGAGAAAACTTGTAGAAAGTGAAGCGATGAAATCCGTAGACAAGTTTTTTTTAAAGAAAAAAAAATTTGTATTTCCGAAAATATGGAGAGGGAAATCTGTACCAACTTATTTTTTTTGGTGTGGCCTAATATAAGGCGTGGTGAGTACTATGTGGCCCATGAGTGTTTTAATCATGAAGATTCCCTATATTAAAGGGTTATGAGTGCCTCATACTCAAGAGTTTGCTTTTTTCATCCACTAGTTCAAAAAAAAAGTTGTGTTCAGGTATCCCGACCGACCGAGGCTATAATTTTGCATGTGGTCATAACCTATATACATCTCAATATAGAAGGCAAATCATCCAGATCTGAGGGGGTCATGCGGGGAAAGTTCTAAGAATATGTCCATATATAAAGGAATGACCCAACTATGAGGTAGTACCGGTAGGTTGTAGACCTAGACTTACAAAATTGGAATTTTATAGACTTCTGGACATTCTTCAAACTGTACTCTTGTTCTATAATGAAGATTAATTAAAGAATGAGTGATAGCCTTAACGATTTAATTGCATTATATGATCACCTGGGGCAGAGTTCTATCTTTTTTTTTTCAAATGTGAGTAGGAGATTCTATAAGACTATTGTACTTTATTTACCTGAGCTTTCTACGGGGTAGCTATCTGCATCTTCATAAACGAAGTCTAAATCCGGAGTATCTGACATAACCTGAAACAAGATACCAATGTTATGTTAGGACATTGTATGGAGACCTGATAACTTTTCTGCTTATGGCGATATGCTACAAGCTAACCCTCATCCGACGTCACTCCTAATCTCTTATGTGCAAGGCTACCAGCTCTGGCTAAGTTATAAATCATGATGGTGCTACAAACTCCCCGACAAACTTGACATAACACAGTGTTGTCTACAATGATTTCATGCTGCATTTGTTCAAAGAACCCTATTTTTCAAACAGTTGGACTGGAATGACCTGCGTCTGAACTGACTCAATCAGTTCAGGCCCAGGTCACTTCAGCGACTGGGTCTAAATCGACTACTACCGTAGTATGCCTAATTGCCCTAAACTACAATAGAATCCATGAAGGCCATTCATAGAGGTGTCAGTTGGGTGTAGGTCCAACCTCTGAAATTTTTAGGGCCCATGAGCACTTCAAAAGTGGAGGTGATTTCTCAATAAAGGAGACTGCACTAAAGTCTAAATTTGAGTGGCCTCTGAACCCTTGATTTGAAGGCTTGATTATAGGATCATAGATGAACCTCTGAGACTGAGTAGGTATTAACTGAGGAACTGAGGGTCTTACATATACATTGAAACTCCGTTACAAGGAGCTCTGATATAAGGAGACCTTTCTTATAAGGAGCATATTTGTCTAGTACCAATCTTTTCCCATACATTTCTTTAGTAATAAAACCCTATTAAAAGGGGGAGCTTTTTCTCTAAACTCGCTTATAAGGAGGAAATTCTGGCACAAATGTGTATTATTTCAATGAAATTGACAAATATAAGGCCACACCAAAAAAATAAGTTGGTCTACAGATTTCCCTCTCCATATTTTCGGAAATACAATTTTTTTTTTCTTTGAAAAAAATCTTGTCTACGGATTTCGTCGCTTCACTTTCTACAAGTTTTCTCTTTGTGATGTTTAGCAAATGTTTTTTTTAAATAAAATTTTTTTGCTCGCCTCACTTTTTCAGCAAGGAATCCATTGGACGCAAAAAAATTCTTTAAAAAAAAATAAATAAAATTTCGCTTGCTCGCACCATTTTTTCAAAACCAAATCCGTACACCAACTTATTTTTTTGGTGTGGCCTAAATGTGGAATTCTGACATCTGCCCCACCCTACCGTCACTCAGAGGAGTAGAGGAATGGCTGGGGGCGTCCTGACACCTACCAGGACTTCCTTTAGATCTGTCCCACCCATCTAGCTGCTAAGAGAAGCAGAGGAACGGCTGGAGGCGTCCTGACACCTATCAGGACTTCCTTTAGATCTGTCCCACCCTTCTAGCCGCTAAGAGAAGCAGAGGAACGGCTGGAGGCGTCCTGACACTTCCCAGGACTTCATTTAGATCTGCCCCACCCTTCTAGCAGCTAAGAGCAGCTTCCCAGGGCTTCCCTTAGACATACCTCTCAACTCTCACACATCTGGCGTGAGTCTCATGCATTTGGGGCTAATCTCACTCTCTCACACAAAGCAGGCAATATGTCATGCATTGTAGGCTTCAAAAAATCTGTATAGGCTTGTAGAGTGAACTTGACCCTTTCCTCACTGTTTGTTTCAGTCAGCAAAATTGTCTTTATTTTTTTTCAGTTTTACCTAGATTGTGACATTTCCCCTAATGTTTGGAAATTTCTGAGCTCCCCGGCAAAGTCTCACTCTTTGGCTTCATCAAAACTTGAGAGCTATGCTTAGATCTACATTCTAATCCTTCACTACACTCAAATAAATGTGTTTCTCTTTGATTCATCAATAAAAAGTTCAGAAGAAGTATAGTGCTTTGTTGTCACCCCTTTTTTCCATTAAGTAGCCCGACCTTGCTTATAAGGAGACCTTGCTTATAAGGTGCAAATTCACATTTTTCAAGGCCCTCCTTAAAACGAAGTTTTACTGTAATATCTGCATTCATCACCCTGACCCTGCCCTGGGTCTTGGCACACAACCAGTAGTCTGAGTAGATCTAATGGGGACCGCAGACGGGCCCGACTCATCAGCCGATCCTGACGATCAGGGGTGTCTGCGCATATGTCTGATCAAGTCTGAGTATATCAAACATATTTGATGTCCCCGATCAGCGCCTCTCTCCCAAACGACCAACTGATTTGGCCCAATCTGCAGTCGCCTTAAACTTAAAGTGGTTATTTTATAACAACAGGGGAGGGATGGTGGATTTTTTTTTCTCATTAAGAAGGGGGTGATAATTTTTGCCCCTGCCCCCAAGAGGGGTCTGAAACTTTTTGCCCCTCTCCCCAAATGGCAAATCCAACAGTGGCAACACTCCCCGGGGGGGCACTCCCTATATGATCCATAGTAACCATGTGCGTACAAAAAGTAGAGGGAAAGGGGTACTTTTTAAGGGTTTAGGGCGGGTCCGGCCGGATCCATTAAAAGGGGTACTTTTTTGGGCATTTTGGGCTAAAAGGGGTAGGTTTTTAGGCCCAAAAACTGAACCAATTTTTCAAAATTTTCAGTGAAAAGGGGGGTATATTTTGGGCAGTTTTAATAAATGGTATTACATTAAAAGGTGTACATTTTTTTTTGCAAATAAAGGGTAGTCCCGCCAAAAGGGGTATGATTTCTTTCAATTATTTGAGGGAAACCCGCCCATAGGGGGGTGTTTTATTGAAATTTTGCCCCTCTAAAAGGGGTACCCCAGAGATGTCAGTTGGGTATGGGCTCAACCTCTGAAAATCTTTGGGTGTTAGCAAAGCACCCATTTCCCAAAGTATTATGCTAAGATCACCAATCTTTTCTTCATTTCAACCTGTTCCCCTCACTTAACAGCATTAAAACCCCTGTTCCCCTCACTAAACAGCATTAAAACCATCTCTAGAATGGATGGTCATAGAAAGACAATTAAAACACTGCATCAGAATTTCAGCCAATCAGCAGCCAGCTTAGATTCATGTCCTCTGAAATGAGATTTCAGAGATTCTCTGATCTCTGAAAGGTGGTTTGCCTAGAAAAGGCTAGAGGGCAGCACAAGGCATGCTTAATTCCATCTGCTGAAGTTTAAACTATGCACAGCCTTATTCTACCTAAAAGTAGAAAGGAAATGTTATAAGAGTAAATATGATTAATGTAGTTCTCTCTACTATATTATGACCACAAGTTTGAAGAAGCCTCTGAGATGTCTGATTGTTAGGGAAGTTTGAACATCTGAAAATAGACGGACCTCTGAAGGTCTGACATCTCTGGTACCCCTCTCAGGGTGATGTACGCACATGGTTTTCATAAATTTAAGAGTGCCCCCCCCCCGGGCAACACCCCTCCCCTGTTGACTTCTTAAAGGGGCCCTGGCATGGTAATGCATGCCCGCATTAAAAAGTCACGTGATCACCCCTTGACCAATCAGGGTGTCGCGATTTTCCGCTGGTTCCCGCGATTTTATGATCACTGTTTGAATCAGTACCCATGTTGTTAATTTTCCATGCCAGCCCCCCTTTAAAGCTTTATTATAAAGTTTATAACTCCCTATAAACTTGGGTATTGAAGGTGAAAAAAAAACTACTGAACATCACCGAAGGCGCTACTCAGACAAAATTCAGAATGAATGTCATAAATTGACATTTACACAGACGATACCAACCAGTAATCAAACTGTAAATAGTGTAATGTAATGGCAAATGTCAGAAAAACAGGAAAAAGTTCAAAAACAACAATGGGCGATAATACAAGTTATTGCACAGAGTGCCTGTTTACCTCCGCCATTTCATGAGATTTCTCTGAACATATACTTACCTTTGCCTAAATATCGAAAGAAGAACATATCATATAACGTATTTTGATATATTTACCTCCGATTCCACCCTTGGTCTTCGCAATATTTCCCTTAATTTTGGTAGTCCCCTTTTCCCAATCCCCGTAATATCTGTATCCATCGTGAGACTCTCCCGCCATCTAGCAGATGTTCCTCGCACTAAAGTGATGATTCGCAAGGGAAACACACGGGGGCGATAGAGGTATTTTTTTCCCGGGCAATATAAACAGGTGCTCAAACTCAAATCACCAAACAGGGGACATAGAACACAGTTCTGTACAGGGGAGTAGGCCATGTTGAAAATGAAAGACCACTCAAATAAAGCCCACGGCCTTCAATAGGCCTAGTGTAGGCCTACTACCGGTAGGTGGGATAAGACGCCCTCCCTGGGGGGGGGGGGGGGGGGGCACTCATTGATATGTGCGTACACAAACTGGTGGGAAAGGGGATACCTTTTGCTCCCCATGAGCGGACCCGCCCAGACCCGTTAAAAGGGGTCCTTTTGGGTGAAAGGGGACCCCCTTTTAAAGGGCTTTCAAATGGTGAAAGAATTTTTAAAATATTCCAACTAGAACCGTAGGGTAGGGTGGGGTAAGATGCCCTTAATTTACAACTGTGTCATTTCTAAGGAATTTATTGCTACTTATGGAATATCTTATATATTAATCAAAGGATGGAATAGCATGTTCTTCATGTGCAAAAGCTTGTCAGCCCTGCCTTATAGAATGTTACGATAAAGCATGTGTGGAAAAAAGTGGGCCTTTTACCCCATCATCTAGGAGCTGGGGTAAAAGGCCCACAGCCTTTGGGGTAAACGGCCCACATGCACATAAAAGAGCATCATAATTGGAATAAATGTTCAATTCAAATTCTTATCATAAGAAAAGATACTAAAGATAATCTTCATAAGCTACAACTAAGATTCGGACGTTGTAAATAACCTAAAGTAGGGGAAAGTTGCCTAATTTGGACCCCCTAAGAACTTTTTCCTGTCCAGTGATTATTTCTATGAATTTGAATGTAAAATGTATACATTTTGTGATGGTACCTTATAGCTTTATGGTCATAGCATAGAAATCTAGGAATTTGAATTTCTCTAGTCAGGGTGTGCAATTAAAAATGAAAGCCTAATGGTCCAATTTAGGCACCTGGTTGCCTAAATTGGACCAGTTGGTATCCTAATTTGGACCAATATGCACTATTGTTCTGTATTTCCTTATACTTTCATTATATTGAAAATTATATAAAACTAAGGAACTTTTGATATATGATATCAGATGTCCTCTTAGTGTTTCTATCAATATGCTGTGAATTTGCTCTGTATTGGAGTAAGAAAAAGGTTACATGTTGATCCAACTTAGAAAACTAGGCATAGGCCCCACCGGGTGGTCCAATTTAGGCAACTAAATTGGATCCAATATTACAACTATGGTCCAATTTAGGCAACTCAAGCTGGTCCAATTTAGGCAACTTTTCATCTTTCTCATTGATAATTTGTTTTCTAAAACTTGACAATGGTTTTTATCAAATTTCATTTTAGTCTAAAAGTATAATATGACATCTAAAAATTTTAAAGGATTTTGAACAAAAAAATGTTGCCTAGCAACCAGGAGGGCTTAAGTATGTGGTGACGCAAATAAGATCAAGAGGTCCAAAAACCATTTTCCACAAAAAATGTGTATAAAATTACAGAAAAATTACATTTTTGGAAGTTATTAGGAACTTTAGTGATCTTGACTAAAAAATGGCAGCATTGGAACCTAGTTCCTATTACTGCCACTAGGGGAAACAAGGGTGGTCCAATTTAGGAGCCGGTCCAAATTAGGCAACCTTCCCCTAACGCTTTAGATATTTCATATTGAAGTTCAAGGAATGACAGGGTAGGATAAGGTGAAATACCCTATTAACATGTAAATGAGCTAGTTCTAAGAAAATAATTCCCAATTGACGCATATTTTCTACAATAATCAAGGGATGGAACAAGGTATAATAATTGTGGAATAGGTTGTCAGCCTAGCCTCATGGAATATTCCATTTCAATGTTTGACAAAAAGTGGGGCATTTTACCCTGGACGTCGAAAGGCTGGGATAAAAGGCCCACACCAATAGGCCAAAAGGCCCATGAATCCGATGCTAAGATAATGTTCACGTAAAAAGCCAGTGTAGCTATCGGAATAAAAGGGAAGGTGACTAAAATTTATCCGTATGGCCTACTCTTAACTCCTTCACCTTATAGCACCCCTTTAACTTGCTATCCAACAAACTATGCACATTTCAGGACCCTTTTATTTTTAATTATCTTAAATTGAACATGATGATCTTAACAGTTATGAAATATTGAATGTCTGATAAGTCAACTATTTCTCTTCCAATCATAATGAAAACCTACAAAAGAGGTATCCTTGAGGTAATCTTTACTTCCAAGGGTTAAATGGGTGTATACAACCACTACCTTAGACATGAGGGCTAAAGGGCCTTTTACCCCAAAGGGCATCTTACCCCTTCCTACCCTAGACGTATATCCTGCTTGTATACCTCCCCGCTAGAACCAAAGGTATGGTTAAATCATTAAATTAATGTCAAGAGGTGGTTATACATGTACTTTCTTCAAATTCTTGACTCTTGCAAGGCGGGAAAGTTGATACATGGATCAACATCATATACCTTCACAATTGGAGGCAAAAAGCGTCTTATGGCTGCCAACCAAATGAGTCTGTACAATATTGACAATTTCTCAAAATTTACAAAACTTGGTAATGAAATACCTTTTCCTGCAAGACCCCTACATCTCCTCCTTTAATGGCAATACAAATTCATTAAGTAATTCTGCCTCTTATATATAAAATTTCCATCTTTTTTTAAAACTTATTCGCACCACCAAAATGACTGAAAGTGCAGGGCCCCAGGGTGTCTCCTTATAACTCGCTTTTCGAGTTAATTATAATTCACCTATTTGGGAGTGATAATTTTTTAACAACAGGGGGGGCTGGTGGGTTTGCATGCGGATGCGCGAAAAGAATTTCGACCCCCCCCCTCTCGAGGGGGTAAAATTTTTTCGACCCCCCCATAAGGGACAAAAATCGCGCGCGAACGTCCCATTTTAGCCTATAGTAACGCGCAGGGTTTTCCACTGAAAACAGGTGAAATTATTTTGACCCCCCCCCCATCAGAGGTATTGAAAAAATTCTGACCCCCTCGGTCAAGGGGTTGAAAAAATTCTGACCCCCCCCTCAAACCCACCGGCCCCCCCTGTTGTTAAAAAATGATCACTCCCTTAGGGCCCTAAGTAGCATTTTAGATATTTCATATTGATCGAAGCTCAAGGGTTACAACATAGGATAAGGTAAGATACCCTGATAACACGTAAATGGGCTAGTTATAAGAAAATAATTCCCAATTAATGCATATTTGTCACACAAATCAAGGGATGTCATACTTGTGGAATAGAATGTCAGCCTAGCCTTATGGAATATTCTGATGTTTGACAAAAGGTTGGAAATTTTACCCCACATGTCGAAAGGCTGGGGTAAAAGGCCCACAACAATGGAACAAAGGGCCCATGAATCCGATTATAAGATAATGTTCATGTAAAAAGCCCATGTAGCTGTTGGGATAAAGTGGAAGGTAATGGGTCTAGACCCCTAAATTCGACAGGGTGACATGGTCCTTTCTTAAGTTAAAATCGATATGTGACATGAAGCTTAGTGACAAGGACATGGAAAAGGAAAAAGTTATCATATGTATAATGACATGTGACATGGCCTTTTCTTGAAATCAACACATTACAACAGGACCCCCCACCTAGACCCCCAAGGTAAATAAAATGTATCTTTATGACCTACTCTTCTCTCCATTATCTTATAGCACCTCAGCTAATACATTTAACCCATTTAATTTGCTATCCAACAAACCATGCACATTTCAGTAGCTTTTTATTTCTAACTATCTGAATTCAAACAGGATGATCTTAACAGTTATGAAATATTGAATGTCTGATAAGTCAACTATTTCTCATCCAATCATAATGAAAACCTACAAAAGAGGTCTCCTTTAGGTTATCGTTACTTCCAAGTGTTAAAAAAGGGCCGAGAGGGGGGGGGCGTATACCATGTTTAGGCAAAAAGTGTTTACACACTTAACACTTTCCCAAATAGTGTTTATAAAAGTTCCATTTCTAAACACATTTCAAAATCTGTTTATAATGTAAACACAATGTCATATGAATAAGTGCAAGGATAAGTGCACTTTTCGTTAGTCACGAGTATGAACTTTATTTTTTTCTTCTTTAAATGAACTTGAAAAGTCCCAGCAACCAGAGGCAAACTAAAACAGAAACATTCTCTCAAAATCCTAGTGGCCGATCCGTAACCTCAGTCGGTAATTATAATCAAATGGACGAAATTTAAGGGACAAATAATTTATTGCAGGCCGGGGAGGGGGGGGGGGCTTAGTGAATTTTCGCGAGCCAGCAAACCTTTTTTTTTTCTTCAATTGAGCATATGCGGACCCCCCCCCCCCCCCCCCGAGGGCCTGTCTTTCACCCCCCCCCCATACACTAAGCCCTTCCCCTATCTGGTAATGAATGACTTGTTCCTAAATTCACAGCTTGGTTTGAAAAAAAAAAACACACGACCCATAGCACTGTTTAAATTCATCGATTATCTTATACATGTGTATTATAAATGCAAAATTAACATGATACAGCCTCGGCCCAGAGACTGAGCTTTACTTAGTTACTTACTACTTTAGGTTTCTGTCTCTTCAAAAGTTCGCCGCATAGAGTTATATACGACATACTGACAGGAGTTCTGTTGAATTTGACTGCAATTCTTCACCAGCAGGAAACTCGAGATTCACGTGGTAAATCTCATAACCCTTCCTATGAATTCCTGTGCTAATAATATCACCAGTTTTTGTGTGATGTCCCAGCCGTGACCACATGTATCAAAACTACTGGAGCCTCCAATATAATATATACACACAGGATAGGCTTCACCCTACGAGCAGCCACCCTTAGGTGGTCCATACATTCATCACCATGACTTGAGTCACAATCTCTGAAAACTTCAGTGAAATGCTTGGTTCCAATTATAAATCGCTTGGTTCCGCTGATATGAGTTTTGGTAGGAGTGGGGACCTAAATAAGAGATGCCCTCAGGGCTAGGGTATGGTGCCGCACGCGTGGCCTAGGACCTCCATGTGTGTGTACGATATGACTAGCCTCCTCATGACCCCTCATGGTGACTGGTGGAGTAAAGGGCCTATGTCAGCTGTCACGTCCTGTTTCATGAGCTACTCAGAGCTGCTCCAGGATTTATAATATGAGAAGCCCAACAGTAGTAAAGTCTGTCAGTTGTGTGGGAGGACAAAGAATGTAAGTTTTATTGGACTCTGGTGATATTACTCATATTACCATGTTTAGTGTCAGGAGGATGGGCGCTGGTGTACATTAAGATACCATTAAAAGCCTGTGAGTTTGAGACTTTAAAACCCATGTTTCATAAGAATACCATTGAAAGACATGCTCAAAACATTATGTTTGGTGATAAGATGTTTATTGCCACAAGACTGGTCAACTGAGTCCAGCCCTCCAGGCGGTTGAAAGACATGTCTATGTTTGGTTAACAATAACCTAACCATAAAAGCGCATGATGGATGATATTCGACGAATCCTAAATCCAATGAATGATGAGATGCTTATTGAATTTTACGCTTGATAAGCCATTCATATGCATGTTGAAAGGGTGAGCTGAGTGAAAGGATCAATTAAAATAATTATGTTTAATCATTTGAAGGGATTTCCATCACACGCCACCAATGAAAATGTCTATACATTTTCTTTTACCTACATCCATACATATATGCAAAGTTTTAGTTTGTACATAACAGTAATGGAAAAAAAAGTTTGTCATTGTTGTTGAAGCAAATCAAATACCAAGCACGGGTAGACATTAACGCTGGCCCGGAGCCAATGGCCCGTAATTCTTGGTCCGGGCCCAAAGTTTTCTCAGAATTTGCCTTCCTATGGGCCTGGGTGGCCCACAGAAGTGGCTGAGGGCATGTTTGTCAAATTGATATATTTGTCATATAATCATGTTATATATCGTTGGAAAGGGAAAATGGCCAGGAATTCAGTCATTCTAATTGTATCTTGATATAACTTTATTACAAAAAGTCAGGGTTAACTTTTCATATGATGTGAAAACATGTTCTGGGCCCACAGACGTAGATGTGGGCCCGTGGATTTCTAAAGCTGTGGGCTCGGGTGGCCCATGGCTCAAAAAGTTAGTGTCTACCCCTGCCAAGATATTGTGTTAATTTCACAAACAGTAAATCTTAATGTATACTGGTGTGCCACACGTCTTGGATATTCTGAATTACTAAATCATACAAACCCATGTACATTTATAGTGTTAACCCTTGAAGGACACCATTACATCCTTATACCTCCATGCATGGACTCAGTACTGAGGAGTTGCGGAAATAACACATTAAAACGCCCTGTCTCCCACAAATGGTTAAGTGTGAATTAAGTAATACCGCCCCTTCCTCTATAATTGCTACCACATCCAGAGTTCTCATCATCCTATTACTCCACGTCACTGCTACCACTTAGCACCATTGGTCAGGGAACAATACTGCAGCATTAAATAGAAATAAAGGAAACTTTAGACTTTGGTTTACAGCTATAAGAAATGAACCACAGCACGCGACCAAACGCTTTCTTACCACAAGGTCCATTCCTGGCGGATGTTACATGTTTATTTACCACAGATATTTTTATTTTCACTTATTTTCTATGTATTGGGTAAACAATTTTAAAATGCAGGCTTTATTCAAAACGTTTGGGGATTGGCATAGACTGGCCCTCTGCCTTTTTGGCCCAGGACTCTTTGATTATTTTTAAAGCTTTACAGGAAACAGGCTAACTGGTGCTCAAGGTAGTGAAAGGAAATTTGTTGTCGAAATAAAACATATAATCAAAGATATTGACAAGTCGACAGTTGGGATAGTTGTCTGCTGTCAAAGTTGGGAGAGGGGGTTGACACCCAGCAGGCCCAGAGCATGACGTAGGACGACGTAGACGCCCCTCAGCAGAGAGACACGCGCGTGAACCACGGGCAGTAAATGGCGCCGGTTCTCCTGTGGCGGGGAAAACAGGAAGCAGACGACTTTTACTTTTTGGTGATATTTACAATATACATGTATGACGTAAACATCTAAACTTAGAGTGCTGACAAAGAATATAAGATCACTCAAGTTGTATGAACAGAAAACGACAACGTCCAATGGAAATGTGCTCTATCTCTTCGAAAATGAGTGAATGAGCAAAGACCATTGAGGGTGCACACTAAAGGTTTATGAAAGCCAATCATTACCATGTATATCAATATTTTCATGAGACATAAATATGAAATATCCATACACTGGAAACTTGCATTGAAAGAAAAATCCAACAAACGATAGCAAAAGACGACAAAGAATCTAGGTATCAAATTTGCTCGATGTGGTGATATTCTTCTGACTTGATCAGAAAAATCCAACAAACGATAGCAAAAGACGACAAAGAATCTTGGTATCAAATTTGCTCGATGTGGTGATATTCTTCTGACTTGATCAGAAAAATCCAACAAACGATAGCAAAAGACGACAAAGAATCTTGGTATCAAATTTGCTCGATGTGGTGATATTCTTCTGACTTGATCAAAGTTTCAAATGGAGAAAGGCGGGGACATTGACTTAGTTACTCACCACCAGAACGTGGACCCGACTGTAATAGGAGCTGAGGTCTCGACTCAAGTCGTGGAGGTACTGGCATACCTGGGCAAAGATTACATAATGATATTACAATGAAATTCTATGAGAAGTCTTGCACAAATTTTCTTAAATTCACTTGTTTTCTATCCGGGCTTTCTATCTACATCTTCTTAATTTTTCGTCAGAGAAAGAAAGGCGTTCAGATGTCTCTTATATTTAATGCAGGCCTTTGATATTTACCTTATGGGTTTGTATTTGTGCTTTTAGGTTAGCAGACATGAAGTCCTTCGTCGTATCTGCCACCATGGAGCGATAGGGTAACATGTAATTAAACAATAATCCCCATTCCTCCTACAAATGTATAAATGAACATTATTGTGTGCAATTGGGTGAAAACAGAATCAGGTAAAGGGATACATTCAGACACACGGAGATATTGTCATAATTCATTTTAAAGTATCCGATAACTTTTCGATTGTAAATAATTGATCCATGATGTCACACTGTAAACTCAGGGACAATAGGGATGCCACCTATTGTTATGTATGTATACTAGCCCTACTATCATTAGAACAACCAAGGAGAATGCAGTCCTTCTTTTCGACTCAATACAGAAATTCATAACTTGAATGTGTATGTTGGGGCAGAAACAGGCCAGATTGATTATTTAACCTTAAGTCATTTGATGAACAGGGATATTTACTAAACCTGAAGCCAAGACAATATTACAATGTACATATAGAGCATACAGCTCCTGTATTCTGTATGTCTATGGTAAGACTTATATAAACTTTGTGTAAAACTAAACCTACCTCCTCACGCAGAGTTTCAAAATCCAATTCACTGACGTCTGGAATCTGTGGGTATATTTCTGAATTGAATAAAGGAATACAGAGGAACCTTAATTGGGACCGACATTCTGTTGGGCATATATGCAGTGCACTTAACCCCCCCCCCCCCGACACTTGTAAAACATTCTGAGGCTAAAAAGGGTATATTCAGGTATTCAAGCAAATTATTTTGGTCTGGTTTATCTCATCTGTCTTTTTATCAGATGTGAGCTGCACCCTAAGCAATGAAATATATAGGGCCCAGAGAACAAAAGAACTTATGATCATTAGCATGTGTAACTGAAAAATGAAAGTACCTTTAAACACCAGTCCAAATATGTATAGGGTTACAATCACTAACAACTCCATCATAACTCTAACTTCATCTTAAAATGGTGAAAAGAGCTGGTTTCCCTCACTACACAGTAGTTATGTCACTGCAAAGAATCTCGTGGAGTGCTAATCTGATCTTCATTTCTATTATATCTAACAATGTGTTGGGTACTGATAAAGAAATATTGCACACTTGCAAAGTCTATACATGTATATGTGCCTGCATGAGTCTTGTCAGTCCATGTTACCCCTTCCAGGACCCACGTGTGCGGCCTGTAACTTTCAATTATAAGTATATGGTTCTGTGGTTTTGGAAATTCCTATGTTGACCCTCTCCCTAGGACTCTCACTAACCTCTGCCATAGGCTACCGGTTCCAATAACAGTATCAACACCCCTGATAATAATAATGCAACAACTGTTGGCCATTTTTTTCTGTGCTGTCAAAATGATACAGAGAATGTACTCATGATGCCAACCCATATCAATAAACCTGCACGTGTATTTTGTGTAAAGGTTGTTTGAATGACGTGAAATACAAGAAAGGGTAATTGAAACAGGCTAGCTGACAAGAGTGAGAAACTGCCTCTATGGATACATATAACATTACCCTGGCTGATGTTAGATTTCATAGTAATATATCCAGTCCGTTTATCGACCACCAGCGAAGTGCCAGAACCATTCCTAATAAAGAAACACTAAAAGAAGACACAAAACTATTGCATGTATACAAAGGGTTTCGCTAGATAAAATATAGCGTGTTTATTTATTTATGGTTGTGGATGTTTATCGTCATATGGTAACCAAAGGGTGAGGCAGTAACATGCGAAGTTCTTACTGGAGATGCCTGAAAACTGGGTTTAAATTCATTTCTAATCCCACCTATTCGAAAACCAATGAAATGTCCACATAAGAACCCTGACATTTCTGAGCTAAATCTACACATCAGATTGTCAGTAAGGCTTTTATGAGCTGCCCAAATTTGAGTCATACTCTAGTACCACGCGCATAAGGCGCACCTAGAGTTTAGAGATTTGGCTCCCCCAAAATACCATATGTCATAACTTTTGCTCTACTCCTTGAATTTTGAAAATTCAACCCCAGATCCCCATGGACCCCCTACGCCGCTAAAGTCATCGATCAGGGAGAATATGTATATATACATAATGAATGTACCAAATGAAACACTTGGTGTCCCCCTTGTGGATCCAGGGAGAACTATTATCCTGTCTTATACGCGGGATATTACCGGGCGTATTACAACCATTACAGGAGGTTATACATGTATGGAGTATATAGTCTACGTTTAGAATGAATAACATGCTTAAAACCCCCAGGTCTCGCTTTTAGAAAAGCAACGAGGAATTTATGTACATAGTGTGGATTTATGGCAGACTTTATGGACTATGTGTTTATAAAAAAGCAGGTATTATAGATTCCTAATAAAAGCGATGTCCATCAATCTATTTGGCTGATTTTACCTTTACCTCCACTAATTATAATTAAAAGTTAGCAGAGAGACGGCATTAATCTGGACAGGTGTTTATAAGCTGTTTGTACAAACAGCTAGACAGGTATTTATATGCTGCTTGCCCAACACAGCAGTGATCGCATCTATGGATGACAGAATCTATGAGATGAATGATCAAATCATCAAATCAAGGATGTGGGAGAAAACCGCTACCAGGGCTTTATTCCCCTACTCTTCTCAAAGGATAGCTAGTTTTCTTTTATTTGCCTGCTCCCATAGGCAGGGCCAGACAAACCATAGCCTTTGACATGGTTCACTGAGGGTAATCCCAATACAAAAGACGAGCATGTAGCCCTGGGTCTGCGCATAGAGACACCTGATCATAGCGCAGCTACCCGCACACTCACCTCAAGCCACAAGAAACCCCAACTTTGTGCCTTTTACAAATCTGGTGTGCCCACTGTTATAATGGAAGGAGAATTTCTCCTTCGTGGACTCCCAATGAAGTTATTTTGCTCATTCATGCCCTCGTCATGAAAGTTCCCACTCCACAGGGGGAGGTCAATCTGCAACTACCCATTTCTATAAATGAGACATATGAAGGATAAATGGAAAGAATGTGATATTTTTAAAGCACAGCATAAGACTTTTCTCGACTGAACGACCCACGAACCCAGTGGAACAGATGCCGACAGCTATGACTACCGTAGTCTCCAGCGTATAAGGCACACCCCGCCTATAAGGCACACCTAGAGTTAAGAGATTTGACCAGAAAAATAAAAAAAAAATCATAACTTTTGTTCTATTGAATGGATTTTGAAAATTCAAAAACCTATGTATTGCATGGACCCCCAGACCCCTCTGGACCCCATATTCAGCTGATGAGGTTATATGGGAGTGTAAGATATCAAAATGAAGGTCTTGATCTCCCCCTTTAGGATCCAGGAAGAACTAAAACCTCTCGTATAATACACGCATAATACGTGGGAGATTACGGTAGCAAAACTGGTGTTGTAAAGTCTCAAGTACTGCTTATTCCATATTACTAGATCGGGATTGACGTAATCCAAGATAAGGGCGAGTTAATGATACGCATACTTAGCTGCACACTCCAGCCTTTTATTGACTCCTGTCTAAAATGGTATCAACCAATTTTACTACATTTAGCTGATATCAATTCGTCCTTACTTTGAAAGCATTTAGTGGCAAAATGAGGTCTTAAGTCGGGAATATTGAGGTATAAATGTGGCACGGTGACATTCTAAATTTTGGTATGTCCCTCATATAATAATGTAACAAACTCGTTGATTAGGATTGTCAGATAGACATTCGATGTGTCTCGAATTAAAATCATTGTTTTTTTTATACTACAAGTACAAATTGTCAATTTTCTTGTGATGCGTCTCTATGAACTTTGGATTTTCGTGGCGCGATTGTCAACCAAATGTGACCATGAGTAAAGATAAGATGGATTATGTTTTAATCCGTAGTACCATGACAAATCCATGCATGTGGCCCGTTCGATACAGAAGAGCATGTCTATTGTTATCTTTGTGATCTGAAGAGGTAGGGTACTGATAACAGTAACACCATCAATATACTGAATAGGTACAATCGGAATAGGAATAAGATATGTGCTTCAGGAAATGTGTAGTCATACATAAGCAAAAAGAAAAAAAAAGAAATAACAAAAGAGGTTCATCCTCTCACACCAAGCAATGCCAAGAATTGCAGCAATGCTCTCATACCATGCCCTCTTGGAAAACAATTTTAATGGGCTTCAAACTAACTTTTTATATGGAAGAAAACGTAAAAATGGGAAAATCTCTGAACAACACCTCTGAATTGCAGCTCCTACAGTCCTATAGACTTCACAGGTTGAAGAGGAGGCAGGGTGGGATGGGAGAAAGGGTCGGTGGAGACCATCTCTGAAGCTTAGTATTTGGAATCATACTTAATTTTCTCTTTGCCTATTCATGTTCTAGATTGTATGGACATGATCATGTGATATCACGTTTGTCATCAGACACTTTGATTCAGGAAAATTACTGGTACGTCTGATGATAATATTCTTGATTTCTTGTAGTAAATTATTGTTTTATTTAACATACACTATTACCACCTACGGTCGAAGCCAGCAGACTCGATCATGTCTAAATTAGATTCTGAGTAAAAAAAAAGAAAAAAAGATTCTGAGTAACCAGTTCATAAAATGGTATCCTTTTGCAATTATTTTTAGAATTGGGCGAGAGACACAACTCATATTGATTATCAAATGACAAACTTGATACCAAAATTTAATCTGCGCAGCCAAAATGGTTTCATCCAAAATATTTATTACCCCATCATGATGGTCACATGTGATAATCCGATGCATGCTAAGAATATCCTATTTGGCCAGGATCTAGTCCAGAACAATCTATTTTTATCTCTAAATGGCATTGGGTTATTAAGAGCCATAATAATACTTGAAGAACTATCAATCAAACCCCTAGTTACGTGTCCTTGGGACAAACCACTACTGAATGGGACTGCCTTGTTCAATACACCATAAAGATAACCCTGCGCATATAGTTACTAAGGCTAAGAGCGAGAGGTACTCAACCAGACTCTAGAATACTGAGACTAATGCCGATGAATGGTAGCTTAAATTATTTCCTCCAGGTGGCGATAATGTATTGTGGGCAATCAGCAATGGGATATTTTGAAGGATAGAAATGCCCTTACTGAGACTAATATCCGATGGAAAACTTCCTACGTCCCGATACAGACAGGCTTGGACGCATCCCTCCTAGTACCTAACGCCCATCTCCTCCAGGTGATAACCCATAACCCGTATGCGTTTCATGTGCTCATTAGTCACAGCCCATATTAAGTGCATGTATGAACTTGCAGTAAATTATCCCAGCACATTTCAACACTTTTAATACATTTTAACACTTCTATTACCGGTATCTTTATTTCAACGCTCATTCTAACGGGGGTTCAAAATAGATGGATCATTTGGGTAGCCTTGGTGACTCATCCTTCATCTGCACATACATAGAGCAATAACGCTTACAATTTGTGTTTTCTTTTCGTGTTTTAAGGGACAGGGGAGGGAGGGTTTGGAAAAGTGAAAGTTTATGGCGGGGAGGATGGGATTGAGGGTTGCTTAAACCTAATCCACAGGGGGTGGCGAAAGGGTAGTGTCGATTGAGAGCTATCGACACTGAGAATTGTGGATATCATTCCTGAAAGTGGATTAGTATAAATTGTTTAACTGTGAAATTCCATTTAAATTGTTAATTAGTGTAGGTGGTACATATTATTATGGGTCTCTACTTACCCTGTTGTACAGCCTTGTCAAAGTTGTCCAGGAGTGTGGCTAGTCGTGCATAGTTGTACATGACAAACACTCCTACCCCCACATCACCACACGACCGTGACCTGAAGTCAGACTCATCATCCTCATCTTCATCCTCATCACTAGGGGGTGTCATATCAACCTTCACCTGAATGTACAGAAAAGGCAGAGAGGGATAATAAAAATCTTTCACTGTGATAATCATCTTTCACTTTATAGTTGAAAGAGAGTGGTCATAAATAGCAACCAAATGTATCCTATTTCAGATTCAGTAATTTCTAAAATATCCAATTCTAACAGAGTCGGCCCCTTATCCTAGGCATATTCAAAAGGACCCCACACTTGATATTACAGGGGAGACTTGGAGAGGAAACTAAAATTGACCATGGAGAATAATAGCACAAGAAAGTTATTGTCTGAGCAAAGGCAAATACTCGTAGGAGGTTTTCTATATCATCCTGGACTCTCCTGACCATCAAAACTCATCATTCATATACATATCCTAAGGGCTCCTCCCTTAACTGATCATCCACATACTCTTAATACAGAGAGATTCGCTTTGAGCATATCCACAATAATGACTACTGAAATGTGCCTTAATTGGAACCTGCTTGGCAGTGAGCCCAAGCCTCAGTTAGCTTTCTTGCTACTGACATGTAATTCTGACACTCTGACATCAGCGCCACATTACGTAGAATGCGTCTCTGACGCCGTGCACCTCTGGGAAGTCTAAACTGACCAATGAAATAGAAGTATGTCAACACCCTGTCATGGCCGCAATTATGCCTTACCCCTTGCACTATATTAAAGTTTCAGACTAAATATCTGATTATCTATGCAAAAATACGTTGTAATATTTTGCAAAAGACTAGAGGATGACTATATCTATACCCTCGTAGAGTTCATTTGTACACAAACCTTCTGGAAATAGCCAAACCAAGATGTAAACAATGCATTTCTATCGGCGAGGTGTTTGGTAGAGCAGTCATTGACAGTGGAGGATTTATTTTATTCCCTGACAAATGCTGGTATGCTTTCATGGAAACACTCATTGGCTCTGACTGGAGGTCCAAACTTCTGACTAAAAATTAACCATATACAAAGGTTTAGATGAGAATAGGGCAAAATACCAAGGGACTATATTCTGCAGCAGGATACAAGCCCAACAACTCAGCCTCATCACTTGCGTAATGATATACGTACAGCTGTACGCCATGGCCGGCACCAAGACAGTGACTACACTCCAGTAGAGGGTGGCGCTGTAAACAGTACGGTAATTCTGACTAAGTAAAATGGACATCTCAAGGGACTTCCCTATACTAGAGAAAATAATTTCAATGGGTAAAAAGGGATCATTATTGGTGAGCATCCTTATCTACACGGCACCCTCTCAATCAGGATTCTTTTATGCCAACAGAAATATACAAAACCCAACTCAACTGAACCCAATTTTACAGTACACATGGGTGAAACTACACCAGAGGCAAGCAGACAAACCGGCTCCTTTTTAACACAAAGTCAATAATCTTTGAGTAGTAATCTGATGCAACCACACGTGCCATGTACGGCCAATGATCCAGCCTGTCTGTCCCAGTGCCACATGTCTCCATACACTTGGGTAAATAAATATAAGTAAATACAGTTCTCGTGCCTGTTGACCCTTTGTACTGAGGGGGCACTGCCTAAAGGTCACAAGCCACGTGGCGTCCAAAACTCCACCCCCTATGTTCAGACAAATAAAGCTATTTCTTATTGTGTCTGCTTCATATACCTGCTGTGTCCCAGGCATTGACTGTTAACCATAAACACACGTTACAACTTTTTTAAGGCTAATATATTTTTCACTAAACAGCAGAGGAAGTCTTTTTGTGTGGCATAAGATGGTGGAAGCAGATCCCCTTGTTGTCAACATAAGCGTTTCTTGGAATGCAAAGAAACAGTTTAGGAAGTGAGGTGTCACTTGTGGGTTGAGTTGATGTTTATGAAACTCATGCTTTTATAAATGTTATATGATATATTTATATCAGTCTGATGGTCTATATACCTACACCACACTTGTAATTTCTAGTTAAATTCTACCAAAATCCTTCTTTGCTTCCCGGACCAAAATGCAGTAGAAAATCAGTATTTAAACAGTAGAAAAACAGTGTGGTGTGACAGTAGTGATTCAGTGTGAAAGCAGCATTAGAAACAGTACCATATCAGCATCTACTGACATTCTACTGCTCAGCACACAGAACATGGCAGCGGTGATTCAGTAGCAGAACAGTAGTATTAGCAGCATGCAAGCAGTATTGAATCAGTTGTCCCAATTATGTAAATGAGATGGCAGCATTTAAACAGTATCTACTTATTTAATGCTGCATGACCATATATGGGGTTGGGGCAGTGTTCAATCAGCACTACTGCATGACTGCTGCTATAGCAGTAGGTGAGCAGTAGATCATACTGAAAACTACTGCTGGGGGCAGGTAGAAGCATAAAAGGAGCAGCCACTGCTTTAGTACTGGCACTACCAATGCCTTTCTAGGTGGTCCTTGCTGGATTTGATCTTGGGATCTTCTGATTACTGTACCAACGCATTAGCCCCCTGAGCTACACCCCATCAGATATGTGGAGCTGTCATTACTCCCTAGTAGTGCATGCAACTCATATAGGAGGGGGCAGTATTGATTCAGTAGTACTAGGTAACTTCTATCATAGAAGAAGGTAAGAGTAGGCATGTCTGATAAAGTACTGCTATAGTAGAATGCCTTGCATTTTATTGGTGTTAAGGTGATAAGACAGCAGCTTTGTAATTATCAATGATACATGTATACTATGTAGGGAAAAAAAGTGGCATGATGGTGACCAAAATAATACTTGATGATTCAGTACATTTATGTCCTACATAAAGTCAGTGACTAATTCCTCGCTTTCACACACCCCAACATCATGTGTATCCATTACTGGCACTCAATAACATAATCATATGCAATGGTATAATTATGCTTTTCTTAACAAACACTGGATAGTTTCAGAATTTTATAACTGAATCTTTTGTTCACAATCATACTGACATTCACACTATGGACTGTCTCAGAAGCATCAGGTCAGTAGCCCAATAAATAACCTATGAATGCCAGTAGCGATACCAGTAGATAGTCAGTAGACTACTGCATCTATGCTGCTGCACAGAGTGTGACATTTTTGGTATCTATTAAGATTCAGTTGAGAGTCAGTAGACTACTGATTCTAGCCTGAAAATGCAGTGCATACTCAGTTGATAGTCAGTACACTACTGAGTCGATACTGAAAATGCAGTGTAGAGTCAGCTGTTTTGGAAGTATTTCAGCAGTACCTACTGCAAAATGCAGTTGTTGATCAGCATATTCTCAGTAGCTACTGATAGGAGAAGTAGATACTGCCTTCTGGTCCGGGTTTACATTCCTTCTTCCATAGGCACTGCTTTTGAATAGTGATTCCAGGGGTAGACACTTATGCTGTAGTTTTTGGCCTGGGCCCGTGATTCTTCTGAATTTTTTTTCTGAAAATTTTATTCAAAAGGCCAGTCCGGCCCGTAGATGATCTGACATGCATATAGTTAATACAGAACTGCCGACCCGGGTGTCCAAAGTCTTAATGTCTACTCTTGGGATATATCAACTGAACACCTTAATACAAGGCAAGGGGTAGGCACTAACGCAATAATCATCAATGCCGAACTAGCAATAATCATCAATGCGTCCTGCATATCACTCACGGACCTCCAAATTTACTTCCTTCTAGATGCAATGACTAAGCTGTCGCAAATTTTGGGGGTGTTTCATCTCTATGAATCAAGGTTCCAGGGGGCGGACGGAGGGTTGGATAAACTCCAGTATACTTTGTGGAAGTCCCTCCTCCTTTCAAAAACAGGTCCGTTACCAGTAACACCCTGATGATTCATTGGCGAATCTAGGATTTGGAAAAGGAGGAGGCTTGGTCCAAAAGGAAGGGGCGCACCCCCTAGTTGTAAGCACATTTTGGGGTATTAAATCAGCAAATGAACTCTTAAATACAGGCAAAAAGGAATGGAACGTGTGCCCCTTCACCCCCGTCTAAATCCGTAACTGTAATCTTTTACATGCTTGGATTTGATCTAATGACAAGAAATGTCTATTACACCGTATAATGGCAAAAAAAGACCAAACATACCGATTATACCTAATTTGAGGCTACTAAGTATGAAAATGAGGTTAAAAAATGCCTGTTGGCTCTCAATTTCGAGATATCCATATAGGGTGCCATATATGCTGAAAATCACTCCGAGGGCAATAATTTCACTATGTTCACCTATGTAGTGTTGTCCAAAATTCTAATGTCATTTCTGACATTTGTCTGAGTATTATCAATAACTTTGACACTGCTGAAAATCATATTTCAACCAAAAGTGGTTCCCTAGGCCTCTATTATTCTGGGTGTCAGAACCAATTTTATGGAATATTATGTGTTCGGTGTTAGCATGATCCATATGCATAGTTGTAGCAGTGTGGGTAGTCCAAAAGCAAGAGTCCAACTTGGATCATGCCACTAGGGGTCAAGATTTACATATATCCACACCAAATAGCCTCGATTTAATGTACATTACTTGATGGATCTTCAAGGATGTCTTGCATTTCAGTTTCTGAGATGTGCCAGGAGTGTATCTACACACTCTACATACACCTCAGCCCTGTTGTTTCACAGAAATCCTCTTATGACTGCTCTGAGGGCAAGCCATGACTTCTATTTACTATGTAGCCTATATTACAGAGTCAAAGAATGAGCAATTCATTACATATCGGTTTGGAAATGGTAAACAAATATAAAAGATCAGATTTGATGTAAAATCTGTTTGTATAGCTTGCACTAATATAGATTTGGCTACCAAGGACACAAATGGGCAATTCTAGGGTAGTATGTGTATCTGAAAATTGAGAGCCGCCAGCAAAAAACAGATGTTATTTTTGAATTCCCCAGAACAAAAAATACATAGGAATTAATGGGTTTCAGCTCCGTTTTTTTTTCCGCAAAGCGAAAATTTGTTGTACAGTGTTTTTTGTCTCTCCTTTGTGTGGCTCAATGGTTCAACTGCTAAGTAATGGTATGTCCAAAGACTAAAATACCTACCACAATAGGGTTCAATATCAACTTGGGCTTTGATTAAATTATTAGTGTTTATAAGAATTAACGGATGCATGATGATATATATTTTAAACTTGTATCAAGTGTGAGTGAGTGAGTAATAGATGTTTAACGCCATTTCGACAGCTAAGGTAATATTCATGGTGAGAACTACATTACATAATTCCACAGAGGAATGTGTCAGTGCCCACGCATATGTGAACCACACACATCCTGAGGGGATAGGGAAGAGGAGAAATAGCCCTTTTAAGTGGGCTAGGAAGGCTCGAAACTTGTATTAAGACCATACGCCCAAAACGTAAAGTGCAGCATCATGATGACACAGCGACCATATTCTTGGGAGCAGCAGTGACGTCATATAGCAACCAGCGCGGCCCTTATCAGGCTTATCTCCCCACTGATAACAGTCCTCATGAAGGTTAAAATTAAATAGGAAATGTACCGTACTGGAAAAAGGTGTTAAAATCC
This sequence comes from Acholoe squamosa, assembly GCA_949317995.1. Lineage (NCBI taxonomy): Eukaryota > Metazoa > Annelida > Polychaeta > Phyllodocida > Polynoidae > Acholoe > Acholoe squamosa. The sequence goes on along the minus strand of OX439035.1, from coordinate 27,157,136 downwards.
TTATCAGAAAAGATCTATAACACCTACAGCAAAATGCATTACAAATTCTGAAAGATATTCAAAATTTATATCACATATTTGATGCACTATTTTCAAGGCCCAGTGATAGAAATGAAATCAGCAAAAATGTGACTTTTTCTAGTACATTCCCTATGTAATTTGACCCTTTGCGAGGTCCCTAGCAACCAGAGTTCTGCTCCCTAGAATCGCTGGTATCTTCCCTGGATACGAGTATTTATATATAGTAGCCAGATAAGAAACTATCGAACAAACCCAGTGACAACCCCAGTCTAACCCAGCGTGACCAAACACAAAGTTATCACAACTGATAAAAGGTGCAATAGAAAGTGTTGGTTGACACCCTCTTGTCACCTGGAGGTGTTCTTAAATAATGATGGAGAACTTCTCAATGGCTGATTAGAGCAGGATATATATAACCTTGTAGTGTGCAATTGATGGACGTCGAGAAGGATTGAGTGTGGGCTATCAGTTATCCTTCAGCAACACCTTCTTAGATAGATACCCGTCACAACATGCACGACAGGTAGAGTTACCACAATGGGCCTTAAGTAGAATGACATTGCAGATTGTGATATATTAACTCCTGAAAGGCAACACTCTCTTCAAGACATAGGAATGCAACTCTGGCGAGTAACTTTCAGTTAGTAAAGTATTATGCTGAGTTTTTCTCTTACTGATACAGGTACATGTATGTTGCACCAACACAGTGCCAGCGAGTTACCCACACATGCTGCCTTGGCGCATCATGATGGCAAACATTGTGGCTCACACCTGTGACAAGTGATGGTTAGACAGATAACAATCACCCTGTACACGTGGATTCCAGGTACGGATGTCATGGCGGCTAGCATGGAAGTAGGGGCGTATCAATGGAAACCTGAACAAAGTCATATGGTATTGATTAGAGAGAATATTCACTTATCATCATCACTTGAAGAAACTGAGATTCATTGAGAGGTGCAAAACACTTTACCTGTCCTGCATTGAGTACGTAGGAGGATACTGGATTATAGTGTCTTATATCATGGAAATACAATATCACGAATCCATTATGTTGATGAAAAAAGCGAGATCTCATGAATCGATACTTTGCAACAGATTCGTCACTGACCATCGCAATTGTTTAATCACCTTATTTAATCTTTGTTCCATAGATATAGAATAGATAGAGTGGCAATAGGGCAACCCTATTGATATGGGTGTCTCAGGTAATATGCAAATGAGGCCGTCATGCTTGGCTGCACACACCATTGCAAGGTGGCAAAATAGGGAGAATGATCCATCTTTGACAATTAATTCTGGCAAAACAACTAATCCCACATACTACCATTAGAAGGCCCTTGATATGGAGCATATGGAATAATTGTTCTTTGCTTGAGTTTTACCTTGAAAAAGAAATCTAGGGGTGGGATCCTGATGAGATATCTCTTGGTCTTACACCTCGGCCAAGTCCACAGATAAGGATTATGCTCCAAGTTCAACAATTAATTCTGCCAGAACTACCCATCCCACAAACTAATGCTATATAGCATTAGAAAGCCCTTGATGTGGAGCATATGGAATAATTCTTCTTTGTTTGAGTTTTACCTTGAAACAGAAATATAGCGGTGGGATTCTAATACCATATCCCTTGGTCTGAGCCTCCCGTCCGACTCCGCAGATAAGTATAATAATCGATATTTGACAATTAATTCTGACAAAACTACTCATCCCACAAACTGATGCTATATATCATTTGGAAGCCCTTGATTCGGAGCACATGAAATAATTGCTCTTTGTTTGTGTTTTACTTTGAAATGAAATCTAAGATTGGGACCCTGATATACCATATCTCTTGGTCCGACACCTTGGCCAAGTCCACAGATAACAATTGTGATCCAAGTTCAACAATTAATTCTGGCAAAACTACTAATCTCACATACTAATATATCATTAGAAAGCCCTTTCTTTGGAGCATATGTAATAATTGTCCTTTGTTCAGGTTTCATATGCAACGACAATCTAGGAATGAGATCCTGATACCGTATCTCTCAGGCTGACTCCTCAGTCAACTCCAAATATAAGAATTAGGATCCAGATATGACAATTATTTCTGGAAAAAAGATGAATCCTACATACCAATGCTATATAGTATTAGAAAGGCCTTAATTTGGAGCATATCTGACAATTGACCTTTGTTCAAGTTTCACATGTAAAGGAAATCTGGGGATGAGATCCTGATGCCCTATCTCTCAGTCTGACCCCTTGGCTATCTCCAAAGATAAATGTTAATTCTCCCAAAACTACTGATCCAACATGCTAATGCATTATACCATTAGAAAGCCCTTGATTTGGAGCATATGGCATAATTGTCCTTTATTCATGTTTTACACTGACACAAAATCTAGGGATGAGATTCTGATTTCATATTTCTTTGTTTGACCCCTCAACAGACTGTGCAGTCTAAGATAAGCATTACTATTAGACTTTGACAATTGATTCTGGCAAAACTACCTACTACCTGACTGCAGTGTAAGGTTTTATAATAGAGTTGTATATATGTAGTGATTTTGGGATTAGTCATTTTTTGCCAGAATTAATTGCTAAAGTAGGATCGTTCTCCTTATCTGCGTAGTCTGCAGAGGGGTCACACCGAGAGATATGATATCAGGTTCCCATCCCTAGATTTCCTTTGAACGTAAAACTTGACCAAACAACAATTATTCCATATACTCCAAATCAAGGGCTTTCTTAGGGTATATAGCATTGGTGTTTGGGAATTAGTAGCTTTGGTAGAATTAATTGTCAAATTTAGTTCATTATTCTTATCTGCGCAGTCGGCCAAGGCGTCAGAATGAGAGATATGGTATCAGGATCATATCACCAGTTTTCTTTTCAAAGTAAAACCTGAATAAAAGACAATTGTTCCACATACAACTAAACAAGGGCATTCTAATGGTATATAGCAATGGTATGTGGGGATTAGTCGTTTTGCCAGAATCAATTGTCAAAGATGGATTGTTTTCCTTATCTGCGAAGTCTGCAGAGGGGCCAGACAGAGCGATATGATATCAAGATCTCACCCCTAGATTTTGTTTGAACTTAAAACCATAATAAAGGACAATTATTCCATATGCTCCAAATCCAGAGCTTTCTAATGGTATATAGCATTCGTATATGGGATAAGTAGTTTTGCCAGAATCAATTGATAAATTTGGATCATTATCCTTATCTGCGCAGTCGGCCAAGGGGTCAGACTGAGAGATATGGTATGAGGATCATATCCCCAGATTTCTTTTCAACGTAAAACCTGAACAAAGGACAATTATTCCAAATACTACCAAACAAGGGCTTTCTAATGGTATACAGCATTAGTATGTGGGATTAGTCGTTTTGCCAGAATTAATTGTCAAAGATGGATCGTTTTCCTTATCTGCGAAGTCTGCAGAGGGGCCAGACAGAGAGATATGAAGATCCCATTCCTAGATTTTGCTTAAATCTAAAACCTTAATAAAGGACAATTATTCCATATGACCCAAATCAAGTCGTTTTGCCAGAATTAATTGTCAAATGTTGATCAAATGAGGGTCAAACTAAGCACTTTAGTGGTGTGTGCAGCCAAGCATGACGGCTCCTCATTAGCATAACACCCGAGACACGCATATCTGGCATACTCAGCCACTGCAGTGGACATTGCCCATCCCTCTCTTCCAGCCCCTGTCTTTACTAACAAGTTAGTTCAAAATTTCATGTCGATACAGAATGTAGTTATTCGATATATTAATTGTTCCATTCACAAACTCTCACTCCCAGAAATCTCCTTCTAATCATAGCCATAGGTACAAGGCTATTTGATCGCATGTCAAAAACCTGGCCTGAGGTCACCAAGGGAATATACACAATATGTATTTTATCCTCTAGTTGGATGGGGGAATTATATTGTTAAGGTCAGGTGTTCTGTTTTTCCCAATATGCATTTTCGTTTAGCTTTGTATGCTATATGATGTATTGATTTACAAATGGATTAACAAAATTAAAAATCAAACATTCTTTAGACAATCATTAACAATAATTAACTGCTCTAGGAGCAGACAACCAGACAAGACACAAAAAGACCAGAATAATGATTCTGAGATTAATCTCACTTCTTACGTCAATGACGTGTTAGTGGTCAATAGATAAGAGTGGAACAATACCAGCCAGTATGTCAGTCAAGCAGCTAGATACATCTGAGGTACCTGTCACCAGGGTGAGAATGGACCTGTTATCAGTCACTATACACCTTCTTATCAGACCTGCAACCTTAAGGATACACCCTGATCAATTACCATGGTGATCAATAAGTGACAGTGTTTTGACACCTTCTGACACGGGTCCAAGGTCATTAATGTAACAGGGGTCATTAGCTATCTATGACAAGGACATTTTTTTTTTTTTCATTAATAGCACCCAACAACAAGAGGTATCCATGTTACAAGAGGTATCCATGTTACCAGGTATCCATGTCACCTGATGACACCACGTCGCCATGGCAAAGAGGGGGTCTACTGTAAAACCAGCCAACTTTTGGAATTGGTTCATTCGCGGTAGCTGTTGAGTTGAGTGAACATGGTATAGCAACGTTGTCTATCATTATGACTAGGACATTTTGATTACTAATCATCTTCTATGTGCAACTTTCCACACATGGATAGTAACTACCTTCTGTCAGCGGTATATTTACAATGTGATTATATTTCACTCTTAGTAAATACTCAAGTATACATGCTGTGATTTATTTGGGATGGGATTGATTAATCTCAGAATCCTTATCTCCTTGTGATTCTGCTGAGAAGGTCAGAGGTAAACGTAAGGGCCGCTTATGTACATTGTATCGTCTTAATCCATAAGTTTATCTCTGCTTTGAAACCCACAAAAATATAGAGCAGTCCAATTCTATAGCAGTCCATGTTACTATATGTGTATATATCAAAACTGTGAGTGTGTATGTCCATTATTACCGTAATCTCCCGCGTATAAGGCGCAGCTCGCGTATAAGGCGCATCCCCAACTAAGAGAATGCAGTTCCACGTAAGGGCAGATTTTTGTTAATTTAGTACTGTTGTATAGTAAAATTACCCCCCCCCCTATAAGGCGCACCCCAAACTCAAGGCAATGTCCCTCCCACGTATAAGACTCAGCAGCATTTTGCCTTATATGCGGGAGATTACGGTATAAGCTAAAGTTTTATTAGCAGGAAGGATTTAATACACCCACACACACACTATAAAACTATAACTATAGAACAATAGATATATAGAACAATAGAACTATATTATAGAACAATAGAACCACAGACTCCTAATAATTGATTCTGTTAAGGGGGCTTTAAAAAGATTTCCTGACCAAATACTTCACTCTACCTCTTATTGTAGTGTATCAACAGTATATAAGCAGTTCAGTGTCGTTATATGGCCTGTATATTGGACATTTAGAGCCCCCCCCTCCCCTCCCCCAACCACATCACAGACGGTGCGTTCGGGCAGCGGTTTTCAAAGGATATCTATTGCATTATGGGTAGGGGTGACCTCGAACGCTAACTACACAACCTTAGCTTGTTCCCTCCACCCCCTTCCACCCCAGCCAGGTCTGGCTAGGTACCAGTCCCTAACTATGCTTGGAAGTGTAGTAAGTTGACTCAGGGATCAACATTGACCCACATGGGGAGGACCAATAGGGGGTGGCCTTACAAACCAGCATTGATCCCTCGGCCATACCACGAACGCACCGAGAGGCCATCTGCACTGGACGACCCTATTCACCCAATTAATGATGGCAAACCACTTAAGGAAATATGACTGGCCACTTTTGGATTACTATGCCAAGGGAAAAGGATACATAATTGCTAAAACCAAACCTCGAGGATGTCCATTTTAACAGCCTTCAAAAGCACATTAAATGTCGAAATTTGTCAAATCCTATGATTGTCCCCTACAGAACCAATATTCAACTCACATAATATTAGGAGGATTTTGCTAGAAAATGAGAAATAAAAGACCCGGATCAGAAGGCAGTATCTACTTGTCCTATCAGTGGCTACTGAGAATATGCTGATCAACAACTGCATATTGCAGTAGGTACTGCTGAAATAATTCCAAAACAGCTGACTCTACACTGCATTTTCAGTCTAGACTCAGTAGTGTACTGACTATCAACTGAATATGCACTGCATTTCAGGCTAGAATCAGTAGTCTACTGACTCTCAACTGAATGTTAATAGATACCAGAAATTATACGCTCTGTGCAGCAGCATAGATGCAGTAGTCTACTGACCATCGACTGGTATGACTCTGTCCATTCATGGATTTTACCTGATGCTTCTAAGACAGTCCATAGTGTGAATGTCAGTATGGTTGTGAACAGCAATCAAAAGATTCAGTAATGTAAAAATGAAACTATCCAGTGTTTGTGGAGACAAGCATATTTCATCCCTTTGCATATGAATATCTTATCAAGTGCCAGTAATAGATACACATGGATGTTGGGGTGTATGAAAGTGAGGAATTACTCACCGACTTTATATAGGGCACAAATATACCGAATCATCAAGTATTCTTTTGGTCCCCATCATGACACTTTTTTTTACATAGTATACATGTATCATTGATAATAACAAAGTGCTTGTCTCATCATCTTTAACATCAGTAAACTGAAAGGCATTATACTATAGCAGCACTCTATAGATATGTTTACTCTTACCCTTTTGCTATAGTAAGAGTTACCCAGTACTACTGAATCAATACTGCCCTAGCCCCTCCTATATGAGTTGCATGCAGTACTAGAAAGTAATGACAGCTCCACATAGCAGATGGGGAGATGGCTGAGTGGGCTAATGAGTGTGTAGAGTAATCCAAAGATCTCAAGTTCAAATCCAGCAAGGACCACCTAGAGAGGCATTGGTAGTGCCAGTACTAGAACAGCGGCTGCTTCTTTTATGCTTCAACCTGCCCCCCAGCAGTAGTTTTCAGTATGATCTACAGCTTAACTACTGCTATAGCAGCAGTCATGCAGTAGTGCTGATTGAACACTGCCCCAGTCCCATATATGGTCATGCAGCATTGAATAAGTAGATACTGTTCAACTGCTGCCATCTAATTGACATAATTGGGACAACTGATTCAATACTGCTTGCATGCTGCTGATACTACTGTGCTACTACTGTACCTATGCTGCAAGTTCTCTGGTACTGAGAAGTAGAATGCCAGTAGATGCTGATACAATACTGTTTGTGATGCTGCTTTCACACTGAATAACTACTGCCACACCACACTCTTTCACAACTGATTTAGTACTGCTTTTCTACTGCATTCTGGTCCGGGGATGGAAAAGAAAAGACATGATTTAACTATAGAAGTGAATGGCAAAAGTATGGCGATAAAGGGTGCAATGAGGAAAATTTTAGGCAAATTTGTCCCAAAAAACATGAAAATACTGGTCTATAATTGTATTTCTTTGCATCCACTTAGATACAATGCTATAGGACAATATAGTAAAAGAATGGAACCAAAATGTTATATAATGACTTAGATAGAGAAGGAAATCAAAAGTCGAGGACCTGTAATTGCTAAACTGCTCATGCTTCATACACGCTCCATAGCAAAATAACCCAATGCACTCACAGAAACATGTGATTATGTCAATCATTCCTTCAAAAAAAAATCACAAAGAGTGAAATAGAAAGGATTAAGTCAATTACAGAGGTCTGCTGATATTTTGGACCTTTTTTAATAGCAGATCTTTTCCTTCCTTCAATCAAAAAGTGCCTTTGGAATTCATAGAATTCATTGGAATTCTAACGGGACCATCTTTAATACGACACGTGCCCTATAGATTTGTCATTCTACACAGGGTGAAAAGAAAGGCACGTGTGCCATTACCAATTATTTTTAAATGCTACTACCGTAATCTCCCGCGTATAAGACGCGTCCTCTACGCCAAACAAAATGCTGGGGAGTCTTATAGGATGTACTGAAATTGGGGGTGCGTCTTATACGAGGGGTAATTTTACTATAGAAATGTACTGAATTTACAAAATTCACCCCTAAGAGGTGCGTCTTATACGCGAAAATGCATGTGCTGAGTTTGGGGTGCGTCTTATATGCGCAGCGCGTCTTCTACGCGGGAGATTACGGTACTACTATGGATTGGTAGGAAAGAAGGGTGTGCTTGAAATCTCTCTACCCACTATACCCATACAATGGAAGGCTGCGGCCATTCCTGGTACAAGGTTTCAGATGCCTTTTCAAATCTAAATATAAATGCAATTACAAAAGCCAAAGACCGGAGAAAATGTCTCGGTCTCCTTGCTGATGAGAGCAAGGTCCATCTGAATAACTGTGACCAAAAATGCACAAGAGGTTCATCATCGATATACCTATTAGAGAATCAATGATCTATGAATCTACTATCTTTTCTTTTTATTGCTTTATCTCTCAAGATGTTTTGGGCAAGTTGTGTTATGAAACATCACATTTCTGAAATGTCAATAAGAAACATAATCTCTAGGTATTTGAGGAGCAATGTGGAGGTCAATTCCCTCTCCATGTCTTACTCTAAGGTCCCATGATGCTGTCATGACAGTTTTTATCATTCCTGGCGGTGCGAAAGTAAAGACTTATCTCTGGGGGTATTTGTCACAACGTCTTTATCACAACAGCTTTTGATATCGACTAAATCAAACGTTGCCAGCAGTGTCACGAAGGAAACGCCTCCTGTTCTGCTATGATAAGACACGTCCTGGTGCGTTATCATAATTTTGGTGACCACATATCATGCTAAGTTATCAATAACTCAGATTGTTTTGAACTTATTGTTTAAAATGAATAAATACTTGCTGGGTGATGCAATACACAAGATACATCACGTGTCTCAAACATAATTATCTAGAAAAATTGCAAGGTCAACAGAACTGATTATGGATGAATTCGAGTTCACCTTATTGTGGCTCTTTATTTTCTTTGCTATTAAGAGATTTTTATTGTTATCTCACTACATAGTAAAGTGAATTGACAATGAGAGTCTACCGGCATTCATTGGAACAAAAGCGAGTCTTGCCATTTTTATGAAGCATCAAGATACGTGAAATAGTATGGGTGCTTGTGCTTAGATGTATCATAGCATTTTTAGTTTTCATTTTACCCATAACTACCTGTAAGAAAAGGCTTTGAATTCTGTCTATGCCTATATATATCAAAATAGTTGCTGTTCGAATGAGGTAGATAGTTTCCTTACAGGGATGCCACTCACTGATTACCAAAAATTCGGAAATCCTCCTCTTTTTTCTCACGTTCTAATAGGAAAACACCTGTAGGAATAAGCCTAAATTCGGAATTCATAAAAAGTTAGGAAAAGTGGCATCTCTATACCTTAATACTTCTATGAATTTTATCTCTGATAAGGCCAAATAAATAAAAAGGTTTGTTTCCAGTAACCCGACCGACCCTAGCAAAATAGGGGCTTTTTTGTGATTTTGAAGAATTTTGAAGGTGTTTTTTTCATATTTTAAAGAAATTTTTCACTACATTTTGATGATTTTTTCCTGTATCCTTCCCCTCTCTCACATTGTCATTTTCCCATCATTATTTTACAATGAAATCAAAGAATTAGATACATCCATTGATATCCGCCCTAACATTTCCTATATAAATGTAAAAAAAAAAGGCCTACCGACCCTAGCTCTTTGAGCTATGTTACTGGAGACACACCTTTTATTTTTCTTGGCCTAAAAATTAACTGGAAGATGGAGAGGGAACTGAACGGTATCTGGTTGCCATTCTTTGATCAAACTATAGAGATTTTTCCTAAGTAACTCACCTCTGAATTGCAAGTGTTGGTCAAAAGGTCAAACTTGATGGCAGCAGAGGTTAGCTGTTTGATTGTATCCTCCCAGCCAGGGCCTGTGGGCAACAAAGACATAATCTTCACTATTCTAACCAACATATTTATTCTTTAAGTGGGTAAGTGAGGAATGTTTAACGGTAAGCTAAGGTCATATTCGTGCCAGGAAAACTACATTAGACATCGTATGATTGATGAATGTGCATGTCTGTGTTTATATGCACCAGACAGATAGAGGGGATAGAAAAGATGAGAGAAAGACCCTTTAAAGATGGGCTAGGAAAGCACATTAGTCATCAATATGGCACCGACACATAAAGCATTTGGACAAAAGGCATTTACTCACCTTGCACCTTTTCCCCATATTTGAGTAGGAATGCCTTTTCCATCTGTATCTTTCTTAATCTGCAATGTAAGTTAACATCCTCTCTGCATTAAATATCGATATGTATGGTCACAATGCCTGAAAATATCTCCGGTATCTATGGTAATTAGGATATCAATGAGAATTATTTTGACACACTCTCATCAGATAGTTTCTTTTAAAGATACACTTATTTCAACAAGTTTAATTTCGACTATGTTTGAAGAGTCATGTATTAATTTACCTGTAGTATTCGTCCACATATACAGGGTCCCTGCTCTGTGGTGCAGACTTTTGACATACTCCTCCGTGAACAAGGTGCAGCTATAGAACATCATGAAAAAAGTAAATAAAATCATCGGGAAAGAAATACGATTAGTTTGTGCATTTTGAATTAGGGAAATCCTATATTAGGTCACAGCTTTCTTCCTACTTGTTTTGGCATTGCATGGCTTCCGGTTGCAGCTATCTCCCATGATAATTATATAATAAAGGCATGCCAGATAATTAAGGTTATGAAAATGATAATTATTTTTTTATATAAAGCCAATTCCTACTTGTTTTGGCATTGCATGCCTATCCGCTGCAGCCATTTCCCATAGAATATGAAACTGCTGCTGCTGGAAGCTTCCAGATCTGCTCACTAGGTGGAGGCACACGTTTGGGACGGCTTCCTGAAATCAATTTAAAAGTAGCCTATGATCGATTGAGGGAGAGATCTGATGGTCACCTTTCATGGTGCGGCTTAAACAAGGGGTTTTACATAATGTTATATACAGCAAGGAGTGGCAACCTTTTCATGACCCAGGCGCAGCTTATAGGAGCTTAGACCTATATCCAGTGGATCCACCATTTTGAATTTCACTGGTTATGTCAAAGGTGGCAAAACACACTGATAAGGCATTGTCACGATGGGTACCTTGTCCCTGGATAACATCTACTTCCAGGGACATGCTGGTTCCCATCTTATCAGCTTATCAGTGCATGTTGCCAGAACCAGCTCCACTCCTGCTTACACCCAATAGCTTATTCATAAACTCAGCATATACGTGGGCGCAGCCTATACACGGGGTTTCAAACACTTGAATTGTAGGCTATTAAATGATTTACATACCTTTTATCAGCAAAGAAAGAATGATTTTCTCTCTACATTTCTCTTATACTGGCAACAGTCAGATCGATACTGTGTTACAGGCATATCAAGTACCAAAATAGAAATGGGAAATTTAAAGTGAACACACTCACCTGTTGTGACACATATCTCTCTATGTGATTCAACTGTTCTGTGATGTTCTTCTGGGGTACTGTAATAAACACATGTGGACTGCTGTTTAATACATGTGCAATTTGTGAAACATTTCTAGTGGGCCCAATACGATAACCAAGGTAAAGGTTTATGTTAATCACTTAATTGATATCAAATCTGCTGTTTCTCTTTCACGACATGTTAGTCATTAAACTATTGATTGCAGTTATCACAGAAGTAACTATGAAACATAGGAAATCGTGTTTGACGTACATGTGACTTGTTTGATGTTCCTATCAAAGCCATCTTTACCAACTGGAAGTCCCTTGTCATTTACAAACTGAAAGAGGTCAAATGTCGTCTGCAGATTTTCCCTGAAGGCACCGCTGTGAGACTCGGAGGAAATCTCTATGTCATCATCTTCCTGTGAGGTAAGCCTGTATCTAGATTGACGTAGGTGTTCTAGAAAGTCTGTTTCATCAAGAATTTTGTCTCCATTACTTAACAACCCAAACGGACTACATTGATCCGTCCACGAACTTAGGGGAGTAACCGGGGGGCGCAGGCAGGAAACCCTGAGTTGGTAAAAGAAAGAGAGGATGTACTTTCGTCTACAAACGGATGCTTTGAGTTATAATTATTGGATTTTTTTACTCACTGTGCCGTCATAATCTAGAATATATCGGTACATTAGTCACTATGGTTAGAAAGTCTGGGATCTTACATTCCAAAGGTATGTTATTTGAACTCGGAAACTCGGCAGCCATTATATACTACCGTAATCTCCCGCGTATAAGGCGCGTCTTATAGGCCAAAATGCTGCTGGGTCTTATACATGGGAGGTAAATTGCCTTGAGTTTGGGGTGCGCCTTATAGGGGGGGGGGAATTTTTACTATAGAACAGTACTAAACTAACAAAAATCTGCCCTCAGAGGTGCGCCTTATGTTATAACAGACCTCCCTGAGTTGGGGGTGCGCCTTATAGGCGAGCTGTGCCTTATACGCGGGAGTTTATGGTAGCAATGGGATTTGGGTAAATGTGGTATTCCAATGGTACAATGTATATCAATAGCTTCAGGGTATATAATTGATATGAAGGTGTTATTTAAAACCTACCTATTCGATTCCAATAGGTGTTCTATGTGCTCCTGTAGAAGAAGTGCCCTTAAATCATCTACCTTCATTCTATGGGAGTCTGTGTTGTAGGCAGACACACAATTCACCATAACAACTGGCCTGAGGTCTCCTGCATTCTCTCCCTGGGGCAATAGTTGTGCAGTGTCTTTGAGGACATGACTAAATACATCCTTGCGGCTTAATGAGAGATAGATATTCTTGTCCCTGCCTATGTTACATTGTTTGATCCTCTTCCAGGACATTTGTTGATCTCCCACATCCCAGGGACATGTCTGCAAAATACATCATATTTTTATACATATTGAGAAATCACAATACTATCTGCATTTCATGGAGCACTGTAATACCTCGCATATAAGGCGCACCATCATACAAGACTACCTTCATTCTATGTAAAGAATACCCCGCCTATAAGGCAAAATCTGACGTTTGGAGGGTTCTGACGTTTGGAGGGCCATCCTCACATATGAACTGTGCATTACACACAAGGTACTGTGGTAATATCAGAGATCAAAGTCACTGATTACAAAAAATAGAACCCTTTGTTAGATATAAGTTTTGTATAGGAGGGCAAAGGCATTTGGACCTTGCTTATCACTGAATTCAGGGCAAAAAACTGAAGGCTTTTTGCCCTGTAATATGTATGATGTTGTTTGCTACAGCTAACTTGTAACTACCTTACTACCTTGTAACAACGTACATTTATTTGAAAGGATACAACTGTCAAACAGTAACATATGTCGGCCTACATTTTTTTTTCTTTTTCGACTGGGCAAAGTGTTGCGTCTTGACCGCACGATGCTACCACTCTGAATGACGGTTGGGACTCGGTCCCCTGACGTCATTCAGAACACCATTGCCAGGCAACAGTCACTGCTGTCAACATCACCTAGGTGAGCTTGACAACTGTTGTCACAACCAACAAATGATTGTGGCAACCAAAGTGGGATTTCAGAAATCCCACTAAAAGGAGTAGTTTCGTCCTATGGGGACTCATCAGGCATCTGTTTGTGCAAAATGTGGCAAATTATTGCCAGTGGTCCCAAATTCAGTTGTGAAACCTCCCGTGAAAGTGTCAACTTCCTCGACACTGTCATCCACACCAACAATGGAGGTCCTCTTACCACAGACCTGTATGTCAAACCTACAGATGGTGGCAACTACCTCCATTTCTACTCTGCCCCCCCCCCTAGGCACAGCATCAGGGGCATCCCCTATGGCCAATTCCTCCGCATCAAGAGGATTTGCTCCAAAGAGGAAGACTTCATCCGACATTGTATCACCAAAGCACAATACTTTGTCCGACGAGGCTATTCCCCCTGCTTCCTCCAACAGGCCTTCCACAAGGCCCTACCGGTATCTAGAGAGTCTTTATTGGCACCCCGCCCCAAAAAAGACCAGGATGACCCACCCTGCATAATGATCACCACATTCAATCCCGGCTTCAGGGGTCTGCAATTGATCATTGAAAAGAATTGGGACATCTTAGGTAAATCTTGTAGTACCCGTGATATTCACAAGAAACGCCCCATCTTCGCCCACAGGAAACCCAAATCCCTGCGGAACCACCTGGTCCATGCAAAATTGAGGCCTTTGTCCACCACACCAACACCACACACTCACAAATGCATTGCCCGCGGCACATGCAGATATTGCACACGTCTCAACACCGCTGGCAGAATCACTTGCACTGCATCGGGAAGGACCTACACAAGTAAACACAATGTGAACTGTTGCAATCAAAGTGAAATCAAAGAGAGATTCAAAACTCACTTTGACAAAATCACACATCCTGAAAGAGACCAAAATGCCAATAGATCAGCAGGCCAATCAGGCTTCAATAGAGCTGACAGTGAAATTGGCACTCACTTCAGGTCCTACGGGCACCAAGGCATAGATGATGTAATCATCTATGTGGTAGACTTCATTATTATGCACCTCCCCATAGTGAAGCAGCCAAATGCCTGCGCAACATCTCAGAATTCAATTGGATTCAGAGACTGCATACTACAGCACCCCTAGGTCTAAATATTGGAGGCCCTAGCCTCAAATAAGTTATTCCAGGTTCGGATTAAAGGAGACTACACCCTAGCAATGTAAGCAAAAATTAGCCCACTGGGCACGTCGTAGTCTCCTTTAACCTAGTTCTATGCTCCACCTGTGGCCCAGTACCACAGCCGGACATAGTGTCATGTATAAACTCAATACCACTTAACTAAGATACCAGTATAATTCATTAAAATTAAAAACCTCGCTTTTAATTTTATTACACTTGTTCTACCCGACCTGAGAACAGAAGGAATACACATCCATAAAACCCCTATCCAACACTGTTGGATACAGTTTACTGTAAGTCAACTTTAATTCCCAATGCAACCAATTGTTTAGGTACCGCAGACAGCTCTGATATTTACTAAACCATTTATTTATATTAAACTGTCTTAATGTGCAGCCTGATGAGTCCCATGGATGAAACCGCTCACTTTTGTTAATACCCACACATTAACAATCCCCAGTCAGACATCAACAACCCAAGTTGTCGATCACCTTGACTACATAGACATTACCATGCAACCACACCACCCTGGTTACTTGTGATGTCACTGGTATCCAAGCTACTGACACTATGACGTCATAGAGAACGTTTCACTTGAAAAGTTCACTTAAGCAGTAGCTGCCATAGAGGAAGGACGTGAGAGAGATACAATCGTTTTATGTGAAGGTAACTGGCTTTGTCACTGACAGGGTGAGCATATATGAAGTCCACAATGGTGAGCTCCACATTATCCAGTTTTTTGTGGAATTTACTGTTGAAATGAGAGCCTATGATGCTCTTTTCAACATTATTCCTAATGTTTCTATAGTGTGTGCGGATACGATCCATCAGCAGCCCTTTTGTTTGACACACATACATTTTCCCACAGCGTTTGCAGGCGAGACAGTAGATCAAATTTGAGCTTTTACAGCATACATTACTTTTGGCAGAGTATGTGCGTCCAGTAGTGGTGCATGTGATCTTACCGCTGTAGTTCATCCTCGTACAGTACCCACAACCTTTAGTTTTGCAGGTATTGATTTTTGTGATCCTTCCTGCCTCAGGGGGCTTTTGGAGCTTCGCTCTGACTACATAGTCTCCAATGTTTTTGGGTCTCTTATGTACAGACATGAAACGCTTTTTGTGAATATTACGTGTGTGGTAAGATTTCACTAGGAGGTCCCAATTGGTTTTCACAATTCCACTGAGGCAATCACTGCCATTTCTATATCATTATCTATTATGATGTTCATATCACTGGCAATTTATTTTCTTTATTATTTCTATTAACGATCTTTCCCTCTTCATCCACAGCAATGGGAATATTTTCTTCAGTGCTGTTAATAATAGTGACATTAAAGATTGCGTTAAAACACCCTTAATCAATCTAATTATTGTATAGTATTCTTTACTTTAAATATATATGTTTATTTGCAACGTCATGGTTTGATTCCAACCATGGAGGTAGGTACACTATCATTGGCATGATATAAGGGCTCTTGTAGTTATTACCTGTACCCTAAGATAAGCTATACATGTTGTATAATTTAGATACTGCAGGAATTAGACTTTGGTAGCAGCCTACATATATTGGCATCTCTAGAAATGGCATGTAGAAGTAGAGATGAATACTCAGTCAGATTTAAAAATTAGTCCTCGAATCTCTGAGGAACAACCACGCCTTGATCTACTCAAAATCAAAGAAATGGTCTCTGATCAGGAAAAGGCCTTTTACTTCATTGTCACTCATAACCCATTGAAACCACCATTGGACAAAATAATAAGGGTCAGGCTGTTGCTATGTAGACCAAACATTGTGTGTATCCCACTGCTGAGTCTATGAGAAAGTGTTTGTTTACATATGTAACTCCCTGATATCAGATAAAAATTGAGACTTTATGTCCAATCTATTCACACCAGTCTAAGTAGTAGATATCTATCAAGTATTGGATGTCTTGGAAATGGTGTAAAAGTAAAATGCCCTGGTAAAATGCCTTTGTAGAATTCAGGTCACCATGCTGGAGTAGGCTGGAGAGCCATGGATGGACAGTGTCTTGGTCCACCCTCCAGGGGGTTCACCATGGCAACTAAAGTAGGTCACCCTTCTCGCACATAGGTTGCTAAAACTAAATCAATAAGAGTACAACAATGCAAAACTTATTTTTGGCAAGCACCATAACAAATCCCTAGGGGATGAACTGGTCAGAGATTCTACCAGCACAAAGCCAGAACAGCCAAAGGCTCTACATGTCCAACGACATCCATATCCCAAGACAGAGCAGTAGCTAGACACTTCAGATCATGCCCAGGCAACACTTGCACTGCAGAGCATTGTTAGGAAGATGGTCCAATAATTCTTAATCCTAAGCTTTATGAAGAACCCTGACAGGACGCAAGGGGATCAACTGGAAAGGAACCAAGGGGAAAGGAGATGGATGTACCATATGTGCACCATCACCCCTCACAGGCTGAAACAAACAAACAAAAACTGCACGTTACTATAGGTCAAAAGGGCGCATTTGTGCACAAATTTTGGCCCCTTTGAGTTTGACATGGGGCAAACCCTCACGAGGGGGGGAGCAAATCTTTTTTCACACGTCCCTGCAAAAGCCCACTACTCTCCTATTAAATGCTAAGCATGCACTGGCCTATATCTTTACTTTCGGGCCGAGTCATTTTTTTGCCAGGGGGAGGGGGGGGGGGCTTGTTAAATATTCTGACTTAGCGGGATAGAGGTGGCGCTGTGAAGTCTAGCTGAAGCTGGTTATCAGCGTGTAAATTTAGGGAGTGGTCATTTTTTAACAACAGGGTTTCAGACCCCTGCAAGGGAGGGAAGGAAAAATTTTCGCCGTGCGCGCGCCAAATTTCACCCCCCCCCCCTTGTTAAAAAAATGACTACTCCCTTATGCTGATTTTAGAGTGCAGTGACGTCATACAGGTGGGAATCCACTCTCTCCTATCCTGCACACTGAAGTACTGTTATGACTCAGAAAGTACCTCAAAGTGGCTTAAGAATATATAATTACACGTTCAAAGGTATGTTTAGTGCAGAGTATGACCCACAACAACTCCAGGTGTGGAGTCTTCACACCTATATGTGTGTTGACTCACCCATATATAGGGTGGCTTCTGCACCCTAAAAGCTGCAGGTCTCGCAAGGATGCATGTTTATAATTAGGCCTAAGACTTAGGCCTAATTATAAACATGCATCCTTGAGGCTAAGTTGGTAGCTGCAGTGTTGGGTAGCTGCAGTTTTTACCATGTTGTCAACACGGTAAAAGGTACGCCCGCGAAGGGGTGCGTGGGCATACCTTTTACCATGTTGATCCACATATAGTGTCCACTGCATGACCTGGAATATCGGCACAGTCACAGTGGGGGTCGTTTTTTTTTTTTTTTTTTTTTTTTTTTTTTTTATAAAAATAGCTCCTTAATCAGTTGATAGGGGGAGGAGCAAAACCCAAATAAACCTTCACGGGGGGGGGGGGTGAAAACTAAATATGGGTAATTTAAATAGGCCCTACTCATTGGTATTTGTCATTCCCCACGCTTATCCGATTTTTTTTTTTTTTTTTGGGGGGGGGGTCATTTAGCCAAATCGGTTCTCAGTGGCGTGTCCCAATTTTATATTGGCCACATCCATCAAGCGCCCCCCCCCCCTGCCAATAAATGCCTCGGCTATGACATAGCCTATGTTAGTATGTACCCGGTGCTATGGTACCTACCTTCAGACGTTCCTCTACCTCATGTATATTATATGAACTACAGCTTTCTTTTTTGTCTTCAGTTGGTGGTTCACCGGCTTTTTTTACTTTTAGCTGGGCCTGGGGCTGGGCAGAGTTCAGCCTGCTACATTGGGGAGCTGTTAAACTGGCAAGGGGAATCTGAAAGTCTCCCTGGTTCAGTGTCCTATTTCTACGGATTACTTTGACCTTTTCTGACGCTAAATCAAGATGATCTGCTAGAGTATGTCGAATTAAACACTTAATTTCAGCCAGTGGATCCATTGTAAACAAATTCACGTGTGGCAGCCGGCCTGCTTCCGGGACCGCTAGGTTGGGCAAAAGTTTTGAGTTAGTGGTCGAACCCGTTGCAACTAAGCTTTCCCGCGCCGCGCTCCGACGCCACGTTTAAGGGAACGTCAAAGACCGACGGATGAATGTTGGGGTACTAGATTATGCCTCTTTGCTTGCGTTCAACAATTACGTCACTGCTTAGGGAGTGATCATTTTTTAACAACGAGGGGGGGGGGGGGGGGCTGGTGGGTTTGAGGGGGGAGGTCAGAAGTTTTTCAACCCCTTGACTAGGGGGGTCAAAATAATATCAGCGAAAAGCCAGAGCATTACATAAGGGCACATGCCTATCCCTGTGTGGAGGTCGCCATATTTGTTCCTAACCCCCGACGCCATCTTGATTTTTAGCATTGAACTCTGGGTAATCTGTTATCTCACTCTCCTCCACCACAGAACAATGGCAACTAATAAGACTGATAGGGGTGATAAGCTGCTACCCACACCTATCTTATTCACCTCTCCATTGTCTAAGGTGTGAAGTGAGGGTACTTGTGTGATAACAAACAATGCCATCAGTACATTCTGCTGGATTAGATGTGGCACTGTGCACATATTTTAGGATCTAATTCTAATTTATTTAGATTTTTTTTCAGCATCATACAATTAATAATAATGTTATGGAGAATCCAGAAATCTAAATCACATATAAAAGTTATCAATAGTTATTAAGAGACAGGCCACCAAAGTAAACTACACAAAGAGGATAATCTGTAATCTAGCCCCCGACTACTAGAGACACCTGGTTGAAAAGCATCATCACTAGGGTTAGCAAAGGATAGAGTTACGATTGAACTTTATCAGATAGGGCCTAAATCTGCTGCTCTCCTCTATGATCTCTAATAGGCAATTTATTATATTAATCATGCAAGAACCTTTTTAGGCCCTACTTGTTAAAAAGGTCATCAAAATATGCTATCATGAAAATAGGGTAGTGAGACATGATATGAAGGAATGGTATGGCTACATGACAATTTATTGTAAAAGTCCCTTGACCGGAAATCAATCTTTACAGCATTTAACGAGAATTTTATTATATTATCTGATGCAGTCAGTTTTTGCCCCCCCCCCCCACCAATAAGGGGAGAGACAGAGAGAGGGGAAAAAAAAGGGGGGGGGGTAATCGACATTATGCCAAGCGATTGAATAGACTACAGACCCTGTACCATGTAAATTTAGACAAAATGGTATGAGGGACAATTTTTACGATGGGGACAAAACGGGAGTCATCCTACTCTAACAGAGCTATAGGCCTACTCACTCTGCATTTGAATAGGGGGTCGGGGTTAGTCTACATTTGTACAGGAATCTATATAGATCTACACATCCGATGGGCCCAGAATTTAAAATCAGATGTGTTTTTTTTTTAACAGATTTAAACTTTATTTGGTCTTTGAGGTACATACATCATGTAAACATAGGCAATGTTGTATACATGTCATTGACTATTAGATGTGATATCCTATTTGTATAGTAACCTAAGTACATACGATCATATAATACACAATCTCCCTAGTTATTAGGTGATTTATTATGATTAATAACATGACCAAACAGTTAATGACCAGATCGTCATTTAGAAAATGTTGTTATGATCTGACCATTTAGATTCCTACCAGTATTCATGGATTTATAAAGTATAATAACAATATTTTGAACAATTTGGGGCACTCTTGATCTACTTTAAGTACAAAGTAATTATTTCCCTCCCCCAGATTATACATTAGATATTTACAACATGCATTGATGCAGTCACATTCTGACTTAATTATACATTAATAGAGTCGATATAGGAAAACATATGTAAAGTCTTAAGTAATCGCTTAACTATTGCACATTATGGTATAGGTTTCTAGACATTATTTCAGATTGCAGTTTGTATAATTATTTTACAATATATTTTATACATTGATGGATTCCTTCATGCATTTTTTAGATATAGCCTTGAATTTATCTTTATCTCTAATATTCCTGGTATCTGTTTCAAGGTTGTTCCATGTTTGGGCACATACACATTCAGCAGATTTTGTATATGCTGTACAATTAATTTTCCAGTAATCTAATACAGGAGCGCTCGAGAATCTTGTAATTCTTACAGTCGGTTTAATATATTCCTCCATTGTTGATCTTTTATATGCAAGCATTTTAATATGATGTAGTCTTCTAGCTTCTAATTTGGGGCTATCCGTATCTCTATGTACAAGATTGGTAGGATTCAATATATGGACATCTAAACAGGTCTTTAAGCACTTATTTTGCAATCGCTGAAGTTCCAACAACAATTCAGCCTTAGCTCCATTATATAATATATCACAGTAATCAATAATTGGTATAATATGCATTTTATACATTTGTATTCTTGCTGAGGTTGATAAATATTTCCTAGTTTTATACAAGATTAATGATTTAAATCGAACATTTCTTATAACATTCCTCAAATACATATTAAAATTCATTTCTTGGTCAAGAGTAACTCCTAGGTACTTGTATGACTGGACATTCATTAAAGTTTTACCATTTAGAACAATTTTTGGCTTTTGTATTCTTTTCAACTTGATTGCAGAAGCAAAGGTCATGATTTTTGTTTTAGCTTCATTCATTGTAAGTTTGTTAGCAGAAGACCAAAGCGAGAAGGAATTTAGTGCATTGGAAAGTTCATTTGTTAATACATCTAGATTTTTTCCTGATACGTACAGTACTGAATCATCAGCATATAACAAAGTTTTGTGTACATCGGTTTCAGAAATGCAGTCATTAATATACAATAGGAAGAACAAAGGACCCAAAATTGAACCCTGAGGCACTCCACATGTTAAATTTGCCCGTTCAGAGCATATATGGTTGGCTATAGAACATTGTTGTCTCCTTGATAAATAATTTTCTATTAAAGTTAGATTTCTATTCCTGACACCATATTGTTCAAGTTTATTTAATAATATCAAGTGGTTAACTGATTCGAAGGCCTTTTTTATATCTATAAAAGCAGCCATTGTTATATTACCTTCATTTCTATTTTTTAAAACATCATCAACTAGTACTGAGATAGAGTCAAGTGTAGATTTACATTTCTGGTAGCCGCCTTGGTTTTTTGATAATATGTCAAATCTGTCTAAATGTTCACTTAATTTGTTGTGTATGAGCCTTTCAAGAATTTTGCCTGGTACAGGTAAGACGCTAATCGGTCTGAGATTTGATACGTTAGACGGGTCCCCTCCTTTTGGTAGTGGAGTCACCATAGCTATTTTCCAGCTATCTGGAATTTGGCCTGTATGTGTAATAAAGATGTGTAGTTTGTCCCTGGATAACTCGCTCGCATCCCCTCTCATCAGCTGTTATCAGGCATTGATCCCGCCTGTAGCTTATTGAATAACTTCTCTCTGTATGACGGGTTATGTGCAGAAAATACAAAACAGGCCTATTAAACGATCATGGAAAGTGTTCAGTCTGTTGCACTGCTGAGTGGTCATAGGCATAGGCCTACTCAAAATAATTGCAAAATGGTAGGCCTACATAACATCCAAGGGATTGTGGTTGGGCGCAGGGTGGGGCAGTCGGGGAGGGGGCAGGGGCGCACCCTGGACCACTCCTCTGTATCTACCACTTATCTATAGGTCTGTTTAATACAAATGTAGTACCTCGCGAATATAGCGCACCTCCCGAGTTGAAGGAAACGCAGCAGGGGCTTGAATTTGAGCACATGTGTAAGATAAAACCATTGCATATCATAAGGCGCACCTTGACTTTAAGCAGCTTAAAAAATCACACAGAGGGACTGCCACCATCGCGTATAAACCGCGTCTCATGTGCGAGATATTATGGTAGTTTAGGTTCACTCCCACTGTTCCCGAGACCCACCTTCAGGGCAGCCAGCATCAGGCCGCCAATTACATATACTACTCACGGCCGCTGCAATCACAATACCTGAAGTTTGTGAGTCGTATACTGTATTTAGATTTCCAATCTCTCACCAATTGATACACTGTAACTTCATGGTCATGTTGACCTAACAAAAGTTCTCTATAGGGACTTGGTATGCCTACTTCTCAATTTCTTTTTTTTTTTTCCTTTTTTTTTGAATTTGGATAAACTGAGGGCCTATTTTACCAATGATCTATAAACATCAGTTAATCTTGGGAAAGGCCTGGATCCAATATGTCTGAGGAAGATATTAAAACTATTTAGCCCACATCCCACTGGGGCTATCTCTCTGAATACAACTCTCAATGAAACGTGGGCCTATTATCAGCCAATCAAAATTTGCTAAAATGGCTAGTATCTACTTGTTATTGATTATCAATCTCTTCTTTTATGAACTTCCTCTAGAAAATATCTCGCACCTCCGACGGGACTCGAACCCGCAATCCCCGGCTGGCTCACACAGCGGTAACTTCACAAGGTTGTCACCGATCGGCAGTAGGAGGCCGATGCCTTATCCATTAGGCCACGGAGGCGGGATGCTGTCTTCTGCTGAAACAGCGCTTATATTGCTCGCCTGCAAGAGCTAGCGCTGCTGCGGCTGGAGCAGCTCGCAGAGTTATTGATTTTTGACTCACAGCAGCGCCGGCCGCGGCAGCACTGTCGCCGACCTGCCTTAGGCATTAATGATAAGATCAGCGTGACCCAGTGAGAGTGCGCAAAGCATGGCAGAAGGGACTCATTGCATATGATTAAAATGAAGTGGGATACATGTCCTGCTGTGTGCAGAAAAATTGGTGCTCTACTTTGTAATGGCAATGTCAATAATACACGCTATGTGCACAAGTGCCATACATAGGCATATACTATAATATAAACGACCTCTATACTTTTATACCCTTCTTTTATAGTTCATACCTCACTAAGAAACACATCAAAGAGATACAAAGAGCTGGATATTTATTCAACTTCTTGTTCTTTTTCGGTTTTCTTTTTTCAGCATCTGTATATGATAACCATTATTTGTGGGCAATACGAGCATATACCTACCGCTAATTGTTCTCTCATTGTAGGCCTGGCAGGGAGCCTTACAGAACTTCGATCTATTGGGTTTGTTACAAGCATTTAATACTAGTTCTACAAAGGGGAGAACACTATAGCGATTGACTACATATTACATGTATGTAGCCATCAACTTTCTTGTGATCCCCAAACTAATGGCCGTAACTTAACATGGCCTAACGTTCGTTGACTTTCTTCAGCATTGTTTGATCTATAGGCAGAATTTAGACATCAACACATTAGGACCTTCCAGCCTTAGTCTATCTATATCGATGGCACATTTCGTCTGGTTACCATTGTGTGCCTATATTGGCATATCGATGCCCCACCATGTCTGTCTAAGATAAGAACAACAGTCAACATGGACCTCTGTGTCAATAATTCAATTGACTTGTGTATGTAAGTGCCTTTACAAACAAAAGTGTTAATATTTTGTTCCCACCTGATTCATTCTGGAATTCTCATTAATAATACTTCAACAGAAGAGAAATTCTGGTGTTTTTTTTAACTCTGAGAAACCCGCTATTGATCAGTTCCTTAAACAAAATGGCTGTCGGAAATAATGGCACATATCCACAATATACCTGTAAATGGGAAACTTTGTATGAAAAAGGGTCGTGAACTATCTGTCTCATTGGTTTTTCGGATGCAATCTTGAGTTTCTTGGGGATGCCCTTCTATCTACCTCGCCATTCACAAGAACCTCATTATAAAAGTTTTGTCAATGGAAACTTTGAAAATTGAAAAAAAGTATGCAGATAAAAAGCACAAACAATAATGATAATGTCTCTGACCTTTAAACGATACTGCAGGACCAATACTAAACTGTCCTAATTTGGTCCTCAACGATCCAAAAGATACAGTAGCTAGAAATGCATGATAGATATCAGATATGTCAAAATTGGCTTAGATAAAATTACACATACATGTATGCACATGTTAGAGTACGTCAATGTGTTATCAATGACAGGCAAAGTCAGCAACCACAATCATTTCAATCCATCACTACTGGGTGTACTTTGCCACAGATATTATATGAACTCTGAAACATGGTTTCATAGTCCACGTATACCAATTATTGACTGGTGTAATATTCGTTACATTGTGAATAACTCACTGCTAAACAAATAAATATGGTAATTTCAACATTTTGAGCTAGTCAAAATAAATTCAATAATAGAATGATATATGAATATATCCTGGGGGAGGAACTAATAGTGTTTGATTGGGCCACTAAAACAAAAACTTGTGTCTCAGCACCAAGTCATGAAAAAAGTGACAAGGGAGGTGTTTAATCTTTTCTTTAACTTTGTTTTTGCCAAAGCAGCTCATTAGGGTTGTGGGTCCTTTACTATAATAGTTAAGTTGCCATTAGCATTTTAAAGGTGTGAGAACGTATTTATTAATAGCCAGCACCATTCCCTAAACCACAGGCGTTCATACCAGAATTGACTACTTTTTTCTTTTTTATATTATTCCTTTTCTCAGAACATTCTTTTAAAAAAATCTCAAATGACGATTATTTTCTGACGAGGGCAGTAATGAGGCACACGTTTTTTTTTTTGCAGTGGCCTTAAGGAAAGAACGGGATAGAGCGACAAGTAGGGTTAACAAACCATCTTGATAGAAGTCCATACTTGTTTTCTCTAATTGAAATTTAAGTTTGTTATAGTCAAACATACCATTATGGAATCACATATAAAGGTCATATTATAGGCTAATTCATGTAATCTATTGGTGTTAATTGTCTTATTTTTGCACACGGACCAGCTAAGCCTGCGCTTATCCATTTATATAAACACGATGAGCCGCTGGGGCATTGTTCAAAGGCAAGCTTTTGTCAGTGGATCAAGGGATGAGCTAATTCCCACGTGGCATAGATAGTACACAGTGGCCACTGCATTAACCTGCTTATCTGCAATTGGTATCGTATTTAAGAGGCACTGTCTCGTGTTACTACAATCCACGCAACGAATGATTGCCTTCAATCGGTGATTTTCCTATCGCCATAAGCTGATCATGTCTTTTTGGATAGGCCATGATAAGAAAGGAGATATAAATGGAAACATAGGAACATGGTGTATATTTTCACTGCATGCCACAATGTCCAGGGTATGTGCATGAGTGGAGCTGTGGTTATATAATAACTATATAAAGATCAAAGGAGTGGATCATCTGCTTAGTATCTGACACAGGGTAGTATTTACCACAAACCTTATATCAGATCACCCATGTTTTGCCTCGAAAGACCAAAGAACTACGGAATGGGACAATGTCCATGCATATGATGTAATTTCTATTGTCCTTGCTTGCACTTGTTAGACATATTTTAGACTTATCATAGATCCTCTATATACAAATTATGATTATTCCCCGTTTACACATTATCAGTTATTTCCCAGTCCCTTTAAACACTTACATATTCCAGACACCAAGTGAAGCTATGATAAAGGATTTTCTGAATTAACAATCATTATCCAATATTTTAAAAACCACGCGACTGGTTGCTATGGAAAGGCATGGAAACCATTGCGAAATATAACAAAAATATTCTTTTTATTTTATTTTCATCATTCTGATAGACATAAGCGCCAGACTACCCACTTCGCAAAAAACGCAATAACGGTTGCAAACGTTTTTACTGTATACGTTTGAGTAAAAACGTTTGTAAAAGAACGTTTAATTTACTTGTTATCGAACTTTAAAAACGTTTTTGAGTACACATTTTGACGTTTATTTGACATTTAAAACAAACGTGGATCGTTTTCCTTAATAAAAGGTCACCAGAACTTCCTAAACCGGGGTTGCTATCAATACAACTTCTCTTCAAATGAGCCCTATTTGGTGGTAATAACATCTATACTTCTGAAAATGTTAGAAACAGCACGTTTCACTATATAATTACGAGCAGGGACTCCTTTGTCTTCTTTCAACGCTTCAAGTTCCATGTCCATTGGGCCAGCAGTTACTGAGATAATGAATTTCAAAGTTTATTGTGAAGGATGTTATAGTGTTGTTCTTTCCTGGTTGGCTAGAATTACAGTAGATATTCCGTGAACGATTACACTGTGAGACATTAGAGTGGGTCCAAAATGAAGCTGGCGATAAAGGCCAGTTACCTAAGGGACAAGGGACAGGGGAGGAAGAAAAGGGACATGAACTTAATATTGCAGCTGAAACATTTATACATAATTATGTACAACCATCCCACTATGCTTGGGAGTTTGAATTTTTGGATTGTTGTAAACGTTTAAACTAAGCAGGTGCCACCTACCATAGACCATCAAAAAAGTGTATCTATTATGTTAACATTTCACATAAATGATAAACACATAACTACCATAAAAGCCCGCTTGCTGAATAGGGCAAACGTATATAAGAACTATTTTTTTTTTATACAAAGGGCATGAATGCCCTGTAGGGGGCACAAAAACCCTGCCAAAAGCTTTGAAATGTGCGTGGAAATGAAATGAAGACTCTCTACTCTATGAATAAACAGAGAAGCCAGGCCTAAGTCAGACGTTTCTAAAACCTTCCCAACAGGGAGGGTGATGTGGACAGAGGCAGTGGAGGGTTTAAACCTCTGGGCAATAGAAAATGATAGAGACATTTCTCAGTCACAAAATCATGGAAAGGTGAGAAGAAAAATGTACAGAAAAATTAAACAAATCAGGAATTTCTAA
The DNA here is from genome assembly GCA_949317995.1 of Acholoe squamosa. Classification (NCBI taxonomy): domain Eukaryota; kingdom Metazoa; phylum Annelida; class Polychaeta; order Phyllodocida; family Polynoidae; genus Acholoe; species Acholoe squamosa. The sequence goes on along the minus strand of OX439035.1, from coordinate 27,129,747 downwards.
ACCTGAGGAAACCTAAAAAAAATCAAATAATTTAGTAATAGAGATTACTTCTCTAAGAAAAATAGAGAGATTGGTAAACCAGGGGATGGAGGTACGGGGCATCAATTAGACCAACATCTTATCTCCGATCTTCTACTCGATATCCTGTCTGACCACTAACTGAAATACCACATAGAGTATTGCATTCAGTAAACACACGACTTTGATTCTAGAGGATCTATATTCTTTTCGTGTGGAAGGGAAACTTGACAGCTATGTTCATTGCACCATCACTACTCCTTATATGTTTTCAGGATTGCCACAGAGTGTTTTTTTTTCAACTACTCATTCGACTTCCGATTCTGGTAAAAACCCATGTGGAAAAATTGACGAACAGCTTCCTACACGCCTGTCCATCAGGTTTGACAGGTCCTGCGTGTTATGTTAATCTTTCTGGAACATTTGAGGAAGGTCTGCACGTGGCCAACACACGTTATATTTAAGGGCCATATACTTGGAAAAAGAGAGAGGAAAGGTCTTTTTTTTGTATACCAAAGTTTACTTGCCACGTGGCATCCACACGTATGTTTCCACTGAGATCAGACTTTATTCTTTTACAGTAAACCAGTGTGCTGATTGTGTTGATGCATAAAAAACCATGTAGGCCTATCAATCAACTTTAAAGGACACTCCTCGATCAAGGTGGTCCAACTTGAAAACTATACTGTGTCCAGATCAGCATCAATGTCTGCCTTTGAGCGCACTATTTAGCCGTATCGCCGTTGTCTATAGATCTAGTCATTGGTTATCTCACCTGTGTTTATAATTATACATGTACATGTATTTTCAAAGCAGCGTTTAAACTATACTGAAACTAAGAAAAACAAGCAAATCTTTTGACGTAACTGCCAGTTTAGTAATTTTATTTCATTGAAGTACTGGACCCGAAATGCTTGGATCTGTGAACCATATCAAAAACTGAGATTGAATCCAGGATTGAATGACGTAGGTTCATTTATCTAGCACTGTTTTTGCCTTTACATTTATGCTGTAAACCCGTCTGAGCATAATCGTTTTGTGCATCTGGTTTGATACATTTATCATTCTATCATATAGGTCTAGGATGTGTAATGGTCACGTTAATTGTATTTAGTTAAAATTGGCTTTGATTCTTTTAAGGTGCTTGAAGGGCCTGGTGTATATAGTCTATATTTTTGATTGACACTATTCCCTAAACTAGTAGCCTAACCCTCCGGTTTGCTATTCACAAGAGGCCTTCTAGATGATAGTCCTTTATCTTATTTTACTTCTTTTGAATTAAATCAATTTCCCGATAATGCTATGCCTATATGTTGTTGTTGTTGAAGAATTTTATTGACTGAAAGTACACACATACAATTGTGCTATTTTCATTAGGGTCAAAAATAATATTCACAATACACCATCATAATCAATATAATAAATATGAGTAGAGACATTAAGCTTATCACAAACCAATAGGTCAATAAGGACAGGTAACCATCAAACCATCACCCATGCTAATTTACAATCTCTAGGATCATAGCTGACAACATCCATCTAGTTGTTAATAGCCCATTACAGTACATACATATACATTTATGAATCAGTTCTTGGTACAATCATTTTAAATTACACTTTTGATTTAGTGATCTTTCCATGAAGATAGAATCACCATCCATTTTGTAATGCATATTATTTACAATCACTGGGATCATAGCTGACAACGCCCATCAAGTTGTTATTAGCCCATTACATTACATGCGTATACGTTTGTGAATCAGTTCTTAATACATTCATCTTAAATTACACTTTTAATTTAATGATCTTTCCTTGCAGATGAAATCACCATCCTTGGTTTTATTTTGTAATGCATAGTATTTCTATTGATTGATGTATAGCCAGCCGTGACACTCAATGTTGCCAACAGTTATATGCAAAGTAGTCACGTCTTATTACATTTAATATCTACAACAGCAATTTCATTTCAGTTATCATAACATTACACATTACTTAATTGCAATTCTGAATTTACTTATATCAAGTGACCGCTACTGAGTAGCACACAGGGCCATCCACAGTTGATTGCCTCGGTACAGTGGACTATTTCTAAACAGTGCACTCCATGGCATGTCAACCAGAAGACGGACCTTATTATTTCCACGTAGAAGCCTTGGTGGCTGGGTTACATTTCTAGCATCACAAGAAAGCCGGTACATGAGACATAGCAAATGCTCTTTTCTCCTCAGCAGAAGTTTTTTACAAACACACACCTCATGGAGTACATCTCTACTTATATCTCGAGGATCTCTTATTTGCATGCATGTCCTCAGGCAGAATACTGGTGAATACTGTCCTGCTCTGCTACTCTGTCCTACTAACCTTTTGCCCCTGGATTTTGCTCATTCCCTTTAGATTCCTGCTCTAGTAATGACATTGTCAGCTGCATGTCATTGCTACCCAGAATGTCACATTAACACCTCAATTATCGACCTCAATGCCTCACACATGGGGGTTTTGTTGACCGTTCAGTTCCATCAGTAGTGATGGACCAGCTTAATGCTGCTCAATGGGAACAAAGGGTGGTGTTTTTTTTTTCTGGACACAGACTTGATGCTAAATGACTTTAGCTCTGACTTGCTGGCTGTCTCAAAGTCTCTTTCATCCACTACTAAGTTGGCTGGTTCTCTTAAATGCTTCATTTTCCATGTGTTACGCTATATTATGAACATAACAACATTGAAAATCAATAATTCTGTAGCTTTAGCTTTAGACAGGGTATATTGGTTGTATGGTGGTCACTGGTGCACCACAACATGGCCTGCTGTGATTGTATGTAAATTATGTGTGGGGTTGGCAGATGATGGAGACACTACTCAAGTTACAGTCAACCCTCTCTTTGACAAGATCCAAACGGGAACTGTACAAGTACAGGGTCCCCAACCTGACAGTGGAAAAGGAAGCCTTCATGTTCAAGCTCCTATGTTAGTGACAGTGTGGCTGATCAAAGACAAATGTGAAAAGTGGAATGGAAGGGTGTATATATATATATATATATATATATATATATATATATATATATATATATATATATATATATATGTCTATTGAAGCAATGCGAAAGTAAAATGCATTTCCTTCAATGGAATTATCAGTAAATAATTTCAATCAAATTATCGATTGACCCTTGCCTAGGGAAATTTTCATCATTGATAGTGGCTTTCCTTAAGCTTATCCCATTAATGCACTTTGCTCAAGGAAAAGTAAAATCATAGTTAAGTCAAAGAGGGGGAATCACCTTCAAGAATCTACAGAGCATAAACTCTTGATGACGATTTACAAGACACTAAGGGAGTGGTCATTATTTATCAACAGGGGGGGTGGTGGGTTTTTCGCATGGACGCGCGGAAATTTTTTGCGCCCCCCCTCGGTGGCAGTCAAAATTTATTGCGCACCCCCCCCGCGCCAGAGGCACGGAGAATTTTTAACACCCCTCTTTGATCTATAGTAGCGCGCGGGCTTTTTTGCTAAAAAGAGGGTGAACTTTTTTTAGCCCCCCCCTCAAGAGGGGTCAACATTTTTTTAGCCCCCCCTCAGAAGGGGTCTGAAAATTTTACGCCCCCCCTCAAACCCACCACCCCCCCCCCCCCCCGTTGATAAATAATGACCACTCCCTAATAACTACTATGTATGGTTGAAAATAAAAGGCGTGCAAATGCATATTGTACCTATAGTCAGCTCAAAGTAGAATTGAAAGTGAGTGAGTGTATGGATAATAGATGTTTCACTCCATTTCGACAGCTAAGGTCATATTCATGGCAAGAACTACATTACACAATTTCGCAGAGAAATGTGTTGATGCCCGTGCATATGTGCACCACATGCATCCAAGTGGATAGGAAAGAGGAGATATAGACCCTTTTAAGTGGACTAGGGAAGCCCAGAATTGAAATTGCAGAGAAGGCTATACCCAGTAAACACCATACCAAACTGCTATGTAGATCTTTGGTATAACTAGGTTTGGTTCCTACCAAATTGGTTTGAATTACATATTTTCGCTTGGTATATGGACATTCAAATGTTAAGGTTTAACTACGTTCTAGATATGTAGCATCTAAAATACATTTTCCTACGTGTTTTTACGTTTTTCTTGTACCACAAAGCTACCTAAAAATAAAAAAAAACACGAAAAAAACAACTTCTAATGCTCCCTTAATAAAAATCGTTTCCAGGACCCCTAGATTTGAAAAGCTTTGGTCTGCAGACTGAGCTATCCAGGCAGTCAGTTTATCTATATTCAAGAGCATAATATATTCTCTGGGATCTTGGTGGAAGGTAATGAAAATGACATAATGGACTTTTCATACACAAATCTTTGTCAGAATCTATAGCACAGTGGTTGGAAGCAGGCATTAGATGAGGAAGGTCTAGGGTTCAAGGCTTCACCTTGATGTACTTTTACCAATGTTTTTCTCTTTTCTTTTTTTTTTCTTCTTCCCCCCTTTTTTTGGGTAGCTCTTTGGTCGTAGAAAAACGTAAAAAATGATATTATGTAGAAATAGGTATTTATTATATATCTACGTATCTAGAACGTAGATAAACCCTGCAAACCAAAAATAGACATCCTGTAAAGGAAATGCCGGATGCAATAAATCTAGTGATGATAAACCATTTGTGAAAAACACCCTAAGAGATGATGGTTTACTTCAACTGAAAGTCCCTGTCTCAGACTCCTGCTATAGAATTATAAATGGTAGCCATTGGCAGTGTCCATGATAGGCAGGAGGTAGGACTTTTTGTATACATACATTTTCTTTACCAAGGGTTCAAAATCAAAATAACCCAGAATCTATGATACGATAGCACATATAATTATCGAATGTATTAACTGCAACTAGGATATCATTATGAAAAGTTTAACTTATCACCTCTGTTACCCCACCATAGTCGTAGAGCGCTAGAATGTAAAGCCTACCAGTGGGGTGTTTCAGAAGCAGGTAATGTTTACAACCGGTCATAAGGAGATATGATAGCAGTTTTAATAGTGATTGTAGGCTTATAACTGCATGAGTTTCTAAAGCATTACCATTATCTTACTGTGTCTATAACTATATGACTGGCGAGAGATGATAATGGTTGCAGTTGTAAGTTTAGAATCTAACAGTTTTAGAAACAGATATTTAATGTTCATTATCACGTCCGGCTTCTGAAACACCCTACTGGGGTGTTGGAAGCATCTTAATGACTTAATTTATTAACACAGTGTTCCAAATGTCACACGTGCAGCATATTCAACTCTCGAAGGTAATTTTGAATATTTGCACACTATTTATTGTAGGTTAACTCATGATTAGACGGCCGAGTTTACCACATGCAATGGGTGCAATTGATGTATTCCAACGAAAATTAATGAATGTTCCCTTCGTGTTCAGGTCAAAAGCTAAAAACGTCTAAATCACCCAACCGACCCTACTTAAGGGGTAAATCACTGCCGTCACTCTATTCCGTCAGCACGGAATCACGACGGAATGACGTTTTAGGGGGACAGCAGTGGATTCACCCCTTAAAGCAGGGCTTGCTCTGGAGGTTATTTCTTAACATATTACCACTGCACCCTTCAAGCATTACCAATATTCCCATATATGAATAACATTGATATTTGCAGTCGTACGGCTGTGTCTGATTGTAGTACATTAGGAAATTGACTCCAGAACAGCCATGTGGTTTTTCATTGACACTGTAGGTGTACTTTGGATGTTGGCCTACCACTTGTTATTTGCTGGTCTCACCTAGACTGGAGGGACACCTCCAGTCTAGGTCTCAACTATAGCCTCACCCATTGGTGTTTGATTCTCCCTTAACATGTGAGGGGGCGCTGCTGTACTGGTGTCCGAAGGTCTAGGCTAGATGTGGCACAATATTCACTTTTCATTTCTAGGTTATGTTTTATATTTGAGAATTTCAGGTACGCTATTAAACTTGGCCATAAATTTCATCCAAGGAATGTTCGCCAACAAGGGCCGATGGGTTGGTGGCAGCCATCCATCCACAGCGAGAAGTGGCTTGGAAATATCCAAGACTCATATTTTTTTTTCCTTTGGCATAAGTACTCACTCATAAACAGGGGTGTGCGGCTGGAAAGGTCACTTATTGGCCAAGATCCCTTTAAGCACACACGTAGGGCTATTTGACCACAATCCCTGTGACCAAGAGTCACCTTTTGCCCGAAATCCCTCTCAATAATTAGGGTAAAATTGGGTAGTATCGCGCATCTCCTTGTATCACGCACCTGCAGTCACAAAGGTTGGTTTGCAAAAGTATTTAAGATTTTTCAGAAATTCTTTTTGTGGAGGCTATAGCTGTCACATGTGCTCATGCTTCAAAGCAGTTTGACTCTGTGACATGTAAATATAATTCCCAGAGTTGATTTGTACTAAATGCTTTCAAACTCGCCAAAGCTACTGTCTATTTTGATGTTCAATTTCCATAGAGAATGATAGTAAAAGAAATAACTCTTATATCGCGCATATCTTGTTGTAATATCGCGCACATGATATTGGATATGAAATATAAACTTGAAAGTTAACTAAGATGACGAAAATAAGCCACATGGTAGCCATTGATGTGATTCAACACTGGTATAAAGATTGGGAGAATATTCCTCACCTGGCAGGTGTGACAGCATTCACCCTGACCCTTGTTGTTTCACACCTAAATCACGACCAAAAGTGTGAAAACGTGTGCGCGATACAGGCTTTATGGGAAGTCACATAAGATTTTGGTTGTATCGTGGATTGCGCGATACAACCCAAATGGACACGATACAACCCAAACAACTCATCCAATTTTAGTACCACTATCTCTCAACAGGGGACAGTTAGATAGGCTTGACATGCACTTAGCTGGATACGCAAGGTCGGGCCCTGTCAGGAGATGACATAACATCCAGTGTCGGCCTTCCGTGTCTCACATAGCATAGTTTCTTTTGGTTGTATCGTGACTACCTGCGCGATACTACCCAATTTTACCCTATAAGGGCAATGGTTGTCAGAGTCCAGCCGCACAGCCCCGTCATAGGAAATTTAAGTGCCCCCCACCCAGCATTTTTTATAGGAATTCCTTGTAGCTAATTTTAGTATGATTTCTTGTAGGTTGTGGTAAGCTACCGAGGACTTCTAACGAATCCTCTTTCTTTGCAAAGGCAATCTACTAGTTGGAGCTCTGCATTTCATTATAAACAATAACTTCCTTATACGCTGAACATGGTAGCTTTGCCTCCATTTATGAATGAATCTACCCAGAAAGGCGCGTCCAAGAGAGTAGTGGAGCAAAACATTGTAGCAGCTGCCCTTGGCGGGGGTGTACAATACGCACGCGCACACTGGGACCCGTATGTCAACGCCAATCGGCGGTGCCTGGTTCGACCCAGTACGTGTTGCTATGGTTACCACGATGGATCCGTCTTCTCCAGAGTACTAACGAGAACCAGTGAACGTCACTTCTGTCTGAATCAGTAGGGCCAGATTATGAAACATTCCTATCCCTAAAGGCATCAGCGTTTTTTAGCGCCTCCCACGCCGCGTAGCGGCGGTACCGCGAAGCGGTACGGGAGTGCGCTATGATGATTTCATTTGCCCCATGTGATGAGGTCTCACAATACAAAATAACAGCGGGAGGCGTTTTTTTACGCGGTCACAACAGCATTTCTTGTTACTTTCAGCTTTGGCCTACATCGTCCCAGGGGTATCGGTAAAGGTGTGTGTGTGTGGGGGGGGGGGGGGGGCATCCAGACCTGGGAGACCATGAAGTTTTACCCCCCCCCCCCTCATTTCGAAACCGGTATAAATAGTGGATTTGGTCACCTAATCACAAATTGGCTTAAAGTACGAGGAACAGTGTCTCAATTTTGAAAATCCCATCTGAGCCCCCCCCCCCCCACCTGCCCCCCCTCCCAACGTTAGGGTAAGCACTTTGATAAATATTTTAGTCTGAATAAATAAGGCATGTGTTATTCAACGATTTACCCGTTATGAACAGATTTACTAATAGAGGGATACTCCTTTGAGAGGTTCTACCGTTATTCTGTAAATATATGACTTACCTGACCAATATTTTGAGCTACATAATGAACCGTGGCCTAGATTTACGTCTGATGATCAAGTAGGAAACAATTATTTCATTCTGAGACTTACAAGTATGCAAATAGTTGATTCTATCAAGTTTGTAGTCTAATTATATCAAATTATACTAATTCTAACATTATCACAGGACAAATTGGTTGACCTATATTTTGAGCTAAGGGAGTGGTCATTTATTATCAACAGGGGGGGTGGTGGGTTTGAGGGGGGGGGGCGTAAAAAATTCTCACCCCTCTCGAGGGGGGGCTAAAAAAAATTTGACCCCTCAAAAAAGATTTACCCTCTTTTTAGCAAAAAAGCCCACGCACTACTATAGATCAAAGAGGGTGCGTGAAAACTCTCCACGCCTCCGGCGCGGGGGGTGTGCAAAAATTTTTTACTGCCGTCGAGGGGGGGGCGTAAAAATTTTCGCGCGAAAACCCACCACCCCCCCTGTTGATAAATAATGACCACTCCCTAATTACCAAGTTATTATGTCAGTCAGTCCCACATGTGGCTTGTGATGAGGACTTTAAACGTGGTGCTTAGAATCATGGCAAAATACAATACATGGATCTGCACCTGGAAGCCCCCAGAGTCCTGAAATTAAAGTACCTATCAAAATGACATTGCTTCGGACACCGAAGCATCCTCTTTTCCTATCTACAGTTTCCAATCAAACGCCAGTAAGACTAACGGTTCTCTATATCAAAAAGAGAGTTCCTCTAGGTGCACAAATAAACATTTTTGGTTATGTTTTAACAAATCTAAGAGGAACTTTGAAACGCAAAAATAATGTGTGTGTTTTTCATGTAAAAAAACTCCTACGATTCCCTGCCAAAGTACTGGGAACTATTTCTTACAAAACTCAAAGGGATGAACAGGGTCTAGTTGGTGCAACCCTACAGATCGGTGGAAGATTCTGTGGGGTCAGTTATTTTTTGTTTCCCACTCTCCTCACTTTGACTGGCATTAGTTCTCTTGTCCCACTAGCTCGAGTTCCTGTCAAATTACAACCAGCTGGATAGAAAACCTTCTTCCCTGGCCTAACCTACTGGCAAAAATCATGCGCCAAAAATAAGTGTCACATGCCTGATCCACGAAAATGTTAAGATGGAGGCTTATCAGACATATTGATTCTTAGATGGACAGCTCCAAGGTGTACGGAGCCCCTAAGAGGACATGTAAAAAAAAAAACTTTTCACCAGAAAAAATATTCTTGCGGGTACTGAACAATTCTTGTGGATACTGAACAATTCTTGCGGATACTGAACAATTCTTGTGGATACTGAACAATTCTTGCGGGTACAGGAACAATTGTTTTGATGCCCAGAAACAATTTTCCTGGGCACAGAGAAGGTCTTGCAGGTAGAGAAATAATTCTTGCGGATACAGAAACAATTCTTGCAGGTACAGAATCAGTTCTGTAAAGGTGGAGAAACCTACGGAGCCCCTTATGGAGCCCCTAATAGGCCACACCAAAAATAATTATTTTTCTAAAAAAATATTCTTGCGGATACTGGGACATTCTTGCGGGTACTGGGATATTCTTGCGGGTACTGGGATATTCTTGCGGGTACTGGGATATTCTTGCGGGTACTGGGATATTCTTGCGGATACTGAACAATTCTTGCGGATGCTGAACAATTCTTGTGGATAATGAACAATTCTTGCGGGTACTGAACAATTCTTGTGGGTACTGAACAATTCTTGCGGGCACAGCAATCCAGGATCCAGAGAATTCTTGCAGGTAATTTTGTTAGTGATCATATAAGGATATCTCTTGAATATTCGGCAATATCTATGTGGGTAATTATTCAATTTTAAACCAGCAAAATGTAACAATATTCCTGTAGCCGCAAGAATTCTCCTGTACCCTCAGAAATGTTCCAGTATCCGCAGGAATGGTCCAGTATCTGCAGGAATGTTCCGGTATCCGCAGAAATGGTCCAGTATCCGCAGGAATGGTCCAGTATCCGCAGGAATGTTCCAGTATCCACAGAAATGTTCCAGTATCCGCAGGAATATTTTTTGCGTGAAAAAAAATCTTTTTGGTATGTCCTATTAGGGGCTCCGTAATACGGAGACACACTCTCATGTCATACCAGGCATATGTGTATGATCAAGTTGTCATATGAGAAATATCATATAGACTAGTGGCTATAATGTGAAAGAATATCAAGACCTTATATAGATTCCAGTTATCACTGTTTTTTTCCAGGTTTAGGCAGTAGTTATGTATCAGTAATACAAATGTCAATACACAGGTAGTTCACACACAGTAATCATAATAAGTGTTCCACACATGTATAATAATAAGACACTGCCCAATATAGGTTCTAGGTGGGTTCCCACAACCTAGCTCCTGGCCTGCTAATATAGGGATAGTATAAAAATACAAGTAACATTACCCTCTTGTAGATGGATGGTAGAATATAGCCCCTGGCCACTAGTGGGGTTTAGTCCTATGTCTGGCTGACATAGTCTAACCCAGCAGAGAGTTCTTGTGGCAGGAGCATAGCAGGCTCAGGAGAGCTGGACTTGAGATGATGTCTTGAAGGTGACTCACTTGATACTGACTGGATGAAGGCTAGGGCAGAGCTTATAAGGCCTACCGTAGCTTCCTTCCTCCAGACTAACTGGAGCCAAAAGCAACTGCCACTGCCATTGTCCATTAGTGCTGAGTCTTTGATGTCCATGGGGGTACATAGGACACCACTATCCTCAGTGGGGTGCCCCCATTGTCTTGCTCAGTGTGGCATGTTCAACGGCCCGTATCTCAGCGATGCGTGCGCCTGCACATCTGTAACTGCGCATGTGCAAAGGGGTAAGTGTCAGCCACCTGTAGGTTGCCGCGCATGTGCACCGGACATTTGGCGCATCTGTAGTGCACTGAGAGCTATAAACACTACCAGCAGGCTAGAGCCCTTAATAATGGTTTTTTGACACCAGATTAAGTCCATGGGATGCGCCATGGACGGGCGCATCCAGGCCATGTTCATTATATGGGCTACAGCATTCGTGAGATGATGTCAGCACTGTCGGAAGTTCACAACGTGTCACCTTTATAGCCTATTGTTAATGTAAGGTGGTCAGTGGAGCATGAGGTCGGACTGAATTGTCCTTAAACAATTATATACACCATTGTTCATGGTCAGTGAACCCTGAGGTCGCACTGAATTGGCCTGAAACACTTATATATATTATATTCTATGGTCAGTGAACCATGAGGTCGCTCACCCTAGTCCTTAGGGTTTATATAATATATAGCTGGTGATCAGTGGACAGTGAATGCTCATATGGAGTTGTGTATTCATGCTTCATATTATATATGCATTAATATAATCATATGTTACAATTTATGGCATTAATGAATACTTGGTAACACTCACATGCACCTTTGCCGTTCCCAATTTTGGCCTCCCACCACCGAATTAAAAAATAAATGTATAGGCCTAGTCTCTTATCACAAGTCTCATTTCTGTCAAGTCCTATCCACACTAGCTTCCCCCAAAAGTAATTGTTTTAGTACCACATACTGCACATAGAGAAGAACACTGATCGCTTTGACGCATACTGCACAGGTCACAATTTGTCTCCCACATGACATGTATGAAGGCATGTCGCATGAGGTTGACGCTCTCATATTTGATTCGTCAACTCCACTTGACATGCGTAAAGAAGATACGTCACATATTTCTGATCCATTCACCTGAGTGCTAGGTAATACTGTGAGACAATTATGTAAGGGTCAAGAGCAGTCAATAGCTATGTACCAATAGTTCAATCAAGGCAGGCCTATAATTGAAGGCAGGGGATATCATAGTCCCACAGGCCTGCAACACTAAGGCACTTTTTCCTATCTACAGAACTTCTACTTGACTGAGGACCTCTATGCAGTCCATAAGACAAGGGCATGGAGGTGCATGGCAATGCCATCTGTCTCCATGCAATGAAGATACTGAGATTATAGACTGTGGGTTAGCATACAATCTTTTGATATTTTCACTGACCCACACACAAGGTGTCTAACCTCTCCAGTTGAAGAATTCAGGATTGTGGGTGTCTATTTTGATATTCAATAACAAATGCAAATTTAACAATGGAATAGAATTCACTACCATTCGTTGATAGTATTTACAGACCTTAGTGATCTATTCTTCATGAAAACAAAATGACAAAGATACATCAAATGTCTCAAGTGTTGGTAGTACCTCTTGGTAGTGATTAATCCTGGTACCAAAATTGTTGTTTGCCCCATCTAGTAGAATATCCTAGAACAGTTATGTATGTCAAACCATCACATGTCAAGTGCCTTCGACATGGCCGTGACCCTAGTCAACTCATAGATGACGTGGCATTTTAAGGCATGTCAAATCATATGAGGATTACTGTGTGCTACAGTTGTCCCCCCCCCACTTTTGGCCAACTCCTCAAAAGGTCAAAACTAAAAGGTCATGCAAAGGGAGGTCAAAAATTGCAGAAAAACCCCTGGTCTCACCCACTCTGAAACTGCTTCCCACACCCCTGGACATATGTGCACATGTCCCAATGATGTGTGCTTTCTGTGTCAAATCAAGTTGACATGGGTATACATGTCACTTTGTCAAGAAGACTTTTTTCAGTGTGGGTCACTAAAGCTTACTTAACTTAAAACAGGGAGTGTCAAAACAGACCAGAGACCCGTTAAATAAAGAATGTATTTTTATGATAGGCAAAATGCACTTACGAGAACCAACTTACGATGTAGTACAACCTCTTGTAAGGAAACATTGAGTAAGCCTATGTTGAATATTATGATTTATATTAGAAATTTTCATGCCTCTCGTGCATACTTCACATTTCCTCTTTGTCATGTTTATTATACGAGAGCCTTCTTCTCGTAAAAATACGGTACCCCTTCTAAATGACCAAATTTCCCTCTACAATACCCTTAAACTGATCGTTAAATAAAGGCCTCTTGTAAATCTGACTTTACAAGAGGTCGTAAGTGATGCCCATATCTACGAGAAGTGAAGTTATGAGACATTAACGGTACCTCATTTACGGTACCATTTTTATCTAACGATTTTGTACCTATGCACTACGATCACACACAGCACTACGACCTGGACCCGGTTTCAATAGGTTCATGCCCCTACGACTTGAGATGGGCCAAATCTTACCAGGTGATCTTAGGATTTTGGCTGTAGTGACAAAATAGCTGCCTACATTACTGGGTGATCGTACTGCCTGCTGGCTAAAACGCCACCACAGCAGTGACTCAATAAGGGACACTGGTATGACAACCCTGTGTGTGAATACATAGTGGGTAGTCATAGCTGCTGCTGTGTGCACTCTTCTGCCCAAAAGTACCCCATCTGAGTTCTTTTCATTGTAACCATATAGGGTAGATTCACCAGCAGCCATGCCTGTCTGTCCAGCATTTTGTGACTAAAGTCTAAAACTGAAGTTTTCAATCTCTACTTGTTCCAATAATATTTCAAAAGATAAACATAACACATCAAATGAGTACAGGCCATTATCTGGATATACAATATTGTGTGCATGTGCCATATTGCCATCTGTTGTGGATTTTAACTGATAACATCAAACTTCTACTGTCAACTATTTTCAACTGAAGTCAACTAAGATTCACTTAAGGGTAACCACATAATGGTCAAAGAGGTATGGAAATGATATAGATGATGCATGCAACATATTATCAAAACCATATGCAGTAGTAATATTCCTTGATAAAAGGAGGGTGTGTGGGCTACATAAAAGGCTTAGGTATATGGATGACTCCCCTTAGGTAGAGTGAGGTCATTTTAGGGTGAATTTTAAGGGGTTGACTATAGGTATGAGGTCAGAATTGGGTGAATCTACCCTACATACCCTAGCCTCATGGGCCTTACTATATAGCATGGAGTACTGCAGCACTTAGCACTCTCTAAGAGTGGAGTGCAAGTCAGACTATATGGGAGGTAAAACAGGTCACTATTATGCCATTAGTGGCCTCTACGACTGGGTGCTATTACTTTATAGTGGTGTGTATGAAGTCAGCAGTTGAATAAATAGCAGCTTCTATTTTGAGGTCTGTACAGGGGCGGCGGAACCATTTGGAAGTTTGAGGGGCCGGTGACCCCCCCCCCCCAAGATTGCCGGGGGTGGAAGGAAGCATTCTGGATGTATTGGAACCATAGTTGTGATGATGAAAAGCAGGGGGGTCTGGGGGGCATCCCCCTAAAAATCTTGAAAAGTGAGGTGCCACAAAGGTGCATTCTGGTGCATTTTGAGGAGAGAAGACGTGGAGAGCAGGGGGGTTTGGGGGCACCCCCCAGAAAATGTTGAAAATTGAGGTGCCACAAAGGTGTGTTTTGGTGCATTTTGATGAGAGATGTATTCTCTGGGCCCTGATGAATCCCCCTCATATCTATAGACCTAAGAGATAAAAATCAGAAGATAGGATATTTAGAATATATAAAAAGAAAGCCTGTCCCCCCACAAAAAGACTTTGAAAATTTAGATACCATATGATGCATTCTCAAGCAACTTGTAACACAATTTCCCTCTGTCTTACCACAGACCTACATAATTTATACAGACTTTGCTTAATTGGCCCAGGTCTACCTGGGCTTTTGGCGGCGCCTTTTCAGCCAAAAATTGACGATCGGGAATTGGAACTTTAGATGGGAATTGCTCATCAAAATTGGGGATAATTAAACATTAAAACAATTAAAAATTATGGAAACATGTTCTTTAGGATCTAGTCTTTCATTGCACATGCTCAATTCCTGAAAAAGAAATTTTTTTACCTATGAAAAAGGCTGAAGAAAAAACCTGACATATTTGACCTACTTTGTCACGAAAACGAGGCTCCCATAGGATAGCATTGCGCTGTCCATTTCGGCGGTCGATAGGGGGTCGAAATAATACATTGACTCCTATGGGAATAGGGCAATTAAGACGCTTTTTTCAGCAGGTAAAATGTTAAGACCGTATATATACGAGTGTGTAAATCGGACCACCATATTTTTGTATGTCGACTGCCTCACTTCCGGCCTGGAGAGTTGATGCATGCGCGCAGTCAGATTTTATTTTTTGTTTAATAGTAAATTGAGAAGGTGTGTTCAATTCAATTCGATTGATATTGCCAAAGATGCATGGATTATATTCAAAAAGCCATTAATTTCAAGTTAAATTGATAGAATCTATTATTTCTCCATCGAAAATGCTACTTCCGGCAAGGAGGCAGGTCGCGCATGCGCACAGAACATCAAAATCCAAAATGGCAGACAGCGAGACGATCGACTTGCCATCGAAACTGCTTGTTTATAACAAAATGGAGGAGAATTACAGTGTCTCATGCCTTTTTATAGTTAATATGGATCCTTATTCAAGACCTGCTGATATTGTGCAATGCTTAACTTGCCTGGAGAGGAGTTAATAGCCAATGAAAACTGCAAGCGATAATGGGATGCATTCTCCACAGCCTTAACCATTGACGACTTGGACAAACTGTCACTATATTGACAGTCCCCCACGGTAAGTAGTGGAAGACCTGGGCCAGTCGTGCATTGCACGCGTTCAATCTTTATCTTTCTGTCAGGATTATATTGACCTCATATATCCCATATTTGTTAAATCCCTCCCACTTTGAAATTTTTTTAAAATTTAGGGTTAAAATGGTGCATTATGGGGAGTTCAACAAGCATAGTTGGATGCTGTATTGGATTGGAATTGTAGGCCTTATGAATTGACATTGGTATTGGCCTGAAATTTTGGTGGGCAAAAACATAGTCTTGCCCCCCCCCCGAACAGGAAAGTTGGGGGGCAGTCTTGCCCCCCCCCAGTTCCGCCGCCCCTGACTGTACTGTAGTAAGGGCATATATAACAAATAGAGGTGCACTAGGTGATTCTAGGGGCAGATAAGAAGCACGAGGCCGTAGGCCGAGTGTCTTCTTATCTAGCCCATAGAATCACCGTGTGCACCTCTATTTGTTATCTATGGCATTTATACCATGGTTTCCACCATTAAATTAATGTATTCACCTTAAAAAGCCATGAAAATCAATGTTATTTGTTGCGAATCGACGTAATCCGTCTTCCGCCATCTTGGTTTCTCGGCGAGACAACAAGAATGCCTGGACGCAAAATATTACATCAACGTGTGTCCGAGGGGCATTTTCATAGTAGAACCGCTGGTAAGCAGTGCGAGCGACGGCCAGAATACCCTCAGAGCATATGCCAATGGGACAACTTGTGTCTTGCCATTGTAAACAATCCGTCCACTACGCAGTTAACATGACGGCGAAAATTTCGCTCGATTCAATTTTTTTATCATCAATCCTGTTAAATATACAGGTTAAATCATGGCGAATTAAAGGTAGATGCTAGAATATAATGTCAAGTTTCATCATGTGTAGCCATTAAGCTTGTAATGCTATGGTTTTTTTAATATCGAATCAAATTCTTTGATGTCAACTTGCTGTCATGTCATCTCAATCCAAGTGTCAACATGGGTTCATTTAGCGCATACTATTCGAACTTCAATATCCAGTCCCGGCACCGTAAAATCGTTCAAGAACGTGATAACCATGGTATAACTCACTATGTAGTCACAGGTATGGAGTCATTTCTTACACCTCCCACTACGATTTGAGAGTGTCCAGTCGTGGAAGGTCCAGAGAGATATCAATGCTATTCCTATGAGAATTTTGATACGATTTGGAGGAACGGCCTCCTAAAAACCTTCATTTTTTACACACGTAAAATCATCAAGGATCGATCGCGCCAATGGGCCTATTAAAGCAATATGACAACTGGACCATCATTCCGACATGGGGGCTAATCTATCTATGTTTATCTATCTTTAGCGTTACCAATGTTTTATTAAAGGCCTCCAAGCTTCACGGAACCTCAGTCTGTGTTGTAGACTCTAAATATAAAATTACAGACTTACAAACAATAGTGCCTCTAAAAGATTGTGAATCCTTCCTCTTTAATATCCCTGGCACAATTGTTACCTGCGGCAGGTTTTGATAAAATGATTTGCAGCACCCCAGCGCTGCAGGAGGTACAGACGTTATCTGATCACTGCCTTTGTATCAATCTTTATCTTTGCATGCCTTCCATGTGGCAGAACACGTACGGTGTTACCATATCCGGCACTGTATCCAAACAATACAATGCAAGAGATAAGTACCAAGCGCTGAGACATCTACAGAGGCAGATCTATAGTAAATCCCAGCCTGATAGGTAATCTAATAGCTATCGATTTTACGTTTTTCTCCCAGTTAAGGCAGTATGGATAATGATAATGCTATCAGCCAAAGTAGGGTATAGGTTTATTGACTGACTTTACAAATGTGTATGGCCAATAGAATCAACTGCGTTATGAAATATTGAATCAAATATACAATTTTCTTCTTCATTCTTCATCTGATCATTGGCAGTTGCAATTCCAAATTGACTAACTGGAGTCGCATGATTTAGGAAGCTTTGCAGCCTTACATTATGTGACTGTGATCGAAGAGACAGGGTAATTTGGGAATTTAAAGTGATCTATAGTCATAGATGTTCATCCTGTAATTACCTGTCAGAAATTGAGTTTCAATGAAGCTACCAAAATAAAGTGCAATAGTTAGGCCAACATTATAGCTGAGGTCTCGTAAATTAGATCTGTGTCAGGTTGTAGGCCTAACCCAAGATCCCATTCCTTTTTTTCACAACTCTATTTTAATGGGCACACACGATATGTCCATCGCACAAAGGGGCCACAGAGACTTATTTGCGCTTGAAAGATGTCTACAGGAAACAAGGCAATTGATTCCCTCGGTTCAACGAGAGCAACATGTTCTTGCCCCAGGGAGGTAGAAGCTGTTTCCTCTTCATACAAAAACACCACAAAGGCATAACTGTGGCACTCAGAAGGGGCCTGGAAAGATAGACAGAGAACAAATGGAAGGGTAGGAGAAACACGGGGGAATCTTGTATAACATGAACCCTTTAATATAGTATATAGAGTAGATCAACCCGAGATGTGCTCATACCATGAGTTTGCCCACCCTATCTATTAGTTCAATATCAATTTTCTGTTGAATCAACGTTGCCAAATAGTGGAATGTTAGATTATCATCGATACAAGCAGGTTTCAATGTTGATTCAACACTGAATTCATTCTTTGTCCCTTGAGTGGGGTGGACTTCTCAGGCTCACCCACCTTAGAATATCTTCTAAAGCGTGGAGTGGGATGTACTTTTTGGGTCAAGGTTACACTGCAGGAAAAAAATGTATTTAGAGTCTAAACACAATGCTAACACACCCAATTTTCGGACACACTTATGTAAAGTTTCACTCTGTTAATGCTTAGCTTTGTTGTTGTGTTTATAAATATCTGACATATTTAGATGTGTTTAATCATGACAAATAAACACCTTTGCCTTAATTAGCATTTACCTTTTCTGTGCAGCCAAAGGATATGTATACATGTATAGCTGTATTATCTAAAGAAGATTCATAGGCTAGTCTCTGGGGGTATGAAGTACTCTGTACCTACTATGAAAGATCTAGGTCTACTTATGGACAATAAGTGTATTTGAACCAAGCCATCTGTGTCTTTCATCTTTCATATCTTAACGCCCAAACATACACGTGTTTATATCTCAAGCACCAAACTATACTCCACACTGTGAAAATGCTAAACATCTAAATGTGTTAAGCAGAAGTGTTTACGTATTTAGAATAAAAGTATTTAAATTCAAGACAGTAATTAAAGAATGCAACTAACTAGCCAATATGTTAAGATTTTCAACAGAATTAGGCCTCAACATGTTTAGAAGCTACGCATATTTTCTCAGTGTATGGTGCGCTCTCATTGTAGATTTCCTGATTAAGAGTTCGTTCTTTCAATGTTAGACAAACAGTTGCAAAGACTGAAAAAATAATAGTACCTACATGTATACCACTCTACAGAAAATTCCTCCAAGAAAATATGTGATATGTAACAAATTCTCAAATTTTACAAAATCAAAATAGGAGGCCACTGTTTTAAGATTTAAGTGTTGAAAAGACGTCTTGCGTTGAAAATAACAATGCCCATACCAAGACAATAGATATGCAATCCAGTCTATTTTTGCCTCCCAAAGGAGCTGCTCCCGAGTTGCTCTTTCACCTTCATGTGCTAACAACAATAAGAGACGCGTGCTGTGTCTCCGACACTAACCACATGACAGAGAATGGGGATTCCCGCACAGGAGACGGTATGCAGACCTAAGGGCATGGAGGACAAGGATACAATGAGAGGATTCTTCCCAAGGACTTCCCTAGCCCCAAGGTCACTGAGCTCTCTGAGGCCCAGGGGTGAGCCTGTTAATTGGAATATGTAGACTCAGGCGAGGTACAGTCTTGACATAAAGAAGCAGAAACGGGCAGAATAACATGCATGGGTATCGCATATTGTGCTTTATATTGAAATTGAATTCAAACTGCAGGCAATGCCTGTTTTAGGTAATCCATATGGTAAGTAATGTGGAGGAGATCTTTTCTTTGAATGTCAGTAACAAATATATGCAAAAGCAAGGTTATCGGCAAATCTATTACAGCGTGTTATAATGCATTGGCTACTCTCCTATAGGTTAAACAGTAGCCAAAACATTATCAACATTTATCCCACGATTCTGGCCTCTACAGTGCCTTTTTGGTCATAACCCCGTGCCGTTATCGGGGTATAACCGCACTCTCAGAGTCCATTTTTTTTTCTAAGACGATCTTGGTTAGAACCTGAGCAGGTTAATAAATTGGAGAAGGATATGAAGCCACCCTCGCCATAGTTTTCCAGTTAAAACCGTTAAGGTTCAACGGGGAATCGATCCCCGGCCGCTGGGGCAGGAGGCGAGCTCGCTGTCCACTATACCAAGCCGACCGCTGATACACAGCAATCTACATCAAGGATTTGAAAAATTTGTCCGACATACCTGAAGTTTGCAGACCTCGTTAGCATAGAATCCAATGGTGCCGGGTGGAGTTATTAACAGGAAAACATCCTTAGATATCCTAGATGAACATGCCATGCCAAATTCCTCCATTTTCTTCGAAATAAATAAGAATCCATTGATTTTCCATAGCGATACACGACTGACCCGGCTGACCTCCTTGCCGGAAGTGGGTTCAGCCGAAAGTAGGTCAGGTACATCCGGGCACCTCCCCGCTCTGTCAACAAGAAGCAATGGCCGTGTACCGGGCCGTGTGCGTTGGATCGTTATGGAAAATCAATGGATTCTTATTTATTTATAGGAAAATGGATACAAAATGTAGGCGAACACCAACTAGAGATCGTATATTTGGCGCTGCTAGAATAACAGGGCTTGACATCCTTGGATTATACCCGAAAATTCGTTGGAAATACGAGGGTTTGACGGGTGGATTAAAAACAATGGCTACGCTGGCTTGTCAAACCGTGCGGATCGGATGTACTTACAAAATGTCTTCTCATGGATTAATTCTGGGGTTATAAGGTAAGAAATTAATACAAAATGGAGGAATAAGTGCGATAAACGCATTAATGTATTGATATTCAAGGACTCGTTGAGGTTAGCTGGAAATAATCGCCCTCCCGCTGCGCGGTCGGGCGATTATTTCCAGCAAACCTCACCTCGTCCTTGAATATCAATACATTAATAGCTTATTATCTTATATATACCTTGTGGTATTTTTTTTTTGGTGAAACTTCTCGTCCCTCTACCAGTTGGTGGGAGGGGTGGTTTTCAGCAAAAAAAAATTCAGCCACCTTTATCTTATATATGGGGGATATTTTATCCATAAATTATATAGAAAACATGTAGCAGCTCGTGTATTTTCTGTATCTAAGTCCATCCCCCCACCCTTCCCCTTGGTACCGGCCACACAACAGTGTACAATACGCTACTATCTACAGTCCAGCTCGGTCAGCAGGATAGGAGATTATGCCAAGGCCAATCCTGTATAGAAATTGTAAACCGATCAATAAATTACCAGATTAGTGTGCTTGGGCTGGTTTTGCTACTGGATATTGCTGCCTATCTATCTTCTACAGTGTGACCTCAGAAAAGCGACCATAGTTAGAAATTCTCCCTGATAGAATGCAGAATGTTTGGCAAGAGTAAATACCAGGAAAATCCATTTTTTTAGATTCAAGAACAAGTACACTGTTGCAATTTTAGGACATTTTAGTTTATAAGAAAATGCAACAGTGTGCTTGCGTTCTATGCCCCCTCCTTTATTTATATCCCAGGAGGCCATTGCAAAAGGATTTAGAATGGTTCTGTCGGTTATGCTATTCCCAAAATGGAACTGACCGACCTTAGGGAATCAATTCCCTGTTCGGTTGCCAAAAAGTAATTGGTCCTTGAAGTGGTTGGGAATTGGTGAATGATTCCCAATTGAGAACTAATTCCTCACTGGTTCCTTCCTCCAATTTCCTGACCTACCTACATGTACTGTGGGAAGCACTCAGGACCCTGTTTCTATATTTTTGGGTTTTGGATGGCACCATCCATCATTGCTAGAACAGAGCTGGCGAAGGCAGATGGAGCAAACAATTCATATATTAATCTGACTTTACCTTCAGTAAATCTGACTCAATTAGGCCCAATAAACCCATCTCAGACCAGTCTGACCTATTTTGATCCATTTTTAACCTGATTTGACACAGTTAACCTCGCTTCACTCCATTGAACTCAAAACTCATTCCACTCAACTCAAATGGAATCCAGTTAGTAGGATCGACTGACCTCCACTGATCTCCAGATTCAACTCCACTCACTGCACTCAAGTCAACCCCATCCACTCCACTCCATTCCAATCCACTCCACCCAACCCATTCATTTTAATTCAACTACATTAACTCCATCCATGTCACCTCCAACACTCTACTTCTTCCTTCCTTCCCTCTCTTGCTCCCTCCCTCCTGCTGACTCACTACCGAACTCCCGAACTCCCTCCCGAACTCACTAACTCACTCACTGACTCATTCAATCATTTCCTCCCTCCCTCCACTCATTCCCTACCTGTCTGCCTTTTTGGTGCCCGCCTGCCTGCATCCCTACACAGAGAGAAGAACACTGATCGCTTTGATGCATACTGCACAGGTCACAATTTGTCTCCCACATGACATGTATGAAGGCATGTCGAAGAAGGTTGACGCTCTCATTTGGTTCCTTCAACTCCACTTGACATGCGTAATGAAGACACGTCACATATTTCTGATCCATTCACCTGAGTGCTAGGTAATACTATGAGACAATTATGTAAGGGTCAAGAGCAGTCAATAGCTATGTACCAATGGTTCAATCAAGGCAGGCCTATAATAGAAGGCAGGGGATATTATAGTCCCACAGGCCTGCAACACTAAGGCACCTTTTCCTATCTACAGAACATCTGCTTGACTGAGGACCTCTATGCAGTCCATAAGACAAGGGCATGGAGGTGCATGACATATGTCTCCCTGTACTGTAGATACTGAGATTATGGATTGTGGGTTTGAATACAGTCTTTTGGTATTTTCACTGACACACATATAAGGTGTCTAACCTCTCCAGTTGAAGTATTCAGGATGGTGGGTGTCTATTTTGATATTCAATAACAAATGCAAATTTAACAATAAAATAGAATTCACTACCATTCGTTGATAGTATTTACAGACCTTAGTGATCTATTCTTCATGAAAACAAAATGACACAGATACATCAAATGTCTGAAGTGTTGGTAGTACCTCTTGGCAGTGATTAATCCTGGTACCAAAATGGTTGTTTGCCTCATCTAGTGGAATATCCTAGAACAGTTATGTATGTCAAACTGTCGCAGGTCAAGTGCATTTGACATGGCCGTGACCCTAGTCAACTCACAGATGACGTGGCATTTTAAGGCATGTCAAATCATATGAGGATTACTGTATGCTACAGTTGTCATGGTGACATATGTGCACATGTCCCAATGACATGTGCTCTCTGTGTCAAATCAAGTTGACATGGGCATACATGTCACTTTGTCAGGAAGACTTTTTTCAGTGTACATACCTGCATCCCTGTGTCCCTGCCTCCCTCCCTCACTCACTCCCTCACTCACTCATTCTCTCACTCACTCACCCATAGCTTTGACTCTTGATCCCTGTGACTCAACAGAACTGTAACTCAACAGAACTGAACTGAAAGGGTCAAATAATGTAAAAAGATACATCATCATATCTTGTAAAATATTAATTCAGATGAAACCACACAAAAAAATAAAAACTACTCATAATCATATATCCTGAAAATCATAATTAACAATGGAGGAGAAATATACTTTTTCAATTCCCATCACCAACCCCTAGGGTAGGAGGCAATTTTGGTTCTGAAACACTAGGTTTGCTTTCGCCTACAGAGCAGTTAGAACTCAAACTAGTTCTATCCAAGAATATAGAAACACTAAGGCTGTCAGCACTGTTCTAACAAAATTAAGCCTTAGCAAGCACCCACTAGAACTGAACTCAAATGGCACCATTCTTAGAGGGTATTCTATAGAAACACTAATGCAGATGCGCCATCCACACAGAGAGAAGAACACTGATCGCTTTGACACATACTGCACAGGTCACAATTTGTCTCCCACATGACATGTATGAAGGCATGTCAAATGAGGTTGACCCTCTCATATTTGGTTCGTCAACTCCATTTGACATGCGTAATGAAGACACGTCACATATTTCTGATCCATTCACCTGAGTGCTAGGTAATACTGTGAGACAATTATGTAATGGTCAAGAGCAGTCAATAACTATGTACCAATGGTTCAATCAAGGCAGGCCTATAATAGAAGGCAGGGGGTATCATAGTCCCACAGGCCTGCAACACTAAGGCACTTTTTCCTATTTACAGAACTCCTACTTGACTGAGGACCTCTATGCAGTCCATAAGACAAGGGCATGGAGGTGCATGGCAATGCCATATGTCTCCCTGGGCTGTAGATAATGAAATTATAGATTGTGGGTTAGAATACAGTCCTTTGGTATTTTCACTGACCCACACATAAGGTGTCTAACCACTTCAGTTGGAGTATTCAGGATGGTGGGTGTCTATTTTGATATTCAATAAAAAATGCAGATTTAACAATGAAATAGAATTCACTACCATTCATTGATAGTATTTACAGACCTTAGTGATCTATTCTTCATGAAAACAAAATGACACAGATACATCAAATGTCTCAAGTGTTGGTAGTACTTCTTGGTAGTGATTAGTCCTGGTACCAAAATGGTTGTTTGCTCCATCTAGTGGAATATCCTAGAACAATTATGTATGTCAAACCATCATATGTCAAGTGCCTTCGACATGGCCGTGACCCTAGTCAACTCACAGATGACATGGCAAATCATATGAGGATTACTGTGTGCTACAGTTGTCATGGTGACATATGTGCACATGTCTTAATGATGTGTGCTCTCTGTGTCAAATCAAGTTGACATGGGTATACATGTCATTTTGTCAGGAAGACTTTTTTCAGTGCAATTAGTACCCCCAACTTTTCGCAATGCAGTCTAATTCAGGGCCCTGTTTCAATAGTTGGTTTGGATGGCACCATTTGCATTAGTGTTTCTTAAGTTGCTCTATCCAAAATAGCTCAGTTCGAGTTCTATCTGAGCCTGTGTTAGCCATGGGCCTAGATCTAAATGAAGTGCCACTGTTTCTAAACTTTTGGATAGAACTCAAACTGAGTCCCATCTGTTCTATTGGTGGAAATAAATTTGTTTTTTTCTGACCAACTTTGCTGCCATCATGGCTCTGATTGTGTACCTAAATGGCACCATCCATGTTTACTTATGCAAAGCTAATAGTGCAGACCCAGTAAAAACATGCTTCTGTTTCTAAACTTGAGTTCTGTTCTAATGCTCTATTGGCTAGAGCTGGATAGGACAACTTCAGAAACACTCATGCAATGGTGCCATCAAAATCCTTGAATTTCAGCTCATCTATCATCAAATGAATCATCCAAGTTTTCATGTGTATTTCACTTATTTAAAGTTGTGCCAACCACCTATAAGGGTTGGTGGAAGAATTGTTTGAAAACCAACAATTTTGCCTTCATCAATGAAGCAGATGGCACTCAGTTTGAGCTACATCCTAAGGTTTAGAAATAGTGGCACTTCTTGCTTTATTTATTTGGGTTTAGGCAGTTGGCTAAAATGAGCTCAGATAGAAGTCAAACTAATCTATTTTGGAGAGAACAACTTAAGAAACACTAATGCAAATTGTGCCATCCACAGCCTACTATAGAAACAGGATCCATGTAATTTAATTGATTACACATAAGATATAAGGCACAAATGAATAGGTGGAAGGCCCAAAGGATATACCAGTGAGAGGTGCACTGGAGGTGGATGGCACCATTGCATTAGTGTTTCTTAAGTTGTCCTAGCCAGCTCTCGTCAATAGAGCAGGAGAGTAGAACTCAAGTTAAGAAACAGAAAGCAGTTTTTGCTCCATCTGCACTTTTAGCTTTGCATTAGTGGGCATGGATGATGCCATTCACTTTTGAAAAG
The DNA here is from genome assembly GCA_949317995.1 of Acholoe squamosa. Classification (NCBI taxonomy): domain Eukaryota; kingdom Metazoa; phylum Annelida; class Polychaeta; order Phyllodocida; family Polynoidae; genus Acholoe; species Acholoe squamosa. Next base: position 27,104,097 of record OX439035.1, on the reverse strand, counting down.
TATAGAAACAGGGCCCAGAACCAGTCAATTCCATTAGAGTAAAATTCGTCTTTTGGGGGTGGCGAATCGGGAAGAACTTGAAGATGCATTACCGTAATCTCTCGCGTAGAAGGCGCAGCTCACATAGAAGGCACACCCCCAACTCAGAGAATGCCTTTTCACATAGAAGCCACATGTACCTTTTCTGGACTGATTTCTGGAATAACCTGCGTAAAAGGCCCCCCTCCCAACTTACAGGGGGGCTGTTTTGTGTAGAAGGCGCCCCTCTCCCCCCCACCCCCTTATTGTAAAACGACCAGGCTGCCGCGCTGCTGGCTCTATGAGTTGAAGCTGTCATCGGCGCAGGGTCGGCTTTATTGCCCCAAAGTACATGTTATGAATTCATAGTTAATATTAGATTGATATATAAAGGTTAGCTATTGATTTTGGGGTGTTTTCCTTGGCCACATCAATCAGTCTCCCAATTGAAAGTCAGAAAAATCTGCGTATAAGGCGCACCCCAAACTCAAGGCAATGCCCCTCCCGCGTTTAAGACTCGGCAGCATTTTGTTTGGCGTGGAAGACGCGCCTTATACGCGGGAGATACGGTAGCTACAGTGAGAATAGTATTCGCAACAGCCTATATGTTGCAATTTTGGGATAGTCGCAATGTGAGATCCGACCTACACTGTACCAGTGGAACTTGAATCATTTGAAAGGTGGCATCATAACAGCGTGTGACTGTGCTTACTACAGGTGCACATGTTGTTTAGTTGTAACCGCCATCAGATACAACATGCCCTCTGGATATCTATCGTGATTAGGCAAAAATTGAGACAGAAGTATGGATTTTATGGATGAGACCAGTGACCTCGTGAAACCAACCTTTGGCCTAGAGTTGAGTTGACTTCTCATGCCACGTCGTAGGAGCCATGTGATAACCGCTGGTATCTTGTAGCGATTGTATAAATCGAATAGTATAAATGGAAGAGTTGAGTATACTACCTTTTCATCTATCGATCTATCTACATATTTATATGTATGCTATCTACCTATCTATCCATCTGTCCATCCATCCATTTATCTATCTGGATCAGGTCGCCAGACACCATAAGCTTCCATGTTCTTATTGTGCCAGTTTTGAGCGTGCAAAAAGCATCATACAAGTAAGCTTTTCAGGTTCGCCCAGAAAATGCTGCAATGGCTCTGTAATAGAGTCTCTTGCTCACATCTAACATTTTCTGGTCTTCTTCAAAATAGGAAATTTAGGGCTATCAGATGAGTGCATGAGAAGTTTAAGCATTGCGACCAACTACAGGAATGTGTCTCATTAGTGATTAGATATAAATGACCATGTATCTGCATTAAGGAATGTAGGATCGGTTGGTCCTTCCCACAAATATGCTTTTTGTGTAAGAGAACAGGAGTGCTACTGGTCAAGACTGGACTGATAATAAATCAGTCAACCTGGATGACGTGGACATTTCCTCTGCACACGTATCCACAAGTGTGAGAGCACTAAAGGAGATGCATTGCATCAGGTTTTTACAAATGGTCCCAAAAGGTCGAATCCCACATGGCGAAAAATGCTTCAAATATCTCTGCGATTTTGAATCTGTTGTGTTTATAGGACTCACTCCAAATTTTCTAGGCATATAAGTACAGTAGGGCGTATAGAACACAAGCACTCTTTTCCGATTTTAGGCCCGGAAATATATGATTCACAAAGATATAAACATCAACAAAGGCAAAATATCCCAAAGACTATGTGATAAAACATAACAGTGCAATTTTGTTTTATACACCATACAACAGGTATATGCCTTGCGAATTTGGGGAAGGTCCCATAAATGCAACAGATTCAAAATCGCAGAGATATTTCAGCCATTTTTCGCCATATGGGATTCGACCTAAATGGTGTAGACCAACAATGCCTGGTGTGAGATTGTCAGAAATAGATAATGTAAATGCAGTTAGTTCCCAGAGGAAATATTAGAGATGAGGGATAATGTATGGGTTCATGTTCATCGACTAGGCTTTGATCGTGACAGTAGAGGCCTGGAGGTGGTGCCTTGATGTGTGCATGGAGTTCTCCAGCCTGTATTTCTCAAAAGGTCGAATCCCACTCAGCGAAAAATGGCTCAAATATCTCTGTGATTTTGAATCTGTTGCGATTTTGACACCAACCCCAAATTCGCATGGATATAACTACAATAGGGTGTATAGAACAAAAGGACACTGTTGTGCTTTGTCATGTACTCTTTGGGGTATTTTGCCTTTATTCATGTTTATATTTTTGGGTATTATATATTCTCTGGCCTAAAATCGCAAAAGAGTGCTTGTGTTCTATACACCCAACTGTATGCGAATTTGGGGTAGGACCTAAAATCGCAACAGATTCAAAATCGCAGAGATATTTGAGCCATTGTTCGCCAAGTGGGATTCAACTTTAAGCCACTTTGAAGTAATGAGGTAAGAAAACTGATATGTCCAATATATGCATGAATTCACTGTAAGACTAAACCTTGTTGCAACTATAAATTGCACTGGCTCTGCAGTCGCATCAGGCTGACTTATATACAATAATCCACATGTACTGGAAAAGGGAGCCTTATTGTACCCTGCACTAAGACCCCTTTTCGCAGATCGCATCAAATTTTGCTTTTCCAGCTGTTGCAAGAATAACACTTTTGATAGTAGGGTCCACGAAAGGTCAAATCCCACATGGCAAAAAATGTTTCAAATATCTCTGCGATTTTGAATCTGTTGCGTTAATGGGACCTATCCCAAATTCGCAAGGGTTATAACTACAAAAGGGTGTATATAGAACACAAGGACATGGATGCATTTCATTATGTATTCTTTAGGATAGTTTGCCTTTGTTGATGTTTATATCTCTGTAAATTATACATTTTCAGGTCTAAGTCGCAAGAGAGTGTATTTGTTCTCTACACCCTGCTGCACTTATCACCCTTGCGAATATGGGGTAGATCCCACAAACGCAACAGATTCAAAATCGCAGAGATATTGCATAGGGGACCCGCAGTTTTTTTAAACCAGGGCTCACTGCAATCAGTGTTTTCAAATGAGGTCAAATGGGTCGAATCCCACATGGCGATTTAGGGCTCAAATATCTCTGCGATTTTGTCCCTTGCACTCTTGGGGCTTTGCTGAGCCCCTATATCGCAAGGATAACAGCTTATTGGTCTTGATTCAGTGTTGGATTCAGTATAAGTTGAACAATCCTTGTGATCTAGGAGCCCAGTTGGGTGTTTCACAAGGCAAAGATAATAATAGTCATAACTTTTCTGTTTCTATGACTGGAGGGGGCTGGTTGTAAAGTTATGACCATTATTATCTCCAGTCAGTCATAAGTAGGATATGACTGGTCATAGCTATCTGTTTCACAAGGAGATATAACTGGTTTGTGACTGCAGTCATAACTTTTTAGAACCGATCATATGACTGCTTTTTGGTGTTTCTAGGGGTCAAAACATGTGGAGGTATTTGATGGCCACATTTATCAAAAATGTATGCCAATATTATTTTTCAAAATACCATCATGTTGTACATGGTTCCTACAGGTAATGAGCATTTTCTGGTTAAATTTGACATGTTTTCTGAATGTTAAAACATGATTTAACTGCACATGGACACCTGCTAAAATTATGACCACTCTTAAATTGATCATAAGTTTTCCTATGATTAAGTTGTACAACTGAGACTTGAAGACAGGTCACAAACAGCTGACACATAGTTACTACTTCTGTAGTATACCATCTAGCCACTAGAATATATCAGGGCTATTATGCCCTGCTCATTTAAACATGTAAACCCCCTCCCCCCCTGGTCAAGGTCTAAAAAAACACCCCCCTCTGTTGTAAATTACTCACGGGTCTTTGGAACCATATTTTTGCATTGATGCATCGTGCCCATTGGTCGGCATGATGCATTTAGCCTAATCCATGAATGCAGCCCTGGCAAGTAACTCGCCAGAGCTACATTCAAGCATCATATAGACCCTACAGGGTTGATACGAAAACTCCTGTAGGGTCGACATGATGCTCCTGTTAGGTAGAGCAGGGGCGTAGGAAAAGGGCCTATATAAAAATATAGCAGGCCCCCCTAACCAAGACCCCTGGGCCCCCCCAATGAGAATTTGCTTCCTACGCCCCTGTAGAGTAGGCAGAGGGCTCGGCCTAGTGGTGTCACAGTAGTATTCCGCCCCAGTAAACCTAGGACAGCTAAATAGTCCCAACTAAAAACAGTGTTTTGCTTGGTATAATCAGTGCCAGGGGACCTTATTTTTATCGCAGATTAATAATTTTGGTACCAGAAGAAAGGTAACGATTTGGGGGGAAAAAGTTGCAAAAATTTTTTGGTCACCATGGAAACCTATTGTGTCAGAGAGGGGTCCAAGGTCACATTTGTGACTTGTCAGGGGTGCCTGTATCATGTAATTTATTCAACATGGTGGTTTCCATGGCAACTGGTGCAAAAACGGATCTGACTCCGTTATGGTTGACCATGCTAAAAAAATCAAGAATGACTTCAGCTTTAATTTAAGCCTTTATTTATGAACGCCATCAAATTAGAACCCGATTGACGCCAGTTTTATGGTGAAAGATGGGGGGAAAATCTGAAAGTCCTTGGTCCTATTAGTACCGTGACACCTAGTGGTGGGCACCGGGTATGTGATCATACATAGGGCCCTACTGTAAATCCTCGTGTATAGGATGCCCTTCATGTATAGGACACACCCTAAATGAGGCTAAATCCTATAGCACTCATCTGGGGTCAGATTTTGGTCACTTTAGCACAGTTATATAGAGTAAGATCCTCGCCTATAGGACACACCATGAGTTCAGGTAAATCTATATAGGACGCATCTTAGGCTATTCTTATGTAAAAGCCACGGCCTATACATTTTTGGTAGATTTATGGAGGATTTATGGTAATAACCATGCATTATTTATAACCGGTTATAACTTTTGGGATTTACACTCTTCCAAATGACATCAGAGGGGTAATTTCCCCTGTTCAGAATGAAGTCAGAGGGGTATTTTCCCAGTTTTACACTGGTTTCCTGCCTCCTATAACTGAAACTATAACTTTTTACGATGATAAACTTACAACTGAAACTTGCAACTGAACCAGTCATAAGTATGTAGTTACAACTGATAAGTGTTTCTAAATAGGCAGCAAAATATGACTAGTCATAACAAAAATATGACTAAAGATAATAAAGCCCTTCTAGAAACACCATCAGTCATAAGCCTATTACCACTCTTAAATTTAAAATAATATTTTCCTATGACTGGTAACAAGTATGGACACCTTGTGAAACACCCAACTGTGGGGTGTTTCAGAAGCCGGACATGATAATGAACATTAAATATCTGTTTTTAAAACTGTTATATTCTAAACTTACAACTGCAACCATTATCATCTCTCACCAGTCATATAGTTATAGACACAGTAAGATAATGGTAATGCTTTAGAAACACATGCAGTTATAAGCCTACAATCACTATTAAAACTGCTATCATATCTCCTTATGACCGGTTGTAAACATTACCTGCTTCTGAAACACCCCACAGGAAGACCCCCAAAATCGCAAGGGACAAAATCGCAGAGATATTTGAGCCCCTAAATCGCCATGTGGGATTCGACCTTTACAGTCAGCATATTGGCACCATTGCAATCCATGCTGTCGAAAGTATATGTAAGTATCATTTTACCCACCTTAGGACCCCCCAGTGAAGTTCATCAACTCATCTTGATATGTACCTTCTCACCCTGACAGATGGAATAGTGTAACGCCCCTGGTGTCACTTCTGTACAGGACCACTTATTTTGTTTTCTTTTAATTCAGAGTCTTTCAAAGGTTGCACTTTCTTCTTTGCTGTAGGGCCTACACTCTAAGGAATGATTGTTGAACCTACGAGGTATCCTCATATATAGAACTGAACAATGTACCACCGTATTTGCATTGCAGTATAGCAGTATAGTTTCTACAAATGACAATGAAGCCGTACAGTACGCACTGAGTGAATGAAGGAAAATAGTGATGGATCTCTGGCAACTTGGGGACGAGGATTTCACCATTATTTCGACGACATTTTTTTTTCTACAGTACGCAATATACTTACGTCAACTATCCCAGACATGGGAAGTGTCATTTTGGGCCCAACCTTTTACATACTCCTATGGGCTGTCATATTTATTCCATATTGCGTTTATACCACCTTTTCCTCCATTTTGTATTAATTTCTTACCTGATATCCACAGAATATAGCCATGAGAAGACATTTTGTAAAAGCAAGCGATATGGCCTGGGTCCCCTCTGCGCGAAGCCATTGTTTTTGTTCCTTGCCGGAAGAGGTACCGCCGTGTTTACACACACTTTTCGTATTGAATCCAACCATGACAAATTGAGAAATTAACAGGTTCATATCCTTAGATAGTCTAGATGATCCCTCCATACGTATTATGTCCAATATATTCAAAATAAAGAAGAATCCATTGATTTTCCAAAACAGTCCAAAATTTTCAGCGTCTTCCTTGTATGACGAGCAGATGATCTATATCTACATCCGGGGAACTGACACACTTTGTTGGACAAGGAGGCGGGTGGGAATGGCGGGACTGCGACCCGCTTACGATGGAAAAATAAATGGATTCTTATTTACTTTGAAGAAAATGGAGAAAATTAGCATGCATTCCTCCTCTATGGATCGAATACTTTTTGGGATTTTAATATTATAACATGACAACTTTGGAATCAAGACGAAAACTGAGTGCAAACATAGGACTAGGACCTCAGGTTAGAACTTATTTACTTTCGCATTGGATTTCATCACCGTACAGTGTGGCGCTATGGCTAACGTCCTCGCCAACCAACACTGCGGCCGGGGTTCAATTCTCCTACGAGTTTGGACGATTTTTCACATTGAAACAATGGCGAGACTAACTTTGTATGTCCGCCAGCATTCCCCAAAATATTCTAAGTCCAACTTGACCTCGAAAAATTATATCCAAAAATCCCTAAAATGAACATGTGCTTATATGCTCTCATAATGCACTGGTAGGAGAGGGAATAACAGTAAGGCAGGTGACAGAATAATGGTATAAAACATACTATAGTTACCTACTATAGTAATCTCACTATAGTGATGACCTGTTGTAAACTGTAAAGTTATGACTGTTTTAAGAGTGAGCTCTACCAAACCATAGCACAAGGAAATTCTTTTCTTTGAATTGAAGGTCTGGAAGAAGATATTAAATTAATAAGAAAAGAGGAATGATATATGCTCAACATGCAGAACCCACAGGAGTTTTTCTCCCCAATGAAAACTAAATAATTCTTGTTTGATGTGGATGAAATAGGTCCACACAGATTGGCCTCTATAAACACCAGCCACTGGTCACAGACCGGTCATAAATATTTATAACTGTAGTTATAACTGTAGTCATATCTTGTTCTGAAACACCTAAAGTTATAGCTTACAACTGAGATACGACTGGTCAGTGTGGTGTTTCACAAGCCAAAGATAATAATGGTCATAGAATAGCCATTTCTATAACCATATTATGACTATTGTAAAGTTACAACCACTCCTATCTTGATCAGGTCAAATTAAGAAATATATTAGAATATACTAGTGGCCTTTGTAGAAACACCTGCTAGTGTAAGCCTAAAACCAATCTTAAAACTGCTATCACATCTAGTTATAACCAGTTGTAAATATTGCCATCTTGTGAAACACCACACAGAGATAGGAATGGTTGCAGTTGTAAGTTTAGAGGCCAATAGTTTTAGAAACAGATATTTAATGTTCATTATTAAGTCTGGTTTCTGAAACACCCCACTGCTGCCCTAAGCAGTGCTAGGAGCATTGTGCAATATCAAAGTACCACTGCAGACTGTACTTAGGTTTTATATCCTTGCGATTTCAGGATATCAAACATGTCAGACACAGATATACCCATTCACCAGGACGATAAATCACAAATACTTCACAATAATTAAAGCACAACAGTATCCTTGTGTTCTATGTACTCTATTGCAGTCATATCCCTTGCGAATTTGGGGTAGACTCCAAAATTGCAACAGATTCAAAATCGCACGATGATGAGTTTGCGCCGACCGTTTCTTCACGAGCGGGTCTGGGTCGCTCCACACAAGGCCATTAGGCCAAATGTGGACCGGCCCACACCCGCGAGTGAAGAAACAAGAGGCGCAAACTTATCAGAGTTCATCTTTACATTTATGTCAAGGTGTTTTGAGGGAAATTAATCGATTTTCAATCAGTATCATTCATAATTAACTAATATTCACCAATCGTCTGCGCGAAAATGCTGACTGCCACCATCTTGGATGTTTACATTTTACCGAGGTGATGCATGCCCAGTAAGTCTATGATGTAATCGTGCAGAATTGGCGCTGGCTATTCAACCCAGGGGTGCAATAGAAGGTTTTAGTGCTTTGTCAATGGGGCATTGATATTCACCTTGACATAAATCACCCTTTCTTTCTCTCTCTTCCTCTCTAAATCTACTGTTTCTTTCTCTTTCTCCCTCTGCCTCTTCCCTTTATCTTCTAACTGACAACGTCTATATATATATATATATATATATATATATATATATATATATATATATATATATATATATCCCTACGCGTGGGATGTGAGAGTGTAGCATAGCATCTATATAGGGGAAATCCAATCATTACAGACAGTGCCAGTGGGCCATGCACTGTAGGTCGAATCCCACATAGCGATTTAGGCTTCCAACATCTCTGCGATTTTGAAAATTAGACCTTGCCATACTGTTGGATTTGGCATGCGCTTCATGACCTCAGCAAGGGTCATAGAACACAACAGACAAAATCACAGAAATATCGGGGGCCAACATCGCCATGTGGGATTCGACCTTATAGGCAACAGCTTCTTAAAAAAGATGAAAACTACTTCATTTCAATTTGAATTCATAGTTTAGAAGGAGAAGAGGGGGTCCATTGGGATTTTATGTCATCAAATATCATATCCCCATTTTCAGTGAGGACAATATGTTGGATCTCTTGACTCTGGATTCTATCAATCAGCTTTAATCATAGAATGACCAAATCTATTGCCACGTTGGTGTATTTCAAGCTATATCATTATTGTTTTTGTTGTTTGAGATGGGAAATGGCCAATAAGTATAGACCTTTATCGCCAGGTTGACCCAGGTTGACTATAGGTATAATGGTAAATGTCTTTCTGAGGCTTGTGGATGCTAACAGATAATGTTTAAACTAGCTACAACCACCCTGGCTATCAAGGTTGAATCCCACATGGCGAAAAATGCCTCAAACATCTCTGCGAATTTGTATCTGTTGCGATTTTGGGACCTTCCCTAAATTTGCAAGGATCATGATACACTGGGGTACATAGAACACAAGGACATTGTTGTGCTTTATTGTAAAGCATATGCGCTATATCGTTCTAGGTAATGAATATATCTGTGTCTGACACATTTGATATCCTAAAATCGCAAGGATATAAAACAATAGAACAGTGTGCATTGGTACTTTGATATTACACAATGTAAATAGCACTCCTTGCGATTTGGGGCAGCAGGAACCCCATAAAATGCAACTAACAAAATCGCAGAGATATTTCAGGCATTTTTCACCATACATGTGGGATTCGACCTTCAGCAGGAACGACCACAAAAATATATGTATTGTACAATGTTATTTCCCTTGTTTCCAGGTTGTAAGCCTTTCAACATGATATAGGGCACTGAAATACTGCTTGATTTTTATCAACCAACTCCTCTGGAACCAGCACCCTGTCAACGGACCCCAATGAACCTGCCCCTGAAGTGATGCAATGCTATTCCAGACCTCTTTGCTTCTGATTGTGCTGTTAGGCTATTGGTTTACTCTCTTTGATGACAGATATCCAAATGACAGATGGGTGCCTTAACCATTCATGAAGGCATATCCCCGCCTGGTTGGTCCAAAGGCAAGGGGAAATGTAGAAAACCCAAAATTCACGTTCCTTTTAAATCAGCATATTTTCACATATGATAAGTAATGTTGTGTTTGAGGATTCCCTCTTCAATGGCTCTCTGAACGCATAAGGTCGAATCCCACATGGCGAAAAATGGCTGAAATATCTCTGCGATTTTGTCCCTTGCGTTGTATGGCCCTTGTTGAGGCCATAAAACGCAAGGACTACTGCAAACTTGTCCCTAAACCACTGTGGGATTCGGAATGAGTTGGTCAATCCTTGCATTTTATGGCCCTTGTGGGGGCCATAAAACGCAAGGGACAAAATCGCAGAGATATTTCAGCCATTTTTCGCCATGTGGGATTCGACCTATATTGTACTGCTGACTACCCCCTACCCCCCCCCCCCCAGGAGAGGCAAAGCGAGTGATTTCAAGGTGGAGGTTCTTGTATAGTTTACCTTATGGAAGCTGCTCTGATGCAAAGAGAAAGGAATAATTCACGAAATTGGAGCAGGAGTGCATTTTTCAGTGCTTGATTGACTATTGAGAAAAGCGTTCCTGGACAATGGTAACTTGCAAATAATTTCAATAAATATCAAAATCAAAATCGAGCTTGCAAGAGGGCATAATATTATAGTCAATGTCAAGCATCTTCTGGTGATGTTTGACTACTAATTACATATATACGCAGTGAATCCAGAAAAAAAAACACTTGAACATTTCGAATTGGGTCCAAAGAGCAAAGCAATGATCGGCACGGCTACCCAAACCTATTCTAAAAGTCATTAATTATAGGGCATGCTTTTGTCAGTTTAGGGCCCCTCTGAGTTTGGAAATATCTTCCTCATATGCTATCAACATGCATAAGTTATCATCTTGGTACAATAAACATAATGTTACAAATTAATTATCTACTGTCAAATAATTCTAAAAGAATCAGTTTAGGAAATTGATTTCGAAGTAGGTCTTGTGTAACACACATTTTGCATCTCATGAAATGCATCCACAGATTCACTCTGAATGCGGAAATACCCAGAATATCGATCTCGGCAGTCGTATCATAACCCTATGTAAAACATGATATTAACATTGCTCCTTTCAAAAAAGTCAAAATGGAAATGCACCATTTATATTACAGAGTGTGTATAGTTGATGTTACTGACTGTCTTTCACTATTCCTAATTGCAGACTAGCGGTATATATGATGAAGCGTGAGTCTACGCTTATCACTAAATTGGTGAATAAAATCAGACAAACCTGAGGGTAGGCATTATCTTTGTTGTAGCATCTTCTCTTTAGTATTCCAATTGCTTGTATTGCTCAAAATGTGCATAAAAGACAAGGACATGGAATTGTCTAGTTACTTTGATGGTGAATGTTTAGTATCTGGCTGAATACTGACTAGAATCTATGGTTGGTGCCAGATAAGGGAAACCTCCCCCTTTAATATCTCCATGCATCTATGTATTCACACGGCCCATTCTCTTAGACAGATTAAACCTTCACTGGATGTATCGAATGGAACACAGAGCTAGTAATTATAGAACACTTTAAACATTCACTTTAGGCCAGGAATCGATATCTATCTATTACTAATATTTTTGTCCCAATATATTGTACAACCTCAGAGGAATCAATATGTCTACATTCAATTGAATATAAAAAGAATGTCAACAAGATCGTCAGATTCTCTGTTACAATTTCTTTGGTTATGATAGAATTTAAGTCTGCTCAGTTCTTCCTGGGAACTTGTCTTGGAAACTTTGATAATCCAGGTGGTTGTTTTGTACCGATATATTCTTCTTTTTTTATGATTTCCTTTATATAAAAACATGAAAAGGAAGGGATGTTTGAGATGATAACTGAGCCACAGGATCATATTCTTTTATAACACATTTTGCCCAGTATGTATCCAAAGTGAAAAAATACCAAAGGCTTTCATAAGTGGTTGGTGGCGGCTGAGGGTCATAAATCATTATAATCTGGAATGGCATGTCATGACGGTGTTACACAAAACCTGATATACCTTGAAGAGTTGTGACCGTGGTGGGGACCTCGGTCCTTTGGTGACTAGCGTTGTCATCAAGTGTAATCATGAAAAGGCTGTCACCAGCCATACCAAAAGGCATTGTCATGACCTACTCTGTGATGTATACGTCATGGAACTGTCACACCGTCACAGACAGCCCTTCACTAGACTCCCAAGGTCTCTCCAGGAGAAGTACCGTCTACCGATAAGGAAGATCTTTATGGTGTGTTACAGATATCGAGGGTTACATGCATGGAATTCTATGCATAACCCTTCTTCCAGTGCATGTAACCCATACGTGTAGCTACTCCAAGAATACATTTTTATTTGACTGCAATGGGATTCACAATGTACGTTAGTTGGGGATCTTTTCTTATGAAGCGAACCTATCAGGCAACAGTTAAAGGCAATATCATTGATGTGGACAGTTGTCATATTGCACATCAAGCCAATACTTTATCAAAATCAATTCGATGATACTATCCCTAAAAGGTGGGTCTTTAATGTAACCAGCTAACAATGATCTCTTGGTCCAATGCTGGCATTGGTCAGCAGCATTGCTAGCAATATATACGGTCAGAATACCATCAACATTAGCGAAGTAATGTCGATTCAACACTTGCACCAAGAACTACTGCTATGCATTATGAATTCGAGGATGGGAGAATTTCCTTATTATTGTTACATTTGATTGCACTGTGGGTACATTTTGGTTCACCTGTTTGGAATGTGCGTGATGTCCCCGGGGGAGGTACTCAGCCTTGCGGATTGGGTACCAACTTTGGTACCAATCCTAGGGACCTGTGGCTGTCAATGCATCAAAAGATAGGCTGTAAATTAAAGTTGACAACCAGGGGGCTTTGGATTCCGTCTAGTCAGCCGACGCTTATATAGTTCATAAGATACTACTAACATTTCTTACAATCATTTCAGGGCTGTGACGCCCCCCCCCCATCCATTGTTACATAAAATTCCCGGAGGTTGATTGTTAGCCATCCCATTGAATTGCTACTACCACTTTGCTACTACTGTTCTAGTCCAAGGCAGCCCAAAATAGAAACACAATTCCCCTTTAATTACATGCATCTACTAACAATCGGATAACTATAGTTGCCTATATGTTGTCAAACAGCGATCATCGGTATATGAACATCGGAACAATCGGACCAAAATTTCATAAAAGCGTTCTGACCAGCAGTAATTGCATATCTCGCGGCACTCTGTTATATGAACTACTGAGCATATCCATTGAGTATTTTGGATATACGTTTGTGCAATGTCAACAGCTGATGGTTTATAACATGTTGGCCAACATCACTCCATAGAACTATTGTCATTTTGTAGGAAAGAGGACACTCGTCTGAGTAGAGAAATGCATTGAAGGTAATTCCACTACATCAGGAAATATACAAATATACTTCATCCCAACCCAAATCCAATAATGATTTGTTTTTCCAGGAACTGTTTGAAAATTCAACCAAAGTACATTGTAACCCTCTCTACTCCATCATTCCTCCAGAGGGTATTAGTCCTATGCCTATTCATACGTGAATTAACCCACCATCTGGATGTAACTCAATCCAGTAGTGTCCTCTTTCTGTGGCCATCAGCCTCCCAAAACAATGGCGGCCTGTACAGACAGTGTGACCCCTGTGTGTTGGGGATGAATGTCAGGTATCTCAGGTAGCAGACACACCTGAGCAGCCTCCAGGGTGCTCTAATTGGACACGTACATTGTGTCACATACCAATTGGCAAGTCGATCGGAGCTGATCTAGGTAATGTATATCCAGTGGTACCCTCTATGACCCAGCAGCACTGGTGGTGGGCCAATTTAAATATGAAGGCACAGGTATCTCCTAGCCATAAAAAAGCAAGGGCTTAGCAATTAGCACCTGTAATTGTGGTAGGATGATTTAAATTGCCCTATAAATTGATTTTTTTTTCGTCTTGTGACAGGTGCATGCATAATTTCCCTTTGTATTATTTCATGCAGCCAAGACCGCATTAAAATACATCATGCAACCTCTGTTGAATTTATACGCATAGTTGTGACCGTAAAAAGCACTGAAAGACAGATTTCTTTCTCCTGATGCAGATGAATTTGGCAAAATGGTGACAGGTATTGGAAGGAGCTTTATTGAAGTTTTCAGATTCTGACATATTTTCTTTCATATTAAATGTGATAGAATTGTAAGTTTGTATTATAAGATCTAATGTTTTAAGCACCAATCTTTCTCTCAGATGTTGCCAGTTCATGCAGGTCTGCCTCTTGAATTTTTCAATGAAGTTAAACTTCTTCAGGCAAGGTTCCCCCACTCTATTCATTAACGGTGGAATGATGGCTTTTCCTTCTTTTTCTTTTGGTAAAAAAAACATTGCACATATTCATTCACCTGATGTTAATGTGTTGTAGTGGGTCGGCTAAACCCTCGTGTATCCATTAAATGCTCGGTTCCAATCCAAGTCACAAATGATACGGTGGGACTAGTAGGCTAGCTATTTAGATAGTGGTTGGAACTTGGATCTCCAATCCGCCACAGGAATGGCCCCACACAGTTACCCCCTCCCTGTCCCCCTCCCGTTCATACCCTGGAGCATTGCCACTGCGGACCGCCTGGGCGTGCTCTACCTTGCTCCAGGGTCGGTGATAAGCTATCGCTGCTGTTATCCCTAGGTGTGATGCAATGGTGGTTCTCCATATCTGAACAAACCAGTTACAGACCCAGGCATTGTATCGAGCTCAGCTACCAGTCCACTTGAGGCATTGTCAAGTAGCCATTAACGTGGATCACACATCATTCGCGTTGTTGTACAAGTGGCCAGGGGCCTGGCAACCATCAGCAAACCAAAGAGATACAGTTATTTGCCCACGGGAGTAGTTCAGGTATTTTTTTTCAACAGCGGGATCGGAAGGGGTGGAGTTTTTTTCCCACATTGAAAAAAAGTTTTGTATGATCATTTCTATTTCATTTTCCCCATTTGCATGTGGCGAGTGTGTGTGTGTAAGGGGGGGGGGCAGCGGGGAAGTCACCTGTTTAGAGAAATAAACCGGTATAGGCATTGAACACCTTTAAATGTATTTAATCTATACTTTGTTTTTCTCCTGGCGGGGGGGGGGCGGTAAGGGAGTAGTGTCGTCTCTACAGTTCCCTCTATAGTATCCCTCAAAGAGGGGATAGAGGGCAAAGTCCTCCCCTCACCCCGTGGCTAGTTTGGCAGTGTAGTACAGTGCATTGCACTCTCCTGCACCTAGAGCAGTATTTATTTTACTGTGTCAGGGACACATCTTATTTTGGTTCCTATGAATTATGGTGATCTTTTGGATGGCGACAAGGTTTTTACTGTAGGGAGCATGCAGATCGACGTTTCTAGCACTGACCCACTGGTTATATAATTCTCGATCCTCACGTTAAATAGATATACCCTCACACATTACATGTACCATGATTCATTTAGTTCACTTCCTTCAAGCTAAACACCGAAAGATCAGAAGGATAATCAAATTGATGAATAAACCGAATGCCTGAACCAGCAAGTTCCTCTGCGAAAAAGTGACTAAAATGAAATGAAAGAAATTCTTGTAAGCATCCCAGGGTTATCGAGTGATGTATTCTTTTACTGCACTGAAATGATAGGCCCGTAAAAGTGATCACTTCTGATGACTTAGAGTCATCTTTCCCTGTTGATGACTTGAGGTAATTATGATGATTGCCTAAGTTCAAACCCCTGATAAATGTGTCCGCCACCAGGGGGCCCTATTGTACAATAATGGGATACTAACTGTATTGGATGTATCAAGGGGGGAGGGAGAGGGTAATTATACAATTGATTAAATTGATTTGAATTTTTATTTGACAAAAACTTCTCATGTCGCTGGGAGTTTTTCAAATCGATGTCAATCAGGCGCACACGAGCGTAATGCATCTGAGAACATGTAAAAGTGATAGAATAAAGTACTCTCAGTAAATATAACCATCCACTGATATATCATTTAGTCCAAGATTCTCATATCAACTTTATAATGTCTCCTGTGGGCTGTATACCGGCTGTACCAACTAAGCCTCCCAGAGGATATTGCCTCTATACTGTAGGCTGGACTCTACAAGAAAATATGTTTTTTTACTTGAAATTGACAAGTGAAAAGTCTGTGTTTATCCCTCTTATCAGGCCACACATGTCCATATGTGTGATCATGCAGTGTATAGGCAAATGGTAATTGGCCCATCACAACACTAAACCTGTGAACCTCCCAGCAAATCTGTGTCAACTTTTGTCATGCTGCGCCAGCCCTCACCCAATGTGCATGCGTGAACATCCCAGCCAAATTTGTGAAGTTGAGTCATCATGCATGAACCTTCACCAACAATGACACATGATGACATCATGTGTCATCACACATTATCACACACACTGACACATGGGTCATGACACAGTATCACATATATTGACACACAGACTAATTTGTGGGTGGGGGATAGGTGGGGGGGGTGGAGGTGGTTGTGGATTTCTGATATAACTTTATTAACATCAATTCAGCCGTTCATGCTGGTTCCCATTGAAGATATCTCTCCTCTGCAAGTCATGTGTTGCCCACTTGGAAATGGATAGTTGAATTTTCCTTGTATCATTCTTGGGAATGCCTGTTGAAATGATAAGAAAGGGTCATAAACAAACAGCAGCAATCTAATTTTGACCACCCACTCACATCCAAGTTGATAAACAATGACCACTCCCATATGGCAGCCTGAATCCCCCAGAATTTCCCTGAGCCTTGCTCACATAGAAAGTCTTACATTAATTTGGAGTGTTGAGACAAATAGCTGAATTCAGCAACAAGATAGATGTTCAGGGATTGTAGATAATATCAATGTGTTACTGTATAATTGCTTATTACATAGGATTTCAAGTCAAATCAATCTAGAACTGTGTGACCACCTACCACAAGATCTGTTCTCCATGGCTGCCTCTGCTTGACTGTTTTGAAAGCAGGAGGAGAACAAAGGAAAGGGAGGGAAATTTGAAATGGACCAATCAAAACACAGAATAGTACATAGTGTGTCATTGTGCATGAAGTTGTGTAATGGTGGGTGAGAGTTGGTGAATCTTGACACATGCTCACATCTCCTCACACAGTCTGTCATGCTAATGTTGGACAAAGTATCTGCCCCTATTATCACTCAATACAGAGTTTTTTAACCAGCCTGTGAAGAGTTCCTGTATATTTGCTCTAATCAGCTGTGACCTAGCTGATCAGTAGACATTAAACCTTCATATCCTATCAAACCAGGACAAACAGATACTTAGATATCATGTAAAACATAGGCAATTCCAATTCAGTGCTATGTCCCATAGACAAACAAATGAGCCTTTATGTCTAATGTATGCACTAAATCACATGTACTTGGCTATCATTATGTTCCTGATTCATATGTATTTCATGACATGTAAGAAAGGAACTTGCTCTGTGAAACATAAATTCTCATATTGACATTTACTCAATAGGCCCACTCTGCAAAGTACAAGCCATGAGAATCCATACAGTTTCCATAGTCTCTTATTGTTGACGGCTTGGTGAAGGAATGTCATGCTAGGTGAGAGTTGACAAGTATTGACACATGTTGACATGTGCTCACCCTGGTCCTCTCACATCTTTATTGAAGTAAGTGAAGACATGTGAAGCTGCCTGAGAGTTGACAAGTATTGACGAATGCTCACCCAGTTCCCATCACATCTTTATGGAAATGAGTGAAGACATGTGAGGTTAGGTTAGAGTTGACAAGTATTGACACCTGTTGACACTTGCTCACCCAGTTCCCCTCACATCTTTATGGAAATGAGTGAAGACATGTGAAGCGGTGTGAGAGTTGACAAGTATTGACCCATGTTGACGCATGCTCTCTCAGGTCTTACTGAAATAAGTGAAGGTTTGTCAAGCTGAGTGAGAGTTGACATTGTTTCACACAAAATGACATTATTCGTTATCACTCAATGTACTCACACATTCCTCACCCAGCATGACTCATGTTCACTAGGTTTTGCTGGGCTGATTTTGCCCCCACATGACACTGCCTCTCACGTAGATAAACCCTATCGTAGCTGACAGCAGTTTACCCGTCTGCCATTCCGGATACAGGGAAGAGATTCCATCTTTGCGCCCTACCAACTCTAACCCGGAAGCGGATACGTGTCAAATTAGAGGAAGACGGGAGCCTCCAGTATCATCTGCTGCGATGACACTATTTTTCTTTCGAAATGTCGTTTCAATGTTTTTCATTTCCAAATTTCAATAGACCTAACGTTATCTAAAACTGTTAACGATAATTGTTATTCAAACAATTATTCCACACACACACAAAAAAATCTGATTTGGGAGTATCAAATCAAGACTCTTTTTGTATGCTTGTTCTGTAACAAAATACACACCCAGAATATACTGAACAACATAAATAAGCAACTCTAGACGTGTCGGCACTAGAATAAAAATCATTGTGAGCGACAATGCCTCCTCGAAGATGTCGTACATTTGTAGATCTAACCGAGATCTAACCTTCTGCCACTGATGGACTTATCAACGTTATACTCTCAACCCCTTAAATTCATAGATTACGTGTCCGTGTAACCTTCCCGACAATATAAACAGAATTCCTGATTTATCACAAACAAGAGTCGAATAAAATACCTTTGTCTGGTCTAGATAAAAAGAATTTCTGACCGAGATAAAAGAATTTCTCGTTCGCACAGAAATTGGATACCCTAGAGGTGACTTAGCAAAAAAGTAAGGCAGCCCTGGCTTAGGATTATTTAACATATGTGGAATTAATCATGTTCACAACATGAAATCCCAGCTCGTATATAATCCTTGTCCATGAAGTGAAGGTCGGGACCGAAGAATGCATCATGGGGCATCTTTCATCAAACATACAAAATAACAATCAGTGTGTCTACTGTAACTACCAGCAGGCAGTTTGATGAAAACATGAATTAATGTTTCCAAATTGGACCATATTTAAAGTTCCCAAACCTCATTTAATTTGGAGAAATATATTGACATTGATATAATGTGCTATTGTGCCAACATCATATAGTTATTTCTTAATAAGACGTTGATCGACCTGAGAAGCCGTCTTAGAGTTTAAGTACGATCTTTGGGACGGCGACCATCCAGGATAACTAAAGGCCTACAGCTCTACAGCCCTCCCCATTCTTTTACCGTGTGCCAACTCCCAAATTAAGACATATTTATAACTCCAGCTAGTCATTTCTAAAACCCTACAAGTGGCCTACTCCCGGTATTTGGAGTGGCCATAGAGTTTGTATGGTGTTTGGTAAGGGCCCACACGTAACATTTGAGAAATGACTTCCTGTGGTTTATAGATCTATTCCCCTGCTCTAATGCTTTGGACCTATAATACTGGCTCCTTCGATCGACTTTTGCCATACAAATCCTAAATAAAAGTCGATTGAATGGGCCCAGTGGACTAACGGTCTAATATTTGAATACGCTTTACATTGTTCATCACTAGAAAGGCGTCAGGAATTCAAAAGACTAATATCAATGATGAGATGATACTTCATTACACATGTATACCGGGGTGCACATGTACAATCTTCTGAGCCAAAGTACATCATGCAAAAACACATATCGAGGTGTAATAAGAGCAGTGCTAACAAGGATAATCCTGTGATCATTGTAATTATGAATAAAAACTTGAATGAAGAGTAAATCAGTTCAATAAGCCCAAAGTAACAATAAACTAATCTTATCTGGTATCCCATCAAATCAATCGCTGCCGTAACCTGAGGTCTGATATACCGATTACAATGCAAAAAAGGTGTTTAAAGATACACACCAAATTTTCTCAACACCAACATTTAACCATCTAAACACTTGAAGTGTTTACGTGTTTAGCTTTTAAACACTTATTCTCAAACACCTAAACACTTTGAACGTGTTTAACACTTAAGAAGGATTGAGAAAAGTGGGACAAATAAGTGTTTAACCAAGTGTTTAACTTCTAAACACTGGTGTTTAATCCCTAAACACTGTTTTTACAGTGTAGGTTTGGTTATCGACTTAAGATACTGCTGTATAAAACAGTTATAGATTATTCCTATTCCCCAAGACATAGTGGTATTGATTGAACAAACATTGTAATAAGCACAAATCATTATTTAGGGCCATGACAATTGTAAGTTGTAACATTATAACTGTTAATTAGCCATTCTAACCCATTCTATGTTTCTCAGACTCTTACTCAGTGGTGCCAATTAGGTTTGATATTATCGATCAAAGATGAACACTAAAATTAGAAACACAATAACTAACCACTGATTTGTTGTTTTAAATCATTTAAAAGTAGAAATGGCATCCATACATTTTATCCTAAAGAAATATCTAATGTTATCCCTGTATATAGGCTACCCAGTCAAATATATTGATGCTGAGAATTGACATGGGCGCCGTGTAGAAAAATAAAAGATTGTTGTTTTGTAGAAAGTATCGTTACTACTTCTGGCTATGACTTAAGTTTTATAGAAATTTGAATTGAACTGGCTGCAGGTGGTACTGTTGTTACTGATTACCATGAGAGGTGGTTATAGGTGGAGGTTGATTTTTTAGATGACATTGTTCCCACCAAATCGGTGTAGATGGCATATTTGCAATAATTTTGTTGTTGTGATATACAACACTGTGGATGGAATATTGAACTGGTTATCATAGCGATTCTATGTACAGGTAGAAAAAAAGTAAAAAGAAGAAGAGAATGATATGCAGATCTACTGTAACAGTAAACTTATTATCGCTCATGTGGCTGGAGGTCTGAGATCAAGTCGATACGTGTTCTTGATAACACCCTGGGTGTCAGATTTGTACACTTGTTTACCGATTAAGTATCAATTCTCTATCTCTTGTCTTAACTCTATAAATGACAGATATCACCCTGGAGGAGCACAGCCTTGTCTACCCCCTGACACGTTCTGTGTCAGGTTGAGCCTCCTTAAGAATACCCTCGGTGATATTATATTCAGATATAATGGTAATTGACTCTGTTGGTATTGTCTTTAAGTGTCATAGAAAGATGCAACAATGCAAAATGTAAAGCAATATTGATTTACAAGCACCAGGGATCGACGCTATCAGATAAACAAAACCTAGGATGCATGATAACGTGCGGAGATTGATCTAGAAACACGGTATATATATATATATATATATATATATATATATATATATATATATATATATATATATATATATAGTGTGAAACCCCGCGTATAAGCCCACAGGTTATAAATTAATTCATACCCTTGTGCGGCTGAGGTCAGGATATAGCTTTTCTCGTATGTTCTTTTTTTTTTGTGTTTTTTGTTTAATTAACAGACATTGAGATTAGTAAGGAATGGCAACTTTATCAGGCCCAAGGTGTGCAGAAAGTCAGGATGCGGCTTATACGTAGGTGTGGCTTACATGCGTGGATTCATGGTACCTATTTCGCCATTTGTAATAACTATGACAGTATGAGCGAGTAGACAAATCTGAGATTTATCGCTGCTATCGCTCAACCAATAAGAGCCTTTTTTACCACCCCATCCCCCACCCCCTTACCATTATCTGATGACCATCCCCCACCCCTACTGCACCCAAGTAGCATACAGGCACATGTAAGGATGTCAAGATTCATTTTGCTAATTTCTATTAATCGCTGCGCAGGATATAGAAATGTTATATCATCTGACCACAATTAATATGACCATGAACTCTATGGGATACATGGAACACAGGGATCACACGAGGAATCTGGGCAAGGAATTCAACACCCATCCATTAGACTAGCTAAGGTCAGTGCTGAAACTGACCTCTTAAACTTCCAATCAGTTAAGAGACACGATAATCATTAATGGTATTAGAATGCAATTCAGCTCAGGGTAATGGCTATGTGATGTTTTAAGCTTACAAATGATACAATATATTTTTGGCGTTAGTGATGCAAACATCCTTGGATTTCGATGTCCCTTCTTTACAATTTCTACCGCATGCTTTCAAGAAATTATCTTTTTCTGCTCAATATAGTGGTGTGCACATATGAGGCTTCAAACAGTCTAATGCAATCAGTTGTCAATTTATTTCGGGAACTAATTACTCCCCTTCTCAGCTTACCCCCCACCTCATCATACCAATGCAGGTACAGTCCTGCAGATTCTTACAACTCTTCATGGAGAGAGACAAAGTAATTCTATTTTATTAATGAGAGACAGCATCAAATGTCCTGGAACATCAACACTGAAATATTGATAGAAATAAGAGAACAGGCTGCATTTGTACCAAGAGCTAGGCCGAGGTTCCATAGACAGGGTAAGTCATGCTTCATAGTTTTTAAGGACGATAAAACATCAGTTATGCTGTATGGTATCTCTGAGACTATATTGGACAAGGACCCAACTTTTTAGATACAAATCTTAAATAGTTTTAACTATGGACTGAAACAGGTAAGTGCACCTCGTATGGTTTTATAGGGACATGTCCTTAAGTATTATCTGCGATTTAATACATGTACTGTATACATGCAGTGACCCACACAAAGGGGCATACCTTTGTGTGTATACACATATAGTGAGGATTGAATTTGTTTGTGAGTATATAAATGAAACTGCCCAGTGTGGGTAATAGCTGGGAATAATACCATTATTGCCATTATAAAGGTGGACCATATAGGTTTGCATAAATATAATGTGCTTTTAAACATGAGCGTATATTATTTATTCCTATCGGAGCATGACAACCCAAAGAGTTTGTTTATAATTTACTTAGTGTAAACCTTCGGCTCTGGAATGAAAGCTTCTTCACCTTTGCAACTTTTTAAATTTCGCTGTAAGGGGGACTAACATGACAGGCGCTGCCAAATCATGATAATTTTGCCTGATGCCCCTAACGCCCAACACAACGTCTGAATTTGAATCTATTTCTGCACAATGGCTTAGATTAAAACAGATACGTAAAATGTTTCAAGTTCGTGTTGATGCACGTATGGGCCATGAGAAAAATCGTTTCTATTGTACATCGTCTAATTGTGATATGATGGAATATATATATGCCACCACGAGGATGAAATACAGATAACATATGCAAGGAGTAATTGGTTATCTTGTAATCCATAGCACCGATAAGAAGTGATAGCATGGCGCATTGTGTCGAGGTGTAAGAGAATGATAATCTATGCGGCAACAAAATGAATAGTTTATTCTTATTATTACCAATTTTAACTCATGAATAATTGCAACCGGGGCAGCAGATCACAGGCAACAAAGTTGGCTCTTGGATCAACTCCAAATTTACTCTAAAAAGTCCAAATAATCATGTTGGTTTCATTACATAAACATAGGTGGGTTATTCCTGTATTAGGTAACATATACTCCTCCTAAAGAAAAAACAACAACAACAAAACAAGAAAAACGATTTACTCACCACTATGTATAGGCAGGGTCTATGTGCTTTGGGACAATGTACATCTTCACCTAAATAGTTCTATTTTTCTAAAACCATGATCTCAGTGGACATCCAGATATATTTCTTAGATAGCAATGGCGTTGATTATAGTATCTGTAATTGAACATCATAATGATAGATTCTGGCAATTGGCACCAGATAGTACAAAATGCTGAATTATATCTAATGGCCCTCACAGTACCTCCGGGCCCTCACCCTTCCTGCCCACCAATTGATGCCCAGAGGTAACAAATTATACCAAGCCTCAATGGTCAAAGTTCAACGATCAAGAATCTAACACAAAACCTCCATAGCAGGCACATGACCATGCAGAATCATCCCCTGCCTGAATATGTTAAACTGGGAACAGGGTACATTCAACCTTAGCGTAGGAATCTTAATTTACCTTTTTGTTGGTCAATTATAATTGAGCGCTGTCTATAAGCTGTAAAACGATTCATTCAGTCCCTCTTTAGTAATTAACTTTTTTTTTGCCTCTGCCCTGACTTGATATGATTAAAGTTGTATTTGAAAGAGTAATTATATACCTATCAGTGTAGATATACATTATGTGTGTACATCAAGATTCATTTCCACTATACCAGTGCCTACGGCGCTGTGATAATGGACAAAAAGTTAACAAAACCATTGAAACCCTCTTGCAGAGAATATATATGGGCGCCTATATATGCATAGAAATAATATTATCTTTATTATCTTTAAGCTTTTACTAATCACGCCATCAATACTACTTCCGTTTTGACAGTTTAAAAATTGTCAAGCCAAGGCAAAAGGGTCCCCCAAGGGGAAAAGTCAATTTCTAAATTCAAGTCATGAGCTTTTCAATGATGTATTACATTAGAAAATATCTCTGCTAGTTTTTGAGTTATGGCTCTATGAATTTGGGTGGTCAGTAACATATCAATATACCAAATAAGCTCTAACTTGCATATTTCCCCAGATATCTTGAGATAAGTATAAGTATGCATAATTATGCAATTTTGTGCAGGGTGGTAGTTCGCCACTGTGCATTCCCTATGGCAGTATGCGTAGGGGTTCCAGTGGAGTACATCCAACACTCTCAAGAAGTAGTATATGACGTCATGTGGGCTCGGACTATTAACCCTTTAAAGGCAGCTAATGCAATAAAGGGAACAGGAAAGAAGCAACTAGATTCAATGCATCATGCCCGTTGGTCGCTATCATGTAGCATTGAAGTGCTGTCGGGATTGCCTGCGAGCACATTATGGGACATCATGCCAACTATACGGGGTTTACACACACACACATATATATATATATATATATATATATATATATATATATATATATATATATATATATATATATATATATATACACACACCCAGAAGGTCGTCATGATGCTCCAATGAAGTGCTGGTGAGCAGTCTCGCCAGCTTTTCATCGGTGCATCATGGCGACCAATGGGCATCATGTATTCCTGTATCAGCGAGTTAAGTCTGTAATGAACGGGAGGAATTATGATATTATCATGGGTCGAAAAGTCAACCAGTACCTCTGCTTAATGCAATCCTCCTAATCAATCAATGCACTCTGAGCCCCAATTGTAAATATGCAGTACATTGTCGTGTACTGGGTACGGGGCAATCTAGTGTAGAGTTATAAGGTTTGTACTTACAGCACTTCTTACTGTTTTCTAAATTAAAAGCGACGTGCTGTAAAATAGCTTGGCGCGGTATCACGCTTCACTACCTCGCCATACATACATTTGTACATACTTAGCTGACACGCTGCATATTCTTATCAATACAATTCTTATCTGAACATAAGCATCTCTTCTCGTCACCCGATACTAAGGACTTATCAACCTGGTTGCCACACCAACCAACATTTAACAGTTTAAGCGTGAATTGACATTCGGACAATGTAAGATAAGGGATGACAAGGTGCGATATGGAGAAAATATCCCATTGTGAAGACGCTCTTCTGATAACTGCTCGTCCCTGAGTATTGCTTTCTCCTTTGACTATGATTGTGGCTAGAGTAGCATCGTGTCTAAGGTTATTGTCCTTTATCATGTCCCAGAAATGATAATGCCTTGAATTGACGTATAAAGTACGCAAGGGTTGCCAATTTTTTTATCATTATAGTGCAGAAACTCGCGGCTGTTTTATATATCGGGTCAGATTCTAAAAAGCCATTAATTAAAATAAAAAAAGAAGCCTATACCACATAACAGACTAACCACAAGCTCACATTTCCTCAGCCTGAGGAGGTTTGGAGAGTTGTTTCGCCTCTCTATAATCAAAAACTCGGAACTGTGTTGGTGGCATCGATGTTGTAATAATTCTCTGACAACTTCGGGTCAAAGATTTCACCATTGCGTTATTATAGTATTTTCTGGAACTTCATTTTTAAAAACTACTGATTCACTGCCTCAAAAACGACTATTGAGCATACGCTGGTATGCCAGGTAGATCTATTTCCTACAGTGTAGGATTTCATATGATAGACCGTTGTGGCGATTATGTTAGATTATGTGGGGACTATAGTCACTATGAATTTACACGGAGGAATCCATTCCCTGGGATTGGAGGAATCCATTCTCTGGGCCGTGAAACTGTCTGTCCTTCTACCTAGATATTCGATGTCATCAAAGTTGAACTGATTTTGATATGGTAACATTGATCACATATAATTGAAAGAGATGTTCACCCAAATGCTCCCAAACTGATAGTTTCTCTACTCCACGTGCTATGTATGCCCTGACACACATATTCCTCATAATATCATATCCCAGAGCCAACCCGTGAAGAACCTGTCAGTTTATTAGAATCTTGTGAATCTGTTTATTCACAGTTAAATACAGGCTCAATGTTTTGATAGAATTATCATACATCTTTGGGGGTGAATGATTTATTGGCACGATTGGGTCTTTGAAGAAAACAGCACGAAGAAAGCGCTGCTCTCTCTTTCAGAGCGGAACACCATCTTTGTAATGCTAGAATGAATATGTACAAAACCCCAATCTCCACAGCCCCGTGGAAAGACCATCCTGTGGAGACCCCGGTGGAGACCATCCATTATAATGTATCATTTCAAAAGGTTCGTCTATGCAGTCGTATATAATAAGGGGAAAAGAAAACCACCGGTTATATATAACCTAGCTCATCTAAATGCAGTCAAAAGTAGTTCATTTTGAAGAAAGAAATAAATACTGAGCAACCCTACCAAAGTATTCAAAGTATGATACTTGAAACACACCTTTTGGTGGATCTAATCCACAGTGTTGATAACGCTAATGCTGTATCCAAAGCCCTGGGATTCAGCAGAGATTTAACCAGGGGCTGATTATCTGTGTACGCATATATAGCAAAGGTGGCAATCCCCCCTATGGTGTTCCTCATCAGCTATTGCATTAGAGGATCAACATGTCCTTGACAATCCCTTTAAACATGTGCCAATAGAGGTATAGTGAGACAATTAATACCTGGCACTTTTAGTATGGAAAATCTTATCAGTGAGTGCTTATAATGGTAAAAAATATATTACAAAACGAGGAGCTCCATACTATGTGTAACAAATAGGTTGACAGCAATAGGCATCGGTGGTTCATTACAGTGTCTTTTTTTTATTAAATGGAATCTGTGAAAATGACATTGTGATTGACATAAAAGCTGGACATTCATTGGATTCTATATTATGCCCAGAATTGAGTTTGAGTTTTAAACAAGTTTCTTTGCCAACAATATCCTAACATGTTGAAGTTTGTTTTTATGAGTGGAATCAGCATGAATTTACAAGTTCTTATGTTGGCCCTATGTACACCCATACATCCTTGTTCCTGTGAGCTTATCAGGGATAGGTGGAATTCAACTTATGTAATATGAGTTGATCTTTGTGTAACGTGTGGTAGCTTTAGTTATGGTTATAGTTGGTAAGCGACAAAGACAGCTGATTACGTGCCTGATAATAGCCGTGACATATAGGGGTGTGATGATAATGAATCATTTCTGACCTTAACCCACTGCCTTGCAATGGCGAAAGTAATTCATATTTGTAAATGCCAGTCTAAGAGGACAGAATTTTGATGGGTACCTGAATGATTTTCACGTTGAACCATTTATGAGCTATACACAATAGGACAATATGGCAATTTTGAGCAGGAGTATATTGTTGAATAATCCCTAATTAAATTCAATAGGCAGCTGAGTTGTGAAAGGATTGAGACCACAATGTGACTGTAATTTCACACTACATGTCCACAAGTGTGCATGTCACCATGCCAAGGCGTAATTGATGGCACGTGGAGACTTCATAGAAAACATATGTCTTGAGGAAAAAGAGAAATTGTCAAAATATCATCTTTCCACTATTACTCTTAACTACTGTTGAAAGGTGGCAGAAAATCACGTCGTACTTTTATGCCCCCAAAGGGTGAACAAACAAATGTCAGTCATTACAGATGGAGAGGTAGCAGCTGCATTAATAAATTACTGGTACCTTGAACCTGGTTGGGTTCGATCACTTTTGCCTGGGGTTGAAAGATTACTAAGTTTGGACGCTTGGTCAGGTCATTTGGAATACAGTGATAGTGAGTAAGGCAGAAATCTGGCACGTGGCACCTCATTTGTCAGTTTTTCTATAGGAAAGATTGCCAATATGACGAGTGATATCTCACTTGAGGGTATCAGTATACTGGTATCTTTCAGAATGACCATCTGACATATGTAAGTATCGTGTCTGTCATGATCTTATTACAGGAACACCGTGTAACACGTTTGTGGCATTCTACACTCTGAGCCCCAATTGTAAATATACAGCACATTGTCGTGTACTGGGTACAGGGCAACCTATTGTAGAGTGGTAAGGTTTGTACTGTTTTTGCAGTGTTTCTAGACCCTTAAAATTTCCGACACATAGAACGCCCTGTGGGATTTGACCCTATACATTCTCAATACCAATGAAATGCCACTGTCATGCATTAAAAGCGGAACATGGCGAGAAAATCTTCGATGAATACTGCCAACCCTCACTTCTTCGAACATTAACAACCCCAAACCCCTTACTACCTCTCCAAATCTCTTACTACCTCTGCAATCTGTACATTCATTTTATTTTTACCTAATTCCTCGGAAAATTTGCTTTCTTAGACATCTTTCCTTGCATTTTTCAGATCCCAGGAAGTAAGTCTGGCTGTAATCTCGTTTTGGATATTTTACAACAGTGACATCTGCCGGTTGTTGCTAATGAAAGGTACGATCACTTCTCCCATGAGTTCCCAAAAGTTGATTCCTATAAAAGTCATATGAAGGGTGGTATCTACCTCGAAAAGCCCGTTTTCATCCTTTTAGTAACACCCTCCTGACACAAACAAGTTCTTTTGGAGGGACCTTGGGACTCGAGGCGTAATCTATTTATCTTGTCTGACATAATTGCACATATTTCCTCCTTGAGTGTATATATAGCACAAACACAGAGGTAAACCTGCTGATCAATTTTTTGGACAGAATGACTTGTTCGCTGTTCACATGTCCAACTACATCATTGCACTGTTACTGACATGAGTTGGTATGAACCCGGAGGGCAATCAACAAACTAATCCCAGCAATCGAATAGAGTTATAAGTAGTTTCTTGTCAAACATTCCTTTTTCATCCTGAGCTGAGATAAAGATCCATTAGAAGACATCGGAATGGGGTTATTATAAGCCTTGGCAACTTTGTAGTCCCCTTTGATTCGCCCACCCAGACCTGTACTCCTACAGGGATATACAATGAGACAAAGTGCCCTTCTTGAGGAAAGGTCAGAGGCCTATTGAAATGGTCACTCTGTTTGACCCTGACATGACCTTGACCACATGTCTG
This sequence comes from Acholoe squamosa, assembly GCA_949317995.1. NCBI lineage: Eukaryota > Metazoa > Annelida > Polychaeta > Phyllodocida > Polynoidae > Acholoe > Acholoe squamosa. Next base: position 27,074,749 of record OX439035.1, on the reverse strand, counting down.
ACCGGGTAAGTCGGGCTGATCTCCTCAAGGTCAGTCCCAACTCCTCCTGGGTGCTCTCCAAACAGATGTGTTCGTCAACAGAGGGCTATCGGTGACAAACGAACTGGATCCTGACTGGAGAGTGACACAGGTCATGGTAGAGCTGGGAACATGATTCAGACCTGAGTTTCTCACTTTTCCTGTGTTGACTTCTGCTGACAGAATACACTCTATACCTTCAGGCTATTCAATTTTGAGGATTACCATTCCATGAGCCAAACTGCAATCCTATATTGCGCAGCACTCAAAGCTTCCCTTGATGTTTTCTTTTCTGTCACATGCAATGACCAAGTATCATATTGTCACACTTGAGAAAGGTATTATTCAACGCAAGATCTTGGTCTCAAACAAGGGCACTTCCAGTCCCCCCTCATGTTGTGTTATTTAGGTGCCGCGCATTCCCCAAGAACAATTTTCTTGACAAATATTTGAATATTTACATTTTAAGAAGGGAAGGCCAAGAATAATCCCTTCTCAAATACAAGTGGACACGCAGGACAAATAGAGGGATGGGCTTGATGACGTACTGGGTGTTGGCTGCCCTGGATCAAAGAGGGAAAGATGCCATTTATCACCATGTATGTGTTTTGCCCTACAATTCCATGGTGACAGACCTGTATCCATTCACAGCTAAACAATCCATGCAAATCCTACCGCATGTTACCTCTAGATCTTTGTTTATACATGTCCTACGAAGGGCCGTTGGTGTATGTATATTCCTAGCATATAAGTGATATAAATGCCCCTGACAATGTAATTTTGAACATACTTGATGTAGAAGATAATTCTGCTTGAGAATGTGCAGTATTTACTTTTGACAATCTTCTATAATTCAAGATCCTCACACCTAACTTTAGCTGGCGGGTATTTCTTAACAGGGTTAATTAGCATTGTTAAGAAAATGCCCTCCAGAACCTATATATGATGCACTAGGGGTTGCGTATAATCCCGTATAATACTGCTGTAGCTTGGAGGCCCCAAAATGTGAACACCCATCACCAAAGAAAAACATTATACACCATACACCATTGGAAAGCTCTAAATCTGAGGATTTCAGATATGGTAGGTGTAACAAATCTAAAAACCGTATTTTTGGTGAAATTAGGCAAAAATAAAGAAGTTTTAAATCATTTTTTTTAATTAAAAGTAAATAACATCATTTTCAGAGAAAATCTTTTTAGCATACAAAATGCCTCAATCTAGGTATCTTATAAATACTTAAGGTTTATAACAAATTATCATGATTAATGGTGGGTTTTTCAGAGTAATTAGGTCAGCAGTTAAAAGGTCAAAGATGAAAATAAATGATATTATAGTTGGAAGAATGGGACTCCAACGCAGGGCTGGGGAGCTGTCTCCATGTAGGCAAAAAATGGCAACAATGGTTTTGGAATTGGCAACAAGTGCACCGGGGATCATACTCTTATCCTTAGTCTCAATTACTGAATTTTGTAGTAAGCAAGACTAGAGAACCCTCTGAATCGGTGTCTTAAGATTCACAAGAATCCACTTTAAATATCACATGTATACATAAAAGTAGCAGGAAGAGGATGGGGACAGTGTGGCCCTGATGCCTGACTGTATAGTGTATAATAATTGTCTTTACACTACTAACTTAAATTCTCTCTTAAGCCGCGGCTTATACCAGAATCCAAATGAAATTTAGGCTTATAGGATTAGTCCGAAGTCGGGGTGTGGCTTATATGAGGGATGTGGCTATTACAAGAGAATCTACGGTAGCTGTCTTTGTGACAACCAATGGTCATGATGCATTAATGTGTTAAAAGCCTGTGGGTATTAAAGGGTGATAGGAAGATGCTAGGCACACTTGTGGTAGATTGCCCTATTCTGATGTGAGAAGGCAAATTCACAGCAATGGCAATAATGGGGCCTGTATCTTAGTGAAGAACCATAATTTAACACCGGGTCTGTTCTTATGATTTATTTGTCCTAACAAAAATTTAATCTTGACTGATTGCAATCAATGTAGGTTTAGCAGGGTTCCCACAAAGTCCCCAGACTCAAATTCCATGACATTTTCATGACTTTCCATGACAAAAATCTAAATTTTTCATGACATTTTTAACTATATTTGGACATAATTGGAGTTGACCTCTTGGCAAAATTCCTGCAAGTGAAGTGGAGAAACGTCCACTCCAATGGATTTTTGCCATAAATATTCAGTTTTCCCATCTTCCCTGATTTTCCATGACTCAAGAAGAAATTTTCAGAAATTCCATGACATTCCATGACTTTCCCTGACAACTTTTAAATCCATGATATTCCATGACTTTCCATGATGCGTGGGAACCCTATTTAGGTTGAACTTATGGTCTGCATTCAATTTTCACCTTCTGTATTCACTCATCTAATTTGTTAATTAACTAACTTTTTTCCTGGGGTAAAAGATTTTCTTTTCAAATGAAATATTGAAGTGGATTTTCTCTTTAAAGCTTTGAACGATGCATCCTGGGGCCTTAGACTCGGTAAAGACTGTAATGCAGTAGTAGTTATTGTCTGAGTGCCAGTAAATCTGATGTACAGTCTGTGGAGCTATATACAAATAAGTGAATATGCTAGGGACTTTCAGGCTGGCAAGTCTGTGTAATCTTGTGCATTTCATTACTTCTGCTCTCCTTAATCAATTATGTTCTTGAGTTAACCAATAACAAAATAAAGGAGTTCCTCCAAGGACCATAATCATTCAATGGTTAAAATCAGGTCATGCTGGTGTCAGCCAGTCACTTACTGGTCGACCAGTCACTTGTGCAATACATATTTATCAGCAATTTACTCAAAATCTGCCAGCACTTAGTCACCATCTTTCAGCATTTAGACATTATACAGAGGTAGACACTGACTTTTCCAGCCATAGCCCCCCCCCCCCCAATGAATTCACACCATAACTTAGCAAGGATGGCTAGATTCCTGCTGATTTTCTCTTTCCAATGATATATAATACACCTATATTTATGGATCAACCTTTATAGAAGTCACTCTATGGAATTCTGTGGGCCATTCAGCGCCCACAGGGAGGTAATTCTTGACAAAACTACAGGCCCACAGCCTAAACTGCAGGCCATTGGCTCTGGGGAAAGCATTAGTGTCTACCCTTGTTATATGTCAGTTCTTAGTATTTGTCAGTGATTTACATGATACACTCCCTATGTTGCAGACCCTGGACCATCTGTGATGTATATCACAGGTTCAATCTGTTATATCAAATGTTATTTCATGTAATATATCAATGTGGTTCCCTTGCCAATATTTGATATAAGATAGTGTGTTTAACATGGTAGGTTGTAAAATCACCCTACTCTCCGAACAAAGTATGCCCCCCTATCTCGTGACTTTATTTCCCTACAAACCTAGGAATTCTAGATAATTATTTCACTGATGAGTATATAATATTGAAACTGCAACAAAGAACTAGACCTACCATTTATCTATACCAACAAAAATAAATGTGTATGATAATAGCCTCTGACCTACTGACCTAATTAATTTCAAAGTATTATCCTCATATGAAACACAATGTTGTAGGGTGGTTCAATGATAGATAGTTGCCATATTCAATTAAAATGCCATTCAGGATTTGATGAATTAATTTCAAGAATAAAAAATAATTGAATTACTTTTTTTCTTCAAACTCATATTTTGCAAAATACTTTATTTTTTATTTTATTACACCTGGCATATCTGTAATCCTGACATTCTAAGCTTTAATTTGGTATATACCATATTTTGTTTTTTGATGGTGATTGGTACATCTTGAAAAGCAGCTCCTAGTTCAGCCATGCTGCAGCAGTATAAGCCGCACCTTATATGCGGGGTAATAGGGTATGGTGGCCGTACCAGGTAGGGTTAGGTACATGTGAATAATAGACCATAGATCTATGATCCATCTGCACAGCTTTCTTACATGGTATGTTCCCAGCAAATTGAGGTGAGTCATCGTCAACCTGTGTGAAGTGGCTCACACATGTTGTTAGATGGAACACGACGTCGTTATAGCACAAGATCACCAGGAATAGCAATTGCTATGCCACGTGAGTCTAACACACAGTGGCGAAAGATGACGAAATGAGTTATCACTCAAAAAGGAGTCACCATTGATGACCAATCATGGCGACAGATGACGACAATTTGCTGGGAATTGAGTCAGAATCCGAGAATAGATCGGGCAAATATAGTAACACGCACAACGTGATCGTCTTAGAAAAGCCTGAAAGGGAGAAAATGAATTTCATCTTTATAAGTTTAAATCTCATGGAATTAATGTGTCTATGTATATAGTACACCAATTTATGTGGGGTTTTGCAAACATGTAGGCCTACCCCAAATATCCAAAGATTAGATTGAAGGTGAATCAGGGAATATACAATATACCGCTCCGTGTTTGATATCATGCTCGATATTAATGTTACCTTCTCAAATAAGGGTTCAGGTAGAATACCCTTGGTATGTTCCTGTTGCTTTGTGCCAACCTCGGCGTTATAGCCTACATGTACCGTGTAATTACAGACCGTGATGCCTTTTGGTATAGGGGGCATGTTTAATAGGTGCATTTCTAGTAACTATTGCTTTTTACCCATCTAGGTCATATTGGTTCAGTACCTGTTCAAGGGAAGACGTTTAAGCCTTTTGTTGCTCACAAGTGGACATTCAAGTATGGTGCTAAAAAAGGGGGATTTGAGTAGGTACCTAGTTGGGAGAAGTCAGTCAGTATAGTATACTATAGTGTGTGTGACATGAGTAGGTACCTGATAGTGCAGCTCTCTCTGTTTTAAACAAGACAGGTGACTTTTCAGACTAATGTGGTGAGTGCAAGTTGAATGGTGAAGCAGAGTGTCACTTCTTTTGAAAAGAGGGTACCTACTGACAGCTCTTTTTACCATAGGAGCAACACGCTCCAAGCCAAGTAACGCTGCAATGGAAGTTTTTTTTACATTGGTCAAAAAGTTGCTTATTATGGAAAGTCAGAATCTAATAAAGCCTTAAACAAAAACATAGGAGAGTTAAGGTTTTTTTTCTTAAGCATCAAATGGTGCTGTTTGTTTGTAACCAAAATAGATGTAGCTGATGGGATAAGAAAACAGGGCAATGGGCAATTGAAAGCACCCCAGAGGACGACAATGGTAGGGCTTTATATGAATGGACCTTCTAAATTTATTTCCCATAACCAAGTTCCTTGAACCGGAACCCTGTTTGCTCTGACTTGGGGTCACACAAATGGGGCATACTGGGTGGCGCTATATTATACTATGGGTCCGGCTAGGTTTATGGCTAGAGTTCCAACTTTCAGTACTTTTCTACCAACTATATCTTTTCACTCTCTAAATATTTCTTTTGATACCTCGCACTAAGAGCTCCAGATACAGTCCATTTCTGAATATCTGGTGAAACATGCTTATTCAGATATATGATAATGACAGTTCTAGTATGCATTATTATACATGTACCTGTTCCAATACTCATTAATATGATTTATAATAGGGGTCCGAATAATTTCTAATTCTAACTCTTTGAAACATTGGGCTGCACTATCATAACACAATCAACGCTAATGCCTTTGCACTTACCGCTACTAATCCATTACAATACAGTTTTATGCTTTCCCTCTAGTGTCTGATATAACCAATGTGCAAGTACCATAGACCACATAGACAGTGTCTGGGAGACATACCATGAAGACATGGAAACATTGAGTGCCCCCCTGTGCCGACCGACTGGGCATTGTCGCGGCAAATGGTTCTCTCCGGGTTGTGACATCATCTCCCCTTTCTCTCCCTCCGCGTCCCAACTAGGACGTCGCCGTGCCCGTGGCGCCTCTGGAGGCGACTCCTGTTGACGTATAGAGTAGACAGTCATAGTGCACAGAGAACTATTGACTATCTTGCAATATCTGTGGGCAATCGACAACTTTGGAAACGATGGTTATTTTGTTATGCAGTTGGTCGTTACATAAAACCTATAGTATAGTCCACTTGGTCTCTGTTGCGCGATTGAACCATACATTTCCTATATAGACTTCTGCGACAGAGGCCTAGTGGAGGCAATGAAATAAGGCCACGAGGCGAAGAGCAGGAACTATCATATCAACACTTGCATCAGTAAAACTCTAGGTTCACATATGAGAAATAGCAATTTTTCTTTATATATAAGAGAGAATTGTGGTCCATGAGCAAATCTGATATTCTTACTTAGATTGACACAATCAGCAATGTACATTCACATTGGGCACAAATAGCCATCACCAGTAGCTGACGTGCCGTAAAACACTAACTAACTAACTGTACATTCACATTCACGATGTATTGCATTGGTCATGTTTTCGTGGACGTATTCTATTTAAGCCCCGAGGTACTGTGTGACGGTGACGGTACGTCCTTGCCGTCCATGCCCACGTACCTACATAACACAACGCCCCAGGGCCGTCCCCAACTAGAGGGACAAACAGACGATTAGGCAGTTGGCAGAGGAGACAACCTCAGCTGGGGTGGGCTAAGTACAAAATGTCGTCTGCACAATCTGAATAACCCCATGATGCCACATGATCCTGATTTATGTAGGATGTGAGGCTCGTCCATTCATATACCATCATCTCTGTCTGTGTGCTCATCTCTTGTAGGTCATTCTTTGCATGTTTACCCAAAAGTCAATATGTGCTTGCTGACGAACTGGGGTAAGTGAGTCGGCCAAGTGAGTCCACAATCTGTCATATGCTACATGCATTTAATGCACAAAGTTTGGGGAAAAAATATGCAATTTACAAGGGTAATTGCCCAACCAGGCCACGGTCGTTATGGCACCATGTCATTTCAGCCTCTTTCATTATAGGATGTAGCTTTATAATTATCATTACCAATAAAAGGTGCCCCTGGGCCTTCAATCCTTTACTGGCTGATAATGATTTTCAGGAAACACTACTTCTTTGCTCACAACAGTCATGGTTCTGTTAACATAGCTGGATGTATGATAAATACATAGTCAATATCAATAACATAGGCACTGGGTATCAGTATAGCTTTGATCAGGAGGCCTGTAAGCTGCAGAGACGGTGATGTGTCCAATGTCATGAGGGGGTCCTGAGCTGACTTGGCACATCTTTAAGTAGAAGGTGAAAGGTTTGATGTGTCCTGTAAAGTGACAAGAGGTACGCGATGATATTTGTCCACAATGCCAGCATCCTTACCACTTACCACATGTGAGAATGTGCATGGGAACGTTCAACAATTATGTCACTGTTATTTAGGCATTTTTCAGGACCCACACATCCCCTTGTCAGTGTTTTTGTATTGAACATATAGAGGAACCCAAAGACCCCCCTCCCTCCCCACCCCCTAAGCAGTGACGTAATTGTTGAACGTTCCCCATGGTAATATATCAGTGGTCCTGTATATATGTGTGTCCACAGGCGAAAAAGAAATCCTTCTATAGATTCCCAACTCGCAGTGAGTCACTCCTAAATGAGGGCCCAGATATTTTCTGTTTCATATTCACTATCTTTTAGGAATGGAGCCAATGTGTGTAAAGTTGTATGCTTACATGTGTATCATCATCCTTAGAGATGAACTGATCCCTGAAGTTAAATATTTGAGTAACTCGAAATTGGATTCTTTTTACAATCTATAACATTGTGTGTATTGTGCTTATAATTTCAAAACTAGACAGCTCTAGATTAGATTAGATATCCCTCTTGGGGTAGTTTTCACCATGGGTACTCAATAATGTGGGTGGTTTTCTAAAGAATTTGAATGAAGGTTGATTTAATTTGCCTTCACAAAATATCCGATGGCCGAGGAAGGTCGCACAGCGGGCATTCACTTGGATGCATTCTTCAGCCTCTCTGCATTCCAAAACAAAGTTAGACTGGCTACATGCCCAGAATCGCATGGCCGTGTAATGCTCCCATGTTAATTCTTCACAAACCCTTATTTTACTTAGGAATAGAGCAGGAATAACTATTGCTACAATATGAAATTTATATCTAGATAAGGAGCAGTTGCAATGATACGTTGTAAAACAACTTGTTGTAAACATATTATGTACTTCTAGTACTCCTATATTTCTGTTAGTTTAATAGTAAGTGAATTTTAGTTACTTAACATATCATGCATAATACAGGGGGCCCATTGATCCTATGTAAATGAGAAAATGTCAGAGATGACAACATTCATTAACATATATGAGACATTTACATGTAAAAACATTAAAAGGTCCCAAAACCAGGTCCTTGCAGCAATACATACCAGGCACTTTTACAGTCAATGAGAATTTATGAATATCCGTATGTGTGTGCAATTCTACATGGTGGCAAGGACCGGCCGCTGTTGGAGGTGACCCCGTGTCACTTGTCCCTCAAGTTAGGGGTGCTACCGGAAAGTGAGCTTCCGTACAGTTTGTTATTGTTTGAGTCAAACTGAGTGTTCTTACACCCATATCTGATAGTGTAGGCAGCAGATACTGTGCGGCCGGAGGGGCAGGGTTACAGTATGGGGTACCTTTAGGGTTCATTTATAAATGTACATGTTTAAATGGTGTTATCCATACTATATAAAATGAGGAAATAAAGATACCGAAATGAAAATAATTTCAAGATTGCATGGATGAGAGGAGAACATGATATATGATCATGTCTGAGTAGGGAACGTTCAATAAAATTAGAATATTTCACTGATTTTTTGGGCCTTTTCAGGGCCCCCTCCCCATCTTATGTTATTGTTTGTCTATGGTATCCCATGGTTTCCCACCCACCCCCCCCCTTGGAAGAGACACAATTCCATTTTCTTATGTTTGTTTACATAGCGAGGTACATAGTTGTTCAATATCCATGCTTCTCGTGAAATATGGAAAGTTCATCCGAGTGAATAAATCATCTTCATTTCTTGATTGCTTTTATATCAAAACGCATATAGTAAAACATATTTTATTTGACTTAATAATAAGCATCAATGTGTGTATTGTCGGTAACAAGGGGAAAGTATGGTTCCGGGAGTGGTCTGTTTTATATGTCCCTCTAACTTTGTCCACATGACACTAAACACACAAAACCATCACTTAAACATATATACATAGCAGGACCTATGGGCTGCTTAACCCTTGTGACACTCAACTAAACAATGCTTAAATCACGTAAAACAACATCAAAAACTATGCACTCATTACATAAAACAACTAAAAGAGAAAATGAAATGCTTAAATCACAAAGTGTATGTGCATGTGGTTGAAGAGGTGGGATATGATATGTAAAGTAATAGCTTCCAGACGCTTTATGTAACTTCTATCATAATTCAGAGAGTACACGTGCTCTACAGCGTTATCTTAGGACGCTGTCACATTTGGAGCTCATTGAACGCATAGCACCGTAAAATCCGTGTCTGTCCTCGTACATCACATGCCCCCCCCCCCCATTCCCTCGTCCCCCTCACCTTACCCCTCCCCCCAAACACAGACATACACACACTGTCCCTCTCCTCCAGCTCTCGGGTAAAGTTTACATGTTATTCTACAAGGGGCTACATGCTGAGCATGTGACCGGTACTGGAGAGCGCATATGTCCGGGAATGATGTTAATGAGCTGAACTGAGCTCCCACCGTGGATGGGGATGCAGATAGTAGTGGGGTTGTCTGTGCATGTATTTAGGATGGGTCAGGGAGGGGTAGGGTGGGGGTAGGGTGGGTGGGGAGCAGGAGCAGGGGGCACGGTCAGTAGGATTGTATGCTAAGTAGCTCGGGATCGACGATCGAGGCACAGTCATTTGAGAGCGATGGGGATCCACAGGGAATGGGGCATAGGGTCAGGGGAAGCCTGCGGGTGGCTGATGGAGGGAAATATGGAATGGGATTTGGGGGTCGGGCGAGGACTTACCATGGAAATGGGGATTGGGTTCACATGGATTTTGTATGAAGGAAAAAAGGGATGAGTGAAGTATTGAGAAAAAGGGATGGGATGATGGGGGCATGGACACACGTGATTGGGCGTGGAAGAGGCAGGAAATCTTCGGGAAACTCAGACCAAATTTGTAATCAAAGTAGTACTAAGGATGTTAAGAATTGGGAAATCTCATGTTTGTCAGATGGGAAGAATTGACATGAGTGAGCTGCTAGGATGTCAGGAGCGTGTTGCTCCTATGGTAAAAAGAGCTGTCAGTAGGTACCCTCTTTTTAAAAGAAGTCACGCTCTGCTTCACCATTCAACTTGCACTCACCACATTAGTCTGAAAAGTCACCTGCCTTGTTTAAAACAGAGAGAGAGATGCACTATCAGGTACCTACTCATGTCACACACTTTATAGTATATTATACTGACTGACTTCTCCCAACTAGGTACCTACTCAAATCCCCTTTTTGAGCACCATACTTGAATGTCCACTTGTGAGCAATAAAAGGGACAAGTTATAGCTACATGAAAAGAAAGGACTGGGAACAAGGGCATTTTTAGCCAGCTCTTCCTTTTACTATAGGAGCAACACCCTCCAGTAGTGTAGGAAAAATGGCCGAGAGGGTTGAGGGTATATTGAGTAGACAGACCTGCTCTTCATCATGTTATTGTAAACTGGAGCCTTGGGTAACACATCACACCAGGCCTCGGGATGAGCCGACTCGCATGTCCAGGAATCCCACCGTCAATGGAAATCCAATCGCACGAGTAACTTAGCTCCCCCCCCCCCACCTTCACCTCCCACAGACCCATCACATATACAGATCTGATACAGAATGTAGACTTGGTCCAACTCTCAGAAACCAGACAGTGCTACTGCTCAGGATGACATCTATAGTTCTCTCCAAGATTTACGATGTATACAATGCCATCCAGCTCCCTGTGGAGTAGCCTGCGATACCCGTGCATTCCACCAAAGTTCATGGCTACCAATTTGGAGTGTTTAATGAAGCCTATGGGTTTGTGTGTCAGAGATCTATTTAGCGATGACAGCCAATGACAAGGCCAGGCGGGCAGGGTTTCCCTCATGGGCGAATGGGAGAGTGAAGGGGCTGGAAGGGGAACTATAGGCGTTATGTATACCTTGAGTTTTTTCTTGTGATCTATTATAACTAGAAAATGGACAGCGAGTTTTTCCATGACCTTTGATACATTCATATGAATGTTCCTGCACTTTGGGATGCAGGGAAGTTATAAATGTTACAAAGTCACAGAATTATAATCATAACCAGCTAACAGCTATGCCTCCAATGAATCATGCAGCCTATTTAAATAACATTAATGCCATGATACATGAATCCTAATAGTATTACCGTAATTGTTATGGATTCATTAAAACCTATATAAAGACACTATTCTATAGAGGGCCAAAACTAGTAACTCTTGTGTTAGTTTGGTAAGCTGGCGGGGGGGGGGAGGGGAGCAAGGAGCCTCTGCACTTGGCACCATGGCAGTAGGGGGTCAGGCCCAGCAGGAAAAGATGACGATACCGCTGCTGCGACACAATACACTATCATTCTAAGGCCTGCCCTGTCGGCTACACACATGTGTAAAAGAGTGACTTTGAGCCTGCTGACAACCACTTGTTGATACAGACATCGTCCCTGGCCCGGGCTGCGTGGGAGTGTAGAAAAACTGACTAGCCCTCCAGTTTACCCTATATGCTCCTATGTTCCAGAAAGCACACATACGACCTCTCTAGTGAATACGTCACGCACCAACGCATGTATGTAACGTCATGCATGCATGTCTTACGGGACGCCAGCAGCGTCGTCACCACAGCTGACTGATTTCGCTGGTGACAAGCGGTCCCTTCCGTGACATTCACCGAGAGGGCACCGCATGCCAGCAGCCTACAGAGGACGCGGTTCGGATGTCGTCTGCTGCGGAGGGCGCTGGTGCTAGCACTATTCCTACCATTCCTGGATCCCACTATACCAGGAGGATCAGCGCTACTGTCTCCATCCACTGAATACCTACCAACCCGTGACTGCATGGGGTGTTTGTGGACTGGAAACTAACTGCATAATATAGACGCACCCCTTGGGAAACTTCCTTTGCCCCCCCTCCCCTTCGCCCCTTCGCCATAGGCCTCTGGAAGACGCGACGTTGCTCTCTGGAGTCTAAGGAAATGGGGGCAGGAGTAATAGGTTAGAAACCCACATTCCGCCCTGGAGGATCAAGTCAGATCAACAGGTGCGTGAATGGCCAGGGCTCGAGACCTTGTGGGTGAATAGATGCCGAGTACGCACCGTGAGAGCTGTGTGGACCTTAATACACTCTGTGACTTACAGGTGTCGGGAGGAGAGTCCTGCTGATACAGTGGCGATTGGATGCTTACTAAATGTGACCAGCAAAAGGAGGTGTAAGGTGACAAGAACAGATTGGGTGAGATAAAGATATCTTAAGAGGAGGAGGAGGAGGAGGCCAACAGTGTGAGTAACCCATCTCTAAGTGTGCACTATAATGACACACTGGTTGTGTGCACTACGTGTGTAGCAATGTAAAGTCATCTCTGCTTCATGTACATGCCTGCTAGGGTGGGAGGGAGGTACATGTAGTATGATGCAGTAACAGGAGGAGTGCTAGTAAATGTACTACATGTAGTAGTAGTGGCAACCCTGGAGGTGTAGTGGAGTACTGGTGGCGACGGTGGCTGAGGGGGTGATGTACTACATGACGTGCAGGCACCTGTTCCTCTATGGTCGGCGCTGATAACCTGGTCAATGATCACCATCGATACGGCCTATAAGTAGCGAGCACTGACGGCCCGACTGGCACTATTAGGGAGCCGACAGGAGGAGGAAACAGGCTTACCACTCCATTACCATTATTAATACTGCTCCCAACCACTATAAACTATTGCTACTATTCACTGGTGGTCACTGGGTCTTTACCCACCACCACAAACAGTGCCACTACGCGACTGGCTCCGTTCCTCCAGTATACACACAGCTTGTACTTCCACCTTTAATTGGGGAGAGGTCTTTACCTCTTCCACATCCTGAAGGAGCAACCCTGGAGGACAGTTCCCGGAGTTTGTGACCGCCGTCATTCTATGGTTATATTGGTGAGGTGGCATAGCCGGACTACCAGGGCGGATGTGGTTGGCTACCATGTAGAACTAAAGGTCTAAACAGGAACTCTATTATCTATACACTCTGAAACACATGTTGTTTTAAATTCTGCATCATTAGCGCATTAAGCCATGCCTACCTAGGCACAGGAGGTATGTGATAACACCACCAGTACAACAGACACCTGGGGACCCGCATACCAAGGCCATTCTCCAGCAGACACTGGGCCAAGAGGAAGAGCCGTGAATGAATAAGCATCTTTATTGGCACTTATCACGGACGCGGGGGCCGGGGACACATTTATTATAGGCAGGTCGCCGGTGGTGGTTAACCTTTTTATAGACACACGTCATTTTGATCTCGCATGCAGGGCTAGTCAGTCACTAGGCCGCATGACATGCTGAACAGGCTGGACGAACATACACGAATTGTGTCGACCATTTCCTCACTGCCGACACACTGATGGCACGTGAGACCACATACCATTGGACCCGCAGCAGTAGCCTCCAATGCCCCAGCCCTAAATGCCTCCTTTCCCCTCTTCTATTGACCCCGACCTCCACTGACCTGACTGGGATATGACTCGGCAGTAGGCAGTGGACATTTTTGTTGTATGTACACTGGGTGTGGAAAGCGTTGTGTATATACCACAGATTCTCTTAGCATCAATTTGTGTCACACAAGACCGCATGGCATCCCTCTGCTGTTATTATCACTACTAGAATCAACAGACTCCAGCAGGGGGGGCTCCTGTGGCTATCATAACAACTATAGGCGCCCAGCTCCAGGACAGGGTTGACCTTACTGGTTTGTGGGGTTTAGGACCTATTATAACACTCCAGGATCCAGCCTCAGTCAGGGGGACCTCTGGTGGACCGACCTCTTCCCCACTGTCCCATTCTGGGGCATGGAAGACTTCTTGCCTCTGAGTTCAAGTCTGGAACGCGAACGCTGGACGCTACAGCGCCTTAACTCGTCTGGTGAGGAAGACTTCAGTGAAGAATCTGGAGACGAGATGAGGAGCTACTCACCTTCCGGCAGTTGGAGCAGCTCGGCCACAGAGAGCATGGCGGCCGACAGCATGGACGATGAGCTCTACCTGGACTACCTCTTCTCTGCCGGCCTGGCCGACTCTATAGCCAAAAACCAAAACCAGCCAGAGGCCTGCACAACTCATGTGGAAGAATACCATGGCATGGAAGAGTATCATGACATGGACCAGAAGGCGGGCATCGTAGAGATCGCGCCGCTCATCAACCACGACACACCGCCGCCCGAGGCTGACGCCACACCGATGATGTTCGATCATTACTCGGAGACTTTCTTCGGACATGTCGGGGACAAGGACGTGAGTCTGGAATCAGCCGACTCACCACCCCTGTCTGACTATGACTGTGACGAGCTGCTCGAGGCCGCCATTGACGGTGACGAGGAGAAGTGTGACTTAGTGGTGCTTGGGGTGGGACTGGAGCACCTAATGCAGCAGACTTGTGCTGATATGGCACTGGGACTGACTGCAGAGGATCTCATGCAGCAACCACAACAGGGTAATAATACTACAACCACACAGCATCAGCTGTGTGACCTCCAGCAGCATCAGCACCAGCAGCAGCACCTGGCTGCTGACCCCAACACAAGGCGGCCCCTTAGGGGGAAGCCTGCAGGACACCATGCCCTGGGTGGTATGGCCACCAAGGGAGGCGCCTCATTGAGCACCTTTGAGCAGCATCTCCAGGCCATCACCCACAACTACGCGCGGGTACCGTCTCCAGGGGCATCTGGAGGCGCGGCTACAGGTGCCCCCATGCCAGGGTACCAGCAGCAACAGCAGCACTATGTGAATGGACATGCCGCACCCCACACAAACAATGCCCCCGGCTCATTCTGTCAGCAACCAGACATGATGAGTTTAATGGGCGACCAGCACATCACCGACCAACACAGTCTTATCAAACAGAACCTCACCTTCAGCGACACCCTCATCGACGCCGCCGCTTCCGGGGTACCACCCAACATGGCCGCACATCCGGCCGCAGGCGACCACGCAGGCGTGCATGCCGCGCTACCCTTCCACCATCCTCAACAACTTCAACAACATCATCAACAACAGCAACATCACTCCCCGACGCATCCCCACCAGATGTCCTTCGCGTCTTCTGGCGGAAGTGCGCATGCAGGTGCGCAGTACCCCCCAGGGATGGCAGTCATTAAGACAGGTGAGAAGATGGAGGAGAAGATCCACTACTGCACCTACCCTGGCTGTAATAAGGTTTACAGTAAGAGCTCTCACCTTAAAGCTCACCTAAGGAGACACACTGGAGAGAAACCCTTCGCCTGTACCTGGCCAGGTTGTGGCTGGAGGTTCTCCAGGTCCGATGAACTAGCGCGACACAAGCGGTCGCACTCTGGGGTGAAACCCTACCAATGTAAACTGTGTGACAAACGGTTCTCCCGGTCAGACCACCTGTCAAAGCACCTCAAGGTACATCGCAAAAGGTGAGCATTGCTTATGGCACCTTTTCTTTATTTCAAACTCTCTTTTTTTTTGTTAGAATGGTACATGCATATTGCATTTTCAATACCTGTATCTACATATCTTCGCATGTTCCCCAACAAACGCATTCATGGTGGCATATATTTCTTGTACAATAAATGACTAGTGCTACTGTACAACAAAAGGATACACAGACGTACGCAATTCTTGCAATCAAAATACATATGTATCCATCAGCATTAAAACGTTAGTAAACATACATATGATTTATACCTTTGAAACATTATGCCTTTGATGAAATGCTCATGAACATAATTTCTATAGGGGTCTAGCGCATTCCTAGTGATAAGAAAATTCGCCAGGTGGCTCATGTAGTCGGGGGCTAAACCTACAGTTAGCCTCTTTGTATCGTTTATTTTGATGGTCTCATCCTCATGTACTATCTGTAGATATTCTATAAAATTTATATCCATGGTTAGCAAAAGCCTTCAACTTTTACAATATAAGCAAAGTATAAATCTAATACTTTAGATACAAGAGAAAAACAACTTTAAGATTTCAATAAAAGACCACATGTCACCTACATTGAGTACACCCAGGCTATTGTCTCATTATCAAGCTAATCCTCTTCCCTCACACCTAAAACAATGGGGAGGTACTTAGGGTGATTAAGATAAAGGTCAGGGTGAAGCTTATCTCCCCTATCAGTCTTATCAGTGACCATTGTTCTGTGGTGGATGAGAGTGAAGATAAGAGATTACCCAGAATTCCCTGACAGAATCCAAGATGGCGTCGGGACTAAGAACAAAAATGGCGACCTCCATACAGGGATGGCTATGTGCCCTATACCATTAAGCTACCGCATGCATAGCTAAAGGCTAAGATAATTGAAGGCTATGATGTTTATGGATATCCCTTGCCAACCCCACCCACCCACCCATGTACACACTACCATATATAACCATGGAGGTCTATCTCTATGATATAACTGTACAATCCCATTACCTGAAGGGTGAGCCTAAATTCCTGGTAACAATTCGTGTGTGACATACCTATATATAAGTAGAGATACCTGTATGATTCACTTATTGACTCACTTCCTCTGCCAAGACGAGAGCTTTTCAAACATTGGGACACTTTTACTAGCCAACAAATGACCTCACCTTAACCTCCCTGACCTTGAACCCACACACTTTTATGTCCCATATATCCCTCTGTTATGTTTACTATGACACTGCCTATATCCATTTGACCCCAATCTGCCTTTTTTCAATATTTATATTGGCCAGACATATAATGTGATGATAAGTGATTAAATGGAGTACATGTAGTATCGTATAGTTTATGCATCTACAATGATATCATGACTTATGTTACACAACAAGTCATGTTTCTATCATCTTCTGTGGAGCGAGTCGTTTGTCCCAACCAGCATCATACATTACAAATCCATTATTCATTTCATTGAATTTCACTTCACATGATACATCAAGGTTAATCGCCTTGTATGATATCACCTCTGAAGCTGATACAATACTAGTATAAAGTTGCACGTTATATGCTGGATGTATATTGTGTATATGTAACTAATGTCCCCAATGTATGCTCTAGATATCAAAGAATGCAATATATAGGGTTGATGAATGACAGTCTCTGCAAAACTGAGGCCACACATGTCATCATGCCTTGTTGTTAAATGACCCAGAACTTGTACACTAGTTCATCATTACAGCAGTGCTGTCTAGTACGGCCAGTACACCTATATATCATCTCACCATTAACAATCCCAGTCAGTTGAACAACTGCCAGACAAGGAACATGTCTAATAAGCTCCCCTAAAAGCATGTCACACTCTAGATAGTAGTGAAGACATTATATGATCTGGTGAAATGGCAAGTTGGAGTTATGTCTAAGCATGTATGAATAAGGAAGGTGATGCTGGGATTCCCACGCCTCTGGGACAGAAGGATGCTACCCAAACTATAGGGCAAATTCTGTTTCATAGCTCTGTCCCACATACACGTGGAGGAAAAATAACTTCTAACAAAAGCATATGATATGAAGAACATATGATGGGAGCGTGTCTGTCTAGGGATAAAAGTAGATCAGGGGTGCGTCTGCAGCCAAAAATACCCCCAAATACCAAACCTAAAAACTATCTGATCCCCATGACGCATCTGCACCCCTACCCAATGGGAAAAAGGGAAAACATGTGTGTGTGTGAAAGTTGGTTTTGGCCTTCCCAGAGGGTCCATACGGCCAGCTGGTATGCCCTTTATGTCTTTAGTTCCCATGAATGGCATGAGTGCGATTATGTAGAGAGCCAAGTCAATAGAGGACCATGAGTCATGAGAATTTAGGCCGGGCCAATACCCTGTTAAGTAATGATAGTACATTGCTGGGAGATGTAACGGGAGTTGGGCAGTTAGAACCTGATCACACTGGGACCGTAACGAAGAGATCTCATTACCTTCTGTATACTATAGTGCTGGTGATTGGAATAGGGTCAGCCCGTGAAGGAATAAAAAGGGACTGGGCCTACAGTCATGCATATAACTTAATAATTTGACATCCCTTTTATATATATATATATATATATATATATATATATATATATATATATATATATATATACCACAAGAGGCATTATCCGGGTACAATACCTTTTACTTGAATACATATCCTAATATAGCCCCTACTGACCCACTATTGACCCTCTGTGAGACTCTGAAAGACTGTTTGTTATCATTCGAATTCCTCATGACCCCAGTTACCCCACACCCTGCTGCATCTAACCAACATGTGTCCTTGCTTGACTTCCTCCATAGTATATAGCCACCACAGAAAATCAGCCTGCTTGGACATACATTCCCATATACCCAATATCCAACATCCTTACCCCATTCATGGACATGCTAGTACTGTATAGGGCATGGACATGGGGGACACAGGGTCCTGCCCTAAATCCTACTAACCTTTTGGCAATTGATCACTTGTATGTGATCTTAGTAAGTTTGTAACAGAAAGGAATTTCCCTTTTCATGGAGTACTCTTCTAGGTTTGGCAGAGGGATTGTCATTATTGTACATGGCCTCACACCGGTACCAGTGATAGAACTAGGTCTATTATGTTTACTTCCATGGTCTGGGAGAAAACCACTAGTGTGAGTCATCTCTGGCACCTAGCGTTTGTGAGTAAAAAGAAGTTTTTTCCACTGGTTGCTGTAGTGCTTATTTGTAGGCAGGTACTTCGCGTAGTAATCTTCCCCAGAAAATGGGGACCATCATCCCCATACACGAGAGAGGTATTCCCTAGAATCTCGACCGGGCGGGGCTGGGAGAATACTAGATACCTTGCTAAATATATATATATATATATATATATATATATATATATATATATATATAGCAGCACCTTTGAGATGTTGCGCACTTTCTTTTGAAAGCTATATCTTGCATACCTCGAGCACAACTCGAAAGCTTCAAAGAATGTATAACTTGACTTTATATTTCTGACCACTGAAAATGAAAGTGGGCCAATTAGTCAAAATGAATTACGATTTTATTAGCACAGCATGAATGTTCCATATATATCCAGATTGAGCGATGAAAGCGCAAACATACAGGCAATGTTTTCAAGTATAAATGTAGCATCAAGCCTAGTTACGTATGTACTTTGTGCTTCGTTTCATGCTTGTGGAAAGATAGGTCACACATCCCTAGTTCTGGGAGCCAGTCCAGCGTCATGTCCTTCTCATGGCACATCTTTTAGAAAACATACCTCCCTATGAATGTGGGGCAACCTCAAAGGCTTCCAACTCTCCCTGCAGGCATTCTCAATCACATTCCAAGTTACTGTCTTGCAATGTTTCAACTTATAGCTAACCACTCAGTAGTCTTGCCCCTTTTCTTGTTAGTGTATCTTAATGTCCTTCCAAAATAAGTCCCCTTCAGACTTTCACTTCTCTGAAAGAATGAAAGAAATTGAAAAAAGGAAGATATCCTTTTTTCATCGTGTTTATTATTTTTTGGTGGTATCTTTTGAAAGAAAAAAGTATTAACATCATTCCAACCTTATTTCCTAAACACACATCAGCACAGACCACTCACAGGCAGCAGTGAGTCTAATGCATTGCAAAGAAATCGGTGGACACGTGGACTTCCCGACATCATAGTCTCCACCAGCGACCAGTGCCCAAGGCTAACGCGAATTAACATGCATGTGTAATTTGCAGTCCTTCGCCTCCAGCCATGCTCTTTCCCTTCTTTTCCACAGTTTGGCCAGCATAATTCCTGTCCTCTTTCTCCCCAGTCGGACGCCTTTCTGCACTTCGCTACTCATGCATAATTATTCTTGTATGGGCTATGAACAAAAGAGGAAGCTCTCTGTTCATCACCAGTGCGCATGTGTCAACCATAATGTCGTTCTCTATTGATCATGCCGCTAACGGCATTTGCATTTTCCATTAATTCCCTTATGCCTTTGCCTTGTTTTCATTTAACGTGTTTCCGGTATTGCTCCTTTACTTCCGGTCATTTATTTAAGTTTTGTTTTTGCTTTATATTTTTAGGCAACTACGGGAATCGGCGCGTGCTGCGGGACTAAACGCCGCCAGCTTACTTCTACGGTAATGGTGCCATGTTTCCTGGAAAATCAACTTACACGTTACATGGCATATAGCCACTTCACAGACAGACTTACATTCACATGCGGCATGCAATTCTAAGTCATGCATGTACCAACATGCATGCTTTTTCATCATGACAGTCATTTATTACATAGAGTATATGCTAATACAAGTTTAGTGTGTAAATAGTATAGCTAGGCTTTCATTGTTGTTTTATGTGCAATCGGTTATTGTTGTATTGTTTATGTTGTTATAAACTTGTTATCATGAAGATTATGAATATGCGAGGAACAGAACAAAACAGTCTGGGATATGGTGCAGTGAATTATCTTTATAATTATATGATTTGAACGTCTTTGGAACAAAAAGAGCATTTATGAACAAAATTAAGATGGCATTTACCCTCTAAGAAGTTCAACCTGATATGAAATAGAACGAGGACTTCCAATTGTGGTAAATTATTTTGAATTTGTGTATGATATTTGTGTTTATATTGACCCTCCCCTGACCCCTTTTCTTTTAAGCAATTTTGGTATACCCTGGTATACTCTTATATTTTGGCTGGGCTTGTGCAATACTAACTTACCCGTCGAATTTTGGTGTTGGATATTATGTTGTTCACTCTTCCTCTTACTCCCCTATTATATAGACCCCCCCCCAAACACCCCCCCCCCTTTATCGTCTAAGAGAACGTAGATAGTTGAACAATTTTGTATTTTCTGTTATGTGCCACAAGAGTGCCTTTAATAGTGACCCTATGCCAAGCTGGGCAGTGAATGCCATGCTTTTTATATCTGTTTTGGCGAGCATTGTCTGTAAGAACCAGGAAATCGAAATAGGAATTTTTATATCTGTTTTGGCGAGCATTGTCTGTAAGAACCAGGAAATCTAAATAGGAATTTTTAGGTCAGACCGTATTGTGTACTATCAGGGAGAGCTTTGCCAGTAATGTTATTTGTGTGCTATGTGGACAGTCAAGAGATGTCCAAATCCTCACAGGAATGTCTAGCCAGGGCCAACCTGTGTCGGCTTTGTTATTTCCCAGGGTGGGGGTCTTATCGAACAGAACGTCTATTATAAACGACACATCAATTCTTTAATCAACATTAAAGCTTAGTTCAAAGAACAGAGCTTCATACCATAATGTATATAATTCCTCGAAATAGGGGTCAGCTTAACTAAAATCGATCAATAGCGTTTGATCTAAAACACCAATCCTATGAAAAGCAATTGATCAAGGGACTCCTTCTCTGTTTTTTTTCTCTATCACAGAAAAGTAACTGTAAACATATATGAGCAATAAGTGCCTTAATTCACTGCACCCCAAAAAAGTACGAACCCTGCAGGATTTACTGACGACAGGCGTCGGCCTGGGTTGGAGTAAGTGCAATGGCCCAAGGTCATCGCCTGCTTACCCATGGAGCTACTGTACCAGGCTGTGTGTGACATATCAGGAAAATGGCAAAAGGGAGGAGGGGGTTAATGAAAACGCCAACAGTGCCTTGTAGATCTATAGCTGCACAGCTATAGGCTGCCACCGTTCTAACGTTATAATATAGCAGCAGACATGGTCTATTCATGACCCCTCCCTCTCTTGTATATGTATATATAATATCCAGTCAAACACCCTTATAAGGAGCCTGCAATCATTGATGTTACCCATTTTCAGGCTAGTAGAGTGAACTGTTTTATCTTTACTGATTTATGAATGTAGCCAACAGAAATCACCTTAATAGATTCAGAAAGCTGTGATATTATTGTGTTTATGATGAACTCAACATGAAACTTGATTCATTGATTTATGATGCCGTGTATTAATTAATATCATGGAGTCAGTGCATTGTACATAAAATGTACATACCATACATAGATAGATATTATACTCATATAGATCATCACCAAATTGTGTATTAATCACCAAATCAACCTAACAATCACTGTGTGCCTATCTTTGAGTGAAAGAAGAGATTCTACTTGCCAAAAGTTGAAGTCATAAGAGTGACTTGCGGTGTTTTGTGCAAGAGTTGAGGTGCATTTTGTAAATAGTCAATCAGTCACAGAGAATTTGAATGATAGGACATATATTATATCCTGTGTGCATGGCGCATTCTTATGATCCAAATGATCGAACACGGCCATAACAGTGTTAACGTCGTAGGCAGCAGTTTTACAATCAGTAGCAAAGGTTCTATTGTACATGTGAGGAGAAATTATTTACAGTTATTTTGTATAAAGATATATCACAGAATGTTGCAGGGCAATTTGTTAACCCGTAGAATGTTGATCACACTTAATTATTGATTTTGAAAACACGACCGGAAGTGCCTGCATGAACTGAAAATGAATAAAATGAGAATTCAAAAAGAAATGTGATACAGATTTTCTCTTTTTCCTTCTGTTAGGAAGATGAGCGTCTATTTAGTACTTTACTACTGAAACAATATTATAGTCAGTTAAATAGATGAGTCTTGGGTACTTATATTAAAACGCATAGTCAAAGGCGATTTAAGCAAGGACTGTTTGTTCCTGATGGCAGTCTATTTGCATCCACCCCATATACATGTATCATGAAGCCGCATCTTAAATAGAAATGATTGTATATTAGAATTAAAGTACCATAATTATATCGTTCCAGAAGACGATTAAACCCCGATTGACGCACATACGCTGTGGGTATCTATGCACTGTCGTCACTCTATTAATGGATAATAATCATCAAATTATCATAGATTATAATCACTATCGATATCAAGTAATTTCTATTCTTTTTCATAAATATAGGGACAAAGTATAAATGAAGTGCCCTAAATGATGAAGGTGGGTTTGGCTTGTCACTAGGTGTAGTCCGTGTACACTGGATATATGAGTTATTGTCACAGGTGAAGAATGACGCTTTTATGGGGTTATACACATACAGGTAAGTGTGTACGATAAGCGGATGTGCCCCACGCTGATAATCCTCGCTAATCTATATATCCCCACAGGAATTATCTCTAGACTGAGGACTCACCGACACCATTTTTATGGTATCTACCTGTAGATACCACTGCCCGCTCAATGAGATGTGCCTATACACTACCAGCCCCACCTATATGGCAGTGGCTGTATTGTATGGAGTGTGGTACGTGACTATGGGGTTCCAACAAGTAGGTGAGATGCCAAGTAGGCCTATATAGTTCTGTGTAATGTCAGAGTGGTTGAAATGAGCCTTGCCTGGCACCCAGTGGCACTTCAGGGCAAAAGGGAAGGCCATTCCCATATACATGGCACATACAGTCTTTGCGGTCTTTAACAACTAAGCAACGATGAAATCTCTATTTAGATTACCAGCCGAGGTAAATTAAGTAAAGGATCCATGATTCATGATTTTTACAGTATATCTATCTGCATCCCCCTCCCAATTCGCAGCAGGAAATAGCAGTAGACTCCCAGCGTGAAAACATAATGTCGCGTTATAAGTCACAATTCAGAATAGGTGGCAGGGTGTTACATGGTACCCCTTGGTGGAAGGATCTGGGGCAGTGGTGTAACATTTATACCATTATATAAGTCACCTCTCAGTGTCTGCATCCTTTCATAGTTGAGCAGAACGCCCAAACTCTCCATCAACTCACTATCAACTCGCTATCAATCCGCCACCACACACCCTCACATACTACCTCAAAGTGCAACAGTCCTTTATGTAAAAGGGCCTTGGGAGAAACTCTAGAAAAAAAACAACTAAATTGTTCTTTCAAGGTACTATCTACGAACAAGACAGGTTCTGCCATTTCCATTTAGAGTAACCTGTTTTTATTGTACTTGTACTGATATATATATATATATATATATATATATATATATATATATATATATATATATATATATATATATTATATATATATATATGTTATCATCATCATCATCATCATCATCATCATCATCATCATCATCATCATCATCATTATTATTATTATTATTATTATTATTATTATTATTATTATTATTATTATCATCATCATCAACCACTTGCAAGTTAAAGGACATCTATCAGATAGTACATTTTGTCTCATCTGGCTATTCAATATTACCGTATGTCTAAAACCCCATTAGTCCATCATAAGAATATCGTAGCTCTTGAAAAAAAATAGAAATGTTGATGTCTCATTATGCTTTTCTGTGATACATGTACATACAACCTTAAGCTTGCATTGGGTGTTGGATGGGCGATTCCGATGTCCTCTATCGACTTTCACATACCCACATTTGATATTTCACAGCATGTGGGGTATAACCATTCTTTCATGTCCAAAAATAGTCGTCTATTTCATGCCCTGACTACTCCAGCCCCATTATCTATTTCAAGATTCAGCCAGATTAATTACCAAGGGAAACTCCCTCTCCTTCTCCTTCTGATCTGCATGGGAGTGGTAGACTCGGTCCCCTTGGGATTTCCCTTGAATCTTCAGGCGAAGTACCGAGATAGTAAACTGTGGTTTATTTAACCCCTTTCTCTAATCGTCCTTAATCAACAATGTATTAAGTTAATTATCCTGGCAGGTAACCAGATTATCCTTCGATGGTGAGCACCGTTTACAGTAGTAACATTTATGCATTATGGTATTAGAATTATGATTGTGCTCATATCATAATCTTCTAATTAGGAAAGCTTCGAGGAAATACTCATCCACGTCATTCAAAACATGATTTCTTAAAGAAATAATTGGACCGTTCACTTGGCCACTCGGTTATACCAAAATAGGTAATTAACCCATAATAAAGCGAAAGTATAGGCTAATATATAACCAAATATGCCTGTACAAAATATTTGGAGATTTACCTATGTCGCATCAAGAGATTGCCTACCGTTGTACAGTAGACCAAAGGCCTAGCCTGAATATATTGTTTTTCGGGTTGCCCTGAAAATGACAGTCCCTTTTGGAGAGTGGAGAGTGATAGAACCTGAGAAATGGGCCTAAACATGTATATGGCCATTTGTGCCCTACACGAAATTTGAGGGCTTTACCTATAACGGATCCAGATGTAAACTCCATCCGACATATAGGACAACAGCCTGTCTCCTTTGTAAATATCAGTAGCAAAGTTTTTTAAGTAGCAGGTGTTTTAAACCATGTGTACGATGTCACAGAAGTAGCTTTGAAGACGTCTGGAAGTCGGGTAGCCTGGAAGCCGGGTATTATATATCCACTAGGTGGATCCAGAACATAGCGTATGGTTTACAGCCTTGTGCGACACATCCCTGATCCACCTCATGGAGAATTATCCAAAATACTCAACCCTCATGGTACTTTCTATATTTTTCCATTTATTTAGTTGATGCTGCTATCACCAGAGTAACCCACTAACAGTTGTTGTGTGTGTAACCACTACTAAGCATAACACTATTTCGGAGGTGCTGTAAGTTTTTTCTCTTAATTTCCACCCTGGAGCAGACCTGTTGCAGGGTGGCAACGCAGTACCAGGTGCTTCTTATCACAACATGTCCAATCGGCACCATCATGTGGAAGGTACCCATACTCCAGGGTGTTAATACCAGCACAGTTATAGTACAGGAGCTAGACCACTTTACAACTGCCAATCAAAGGCATTTATTGTCACTATGGTTTTCTTATAGGTTTGTGTCTAGAATATCTGAAAATGTGAGGTGGACTTCTGAGATGAGTAGCTTAAGGTCAGGAGAGGCTCGTTAACATGATAACAAAGCAATATATTAGGCCCAATAGTAAAATCACTTAATCGCCTCTAGGTGTTGATTAAATCAACCTTTTCACACAATTCAAAACCTAGAATATATTACTCAATGAGGCCTATTCAGAACACTTGTTTTAAGTGACCTTGGTCAAGGTCATGTAAATCTAGGTCAAATGATGAAAAATGGCTTAAAATGGGACTCAGACTTCATTCCAAATGCTGTATTACCCTCAAATATGTTGAGATGTGTACATGTACCATTTTAGGTTTTCAGGTAGTCATATATTGAGGCTCTGTGAAAATATAAGTTGGAACTATATCTGGATGAAATTAGGGTCATGACAGGCTCATTAACATGATAATGAGTCAATATATAAAGCCCAATAGAAAATCACATAATCACCTCTAGATTTGGAATAAATCAATCTTTTCACACATTTCAAAAACCTAGAATATACTACTGAATGAGGCCCATTCAGAACACTTATCTTAAGTGACCTTGGTTAAGGTCAAGGTCATGTAAATCTAGGTCAAATGATGAAAAATGTCTTAAAATGGGATTCAGACTTCATTCCAAATGCTGTATCACCCCAAATATGCAGATAGGTGCCATTTTAGGTTTTCATGTATATGGGCTCTTTGAAAATATAAGCTGAAAAGCATTCGCTGAAACTATATTTGGATGACCTTGGAAACCCTCAAGATGAGAAAAGCGATGTACAAAGAGCATTTTCATTCATAACATTACTTCAATCAAGTTACATATCTTATAACCACATGCTCTACAGCTTATTCAGGGCAATTTAGAAGAAAGGTTTTTGTTGACCCTGGGCAAGGTCAAGGTCAACTAGTTCAAGGTCAAGTGATGGACAATGGCATAACATCTTAAAACTTGTCCTGTCTTTGAAAAATTTGGCTCTGTATAAAAATAGCTGCATTTTTAAGTGATGTTTAAGTGATATTTAACATCACTATGTAAATGATGGTGGCTTTGCTGCTCAGATTGGGCCTGAAAATCCATTTGGCAGGATTCCTCTTGACCAGACCATAGAGGAAACAGTGAATAAAGACACTCAGACTGCAGGTGGTACTAAGGGGTTCTGCCTCAAGCCTTCAATAGTAGAGAAGTACTATTTAACTGATGATTATTGTAGCACCTGCATGCGCAACATCAGAAAAATGGTTCAGACGTCATCTGGAGAATGCAAACATGTAGACCTCCAAGAGTCCAGAATACAGAAAGATAAAAAAAAAGATGTCCAGTCTATGGTTGCCATCTTGGAAAGTAGTTGGATCAACCCATTTGGAACAGACAGTGAGCTTGTGTCATTGTCTACAGGCGCTGCAGCACCCCTAATGGCGAGGAGAGACTTGCTGTCTGCAAATCCCCATGGAGAAAATGCTTACAATGCCTTCAATGACAAGAGACTTTGTATAAATCCCCCTGAAGAAAGGTTCCATGACAGGCTTCCATAATTGAAGCTTAAAACTTTCATTGACATGAAAAAGAAGAAAAAAGTCACTATTTCTAATAAGTAGGTTGTTCTCAAGGCTGATTGTTAGCTGTTCAACCATTTGGCATTAGTGGCTGAAAGAAGACAACTTGTTCTGTAGGAGGTCCTGCCACACCTATTCCCTTGTCACTGGCAAACTGGAGGTTTCAGGACAACTGACAAGCTAAACTAGCTCGGTATCTAGAAAAGAGAGTTGCACCACATTAAAATATTACCCAATCTTCAGCATGTGCCATTGATGCTATGAGTATTGTGTGCAAGAAAAATGGCAAGAACCATACATTTGGAGAAGTTGCAAACACCCTGTTTAACTCAATGCTTCTAACAGGTTCACAAAGTGATTGCACTGATATTATGTTTGACACCTATTGGGACACATCAATCAAGAACCCAACATGTGAGACAAGAATGACTGGAGAACAAGTGCAAATAAATAATATCACAACAGGACAAAATGTACAGCACTGGCAGAAAGTTCTTGAGTTCTTCCAGCAAAAGAGCGCTTATTGACTTCTTTGTAGAGGAGTGGCAAAGTTCAAAATATCTACAAAAGCTGTCATACTAAGTGATGTACCTGGCATACAAGGACATCTGCTTGCAGATGACAGGAGAAGGATAAAAGCAGTGTGGCATACTCTCAAGAAGAGGCAAACACCCGCTTGATTCTTCATGCCAGTCATGCCTCACGAGACCATGAAGTAGTAAGCATAGCATCTGATGACACTGATGTACTCATTCTAGCCCTTGACCACCGTAGCTCACTCCCATCCAATGTGGCGAGCAAAATTCTGTAAGACTCATTGACGTCCAGAAAATTGCATCAAGCCTAGGAGAACAAGCCTGCACATCACTCATAGGGATGCATTCATTCACAGGATGTGATTCTGAGTGTGAGAATTATGATGAAGGAAATACAGCAGTAGTGGTAGCAGTTCTGATGATGAGGAGAGTGATGTTGATTAGATTTATCCTCGTCAACAATAAACCTGAGAATTATTTCAAATTATCTGACCCAAATATTATTTTATCTTTTAAGAGATGGAATTGGGATGGAAACCTGAAGTAAAGTAAAACAACTTTCCCTTACTGTACATCTTAATGAAGAGAAATCAGCTTAGTAATCTTAGATTGGAATAAGTGCGAACCCTATTTTGAGTCATTTTGCATCATTTGACCTAGATTTACATGACCTTGACCTTGACCAAGGTCACTTTTTTGAATGGGCCTCATTGAGTAGTATATAGGTTTTTGAAATGTATGAAAAGGTTGATTTAATCCAAATCTAGAGGTGATTATGTGATTTTCTATTTGGCTCTATATATTGCCTGGTTGTTAACGAGCCTGCCCTGACCTTAAGGTCATCCAGATATAGTCCAAACTCATATTTTCATATAGCCTAAATATATGGCTACCTGAAAACCTAAAATGGTACATATCTAAGCATATTTGGGGTGATACAGCATTTGGAATGAAGTCTGAAACCCATTTTAAGCCATTTTTCATCATTTGACCTAGATTTACATGGCCTTGACATAGACCAAGTTCACCTACTGCAAGTTTTCTGAATGGGCCTCATTGAGTAGTATATTCTAGGTTTTTGAAATGTGTGAAAAGCTTGATTTATTCGAAATCTAGAGGTGATTATGTGATTTTCTATTGTTGGGCTCTATATATATTTACTCATTATTATGTTAATGAGCCTGTCATGACCCTAAAGTAATCCAGATATAGTTCAAACATATATTTTCACAGAGCCCGAATATATGACTTCCTGAAAACCTAAAATGGTACATATCTAAGCATATTTGAGGGTAATACAGCATTTGGAATGAAGTCTGAATCCCATTTTAAGCCATTTTTCATCATTTGACCTAGATTTACTTGACCCTGACCTTGACCAAGGTCACTTAAAACAAGTTTTCTGAATGGGCCTCATTGAGTAGTATATTCTAGGTTTTTAAAATGTGTGAAAAGCTTGATTTATTTCAAATCTAGAGGTGATTATGTGATTTTCTATTATTGGGCTCTATATATATTTACTCATTATTATGTTAATGAGCCTGTCATGACCCTAAAGTAATCCAGATATAGTTCCAACTCATATTTTCACAGAGCCCGAAAATATGACTACCTGAAAACCTAAAATGGTACATATCTAAGCATATTTCAGGGTAATACAGCATTTGGAATGAAGTCTGAATCCTATTTTAAGCCATTTTTCATCATTTGACCTAGATTTACTTGACCCTGACCTTGACCAAGGTCACTTAAAACAAGTGTTCTGAATAGGCCTTATTGAGCAGTATATTCTAGGTTTGTTGAATGTGTGAAAAGGTTGCTTTAATCTACACCTAGAGGTGATTAAGTGATTTTACTATTGGGTCCAATATATTACCTCGTTATCATGTTAACGAGCCTCTCCCGACCTTAAGCTACTCATCTTAAAAGTCCACCTCACATTTTCAGATACCCTAGACACATACCTATCAGAAAATCATAGTGACAATTAATGCCTATAAATGGCAGTCGTGACAATTTTTGAAGGTCTATCTCATGTACTATTAGTGGCACATGTAATGGCTGTTTAGTGTCAATGATGAGGGAGGGCGAATGTAAAGGGGAAAGAAGACATGGCGAGAGACTGTTGCGTATTGGACACGGCCTGTTTGGTAGAGGGAGTCTTTGTCGATGATAAAAAAAACAATCAATGCATCAGCAGGCAGGCTTAGTGAGGAGATGGCTTTTCTAATGTAGGTTAGCCATTTCTCATCTCCACCTTTTTGTGATCAGATACTGGTGAGAGGGATTGTGAATTAGTTTACACCTTGTTCGGGATATGTACAAAGCAACATTTCCTTTCAATAAAGCATCTGCATTAGCATTCATGAATTCTTGACTAGCAGCAGTGCTTATTTCAAATCATGTGAAATATATATATGGGATATTTGCAGAGGGCAAGTGAAGTGTGCTCTAAAATGCATGAAAGTTGAAACGCCAATGCGTTTTAAGGATAATTATCGAGAAAAGCTTTCAATGGACATTATCGTGAAAAATGTTACACTCCAAATAGACCTGTGAAAGTTAGTATTTCTGTTGTTTTAGTCTGTGAATCTGTCATTATTATGCCTGCAATAGTAACCTATACGTGTCTTACTTAATTTAGTCATATAGTCAACAGATTAGCCAAGCATTGAATTGTCTGAATTTGGGATGCAACCAACTGATTTTGGAGTTAATGGATTTATGATAATCTAATGACTAGCAGATCTTAGTCATAAAGCAAAAGGGGAGGGGGGTTCAGACAGATCTGGGTACAAGATGAGTATTGGTGTTAAAGCAGGCTAGGTCTATAGCAAGGCAGACTCTTAGAACTGGCAACAACCGACTGACACTTAAGTATTTGGCAACTAAGAGTAGGCCTAAAACTGGCAACTGGTAAATGGCCACCAACAACTGGTGCCTAGCCCTCAGAGTGGAAACAGGCTAACACCCATAACATCCGTCATGAATTATAAAGCTCTGGCAGCAAGGATTGGCTCAAATTGCCTCCTTCAAATGACAACTGACAAGCTTCTGATACCCATTGATATCACCCTGTGTGGAAGATTTGTGTAATGTCACCAGTTGCTGTAGCCACGGTTGGCAACTGCCAGTCATAAGTATACCAGTTTGTGGAATGTCGCTAGTTGCCAGTTGTTTGTTGCCAGTTGTAAATTGGTAAAAGTCTAGTCAATATACAGATAAGAACTTTGAGCAACTGCAAATAGAATACCTCAAAAGGTAACTGGCAACGTCAGCTCACAACTGACAACTTTCAATTTGATAACCTGAGCACTTTATCTGGGAAATGGCAACTCGCCACTAATAAGTGGCAAAATTTGACATATTAAACAGAGCTGTGCAAATAGGGGTTCCATGTATAGGCCTATTCATTTCGAAGAGATGGATAAGTTTGGGAAAGCAGACGGAAGTGTCCGATGCCAACACTGTTTACAAATCACACATCTCAGAGAATGCTGATATAATATAAAAATTAAATATAAAATGAATTTGGGCACGATACCGGAAGCCATTATAATCAAAATAAAAGTATGCTGAATAGTAATGTCAACATGTTTTAAAAAACTTCCAGTGCAAAAGGCTGGGTTGGTAAGGCAAGGCCGCTTTACACAATCTATGCCATAAACATGTGCTTTGTGACCTAGGGCAGTTCATGACTTATTCTTCCCCAATTAGCTAAAACGCACTAATTGCCCAATAATGTGTCTACATCCGGACAGGTCTGATTCTGCCAAAAACCAGGCCATGGGCACACAACAAGGCATTTACTGTAGTGACCCCTAATGAAGGAGAACAGTTTGTGTCTGTGTGGGGCGACGTTCTGTTATTATGAATGGGACGTGTGGTTGTGTGAATGGCAGTGGGGTATTGAGAGCAATGGCTTTGAATGGTGGTCTTGGAGCAAGACACTAAAATATTTTAGAAAAGCTTAATTGATTAACATGTGGCACTGATCATTTGGGCTTCAGACTAACCGATTCAAAAAGCCCCATCCCAAGCTCCTACTTCTGCCACAACAGAGCTTAATCCATTACATGTACTGAATTGACTGAAAGGGGATCACTGGAAGTTTATGAAATATCGTAATTCACCCTATCCCTTCTGTGTGTCTGGTACACATATGTATGAAAATACATCCATTCATGATTAATCGATTGATGTCTAATGTAGTTTTCTTGGCATGAATATTACCTACGCGGCTATAAATAACCCTGTTAAGAGGCAGTAGAACCACTTGGTAAGTGGGTTCGTGTCTACACTAGCTACTGTTGAATAACAACGATTGTGCTGTATATCTACGTGCCGGGCTGAGAGTGCAGGAGCCGCCCGGTGACAGAAATCAGAACACATCAGTTGTGCTATTTTCATGACAATTCTCACCCTAAATGCACCACTGTAACTGTAAATATTTTTTCAACTCATTTCTGACAACTATAGATACAGTAAAACTATTTATATGTCGTTTGAATTCCCATAGTGCCTAATAGCTAAGGGAAAATTTGACACCCACGATGTTTGTATAAAGTCTTGTGGAAAAATCAGCGGAGGGTCAGTATATATACGACATGTTTTTACCAATATTTTGTCTCTATAGTAAAGGCATTCTACACTAAATTGACATACTGTAATAGCAAGCACCGTGACATAAGGATTTTTTTTTTCTTTTCTTAGTGTCAATACATCAAACTGATATGATCCAGAGTTATTTGACATTATCAGTAGTAGAACCAAATCCTGGCATGTGGTAGCATGTGTCTTTAATGGTTTTTTTTTCTATTCTATAGCATATATATTCTCGCCTATAAGGCTTAACCCAAACTAGGGCCATTATTAAAGGGTACCATCCTCGCGTTAAAGCACGGTAACCACAAACGTTACCAAGGCGTCCATTATTATTATTATTATTATTATTATTATTATTATTATTATTATTATTATTATTATTATTATTATTATTATTATTATTATTATTATTATTATTATTATTATTATTATTATTATTATTATTATTATTATTATTATTATTGTAGTTGTTGTTGTTGTTGTTGTTGTTGTTGTTGTTATTATTATTATTATTATTATTATTATTATTATTATTATCATCATCATCAACCACTTGCAAGTTAAAGGACATCTATCAGATAGTACATTTTATTTCCATTCTAGAAAATTATACACCCTGATCTCAGAGTCAGAAACCTTTTTTTCAACTCTGGGCATAAGAGTATAATAAGAATCAAATCTATAACTGAAGCAGTAGTTTTCCCCAGTCCGCACTCTGATGAGAGGTCAATGATGGAAGGACATCATCAGATTCTGTTTGATACTCTATCATATATGTGCCACAACGATAAATTTAGGCTACAGTGTTGCTGATTATTAGAGGTATAATTTCACTACGCCTAGACTATAATTCTTTTAGTTCCTGTCTGATAATAGAAATGGAATCAGCTTGTTTTGGCTCCTCTGCCCAAATTGATCATGTAAAAGTGAATAGTATTCATAGCAGCTACATCTCTCATTGGCCTCTTGCTCAACTAGACTGGGTATGTGCTGGCAAACACTGCTTCCATTCAGATACTCTAGATGGCACCAGTGGCATCTGACCTGTTCAGTTCGAATGGAGTTATACAGTAAATGAAATAACTGTTCATGATTGCTTTTATTATGTGTATACCTCTGTGGGCAAGCAAGTCAATGTACTATATTAAACGATGGGCAAGTGTAGGACAAGTTGAGTAAATGGCATGCAAATAGAGCTATAAATAAATCATGAGTACAAAAGAAAATGTTGAAATTAATCATTTTTGAAAAAAGCACCATCTGAATAAATTGATGTTTCATATGAAATTGGTTGAAGTGGGCGTTATAGAGGTATGTTTTTAGTTTTGCGGTCCTTTCAAGATTTTTAAATATTTGGGGAAAAATCTCTTTTTGGAATAATTGAATGTTTTCCATGGCAAACAGAACTATTTTTGCAGAGCAAATGGAATGGTTACGGTTAAATACACAACGGGATTCCCATCAAAAACATTTTGATGCATATTTTTTCAGTGGTTTACCTATACCCGGTGGCCAACCCCAGTACTATACTAGGAAACCCATCGTTTTCCCTGATAGTCGAAAAATAGAAATCTTATGGCACCTTGAGAAACGTACCTCCATCAGGAGAAAAGAATGAAGTGGCATTCTTTAGTATGTGGTGGTCGGTTGTTACCTTCAACCACCGTCGATAGTTAAAGTATGGTCATCCAACCATATCAAGGTTACTCTAAAGATATTATTAGACACGCGCCAAGGCGCCCGGTTGTAAGACCAGTTCTAAGTTATTTCTGTCATGTCACATGGATCCCTCCACTCTACTATAAAAGGGGAGTCTGGTCGTCTCCCTGGGTTCAGTCCCGGACTGGCCACGCTAGTGTCCAGTTCTACTGATCCAGTGTTATGGCTTACTTCTCTCCCTATCGGCGCTTGCGCCTAAGGGAGAGCGATGTAATTTTACTTTAAGGTTTGTATTGACTATGGTCGATAATACACATGTTCTAACTCAACAGAGCTTGCTCTTAAGTACTTGTGATCGTTGATAGCCGAGGCTACTCTTGCACTATTAATCGACTGACGTCGAGACTTGTTTACTGGTGTATACAAGAGACAAATAAAGAACTAGCTGGAACCTGAGTAGTGTGTTATTGTTCTTCTTTGTACGAATACAATCGACTTGGGTTTGGGAAACACTGCAAGTATAACGAGACATCATAATGATGGGCCCGTGCTAATGTGCGCCCCTTCATCATTCATGTGCGTATGAAGTGCCTCTCCAACACTCAATGGGGAAATGTAGCATCTGTCATTTCCTGTGCAAGGTAGATATTATGCAATGGCGATTGCCAGTGTTTGCAACAGGCAATGGCCTCAGTTTTATTTATCAATCTTATTTTCTTTCTTTTTTATAACTCGGTATGTATAGAGTGTAAGTATCAGATGCCTTTTAAAAATCCAATAAGATAGTGGTTCTGCAGCGGTGCCGACGATGTTGGACTCAAAATTCGACCGAGATTTGGTGTTCAGTGGAGATTCCGGCTGATATTCAGGAGATACAAGCATTCAGCTGAAAAAGATAATGGGTTAAAAAAACCATGACAACATTCTTCATGCACGATCCACTACAATGTGAAAGAACAATTATGTTCGTAGATCTATAAAATGGGTAAACTATGAAATTGAAAGCTGACTCCGACTAAAGTTAGCCCCCCCCCCCGACCCCCTGAAAAAGGGCTTGGTATGACGCTTAACTAAGGGCCTCTCCCACATTGTCCAGTGGGCGCGACCATTGCTGAAGATGTTCCTGGAGAGATAAGGACTGATAACAGCCATCAAGATGTGTACTAATTGCACCCTAAGAATTCCACAGCAAATGGGGTGGATTATTTCATAGGTCTGAAATCGATCCCACCAGACCCATATAGGGAATTTGTGTACGCCCCCATAGACTAAATTTTCCTCGCTGTGGCCCCTAGATCACCCGTTCTGGACCCGCCCCTGAATACTTTAAAATCTTGCATATAAGCCGCGGCTGCTAGATCAAGCCTGTACAGCGCATGATATTTCTGAAGGCATTGCATTGAATTACATGGATCTATACGTGTTGAACATTAAATCTTTATTTGTTTGATTTTCTTCATTTTTTTATGCTCAGATATATCATACTGGTATCAATAACTAAAGGACTTCTGACGTTTCCACACACCATGTAATGGCGCTTTGGCCCACGGCAGTTTAAGCAAGATTCATAACGTTTGGAGGTCGACAACGTACCGGGGTATGGCAATATATCATCATCTTCTATACCTGTAACCGGGGGGGGGGCGAACCTTGGGACCTTGAGCTGTATAATCGGATCTTGCATTTCCATATTAATGAATCGTTCTTATGAGTATACGCCCCTTATTATGCGTCACTCAGCTGTCCTAATGTAGGACACTAGGATTTATTAGGATTTATACGTGGGATAATACCACTGGTGGTGCATTGTCTTAAACCCCCGCCTCCACCCCCACCCAGATGGCGTTCTTATGAATCGAAAGCATTGTTCCTGCTCCTAGTCTCCAATTGGCACCTGTGGTCTCCTGTCTGACATGATGCTGCTGGCCTAATGAGCTGTCCAGTGTCACAGCCAGGCGAGCTGCTCACACCAGTGTACTCCAGGCGCTGAGGAGCTGATGACCAGTCCCCGCACACTGCAAAACAGCCTAGGAGAGACATAGCACACAGCCCAATCATCTAGTCTTCACGATGGACACTCCAGGCCATGTACTCCTCAGCAGTCGCACTTTCCAGCTAGGTGAGCCAAAAGAGTTGATACATTCACTTCATATGCTTTAGTTAACCACGACAAGCTCTTTGACTTTGTCTAGAACCTAACCCCGAAAGCTCACCAGAACTATTCTGTTGATTTTAGACATGCAATTCTAAGTCAAAAGTATACCAAAGACCCAGTTGACTTTTGGTATCAGGGTAAAGATTCTTTGTCTTTTTACTTGTACTTGTCACGATCATTGGTCCCAGAGCAACAGATAGTCATGACAGGTCTACGTACCTTGAAAAAAAAAAGAAAAATGTTAGAATCTTCAAACGATTTGGTGTCGATTTATGTATGTCACTGTAGTCTCAGGCACCCATATACCCCACACACACCCAGAGAATTACAGTTATTTACATTCAGTGCAGATTATGTGCTCCAAACATCGTTGATTTATCGTAATACATTTGTACTCCAGTTTGCGCCTTATAGCATTTCCATGAAATAAGGGTGTGCCTTTAGCGTGGGGTATTATGTCAACGATATAAAAACCATAAGATAATAATGATGGCAGGGGAAAACAGCTGTTGGCTGTAGAGAAAGTCCCAACAGTCCATTGGGTCCCACGCCCCTTCGGCAGACTTTGGCCATATGATTCCTACAAAAAGGTCAGCCGATGGGGCCCAGTGGAGTATCGGCTTTAGACATTTCTTTTCCTTGGTGATCAAAGACTCTGATTGAATGGGAAATCTGGTTTAATTGGTCAAACAGTTATGTCTTAAAGGGAGTAGACACAATCTACTCAAACGGCACCTGGTGGGAAAATATGGAACTGCAAAATTTGACAATACTTACTCGTATTTCTAATTTATATAACATAACCCTTCTTTACCAACCCTTCAGATGTGATACATTGGCATTCTGCTCATTCTTATCACTGGATTTCATATTTCCTGTACCCATAGACTCCTATACTAAAGGAATAAGAAATAGTTTTAGTTTATTCAGGAAAATTTCATTTTGCTTCTGACCCCCTGCTTTTAGGTATGTATACATGAAGTTTGGTTAAGAAATTGCTCGAAGATTTTTTTCTATTGAATTAAATGTGGGCGGCCATAGCTAAGACTTCCAAACTTCTATACCATCTAGTGGAAAAAACAGACACCGTGACTTGTTACGTAAGCATCAAACTAACATCCCTAAATTGTTGGTCAATTTTGAACCAGCTGGATTGTATTTACTCCCTTTAACAACTATGCTCATCAAACCTCATATTCTGATATGACTTCTAAATTGTTCCTAAAGTCGGACACCCATTGCACCCCAGCTTGGACACATGTATATCAAGGTAAGATACATTTGAAATGAGCATAAAAAGAATGTCACAAAGAGAATCCATTTACTATATCCTCACTGCCTGTCATGGATATAAGATCTACAGGTATGTTTGGTTTACTCAGTACCTAACACCTATATTCAAACAGTCCCCCATCTGTCTCACATGGGTCATGTTCATTTGAGTCTGAAGGCTGATCTGTTACAGGTATGCAAAATGGACTATCTGAGAGTTTTCTGGAGGGGGTATTGTATTAGCTGGCATTCTTATGCTACCCGCCTTTATGATATACTTCACACAGAGCTCTCCAATCTGTCGACATGGATCTACTTGATGACATATTGTCCAAATGTAGGGTCATCTGTAGTAGGGGCTGTCTGACTGTAGGTGCATTTTGGTGCGTTAGCATATA
The DNA here is from genome assembly GCA_949317995.1 of Acholoe squamosa. Classification (NCBI taxonomy): domain Eukaryota; kingdom Metazoa; phylum Annelida; class Polychaeta; order Phyllodocida; family Polynoidae; genus Acholoe; species Acholoe squamosa. Next base: position 27,036,756 of record OX439035.1, on the reverse strand, counting down.
TATAGCTCATTTATTCATATATGAAGGAGATAATTAGCAAAGGTTCTTCATGGATATAAGTGGTCAAATACTATGTTTCCATTCATGCATTAGAACGTAGAATACACACAGTTTAAATGTACAAGATTTGAAGATTGGGTATGGTCACCTTTTGTATGGTCAGGAGCGTCCGAAATGGGTGCCTCTACCCTACAGTCTACAGACAGGTAAAATCTATCGTGCACATCGGCCTCTGTCACCCGATCAAGCTTTTATCTGTGACATTTGTGGTCGGGAGAGAGAGGTTTACATTCAAGAGATGGCAAATTAGGCTAGTTTGGAACCTTATAGATATGCTACCCCTTTGGACTCAAATCACATGATGCATTTCCCATCGCCTGGAGGGTCTTCACGAATTGAAATATGCCAGTCTATTTAGAAAAACATGCACGCTTTGAGTTGAAACCACGGTGCACGTTATTTGATGAGGAGACATTTCACAAGACAGAGCGTGCACGTTTTATTTTTGGTTTCCGTTTCCTTTTTGGCAAGACCCCCTTGATTTGTATACTCTCTTTAACAGTAGGCACTCTGAAGACACGCACCACTGCTCCCAAACAACCAGTCATGGGGAACAATGTGAAATTGGCTCCCATATGACAGGCTACCTGATGTCAGCCTTATGGTTTTCATCATTTCTCAGCTGTCATCAGAGATATCAGAACAGGTGATGGCTTCTTTTAAACCCCTTGGATAGAGCTACCTGCCAGTTATCATAAGGAAAAAACAATTCTATTTTGGGCTTAACAGCAATTTGTCAAACTTAAGGATACACTTTGTCCTCTGAGATCTTAGTGAGATATTTACCAGGCCTACATCTAAATGTGACAGGCGCAATCTCCACATCAAAAATATGATGTCTGTGATTTTTGATTCCCCTAGAACAATGCGCAGGGTATAGGATAGACCATGCCCAAGTACCACCACCTGTGGCTCGCTGAGAGGAATATCCTAGTGTTTAAAGCAATTTCTATCATTATTAGTCCAAACGATAGGTCTAATTAGGTACATTAACATTATCTTAGCTGCAATTACTAAGGGCATATATAACAAATAGAGTTCCCAGTGGGCACACAATGTTGCATCAACATTGACAACCAGTTGATGTTATGTTGATGGTGTTGATCAACCTGTTTTCAACACTTTTTCAATATTTGTATTTCAACGTTGTCAACCGTCACCATTTCAACATCCAGTCAACAGTTGACATATCAATGTCGAAATATTGTTGTCAACTCAACGTTGATTCAACATTGATTTGTCAATGTTGAATCAACAATATTGATTTCAATGTTGATACAATGTTGATTCAACGTTGATATGTCAACAAAACAACTGTCAACGTTGTTTCAACATTGTTGAAACAATGTTGAGTCAACATAGAAACACAAACATTGAATCAGCGCTGATGGTTAGATGTTGAATCACAGTTGATTTTGAGTATGTTGTTTCAACTTTCAATTTCAACTCTATTTCAACCCTAAATCAATGTTGATATGCAAACATTGCAAACGTTGTTTCAACGCTGAATCAACATTGATGTGCCCAGTGGGTTGCATTAGGTGATTCTATGGGCAGATAAGAAGCACGAGGCCGTAGGCCGAGTGCTTTTTATCTAGCCCATAGAATCACCTAGTCAGTTTTACTATAAAAATACAAACACCATAAAATACACAAAGAATATCACGGTTACAATGATACATATCATAGAGTTTGAGTTTGAAAATTTGTATTGGCTACAGATCAAATAGTTACAATTAGCTGTTCGTTCTAGCCAAGTAACAATAAGAAATAACCGAAAAAAAGACAATTTAAATGGTGTAGAGAGATATATAGCACACAAGGATATCACATCATACATGTATCATAGCCGACAGTTGTAAGGGCATCCAAACCGAAAAAACTTCTAAGAGTATTGACAGAGTCTGTGTACCATGTTTGCTCGCAGAGGTTCACAATGTGCAGATACATGTACCATTCAGCTAGAACAGGGCGTTGTGGTAGCATAGCTAGGGTATCTTTGACCTCTAAATGTTCCCTTCAGGCTCGATAGTGCAACAGTGTCAATGGACCATTCTGGGTATTATTCATTATTTTACACATTTATTAAATTCTTCGGCACACACGCTCAGGCCCTGCTCACAAGCTTACAGCTCATCCCCCCCAGTGTGTACAGTGAGCTGCCCTTACATCACCTATACCAAGATGTTATGAGAGCCGGACCCATTCCATTTCTGGGCACTGACTCACTGGGAGTGTCACAATACACCGACATACCTGTGGACGCGTTTCTAGGATGCAGGGAAATTCCACAATCTCCCTTCACCCTGATTGGTCCACATGTAAATAGAATCATTACCGGGTATGATGGCGCGTCAGATCTGACCAGATCCAACCAGATCTGACCTGCTCCTACCGGTACATTTCATCACCCTGTGAGCTGCTCACCTAGGTATATAAGACCCGGTGAGCAGCTCCCAGTCATCTATCTATTCTACTTCTATTATTCTACACACAACCTCCCTAGTATCTAGAACCTACGACAGGTTGAGTTACAAGCTTAGGGGCAGAGCCTGCACGCTGGTGAGTGTATCATTGTTACCACCTATATGTACACTCTTTTATCATGCAATAAACAAGGATCAAAGAACTTCTCTGGATTCAGTGTTCATTACAACATCGACTTGTAACGGTTCGTTGACAACAGTGTGCCAACCGCAGTGTGTCAACTGCATGGAGCAGTGGAATGAGATCTACAACTCTCCCTACCCCTTATTGCTAATACTGCATGCTAACACAGCATGCTAAGCCGTATCATACTGAACTTTAGGATAGAAAGTTATAGTATACTAAATTGATTTTTTTTTATTGAGATTTGAATTCTCTTATCGCTGGTTTTTTTTTTTTAAGTATCAATCTAGTATATACCAGCGTAATATATGCATGTGCAAAAAATGAAATGGCCCAACTATGCTTTTACGTTGTGTATATTAAGTAACCAAGAATCACAATTACGACAGCAATAGTACAGTAGACAATGAGAAATGATAAGACGTTGTTAGCAAACTTTGTTCTCATATGTACGAGCTTGATTTTAGGACAGGACAAAGTCCCATTTGGTGACTCCATAATATACTCGATAAACCAAAGCAATTAATATAGGTATACAGGTGTGGAGTTAGAGAAATACCTAAATACTTTGGTTCTATTATGTAGAACCCCAGGGGCCTATTACAAAAGGGACCCCCAAGGAGGCAATTCTGTTCCATAAAGGTCGAATCCCACATGGCGAAAAATGCCTGAAATATCTCTGCGATTTTGAATCTGTTGCGATTTTGGAGTCTACCCCAAACTCTCAAGGGAAGTGACTGCAACAGGAGGGTGTTGCTCCTATTGTAAAAAGAGCTGTGAGTATGTGCCCTCTTTTCTAAACAAGTCGTGCACTGCTTCACCCAAGTACTTGCACTCACTGCATTAGTCTGAAAAGTCACCTGCCTTGTTTAAAATAGAGAGAGCTGCACTACCAGGTACCTACTCATGTCACATGCTCTATATAGTATATTATACTGACTGACTTCTTCCAACTAGGTACCTACTCAAATCCCCCTTTTTTAGTACGGTACTTGAATGAACACTTGTGAGCAACAAAAGGGACAAGTTATAGCTAAATGTAAAGAAAGGACTGGAAACAAGGGCATTTTTAGCCAGCTCTTCCTTTTACTTTAGGAGCAACACTCTCCAGGGTACATAGAACACAAGGATACTGTTGTGCTTTATTGTGAAGCATTTGTGATTTATTGTGCTGGTGAATGGGTATTATCTGTGTCTGACATGTTTGATATCCCAAAATCGCAAGGATATAAAACCTAAGCACAGTCTGCAGTGGTACTTTGATATTGCACAATGCTCCTAGCACTGCTTGCGATTTAGGACACCAGGAAGGCCATAAAACCCAACTAACAAAATCGCAGAGATATTTGAGGCATTTTTCGCCATGTGGGATTCGACCTTAAGAAAGCACCATAGAAATCAATCCCCCTTCCTATTGTGTAATTAATAAGTATATGGACGTACATACTGTGGTTCTATCATGTAGCACCGCATGGGGTGTGTTACAAAAAGAACTCTCAAGGTCGGATCCCACTTGGCGAAAAGTGATATCTCTGCGAATTTTTAATCTCTTGCGAATTTGGGACCTTCCCTAAATTGCAAGGATATAACTGTAGTAGTGTGTATAGAACACAAGGGCACTGTTGCATTTATTCATGAACTTCTTGGGTTATTTTGCCTTTGTTGATGTTTATATCTCTGTGGATTATATATTTCCTGGCCTAAAATCGCAAAAAAAGCACTTGTGTTCTATTTACCCTACTGTAGTTATATCCTTGCGAATTTGGGGAAGGTACAAAATTCGCAAGAGATCCAAAATCGCAGAGATATTTGAGTCATTTTTCGCCAAGTGGGATTCGACCTTTTCAGTTCATTTATCTAACAAATTCTTAACTAGCTTTCCCTCGTGAGTAATTAATTTGTCATAACAAAACAATTTTTAGATCAGTGGCCTCTATATGTCTTTCATGGTTGTATAGATCCTGGCTTACAACGGATAATTAAGATACCCTGTAGAGTCTTGTCAAACATGAAACGGCATGTATAACAAATGAAATACACATTTTTGAATTGCCAAGGTCAATCTCGTCTGCTAAGGCAGTTAAGATGTGCACTAGTAGTTATAGTCACGGTTGGTTTCATGTATATTCAAGATGTGCTGGTATCAGTATCATCTAAATAAGTCACCGCGGTATATTGATTAATTTCATTTCTTATTCCATCCAAAGGGCAAATCTAATGGGTCAATTCTCATGTATGTTGGAAATCAATTACTTTGGTAGATACAAAGGGTCTGATCTGCTTACACTTAAATTGCTGGTCACGCCTAAGACATTGCTCGCCCCATATCTCACCATTGTTATTGTTGATGTAGGAGGGACCATTCGCCCAGAACGTTATAGGTGAGGCTCCACTACGCGATTTTTTGGTACATTCTCACATAATTCTATCCCTATAGTGCCTAAGGTATAGGTCGAATCCCACATGGCGAAAAATATCTCAAACATCTCTGCGATTTTGAATCTGTTGCGTTTGTGGGACCTACCTCAAATCCCCAAGGGTTATAAGTACAGCAGAGTGAATAGAACACAAGGACATTGGTGTGCTTTCTCATGCATTCTTTGGGACAGTTTGCCTTTGTTCATGTTTATATTGGGGGTATTCCACCGCAACCGATTCTTGGCCGATAGTCCATCTCCGGGTATCATCGGCCAAGAATCGGGTGCAGTGGAAGAGGTCGTGAAAAAAATCGGAGACCATCGGAATCACGTCGGGAACGCATCGGGAATGATCGCCGACGGTTTCACTTTGGACCCGATTTTTTCTGTTCAGACAGAAAAAATCAGCCAGGAATCGTTTCTATTTTTTGTCGGCCCGGCAATTTTAGTTTCCGGGGAAGGCGGTAGGGGGGCGTACACGTCGCCGATCACATGGAAATCACGTGACCTGGAGTTTGGCCGTACTAGAGGAAAACATCCAAGATGGCTCCACGGCGTGCAACTAAGCGCAAGACGCAAAGAAAACCCGTAAATACAACAAATGACGAGGGGAATGAGGGCCAACAGCCTGAGGATACCTCGAGGAAGGGACAGGGTACACGTTTCATGGCAAGAGGTAGGCCTAGGCTTGAAATAACAAAGGAAGATGAAGAATCTGCTCGACGTCTTCTCGACCGTACTACCAGTAGTAAATCTGGGGCAGTGGAGGAGTACAATGAAGACGACGACAATGATGAGCCCCAAGACCTCAGTTGCACACCTTCCTCCCGTTCCAGGGGAGGCTATTCTGACTCCAAAGGTCCCTACCCACTGGGCACATCAATGTTGATTCAGCGTTGAAACAACGTTTGCAATGTTTGCATATCAACATTGATTTAGGGTTGAAATAGAGTTGAAATTGAAAGTTGAAACAACATACTCAAAATCAACTGTGATTCAACATATAACCATCAGCGCTGATTCAATGTTTGTGTTTCTATGTTGACTCAACATTGTTTCAACAATGTTGAAACAACGTTGACAGTTGTTTTGTTGACATATCAACGTTGAATCAACATTGTATCAACATTGAAATCAATATTGTTGATTCAACATTGACAAATCAATGTTGAATCAACTTTGAGTTGACAACAATATTTCAACATTGATATGTCAACTGTTGACTGGATGTTGAAATGGTGACGGTTGACAACGTTGAAATACAAATATTGAAAAAGTGTTGAAAACAGGTTGATCAACACCATCAACATAACATCAACTGGTTGTCAATGTTGATGCAACATTGTGTGCCCACTGGGTACTCACGGCTAGGTATGGGTGGCAGCCGCCTAACCAAGAGAAAACTCATCCCCGATTACGATGAAAACAATGAAGATGAAGAGGAAGAAGGCAGTCCTCGTCCTGCCAAGTCTCTAAAGAGCCCCCCTACCTCTGCAGGTACAGAAATAATTATTGATCACGACGAGGATGATCCCTGGTATATGGACCCCGATTATGATTCACAGGAATTTTCTTTGGACAGAGAAGAAGAAGAAGAAGACGATCCCCTCCCTACCATAAAGCCACCCAAAAAGAAAAGACCTGTAGCCCCCACAAACTTCGACATGACTAAAAGAAACCAGGAGGGGGCCAAGGTCACCAAGGTCACTCCTAAGAAGACTGTGAGGGAGGTTACTCCTAAAAAGACTATAGGTCAGTTAAAGTCCAGACCAGCTGCCCCTGGAAGTGGCCGACAGTACTTCAAAGACAATGCGGTCTTGGAAAGGTTGTGTGAGCTATGGGAGGCTGTTCCATACCTGTATGACAAAAATCACAAGCTGTATAAGGACCCGACAGCAAGGTGGGCCGCCTTGGGAAAAATTGGCGACGACTTAGGGATACCAGGTAATTTATTCAAGATTTTCAAGAAAATATATCCTAGACCCACATATTTCAAATCGTCCTAGACAACAGAAAAAATCCAAGATAAAAAAGGGAGAAATAATTCTGATTAAAAACAGCTTTGTTTCATTTCTACTTGCTCTTGTATTTAAAACAAATCTGAATTAAAATGAAAATAAAAAAAATTCTATTTTTTTCAGCCTTCTTTGTGAACACAAGGATGAATTCGCTGAGGACAGACTATCAAAAAATAGTCTCAGGCAAGGTCAAGTCGGGCTCTTCTGCAGCAGACGGGAAGCTCCCATACAAGAAAGAGTTGATTAAGCGGCTTTGCTTCTTCTTGGATCCGTATTGCAAGAAGGAAGCAAGCATAACTAACTGCCTTTCTTGATTTTAGCCAATGATGCTCGGAATGGATTGAAAATCTAAAAAAATTATCCCAAATAAAATAATCCCCAACAAAAAATTATCCCAAATAAAATAATCCCCAACAAAAAAAAATCCCAAATAAAATAATCACAAAAAAATACCCCAATAAAAAATTTGATTATCTATTTGCCTGCTACCTTGATCAATTAATCAACCAACGACAATTATAAAGTAATGCATCTTGGATAATTTTTGCTTGCTATTACCCTGATTAATATACCAGCCTTCTCTGCTCATTTACTTTTCCCTCTTTCTTGTTTTTTCAAGCAAACCCAGGTAGAGGAGGAATCACCAGAACAGGAGTCCGACAACGAGGACCAGGACCAGGGCCGTAATGAGGAGGAAAACTTGGAGCCTGATGAAGGAGGGTTGGAGGAAGCTCATGTAATCCCAGATGAATACGAAGAAGAAGCTATTTCATCCAGGACGCGTAGTTCTCCCAACAAACAGAACATTGGTAAATCTAAGACCCCCCCCCCCTCTTCTGGCAAGGGCAAAGGTTCAGGTAAAAGCTCTACAAAAAAGCCAACTCCTGAGGCTACCACTAAACCCCCCCCCCCCCCCCAGAAGGGCTGGCAGCACAGGCAGTTCGACGGTACAGCGACCCTCATCCTCTGACGGCCGGAGGACATACAGGACAGATTACCTGCCTGACAAAGATAAATTCTATGCAAATAATGAGGAAGTTTCCAATGAATATTTCAGGAACAAGGAGCCTCAGCATCTCCGAGAGAAAAAAAAAAGACTGTCGCCGAGGTCCTTGAAAATCGAGAGCAATATTTTGAAAAGTGCACCAACTCTGTGGTAGAGCTGACCCAGCTTGCTGCAGCACGCCATGCTCAGCCCCCTCCACCTCCTCCTGTGACAGAACCTGAGACGGAGGACTCCCACTGGAGTAAGATGATCTTGTTCCAGTGTCAGAGAATGAACCAGAGAGTACGAGAAAAGTATAAGCTACACATGCACAGCTTGGCTTTAGACGCTGTGAATGGGGATTGGGTTCCATAAAAGACATAAAAAAACTGTTTTGCTCGTGACGAATTATCCCACATTTGTAGTTTAAAATGTTATATATCCCAGACATTTTTTATCTAGGATCCGAGCGATGATCTCAACCAATATTCTTACTGTTAAGTGCACTTGACTCAAAAGACTTGATATTACCTTTTGCTATATGTTCTGTTGTGGTGCATAAAAAACAATTTTTCATTTACCATATCTCATCAGGATATAAAGAACTATATCAGCAAGGACTGAAGACAAGGCTTCCATAACCTGCTTTGTACTTTCTTGTAGAAGGCGATTACCTCATGGAAAAGGAAAATATTTTTTTTTATTTCAAGGAGAAGTAAAAAGCCTTCTGGTTATCATGGGAACAGACTTGACGACTTTATTTCTAGTTTACTACATGGTTTTTATATCAAGTTAAAAGTTGCTTCGTCTGGAAGAGATCATAAAAGTTAAAAGTTCATCCACTGTGGTGTGTTCAATAAAAACAGGTTTCTACTTTTATAATTAACTCTTCCCTTCAATGACTTTGATAACATTTATATTCTCCATAACAGAAAACAATACATGTCGCTCATAAACCCAAAAGTCCTCATCACAGATTTGTTTGTCCCCAATAAAATTATCTTGGACTTTTTTTTGTCAGAGATTAGTCATCCTCCTCTTCCTCAACTTCTGCTACAGCCTCCATCCGCCTTTTGCGCATGTACTTGTCTTGCCATGGTACTTTACCGTGCCTGGAGTTGAACCAGCGGCACAGGCTTTCCAGCATGGCTTTCGCACTCTGAGGCATGTTCCTCCCATGGTGAGACCTGTCAAGTCCATCCAGGCCATGATCTTCATCCCGCCACTATCCAGGATGGACCTCGAGCTCTGGCCCTTCATAGTCAACGGATCCTGCTGGGATGTACTCTGATGGTGCTCGAGTGTGAAGGAAGTTGTGCAGGGAAACTGCTGCCAAGGTTACCGTTTTAACTCCCTTCGGTTCCATGTCCTGTGTACGCAGGAAGAGGCGGAATCTGGTAGCAAAAATTCCGAAAGCATTCTCAGACATGAGACGGCCCCGAGATACTCTGTAGTTGTACACTATCTGCTCATCTCCCTGGTCTTTTACCGCATACGGCTTCATGAGATTGGTTGCTAGTGAGAACGCATCATCCCCTACCATGAAGTAAGGTAGCAAGTCCCGCATGCCATTTATCTTAGACGCTGGTGGTATGTTCAGAGGGTTCGCTGGGTCATTAAGGTCAGCGTAGAGGGGCCCTTCCTTCCATATGCGGGAATCACCTGCCTTGCCTTCTGACCCTATGTCTACATATATGAACCGGTAGTAGGCGTCTACGACAGCCATTAACACTACACTAAAATACTTCTTGTAATTGTAGAAGGTGGTTCCACTCTTCCGGGGTTGGCGAATACGAATGTGCTTCCCGTCCACTGCCCCGATCATGTGAGGGACTTGCCACTCCTTCCAAAATCCATCTGCGATTTCCTTCCATTCCGCTTCTGTTTGTGGGACCTGGAGGGAGGAAAGGGAAGCTTATATAGAAGATGTAAATTATTTTATATGTTTCTTGTATATATCCCAGATTTTTTTGTAGCAGACAAGACCTTCGGCTAGGTGAAATCCAAGATTTTATAATTGAAACACTTGATACCCCATAGAAAAAGAAAACAAAGAAACAAACCTTCAAGAAATCTTTGAGAACAGCAGTCAGGGCAATGCAGGTGTCTCTTATTATAGGGTAGACTGTTGACCCCCCCACTAAATGACCGTGGTGTAGAGTTTGACTGCTGTCTCCTACAAAATAAAAAGGAAATTAAGTCAGGTGTCTCAGATAGTTAAAATCCCAATAAAAAAGAGGCTTTTTGAAATACACATTTCATCTTTTATATTCTACCTTTGTAACTTCACGGGATACTTTTTATATTTCATACATTTTATAGAAAATAAAACAAAAGCTCACCTAAAGCCAAATACCGTAGGGTTATGTCTAGGCGTTCCTCTGGCTTTATAGACTCTCTGAAGTTTGTGTCACGCCTGTATATCAGGGGGTAGACCTTGCTCAGGAGCTCTTTGTATTCTCCAGGGCCCATCCTCAGAGTGTGGCGAAACTCATTCACCTCGTCCATCTGAAATTATTTTATTATATTTTCATCTCTGATAAATTTTATCTTGGACAAATAAGGACTCACATCTGTTTTTTTATGACCACGAGCTGCTCTTCTCCTCTTGATCTCTTTAAAATAAGTGAAAACACCACCACCCCACTGAGCTCTACTCCTGTCAGGGGAACATGAAGCCACAGACCGGTACCCCTTGACTCCTACCCCCCCTAAGTAAACAAAGAAGACAGAGTACTACTTACTTCCAGTAGGTCCCTGTGCAGTTTAGTGAAGGTGTTTCGCTGCAGATTGTCTGTCCGGTCCTTCAAGTATGGAGCCACGTGGTACTTGTGCTTCCTCTTCTTGCCCTGAAGTATATCAGCATCTTCCTCATCCAGTTTCATGAGCATTAAAGTGGCGTGAGCGACCACGAGCACATCTGTGGGCTCCATCTTGGATTTGCTCAGTATGTAGGTCATGGTTGATACTATAGATCATCGCCGATGAAGAGGCCTCTGGTGGAAGAGGGTGGAACCATCCCCGATGACTGTCAGCGATGACAATCCGACAATTTTGTCCTCGGTGGAAGAGTGAAATTTTTGGTGATTTTGAGACCCGATTTTAACTGTCCCCGATAAAATTTGACTATCGGGCCGACAAAATTGTCAGCCCGACAGGCGCCCGACGACCGTCGCCGATAGCAAAAACCCACTATCGGGCCGACAATTCTGCCGGTTTTGGTGGAATACCCCCATATCACTGTGAAACATATATCCTCTTGCCTAAAATCGCAAAAGAATGCTTGTGTTCTATACACCCTGTTGTACTTATAACCCTGGCGAATTTGGGGTAAGTCCCATAAACTCGACAAATTCGATATCGCAGAGATGTTTGAGGTATTTTTCGCCATGTGGGATTCGACTTTCTAGGGTGTTGACATTCCTATATTGTAAACATGAGATTCAAAATTGTAAACATGAGATTTCAGGGGTTATTTTATGGGTGATCTCTCTCCTTGTGTGCCATATTTACCAACTAACCTGACCCTGCACACACTCTGTGATTGGGTGGGAGTTCAATATGTAAACATCAACACAGCAAAATATAAATAACAACACAGCAGTCACACAGATCACAGGGTCTTGTACTGTAAAAATCAAACCTGTCTGATATTGAGTTGCAGAGATTCATCAGTGTGAAAGTCTGCAATATTTACATTAGGTCAACTTGATTTAGTAAACAAAAACATCTTTTGACAACAAAAATGTGCCTGAGATTGTACACAAAGCCTTCCCCACATAAACAAAAGGCTCTCTCAATCTTCTGTTTACACCTTGAAATAATAACAAATACCACTCTATAATCTGTGTTTGTGTCTGCTTTTGTGAGAATAGCTCCGATTTTCGGCAAAAATCGCGTAGTGGAGCCTCACCTATATAGTTATAGCTCACATAGCCTTTATCAGCTGGGGGCCGCCATCAGCCCCCGATGGCACTATGACTAACACCTTCAGCCCCCGACTCCGCAGTATATGCCAGGGATGCCTCCCATTGGTCAATAATACAATAGCCATGTGCCGTATAGAGGTGGTGTCCATATGGCGATATTCCCAGAGCACTGGACGTGATATCAATGAAAACTGATGAACCAGTTTTCAACATTGATACAATGGGGGGGGGGCGGGGCACTTCAATTTCCTTTTTATGGGTGTGCAGCTGAGCCTGCGACAACCCTTAGCCTTGCGGGCATTCATTCGCAGGGTTTCTCTTCATATGCCTACCCTTGCTAGGGCACTTTTGACACAATAATCATAGATTTGGCTCAAAATATCTTGAATTTTTTATTGTTTGGGGAAAATTTGAATTTGGTTCATGCTATGTACATAGAAACTTTGCTGATCTTCATGAAAATTTCGAAATTCCCCACATAAATCCTGGTGTAAATTGGGGTATTTTGCTTAAAGTTGACCCTTGCTAGGGACATTTTGGTCAAAAGTAGACCCTTGCTAGGGACATTTAAGTCCAAGACTGGACCCTTGGTAGGGAGGTTTTGCTGAAAAAGTACCCTTGCCAGCCACCTTGCCAGCCACACATAATGTGTATGTCCAACATAATTATAAAGTGCTTCCCCCCCCCTCTCCGGGATAGTTAATGCCCACTAGAATGTAAGAACTGCAGCAACCAGTGCACGAGAAATCATCCTATTGGTAGTGCCAGGGTGCGAGCGAGCATAGTAGTGTTTGCTGTGGGACGAATCCCTCCCCCCACCACCACCACCACCAGCGTGAGTTTATCATGGGATTCATTTACTTGGGCTTCATCTGAATGCCCCAATAACAAACTTAGAAGCCTCCTAGGATGAACTCGAAAAGTGGATTATGTACATTAACGTAGAAAGTGTAATCTCGTCCTAACTACTATACACAAGTTAAACTAGAATTTTAAAATTCTGCTATTTGATAAAATATTAACATGTTATTAATAGGGACCTGTAAGGTCGAATCCCACTTGGCGAAAAATGGCTCAAAAATCTCTGCGATTTTGAATCTGTTGCGATTTCAGGGGCTATCCCAAATTCGCAAGGGGTATAGCTACATAATCCACTGTGGGACTCAGAATAAGTTGATCAATCCTTGCGCTTTATGGCCCCAACAAGGGCCATACAATGCAACAGACAAATTCGCAGAGATATTGAAGCCCTATTTCGCCATGTGGGATTCGACCTATAGCAGCCATAACGTAGCCCAAAGGACACGGTCGTGCCAGTATCGAAGAGGCTCACCGTTATAGGTCGAATCGCACATGGCGAAAAATGGCTGAAATATCTCTGCGATTTTGTCCCTTGTGTTGTATGGCCCTTGTTGAGGCCATAAAATGCAAGGACTTATAGGTCGAATCCCACATGGCGAAAAATAGCTGAAATATCTCTGCGATTTTGTCCCTTGCGTTTTATGGCCCCCACAAGGGCCATAAAATGCAAGGATTGACCAATTCATTCCAAATCCCACAGTGGTTTAGGGACAAGTTTGCAGTAGTCCTTGCGTTTTATGGCCTCAACAAGGGCCATACAACGCAAGGGACAAAATCACAGAGATATTTCAGCCATTTTCGCCATGTGGGATTCGACCTATTGCAAACTTGACCACTGTGGGATTCGGAATTAGTTGATCAATCCTTGCAGAGATATTTTAGCCATTTTTCGCCATGTGGGATTCGACCTTATTATTGGAATTACTTCAATTTATAATATCATATAGTTCAATACTAAACAAAATAACCCCAAACCGAGGCATCGCTCACCTTTAATGTATGATGACTCTTGCGTTGAGGGGCTCATTTTCATTTGATATGTGACATTGGAAGATAACCTGCTGTAACAAAGGTCACACTTGTTTTGATGTCAGAGCAATTTTCGGTGGAGCCATGATAATAGATTATTCAAGGTGTAATTTCAGGGACAAATTACACCATAATTATAAGTTTACACACGCCCAGTCATACATGTACTAACTATTACCTCCTACTTATGCTAAAATATGTCATATTACTCACATTCTACTTTGATTGTGATATTCGACTCGTCCTACACGGAAAACTAATTGAATCCAATTTTACTCTAAATTGTTAGATTTATTACCATGGAATTCCGATTTCTAAAGCAACTGCATTAGATGGACCCAGTCATCATAATTATGTTATCGTATGGAAAGCTTATCAGTGGTGAGAACCTCAGGTAAGCACATATGATAAACCAAATGATGAAAGGGTAGTCTTTCCAGCCTGCGTCAAACTGAGCACCCTGTATAGCCTACTGTGGCTTTAGTGTATAGAGTATAAATGTATCCAAGCTATAGTTCCCAAACCTGAAGAGTATATGGCAAGCCTATTCAGTAAACTGGGCATAATCCACTGTTTCTTTTTTACATAACCCCCTTCTTTTTGTTTATTAACCAAGTTTTTGTTACATAGACCCAGTTTTTATGGACAAAGGAGGAGGTTTGCAAAAACTCAGTTTTGGATAGCATAAACCCATGCAGGTTATGTGGAAAAAACTGGGTTTCTTCAAGAAACCCAACTTTTATAGGCAAAAGAGGCATTTCCTAAAAAAACTGTATTTATATGTCACATAAACTGGGTTTATGTTCAAAACCCATCCTTTGTCCACAAAACCCAGTGCTGCCTCAGAAGCCCATCATTAATTTTGCAAACAGAAATCCAACCTTTTCTCCAGAAACCCTTCCTTTGCTAACAAAAACCTAGTTCTAACTATAGAAACTACATAGCAGCAACATACATCATGTTGCTGCTGAAGAAACCAATCCTTTGCTTATATAAACCGGGGTTTTGATCAAGAAACTCATCCTTTGTTCAGAAACCCATCCTTTGCTTACATAAACAAGGTTTATGATCCAGAGACCCATTCTTTGTTCATAAACACCATATCTTTTGCTTACACACACTGGGTTTATGTACCAGAAACCCATCCTTTGCCCAGAAACAAATCTTTTGTGGTCAAAGGGTGGGTTTCTGGACATAAACCCAGTTTATGTGGCAAAAACCCAGTTCATGTTCAAAACCCACCTGTTGTTCACCATGGTTTTATTTCCTGAATATTGCTAAATCGTTGATGACCATAGAATCTACCAGATGATAATGTTGATCCAGCAGAAAACCCCTAGGAATGGCGATTTTCTTAGGTGGATGCCTCAAGATATAAGTGGACGTTTTGAGGTAAACCTACCCTACTAAAACTAGGTGTATATCCAGTTTACCCGAACGGCTTGCCATGGGAGTATGCCTGGGGAGTATACCAATCTATGCACCATTTTATTTGCTGCACAAATGAGTTACATTGAATTAGCAGAGTACAATGTACAGATGGTGTAGACAGACATTAATTATGAGACCAGAATGCAATGGCACGGAAACTAATTACTCGGTACCAATTAGCTAGAACAATATATTGAAAGGGCCTACTATCTTCTAGATTAGTAGCATTCTTTTCTCATCAATATGCTCGAAACAATACATCCACCTGTATCTGGATCTACAGGACGTCATTACACAAAGAGCGATTTTGGCATTTTCTGATAACAACAGAAAGCATAGTGTTACATAAACAGTTCTAAAGAGTATGGCAGTAGTCTTATAAGAAGTTTTTGTTGTAATGTTTATGCCTTCAAGTCCTGAATCCTGCTGTATCATTTTGTACCACTGTCAAGCCATAGATGAGAGGTTCCCGCCCGTGAATGGACCATACAGAGGAAATCTTTAATTTTCACTGTTTGATATGCCTTGTTCCCTACTAATATAAAAGAGGAATTTACATAGATACCTGCTAACCTGAGTATAGGTCGAATCCCACATGACGATTTAGGGTTCAAATATCTCTGCGATTTTGTCCCTTGCACTCTTGGGGCCTTCCTGAGCCCCTATATCGCAAGGATAACTGCTTAATTGGTCTTGATTCACTGTTGGATTCGGTATAAGTTGAACAATCCTTGCGATCTAAGAGCCCAGGAAGACCCCAAAATCACAAGGGACAAAATCGTAGAGATATTTGAGCCCTAAATCGCCACGTGGGATTCGACCTAACAGGTTTCGGTGTTGCCAAGGTTATTCAAATAAAGAGCAGAGCTCTTGTGATGAATGCGTCCCCCATTGAAACTCCCTTGGGTGTCAAGCGTTCCTATGTAAAATACACTTTCGTAGTTTCCTTACAAGATCTTGTCAACTCTACAGGTAATATGACATCAATTGTCAACTGGATGAACAACACCGAAATCGCTGATTACTGGCTGCATTATAATCGACTCTCCGATGCCTTCTATATTGCCACTGGTGTGTGGATCACCATCTTTATAGTGCTCGCAATGATCGGAAACATCCTTACCATATTGGTCTTTGTCAGGTAAGATGGAACTCATTATTATGCTATATATGTGAAGTGTATCAGTTTTTAGTCAGGTAACAGGAAAATTAACTAATTAACCCTTTTTGTCACCTCTAATATCTCTCCCCTTTGTACTAGGAGTATTTTGGATATTTCAAAGCAATTATGAAAATGCTAATCTTTAAAAAGAGATTGGGTAAGCCCTGTTAGCTAGGACCTGGTCGTGTACTCTATGAACATTGTCAAACCCCTGCTGTAGTGTACATATAAATCACAACATTGAATTTGGATTACATTCCTCCTTGCTGTCTAGGATATAGATAATGGTAGTTGTCTGGTCCGCTTATCCATGATCAACTCCCTGTTTATACTATCTACTTCCCACTGGTATCTATAGCCTTGTGTCCACAGAGCGATAGAATTGATGAGCGACAAAAACATCTTAGATTTTATAGTCAGAAATGGACGACAAAAGTGGTTTTGTCGTCGGAAATGTTGTTGCTCACCAATTCTGTCGCCCTGTGGACATACGGCCTGTGGTAATGGACTGGGTAACCATGCCTAGCTGTCTCTACTGGTAGCAGTAGCGAATCTGATGATTTCTTGGATATATTCTCTAATTAAGAATATTGAATAACTCGACGCAATGACGATATATCAAACGCATACTTAGAGACATATATATCCATGAGTGTGCAATTTGTACATGCGGCTAAAGCCACTCCCTTTAAACAACAGCAAATATTGCTGTAAATTTACACGAAAAGTGGAGTGATCTCAAATACAGCGATTGTTACTGTAAGTCACAGCGTTGTACCTGTAGAGGAAATTATCCAATTAGCAGCCAGGTAATGATTTAGGTCGAATGCCACAATGCAATCTAAACCTACAAACACCTTGCAATTGAGACCTGATACCCTTGCTTACACTCTAAATTGCAAGGGCACACAGAGGAGGGTTCACCCTACCAAATCCCACAGTTGCAAAAAGAATGATGCCTCAGCCCTGCAATTTGGACTAAACTCTTGTTATTAATGAGAACCTGACCTTTAATAGGGGGGAGGCACTTCGTAAAGGCCAAATCCCACAATGCAATTATGGCTGAAAAGTTTCTGCAATTTAGTCATCTGTTGCAATTTGGGGCTCTCTCCTTATATTGCAAGACCTATAATGGCTATGGGGGGCTTTAATGGCAAGGAATCCCTTGTAGATTTGCACTGAAGTTAAGATCTTTATATTTAGATATTTTCCCTTGCTTAAGTGAAAAGTTTCTGCAATTTACAGAATTCGCTTGCAATTTACAGAAATGTGGATAAAGTCACTGACGAATAGGGATGTGTGTTCACTTCAACTTGCAACCCAAGTCCCACTATGCAATCTAAACTTGCCCCATACCCTGCAATCTGTATGCAAAATGTCTGTATAAATTACACACAGAGTTCAATTTCAGTCTCATTCTGCACTGTGCTTGCCTGCAACACCTTGCAAATTCAATATCAAGGAGAATGGCATTGCAATTTAATGCAACTTAAAGATCTACATTGCAAGGTTTAGGGGTCAGTTCAATTGCAGCAGTCAGATTTGTAAAATGCAATGGCATGTTAGAAGCCTTGCAATTTGCAGTAAAGGCAAGTCCCCCTATTTGCAATAGTCCCCAAATTGCAAGAACTTTCCAGGGTTAGATTGCATCGTGGGATTCGACCTTATTATTTCTGTTGGTGAATTACTAGACATAAATAGGAAGAATAATATGGATATCTGTCTACATCTTAATGTGCTTTTGCCCCTGATGTCTAGATACAATACTATAGCCTATAGGTCAAATCCCACGAGGCAATTTTGGCTGAAAAGTTTCTGCATTTTAGTCATCTGTTGCAATTTGGGGCTCTCTCCTTATATTGCAAGACCTATAATGGCTACAGGGGGCTTTAATGTCAAGGAATACCTTGTAGATTTGCACTGAAGTTAAGATCTTTATATTTAGATATTTTCCCTTGCTTAAGTGAAAAGTTTCTGCAATTTACAGAATTTGCTTGCAATTTACAGAAATATGGATAAAGTCATTGACAAATAGGGATGTGTGTTCACTTCAACTTGCAACCCAAGTCCCACTATGCAATCTAAACTTGCCCCATACCCTGCAATTTGTATGCAAAATGTCTGTATAAATTACACACAGAGTTCAATTCGGTCTCATTCTGCACTGTGCTTACTTACAACAACTTGCAAATTCAATATCAAGGAGAATGGCATTGCAATTTAACGCAGCTTACAGGTCTACATTTCAAGGGTGAGGGGTCAGTTTAATTGCTACAGTCGGATTTGTAAAATGCAATGGCATGTTAGAAGCCTTGCCATTTGCAGTAAAGGCAAGTCCCCCTATCTGCAAGAGTTCCCAAATTTCAAGAACTTTCCAGGGTTAGATTGCATTGTGGGATTTGACCTTAATGTTAATGGAATGATAGATGTAGAACCTGAATGTTTATGGGATGTGGCCCCCCTGTTTTTCTGTATGATAGAACACATTTCAAATTGCAGAAACTTTCCACATTAGCAAGGAAAAATATCTAATTATCTAGATGTTAATTCTTAGCCCAATCTGCAAGGGTCTCCTTGCCTTTATACCTGCCTGTAGCCATTATACCCCTTTTTGAAAAGTTTCTGCAATTTACAGAATTTGCTTGCAATTTACAGAAATGTGGATAAAGTCATTGACAAATAGGGATGTGTGTTCACTTCAACTTGCAACCCAAGTCCCACTATGCAATCTAAACTTGCCCCATACCCTGCAATTTGTATGCAAAATGTCTGTATAAATTACACACAGAGTTCAATTTCGGTCTCATTCTGCACTGTACTTACTTACAACAACTTGCAAAGTCAATATCAAGGAGAATGGCATTGCAATTTAACACAGCTTACAGATCTACATTGCAAGGGTGAGGGGTCAGTTTAATTGCAACAGTCGGATTTGTAAAATGCAATGGCATGTATAGAAGCCTTGCAATTTGCAGTAAAGGCAAGTCCCCCTATCTGCAAGAGTTCCCAAATTTCAAGAACTTTCCAGGGTTAGATTGCATTGTGGGATTTGACCTTGAAGATCTTAACTTCAGTGCAAATCTACAAGGGATTCCTTGCCATTAAAGCCCCCCGTAGCCGTTATAGGTCTTGCAATATAAGGACAGGGCCCCAGATTGCAACAGATGACTAAATTGCAGAAACTTTTCAGCCAAAATTGCATCGTGGGATTCGACCTTGATTAACTTATACCCTATATTCTTCATTACTTTTGTTTCAGTAAGAATGTTAATGGACATATTTATCAACATCCGCTCTTGTCTTAGATCCTGTAGTTATGGTAGTTGTCTAGTCCGTTTATCCATTATCAACTCCCTGTCCTTGTATGTCATATCCCATCTCAATGTACAGCATTTTCATTTCCAATTTATAAAAGTGTGTCTATTGTATCATTTATTTGTTATCTTGTATGAATACACTGTCCGCCCGCCACATGGATATACAGTAGAGTACTTATTATTCTGAAATACAGTTGCACCTGCTGTAGGTATAAAACCAATGACCTAAAGTGCATTCTACATAATGCAAATTCTACAAGAATTGGTGAAAAAAATTGACATTGCAACCTGGATGGCTAAAGGTCGAATCCCACGATGCAATTTTGGCTGAAACGTTTCTGCAATTTAGTCATCTGTTGCAATCTGGGGCCCTGCCCTTATATTGCAAGACCTATAACGGCTACGGGGGGCTTTAATGGCAAGGAATCCCTTGTAGATTTGCTCTGAAGTTAAGATCTTTATATTTAGATATTTTTCCTTGCTTAAGCGAAAAGTTTCTGCAATTTACAGAATTCCCTTGCAATTTACAGAAATGTGGATAAAGTCACTGACGAATAGGGATGTGTGTTCACTTCAACTTGCAACCCAAGTCCCACTATGCAATCTAAACTTGCCCCATACCCTGCAATTTGTATGCAAAATGTCTGTATAAATTACACACAGAGATCAATTTCAGTCTCATTCTGCACTGTGCTTGCCTACAACAGCTTGCAAATTCAATATCAAGGAGAATGGCATTGCAATTAAACGCAGCTTAAAGATCTACATTACAAGGGTTAGGGGTCAGTTCAATTGCAACAGTCAGATTTGTAAAATGCAATGGCATGTTAGAAGCCTTGCAATTTGCAGTAAAGGCTAGTCCCCCTATTTTCAATAGTCCCCAAATTGCAAGAACTTTCCAGGGTTAGATTGCAGGATCCCAGCTAGCGCAGAAGGGGACTGGACACGACATGTGTTTTGATCTCATAAATAAAGGCCTACCCGAAAGGTAGGAGGTCTGGGGCTTTGCCCAACCCGAACTACTTGTGTTGTGTTGGTATCTCTAGTGATAAGCGTGCCAAAGAGCCACCCAACATATAAGTCGAAATGAACCGTTACACTGGTGCCGTGACCAGTTGGTTCGGGGGTGGAGCGCGGCCAAACGGCCAAAAGCCACAGGCAACCTAATGCGAATCCTTCCAGCCCTGGGCTAGAAGGATTCGAAGAGGATGACTGTTAGACTGGAAACCGGGTCAACAGCATGTGTATAACCCGGAAGGTGTCCAGACAGTTTTCTGGACACCGGGTCTAAAGGACGATCCCACCAGAATTGGAGATGGGATCGTTAAACTGTATCCAAGTACACCTAGACAGGTTACTTCAGATATGGGGGTATTAAGCGGGTTGGTAAAACCTGCCAGGTTAGAATTGAGTGATTGGTCTCAAGTTCTAGACTTGAGTGATTTGTCTCAAGTTCTAACTAGTAGGCGCCAGCTCGGACCTAGGATCCCAGCTAGCGCTGCTGGTATTCTGGAAACCCCTAAGGCTCAAAGTCCAATCCAACGGACAGAGATCCCTACGACGGGTGAAGTGCATGGGGCGGTCACACCAACTCGGGTGGCCCCATTGATGACATCGTCGGATCATAAGAGCGACGATGATAGGGATGGAGAAGATCCAAAAGGATCTACTGGCACCAAGAGAGATAGAACCCAAGAGACATTACCGAGGAGCGCGGAAATGTATTCTCTGGGGCTAGCCTTAGGCTTATCTGACTCCGTGTTCAATCCGGGGGGCAGCCGTAAGTCAAGGTATGGACGTTGGATGGGCCCTGGGTATAAGACAACCGCGGCTTATTTGAAAGCCAAAGAACAAATAGAGCAACAAGCTAAGAGGCAGCATGAACAATTCATAGCTGCACAGAAGAAAATAGAAAACGAGACAAAAGAACGAATTGGAAAGCTTCGTTCTGTCGAAGAGGAGGCGATTCTAAAGGAATCAGACCTCAAGTATCGTTTGTCGTCTTTAGCCAATCAGTTGGAGTTGAAAGAGAAGGATGAGAAGGAAAGAGAGAGTAAATTGGCCGACCTAGAAAGGGAGGAAGCCAATAGACGAAGGGCGATTGATAAGGCTAGAGCCGATGAGGTCGCTAAGGCTCGGGATGTAAATAAATTGCAATCCGAGTTGCATGCTATGGAGGAGAAGTTGAAAAGACTTCAACTCCGTAAAGCAGAGACAGAAGCTAAGCTGATCTCGGAACAAGACGAGATCCGTAAGGAGACCACCGAGTACCAAAGGTCTCAGAAAGATTGAAAGATACTTTGAAGAGGGAGGCACTAGCTGCCCAAGAAGAAAGAAGCCGAGCTGTAGCAGACAATTAGAAGATCCGAACCGAGATCTTATCAGAGAATGCACAGTTAAGAGAAGAACAGAGGAACTTGACCACGGATGTGGCAACCTTAACAATAAATAAGTCCGCTATGGAAAGTTACTTGCAGGAACAGGAGCATGCGAACGCACAGCCAAGGAGTAAGGATCAAAATCCAGACTCTACTTTTGTCAAACAAGGGGACCCCGTCTCCTGTTCGACACCTAATCATCCGACAGGGGCGTACAACCCGTTTGTAAATGACAACGCCTCTTGGAATGTTGATCAAGAGGGTGTCTACGTCAGAACCCAAGATCAGAATGGCCGGACCAGTAGAGTTCGCATCAGTGAAGTCCCGATGGTCCATAATCTGGACCCGGACTACATACCAAGAGGCTGTTCTGACACCAGTGCCGAAACAAGCGGATTCCACATACATGTGGATCAAACAGATAATGTTGGGCTGGATGCAGGTAATCCTGGCAACCAGCAAATTCCCAAAGTGGCAGTAGCCAACAAGGACAGGCTGGCCAAGCGCCTAATGACAGTGGTCAGGGCAGGTCAGCCAATGCGAACGGGCATGGGGGTGATGGTGCTTCGGGTACCAACCCCAATGCAGGGGGTGGAGGTTATGCGGGTAATAATGGTTCTCAATGGACACATACCCAACCACCACCACCACCACCACCGCCGAACAATAGTAGCTTCGACGGTTTGGGAGCCAATCGAACCTTGAATGAAACCAAGGCGATTGAATGGAGCAAACAGCAATGCAGTAGATTGATGTATGCTCACAATTCAGCCCGAAGGGTTGCCGTCATTCCCAAGGAATACGATGGTACTCGGCCATGGAAAGAATGGTTTGAAGATTTCATCGACGCGATGAATTGTAATGGATGGACCCCATACGAGGCCAAGCCACATCTAGTTAGATGTTTAAAAGGTGGTCCGGGATGCATGGCCGTCGAGCAATGGCGTACCTGGTATGGTCTCGCCAGGAGTTTCGAGCAGCTCGTTGAATCTGCTAGTGGACTGTTATGTAATATGGTCAAGGAGGATCCAATGGTTCGGTTTAAGAAACGTACCCAAAAACCAACAGAAGCTTTCAGGGCATATGGCATGGAACTTCATGCCCTGTTAAGTAAGGCCAGACCTGGGACAGAGAACCAGGGCTGGTATATGGATGACTTCATAACTCAATTCGTCAAGGGTCTAAGGGACCGAGACGAGCAGATTGCTGCAAGAGACGCCTGGAAAGAGGGGACTACATTGCACGGCATATTCAATGAAATAGATATGGCCGTGAAGAAACGTACAATGCTAGCCGGAGACATCCCGAACACGTCGGGACTGACTCCCGTGGCGTCTGTAAGTCAACGATCCAAGGTGATAACACCTCGGACGACTTCGAGTTGATAGACATTGAGCAGGAGGATGGTACCTTTTGCTCAATGCAACTTAGAAAAAAAACACTTCCGATAGGAAATACATTCCGAGGAAGGTTTTCAACAGGCAAAAGGATGCTAAAACAACATCCGAAGCCAGGGGTGAAGCTAAAGCTGACAGCAAAGCCTATAAGCCCACTGATAGCGCTGACAAAGCGAGGGGTCAATCTCTGGATATGACCAAAATAATGGAAGAAATGTGTAAGAAGATAACAGATGCACTACAAGCCAATCGGTCGAGACCCATAGTGGATCGCCGAACGGTTAAGTGTTTTAGGTGCCAAAGGATGGGGCACTATTCTTCCGAATGTATCGCTGCAAAGCCGGTAATGGCGGCTTATTATGAAGCCGAAGCCGAAACCAAGGAAAGCCATAATGACACGGAAGCTCCCGACGTAGGGGGAAATTAGTGGGGGTTGTATCCACGGCATTGGGTATAGCCCCAGCAGGAAACGAATGCCAAAAGGCTACCGGGGGTAATCCGGTGGAAGATTTCGAATCAAATTTACCTGGAGGTCAGGTGACTGTGGGTGCGCACCCCAGCACTCCGACCGGGCCCAGGGACCCTAGTGTTAATTTGTACGGTGGCGAGAATTCTGAGGCGAGTGGCCGCACTGGGGGAGAGGAAGGATGGATCAAAGAGTTGATTCGTGTGTGTGGGACACGCCTTCCCCCAAGTCATCTGTGTCTGGAATTTTTGAGAGGACTAGGATTGAATCTTGGTGATTCGGGAGACTTTCAACAGATTAGCAGCAACCCATCCCCGCTGGGAGGGAGACGGTGGTATGTACCCAAATCTGTGGAAGGCCGGGTAGGAGAATTCTTAGTGGATACTGGAGCTAGCCATTCCTGTGTCTCCAAAAGATTCTTTGATTCAGTGGCCAGCAGTCATGAGAACCTCAAAACGGGGGTAAATGCTTGCACGGCCGACGGAAGCAGTATGAGGACTTTTAGTAGGACGTTTATGCCTATCTGAATAGGAGGCAAAGAATTTGTTCTTTCGCCAACTATTACAGAGGTTAGAGATGATGGAATCCTCAGATTGGACTTTGCAAGCTTATATGGGGACGTGTTGGACCCACGGGATGGTATGATGAGTATCCGGAACCCGTATGGCTTGCATGTACAGTGTGTGTTAAGACAGGTGTCTTCAGTAGCTTCTGTTATGCATACGGTGAAAATCCCTCCGGGTACCACTTGTGATGTCCTTTGTGGCGGATCAATGGCCCAGAAGTGTGAGACAGGAGTCTTTGAACCCGATACGGTATACTTATCGAGTATCGGGTTAGATTCAGTGGATACATTGGTGGCAAATGCAGCATGGTCTGTATTACCCATGACTAACCAAACCGGCTCAGTGATTTACTTAAAACGTGGCGACAGTGTTGGGGATATGAATTCGGTAGAACACGTCGCAGAGGCCAAGTTTAATAAACCATTGAACCCTGTTAGTAAGCATCCATTGGATGAAGAATTCCAGAAACTGATTGATAAATCAGATTTACAAAATACGGAGGACAAACGGCACCTAGGGGACCTCTTGCGAAGGTATGAGAGTGCTTTCGGTAGGGAAGGAGGACCCGTAGGTAAAACCGATAAGGTGTTGCACACCATAGATGTGGGCGACGAGAAACCTTTCAAGATCCCGTATCGTAGACTTCCTTTTAAGAAGAAGTTAATATGCGAACAAGAAATACAAAAACAACTGGAACTGGGGGTAATCGTGCCTAGCTCTAGCCCTTGGTCCAGTCCCGTTTGTATAACTACCAAGAAAGACGGTACAATCCGTTTCTGTGTCGATTACCGGAAATAAAACGGTATGACAAAGAAGAACTCGTATCCCCTACCAAGGATAGACGAGACGTTAGATAGCTTGGGTGGGAACCAATGGTTCTGCACCCTGGATTTACAATCTGGGTATTAGCAAATACTGATGCATCCCGATGACATAGTGAAAACTGCTTTCTCTAGCCATATGGGACTATTCGAGTATAATGTCTTGCCCTTCGGATTGTGTAACGCCCCAGCTACGTTCGAGGCCATGATGGAATCCCTACTCAGTGAGCTGCTGTGGAAGAAGTGTTTTGTTTACCTGGACGACGTTGTCGTATTCGGCAAGTCGTTTAGGGAATGCCACGCAAACCTGCAGCTGGTACTGGATCGGATTCTATCCAACGGTCTAAAACTCAAACCTAAGAAATGTAACCTGTTCAAGAAAACAATTACATACTTGGGAAAGATCATAACCCCTAGCGGGGTGAGTGCAGATCCGGAGAAGCTGGAAGCAGTTGAAAATTGGGAAAGGCCCATGAGTGCTAAGGAGGTTAGATCATTTCTAGGATTTTGTTCCTATTACCGTGATTTTATACCGAATTACTCCCGTGTAAGCTTCCCCATGCAATGCTTAACTCACTGGACCCCGGGTAGGGCTCGGGAGCCATTCCCATGGACCAGCGAGCAGGAATACACCGGTACTGAAATATCCTACTCCCGAAGGGCATTTCATACTAGACACCGATGCGAGCAACGATGCTATAGGGGCGGCCCTCTCTCAGGTCCAGAATGGAGTCGAGGTCCCATTGGCCTTTGCTAGCAACACGTTAAGCAAGACCCAGCATAATTATTGTACAACTAAAAGAGAACTTCTCGCAGTAGTGGTGTATACAAAGAAGTTTAAGCACTTCCTGTGGGGAACTGACTTCACTTTATGGACTGACCATTAGTCCCTAAGGTGGCTTCTTAATTTTAAGGACGCCGAAGGGATGATTGGGAGATGGTTAGCTCATTCATCCAAGTTCGGATTAGACCATAAGCAGATCGTGTACCAGGTGCGAAGCATATTAATGCAGATGCCTTATCGAGGTGACCGGTCCAAAAGTGCCAGAATGCCACCTGTGAAGACTGCGGGGCCCACAATGCTGTGGTCGCAGGGTTGGTGTATACCACCCCCCCGTATCCCCTGGGAGGAGGCTGTATGTAGCTATCTCGATTGGTCCCCGGAGACCATCAAGAAGTCAGATCCCACCACTGCGCGCATAATGGAATACTTGCGGAAAGGTATTAAGCCGGTAAGGCCGATGTTATCTCTGGAAGACAGAGAGACGAGGCGATTGATAGCTCAATGGACCGAGCTGGAGATCCGAGATGGTATACTGTGCAGGTGGAAGACCTCTTCCACCGGCAATAAGCTATTGCAAATAGTGATTCCCACCTCTATGCAAAGGGATATCATGTATTAATGTCATAGCCACAAAACGAGTGGCCATTTTGGAAAGAAAAGATCCATAGAGCGTCTACAGGGACGATACTACTGGCCCGGTATGAGAAGTGACCTACTTCGGTAGATCGCAACTTGCCCAGATTGTTGTAAAAACAAGCCAGGACCAGGCCTACCCACTGGGCACATCAATGTTGAGTCAGCGTTGAAACAACGTTTGCAATGTTTGCATATCAACATTGATTTAGGGTTGAAATAGAGTTGAAATTGAAAGTTGAAACAACATACTCAAAATCAACTGTGATTCAACATCTAACCATCAGCGCTGATTCAATGTTTGTGTTTCTATGTTGACTCAACATTGTTTCAACAATGTTGAAACAATGTTGACAGTTGTTTTGTTGACATATCAACGTTGAATCAACATTGTATCAACATTGAAATCAATATTGTTGATTCAACATAGACAAATCAATGTTGAATCAACATTGAGTTGACAACAATATTTCAACATTGATATGTCAACTGTTGACTGGATGTTGAAATGGTGATGGTTGACAACGTTGAAATACAAATATTGAAAAAGTGTTGAAAACAGGTTGATCAACACCATCAACATAACATCAACTGGTTGTCAATGTTGATGCAACATTGTGTGCCCACTGGGTAGGCAAGCTACCATTGTCCCAGGAATTGTTTGGTGTCTGATTTGCTCAAGTAGCAATCAACATCATCAGCGGATTTAAAACGACGCCTAGAGAGAACACCTGTATGATGGTCGTCACAGACTACTATACAAAGTACACTTGGGTGTTTCCTCTTCCAAACCACAAAGCCGCTACCTGTGCCGAAGCATTTGTAAAAGGCTGGGTGCTACATTGGGTGTGCCCCTCATGATGCACAGTGACCAAGGAAGAGAGTTTGAGTCAGAGTTATGGCAGGGAATGTGCCATTACTTAGCAATATGTAAGACCCGAACCAACCCATACCAACCACAATTGGATGGTCAGGTGGAAAGGTTCAATAGGACTTTGATACAAGTACTAAAACCCCTGGTTAATACCCACCAGGATGATTGGGATGAACAGTGCGAGTTTATAGTACACGCCTACAACAACACTGTCCATTCATCTACTAATTGCACTCCAAACCTCTTGGTGTTCGGCGAGGACATAATTATGCCCGCCGACTTAGTGTACGGAGTGGTTGGAATAGACCCGGAGGCGCCCTGCACTGTGTTGTTTGTGGAGTCGTTACGGGACAGATTCAAGCATGCATACGAGGCCATTCGTAAAGAACTGCTGAAAAGTGCTAAATGGCAGAAGGTGGGGTATGACACCTATGCAAAAAGAATACGCTTTAATGTAGGGGACAAGGTACTAAGGTATTACGAGCCACATGAACGGCTGAAGCTCGTAACGCCTTGGGAGGGTCCATTTAAGGTTATACGCATCATCTCCGAGTCAACGGTGATGGTGGAAGACTGCCATACTGGTAGAAGGTGGAAAACCAATGTAGGAAAGCTCCGGCCCTGGAAGGGACGCGAAGCGGCGGAGAGGGAGTTGGGATACCAACCCCCTAGGCCGTTGTGTACTGAGGTTACTAAGTAAGCCTAGCGTAGCGGTACCCGTGAACATCCTAGAGGTCGGCCTAGGAAGCACCCGGAGGCGAAGGTAGCTTCTAAAAAGAAGTCGGACGAGAACCAGAAGTAGAAGAAGCGGCCCAGACCCTCTCTGCCATGTCGACTGAGGTCGCAGACAGGGAGCGGATGCCTCCTCCACTGAATCTGGGTCCAGTACCCTTAGCGTCGGGTCCAGCGAACCCGTCTTGTCCACCGGGAATAGATGTCATGGACATTCCGCTGTATCCACCAGGATTCAGGACCCGCACCAAGCGTCTCGCCCACGTTGGATGCGGTCCCTTAGCTGAAGTGCCCGGCCAACCCCAGAATATCCCAGATGATTCAAGACTCTGGTGATAGACTCGTGTACGGACGAGTTAGCTGAGAATATGCCGGTGTCGTGGCTCCGCAACTATAGACGGTTGGCAGGGGCTATGGCACTAGATGAGAACTTGGCTCCAGCTGTACTTCTGTCCGAAGGGATCACCCGGAAGGCAAGTCAGCTCAGAGAATCCGAGTCTGAGATGGACACAGAATCCACTGTCACATAGTCCTCAGTGGAATCCGGACGGACCAAGAAATTGAGCCGTAAGTTTACACCGAAGGGGCCACTGACCGAGTCTGATCTCGAGGAGTATACCTGAGGCGGCTGGTGGCATCTCGGACGAGGACATCTCTCATCAGCAAGCTGCTGTAGAAGCCAAGCGCCGTGAGCTTGACGAGCAGCAGAAAGAGCTGGCCGCTGTTCGCCAGGCACACCGCAAGCAGCAGGCTCAACTCAAGGCGAGTACTGCCTCCAGCACTGACACACCAGTCAGTAGTAGGAGGAGCACTCGGGCTAAGGACAAGGAGTCCCGTAAAACGGATTCCAGCCCCAAGGCCCCGCCACAGCCCGCCAAGGGAAGGAAGAAGAATAAGACCGGAGCCAAAGCGTCTCCGGCGGAGCCCGAGCCCTCTACTACCAAGAAGAGGGATAAGGGCGACCCGAAGGCCGCAGCCTCCAAACCGACTGCAACCACAGTAGCCACTCCAGTTACTGCAGCACCCACTGTTACCACCAGCGGGACGGCCACCACCACCTCGGTAGTGGCTTTGACTGGGACTACTACCACCAGCCGTGCCCAACCTAGAGGAGTGGACATCTACACGAGCAGCGACTCGGGAAGCGAAAGCGACCCGGAGCTGCCCGCGTCAGCCAAATCTGATTTGGAGTCCATGACGACATGGGAAGAAATGACCATGGACGTCCCCAAGGGCAAGAATCAGAAATGGATGTGGAAGAATGCAGCCGAGGGATTTAAAGACCGTGTCCCTCGCTGTTTCTCGGATTGTGCTTACGACACGATCCACTACATTTGCCTGGGCGCCGTCAATAAGGATGGTGACAGTGACGATGAGGAATGGATGAAGTCTGGTCCTCACGACACGACCAGCTCAAGTCCAAATTGGGTACTATTTACCATTATGAGTCCAGGACCAAGGTCCAATGGGCTATGACTCAATGGGGACTGAGCAGCAACCGCCGTAAGTGCCCATTCAAGTCCTGTCAGCTCTCGCTCACCGGCAAGAAGATATTCGAGACAAAGCCTCGCTTTGCCACATAGTGGAGCACCACAAGCACCATAAGCCCTTGATGCGGTGTGTCCCTGGAGACCACCCAGGCAAGTTGTGTGACGGCACCTTCGTGACCAACCGGCGCCGGGACCTAGCTCTGCATCTGCAGAAAGCTCACGGAACCTGTCTGGAAAAGACACGAAAGCGTGCTGTAAAGTGTTTCAACGAGCTCCTGGCGAAGTGGGCTACATTGAACATACAGGATGTTAAAGAGCAGGCATTTGAACCCGAGTTCTGCGCCTGGAGGAGTGGCAACCTTGTTACTTACTTTGCTGTGAACCCCTCCAGTACTAAATTCGGGATGCCCACCGAGGTGCATCTGAAGGTTAAGAAGTGGCGGGGCGACGACAAACGAGAGAAGGGAAAACAATCTCATTCGAAGGGAACCAATGGAGGTTCGGCTCCGGCCGCAGGCACCTCCAAACGGACCCGCACAGACCGATCCGTAAGCCTGTTGGGCAATGGGGATCGGCCCAGACCAGCTAATCCAGCTGATTGTCGCCAGTCGGGACAACAGGTCTCGGCTTTGGATATGCCTGGCAACCAGACCCATCGGGTGGTTAGCCAGGTAACACCATCACCACCTCCACAGCACCCTTTGAGTGAAGCCACCGGTAGTCAGGATGACTGGAGCACGTTCTTCGGTGCCCCATCTGGCCACAGTGCATGGTGGGCCAGAGAGGGTTCCTCCAGTAAGCAGCGCCCGACTTATAGGGAGTATGTGGCGAAGTTCCCTGCTATGGGACCCGCGGGACCCGAATCACAGGTCCTGACCTCCCCGGGCCGAGCTAAGCCTGGGGGTAGAGGCTGCGGTGGAGTTGAATCCACCCGAGCGCCCCCTGGCTATGGCTGAGGCCGGGGAGGCACCACAATTGAGGGTCCCGAGGTCCCTTCTGCAGGTGCTTCGCCTGTTACTGCGCAGCCTCCTGCACCAGCAACAGCTACCACCCCATCCGCGGGCCCTCGGGTCCCCGTCATGGGACTGATAGCCAACACTCTGTCAGGTCTTCAGGATCCGGATATGTTTGTCGATCATAGAGACGTGCGTACCATCGAGATCCAGAATGACCTGATGGCCGAATGGCAGTCTTTCCATCGCCAGAAGTCGATTGACTACTGGCGAACGATGACTGAAGTCACCTTCAATCTGGTATACGAAATCCAGAAGAGGGAGGAGGATAAAATAAAGGAGCAGGAGATTAAAAGGGTCGAGGAGGCCTATAAATCCTGCCGAGAGAAACAGAGGGAAGCCGAGAAGCTTAAGGAGTTCCACGCTGCTGAGAACATCCATAGGTACAAGGAGGCAGACTCCAAGGGCATGGGTGCTCTGAGTCTACTCAGCGACCCGGGCACCGAAACCCATAAGCTACTTACTACAAGCAGCAACAGCTCGGCTCCCGTATCTAACCCGGAGCCAGCTGAGAAGATGGACACTGAAGACGAGTCCGAGGACTTGTAAGTGTCCATCTGCCGGCTTCTACTCACTAGTACCCGGGGGTACAGGCATACGTTATGCCAGAGATTATTTTCTTAAAGGACTATTCGGATCCGACGGACTGGAATGACAATCTGCAGCAAAGATGGACGCCACCCGAAACATCTATGGATTACCACACGAATCCGGGGCTCCATCTTCCCATCTTCACCAGGACACAACACACAGCAATGTGGCTTGCGACCACTCGTTTGTCGCCGTATGGAGCTGCAGAAACCAGTCATTCCAGGTTCGCCGGAAGTTTAGTATTATTGTAAGGGTGAGCCTGCTACCCCGGTAGGACACCTCTTAAATTCATATTTTATTATGTAACTTCTATAAAACTATATTTTTATATAAACTAAACATAAAAAAAAAATTCTTTTTTGGGTTACCTTACCTCTCGGGTTACTGTTACTTCATATTGTATATAATACTACAACATGTAATCTCTATATATAACTTAATATATTTAAACACGTCATAACTATAATAACTTTGTAACATTGTTACCTACATATACCACCATAGGTTGATGGTGCATAAGGCACCACCTCCTATCTATGTTATTATCTAGTTACTTCGGATTATATGCGACGATGCCTATTACTATGTACATATTATTTATAATGCCCCTTTAATGTCATATATTCTATATAACATTGTTATATTAGACCTACCTGTGTATATATTGTTGTAACAATAGGTAATTTTTAACACCTACCCTAGGTAAAGTCTAGGGGGTGGTGTAGGGGCCGGCATCATTGTATATATATTAGTGTGCTTCATCCGAGAGATGTGCTCGTGTGGTACTTGTTCCTTCTATGCCAACCAGGTGTCGCGTCGCGATACCCGTTTGGTACAAGAGTGGGCAGCACCATGCCTCGCGTCCAGCTTCTACTAAGAAGCCGGATGATCCTCAGAAGGGGAATGGACACCCTCCAGTCCAGATGTGTGTTTTGATCTTATAAATAAAGGCCTACCCAAAAGGTAGGAAGTCTGGGGCTTTGCCCAACCCGAACTACTTGTGTTGTGTTGGTATCTCTAGTGATAAGCGAGCCAAAGAGCCACCCAACATATAAGTCGAAACGAACCGTTACACAGTTTAAGGGCAAGCAAGCATAACATTTGAAAGAATCATCCATGTGATGATAACCCTTGAAAGTTCGAGTCATTAGTGGAGGCTCCACTATGCGATTTTTTGGAAGATTCTCACAAAATGTTTCCCATACAGTGCCTAAGGAATAGGCTGTTGACAGTCCTAAACTGTAAACATGAGATTTAAGATTGTAAACATGAGATTTGAGGGGTCACTTGCAACCACAGGGAGTGTGATTACCTATAGTTATGTTTACTTCAAACCTGTGACTGAGATGGCACACTGATCTGGTAGGGGTTGGTAACCCACATCTGTTGTATAAACAATAACACAATATGATATAAACAACAATACATCAGTCTAACAACAACCTGTCCTGTAAAAATCAAACCTGTCTGATATCAAATTGCAGAGACTCACAATGTGAAAGTCTGCAGTTTTTACATAACATCAACTTAATTTAGTAAAGAAGAACATCTTTTTGACAACACAAGCATCTTCAGATAAACAAATAGCTCCCTCAACTTACAATTTCTACCTTGTAATGATAACAAATATCACTCTTTTGTCTGTGTTTGTGTTCCATTTTGTGAGAATAGCTGCAATTCTCTGCAAAAATCGCTACTGGAGTCTCGCCAGAGTTAAAATGGCTCGTAGTGTGGGATTGGGCCTTAGGGTATATTTGATGTACCGGGCATATTAATTGATACAACAAGGTGGTCTCTGGGGAGGTGTATTACCGATATTTTGAATTGCTTCTGTTGCATACCTCCTAAATTAGGCTAGTATATGTAGGTAGAGGTGAACAACCATAGAATACTTTGTTATCGAATTGCTTCTGTTGCATACCTCCTAAATTAGGCTAATATACGTAAGAATTATAGGTCGAATCCCACGATGCAATTTTCAGAGAAAAGTTTCTGCAATATAAACTTCTGTATATAGCAATTTGGTTTACTCCCTGCATATTGCAAGAGGTATAACATTGACAGGGAGGTATAATGGTAAGGAAACTCTTGCAGATTGGTAGACAAATCAAGATCTAAATATTTAGATATTTGCCCTTGCTTAGAGGAAAAGCTTCTGCAATTTGCCAGATTCTGTTGCAAATTCCAGTAACTTGGGTAAAATCTTGGACATGAAGATAGGCTTGTCCCTTCAATTTGCAACCCAAGTTCCACTTTGCAATATAATCCTTTATCCTATGTTGCAATTTCGTCTGCATAAACTATACACTTAATCTAATTATACACTGGTATTGCCAATATTAGCTTGCAATTTCAACGTCAAACAGAATGGCATAGCAATTTTCACAAGCTTCCTTGTTGCATAGGGTCTATATTGCAAGGCTGAGTGGCCATTGCTCTTCCAACAGTGGGATTTGGAAATTGCAATAGTGCATTAGAGTCCTTGCAACTTGCAGTATAGGTAAGGCTCCCAATTTGTAAGGGTTCATAAATTGCAAAATTTTTTGAGGGATAAGGTCGAATCCCATGATGCAATTTCATGCTGACAATGACAGACTGTATACTAAAACAAATTCCACATTGCAATCTATCCCTGAAAAGTTCTTGCAATTTGGGAACTCTGGCAAATAGGGAGCCTTGCCTTTACTGTAAATTGCAAGGTTTCTAACACGCCATTAGGTCGAATCCCACAATGCAATTTTGGCTGAAAAGTTTCTGCAATTTAGTCATCTGTTGCAATATGGGGCCCTGCCCTTATATTGCCAGACCTATAACGGCTACAGGGGGCTTTAATGGCAAGGAATCCCTTGTAGATTTGCACTGAAGTTAAGATCTTTATATTTAGATATTTTTCCTTGCTTGAGCGAAAAGTTTCTGCAATTTACAGAATTCCATTGCATTTTACAGAAATGTGGATAAAGTCACTGATGAATAGGGATGTGTGTTCACTTCAACTTGCAACCCAAGTCCCACTATGCAATCTAAACTTGCCCCATACCATGCAATTCGTATGCAAAATGTCTGTATAAATTACACACAGAGTTCAATTTCAGTCTCATTCTGCACTGTGCTTGCCTACAACAGCTTGCAAATTCAATATCAAGGAGAATGGCATTGCAATTTAATGCAGCTTACAGATCTACATTACAAGGGTTAGGGGTCAGTTCAATTGCAACAGTCGGATTTGTAAAATGCAATGGCATGTTAAAAGCCTTGCAATTTGCAGTAAAGGCAAGTCCCCCTATTTGCAATAGTCCCCAAATTGCAAGAACTTTCCAGGGTTAGATTGCATCGTGGGATTCGACCTTCAGATCTCATCGTGGGATTCGATTTATAGAGGTGAACAACGGCGGAATACTTTGTCATCAATCCACCCCGGGGACACAGGGGCCCGAGGTGTGGATCAAGGCCAAAAAAAAATTGTAAGTTTCTGCCAGCAAGATAAAAAAAGGTTGAGGTCAGTAGGTCGGATTTTTTTAAAAATCTGAGATCCTATTTAGGCACATATCTATTGAATTGTGGATGCCATACGTATACCACATATCTTTTTCCATTGGTTATCATGCTTACCATGAATTTTGTCGTTATATTGTTACCGGTATTAATACTCAGGTGGAGCCACTGCTTAGTCTGTACAAGTGTTCTTCCTGTCAGGTGTTGACCTACATTGCTGCTACCAACCCTCACCCTGAGAGTATGGTGCTCGCTCTCTGCTAAAAAAACTTTTCTAGTTATAAGTATGTTCTTTTTGTCAAAGTCGACTCAATTTTTCTTGAAAATCCTAAGGTCTTTCGGAATGTAGGGATCCTAAATTAGATAAGATCTCATCCTCTAAAGGTCGAATTCCACATGGCAAAAAATGGCTAAAATATCTCTCCGATTTTGAATCTCTTGCGATTATGGGACCTACCTCAAATTCGCAAGGATATAACTACACTAGGGTGTATAGAACACAAGGACACTGTTGAGTTTATTTTATTCATGTACTTCTTGGGGTATTTTGCCTTTGTTGATGTTTATATCTCTGCATTATGTTTTTCCTGGCCTAAAATCGCAAAAGAAGTGCTTGTGTTCTATACACCCTACTGCAGTTATATCCTTGGGAATTTAGGGTTGGTCCAAAATTCGCAAGAGATACAAAATCGCAGAGATATTTCAGCCATTTTTCGCCATGTGGGATTCAACCTTATAAGAAATTTTCTATTTCAATGGTGCTTGAGAAAGTACCCATTGAAAAAAGAAAGACATACCCATACTCTGCCGAGAGTACTTGGTAACAGGTCCATGGAGAATGAGATTCAGTTTCTCCACGCCCCTGCAGTGCATGGAGAATGACCCTTCAGGTCGAATCCCACGATGCAATTTTGGCTAAAAAGTTTCTGCAATTTAAACATTTGTTGCAATATGAGGCTCTCTCCTTATATTGCAAGACCCATAACAGCTACAGGGGGCTTTAATGGCAAGGAAACTCTTGCAGATTCAGGCACAAATTAAGATCTTTATTTTTAGATATTTCCCCTTGCTTAAGTGAAAAAGTTTCAGGATTCTCTTGCAATTTACAGAAAGTTGGACAAAATCCTGGACGAATAGTTATATGTGTCCAGTTTAACTTGCAACCCAAATCCCACTATGCAATCTAATCTTTTAACATACACTACAATTTAGTCAATTCTGAGCTCATTCACAGAGTTCAATTTCAGTCTTATTCTAGACTCATGCTTGCCCATGATAACTTGCAAATTCAATATTAATGAGAAAGGCATTGCAATTTAAAACAGCTTACATTTCTCATAAAGTCTACACTGCAAGGCTGAGAGGTCATTTGGTTGCAAGTGTGGCAAATAGGTCGAATCCCACGATGCAATCTAACCCTGGAAAGTTCTTGCAATTTGGGGACCATTGCAAATAGGGGGACTTGCCTTTTCTGCAAATTGCAAGGCTTCTAACATGCCATTGCACTTTACAAATCTGACTGTTGCAATTGAACTGACCCCTAACCCTTGTAATGTAAATCTTTAAGCTGCGTTAAATTGCAATGCCATTCTCCTAGATATTGAATTTGCAAGCTGTTGTAGGCAAGCACAGTGCAGAATGAGACTGAAATTGAACTCTGTGTGTAATTTATACAGACATTTTGCATACAAATTGCAGGGTATGGGGCAAGTTTAGATTGCATAGTGGGACTTGGGTTGCAAGTTGAAGTGAACACACATCCCTATTTGTCAGTGACTTTATCCACATTTCTATAGATTACAAGGGAATTCTGTAAACTGCAGAAACCTTTTACTTAAGCAAGGAAAAATATCTAAATTTAAGGCCGAATCCCACAATGCAATTATAGCTGAAAAGTTTCTGCAATTTAGTCATCTGTTGCAATTTGGGGCTCTCTCCTTATATTGCAAGACTTGAGGGGCTTTAATGGCAAGGAATCCCTTGTAGATTTGCACTGAAGTTAAGATCTTTATATTTAGATATTTTCCCTTGCTTAAGTGAAAAGTTTCTGCAATTTACAGAATTCGCTTGCAATTTACAGAAATGTGGATAAAGTCACTGACGAATAGGGATGTGTGTTCACTTCAACTTGCAACCCAAGTCCCACTATGCAATCTAAACTTGCCCCATACCCTGCAATCTGTATGCAAAATGTCTGTATAAATTACACACAGAGTTCAATTTCAGTCTCATTCTGCACTGTGCTTGCCTACAACACCTTGCAAATTCAATATCAAGGAGAATGGCATTGCAATTTAATGCAACTTAAAGATCTACATTGCAAGGTTTAGGGGTCAGTTCAATTGCAGCAGTCAGATTTGTAAAATGCAATGGCATGTTAGAAGCCTTGCAATTTGCAGTAAAGGCAAGTCCCCCTATTTGCAATAGTCCCCAAATTGCAAGAACTTTCCAGGGTTAGATTGCATCGTGGGATTCGACCTATAAAGATCTTAACTTCAGAGCAAATCTACAAGGGATTCCTTGCCATTAAAGCCCCCCACAGCCGTTATAGGTCTTGTAATATAAGGACAGGGCCCCAGATTGCAACAGATGACTAAATTGCAGAAACTTTTCAGCCAAAATTGCATCATGGGATTCGACCTAATGGCGTGTTAGAAACCTTGCAATTTACAGTAAAGGCAAGGCTCCCTATTTGCCAGAGTTCCCAAATTGCAAGAACTTTTCAGGGATAGATTGCAACGTGGAATTTGACGTGTTTTAGTATACAGTCTTCATTGTCAGCATGAAATGAATCCTGTTCTTTAACTTCAATAGGTCGAATCCCACATTGTGATGTGGGGCCCCAATATCAATGCAATTTTGCCTGTTGTGTTGTATGGCCCTCGCTGAGGCCAGAAACACAGGGATTACTGCAAACTAGACCATAACCCACTGTGGGATTCGCAATGAGGTGAACAATCAAACTGTAGGACTTTTATAATCACCAAGCCTTGGAATTCATGCCTATGTACATGTTTAGGTCGAATCCCACGATGCAATTTTGGCTGAGAAGTTTCTGCAATTTAGTCTTTTGTGGCAATTTGGGTCTCTCCTCTTATATTGCAAGACCTATAACGGCTATGGGGGGCTTTAATGGCAAGGAATCCCTTATAGGTTTGCACTGAAATTAAGATCTTTATATTTAGATATTTTCCTTTGCTTAAGTGAAAAGTTTCTGCAATTTACAGAAATGTTGATAAAGTCATTGACAAATAGGGATGTGTGTTCACTTCAACTTGCAACCCAAGGCTGAAAAGTTTCTGCAATTTAGTCATCTGTGGCAATTTGGGTCTCTCCTCGTATATTGCAAGACCTATAACGGCTATGGGGGGCTTTAATGGCAAGGAATCCCTTATAGGTTTGCACTGAAATTAAGATCTTTATATTTAGATATTTTCCTTTGCTTAAAAGAAAAGTTTCTGCAATTTACAGAATTCGCTTGCAATTTACAGAAATGTTGATAAAGTCATTGACAAATAGGGATGTGTGTTCACTTCAACTTGCAACCCAAGTCCCACTATGCAATCTAAACTTGCCCCATACCCTGCAATTTGTATGCAAAATGTCTGTATAAATTACACACAGAGTTCAATTTCAGTCTCATTCTTCACTGTGCTTACTTACAACAACTTGCAAATTCAATATCAATGAGAATAACATTACAACTTGACACAGCTTACAGATCTACATTGCAAGGGTGAGGGGTCAGTTTAATTGCAACAGTTGGATTTGTGAAATGCAATGGCATGTTAGAAGCCTTGCAATTTGCAGTAAAGGCAAGTCTTCCTATCTGCAAGAATTCCCAAATTGCAAGAACTTTTCAGGGTTAGATTGCATCATGGGATTCGACCTTATATTAGTTTACCAAGAGAAAATTTTCCTTTCTGGACAGGTCGCAGCAGCTGGAGTTCGTCTCCAACTGGTTCCTAATGAATATGGCAGTGGCTGATCTGCTGGCCTGTTGTCTTTGTTATCCGATGGTGGTAATAGCTAGCTTCTCTGGGCACTGGCAATTTGGACACATAGGTAAGTGC
The DNA here is from genome assembly GCA_949317995.1 of Acholoe squamosa. Classification (NCBI taxonomy): domain Eukaryota; kingdom Metazoa; phylum Annelida; class Polychaeta; order Phyllodocida; family Polynoidae; genus Acholoe; species Acholoe squamosa. The sequence continues at coordinate 26,997,627 of OX439035.1, read as the reverse complement.
ATAATGATAACTTCAGTTTAGCTCTGATTCTGGCCATTTGGACAAATCGATGGGTATGTTATAATACCCTCATTACGGCTATTCTGAACAGGAAGCAGATAAAAAGGTGCTATATTCGCCAAGAAGTGCATGCTATCCATGGATAACCGCACTGGGTGCATGTTATCCTTGGATAACCGCACACCTTACAAAAGTCATGATGCATGCATCATGCCATGCAATATCGCCAGGTATGTGCATGGGAATATCCAGGAAAAGCACTCAGAATCACAGAAATCATGTAATAATATTCTATACATGTAGGCTTTTATATGCCTAGAGCTAGGTTATCTGGTAAATACTACCGTAATCTCTCGCATATAAGGTGCGTCTTATACGAGAGGTTTTAGTTCTCCCTGAATCCACAAGGTGGACAGCAAGAGATTCCTTTGATATGTTACACTCCCTGTAACTCATAATAGGACATAGGGCGGCCCAGTAGGTCTGGGACACTTATATCTACCCATAGTTTTTTGAATTTTTAAAAATCCATTCACTAGAAAAAAAGTTATTATTTTTTCAATTTTTGGACAATGTTCTTAATTTCTAGGTGCGTCTTATAGGTGTGTGTGTGTGTGGGGGGGTAATCGATGTATGTGAATTAAACATTTTATTAAAATGTCTAATGGGCAGTGTGATTAAAAATGAAGAATGGCAAGTTTCCATGGTAAGCCTTTTGATTGCTGATTGATAGCCTAAAAAATAAGTGATAGCGAATGGTGAGAAAGGAAGAGGGAATCCGATGGGCCAGTCAATGATGCTACCTGTTTATTAAACCTTGTTATGGAATACACCCTGGTACTTTTGTTTTACACTTACAGGGTGCTTCGCCTATTGTATCATGGTAGGTACGTGTAACTTTGCTACAATAGGCAGCATGGCTTTGGTTGCCATCGACCGCAGCCTCGTCATTAGAAGATGCACCGGGAATGGACCTCTAGGAAGAAGCGTCATTGGTTCGTGTCTCAGTCGCAAAGTGGCTAGATTGTTGATCATCTTCATCTGGCTCTACTCTGTCTCACTTGTGCTGCCGCCAATTTTTGGATGGGGTAATTATATTTTAGATGCCATGGAGGTGTCGTGTACATTTGACTATGTGTCTGATGATCCTACAGCACCTTTCTTCGTCCTCCTGCTGTTCGGCTGTGGATTCTGTACTCCACTCACGGTGATTGTCGTCTGCTACGTCTACATCTTCAATCGACTCTACAGACACAGGCAGACGACACAGAACATCCTTCGCGCTAACCCACCTTCCTTCTCCAATCGAGTGCCAGACACCAAGATGGTTAAAATGGGCGCCACAATCGTCGTTATGTTCGTGATTGCCTGGTTGCCCTATGGGGTACTTGCCATGGCGGGAGCGTTCGGTCGTGTCCAGATCAGTCCACGATTTCAAATGGTGGCAGAGTTATTCGCAAAGGCATCTGCAATGTATAACCCCTTCATATACTCGATGTCTCATCCAGACTTCACAAGAAAGGTACGCAACATTGTGGGCAGGTCCCCAGTGCTATCTATGATTTGTTGTTTGTGTTTCCGCAGGAAGGTAACGCGTGAAAATAGGCATAGTCTAAATGAGATGGAGCTGGAAATTAGTATGAATGTGAACGTCCGACGTAAAACTAGTCAGTGGGACAGAGGCAACAGGATGGTAAACCAGTCTATGGGTGATTTAGAAGTTAAACAGACTATGACCATTCTTAATGGTTTAGATGATCGACCGATATATCTAGAGCAAGTAATGATTCAACACTCCCCAAGCTCAGCAAGCTCATGAAGAAGCAGGTTTTGTAGGAAAGATAAACTGACCATAATATAAAGTGTACAACATGGCAGTGCTATAAGGTCAAATCCCACTACGCGAAAAATGGGTGTGAAATGTCTGTGACTTTGGATATCGGCAGCCACGTGCGATTTGCTGAGCTCCAAGTACTTATTCAGTAGTGTGTGGTACAATATATGTATAAGAGTGTTGGTCACTCATTGACGACCATCTCCTTTGCACATAGATCTGACTACCTCCTGCTTTGTGTCAACATACTGCGAACCTGAAAACACATGGCTAATTTGCATAAGGTCGAATCCCACATGGCGATTTAGGGCTCAAATATCTCTGCGATTTTGTCCCTTGCACTCTTGGGGCCTTCCTGAGCCCCTTTATCGCAAGGATAACTGCTTAATTGGTCTCAATTCACTGTTGGATTCGGTATAAGTTGAACAATCCTTGCGATCTAAGAGCCCAGGAAGACCCCAAAATCGCAAGGGACAAAATCGCAGAGATATTTGAGCCCTAAATCGCCATGTGGGTGAAGGATAGCCCTAACATGGTTAAACAATTGTGCTTTCACTGGGTGATTGGTTAATCTAGTAGGAGTACACATAATAGAGTTGACCTGTGAGTATATATAGGTAGACTTAAAGGTACACTCACTCAATCAGGGGCACAGCTGAAGGCCTACCCTGTAATTGTACTGACCCTACTTATAAGTAAAGTGAGTACAACACATGCCAAGGCATACTGTACGAATACAACAACAACCTTGCTTCCTATATCACAATAGAGTGATAAAATAAATATTAATGCTGCAGCAAAAATTCTATAAAATCCCAACATGCTGGAAGAAAATGTGTGGGTCATATCTTATTGAGAATTCAACAGTGGAAATACCACCAACCTCTGCGATATAGACATAGGTAATGCGTCTACAATACAGTGACCTAAATTGCAGAGGTGTATATTGGTGACCTAAATGTGGAATTCGCGTATAGAGAAAAGAGGGATAAGACTAAATATTTCTGTCGATGTCCCAGATGGAAACAAATTAAATTGCACATAAGAATATATTATGCACAGAAACATCTTACGTTGGGTAGGGAGGATTAATTATGGAAATATTTTGGTAAATTATTTTGTGCTACTCAGCAATAGACTGGTTTATAAACACCTGCACTCTAAAAAGTTCGATTTTGTTGTGAGAATATGCTATTATCAAACTTATTGCTGTATATCACCAACCCACCCTTGGAGGGGGGCAGAAGTATATGATTTGTATAGTGTTATATGGATTTTTTAAGTTCAGTTCAGATCCCAAGACACGTAATGACTACCCCTGATCTAGTCTCTGTAGACTCCCTTCTTATGGTCACACACCTGACTCTTTCCTCGAGGGTTATAATAATTGACCCGAAATCGCACCCTCTGCAATGTTAATGTCAGACTCAGTTTTTGGGATCTTTAAGGAACAATTTTAGTGACCTCTTTAGGTAGTGATGTTACTATCATTAACATACCCAGCTCTATAACATCAGGCATTTATTGCAATAGGAACTGCATTTACTTAATTTATCATCTAAAGCATGCTGGTTCATGCCATGACATGTATAGTCAGTGCTTTACAGATTATAACACGTGATGAACATCGCTTTGTCTATGTATGTCTTGTTATATTTAAGATTTGTATTTCAAAAAATAAAAAAGAGAACATTGTACTTTTTATAAGTATATGTTTTAGATGGGTTGGTATATAAATGTAACCTGGTATATTTGTGAGTAAAATAAAATCATTTATTAAACGCAATGCCTTCAGATATTTAATTATTATCTGATTACTGGAGCAACAATTTGATTTATATCTTTGAATTAGTTGGGTGTACTCAGAGGAGCTAAACCTAGCACGGTTACCCGACAGCACATGATATATCAAAAAAGAATTACTACTCATCAATCAACGCCTCAGCTTATCAAAGTAAGGGGTTCTCTAATGCACCAAACAACACTTTCTGATCCAGGTAGAAGTTTTACATTTCTATAGTTTGGCTCTATAAGGTCGAATCCCACATGGCGAAAAATGCCTAAAATATCTCTGCGATTTTGAATATGTTGTGATTTTGGGGTCTACCCAAAATTTGCAAGGGATATCACTGCAATAGGGTACATAGAAGACAAGGATACTGTTGTGCTTTATTGTACAGCATTTGAGATACATTGTCCAGGTTAATGGGTATATCTGTGTCTGAGATGTTTCCTATGCTAAAATCGCAAGGATATAAAACCTTAGCACAGTCTGCAGTGGGACTTTGATATTGCACAATTCATCTAGCACCCCTTGCGATTTAGGACACAGGGAAGGCCATAAACCCCAGCTGACAAAATCGCAGAGATATTTGAGGCATTTTTCACCATGTGGGATTCGACCTATAGAAAACACGATACTGCTCGTGAGAATGTATATCAGTCATCACCCTCTCAGCTCTACATTTCCTGCCCAAACTAATTTTAGAAAGATGGACAATGGAATTCCCTCTCGGCATTGCTGCAAAGTGGCCCAACTGCTGTCATTAGGAGCAGAAATTAGTTACTAAGTGGGAAAATGCCACTTGTTCATGTTTATCTCTGAATTTACAAGGCAAGGTAAGTGACAAAATATGACAATTCTTAAGGTTTTTGCTGAATCGTGTATACTGGTATAGGCTACTCTTCGTGTATAATGACCCGCAGATAGACCTTCTACATGCAGTAGAAATGGGGTCGCTATGTCAGGGTAAATATTCATGTCAGCCTGCACATTATCGGGGCCAATAAGCACTATAAGGTCGAATCCCACATGGCGATTTAGGGCTCAAATATCTCTGCGACTTTGTGTCTTGCACTCTTGGGGCTTTCCTGAGCCCCTATATCGCAAGGATAACTGCTTAATTGGTCTTGATTCAGTGTTGGATTCAGTATAAGTTGAACAATCCTTGCGATCTAGGAGCCCAGGAAGACCCAAAAATCGCAAGAGACAAAATCGCAGAGATATTTGAGCCCTAAATCGCCATGTGGGATTCGACCTATATTAACTGGATGTTCTATGTACAGAGTGTAGGGGTATAAACTCCCATACAACATGAATAATGCTGATCAACTTTCCAATCCCACCATTTTCTCTAACCATCCAAGTAGACTATAAGTCACAAGGTGTATGCATACCACCCGACCTGCCTACGTTTACTGATCAAACAGCTTAAAGCTCGAATCCCACATGGCGATTTTGGCCTCCAATATCTCTGCGATTTTGTCTGTTGTGTTCTATGACCCTTGCTGAGGCCATAAAACACAAGGATTGCTCAACTTATGCTGAATCCAACAGTAGATATATGGTCTAATTTACAGTAACCCTTGCATTTTATGGGCTCAGTAAGGGCTATACAACACAACAGACAAAATCGCAGAGATGTTGGAGGCATAAATCGCCATGTGGGATTCCACCTTATAGTTGGGATCCCAGGTATTTCACATAATGGTACGTATCATCTATGGGAATATACGACCACTGTCCATCAGCCTGGGGAAATACTAAATCCATTATTGTTGGGGGGGACTTACATATATAATGGTACGTTAGCAGTAGTTTGGGAGCGGATATGTACAGCAAGTTCTAGAAACGGAAGAATTATCAACAATAATCTCTATACAGACAACATACGCCATGAAGTAGCGTCTTGTGCTTTGAAGTAATCTCTTGATAACTCACTCATTCAGTTGACAATTTGTATGGGGACCTCAACCCACCATGCCCCTATAGGATGGTCATAAGTATGATTTAGTCAGTCGGATCGAAGGGGTAGGGGGTGAGCTGCACCCTATACATACCATACCAATCTAATGTGGTTCACCCTCTATAAAGGATAGTAATTGTAGATATTGTATTATGTGGGAAAGGTCGGTGCCAGTCTGTCACTAGCCGCATTGGGGTGAGTACTTCTTCACTACTTTGTCCTCGGTCTGTGTTAGTAGCTGCTACACGTGAAAGGATTCGTGGTAGACTACGTTTACTGAATCCTCATTTTCTACACCATGTTTTTGTGTAATTTTAGGCAGGTAGGATAACAAAATGAGCGAACGCCACTTCAACCATAATAGTGTCTAGGTATATTCTTTCAACTTTTGATGACATTTTGAAATTGAAGATTCACATCATTGATCTTTTCCTCTTTTGAATTTCTGAAAGTATTTGGCGCCAGTGACATGCATACATTTATTCTTACGTTTAGTTATCATTGTAATGCATGTATCAATATTAGTTTATGTTTAGAGCCATCTCTTATATGGTTAATAGTATGTATTGTATTGCTGTGTACTTATAATAAAATGAAACTCATATGATTATATGCTATGCATAGCAATTAATAGCAACTAAACAACAAAAGTCCAAGGTCACATAAGTCAAGATGGCGGCCAAGCAACACTTCCTGCTAGAAGCGGTCATCATGATGATGGTACTGTATCTAAGCAACTTCCAAACTACTATTGTAACGTATATTTTCTCTTATACTCTAATGCTATTTCTCAAATATTGTAGAGACATAATATGTGACCCATCAAGGGAGAACACCCCTCCACGGGGGATTTTTAACTCCCCATTTGGCCACCAGGGGACATTGGAGGGCAAAATTACTCTAAAATCATTACAAAAATACATAATGCTAATTTTTAATGCAAAATTCAATGGTTTCATTTAAAATCTAACATTTGGTAGAAATGGCCCATATTTGGATGGTAAAATGAACAATTTATTTTTATCAGAAATTTCCCTTTCCTGGTTGCCATTCTTCATCATGTTTTCATATGTTTATCCCAACAGCTGTCGCTAAGGGCTATACACAGTCATGAATGTGATTGCAGCAACTACACTCCGGTAAGAAATAGCTAAATCCATGCAGCTAAAAGAGGTATAAATAACACCAATGATTCTACAAGATCGGTGGCCTTATTAACATTTGTGACATGTACTGAAAATACCGGGTAGGGGCCTTAATTGATACATCCTGCACTAAGGGCACTTTTTGCACACACCGCTACCTACCACATTGATATTAGGGGTAAAGGCACCCATTTCAGACGCTCCTGGCCACACAAATGTGACCCATCTGGAGAAAACATGCATCCAGAGGAATTTTTAGTTCTGTATTTGTCCACCAGAGGGCAGTGTATGAGTAAAACACTGAAAAATATACCAAAAAAATGGTTTAGATCAATTTTTTATTGGGAATTCAGTGGTATGCTCAGAGTTATTCCATTTCTACTGAAAACGTTCCATTTATGGAATGCAAAAGAGACATCTGTTGCCATGGAAACATAGATAATTGGCATATATGGCAATTTCTGGTTGCCATGGAAACCACTCCATTATTCTAAATGGGAATCTTTGCCACAAATGTGTTGGATATTTACACAAGGAACTCAGAACCGAAAACAGACCAAGAAAATTCCCTCTAGAACCGATTTTATGATAAAAATATCACATTTCTTTGTTTATTTAAAAAAAAAAACTGTATTTTTTGCATTATCACTTTTTAGGCTAGGATATAATGTATTTAGAGCTTCTTTGCATTTTTAATTGCTCACACTAACCTAGGTTTGGCAAGCAATTACAGAAGAACTATCTGGAATATTTTAGCACAAGAAATCTCATTTTAAAGCACATGACTTCAACTTTAAAAAGCCATTTCCCCCCTAAATGCAGGTTTTCCCTCATCTGATCACAAATGGTGACCCTATTTGATGCTTAATTCAAGTACCTTTAAGTGTGGCGAATTCAACTTTCTGTTGCATCAATTGATACATGATACCTATCCATCAATATCTATGAAGAGGTTTTGATAAATCTCTCCAATACATATGAATAAATGAGCTGTATATATCTTGTCTTCAGAACATCAAATTGCCCCTACAGTCGGACAGTCCATGCCAGACATGACCCTAGAGTCAGACACTATCTTATAATCTGTTTGATACAAACAAAATGTGTCACTGTATATGCTTTGCTATAGAGGCATTGGCACAACATTGTAGGGAATAATAGCTGACACAAAAATCCTCTCCAAGATACTCTAAGTTGTGCAATTTGGCATATCTTTAACAAGGCAGTCTGCAGGATCAGATCATGATGTCCATGTGTAGATAGAGTAGTGATTATATTTATGTGTTAGATTTTGGTAAAATTAAACATGGATTTAATACCCATACTTGAGAGTAGAGGTTTGTTATGAAATATTACCTTTCTGACAAAATATCCATTGTGAATGTATGTGAACCATGATCTAATTGTGTCCAGAATGGGGTGTAATTGATGTCTGACTGTAGGTGTAATCTGATGGCAATATAAGAATAAATCTCACAATATAATGGGAGTGATGAATTCATGTTCGCTGAGTCAAATTATCAGAAAAATGTACATATTGCCACTGAAATGTGGGTAAATCAATTATACTTTCTGGTTAGGACACAACAGATTGACAGATCAAGTGGGGTTTCCCATTCCCTCACCATTCTTTATCAACAAAATATAACAGAAACACCCTGGGTTTGCACAGTTGTAAAACCATCTATCAAGGGACTTAGATTCTGTATGCTGCATGTGCAATGCACATGACACCTGAAATCCCCATATTGATTATCTAATTCAATCCAGGGTGCCTCAGGGTGCCTTTGCCCTAATTCCAGCAGATGGACATGACAGTATAACTGCTCAACGGAGGTATATCTTAATTGTTATTGAATTTTGGTGTCAGGGAGGAGCAGGATGTGGCACGTACACAGCTGCAGTTCAAAAGTGCATCATGCCCGCTAGTCAACTTCCTCCAGATATAGATGTCACCATGATATGCAGGTAATTATGAACTCCACATCAGAGTGTAAGATATGGGGAGAGTTGGTGCAAGTTGTCATCGTGGTTTCAATGAAGTGAATAAATCAAGTTTTAATTAATCAGTTTGTACACGTTTTGCACCTAGACTTCTAGTGTTGTGAGACAAAGGATTTAACCCGTGGTGACACTATAGAACAAAAGAAACAAGTCACGTGTGGCTTTTAATTGGTACGTTATCTTAATAACAGAATTGATGTTTAAAGTTCATCGTTAAGTCGTCTCAGCCTATTTTCCTAACTGTACTTGGTACGTACAGGATGTACAATGAGACATCGGTATGCATGGCCAACGCAGCAGCTACATGTGCCAATCCTCCTGCAGACAGCAAGCAGTGGACTGACATGTGGGCCAGCATGGAGGGTACAGCAAAGAACCTCTGTTCTCAAAGTCCAGGCGATGTAAGTTATACATATAGCAAGTCGTAGGAACAATATATCTATGCGTGGAGGCCGCAAGTGCTGTCACATCCTGTGAGCTCTAAATATTCTATTGATTTTAAAAGTCATGTAAACTAACTAGATTGCAATAATCATTTATGTCTCTGGAACTATTGGTGCATATATATGTCCAAACCTATCGTCATCACTTATTTTGCAGTCTTGTCGATCAACATGAGAAAAGTGACCTCCAGGTGCACTTTCCTTTCTTGTTTATATTTCTTACTTTCTTGGCTCTTACACCTCTGCATTATATGCTAAAATTAATCAAAATTTATGAACAAGCAGACGTCGTGTGGAAGCTTTGAGTCGCAGGCTGCAACTTGTTTGATGGATATGGGTAAAGCCGGACCAGGATCATCTTTGGATGAAATTTGCAGGTTTGTATTTTGGGTAAACTGCACTGAAATTATTATGGGTCATGATACAAAATACATGTAATGGGAGTTATTCTCTAAGAGAAGTAGAAGTTGGTATTAAAATAATCTGTGATAGTGACAACTGGAGCATGAAAGGCTGCCATTCCTTAAAAGGTCTGAAACGGTCTATGGGCCATGGCTAACAACTGGAGATTAACAGATTATCAATCTGTAGCATTCGCTTATACCTTTAGAATTAAATCACCTTTCAGTAAATTTAAACCATTGCATTTCAGTAACAAAAGTAATGTTTTAAATTACACCACACATTCTTTTTACTTGATACTAGACTGTACCAGGACACAGCAAGCTGCATGGACACCCTCATCAGCAAATGTCCAAATGAGGCTCAGAGCAGTGAGATTAACAAAGCCTGGCAGATGATGAAACAGCAGATGCAGAATATGCCTTGTTAAATTGGACAGCAGATGGAAACCCGTAGATGGTATTGAACAGTTTAACAGCAGAAAGTTAAATTGAATTAGAGGTGGTAAACACCAAATAATAAACAAATAAATACCCAGCAGGTGTCTATTCTAAGCGTTGGATCAACTTTCTTCAAATTCATATTCTATCTTGAAAATGTGAACAATTAGTACATATTTATGCTTCTACATTTAGGAACACAGTACATCAGATGTGATTTATAACTACCGTATGAGATGCACCTACAGTTTGTGGACTTGCCTCCTGAAAATAGAATTTGTAACCTTTGTTCTACTCAAAATCATATGGGTTTTCAAAATACAGCTATGTGGACCCCATACCCCCCCCCCCAATGCTGCTGTAAGAGTTAGGGGCGTGTGTAACATGAAATGAAATGTCTTGGTCTCCCCTAGTGGATTATACATTTCCCTTTAAATGTCGATATAATTCCCTCCATAGATGTTTCTATGAAAGATTTACGACACAGTAGATTGTCTCAAACCTGTTAATACTTTTGGTCTCCCCATACCAAAACGTTTTCACAGGACCATTGTCTAATGTCATAGAACGGTTCTTTTTTTATATCATTTTACAAATTGACCTTATTTTAAGTATAGATCTACACTTTTCTGGGAAAAAAAACCGGTAAAGATAATGTAATTAACAGACCTGACAGGCTGACACCAGGTGGTGCCACGGTGGGGTGACTTCAAGACCATGATGTAGAATCAGTGTCTTAGGTAGAAGTAAGCCCCCACACGTTATCTACTTCTTTATATTGTGTGTAACTCACACATAACTATCATAATGCTAACTCAGGTGGAGAAAAAGACCTTTTTTTTGCAAATGTCTTTTGAAGATGAAAATATAGTGGTCTGGAGTGACCTGGATAATTTTGAATATCTAGAAAATCAAGGGTGTATTCTGATACCTTTGACAATGGATCACATCCTCATATCATTATTTTACCAAGGACCCTCATCCAACATATGTGAAAATTGCAAAATTATGCGTGTTCCAAAATTTATAAGTTAAACAAGACCTACCTCAATAAAAGGTGAAGTTTGACTTAAAGTTTATAAGGGTTGCTAGACTGCCGCTGAAGAGAACAACGGAGAAGGAGTCACATGTTACTGTCCCATAATGCATGATCACCATTTAAAGCTAGCTGGGTAACAAGGTAAATCCCCAAAAAAAATGGGTGTTCTGGTGAAAACTTGATCAAATCGGGTGGGACCGTTGTTCTCTTCGTAGGCAGTCTAGCAACCCTTATAAACTTTAAGTCAAACTTCACCCTTTACCAAGGTAAGTCTTGTTTAACTTATAAGGTTTATGTCTGGTATTACCTCATTGTCAGTAAATACTATTGAGCTGGTTTTAAAGGCATGTAATGTTTGTGCCCTTTGAGCTGTTACTAGTGCCAGCAGTAACACGGTTTTGTATGCTAACTGTTTATAACTTAAGCTCTCCAGTGGATGCCAAGACTTAAGCATAGTCGGTATTATGTCTACGTCCCAAGTGTGAGTATATCTAGCCTTGGGAGGTTTAACTACTGAAACTCCTTTGAGTTGTCTACATGTATACGTCTGGATGTAAGGTTCTACCATACTGATCTAACTCTACATAAGCTGATAGTGCAGATCTAGCTGTGTTTATAGTGGTGTATGCCAATCCTTCATCGTAAAGGCTATAGAAGTTCATTGCTTCTATGTGTGTGGGTGTTATGGGGTGTACCCTATTTTCCACACAATACTTTGTCCACTTTTCCAAATACACATTGTATTAAGTTTTGGTGCCTTTGGTCCATGACTCCATGTATAGCCGCATGGTAGTGGGTGTGGCACCCTGAGCCTGTAGTGCTCGCTCTAGATCCTCCATGCAACAAGGTCTAGGTACCACAGATCCCCTGTGACTGGGTTCCTCAGTGGTGTCTTGGGGAGTCTCATCATCGACTTCGCTGTCCTGTTCAGGAGGCCGTATTAAGGTTGTGCCGCCCAGTTTGGCGTCACAATTGTTCCCTCCACGCCCTCTGCTAGGGCCTTCTGCTTCTGTACGACTCTCAGGTTCAGGCTGAAAGGAGGGAAAGCATAATAGTCATTAGGCCAAGACAAAGACAGTGCATCTGTATCAGCTGACCCTGGGTGAGGTAGCCAGCTGTAATAGTTTTCTAGTTTGAATGCTAGTCTTAAGGCAAATAGGTCAATACTGTGATGTCCCCATTTCATTTGAATCTGTTCAAAGGTTGAGTCAGGTATTTCCCACTCAGTGTGCCCTGCAGTTCTAGACTCCCTGTCTGCCTCCTCATTCTCTTCCCCTGGAATGTGGGCTGCCTTTACCCATAGGTCTCTGCCTTCGCAGAATTCCCATATGGTTTTTGCTGTCATCACAAGGTTTGTTTTTAGATCCTCCTTTGTGATTTACATAAGCTACTGCTGTAGTGTTGTCAGATAAACACCTGATCGTCTTACTATGATACTCTTTGGCATATATTTGTAGGCCAAGCAGTACTTACCCAAGGAAAGTGAGTTTTTTGGTTGGTGTGAGTACACTCTTGTTTGGGTGAATTTTGAACCCCAGGCTTACCAACAAAGACTGTAGTTTGGCTATGGTGTCAGCACATTGTTGTGCTATTTCCCCCATAATGAATGTATCATCTATGTAGCCAAAACAAGAATGGCCTTGTTTTTGCAACTCTGCAAAGGCTGGTTTTAGGACCCTAGTGAAAGTTCTTGGTGCTTGTGCTAGTCCATTCGGCAGGCATGTATATTGATACAGTAAAATTCTGTTATAACAAAGTGCTGGGGACAAGCAAAAAGATTCGTTATAAACGAATTTCGTTGTAACCAAATCATGCAATTAAGAGCATATTAAGGGTCATCTAACACCCCCAGACCTCCCTATTAACCCTTCTGACACCAAAAGCTCAATAGAGGCATGTGCAGAAGCCCTATCACACCAGAACCCCCCCCCCCCACCGTTCCTGCTGCTGAGAGCTCAGTAGAGGCGTGTGTAGAAGCCCCATCACACCCCATAACACCTCTGTGATCTCCCTCTGCCCTTCAAAGGGTGTGAGAGTTGGGTGCAAACAAAGACCCTAAATTCCTTTGAAGCCATTAGAAGACCCGTAAACCTATTGTTTCACCCATGAAAAGTTCATTGTAAACGATTTTAGATCATATGAAGTTCGTTGTAAGGAGATTATTTTACTATAGAAATGTATGGAGCAGTTTTGGGACAATGTGATTTGTTTGTTATAAACGAAAATTCGTTTTAACAGGATTCGTTGTAATGGAATTTTACTGTATAACGCCCCCCCCCCCCATTTGAACCTAAGCAACTTTTTGGTGGTATCTGATACCGGTACGCTGTAATAAGCATCAGAAAGATCTAAAGAACCTAAAAAGATGTCTTTCTGCACCATATCTATGGCTGTCTGTAGGCTTGTTATTTTGACATGTCTATAGACTACCGAAGAATTCAGTTCTGACAGATCTAAAATTAGTCTGTGTTTGCCATTTGGTTTAGGCCTAAGAAAAATGTTTGAAATAAACGGTTCTTTCTCTGGTTGGCATACATGTTTCTATTATGCCTTTGACCAGGTGTTCTTTCACAACTTGGTTAGTAATATCTCTATTTTCCTCAGACACTAGGTAGGAACTAGGAGCTGTCTCTTGCATGGGAGTTTCCTGCAAGTCAACCTTTACCCCCTGAACAGATTCGATCATGAAGGGATCATGTGTTAATTTTAACCATTGGTTTATATGATTTTTAGTGCCACCCGGTACAAATGTACCAAACCCTAATTTTTTCATTTGCTGCCGGTGCAGGAGCAATTGGCACTTTGGGGGTATTTTGTTTTTATGCAAAGCATTATTAACACTCACCTGTCTAGTGAGACCCCCCCTTCGGAAAACCCGGAGTTTTGGGCTTCTTTTTGTGGTGGTTGGGCTTGTGCTTGGGCTGCTTTTCCCTTTTGTATGTGTTGGACAAGTACTCCACAGCATGTGAGTGCTTGTTCCTTGAGTGCTTGGTCCTAACTTTAGGACGTCAGGTCTCAGGTTTGTCATATCTGACATGGTCCTGGTCATGACAATGTTAGCATCACAGTAGCTATGATAACGAGATTTGAAATACTTCATTGACTGTATCATGTATTCAATGTAAGATAGAGTTAATAAAGTGGATTCTGGAACTGCAATCCATTTACTTCTATCTTATCTGGTAGACTGTAGATGACATTCCAAAGTACCCTCTCCAGGAAAATGAACCTGTCAAAATTACCAGCTAGTATCTCCATTCAAATTGGTCATAGTGGTCACAAGGTGGTGCCACCATCTTGGCCAGTGTTGGTCAGCGCCTTGACCATCGCCATCTTCGTCACTACTGACGTCGTCTTTTTTGTGCTTCCCAACCACATCTTTAACCAACGTTTTGACTGTTGAATGAATAGTTACCTTCAACATAGTCATCATCTGAGCAATTTGCTAAGTAGACAGTGACACTGCCTGTGTGGTAGTGGTGGTAGTGGCGGTAGAGGTTTCCCCCTGGTCAGTGCCTTGGTCAGTGGTGCTGCCATTGTTGGTCGTTGCACGTGTTGACCTACTGGTCATGGCGACTGACTTGGACCGGCTCGAGAGCACCCAGTGGTTTTGGTCTTAAGAAGCAGCTTAGCAAAGTCTGTTTATGCCAAAAGGAAGCCAACAGTAACTGGACTGTTGTGACCTAACCGACAGTCGTTGAAAGTTTGTAGATATTGTAGATTTCTGGAAGAGTGAGTGAGTAATAGATGTTTAACGCCATTTCGACAGCTAAGGTCATATTCATGGCGAGAACTACATTACACAATTTCACAGGGGAATGTGTCAGTGCCCGTGCATATGTGCACCACACACATCCCGAGGGGATAGGAAAGAGAAGAAATAGACCCTTTTAAGTGGGCTAGGGAAGCCCGATATTTATGGAAGAAATTGATGCAAATAATCCTACTCTGGGATGTGCGTGTAGCTGCTGTGGGATCGTGCGCTGAACTGATGCATTATGGGATGATATCACGTGACTCCTTCTCCATTGTGAGAACTTCATCAGCATAACAACCAGACATAAACTTAAAGACTGGTAAGACTATTATGAACTCAATTCATTAATGCCAAGGTGGAAAGATGGGATATCAAATGATACAAAGGAAACGGTTTCAGGAGTTGAACGGCAGGGACACCCATAGGCCTGTGAGCCTAGGCTCAGTGTAGACAACAGCTAACTCATTTAAAAAGGATTCAAATACCACAATCTAAATGGAAACTATGTCATTGATAATCCCATGATATGCAAAGGTCACCTTACACGTATGCACTATGTGGCCTTCGATTCCAGTCAGGACTAGGCAAAATCTCGGATGTGCATTTTGTCGATAGCAAAGATTTGACATGTGCTATAGAGCACTTATGGCCCAGGTTACCAACCGTATGTGACTTGACACTATAGTGACAGTGTAGTCTGAGTCGTCAATGGTTAAGGCTATGGAGAATGCACCTATTATCGCTCGCATTTTTTATTGGCGAATAACTCCTTTTCTGGCGAGTTAAACATTGCATAATACCAGCAGGTCTTGAATAAGGATCCATATTTTTTCATACAAAGGCGTGAGAGACTGTATTTCTCCTCCATTTGGTTATAATCCAGCAGTTTCGATAGCACCGTAAGTTGATCGTCTCCCGGTCTGCCATTTTGGATTTGGTTCTCTGCGCATGCGCGACACCCTCCTGTCGGAAGTCGCATTTTTGGCGGAGAAATTCCATAGATTCTATTGATTTAACTTAAAATTAACGGGTTTTTGAATATAACCTATGCATTTTGTGCAATATTAATCGATTTGACTCGATCATCGGGGGGACATCCCCTCCATTCAGTGTAAAACGAAAAAAAAACAACCGATCACTATGTGCGCATGCGCCAACTCGCCTTGCCAGAAGTGGCAACAAATTTAGCAAACATGGAGGTCATGAATGGTACTATACAATATAATCCTTCTCTTGCAGCGTTCATCATTTCAGGAAAGGTTTCAGCACCTACCTGCTGAAAAAAAGCATCTTAATTTGTCAATTCCCATAGGACTCCATGTGCTATGTTTATCGTCAAAAGAAAAGTCTATAGTCCCATAGAGATCAATGATAGTCCACTTTTCCTCGTGAACAGGCCAAAATTCTAAGGTAATTTCAACTGTTTTTAGTAAATAAATATACATTTTTATTGGGAATTGTACATGTGCAGTGAAAGGTCAGATCATAAAGAACATGTTTCCATGACTTTTTGTTTAATTATCCAGCAATTACTGTGAGCTATTCCCATCTAAAGTTCCAATTCCCGTTCTTGAGCTTTTGGCTGAAAAGGCGTCGCCAATGACCCAGCAGGACCTGGGCCAATAAAGAAGAGACCACACTGATTTCGTCTCCTGAAAAATTCCTCAGTGGTTTTACTGGTACACAGACCTCAGAATGTATTTTGTAATATCTTGGAGATTACACACTCCTGAATCATTGGACGAGTGTCAAAAGAAGAAAGTTCTTAACTATACTTCCGTAAGTATTTCACACTAAGAAATAAGACGGACATTCATGCAGTTTCACGTCATCTTTATTTCAACAATTTATTATACATTATATTGCCATTTGGGTATTCTAGTGCAGCCTACTTCTTTATTGCAGTATGGAGTGACATGGAATAATCATTATTAAAAGAAAAATGCAACAATTTCACAATCATGCCTAATGAAGCGAGACCAAAAAATTGAACTGAAAATGATCACGGATGTTGTATAGCCGTATGGGATTTGTAACAATAACAGGTGTCTACATTCAGTTTTCATGATAACTCTATCATACATGATTGAAGGTGAAACAAGCGGAAAAGAGGCGATATGTACTGGTTTATATTCCCTGGCTAAATTAGTCGACCACGAGGTTCGAGTCAGAGCCACACCAAGGCACCACGCATCACTATTAAGCTTGGATAGCAAGTACAAGCCTACTGTTTTATCAATTTGCACAGCACTGCGTGCACATATTGGATCTTTATCCTTAGGCTATTTGCTATTTCCCAGCGTGAGCCTTTCATCTAATGGGGGCCCTAACACGAAATACAAAGTGATATATTCATTTTTCCACTCTCATGAACCAAGACATTCAGGGCTTGTTCGGCCAAACAGGTTCTAATCCGTGATATCTGTATCTCTTGGGTTCTAGCTACAATGCGTGAAGCTACAGACACCTATGTACTCCATTCACAGTGGCACCACCTATTGGAAACTATGTACACTACAAGTGGAGACTGAGACTAACTAAGAGACCACGCAAAGATCCTAGTAGTAGCACTGATCGTTGAATATGATATATATCCACCTTGCACAACACCCAAACACCACATTTACATTTGTATACCCGCAACTTTGAATTGGTGCAACTACAGGGCAGGTTGGCGAAAAATGTATACCCTAAAATGAGACTCTACAATCAAGGAAAACATAATCATGTGAGTCAAGATGGTATCTGATATTATAGTATATAGTCAAGACAATTCGATGGGATTAGAGCTTGACACGGCGCAACCATCGTCTATCACCCCTGTTGGCGTTGTTTGGTCCCTCGATGCCGAGAAATGATAACGACAATCTTGCAACATGTCTCCCGCCCATCAACATGTGACTGTAACACTTTGGGAAATGAAACATTTCTTCTTTTTTTTTGTGCTTGTCGTAATACAAGTGGACTGATAAAACAGGTTTTTATAATCACCCTAATGTCACATGCAGAAAACTGCACCAATTTCTTTCTTTACCATCAATACAGATCCTAATCTTCATGTCTTATTTTTCTTAAGGAAGGTCACATTGTAGCATCAGTTCAGTTTTGAGAAACAATCAAAATTTCACTTTTTAAGTCATCAAATTATCACCATTAGTCTGGGAGACTGTGCCGCCATTGCCCGTGTATATCTACCGACATATCATACCGATAACTACTACCATATGTAATTTTATTCACATTTATATCTATATATACGAGTACACTGCATAGATAGTTTGTATTCACACGCTCACGAGACTCAGCCACGACACGAAATGACCAAATGCAGCGTTACTCCACTCTAGGCAGAAGTTTATAGATCTAATGTTTTGCCACATGTCTGCTTTGGCAATGCTCAGGTCGGTACCACCAACGCAGATGACGCCCTGAAGAGATCTACGTCTGCCCTTTGCTAAAACAAGTGACAGGGCAGAACTTTAAGACGTCAGTCACACTGAAGGTAGTCCTACTATGCTCATTGCTTGATGAATGTAAAGTGTACAAATCGTAAGTCGCCACGTAGCACATATATACACCATTATAGTACATACAAAGAAACATCCCTGTAGCTAATATAAGCTTATCCATGGGCATAGGCAGTGAGAGAAAGTATGCCCTGAAAGGTTTCAATTGTACACATGACAGGGGGTGCTACTCTGTCTAATTGCTCATTCTGGCAGAGCTATAGGGGGAAAGCAGCACATGACTTGTTGTTATCCCACCTTTTACTACTCTTTTATCATAAGACTGAATTTATAACCTCATTCCTCGATATAGGAATGGGCATTTCCTAAGATCGACTACATCGAAATACCTAGATGTAAACAGCATCAACAGATTTTAGAGTGAAGAGGGAACACTTGGGGTTCCTATATGCTTTTGATAGTATGATCTAACCTAATGAAGTGTCTTACAAGATGGAATGATTTCTTTCATTTACAAAATACCATTTGCGATGTTGAAGATCACACATATACATACACAATTAGAAAGTGATGGAAATGCTAGCTTTTGTATCAATCACCAAGAGATGCCTACTCATCATGTTGTTGACAACGATGCTAGGTGGGAACTGACATGAATAATATAATGCATAATTGAAGAAAAAACACATGGAAAATAAATCCAAGCATAATCATTAAATGTGAGCAATTGTGACGCAGGCTGCTCCAAGCTGTAGTGTGGCATGTTGATGCCAATGTGAAGTCCTCAAACTACAGAAGTTGGCTGGTCCTGTGCAAAAGATAAAGGTAATCAATACAAATGTAACAAAAAGATACAAAATGAAAACTCGAATGTTTTAAGTTTGATAGAACAGAAAGTACAAAAGTTGGGGAGGAGTTTAGGTAGAACACAAGCAAAGGGGCTTAATACAATACAAAGTGAAAATGAAATCGCATGCTAAGAACACAAGGGAAAGGAAAATCTTTCTTTCCCTTGTAATTAAGCACCGAGAGAGCCAGACTAGGTTTCGCTTCTTTCCATCATAGATTTTAGCTACTCTTCCCTTCACGTGACCTAACCTTGGGGGCAGCAGCTGCCTGCTACTTGGTTCTATACTTACCAACATAGGAATGGTTCAATAGGTCATGACTTTAACCAATTATGGGTTGTCAACATTTTGGAAAGAGCTTGGGTCTGTAGACCACGCAACGGCACCTGCTGCTGAGGGGTCTTCATAATCAGAAGAGGCCGGCTATGAAATTGAAAATAAAGAGTTGCTCTACATCCTAAGACATAAGGTAATTTAGGGGGAAATCCACCGTGAATTTCACAATTTATAAATCAAATAAGGCTTGTGATAGACTAGAGCGAAACTGGCCTTAATGATGCCTATTTGACTTAGATTATAATGGTGAAGGGTACTTGCTTGTAATTGTAGTATATAATACTTGTTTATATCTTGATGTTAACCAATCACCTTCAATTAAAAATAGTATACTTAATATATTTCTTTATCCCTTTGACCGAAATCAGTCGAGTCTGGCCTCTCAGAAAGCAACTGAACATAACCAAACGCCAGGGAAACTCAAGATAAAAGTCTTAAATATCGATGATAACTATTTTATTTCTTTCCCATTCACCTACTTCTACAACAGAAAACCTGGTAATTACTGGAAGCATACATCCCATAAGATTCTGCTAGAGACAGAATGCATTCCAGTCACATGCAGACACTAGAAGAAATTAATTCTGCTATCGAAATTGCATCGTTTAGCACTATTATAGCTGATTCAGTCCCTGGTTTTCCACTATATTACACTGGTCACAACTCTCAATTTTCACCTACTGCCAACCCTGAAGTTTCTTGATCACTAACGTGAACTGGTACAACGTAAAATATGTCCATTAGAGCAACAGCCCGGCAGTATAATCACTCAGTATACATACATATACAAGTTACCACGCCGCCAAGCACACAGGGCGGTCTGCAAAAATCTAACAAACCTATCAAGGTTCATATAGCAATAAACACTGCAAGTGTTCCCTTGTGTAGTTAAGTACTGACAGGAAAGTAGACCTTACCGCCATTTCCTATATGGGAAATAAATTTGATTTAAGCATGTGGGATTATCGGCCTAATATAGCTTCAAAGGTCCCTTGACCATGGCTTTATAATAATGGTCCATCCTCTTTCTAAAATTCTGAATGACACAAAGTTCGCCATGGAATATAACATTCCTATGTGTCCTTATATGACTCGTCTTTGTTTACACTTTAGGGTTGTCTACCTTCTGGAGGTCTTGTATACTAACTGGAGATGCCTTGAGGACTGGGATGGCACCAAGGATTATTTCTCTTCATAAATAAGTATGTACATTTTATATATATTCAGTACACAAAAGGTACAGCGTCAACCAGGGCTAGGTCTCCATGCAGTGACAGGGGCAATCTTTTTTCCCTACCACCAGGCCTTTTGACACATGCTTGGTTGTGGCACGATGAGGGAATGGGGTTCACTACTGTAAGAAGAAGCTGCAAACAAGTCCACGTCATATATGTTCCAGAAATACTCTGCTGAATAGATGGATGTCTAAAATTGGAACATCTGAGCACACTCTGTCCTAAACACTATTATACTTATTCCCAATTACTGGGTATGAACAGACATTTTCTTGCTATGGAAATGCCTGTAAAATTTTGGAAATTTCATTATTAGCCAGGAAAAATGCCAATACTTTGTTAGCTATGTTTCAAACCAGTGCTATGCTAATTTGCGCTCGATCTTAAGAGGAATGGACAATTTGATTGCAGCCTGCACTCACTTAACGCGTTAGTAGTAGTGAAGATTATAATGGTTTTCTTGAATGATATTATTTATATGTAGTGTGTATAGATATATATCTTCCTGTCTTTCACAAATTCAGTTTTTACAACGATAACTATATTTCTCCACAACATTTGTTAACTCTTGAAATATTACACTATCTTCATTCCCTAAACTATATCACACATTCCTAATAAGCTAGCCTTATATTGACAAAGCATTCAACTCTTTGTCTCTTTGACCAAGATTAGTGTACAATTGGATTATCCAAACTTATATTTCATCGGTCTATTATATTTTTTCGCTGGGACTAAAGCACTCTTAATTCCTTACTACATGGTAAGAAATATAATATGCCTGGGTATCAAACATGTTATGCAGTCCGCAAGCTACATGCTTAGTTAAAATATAAACACAATAACAGACATTGGTATTGATGGAGAAATTCAGAAATTATATTCACTCTTATTCTCTTTGCCTTACCTCGTTGTACAATCTCATGTTCATTCATAATAATTGTTAGCATTCATGTAAATAGGTGGAGGCAGTCAGATTTCTAAGCATCAACCATTTTAGTTTACCTTTTGATACACAATCAATGAGGTGTGTTTATCTACTTAGGCCCATAGAAAAATGGACTAGTTATTCACAAATTGACACACCTTGGGTTCTTGGGGGAGTGCCTGATAAACGCCTACGAAAAATAACATCCAAGGCAAGTGTTTCTTTTGGGAAATTAGGGACCCTTAGCGTTCTTTTGGTGTTTCTAGAGCTGGGATCTTAAAGTAACCTTCATCAATTAGAGACACTTAATTAGGGTGGGTAATGAGTGTCGAAGCAAGGATCAGAACATCACTCAAGCATTTAGGGTTCTACAACAGATCATAATAACCATGACATTTAAACAGGATGATTGCATCAATATATACATACAAAAGGCTTACAGACCTGCATACATAACTTTTATCCAACAGTAACATATATATGGTTTCTTAATTCTTCATGCTATGAATATTTGAAAATACTATCTACAAAAAAGAACCTTATCCCTTTAACAACTAACAGCTCAAACACAACCAAGCCTACCATAGGTACTTCTTTCATCTAGCATGTACGTTACTGATCCTTGCAATGGCTTACAAGTATCCCCTTCTACCTTTCACTCGTATATAAGGTGCAGTTATGGAAATGCTTGTGCTTGCCAATGTTTCACTGACCCTGCCAAATATTGTAGATATCTATCATTTACTTCTTTTTACAACCTCTCTGAAAAAAGAGATGATGAATATTGGAATTATGCTCTTGTCTTCAAACCTAGATTTGACCATCGCGATTCTTTCTCTGTGGCATCTTTTATAATTATGCATGAGCATTGATGTCGCTTTTTATGATTTCTTATCTTTTTTATTAAGCACATTGCAGGATCACATTTCCATAACCTCCCTGTGGGGTAAGTATGTTATCCTTTAATTCCAACACCGTGTCTAGCAGGTGACGTCCTAGCCCCCAGTCACTCCATTACACATGTACTCTGTTCAGTTGCAGTGTACAATACCTCTACTATATACTGGGAACTCAGGCTGAACCTATCATTCTACAACTTGCAAGAAGGATCAACTATGATTCTTTTTTGCTTCAAAACATGCCTCTGGTAGCATTCTTTATCCTTTATCCTTAACGTAGAGAAACAAAGCATTCATTCAAATTTGATTATTTATATTTTTGTCATTGGCAAATATGCATAACTGCTTTGCAATAATTGATTTCAATTTCAAATATTGGTGCTGGCACAATTTGCAGCTTCCCAACACCCGCAAATACCATCAACAAAATCGTAACACAAACGCAGATCAACAAATCCAATTTTAGCCACAATCAAGTCAGCCTTTGGCGTATGACGTCACCGTAGTGGAGGTGATACGTCATAGATATTGTACAGAGTGCGACATGATGGAGGTGGTGACTTTAGTACTGGGGGCTACCGCTAGTGGGGATCTTAAACACGCTGGGGTTGCTCAGTAGGGGGCATGCCAGTAACAGGAGGAGCGGCCTGCTGCACCTTGAACCACTTGGTCTCCTTGAAGAGGAACCACAAGTTGGCGGCCCACACGGCCATGTTCAAAAACCCGAAGATCTGCAAAGCAAATCAAATGTTATTTTTTACTGGTAGTGTGTTCATTTATCATGATCATGTGTATGCTGGCTTTAAAAACAAAAGGCTCTATACTTTGGAGTCAATAAGGAGCTCAGATTTAGAGTATCCCACAGAGTATCCATTAACCTTTATACGACCCTTTCATCAGCTATGATACAGCAGATGGCACTAGTGGCAACCATGCCACTTTGCTACTCCAACAGGGGCATGGCTGGTTTGGACTCCAGTACCTATAATAGGTCAACATGTTTCTAATAATCTGCCTTATGTTTGGCTCATTATTTTCTTTAAATATTGATAGTGATTATTACCACACTATTTCTCTGTGTCTAGCATTAATTTCTAAGACCTAGAGCTCTATTTTACATTGCAAATGGGCATTTTCGTGAGGGGTGTGTGTGCACTAAGGGTAAACCAATGGAGCCCTGGGAGTAGATGCTGGACATACCCATGTAAGCAGCTGGGCTACTGGAGCGCCATCTACTGTATCAACTTGGTTAAACTAATGTATACTAAGCCTGTTCAGCTGTTTCAGTTATTTTTTGTTTAATTCGATGAAATGAAGGAATAGCTAGTATAAATTAAGTATAGATAGCTGAACATATGTAGCTGGAGCATACTTACAAGGGAGACATTGAGACTGGCGAAGTTGGCTTGGCTGTCGACAGTACAAGTGGCTGTCTTTTGGGGACAGTCAGGGATCTTTGAGATGAAGAGCTCCGAAGGGTCGGTGTAGTACTTGATATGGGTGACGTTCTGCGCCCAGGCCGATGAAGCAATGAGGAAGAGAACCGAGAACACTCCAGTCACGATGAAGTCCTGGGGAAAGAAAATTTTTAAACGTAGAATTAGTATAAAGGAGCACATTACATTGATTAATCACCAGCAAAGGAAATGATGATATTGTATTAACACTGTGGCAAAGTGTAAAGACGGCCCTTCACAGCAATACACAATGTTGTAATATCAATGCACGTTTTATACGTGGTTTTGTATCCCATCAATCAACAAGGCATTTGACAACTAGCTATATGGTTGATAATCCTAAAAATCAAAGAACTCATAAATAGGTACAACTTTTCCAATGAGAAATGCACTACTTACAGCAATGGGTATGTGCTCGAACTTGCGATACTTTTCGTCGAAGAAGATGTAGACGGCGAGTGAGGCCATGGAGTACAAGAAGGCCATGACACCGACGAAGACGTAGAACTCGGCGGCCGAGGCAAAGTTGCCATAGATATAGGCCTGTGTCTGGTCAGGGTTAGCGGTGGTGTTGGGGCAGATAGGCACGTCAAACCCTGGAATCTGGTACAACCTGAAAATGTCAAATACAGGTGTGGTAAATACATGTACTAATGTTGGTATTGGAGAGTTCCAGGGCACTTAAAGTAGAACTCTGGTATTCTATGTATACCTGGACTGTCATAGATCTGCTTTGGTAAAATTGTGCCAAGATCCTTTTACCCTGTCACAATTCAGGGAAACGATGGTCAATCAAGGAATGCAATGCTGAGAAAGGGAAGGATGTATTTAGCTAAGGATTTTAGGCGCAGGACTGTCCATAATCCGCAGGAATATGCTGCAGTCAGCTCTTGATTTCAAACGATGTGCGTTCAAGATAGGTATTGAACTCAATTATAACATGTATAATGTTTGTTTTGTTCTTTGAACAAAAATGATCCCCTGCAGGTTTAATCATGATATCCAATTTCAATGTCCAGGAGAACTTGAGGAGTTGTGGAGATCTGCCAAAAGGGACTTTATTGCAGGGGCACTACATGTCACATTTACAGTAGGGCATCATGCATTAGTGGATATATTTCCGTATATATGCCGTCTAACTGAACTGTGACCACCATCAAACACCTTAAGATTTCCCACATTAAGCACCTTTCCTTAGCAGAATCTTCTCCAGGGCCATAGCAATCACGGCAGAGCTTATACACCTGCAAAAGTCTCCTCTACAAGGAGGCCATGCCTGACTCTGCCTGATGTATATACGGAAGGATGCTACGTGCCACCAAACCCTGAGAGGATGAAGATGGATTATCAAATGGGTCCCTGAGGCCACAGCCTCACATAGAAACATTTCATAGTTCATGACATTGTCGAAGACGTGCCACGACTCCGAGAGCAGGGCAAAGGGTGGTGGGATACATAGCTTCAAATAGTGATTCTTACATTTTTGTTCCTACAATAGTAACCCCCTCCCTCCATATACCACATGTTGTTTTTTTATCTCTAGAATCGATCCAAGTTATTTCCTGCCACACCTCGTCTTTCTCATGGCAGTTTTACCACAGTCCACAGCAAGCAGTTAAGTAAGCAAGACACCAAAAACGCTAGCTCTGACTTCTTTCCAGCTATAGCATTCTCCTATAAATTGTACTGGTATACCTGTTGGAGCCCATACACTCTACTTGTCATTAGGTTCCATTGGGGTAATATTTAGCAGAATCCTTTTACAATGTTGCCCCAACCCCCCCCCCCTCTTCACTCAGGTCTTGATCACTATTTCTAACCAAAATGAAGGTAATTGTAAAGGGGAAAGGGGTCTAATTTAGATTCAATCAGGTATGTTTTACTCTTTGGTAGACTGCGATAGGCAATCGTAACAGTAAGCATGGGAAGCTCCAGCTGTAGCATTGTGGGGGTTTGGGACAATATGAGCAAGGTCTAGGACAATGAGAGCCAGGCTTCATATCCTTGCCTCGTCCCAAATATAGGCAACTGTAGGCAGATGTGAGGAAGTGCCTCTGTAATCTGCTCACGTAAATATTTAATGACTTAATGGATGTAATCACATTACACACCTGACAATGCCACCAACCTGAATGATTCATCAAATCAACACACGACAACACATTCCTGAGTTTCCAGAAAAGGGAGAGGACTGTCCATAAATAAGCTCTGTAGGCCCTTCCTCTAATCAGAATAGATGTATTTCAGTAGTGTAATATCATATCTTATTAATCTGCATTAAAGCTAAATAATGTGAGGCGGGGATGTGTTAATGTGGTACAGGTCCTAGTTTGCTGAGCATTTCCTCCACTGTGAAGGTGGGATGGATCTGAGCTCAGTAACATACCTGAGGTAAGTGATGTAATAATGAGATTTATCAGTCCACTAACAATATTGGATATTACTACAAAACTTTTCCCAATAAAATCGGGGGAAGAAAAACAAAGTTGCCCATTTCAATTATGTGTAGGGGTATGGTATTTTACACTTTAACGTTCATGCACCCGTGAGACTCAGACCTAGGTCCTTCGGGTGTGGTGGGGGAATCCGGATGGCAGGTGGCAGCACCTGCCTCTGGGTTCGTATCCACTACACCAGGGGGCCTACCACTCGTCCGCCACACGTCACATGGCCGGTCTGAGTTTCGCAGGCTTTTCCCCTATATAAGGCTGGTCCTAGCCCTAGGTTCCTCAGTAGTGGTTTACCCACTGCTCAACCAGGTTGTTACCCGAAAGGGTAACCGAATGCACTAGCAGCATGTAGTCCTCTGAGGCTGTGATCGTATGTAACGCAAGCTATGAAATAAAAGCTCGGTTGCCTACCCGGAAACTTTTCTCTCTCTTCGTTATGATTTAATCTAACTTAACGAGACGAACCACTACACTGGTGCCGTGACCAGTTGGTCTTCGGGTAAGCGCAGTCAGAAATGACTGAGCTGAGCCCAGTTAGGGGAAATGGCCCAATCGCGAGCTAGACTCCCCGATGGAGGATGGTGAAATCAAGTCACCACCCCAAGGTACGGAGTGGAGGGATCCACTAGAACACTACCCTGATGGGTTAGAAGATGTAAGAAGAAACTTACATCATGAACTGGATGAATTTGGAGACTCCTTATTCATGCCAGGAGGTACTTCGAAACCTGCACCAATGCATAAAAGTACTGCTCAATTTGGTAAATTACCATTTGAGGTACCAAAGCCTAGTGCAGGTATGTTTGAAACTCCATACAGTTCTCGAATTAAACACCAAAAATGTGGATTCGAAAAGAACAAAATGGACGAGCTTGAAGACATGAGAGCTGAATACGAGAAGATCCAGAAGGATCTTATTACACTGACCGGAACCCGAGACAAGATTCTGACTGAAAACAAACAGTTGATATCGGAACGTCTCGATTACGATCAGAGTTGTAGACGCCAACAACAATTGTTGTTGGATCAGATGGAGAAAGAAAAGCAAGATTTTCAACTCCAGCACGAACAGTATCGTGATGCACTATATACGGCGGATCTGGAATACAGAGCCTCGTATGATGAGTTGAATAGAACTAAACAAGAGTTAAATTCAACTCAATCGGCCTACGGCAAGTATCAAGAAGAGCTGAAGAAAATAGAATCAGCCTTCAAAGATGCTCGGGAAACGTACCAAAAACAGACCGATGAGCATGAAAAACTCAAAGATCAATTGATACGCGAATCCACAGATTTGGCTGTTAAACAGACTAAAATGATGGATGATTATTCCGAACTGGAGGCTAAAGCTATCCAGATGTCAAAGTATCTAGAAGATACTGGTCGTGCAGTAGGCACTCTTGAATCAGACTTCACCGTTTCAGGAATTGCCCTAAACACGACAAGTAACCAGATGTTCTCTTTGAGGGGCAATGACGGGGTAACAGAGACAACTGTACCTCGTTATGAAGGAGTAAAGAGTCATCAGGTTAGATTTACAGATAATACCTCTATACCTCTTGGTCTAGGTACGGGAAATAAAGGGGATAATTCTGCGAGTGGAGCTAAACAAAGCCGCTCGGCAGGAAGCTCCACCTTTGACGGCGGATGGCCACAACAGTCACCTTTAGGGGGACCAAATGGCCCGTATGCCCAGTATGGATGGAATCAGTCCCAAACAGGAACGAATCCGTCCAATGGTAACACCCGGAACACGTCCGGAGGAACAACCGGACGAGCATCCGGAGGTTCCAGTACAGCTGGGGGGCAATCCGGATGTGATCAAGGATCCGGACCCTCAAGCGATCGTTCCAGGAGCAGACCCTCTGCCAGTGGGACTGGTTTCAATAATGGAAATCAGTCGTATGGAACAGGAGGAAACACTAATCCCAATAGTGGTTTCTTTAGCTTTGGTGGAAATACACAACCCACCAATGGTCCAGGGCCGGCTCCCCAAACCAGTGGATACACCTTTTCACAGGTGCCTCCATACGGAGCAGGGGGATCAGGAGGTGGAGGAGGACCACCATCCGGAGGCTTTGGAAGTACTTATGGTACGAATCCTCCAAGGAAAAAGAGACTCAGTCGCCGAGTATCTCTTTCTCCAGGGTTACAAGCGCTGCATGATTCTAATGCAGCGATTGCTAACTTAGGTGTTGATTGTTACAATCAAGGTCTGGACGATACGGAGATCATGGAATGGAGTAAGGGTTTAACCCTTACTGGATCCACGAATCCGGCTCGTAGAGTAGCTAAGATACCTACCCCCTTTAATGCCAAGAACACTTGGAAGGAGGAGTATCAAGGCTGCGCAGATGTCTTTAACTGCAATGGATGGGGTAAAGCGGAAGCCCTGCCTTATTTAGTATGCTGGTTAAAGGAAGGCGACGGAAAAGGAGCCGTGGAACAATGGAGAGATTCTCAAATAACAGGACTCTCAGCCCATATGAAGTATGATGAACTCATAGAGATTGCTTCATATTTATATGGGAATATAGTTGGAGAAGACCCTTGGCTGACGTTCACTAAAAGAACACAGAAGCCCAAGGAGTCTGCCAAAGTGTTCGGCTTAGAATGTCAACGACTGTTGCATAAAGCCAGACCTCAATGGAGACTAGATGATGAATGCTTCCTAGATGAGATGTTTAAACAATTCATTGAAGGATTGCGGAATCAAGAACACAGGACAGTAGCCTGTGAAGCTTGGAAGAATGATGCCTCTTTGACAGATTTGTTCCAGTCCCTAGATCATTATGATCGAAAGGCCCGTATCTTTGCCGGGAAGGTACCCCAACGGATGTCAGCAATGATAATCCCGGAGGGAATACCCGAAACCGATTCATCCGAATCAGGGGAACCTGACGAAGATGAAAACGTTGGGGCCATTGGCCAAGGGAACCCCCGGTACAACCGGAACTGGGGAAAGAAACCGGGTTACGTCAAGGAGAAAGTGATCACTTCTAAACCTCCTGTGACTCAACCCGATACCAAACCCACGACGGGTCCTTCTTTATCAGAGGACCTGGTTAACAATTTGGTAAAGAAGATTACTGAAAATCTTAGGAGGCCTAAGCCTGATAGGAGTGTTGTGACATGCTTCCGATGTCAGGAAACTGGGCATTATGCTGCCGAGTGTGAGGCAGATAAGCCAGTTTATAGAAACACTCGTTACCGGAGCAATCCGGGTAAGGAGGACTCAGTGAAGAAGGAAAACTGAGAGGGGGTGTCCACAATGGCAACCGGATTACCCCCAGAGTGAGTGATTGCCATGACTGCCAGCCTATCGCAGCTTGCGGTACTGGCAAGAATCCTCTAGCGATTTCGCCCAGCAGTGAAGCTAAGGAGCCTGATCAGTTCCTTACTCATGAGGCTGGGGAGACTGATAGTACACCAGGTGTCAAGAACCGGCAGAAGAACACAGAGGGGAAACCCGATATCAGTCCAGAGGGAGCGGCCAATGAGTTGGCCAGGGTGGGGTGTGCCCAGTTCCCCCCGGGTCATCCTTGTCTCGAATTCTTAAAGGGATGTGGATTTGACCTCGGCGCTAAGACGGAACTTGCTAAGTATGCAAGTAGTCCTACCTACTTGAAAGGTAGGAGGTGGTACGCAGTTGTATCTGTGAGTGGTAGATCCGCTGAGTTTCTTGTCGATACGGGTGCTAGCCACTCCTGTATTGCCAAGAGATTCTACGATCTTTTGCCTACGAATCATGAAACTTTCACAACGGAAGGAAATGCTCGTACGGCCGACGGTAGCATGATACAAACGTTCGGTAGAACATGTATGAGGTTCAGTCTACAGGAAGATAAGGACTTCATCCTTACCCCTACTGTGGCGAACATCGCGGATGATGGTATACTCGGTCTGGATTTTGCTGCATTATATGGAGCAAGGTTAGATTCCCAGAGGGGAATATTGGAAGTGAGAGACCCGTACCATCTCGAAGTACAATGTGTACTTAGGCAAGTAAGTAGTGTAGCCAGTGTAGCCCAGACTGTTAAGATACCACCAGGCACAGCCTGTGATGTCTTATGTCGAGCGGACAGACAGTTTTCAGGAAAAACTGGAGTTGTAGAGCCAGACATGGCCATGTTGTCAAGTATCGGATTGGAATCCGCTGATGTTCTAGTAGCTAACGCTGCTTGGACGGTGGTTCCTATATCCAATACCGGTAACAAGACTGTCTATGTACAGAAGGATACGATCCTTGGATCGGTTGTCTTATCCGAATTGATAGAAGACTGTAAACATGTTTCGGCACCCGGAGCCCCTATCCCACCCGAAAGGAGCCCGGAACTAGACACTCTAGTAGCCGAAAGCCATGTAGAAAGTGATGAACAACGTGAAGCTCTAACTGACTTGTTGTACAAGTACCGTAAAGCTTTTGCAGCACCGAGTGAACAATTGGGGCGTACCGATAAAGTACTGCATACGATTGACACTGGTGAGAATGAACCTTTTAAGATTCCTTATAGAAGACTCCCACTAGCCAAAAAAAGGGTAGCTGAGGAGGAGATAGCTAAAATGCTTGAACAGGATGTAATAATTCCATCAACCAGTCCTTGGTCTAGCCCTGTGTGCATGGTGACCAAGAAAGATGGTAGCATCCGTTTCTGCATAGATTACCGGAAATTGAATGGTATGACCAAGAAGAATTCATATCCCTTACCACGGATCGATGAGACTATAGACTCCCTTGGAGGTAAGCAATGGTATTGCTCTCTAGACTTACAATCCGGGTACTGGCAAGTGGGTATGCATCCGAAAGATATGGAGAAGACGGCCTTTTCCAGTCATATTGGATTATTCCAGTATAATGTGATGCCGTTTGGATTGTGCAATGCACCGGCGACATTTGAAGCCATGATGGAAACTTTATTAAGTGACCTTTTATGGAAGAAATGTCTCGTCTATCTAGACGATGTGATTGTCTTTGGAAAGACATACGAAGAATGCTTGGAAAATTTAGGTATGGTCCTGGAAAGGATCATAACTAATGGTTTGAAGCTGAAACCCAAGAAGTGCGATCTTTTCAAAAGATCTATTAATTACTTGGGGCGAATAATCTCGAATGAAGGGATTAAAGCCGATCCGGAGAAACTGGATGCCGTGTCAAATTGGCAAGCACCCACGAATGCGAAAGAAGTTAGGTCCTTCCTCGGATTCTGTTCCTACTACCGGGACTTTATCCCAGGATATTCAAGGGTTGCCTTTCCTATCCAGAGTTTGTCCCACTGGACACCCGGGATCAGAAAGGAACGATTCCCTTGGGGACCCGAGCAAGACGAGGCCTTTATGAAAATAAAGGATTTGTTTGCTATCACACCTGTGTTGAGATACCCCACGGAGAATGATCATTTCATTCTAGATACTGATGCTAGTAATGAAAGCATAGGAGCCGCCCTTTCTCAGGTCCAGGATGGGGTCGAAGTTCCTATAGCCTTCGCTAGTAACACGTTGAGTAAATCTCAAAGAAACTATTGTACCACTAAACGTGAGTTGTTGGCTGTGGTGGTCTATACGAAGAAGTTCAAGCACTTTTTGTGGGGGAGTGATTTCACTCTACGGACTGATCACTCTTCCCTCAGATGGTTATTGAACTTCAAAGATGCAGAGGGGATGATAGGTCGCTGGTTAGCGCACCTATCCGAATTCGGTCTAAATCACAGCCAGATTGAACACCGAGCCGGGGCAAAGCATTTGAATGCAGATGCTTTGTCTAGAATCCCAGTGAGGAAATGTGCAAATGCTGAGTGCACTGATTGTGGAGCACACAATGCTGTGTTGGCAGGGGTTCGAGTTCCATTCGAAACCCATCCGGAACATGTCTTGAATTGGTCCTTGGAGACCATCAGGCAGTTCCAGAAGTCTGATGCAGTCACATCACGTTTGATTAAATTCCTTAATCAGGGTATCTGTCCCCCAAGACCCGTAGTGTCATTGGAGAACAGAGAGATGAGACGATTCTAAACTCAATGGGCCGAGCTAAAAGTCCGGGATGGTATTCTGTTTCGATGGAAGAACCATTCTAATAGGAACAAAACCTTGCAAGTTGTCATACCTAGTGCTATGCGACGAGATATTATGTATTTCTGTCATGGACATAGAACTAGTGGGCACTTTGGAAAGAAACGGTCTCTAGAACGTCTGACCAGACGATACTATTGGCCCGGCATGAGTACAGATCTCACCCGATGGGTGGAGACCTGTCCCGAGTGCTGTAAGAACAAACCAGGACCCGGGTTAGGCAAGCTGCCATTATCCCAGGAACTGTTTGGTGTAAGGTTTGCTAGAATAGCTGTTGACATTATTAGTGGGATTCCCCCCACTCCTAGTGGCAACACGTGTATGATGGTCGTGTCTGATTATTATACCAAGTACACCCGAGTGTTTCCTTTACCGGATCATAAGGCTGTTACTTGTGCTATGGCCTTTGTAAAAGGGTGGGTGCTGCACCTAGGTGTCCCACTCATGTTACATAGTGACCAAGGCAGAGAATTTGAGTCTAGTCTGTGGCAGGAGATGTGTAATTGTCTGGCGATCTGCAAGACAAGAACTAATCCCTATAGACCACAGAGCGATGGACAAGTAGAGAGATTCAATAGGACTTTGATCCAAGTATTGAAGTCTCTGGTAAATGAGCAGATGGATGATTGGGATGAACAATGTGAATTCGTGGTACATGCCTATAATGGCACTGTGCATTCGAGCACAAACTGTTCTCCTAATCTCCTCGTTTTTGGAGAGGATTTGATTATGCCAGCCGATTTGGTGTTCGGCGTAATAAGAATGAATCCGGAAGCCCCTTGCCAGGTGATGTTTGTAGAATCCCTACGGGATAATTTCAAACAAGCCTATGAGAGGGTTAGAGACGAGTTGCAGAAAACTGCGCGTTGGCAGAAAGTTGGCTATGACACAGGTCTAAAAGCTAGATTTTTTAATCTAGGGGATAGAGTACTGCGTCTACACCAACCTCTAGCTAACCTGAAATTAGCCAGTAATTGGGATGGACCTTTCACTATAACTCAGGTTATTAGTGATTGCACAGTGATTATTAAATCACAGCTTGGTAAATGTTACAAGTCAAATGTAGCGAGACTACGCCCATGGAGGGGGAGGGATACCTCCACCGAAATGTACGGCGATGGTCTATTGGAAGTAATGGAACAGAGTCGTGTTAAGCAACTCGAAGTGGTACCGACCCGAAAGCGAGGACCCGGGCGGCCACGGAAGGTTGCAGACCCGAAGAGGGTGGTGCCCCCTGTCGTAACATCCGGAAAGCAGGGGAAGATACAAAAAGTCTCGGCAGGCGCAGGTAAAAATAAGAGGAAAGGTCCTTCTAAGGCTAAGAAGACCTTGGAAAAGGCTCTTATGGATACCAGGTCAATAAAAGAGGCCTCAAAACCTCTTAGACGCAGTCCAAGGTTGCTACAGACTGCCGTAACCTAGCCTGTTAACACAACGAGTGTGTTGTCCTGTACTGTGTACTGTTATATGTTGTAACCTAGTTCAATGTATATTTGAGCCGGTCAAGAGTCTCTGGAAAAGGTCCTATGACAATGAACCCATGGTTTTGGACGGATAATCCGGTGGATATGCTTATGCTATCCATAAACTCCAGAATACCTAGCGAATTGTCATAGTCGAACCCTGAGTACGGACGGACGACCGATCGGGTATTGTATTGTTTTTATGTAAGGGCGCGTGACCTAATTAAGGGCACGCGGGAAAGTTGTTGACCCATTTTCGAATGGTCACGTGAGGCGCCGGTTTGATCATGCGCAGCGATTCAAGTTCGAGTATCCCGCCATATTGTCTTATTCCTGCGAAGGAAGAAGACGTGGCCGAGGGTGGTCTTGCTCTTGTTGGAGTCTGATAGCCCGTGACAGCCATATTCCGAGGTGTGCCCTCGTTAAAAGGCACCCGCCTTTCACTGGGTAAGCAGTACTCACTGCTTATCCGGTGGATTGGGATATTTTATCCCCGAACAGCCACTTCTGTCGATGGCAGAAGAGGCCGTCCGTCTTGGCGGCGGTGCCGGTGCCAGCACCCCGCCAGAGTATGGAAGTGGTTCTCCCAAGAGTCCCACTTATACATACGACGATCAGCAATACGATGCTGATTGTGATCAAATGGATCAACAAATGAATGTTGATCAGTACTTCTCTGGAGTAGACGATAGCGACGTAGAATCGTTCTACGACGCATCCGACAAAGTTAGTCCTGAACGCCGAGGCGTTCAACAACAAATTGATGTAGGTGAGCCTTATGTAGCCCCTCCATCCGAAGGTTTGAGTGGAGAACCGGCAGGAGCCCAGTCTCTTGACAGGGCTCTGATGCCACCTCCCCCTCAACTGCCGCCCCGTCTTGGTGGGAGTACCTCATTCGGTGCTTTGGGACCTGCTTCTCCGGTTGACAGGCCAATGCACCTAGAGCTGCCCTTCCCAGACAGTCCCGAATGGCATGATGTAGCCGGTCCATATGACGGACGGATGTTAGCAATTTCCGAGGAAATGCTGATACCCACCTGTTATGGGACGCCCAGAGAGGTTGACGAGCGTGTTGTCAACGCAATCTGGGAATGTGCTCATCCGCAGTGGGCTAATACCTTTCCGGAGTCCTGGTTGATGGATTACCATCAGATGGCCAAAGGATTGGTAGTCCACTTATGGTTTCGTAAAGCCGTCTGGGACGCAGAAATGGCTTTCCGAAGGAATACCTCTTATAGGCCTTCCTATGTGTCTGACAAAACGGGTTACACCGGTGTCAAGGCAGATGAGGTCTCTAGATACATAGACAGAGACCAGATCCTACTGTTAAGCACA
Source organism: Acholoe squamosa (assembly GCA_949317995.1). Lineage (NCBI taxonomy): Eukaryota > Metazoa > Annelida > Polychaeta > Phyllodocida > Polynoidae > Acholoe > Acholoe squamosa. The sequence goes on along the minus strand of OX439035.1, from coordinate 26,962,333 downwards.
GCGGATGAGTATGAAGCAGCAGGTAACGCTGTTGTGGATTACTGTCCAGGGGTCCCTATTACGTCTCAAACCATTGAGGCAGAAGAGGCCCGTATTGGTGTGTCTCCACTAGACAGACTCGGGGTAATACAAGACCTCGTAGTACGTCTATTGGAGAGACAGTATGCACTGGCGCATCCGGAGTTAGTACCCGGACCCGCACCCGTGCAAGTAACAGCCAAGATGGCCGATCGGATGGACCGTCTCATGTCTCCTGCTGAAGCTCCTACCTTGGGAGGCGCAGCAGTAGTACCTGAGAAGGCCCTACCTGATGCAGATGTTTCCCTTAAAACTGCTCAGTCTACCCCTACGAAGACTGAGCAAGTAAAGGAGAAAGCAGCTGGTGGAAAGGGTAAAACAACCCCCACCAAAGGTAAGGGTAAAGGGAAGCGGTCAGGAACCGAACCCTCTACCAGCACGAGTGTGGACGACAGTACCCGAACCCGTCGGGTGTCTCCACGCTCGGCCAATAAGAAGGGCGCTAAGGCTTCGGATGTCTCCGGCAATGAGACGGACGCATCCGAGCCTGGCACTTCTACTAACGGCAGATCCCGCAGGAGGAATAAGAAGAAGGTTGACCAACGCAAACCTGAACCTATCGAGGTAGACGTTCAAGCTGATAATACAGAAGCTGAACCGGCTGTCCCAACCGTAAAAGTTGAGCTCGGTGTGCCAATCGTCAAGCTACACGACGTAATGGCCGATTTGAGTGGAGACGCTCAAGATGCTGCAGCCCAGGTCCTCGCGGGTCAACAACCCGTTGTGCAACCTGTGGATGTACCATCCGACCCAGAGGGAGAGGAGCTGGTTGACCCAGTTGACCCTGGTTCAGGGATTACCAACTCAAGGCCCTTCTTCGACCACTGCTAGTGCGGTTACTACTGCGGTTGCTTCTTCGCACACGCAGGTAGCTGTCACTGCGAGTGGGTCTGGAGCACAGCCGAAGCCTCAGGGTCAGGTACCCCCACCTGGTGCTGTGGTTCATCGGCCTAAGCTGATCCAGACAGTGGAGACCTTCTTCAAGAAGGAGGACAAATTGTCTTGCAATATCCAGAGCAAACAATTTGAGACGCTACAGCACCATCTGGAAAACCTCCACCTGGACATGTATCATCGGACCGTGTCGAGCACTCTCCAGTGTATTGACGCGATCCAGAAGTCAGAGATCAACCGAATCTCGACTCAGATCAAAGCGGATGTTGCCAAAGATAAGCAGGAAGCTGCTAATCTGCGGCAGGAGGCCCTATCCGAGAAGGAAACAGCTTCTCAGATGCTCGACCTAGAACGAGCAACGAACATGAAGAACCAGCAAAAGTTCTTCAAGGTCTTCGGAGTTATCATGAATAACTGGGACGGTACACCTGAGCATGCTTTGAAGCTGTTCGAAGCACGCCAAAAGGTGAAACTTACACCTGCTGTCCCCGCATTGGCACCTACGGATGGAACTGGTGTGAACCCCCCTGTTCAGCCACTGGCTCAACAACCGGGTCCAAACCAGCCACCCGAGGAGAACATGGAACAGTAAAAAACTGTTGCATGAAGATCGGACATAATTGTGTGTCCCGGGGTTCTATTACCCATGCATTGTTGGATAAGAAACCGTTTTTTATCCAACCCGTATTGATTCGGGTACCAAACTGTACCCTAATCCGGAAACTGAAAACAGAAGGAGAAAACAAACAAGTCACTCTGGAGGAGGAGTACGAATGCTGTAAACACCATAATTGTACTGTGCCATAATGTAATGACTGTGCCTATTATAAAATCATGGACAATTTACACTAATATGGACTTTTGAACTACAAACCGGATTTACTACTACACCACTACTATTTGTGAGCTAGCACTACAGGCATCAGGGTTTAGCTACGCCCATAGAGTCCATCAACAGTCTACAACTGGATCTACTATTACCTCCAGTTAGCTAGCACTACAGGCATCAGGGTTTAGCTACGCCCATAGAGTCCATCAACAGTCTACAACTGGATCTACTATAACCTCCAGTTAGCTAGCACTACAGGCATCAGGGTTTAGCTACACCCACCAACAAGTTTTACTATAGCACTTCAGGCATCAGGGTTCAGCTCGCCCATACCAAGCCATCAGCAGCATCCGACTCCTGTTACATCCTCCAATCATGAAAACAAGTAACTTTGTTGATATTATTATATTGTATGTAAAATTGTATTTATAACTATATAATATCTTTTATAAAGATATATTATTATATAAGGGTACCTATAAATATACTGGATCTGCGAATCCTAAAAGTTATTTAAGGTAATCCTAGACCTATAACTGTCTATATAGGTCATTCCTGGTCTCAATATATTAAGAGACTATAATTCTTCTGTAACTTGTAAATATAAAACACTAAGGTATAAATTGAGCTGCGTCTCAAAAGTATAAATATTTTTCTATAAAATAAGAGAAGGTCCAACGGATTTCTCTAAACTTAGTATTGTATTACTCAGGTTAATACCTAATTGTGTTCATATAGTATCAGATTAATTGTCCATATCTGATCATTAATATTTAATTCACTCTGTAAAGTAGACAGAGCTGTTAATTTAAAAAGTCGAAAATTTTTTTCCGGGTTCAATAACCATAATACGATCATTGTTAACAACCACCGGTCCTTTTCAGGACCCTACTGTTGTCAAAACGTTACTATAAATCTGTGATAATTGTATATTTATCATTTATGGTTGTTATAAGCTAGTGATGGAAATAACATGAACGACACTCGATGCTATTATTGTATAATTTTTCAGAAATAGGATAGTCTTATACTATAGCCTATTTCACATCGAGCAAGTGTAATTAATACCCCTTTTTAGTATTGTAAACAATCACTTACTAGGTTATTAATACACTGCGGTTTAATTACCCCCAAGTTATTGTCTAAGGGGGGCAGTGTAGGGGTATGGTATTTTACACTTTAACGTTCATGCACCCGTGAGACTCAGACCTAGGTCCTTCGGGTGTGGTGGGGGAATCCGGATGGCAGGTGGCAGCACCTGCCTCTGGGTTCGTATCCACTACACCAGGGGGCCTACCACTCGTCCGCCACACGTCACGTGGCCGGTCTGAGTTTCGCGGGCTTTTCCCCTATATAAGGCTGGTCCTAGCCCTAGGTTCCTCAGTAGTGGTTTACCCACTGCTCAACCAGGTTGTTACCCGAAAGGGTAACCGAATGCACTAGCAGCATGTAGTCCTCTGAGGCTGTGATCGTATGTAACGCAAGCTATGAAATAAAAGCTCGGTTGCCTACCCGGAAACTTTTCTCTCTCTTCGTTATGATTTAATCTAACTTAACGAGACGAACCACTACATATGTATCATTTTTACCGAAACGATTTTAATGGTGAATGACTGTGGTGAGCTTGACGGCACATTCCATTTTCATTAGGACGTTATTGCTCCAGTTTTCAAACGTGAATCTACCGTTAAATCATCGTACCTTTGGGGCCCAAGAGCGATAACAACAAATGGACAGTGGGTATATCATATAGATAGATAGCGGGGGGGATTTATAGCCAACGACTGCTCACCTATAAAAAATGCCACATATGTTGTGTATTTAATCTATAGATGCAATGACCGTTTTCTTTAACTTGCGATAGCAACATCTCTTCAGCTTAAAAGCCCCACCATGTGCGTGCCTATCGCATCACTTAACACTGGTTCTTAATGAAAGCTCCTTAACGTCCACTTCCCATAAGCTCTCATGCTACATTAAGTAGTCCTTTTCAAAATTGAAGAGTGTAAGCAATCCACGAAAGAAAGCCAGCGGGAGAAATTCCACTCAAATTAACACAAGCAGGGATTACTTTCTGAAGCATAATGACAAGACCCTTTTTTTCTTCTTCTTCTTCCAGCGCTCTTAGCTTTTTCTGAAGTGTCTTTTTTTAGTCTGTCTGAGCGCCTTTCCATTAGAGATATATGGCCCGGACTCCCCTTCTCCCTGGAGCCATATTGATTGTTATGGTGTTTCCACAGCCTACATGATACAATAGCTGATAAGGAGCGCCGATTGGCACCATTACATCAATCATCAGATGCAAGTGGTGCAGCCCCTGCCTCTTCCCACCACACAATAGCTTCCTCCCGGGCTGGGCTTCGATCGTCCCCGGCCTCTGGCGCCACAAGGCCCCGGGGACGGTGACCGGACTAGCGCGGCCCCTTTGGCCTTCAATTTGCTGGTGATAAAACGTCGACGCCCTACCCATGGCCGGGCCATTTTCATTTGCCACTTCCCCAGGCCCTTCCTGCACATTAGGCTGCTATTGACAAACTGGCGGTTCGTCGCCTGGACCACAATTTTGGGCGTAGACCCAACAGGAATGGCACGTTTGTTAATCTTAGATAAATTGCATATGTTTGAGCTGCATTTTCACTATTGGCAAGGGAAAATGATGGGTTGGTTTCTGAGGGAAAGGTGATGCTACAGTAGACCTATCGTTTTTTGATTTAGGCAATCTGATGCCTATGATCCCAATGGCAACCTTGAAATGCTGCTTACATGTCTGACTGCTTGGAACTTGAAGTAATACGAACATTGCGCCAATCCTACACTGAGGAAATCCTACCTAAAGTATACACAAGGCAACACATAGACGCGGGAAGCACTGCATGACATAGCTTTAGTAGGTGGGTGGCCAGAAAGTCTACCTTCAACAATATGTAACAATCAGCATTAAGTCCATGAGATTCTATTCCAGAATCAAGACTACCAGGGGTGTGAAATGCCGAAACCCATTTCCTCTGAAGCGCAAAATACCATGGGACTTATATTTAATATTTTCACATTAGATTAAAGTGGTCAAATCAATACATTGGACATATCAAACCACCTTCTGATGTAGAGAAAAGCTTGGAATTACCATTGGGATACCTCTATTCCATTTGGAATGAAACTTTGCATGTGTGGAAATTCTATTTCAGCCCCCCCCCCCATAAATGGAAATTCATTTTCTCAGTGGATTTGCACAGATCTCAAGAATGGTCCTGGTAGCCACTTGGAAATCTCGCAGCAGTGGGTCCAGAAGTGCAGTCAAGCATGACAGACTAAAATTGGCCCCTCTATTCAAGTTTGACTAACATGACCCTATGGGATTTTACTCTATCTAAGGCCCTGTTTTACATATAAAAGCATGGACTATCAATTTAGAAAGGTCTTTCATGGGGCTAGTGTCTAATTGACATCAAACGTTTATTTGTTTTGCACAGCTCATATAGTAAATTAATGAAAATAAGGTTCAACTTTCACTCAAGAGATTTCATTGAAATATTTATGACCCCTCCACATAAACATATGACCTGGACCATTTTGACAGAGAACTTGCTCCATATGCAATTACAGGCAGATTGAAGGGGACACAGAGGGTTTTCTAGGATGCACACATTTGCAGATATTAAATGACTACCATTTCCTTAGAAAAAAATGATTCCATACACAAACACTAGGATTTATGGTGCTGAGCCCATAGGGAATCCACAGTTCAGCCTATGATTAGTTCAGACACATCCAGCTAGATGGCACCACTCTATTGATCCCTGACAATTTATTAGCTCCTACACAGTTGACCTACTCCCAGCCAATTAGCCTTGCCTGTAATAAGTTGTTAAATGGAAGGTCCAACATACAACTTAAGACACGATTCTTATCACACAGTCTACATAAGACCATATAAAAGGTTCCCTAAGATAGCTGGGGCTAATATGACTGGTGCCAATCTCCCATTGCCAGGCTAGTACAAATATATAGTATATGTGCTTGCTTACCCAGCCACTCCACATTCACATTGATTTCTCTGCTTCTACTGGTGATAGAGACATAATCAAATATGTTTTGGAAAGGATTCAATGTGGCCTATCAGAGGGGAGTATAAAATTCCGTATTTTTGTTGTTTGAAAAAATATTTCCAAGTGCCTAGTCCTGGTGAGCATTAAAATTGCGGATTTCCGCGGAAATTTCACACCCCTGACTCCATGTTACTTCAGATCTCTGAACCCATGCATTATCCGACTTAATGATTTTTTTTAATTTCTTGGTACCCTGCATGATCTTATTCATGAAGGCCTGCCAGAAGAGATTATTTGCAAAGACAAGAAGGGACTGTGTCAAGTCTACTCCCTTGAATACCTCTTATCACACTGGCTACCGTTCATATAGGTCGCTGTCACTGAAGCCCTTTTATTTAATTCAATGAAGCTTTCTACTGCTAACACAGCAACATAACACCAGCTAAAATCAGGGATGGAATTAGCATTGAATGAGTGCACCAGGATGTTGCTTGTTAAGATAAGCACTACAAGGGCCATTGATTGAGCTATTGTGATTGAGAAGCAGTGGGTCGGGCGCAATGGGCGACAAAACCCCAGCAATCGCACATAGGCTGATTGATCGATCGATGGTAAAAAGAGTACTTGGAAGCACAGGACCTTCACGTGTCATTCTGTGATGGACAAAAGATCCTGTAGATACACTGGGGGAAACAAAAAAGAGAGAAAGAACGAATAAAAGAAAGGCAGAATGAAAGAATGAAAGAAAGAAAGAAAGAAAGAAAGAAAGAAAGAAAGAAAGAAAGAAAGAAAGAAAGAAAGAAAGGCAAACAGAGAGGCTAGCTCATGGAAATTAGCGTTGTGCGCAATAGAGCAGCTCAAACAATTGCATCTGAGCGACTCAGGAACAGTTGTAGCCTGGTAGGCATGTATATATCTACAGGTAGGACCTAGTCCTAAATTCAAGCAGTATTTCAGATAAATTCCAGTAAAGAATATCATGTATCACATATTGGAGGGTAAGAGTCTACCATAAACAGCTCTTATATAGAAGTGTGTCAGTCGTTCAAGATATGAGTAGCTCATTTGCTGGTGTTCCAAAAAGGAGCAGTAATGAGGTTGCAGATGAGGTCCGACGCTCTGCCCAAGGCGCCAACAAACATAATTACCTCACCACCAAAGCACCGTAAACTACTGCTACAACAACACCACCAACAGGGAAGAAGAAGTTACAAGCCAATCTTTAAACCCAGCCTGGGTGCCAGACAGAAAATGTAAATGCATACATTTAAAACATTCATTCTCTCTTAGGATAATGTTGATTTTCTCATGAAAGATTCCTCTTGACAATGCATTGCATGGAAATGACTGAGATCAGCATAAAAGAGTTAACCCGCCTGGGGACATGTTACTGCCTATGGGGAGGCTTTAGCTTCTATTTATCTCATTAATTCCCACACAAAGAGGGAGTACTCACTCACGTGATCATTTAATTGCTCACCATTCCATAGTCTCAGTTACTTGGTTAAAAAGAGGTAATGGGAGGGCGACTATATGAACAGGAGGGAGAAGACAAGGTTCCTTGCAGAGTACATTTTCCTCTTGGAGTAACTTTTGATGTTATCTACAAGCATCACTGGATCTCTCAAGATATTGTAGGTGTAGACCTTCCTGGTTACCTGCATCTATAGATGTTTTAATGTAGCATACACAACAAAGGCTGATCATTCTCTATGTTATAGAGCTGTATAGTTGTCCAGTTTACAGATTTGGACATCCAGCCCAGGGTTATATCTATAGATCGATGGCGAACTAATCTCAAGCCAGAAAGGCAAGTTTTTTTTTCACTTAAATCGAGGCAAACTTCCTGTCCATGTATACAAAAGCGTATAAAGTGTCCACAACCTCAAAACATCGGCTGCTCATGACACAGCCAACAGTGTGAGTTATCCTATAATTGTCGTTTCATTAATTACTGTAATCCGAATTGCATCTACACGTTTGAAAGGCAATCCGTGTCGCTATCACGACTACATTCATTTTTATATCATACAGTGTGCAGGAATTGCCGGCAACTACCAAAACCCTTTTCAGCTTCTGCCGACAATATAAGGGTCAGTAGGCCTATACTTGTATTCTACATAACTGTGCTCCCCATATTAAAGGCGGATGCTTTACGCTTTAGGTACACGTGACACCTTGGCTGGTTGAGAGTGCTTCTCTGAGGGACATTGGCCTTTTTTCATCCAATCCAATTCTGAAGGGACTTCTTCATACCTTTACTTTTGCATGAGTGCCATTTGCTGGTCAAATAACCAAACTGCTAAATGCGATTAGTTTCTGGTTGCCTTTCGCGCTCGCAGGTGTTCTTCACAAAAAGTATTCTGCGGATGTTTCCAATGACAATACGCCATAAAATACACCCATTGAGCCTGCTATGTGGGCTCCTTTACTAGTTTTAGGCTGTCTTTATTTCAGATGGACAACACATACATAAAACAATCCCTATTCCCATAGAGAACCCAAAATGGAAAACATCACGTCAGCAAAGCAAAGAAGCCATTTGAGTGCATGCAGTGTTGCGAATTATCATCATTTAAGTATCACTGGATTCACCTACAGAAATAGTATCTCTCTATGCTGGAGAGAGCATTGCTGATTGCCACTGAGATCGGCTTAAATGTGACAGCTAAAGGTGACCGAACTGCAGCAGTAGGCAGCCAATAAGACAATCCAAGCATTAAGGGGCACTGTCTGACAGGTAATGTGTCCAGGGCGTCTAAAGTAACACGACACAAGTCGGAATAAGTACCAAAAGGACAGCGTATTTAATGTTAAACCCGAGCTGCTTATCTGAGCTGCTCATCATGGGGAATGGCAACAAAGAGCAGCTCATTGCGCGCGTCTCTACCGAGAATCACTCCTAGTGTGGCAAGGCGTCACCTGGACTGAACCCTTCCCACGCCGTGATGTTCTCCAGAGCTATTTCAGTATTACCGTATCATAGTAGTTATTTAGGAAACACCATTGGAAGGTTAACATTAAAGTGATTTCTTGCTCCCCCTGGCTCCTACAGGTAAATGACATATTCAATCTCTCCATCCCATTTACATCCTAAGATTAAGAATGCGTCAGATAAAGTGAATCACAGGTGATCACATGAAAAAAAAATAAATAGAAAGCTTAAAAAAAAATAAAAAAAAAAAATGAATAAACCAGTTTTGTATATATTGATATGTTACTCACCGGTAAGGGTAACCAAAGTCGATGGTCTGTGACTTGGAAATCGACGATCCCTTGCAAGCGATCGTGAACGAGCTCGATGATGAATGGGATGTAGTTGTTGCGAAAGCAAAGATGGCGAGAATCTGTAAGAAAGAATGAAGTGAATTGAATGAAAATGTTGAGGATTCATAGTCTGGCCGTGTCTTATCTTCGAAAGAAACAGGGAATATCGGAAGTATTCAAAACTTGTTTCCCCTTATGCATCATTTTTATACTTATAAATGTTGAAACAATTGGCCTTCAGTCTTTTTTTCTATCAACCTATGATTCCGCGTCCAAAATACCTGATACAAACAGATTCAATACGCTTCCATCATACAAGGCCATGGACTGGCCATTCCATTGTACATGTATACACTGTTCCATATTCAAGACAAAATTAATTAAAATTTCACTGAAATACAGAAATTCAACAAAATGGTAATCACACAGCCTATAAGGACACAATAATGGATAATGCACTGCCTAGACTTGTCTTAAATCAATACCAACATTGGCTGGTGGTAAACACTCGACAATAGCAGCAAAGTATAAATACCCATGGTGAATAGGACCTGGATGGCCTGGGGGCCTATACTACAACACTGATAGAAACACGTACTCTTGAGGGAGCCATTTCTGTCAGCGGCACCCTGGAGGAGGCGGGGTGAGGGGTGCTGATGACAGGAGGGGTACAGGAGATGGGTGGCTGGTGGAGAGGTAGAATCTGCCAGGAGGAAGGCAGGGATTGTCCTCAGTTACTGAAGAGCCTCCAGGGTGTCTCATCCACCTGGTCCTTCAGTTAAGAGACTGTCAGAAGAAGGAGGGCAGGAAGCACGTCTAGCCTCTTAGTCTACTTCTTCCACTTTGCTCATGGTCAACACCGCCTTAGTCCACACAGAGCGCGGTGTACACGGAGAGCACTCTTCATTCACACCGACCTATCTGTCACATCACCTGATACACACATTCCCATTCTCCACAGCTCTAATTTTGATTTCATTTTACATTAAAATGAATACATATTCCCGAGTTTTAAGTATCATCCTGTTTTTGTCACAATCGGCAGAGTGACACTTTCTCAGAAATTATTACCATTAATCATATGCCAAATGGATAGGCATGTACTTTGCATGAATGCACCTTTGCAACCAAACTATCCACCTTATCTCACATATCCACCGCTTCATTTAACAGTAATTTTGTTAACTTGCCATGGAGACACATGATAACGTCCTACCCGTTAAAGGACATATTTCTAGACACAAGACTGCTTAATGAAAAGTGAAGGTTATACGACTTCCTTATCAACATTTTATAAGAGTATACATTTTCGTTAAGTAGTTCTACATATAGATCTACCCTCGCAGCTCACGGTAATCATAATGTAGGGGACACGTACAACATTACACACAGATGCTCAGAGGGAGATTTGTTTTAGTGGAACATGGATAATTGTTAAGGGACATCCCACTCCTATAGGACACCTGGCGATTAGATAACCATCGATAAGCCTTAGGTGGTTTCGATTTCATCAAGTTAGTCCTCTTCATAATATCAACACTTCGAATAGAAGTATTGTATGCACTATCAGGAGAGGATGCTGAATCCCACTGTCCGTCTTATCTCTTTGTTACTATAGGTTTTGAGAAGTATAAATGGATTCATGCTATATATCTATTTGAAAATAACATATAAGGACACCATTTACATTACAATTAATATGATGGAATTACCTATGGTGGTGAAGGTAATTGATATTGACTACTCGAATGAGGCAAATGTATGTGGTTGCTTTATATACTTGTATATTGCATATGCTATCATAGCACCTTATCAGAATCTTATTCCATGGCAATCATCCTATTCATAATTGTGTGTGTGTGTGTGTGTGTGTGTGTGTGTGTGTGTGTGTGTGTGTGTGTGTGTGTGTGTGTGTGTGTGTGTGTGTGTGTGTGTGTTTGGGGGGGGGGGGTTGGTATCCTCAATTTGACACAATTAGGGTAAGTCCGGGAGCAATTGCTTTGTAACACTGAAACTTCGACAAGTATTTACTATACAGCTGGGCCCGTGGCCATATTTTTACATCGACGAGAGCGACAAGCCAAGGCGGCATTGTACAGAATTATGTATTCACCTAAATATACCCCTATGTTAGGAGATGGTATAGGATTGCTGCTATTAGACAGGGGGATTGCTGTTAGATAGTGAGGAGTTCTCGCTGAATACTTTGGGTTGTTGGTGGGTGGTTGCACCAGTTATGGTATATAGTATTGGGTTGCATCATTTGGCGTTGTAGGTTGCAGTCCGTGGATTTTGTTGGGTTGTTTGGATGTGTCTTGTTGTTCGTTGGCAGTGTTGAGTTGTTGGTATTGGGTTGTGTAAGTTGGCACTGTTAGGTTGTCGGTATTGGGTTATTGGTATTGGGTATTTGAGTTTTTGGTGCTGGCTTGTGGTGGTGAGCCGTTAGTATTGGGTTGCTGGTTGCTGATTTTGGATTGTTGGTTCATGTTTTTTGCTTATTACATGTCGTACTAGTATATCGGATTGCTTGTTGGCTGTGTTGGTTTGATAGCTGCGTTGGGTTATCTAATACTAGTTTGGGTTGTAGATTGTTGGTGTTGGTTTGTTAGTATTGGGTTGTAGGTTGTTGGTGTTTAATTGTTGTTTGGTGGTTGGTAAGTGGTGTTGGGTTGTTGGTTGAGGCTGCATCAGTTGTCTGGCTGTAGTTAGATCTCTATGCTGATGTTGGGCTGGCTTTGCTCCAGCTGATACTGATGATAATAAGAAGCAGCAGCCACCACACTACAACTCACAGCCCCTGACGCACCACTTCACCCTGCACGTTAATAGAATGGGAATGTCATTCCGCCTGATATCCCAGTTCTGACAGCTCTTATTTCCTCCAAGTCGCTCCTCAACTCCAAACAACAGCCAAGTCTGACAGAGCCGCCCGGCGGAGACACGGCCGGAAGGTCATGTGTCCCACCTTTGTTGTATTGGCCAGGCCTCTGGTGTGTTTATGGGCAAATCCAAGGGCGCAGTGTCGGGGCATGAACTCCCAGACTAATCTTATATGGACGTGTCCAGCAGTTCCTATTGTTTTCTTTTTATATGTAGTAATATAACATCAAATACTACAAGATCACTGCTGGCAGAAAGTATAAAAGTGGTAGAAATGTCCGCGTGAAAGTAACGAGATTTGGTGAAGTAGAAGATTCCAAATACAGTTTGGTTAACAAGTTTAAATCAAAGATTTAACAAGTAATTCTGTCCACTGTTGGTGCTATTCAAGTGGTCCTATTTATCTACTGTACTTTGCTTTGTACAATGCATTCTGTGAGTATATCTAGTAGTAAGTAGTATATGTAAAATGTTACTTGGCGCGGGTTCCCTATCCATCTACGCCGACCTCAGGAGAGTTTGACACCATTTCAACAGCTAAGATGATATCCATAGCAAGAAAAATAATTAAACATCAAGGGATGGATGAGCGTGTGTCAGTGCCCATGTATATGTGTACCAGACACATAGAGCTGGCAGAAAAGGTGAGATTAACGCTCCTTTAAGACAGGCTAGGGAAGCCCTGACCTCAGGAGAATTAAGGGAATGACCCCTGCCAGATTTAGGGCTGACGTCTCCTGGCAAGAACTGATCTAATACCCTGTGTTCACCCGTCCTTCCTGCCGTCCCCCTGTTAATCCTCCAGGGGCTGTGTGTGTGTGTGTCAGGACTTAAAACGTTGTGGACATCCTCATGCCACAGGGTCCACCTTTATAACGCTAAGCCCCACCTTGCCGGCCGTCTTTGGCTGTGGGTTAACATATTGTACCTGACAAGGCTGAGCTTTATTATAGCCTGCCTTATGGTGGCTGACTGGCCACTCCAGCCCCTGCCCAGAGCTGACCACTGGGTAGGGGGCTACTCCTCCAGAGAGGGCCCTGGAGGAAAGGGGGAGGGCTCCTTATCTACATACACAGGGGCTTCAGCCCTGAGACCTTCCGACAGCCTCATGACAGCCCCCCACTCACCCCAGAGTAACTTGTGTGTCAGACTGTACTTTGGGCAAGAAGACCAGTCTCACAACCTACCATTGACCTATACTTTGCCGGATTCCTTTAAAAAGAGCTATACATCGGAAATGAGACATTTCAGGAGACTTCAGCTATCAACTTGAGAATATTGGCACACTGAAAGACCCAAGGTCGTCAGACTGACGATACCCAAATCTACAACCTAGGGTCATCAGATTGAGCACCCAGGGTAGTCAACCTGATGGGTTTAGGTCAACACACTCACCCAAGGTAGTCAAACTGATTACATAATGTTGTTAGAGTGACAACCTTGGTGCTGACTACCTTGGGTCCTCAATCTGACTACCCAAAGCTGTAGATTTGGGTATCGTCAACTTGAGCACCTAAAGTCCTCAGCGGTGAAGACCTTCAGTTGAAAACTGAAGGCCTAATCATCAAACATGAGTGGTACATACCTGCCACCTTGTGTATTTGTTACACATTGTCAACAGAATGCCATAGACTCATACTGGGGAGATGTAGACTAAGGGATTTCACTCCCTGTAAGGTGCTGCCCTCTCTCTGTACCTCTTCTGATGACCATAGGTCCTCAATCTGACGAGTTTAAAGATCTAGAGGGTTTTCAGTGCAATGATTCGAGATGGCAGAGCCAACGAGACCGGACCATGTCTAAAATTACGGAAGCGATAATTTAGATACTAAAGTCCCCAATATTTATATTGTGGATGGACCTTAATTAGAAGGCATGTCCTGTATGGAGCTTTTGGAAAGATTGCCAACAATTTCCAGTAATACAACTTCAAAGAATCCGGCGTGCATCCTTTCCAAGTAGTCTGTAATTTTCAAATCGCCTTTAGACAATCTTCATCGTCGGAAGGTGAAGCATTGGAACTGTAAAAAGCCGGGTACTTGTGATGACAGCTGCCTGTGAATGCAGAGTTGGTCCTAAGGGATGAAGCGGGATGGAGGGTGAAAATGGGAAGGGGAGGAGAGGGATGGAAGGGCAAAAGAGGAAGCTCCTTAGGGCGGGTGCGTTCCAATGGTCGTCACGTGAGAGAGGAACGCGATAAAACGCGAGATGACGAGAGTGGAGCTGCTCTCAAGCTCACAGAGTTGCTCGACCACCGTGGGGGGTCTCTTTGTCTTTTTATACTGAACCACAACCTTTTTTTTTTATTATGATCGTCATATTGTTCAACCACTTTGTGTATTGATCTCTCCTCATCTTCTTTTCTCCTTTTCCACTCTGTGCGGCGAATTTCCCAGACACAAGCGCAGTCCACAAAGGCTCAGTGGCAACTGTACCGTATAATCTCGAATTAAAGATGTAAGGTCAACCAGGTGGAGGCCCTTCCTTTAACAGGCGCCCTAAGTGTCAAGGCATTTTCAGTAAAGGGAAAACATTTTGCCTTCCTGGGTGCTATCAAGGTTGGCAAAATATAAAAGAAAAAAAGTGTATGAATGAAGAATTTAACTCATCTTAGACAAAAAGTTGACAGATCTGTACACAGCACGCTTTATCCCTCTAGAATCTCTGATTTCATCCCACCTCAAGGCATTCTTTACCACTTTACATTTTTACCTAGTACGCCAGCAAATACATGTTAAAGAATCGACTTATCTAAAGGAATACTAGAATTCATACCAATAACAACACCCAACAATAACCTTGATAATGTGAGAAGAGCTGATGGACCACCAAATTAGGAGTGTTGACAAAGCAGACACTATCTGTCATGACATGGTAATTACATATCATCCATGCACCCCTTATCGCCATGACATCACTACCAATTCAGCTTCCATCATCTGCCACCAGGCTTTTTGCCTCATGTCAATCAAGGTACGATGATTTCTACATGTTCCCTCAGTCCTGATTATGAAATAATGCTACTTGGGATAGGTCAAATATGGCCTATATCCGTTCTTATGCCGAGCAAGCAATGATATATCACTGGAACAGAAATAGAACAGGCTTCTATGCACTTCTATAGGTTAAAATGAGTAATTTATAGTTGTTAATGCCATTTTAAGCCTTTTAAGCGAGCCAGATAGTCAGGGATGAAAGTCAACAATGACAAAAAACCTTGAAAAAGGAAACAACTTTAAATGCAGTGTATATGCCCTCCAGTCCCATCCATAAATGTGTTACAAATAGGACTCAGGAAGTTGGTGTGAATAACAAATTTTCTAAGACCTTGCCTATAACGTATGGAGTGCCACAAGGCTCAACAGCAGGTCCTGTTTTGTTCATTATCTATATAAATGACCTGGTGAAGCAGGTAGGAAACTGTAATATAGTTCCTTATGCTGATGATGCTGTGATTTCCTCCACTGATCCGAGAGAGCTACAAGTTGCTTTAAATAAGTTGTCAAGTTGGTGTATTATGAACAGTCTTATGATAAATCAGAAAAAAAACACAATGGATGTTCATAGGCCCACCACCGGCCATACATCCCAATTTCTATATTAGGGGAGTACAACTGGAAGAAGTACAAGCCTTCAAATATTTGGGTGTAATTTTAGATAATAACCTATCCTTCAATAAGCATATTAGTACTGTCTATGATAGGGTAAACTCCAAGGTTATACAGTTAGCTAGAATAAGAAAATATACAGATGTTAATACTGCTCTAAATATCTATACCAGCACCATTCTTCCTCATTATGATTATTGTCATGTAATCTATGATGATAATTGTAAGGACCAACTCAAAGACTTGCAGCTCCTTCAAAACAAGGCGTTGAGAATAGTATATAATGTCAGACTTGGACCTAACCCAAGCATGACCACAAGACAAACTCATGATAGGGCCAATGTCAAAAGTCTGAGAGAGAGAAGGTATATTCACCTAATTTACTATGCCTATGATCTAAAAATTGTTGATCTCATTGACAATAGGGATTTACCAACCAGACGTTTCGAAGGTACAAGGTACCGTTACACTCGTATCAAACATCCTGTATATGGTAAATCAGCCAGGTTTAGAGCCATAAACTGCTGGAATAACCTTTGTGCAAAATACACTAATATTCTGGAGAAAGAATTCTTCAAAAACATAATCCAAAAAGATTTTCCAAACTGTTTTATTATACCAATTGATACAAACTGGTTCAGGTAAGTCTACTAGCTGGTATTACCACTTCTAGACAATAATCTTATAATTTGCCACTGCAGCAGCTGGTAGTTACCACTGCTCATTGTGTCATTATCTATGTCTTTTCATGCTGTATTACCTATGATATTATCACTGTTTTACTGTTTCTCCATATCTATGTCTATGTCCTTAATATTGCACTCTATTTTTATCCTAGGGTATGTCATGTGGTATTACCACAGTCATTATGGTGAATCGACATTTACGCTCAAGATTGATATGGGCTTTTCGACTATGATAAGAGGTCTTTTGGTTATGTAGTATTTACTACTATGCCAGATGTTCATACTATGCACACTTACATATCATTACACTATACTTATCTTCTTTTTCAAAATACCATATACTAAGTTGAATTCTCCAGGCACAGTATTAGATCTCTTCCTCATGATGATTTTCTTTTGCTTCATTCTGTCTCTGTTTATATGTTGATGTCACTGTGCTAGCAGCAATATATATACATATACATGTAGATCTTCCGGCACTGATCGAGCCAAACCTGAGTGTACTGGAGTCTCTATGAGCTGCAGGTATTATACTTCAGGATGTAAAATATCACACTATGACAAATACTAAACTCCTTCCACATTTTCAATCCCCCTTCATCCCCTTCCCCAAGACCACTGAGTGGTTTCACCAATACTATAATGCGAGTGCCTGGAGTCTTGAACTTTTCTGATTTTTCTGATCTATCATGTGTGAATACGATAGTTAGAAGCTATTTTCTCTGCTTTATGGTCCACTGAAGATAATATTATTACTCGCTGCCGTACCAATTGTCAACATAGGAGGCTGAAATGTGGGCCCAGATGGCAGAACGGCCAGACCGAATTCTGGTATTTAACTTTAGACCCAATAAAACCTTTTTAAAAAAAACAGGGTTTGTGTGGTTGGGGGGGTGCAGTAGGGGTTGTATAAGGATTTAGTTTGTCCTCAAATAACAGGAAAAGCTGTTTTTCAAGATGTTGTTCGGATACTATACCCAAAATGTGCACATTATGGCCCTTTTGCAGAGTATGACCTAGGATCCCTTCAGAATGCTACTGTATAGCTGTTTTCTAAGGTCTTGTTCGGATAGCATACCCAAAATATGCACCACCTGGTAGTGGTGCTTTTGCACAACACGACCTATGGTCCAAGTACAATGTTAAATGTATGCAGATAGGTCAAATGGTGCAGGGAATATATGACCAATATAGTTACATGGTGAAAGCATAACACGCAGAAAAGGGGTATACTATCCGACACTCTTCTAGCATAGGAACTATAGCTTGCTGCTAAGACTACACTGAAGAGTGGAACAAACACCAATATAGAGGGGAAAGTTTTCAAGAAAAAGCTTGAGAATCCTTGAAAACCTTGAACTAAACACTGGCATGCTGACACTGTATGCAGTGTTGTGGGACCTGACTGTGTGCATGTATGCAACCTCTGGAGGTAATTTGTTACTCCTTTATCCTGTTTTCAGAGGATTTTCAAGAAAACCTTTTTTTTTTAAAGTTTTATTTCTTTTGCCTGTACTGACGAGTATACATGCAATGCGTGCACAACTGTATGGTGTCACTTTTAAAACCTAGATAACTTAAATCTTTAATGGTGTTCAACCATTTTGAAGCTTTGTACAGCAGTGGTAGATTAAGACGGGGGCGCATGCCCCCTCCTTTTCCACTGTAGTTTTAGAGTTTATTTGGCCCATTTAAGCTTGAAATTTAACCAAACATAAGGGCTAAATGAGGGGCGCGCCCCCTCCTTTTCAAAATACAGGATCCGCCTCTGTACAGAGCGATTCACCTTCTACTAGTTTGAAATCAGAGCTGGCAGGTCGTTTCAAATGATTCATAGGCACCTGCAGGGGAAACCACACTGTTTTCATGCCGAATGCATAAGCCATGATCACTGCATTTCACATCCACCGTGAAGAGCCGTGTAAAATAAAGACCCTCTTTATTTCATAGGCTGCAGCGTCATTAAACTGGCAATGCTTTTGTACCGGGCCTAAAGAAATTTCTTTTGCTCAGGTGACATGGCCTCAAAGAAATTAGGGTCGACAGGTCGCATTTTCTGTGCATGTTTTTTTTTTGTTTGGGGGGTGGGTAAAGGTGTATTCCCACGAGTATGCAGGTATGTCAAATATTATACGTTCTTAGTTTTGAAGGCTATCTGCATTCCTGACATCCCGAGCTTTAATAAGAAATGAAACATGCCTATATTCTGATAACTTGTAACACCCGAACACAATTCTTTGAGGCCGCAGAGATGAGCTAATTTGCACTAAAAGGGTGTAATTGTGATTTTGTTATCTGATTTTGTATAAGTCAGGGACACTAGACAGTTACAGTATCTCTATCAAAATATCGCCCATTTTCGAACTTGGAAAAATATCACTCAGTTCGGAGAACCTTTGTCTATCTGACCACAACTATTTTTTATAGATTCATTTATTACATATACATGTACATATCATTGCTGCTATAACAGGATGTATTAAAGCAGCAACTGAACAATCCACACATCATTTCCTGCAGATTCCTCCTTGCCCCTGCCAAACACCAGGCCCATCCCCTAAGAGCAGCTCGGACACCGTGCAAATTCTTATATACTTATAAAATGAGTAGAAGTTCTACAGCTGTATAACACCTTTTAACCGCTTTGGTTCCAGTCACAAACTTAAAAGCTTAGAATGCACCGTCCTAGGACCTACTCACAGCAGCCACATGGCTGGGCTGTTGACCTGATTGGCGCGTCGTAAAACTGTCCGTTGATTGGGCGATTTGGGCGGGTGGGTAGCTCGTGAGGTGCTCACAGATACCAACCTGCTGCAGGAACTAAGCCCAGGACTGACAGGCTATTGGGAAGACTGCATATCGTCTATCCCATCACGGGGCCTTTACAGCCAGACAAACCTGCAAAAGAGGCCCCATTTGAAGGTCTCCTCCAACACAAACGGCCAGTATATCGCCGCCATTTTGACATCGAATGAGACTGGGAAATCCGAAAGGAGGCTTTAACATTGCTTATATCAGGCATATCTAAGGTTTTAAAATGAAATCCCAGCTTGAGATGAGTCTTGTCTCTCTGTTACTTTTTAGATAAATTATGTGGGGTGAGTCCCAACCTAGTCTGAGATGACCCCTATTAATGCAATGGATCTGTAGAGGTATACCAGTAGTGTATTATCATAAGGTGTCTTCAGGCCTCCGTACAGAACACTTATAAAGTATAGATTAGCTGCCCCCCCCCACATACCTTCCGGGTAGCCGCTTGTGTAAATAAAAACCGTTGGCATACACTCAAATCACTGTCTTGTCTTTTCTTTCTGATAGCGAGACTCGAACCTCCAAACTGGTAACACAAACCATTACAGATCTAAAAGAATATCAGGAAAATGACACATCTAGCTGTCAATGGTAAAGGACAGCCTATGGATCAATCCTCAAATATGTACTATTACCATGATTAAATAGCAAGCAGACCCGAGCAGACAGAGACATATACAGGCGCATCTAACATGCAACTGTTGCCAATGGTCTTAAAGGCTAAGGTAAACTACCGAAGAACTTCAGTCAGCATCGCATTGACATTTTAGATTATATCATTTATATATTAGATTGTGCGTAGGGTGATATAAACTTTAAATACGCACACAGCAAAAGTCTAAGGATACACAAATCTGCATATAGATTGATGTGTTTCACATATCTATATCAGAGGTTATGTGAAGATCCGTTAAGACCACATTGTCCTCTATGGTCCTTTGCTATGTATGTTCAGGGTGGTACCCCGTACTCGAAAGCCAAGGAGTTAAGAATGGTACTCCTCCCTATTGCTGTCGGGAGGGGGTAGGTACTACAATGTCCTTACAAAGGTACTAAGGGAGATAGAAAAGATTTAACGCGTGCAATGCACGACTGGCTCAGGTCGCCCACTACTTCCGTAGGGTACTGTCAATATAGTGACAGTGTGTCAGAGTCGTCAATGCTTGAGGCTATGGAGGATGCACCCATTATCGCTCGTCATTTTCACTGGCGAATAACTCCTCTCCTGGCGAGTTAAGCATTGCACAATATCAGCAGGTGTTGACTAAGGATCCATATTAACCATAAAAAGTCATGAGACACTGTAATTCTCCTCCATTTTGTTATAATCAAGCAGTTTCGATGGCACCGTGAGTCGATCGTCTCTCTGTTTGCCATTTTGGATTTTGATGTTCTGTGAGCATGTGCAACCCTCCTTGCCAGAAGTAACATTTTCGACAGAGAAATGATAGATTCTATCGATTTAACTTGAAATTAATGGCTTTTTGAATATAATCCATGCATGTTTGGCAATATTAACCCGGACCAAAATGCAGTAGAAATGCAGCACTAAAGCAGCTGGGAAACAGTGTGGTGTGACAGTAGTGATTCAGTGTGAAAGCAGCAACAGAAACAGTATTGTATCAGCATCTACTGTCATTCTACTGCTCAGCACCACAAAACTTGCAGCAGTGGTACAGTAGTAGAACAGTAGTATTAGCAGCATGCAAGCAGTATTGAATCAGTTGTCCCAATTATGTAAATTAGATGGCAGCATTTGAACAGTATCTACTTATTTAATGCTGCATGACCATATATGGGGTTGGGGCAGTGTTCAATCAGCACTACTGAATGGCTGCTGCTATAGCAGTAGTTGAGCAGTAGATCATACTGAAAACTACTGCTGGGGGCAGGTAGAAGCATAAAAGAAGCAGCCGCTGTTCTAGTACTGGCACTACCAATGCCTTTCTAGGTGGTCCTTGCTGGATTTGAACTTGGGATCTTCTGATTACTCTACCAACGCATTAGCCCCCTGAGCCACCACCCCATCAGCTATGTGGAGCGGTTACTACTTCCTAGTAGTGCATGCAAATCATGTAGGAGGGGGCTAGGGCAGGTTTGATTCAGTAGTACTGGGTAACTCTTACCATAGCAAACGGGTAAGAGTAGACATATCTATAGAGTGCTGCTATAGTATAATGCCTTTCGGTTTACTGATGTTAAGGTGATGAGACAAGCACTTTGCAATTATCAATGATACATGGATACTATGTAAAAAAAAAAAATGTCATGATGGGGACCAAAAGATTCAGTATATTTGTACCCGATATAAAGTCAGTGAGTAATTCCTCACTTTCATACACCCCAACATCCATGTATATCCATTACTGGCACTGAATAAGATATTCATATGCAAAGGGGTGAAGTATGCTTGTCTCCACAAACACTGGATAGTTTCATTATTACATTACTGAATCTTTTGATTGCTGTTCACAACCATACTGACATTCACACTATGGACTGTCTTAGAAGCATCAGGTAAATAATCTGTGAATGGACAGAGTCATACCAGTAGATGGTCAGTAGACTACTGCATCTATGCTGCTGCACAGAGTGTATAATATCTGGAATCTATTAAGATTCAGTTGAGAGTCAGTAGACTACTGATTCTAGTCTGAAATGCAGTGCATATTCAGTTGATAGTCAGTACACTACTGAGTGTAGACTGAAAATGCAGTGTGGAGTCAGCTGTTTCGGAAGTATTTCAGCAGTACCTACTGCAATATGCAGTTGTTGATCAGCATATTCTCAGTAGCCACTGATAGGAGAAGTAGATACTGCCTTCTGGTCCGGGAATCGAATTGAATCGAATACACCCCCTCAATTTACTCTAATAAAATCAAATCTGACGACCGGTCACTCTGCGTGCATGCGTCAAGTCTCCAGACCGGAAGTGAGTCGGTCGACTTAACAAAAAAATGGTGGTCCGATTTACACACTCATATATAAACGGTCTTATTCCCTCATGTACAGAAAATTCCACCTTACCTGCTGTAAAAAGCGTCTTAATTGCCAAAATCCCATAGGAGCGCCAAAATTGACCACCCAATGCTATCCTATGGAGCCTTGTTTTCATCAGAAAGTAAGTCAAGATGTCGGGTTTTTTCTTCAGCCTTTTTCATAGGTAAAAAAATTTTTTTGGGGGGAATGAAAGACTAGATTATGTTTCCATGATTTTTTGTTTAATTATCCCCAAATTTCGATGAGCAATTCCCATCTAAAGTTCCAATTCATGACCATCAGTTTTTGACCGAAAAGGTGCGGCCAATAACCCAGGAGGTCCTGGGCCAACAAATTTCCTTTAATTATCACGATACCGTTAAGATGGAGATGGTAACCTTTAGTACTAAGGGAGTGTGTCGAGGCTTACTGGCCTTTTCTACTATACCAGACGGGATGTGGTTTGAGCTGTCAATCACCAATATATGTCGAACGGGTAATATGACTGCTGCTCTTTAGGCCAACTGGAGACTGGGTGGCCTTCCCTATCAGACAAAAGGGATCCCTGTCCTACTGCCCTCTGCTATAGATGCTATATTGTGGGGGCAGTTGTCCTATAGCAGCAGACACAGCCCCTGACCCCTTGCACCAATCTACTGCTTCGTGTTTGGTGGCAGACAGCAGACGCCGCATGCACTAAATTGCCCGATTGCGCTAGCCGGCAACAGCGGAAGTCGGCAAATGACTAAATCACACCAGCACAGCTAGACCACGCCCTCATAGGTCACGTGCCCGTTGTGATTGGCACTTTTGGCCGGAAGCGGAGATGGGCGATAACCTAAGGGTGCAACGCCTGGTTGGTGGTAAGTTTTTACGTTGTGGGATAAGGACCATGCCTCATTGCTAAGGAGGATAGGCAATGTGGGCTGACACATCTAAATAGAGCTTCTTTGGGTTGGTGACCTATGGCACCAAGACTGAGGTGAACATTTGGAGGAGCGGCCCAGTGGCGGATCCAGGATCTCTCCTTTAGACTGTACGGCTCCACTGACGCTATTGAATGTTATATTTTGGAATTTTGGGAAACTTACCGTAGGGTACCGGAGGGAAGTTGAAGTAAAACTTCTTATTTTACCGAGGGAATACGGGGTATTGGAGGAACAGATGAGATGCGGCCCGAAGCGGTCACGTGACGACAGACTTGAAAACCTAAAATCTATGAGTAGAAAAACACACACAATTTTCTGGAAACAACCAGATTAGACATTTCAATTTTTTATATAATAATAATACCCTCGAAAGAATACGGGTAGGGTGGGAAGGGCATCTGTTCCTCCAATACCCCGTATTCCCTCGGTAAAATAAGAAGTTTTACTTCAACTTCCCTCCGGTACCCTACGGTAAGTTTCCCAAAATTCCAAAATTTTACCTCGGGAATACCTCGGGTATTTCCGTAACCGATGAGATGTTGAAAGCGAATGTGTTTTTCTAGTCATAAAGATTTTTGGCTATTATCAATAATTCTCAATTATTATCAATTTAATGATTGACCAAGACCAATACAGAATCAATTCAACACCTTTAATTTTCTGACCTTTACCAACTTGGTTAAAGCACAGTACACTAGTTATCTGGAGTAGTCAAATAAACCAACCAATGCAATTAATACACCAGATAACCCATACATTTGAACGTTCAACAAATCTAATCTGCTAGTCTCAGCAAGTTAGTAGCTACATGCTCTGTATCAACCTCGATGGGCTTGTTGTAGAATTTCCGATATGAGTCAGCTGACTTCCACCCTGCCAGGCGCATTACGGCATTCAAGCAGGATCCTACCTTGGTGGAAGCTGAAGCTGAAGCCCCACGAGTAGAATGGGCCTTCCAACGTGAAGTGTCAATCTCAGCCATGTCTAGAGTGGCAATGGTCCACCTGGCCAGGGTATCCCTACTGATTCCGTCATGAGGCGAAATGTAACTCATAAGGAGCTGCAGTGGATTTTCAAGAGGTGGGAGGTTCAGCTTCCTCCTAAGTCGTTCAGACTTTTCACGGACCTTTTGCCTCCTAGTGAGATATGCTTTGAGGGTGCTGACCACACAGAGTTTTTCATTCAGGATGTAGGGTCGCAAGACCACAGTGTTTAAAGGGTCACCGACTCTGTTAGACTTTAACAGAGTACTGAGTCTGAAGACAGCATTTCTGTCTTCCCAAGACAGTTCATCTGTCCTTAACGCTAAGATTGTCTGCCCTCTTTGAGATGTGACAAGCAAAATTAAGACCGCTAGTTTCAACGATAACTTCTTAAGTGACAAAGAACTGTTATCCCCCCAACTTTTGAACAACTTGAATACCTTTGTAACGTCCCAAAACGTGTCATACCTTGGTCCACTAGGTCTATCTTCGTATGTACCCTTCACCATATGGCAAATGTTTGGATGTTGCCCAATAGGCGCCCCATCTACCTGTGGTAACAGGGTTCCCAAAGCACACCGTGCCACATTCATAACTCCGTGACCTACTCCCGAGTCATACAAAGTTCTCATAAATTTACACACTTGTGGCATAGTGCCCTTCATCCAGTTATAACCCCGTTCAACACAGAAAACTATCCATTTGTTTATGTAAGTCGTATAAAGTTTCCTTGTAGATGGTCTCCAAGCTTTTATCATAAGGTCAATGGAAGCCTTGTCATACCCTTCCTTTTGGAGGCGTCGCCTCAGAAAAGGAAAGCTATAATTGGTAGACTTCCTATGAACTGTAGGCTTGTAGGGGCCCCATGAGGTAGTAGGTTGTTCTTTCTCTTGCGGAACCGTACGTAGTCCACCGCATACTTGTGGGCTTTTGCCTTCCAGGGTTGACTCTCCCAATCCGGCATCACGAGGATTGCCCTTGCTCCTGACCTCAATATGCGTTGAAGCACCCGGCCTGCAATGCTGAACGGAGGAAAACAATATAAGAGCTTATTAGGCCATGTGAATGAGAAAGAGTCAACTTTCCATGCTTCTGGTTCTGGCCTACGTGACACAAAACATTGAACTTTACAATTTGTTCTAGAAGCGAACATGTCCACCTGAGGCCTCCCAAACCTTTCACAAATGATTCCAAAAATTGATTCATTTATCTCCCACTCAGTCTCATCTTGGAAATGGCGTGACTCATGATCAGCGATGACATTATCCACTCCCGGCACATGAGCCGCTGTCAACCAGATCCCTCTAGACTCACACCAGTTCCAGATGTTTCTTGATACCAGATTACACATTGGAGACTGCAGCCCTCCCATATGTCTCACATATGCAAGTGCCGTGGTATTATCTGTCATGACCCTAATATGAGCCCCTCTCACTTTACACAACGATTTTAGCCCATATTCTATTGCCATGGTCTCGTGGATGTTGGTGTGGAAGTCCACCTCAGAGGGAAGCCATCTGCCATTAGTTCTGACGTTCCCCCTGTGTGCACCCCAGCCGTCATCCGATGCATCCGTATACAATTCAAACTCTGGTGGGCCTACATCCAGTGCCTTCTTAGCAGTTGGTATGCTGGCTCGCCACCATAGTATGTCCTGTATAGCATCCTTGGAAAGTACCATTTTTGCATCAAAATTCCCTTTTCGGTAGGCTAACCATTCATTCTTGCATTTCTCAAGTCCTTTAATATGTGCAGGCCCATATTGAACTCCTGCCGAGTAAGCTACCATAAGACCTATGAGAGATGCAACCTCCCTGATTTTTGGCTTGACTTTCCCCAGCAGCAAGTAGGAATCTGACATGAATTTGTCTACCTTCTCCTGAGTTGGATATATAGACATATCCACAGAGTCAATCCAAAAACCCAAGAAGATCACCCTTTGCGAGGCTACAAAGGCTGACTTATCTGGGTGAATTACAAAGCCTAACCCATCCAGGGTTTCACACACTCTTCTGATAGATTGCTCACAACCTTCTTTTGACTCATGCATAATAAAAGAATCGTCAATGTAGGGGAAACATATGTGTCCCTCCTCCCTTAGCTTTGCGAAGGGGGGAGTGAGCAACTTAGTGAATACTCTTGGTGCACATGAAAGACCGTTTGGCATCCCTACAAACTGGTAGAAGACCCCATTCCACCTGAACTTCAGAAATTTACGATAATCTTCTCGTACAGGAATAGAATAATAGGCATCCTTTAAATCTACACTCCCCATAAAACAATTAGGGGTGACAAGGTCCACAGCAGTTTGTAGGGAGGCCATCTTAAAATGCTCATACATGACCTGCTTGTTCATATCTGTCAAATCCAATATAAGCCTGTAATCCCCATTGGGCTTGGGACGCAGGAAAACATTGGAGATGAATTCGCCCTGTTCATGTACTGTAAACTCAATAATACCCCTAGCTACCATTTTATCTACTTCCTTATCCATAAAGGCCACCTCTACCGGATCAAGTTTATATGGAGGAGGCACCCAGTCCTGGGATGGTAAGGCATTAAAGTCAATGGTGACACCCTGAGACATGGCTAAGATCCAAGGGTCCTTGGTGAGTTTAAACCAAGCATCAGCACACTTCAGAATGTTACCCCCTTGAAAGGATTGGACAGTGTTATGTAGTGGGAAGGGACTCACCTGCCCTACTTGGGCCCCTTCTTGGAAAAACCCTGTTGGGCTTGCTGCTGCTGACCTTGGCCCTGCGGACGAGGTGCTTTGAAGCGGTAACCCTGGCCTTGTGTCTGGTAATTCTGAGAGTAAGTCTGCCTGTAGCCATGAGCCACTTGAAATCTCGGCTGAGCGTATTGATGGCGCGGAGCAGGGTAACGGCCCCTAGGGCCCTGGCCATAGTAGTGGTTCTGTCCATAAGGGTGTCTAGGCCCCCAGGCTTGAGCAGGTGCTGTGCCCATGACCTTCTGCCTCTTAGACTGGGAATGAGAATCCTGCGGCCCCGGGCGTTTGGACGCTAGAACCTTGTCTGAGATCTTCTTATCCTCCTCAGCTTGTTTAATACGAGCCTCCAGGTTGCCCCCAAAAAGCCATTGTGGGTCCCCATCAATGTTGGTCTTAGTGAGCGCCTTAGCATAGGGCTTAGCAAGAAAAGGTTTTAGCAAGTCCCTCCTCTTTACTGATAGCCCATTGCATACATTGACCAGTAGTCTGGTTGCCTTATTAAAATCCCTTCCAAAGGCATCCAGTTGTTGGTCCTCGGGCCCTTTCTCCAACATCATCGAGCCTAACGGTGCCATAGCTGCAATGGCCGAGACCACCCCTTTCTGCAGGGTCTGAAGAGATACATCCAGCATACGCACTGCCGCATTCTTGGAAAGTGCCTCAGAGTTGAAAATTGCTTCCTCTAACTTAGGTGCTACCAGTCTCTGCACATTTGAAGGCCTAGGAAAATCTTTAGCCGCTTTCTCCAAGTCCTGGGCAATATAAGTCTCTTCAAAATAGGAATTGATGGCATCGGAGAGGGCTTCATGTACGGTGGGGCCTTCCTTGGTTAGTTCCGCTTTTTCCCGTCTGTAGGACTGGATACTCTCAGCTAGGCTTCCTGTTAGCCCCTTGAGATGGTCTATTGGAGGTGGCTTAGCCTTTGACGACTGTGCCTCAAAATCACCTTGCACAGAAGCCACTTCCTCCTCATCATCCACTACTGACATAGCATGTGCCTGTCCATGTGGGCCTAGTACCACATAACCCTGACCTTCCTCCTCTACTGGTTCACACTGGTAGGCCATGTGATCCATACCATAGGCATAATCCATCGGCTGATAAGGGTCCTGATAGTAATCATAACCCTGCTGGTAGTAGGGCATAGGAGGAGCCCATCTTTGAGGTGGCTGCTGGACCAACAGCACAGGAGCACTGGGAGTCTCAGTAGTTTGAACCTCAGGCTCCTTCTCAGAGTTTACTGAACTCACAGTGTCTTTCTCAGCACCCTTATCCTTAGAATGCCTAGATGAAGATCTAGCAGAGCTGGAACTTGAACTAGAGTTCTTATGTGATTTCTTCCCCTTCTCCACAGCAGTGGGACTGGACTGAGATGTACTTGCCATCCTGGAAAAAGACCAGAAATAAAAAGATTATAGACTAGCTGCCTATCGATATGTACTTAGAGTAGGACAAGATACATGTACCTGGAGCAGACCTGTTTAGCGGCAACGGCGAAACTCGCCGAGCGCTATGTACTTAGAGGAGGACCATAACATGTACCTGGAGCAGACCCGCTTAGCGGTAACGGCGAAACTCGCCGAGCGCTATGTACTTAGAGTAGGACAAAAAACGTGTACCTGGAGCAGACCCGCTTAGCGGTAACGGCGAAACTCGCCGAGCGCTATGTACTTTCGAGGTATACTTTAGGTAGATCTCGCGTTGTCCTACTCTAAGTACGCAGGTACAACCGCGCTGGTGCTCGGCGAGCCCCAACGAAGAATTTTTCGATCGCTATCGACCAAAACTGCCCGAAAAACGGGCAAACTGAGGGCAAAATGGGTGCCAACATCAGGGAATGCTCAAAAAACCCTGTTAGATCCCTGTATCGAGAGAATTCCAGCGGAATTCCTCCAGGAATTTGTAAAATGTAAGATCTCTCTACGGCCTGCCGACACGACAACCGTCTTTGAGAGAAAACTTTATTTTCTAGCTCTAAAAAGGTACCCCAGCGGCGTAACCTTTGCCAGAAGGAAAACAAGAACAAAAACCCTTGAAAAAGGGCAAAAACTGCCCAAAAAAGGGGCAGAAAGGTAAGAAAAACGACCAAAAACTCACCTGGAAGTTTAAAAACCGTCTGCCATACACGGACGCTCGATCCAAACTGTCGTCACGTGACCGCTTCGGGCCGCATCTCATCGGTTACGGAAATACCCGAGGTATTCCCGAGGTAAAACCATGGTTATGGCTGATTTGCATATGTAGGGGACCGGAAATCCCTCTACCCGGTAGACCGACTCTCAGGAGCCAGTTACCTGGTCTTCACTGCTTCCCAAGTGTGTGTCATACACTGCTTGATAAAGCCCAACCAATCTGGTTGGGAGGAATGCTTGATGCTAGTTGGCCATGGTTGAAGCTGGTTGGGAGGAGTGTAGGGGACCAGAAATCCCCGTACCTGGTAGATTGACCCTCAGGGGCCAGTTACCTGGTAATCACTGCTCCCCTAGTGTGTATCATACCGATCCACATGTAGTTGGAAGGTGGAAATATCAGGCAAGGGATCGTGGTGTAATGGTTAGCATGCTGGAATGTCATGCCATTGATCCGGGTTCGAGTCCCGGTGATCCTAGATATTTTCACCGTCCTCTACACAAATTTTTGCATTCAAGTTTGAGGATAAAAAACGTTTGATTAACCACGGCGAGAATGAACGATGTTTGACAGCACCATCTGGTGCATAGAGAAAGGACTTCCCTTCTTCTGGGACAGCGCCGCATAGCGATAGGATTATCACCATTCTGAGGAATTATAGTCTATTGAAACATGGAGGGAGTAAGAAGAAGGTCTATTCTTGATTCTGTGAAAAGTAGGAGGACTCACATGCCCTATAAATGGTGGAAATTGAATGTTATTGTCGGCGGACTGCATGGCTTATTGACAAACAAGAAATCCAATATGGCGGAATGGCTTCCTCCTCGTCCGGCCATACTCGCATAAAAATTCATTGATTTTAAAGGTAAATACTTAATATAGAGGATTATGGGGGGTAAATACTTAAAATAGAGGACTATGGGGGGGGGTACCATGGTATCAAGAGCATATTCAACAATTATTTATGCACTTGATGTTAGCTACTGGATAAATCAACTTGGGTGTATAACGCCTTTGTTGATTTATCCGTGGCTAACATCAACTCGCGCATGAATAAATGTTATATATGCAACTAATGATATACAGGACATTCTGCAGTCCCACTTGCATACATGCACATGCAATATAATGTACAATGCCTCAGTATGGCCTAGACAAGAAAACATGTATTTGTATGATTATCAAATGTTCTGTCTTCAAACTCTGGTCTGGGCTTTTTACCTCTGCAATATATACAGTCTATGGCCAGTATACATGCTGTAGAGTCTGACACAAACTAACCCCATGGCAGCTGTTCTGATTAAGGTATTTACAGTCACGGAAACAGTCTGTAGAAGCAATTTTAATCTTGCTCGGTAAAAAGGACTGCCTCCTTTCTGTCGCTGCTGAACAACTTTCAATGCCAGAACCCTTTTTACATTTGAATTGAAGTCGGAAAGCCATGACAGACTTTATTGCAATTGACAATTTACTTCCTCGAAGGCATAAATGCTCGGGGTGGCAAAGGCTATTTTAAACACATTTTAAGCTGAGAAACCCTAATAAGGGAAAGGGTAAAACAAAGCTAGTCCTGATGACAGCCTAGCTGAAATGCCATGGAGTACATTGACAAAAGTGCATGAAATATCTAAAAAGACTGCATGAACACAATCGCAGAGTATTCAAAATCCCCAGCTACATCGACCTGTTCAATATAATAGCACTACAATTTCACTTTCCGAAAAAAACGGAGCTGAAACCCACTAATTCCTATGTATTTTGACCTGGAGAATTAGAAAAAAAACATCCATTTTTTGCTGGTGGCTCTCAATTTTGAGATTTGATTTCACATCAAATCTGGTTTACAAACCCATATCTAATGAATCATTCATCCTTTGACTCAGTATTATGCAGTAAAAGTATTAAATATGCTCGAAACGTTAGCTAGACGACACTTGTTCGGGACTGCCTTGCCTGTTACTTGTACACAATGTTCGGGCTCATCCCACATCAGACCCCATTACTAGCCTTTGGGGAAAAGGTAACCACTATTTTTGGTAGCATTTTTCCATCTCTGAGAGGTCCCGTTAGAACCTCTCCCCATGTATGTTACTTACTGAGCCACTGTTTTTTTTTTCTAAAGGATGGGGGGTCAGATGCAGAAAGGGGATCTTCAAAGACATCTTGCATTTGAGTTTCTGATATGTGGCAGCAGTGTATCCACACACTCTACTAAGTCCTCAGCCCTCTTGTTTCCCAGAAATCCTGTTATGTCTACACCGAGGGCAAGCCCTGACTTCCATTTACTATGTAGCATATTTTTGGTTATAATATCAAATTACCCTCACTATCTTGATTATGGATAATCCTGATGTTTAGATGCAGCCTTATTCACCATAAATCATGGTTGGATGCCCTAATTCATCTAGAAGTCAATGTTTCAAGGAAGTAAACATAGAAAATTTGGCTGTCTTTTTAAGATGACTGCCCTTGTACCAAAATAAAGCAATTTATCTCCATCACACTATGACAAAATACTAAACTCCTTCCACATTTTCAATCCCCCTTCATCCCTCACCCGCCACTCCCCTCCCCTTCCCCAAGACCACTGAGCGGTTTCACCAATACTATAATGCGAGTGCCTGGAGTCTTGAACTTTTCTGATTTTTCTGATCTATCATGTGTGAATACGATTGTTAGAAGCTATTTTCTCTGCTTTATAGTCCACTGAAGATAATATTATTACTCGCCGCCGTACCAATTGTCAACATAGGAGGCTGAAATGTGGGCCCAGATGGCAGAACGGCCAGACCGAATTCTGGTATTTAACTTTAGACCCAATAAAACCTTTTTAAAAAAAACAACACCGAACACATAATATTCCGTAAAACTGGATCCGACACTCGGAATGATAGAGGCCTAGGAGCCACTTTTGGATGAAGGATGATTTTCACAAGTGTCAAAGCTATTTATATTATCTAGACAAATGCCAGGAATTACATAAGAAGGTTCTTGTACATGTTTGGACTACACTATATAGGTGAACATAGTGAAATCACTGCCCTTGGAGGTGATTTTCAGCATATATGGCACCTTATGGATATCTCATTTTCAGATTCAGCAGCCTCAAATAGGCCATTGTACAGTGTAGATTGAGCAAGGCCTGCAACAAAATTATTTCCAGGGATTTGGAACATGAAAATCCCGAGGGAGTCCCAGACCGTACATCCACGTTCGTATAATATATGTGGGAGTATCCCCCTCTCCCCCAGGTATACAATGCAATTCAATCGCATGGGGGTCCCTCTGGTGTCTCTCTGCTATGATTGATGGATTATTGTTTCATAGTATGGAGTATATATGTCTTCAACATTCACAAAGAAGAATTCAAATCACCATTGTGCTCCTGTTATTTTTTTTCAGGGCACGAATACATCGTGTTTTTTTTTTGCATGGGGGGCGGGGTACAGAGGCAATTGGTTTAAATTGTACATGCGCTTTTCTAGAAAAGAAGGCATATGGAAATTGTTTCAGATGGCACATTTTCTTATTTCCCATGACTGATTTATGTGGTAAAAACATTCAACGAATAAAACCATGATCGAAAAATAATTGAATTCATTTCAAACTACCATGACAGCCACCATGGCAAGGTAGAACCACCTAGATATTACAGATACGAGCATTTTACACAGCGAGCTGCAGACCCCCTAAAAAGTCAATGCAGACTAATTTCTAAGGGCAAAACAGCGCCCCAAAAGCAATTCCTCATGTGGGACAAGTATTAAAAATTGAATTAAACTCCGTTATCGTTCATTTGCCTAACCAGTCTCAGCACTCGCTGGTTCCCAATGGCAAGCATCAAAAAGACAATGGACGA
Source organism: Acholoe squamosa (assembly GCA_949317995.1). Taxonomy (NCBI): domain Eukaryota; kingdom Metazoa; phylum Annelida; class Polychaeta; order Phyllodocida; family Polynoidae; genus Acholoe; species Acholoe squamosa. The sequence goes on along the minus strand of OX439035.1, from coordinate 26,929,623 downwards.
GAAGGAGACTAGCCGACTTTGACAAGTATGGCCGCCTTGTCATAATGCTTAATCAATCAATGACAGCTCGCATGCACTTCTTTTCTACTTCACTTTGCCTACCGACTCATCACACTGCCTCACCGGCTTAAGGCCTATTCTTACTAGACTACTAAGGGCGTTCTGCCTTTAGAATCGGGAACAATGCACTGCCTAGCGTAGGTGCCACTGTCATTTTAATCACCGGAGAAAGAGGTAGCATGATCGTGCCGAATACCTTTTCATTATAGATGCTACTAACCACGGTCTTCTATGCTAAAGCTGCCATCGACTACTATTTTGGATACATGACACAGAACACCCGAGAAGAGCGCATAGAACTTTCCCCTACTCTGGTATTGTCGGTGTAGGTGCTATTTTCTATTCAAAAACACAGTTAAGAAATCTTAATTTTACTTTTCTAAAAGGCCTCTATACCTTATCCAATAAATCTGAAAGGCCAAGGGGCAAATAATGGGACCCAAAGTTGGCATCTAGCTATATGCTGCCGTGCAGACCATCAGGGATATGGGAATAGCCGAGGCACATTAATTGGAGCCTTTCCGAAATTATTATGCCTCCTTCATCTCAGATAGGTTTTCAGAGGAATTGCATATCACAGCACTACAGTTGAGAAATCTAGATGCAAGGTAAAAGCGGATTATATTTTAGCCTAAGGATGCAAACAGCATATATACGGTGCATATCTAAAAGTAAAGATTACGAGGAATATGGAATTTCATGAACTAACCATGCATATTATCTTGTTGGTGAGAATGGCGAGCATGACCCTTATTTGACCAAGGATCACCGCTTGTCATAATACCCAGGTCACGTCGTAGGTACTTGTCACATCAACGATCACTACAGTATCCAATCCACAGGTAGCAACAACACAGCTTCCAGTGGCTCCCTCCTCACACGTACATATACATCCTCCTGTAGGGTACTCTCTGATGTATGGTAAATCCTGGACTTTATCAACACCTGCTTGGTGCTTTCCCAGGGCACTATCAAGAACAACTCCCTATATCTTGGGTTTGGTTGAATATAGCATGTGCACACCTGAATTTAATGTGGACATAGCCCTTTTTCATGCCTTATCGTTAGGCCTGTACATATAATGTATAAGTCCTGACGCTTAAGTCCAATGTGGATAACTGGCCTCCAGGGCATTTTTGTACAAGGCACTATAGCAAGTGGAATGGCACTAAACACCTGTTCCTCATGTACCTGGTTATTACAAAATATCACATATGTTTCTGGGTATACCTTCAGACGTCACACACTTGATACACATCGTCCAGTGGTATTAACTGAGGTGCAGCTAGACGTCGTAGTATCTGCTTTCAATTCATAGCCCAGACAGATAGGAAAAGGTCAGGCCGAGATAATGATCCTTTCTGAAATGGCACACATACGATACCAAAGGTTCTATCACCATTTTCCAGGAACGAGCTTGTTGTAGGGCATAAGCAAGCATTTCTAAGAAAACTCATTGTTCAGACTCCCTGATGATGTATGAGGTCAAGAAAAACAAGCTGAATTAAATAGAATATAGGGGAACATACCATAGATTAGGTACCAAATGTTTGCCGAAATGCCTCAGCACTTAAAATTTTGCACTCAAAATTGGAGTGTGGCCAGCTGTCCTAACATGGGTAATGATGGATCTAGTCTAGTGCAATATAATATTGGTCGCGGCAAGGACTTAGTCCTAATTAGAGATTTAACCACTCTGGGGAGGCTGGTATCTTGCATGTCTGCAGGTACCTAGTTTGTAAGATTTCTGAGAGTGTGTACCTGTATACGAGCTGCGGACACACTTACCCTACTGTTAGGTCCTACATGTGCTCGTGACCAGCTCAATCCGATGCAATCTAACTGAGCTGCTCCTCATGTGGTCCTATCAGTCTCTACTTGATCACACAAAACACCATTTACTGATATTCAGATACTTTGAGACACTGAGAAGCAGCAGACATATTGTAGAGATGGCCTATGTTCACTTACATAAAAAGGTCCCTTTTTATGAAGGAGCTAGCTACTCAGTATCAATGCCCCATGCCCCACAATGGATTATAAGCTACCTTTTATCTCCACCAGCTGTCCACTACTTTAATATCTATCATGTCCCTGTAATGTAATCGTAGATATCCACCTCCATATCCTCATAATGTGATAGTTGCCAGACACAGATGGGAGTGGGTATACATGGCTTTGAATTACTTTCTATGATCACAAACAGAACAGGCTTATAGAGACATAAAGGTGATGCAGGATGGCTCATGTGTCCTTTTACTGTGTGCAGTAACACTATAATCCTTCTCCATACCGACTCGCTCTTATTCCATGCACTGAACCAGAGTCGGACCCTCTAACACGAGCACCTCATGAGCAAGGTAAATCCAAAAACTGGCTCCATGCTATACATCCCGCCTGACTGGGCAGCTCGCAGGTAGCTCAGGCTAGTCAGGGGCGGTGAGTGAGGAGTGAAGGGAGCTGCTCTTAGCTGCTCAATACTACAGTGGACAAGCCCGCGAGCAGTTGCAGTGGCACGCGGGGGAGGTGTTTGCATGGAGGACTGCTGTCACGGGGGCCGTCAGCCAGCCTGGCACTGGGGTGTGAGTTACACGCCTCCAGCCTGGTAGTGCCAAGAGCTGGTGAGAGCAGCTCACACACACAGGAGAGCAGCTCAAGGTAATGCCATCCCCGTCCTCTAGTCCTCAGGCAATCACTTTTCAATATCACTAGCAAATGACACGCTGCAGTCTGTCTGCTGTGGCATTTGTGAACAGCTCATAGGATATAACATTGAAATACTAATACGGAAAAGGGAATAGGAATGAAAAGCTCGAGCCGGTGACGATGTAGTGATGGGGTTGACACGGTCTGTAGGGAGGCTTTTTCCTCTCTCTGTGAAAGCCAAGTTTACTTTCATCTATGGCCGGCTTGGTGGCAATCAGTGGGAGCTGCTCTTATGGGCCGACGTGTGGAGAGCAGTTCGTGAGTCGATATGACACTGCACTGAGCAGGTTGCAATCAGGAGGCATTAGGGTGAGCTGCGATATGGTAATCACCATCTAGGGCTTGATTAACGATGAAAGGCTGTAATCCACAGTGTTATTGCATTCGGATCCCCCGTGTTATCCTATCCAAATGAAGTTATTCCCATTAAACCGAGAGGTAACCGACGCTAACTCTGATGAAATTGAAAACATCAATTACTTGCAAATCCATGATGCTGTACTGCACTTCCAAGGACACATAGATTTTTGTCAAAGACAACACAACTTCCATTAGGCTTAATGACCCAGGTGCTACTGTTTTCCCAATGATACATCAGAGGCCTAGGAAGAAAATCTTCATTGGGGGGGGGGGGGGCAGGGGGCCTCCACCCCAGCCACCATGAAATATCGGCTTGAATGGGCTGGTGTTGATGCATGGTTGTATGGGACAAACATAAAAAAGGTATTCCTTGGTGGCTTATCCAATTCTAGAGGACGGTGAAAATATCTAGGATCACCGGGGCTCGAACCCGGATCTCTGGCATAACATTCCAGCATGCTAACCATTACACCACGATCCCTTGCCTGATATTTCCACCTTCCAACTACACCTGGATCGGTATGATACACTCTAGGGGAGCAGTGATTACCAGGTAACTGGCCCCTGAGGGTCAATCTACCAGGTACGGGGATTTCTGGTCCCCTACACAATGTTGTCATTTTCCCTATCTTAATCATATATTTGGCCAATATGAGTGGTGAGCTGGGGGAATCTTGTACATTTATGTTGAGGCTTGAAAAATATTGGGGGGGGGGGGCTGACATATTCAGGCTCCTCTTGCTAAAACATCTCCTTGGAATATCCTCTTATTGTATTGGCTTATTAACCACCTGTCGTTGCTGTTGCCAAATCAAATACAGTGGCAATAGCCAATGCAATTTCGCACACATAACATGTGCTTACTAAAACATATACATTACACTCGATTTATGATATATTGTTGGGTATTTCCTATGTATCACATGCTTGCTTCTATTTCAACCTGGTTGAACCACAAATATAGGTAAGCTCATTATAAGCTGGAGCAATCCCATTTGTTTTAGCATGTTAGACTGGAGAGTACAAATGTAAGCATTCTGCTGTTTGCATAGCGCCAAGCAAGTCTCCTTAGACTTAGTAGACAGTGGTATTTTTTGCTTTGCCCTGAGCTGCTCCTGACTAACGAGTCCCTTGTGGTGCACCGCCTCAGTTAAAGATGGAGCTGCTCACTCATGGAGCGGCTTGTGTCAGGACAGGTGTTCTATGGGGGCTCTTTGCGGCACACATCATTCTACACCTATTTACAGATATGTATCTCAGGTAGAGAGCAAGTAAAAATTGTATAGTGGTGCGCTCCTTTAAATCTAACTGTGCATTCTCACTTACGTAATTTCTCCTCCAAGAATATAAAACGTATCTTCTCAGATTTAATCAATGCTTAATTTCAATATAGGGGTTGGACGAGGAGTGGCCACTACCAGCCACTGAATAGAACGCATGGCCTGTGAAAATAACCACTTGTTACGGAAAGAATCGAATAATTTCAAATATAACACTGTACAACAAAATTTTACTTAAAAAAAACGGAGCTGAAAACCACTAATTCCTATGTATTTTGACCTGGGGAATTAAAAAATAACATCCATTTTTTGCTGACGGCTCTCAATTTTCAGATACCCATAATACCTAGAATTGCCCATTTTCATCCTCGGTAGCCAAATCCATATTAGTGCAAACTGTAGTAACACCAGATTTTACTTCAAATCTGGTTTATTTATTTTTGATTACCATTTACAAACCCATATCTAATGAATTATTCATCCTTTGACTCAGTAATATGCGGTAAAAGTAGTAAATATACTCAAAACGTTAGCTAGATGCCACTTGTTCGGGACTGCCTTCCCTGTCTCTTGTATACAATGTTCGGGCTCATCCCACATCAGACCCCATTACTACCCTGCTAGAAGAAAAGGTAACCACTATCTTTGGTAGCATTTTTCCATCTCTGACAGGTCCCGTTAGAATCTGTATGTCACTTACCGAGCCACAGTAACCCTGATGTTTAGATGCAGTCTAATACTCTTACTCACCATAAATCATGGTTGGATGCTCTAAATGATCCAGAAGTCAATGTTTCAAGGAAGTAAACATTGAAATTTGGCTGTCTTTTTAAGATGACTGCCCTTGTACCAAAATGAAGCAATATATCCCCGAAACAAGTGGTTATAATGCAACATACATTAAATCAAACCTATTTGGTGTGGATATATACATCATGACCCCTTTTGGCATTATCCGAGATGGAATCTTGCTTCTGAACTACCAAAGCTGCTACAACCATGCATATGGAGTGTGTTAACACCGAACATATAATATTCCATAAAACTGGTTCGGACGCTCTGAATGATAGAGGCCTAGGAGCCACTTTGGATCAAAGATGATTTGCACAAGGGCCAAGCTATTGATATTACCCAGACAAATACCAGGAATGACATAAGAAAGTTCTTGTACATGTTTGGACTACACTATATAGGTGAACATAGTGAAATCATTGCCCTCAGAGGTGATTTTCAGCATATATGGCACCCTATGGATATCTCAAAATTGAGAGCCAATAGGCATTTTTAACCTCATGTTCAGATTCAGCAGCCTCAAATTAGGTATACTTAGTATGTTTGATCTCCAATTTTTTTCGGCCGTTGTACAGTGCAATCATATCTCTGTTGGGGTACGCTTATCCCGTATTAAACCATTCACATGGTCTATGCGTGTATACACTGAGGTTCAGGCGACATCCTATACATGTAGAATATAGACGATGTGTTTGTTGCTTACCGCTAGCATGCATAGCTTCTTCCATGCTTTTATTAGGTATAGCTACTGCCAGAATGACATACATCCACCTTAATATCCTGACTTCTAACACCAGAAGAGTCACTTATTGCACGGTTTCCAGGACCAACATATCCAGTTGTGTGTAGACCAGTGTAATCTCACAAATAGCCTCATTAGTGTGCTGTGTTGCCTTTCACTCCCGGCGTCTCAATCGCCATGTTGTGGTGCTGCAGAAGCTGCAGGAGAACTGGCTCACACCCTACTACCCTGTCACAGATGTTCCTCCATGCGAATTTTCCCACAGTAGGCGTCGGCTCCCAGCGCCTCTAGTGTCACCTAGACCGGTGACGTGCCGCCAGGGTATAGCTTTAACCATATGCACCTATTCGGTATGACATGGTGGTGTGTTTGATTGAAGCAGGGAATGTTTGATTGTAGCAGGGTGTGATTGATTGTAGCAGGGTGTGTTTGGTTGTAGCAGGATGTGTTTGATTGTAGCAGGGAGTGTTTGATTGTAGCAGGGTGTGTTTGATTGTAGCAGGGTGTGTTTGATTGTAGCAGGGTGTGTTTGGTTGTAGCAGGATGTGTTTGATTGCAGCAGGGAGTGTTTGATTGCAGCAGGGTGTGTTTGATTGTAGCAGGGTGTGTTTGATTGTAGCAGGGTGTGTTTGATTGTAGCAGGGTGTGTTTGGTTGTAGCAGGATGTGTTTGATTGTAGCAGGGAGTGTTTGATTGCAGCAGGGTGTGTTTGATTGTAGCAGGTTGTGGTTGATTGTAGCAGGGTGTGTTTGATTGTAGCAGGATGTGTTTGATTGTAGCAGGGAGTGTTTGATTGTAGCAGGGTGTGTTTGATTAAAATTGCCTTTCATTGTTCTCTGCTGTGGAGATGCAGCAATGGTAGGAGGAGTTGTTGAGGCGCCAAGGTGCAGTAACAAGGTGAAGTAGGCGTAGTGAGAGCCGCTCTGAGTTGCTCACAGGTCCAGGAGAGCAGGAGAGACATGTCGCTGACGCTTGTAGCAAAACCAAGCGACAGCACTTTCCAACACCTATACCTCCCATGGACTACTGGTACCACAATGCACCAACAGTGTACACCTTTGGTATCGCCAGAATTATGGCGCTGTCCACGTCATGAAGCCCCAGGTGCTATTTCCCGTGTCCCTTGGTGACCCTCCATCACCTTCCTCTCCATCCCAGTATACAGCGTGAGTCACACCCTATCCGTCCACTTAATATCTCCCACTGTTTCTATCCTACCTGACGTGTAACTCTCTGGGCTGTCACCCTACCCCTGTGAAGCACTTCGTTATTAGCATACCTCAGTAGCATAGTACTCGTTGCGTAGACACTAAGCCTCAGGCGAGGGCACTTTGAGATGTCACATCACCCTCTAACATCAACCCCTACCCACCACCATCAGAGAAAAAAGATAGCCAGGCCTGACCTGACACCAAAGGAGGCACCTAATCCCGCGTCCGCCTCCAGTATTTGACGTAGGGCTTACCAACACATCAATCATGTGAAGCGTGAGGGCAATCCTGTACCAGATCTGGACACCACCCTCCCTGGCTGTGCCTGCATCCATCTAAATTCTTGATTTAGTCCCAACTTTTCTCCATTCTCGTTATATCTCCATTCCTCCCATGATTCATCAGTGTTACATTTTTTAAACTGAGTGAAAATATCGAATGAAAATACACTTCTGGCTGGATACACAACTGTAGTGGCTGTGTCAGCCCTTCATGAGGGTATTTAGAAATGTCATCCATGCCGATTTGCAAATGCAAGCTTCTGTTTTAATTCCACATTGTTTTTTTACTCTTTCCCGATGTCCTGATATTATTTTAACTACAGTGTTCCTCAGCTTTCTCAGTATACCCAAATACAAACTTCCCCTATTTCTTCCACCAATAGCATCCTTAATTACCCTCTCCCCTCTATGCGGTACCAGGACGTATGCTTCCCTTCAAATTTCCCCAATTGTCTTGTCACTTCACCTGACCGTTGGGCAGCACCTGCACAGCGGCTCCCTGGGCACCAATATACGTAGTTTATTCTCTGTGAGCAGAACTGTTTCAGTTGTCTCTAGGCTATAGAGCGACTTATTTGTTACCCTGAGCTGCTCTTACTTCCCACCCTGTGACGTCACCTGCAGGGGCAGTTGACGCACGAGTAATGGAAAATGGAGATATTCGGCAGCAGAGATGGGGACTTCAGACAGTTGTGTCCTTGAAATGAAGATCTTAGCAAGGATCGGGGAATCAGACAATTAAGTCTTTGAAGGGACGAGCTGGCAACTGACCAAGCTCATTAAGAGAGAGATCTGCAGTGGATATAGCTCCTGTAGGACAGGGTGGGCTGGGGAAGATTAGATGTACATAGTGTACTGCATGAAAGGGCAACCAAGATAGGCGTACAGTAGACTATATAAATCTGACATGATACCAGAATATATAACTAAACGTACAGTTCAGCATATACCTAATGTACATCTACATCAAAGTGAATATGTTGTATTAATAATGTAGTGGTCTGTTTAAGCGCCCCGGTACTTATAAACTTTAATACCATTGCATATATGGCCCCTATTCAATACCGGCCCTTATACAGGCCACTCCGATATTGGCTATACAGCAAGGTAAGACCAGTGTCGGACCCAGGATTTTGAAAAGCCCCTAATTTTGGCTAAATTCTAGGGTAAAACTCTTAAGTACTGGGAAAGGGGGGGGGGCGCCCCCCTCTAAATTCGCCACTGAAGACTGAAATCTATATAGTTCCATATCAGGTCTAGTTCCATCATCTACATCTTAATTATTATGCAATATACAGACATACAGTACATAGGGTGTGCTGGAAACATTAGTGCCAATGGAAAGAAAATGCTCTTGGTTGAGTCATCTTATGAGGGGAACATGATACGTTAGAGGACGTGAGAAGAGTATGTTGAATGGGGCGGGAAGAGGCATGAAAACATTGGTATTAGCACTAACCATTTAAGGGCAGTATAGGCCATACTTTTAATGACCGAGTATAAACTATAGATCAGCTACCAGAATCAAGAGTGGATATTTGCAGGCAGCACTTAAACGGTTAAGGGAGCAGCAGACCAGAACTAAGTGTGAAGGGGAGTTGGTGATTCTGGGTAACAGACTTGTGAAGGGGAGTTGAGGATTCTGGGTAATAGACTTGCTAAGTACATTGTTTACTGGTGAATAACTTAAGGACTATACTTGCACTTTGCTTTCTTATGACCAGTATGTGCCCTGTGCACCTTGACAATAAAAGAGCAGGGCATTAGCAAGTTTAGACCATTAAGACCGAGCTTATTCCAATTAGGTCTGATAGAACAAGGTTATTATCCACATTATAGCCTGTTAGAGGGGTAGGGAATTCTGTTCTCTCCAGACCCTACTCATTATTAGGATTACTGGGTTTAAGGGCAACTGTTGAAATGGTATTTTTAGGATCTATGGGGCTACATGCATACTCCAGGTACACTTTTGTACTGGGTACTGAGAGCAGGAAAAACTGCCTATAAAAATGGAAGATTCCAGGGGATGTACTGCCTCCCAAATGGCAGATACATACTGATTTGAACAGTGTTTGCTCTTGCATTTCCTCAAATATGGACGAACATGCTGATGAAGAGTAGGCACCACACTAAGATTGCCAGTACATGTATTCACGACCAAAACACTCAAATCAGTATGTACATACGAAAGCATTGGCTTTATTTATGCCGTCAACGGTAATAACAGGGACAATAAGAACCAAAAACAACGGACGACACATCAACCATAATGCACATGTGTGATATGCATTGCAATTATTATCTTTTATTATTCTTTCTGAAATAAGTTAACTCATGTGCGGTGGGCAGCTGGTAGGTGCATGGCCCTAAAATTCCCGCTTTATTGTAGGGAGGAACTACCTGTAAACAGCATTTAGCCACTACAGTGCCATCTTGGGGAGATTAGTGTGCAGTTAATTGAAATTGATTTGATTGTTTTCCTCTTCGTGCTCTGCATTGACTATTTCTGAACTGATCATGACAGTTTAGGTATACCATTTTCTGTAGTTAATCCCAACACCACGTGTCCAAAGATGTCAGATAAGGCACCGTGAAGAAGGAACTGATTAAAGGACAGTCCAGAACAACACCTTTCCAATTAGGACAATGTGTTGAGGTCGCACAAAGAATGGGTTTAATAACCATTGGCATTTTAAGTTCAGGCAGATATGACAAATCTAAGGCTTCTTTTCTGCCAAGTCAATTGAAATTGTGCAGGTTACTAACTAGACTGAATATTGTTCTTACGGTGTCTGCTGGTGAGCGAGTGGATAGTTAAAAAACAGCCATTTCAGATGAGTTATTCAAAATGATAGTTGTCAATAACCTCCATCTCAAACAATGGTAGACATACTTTCTTAAACATTTGTTATCAAACTGTTATAAAATAATGCAATGTGTTTGGTAGACGATATTCTGCTGATGATGACAGGTGGAAACTCTGTCTGGGTCTATCCATCTTCATAAAATATCTGTGCATGACAAAATGGCACCATTCGTCACTTTCCCTCCCGCCTTCCTTCAGCTGCATTATAAATACCTAAACCGTTACCCTCTATCGAAATATGAATAGTGAATATGGCAGGGGAAAGGGGGACTTAAATCATGAAAACTTCTAAAAAACACAAGACATATTAAGATCGAACAGGCAAGAGTCCATCATTTGACTTCCAAAAGGTAAATACAGTAGCCCGGTGGATATGGATAAGAGGAAAAGTACTGAAACATTATTACTGTTCCTTGTCGCTTACTGAGAGCTGAGAGAGTTTTAAAGGCTGACACGGATACGGTGCATTGTTGGGTAGCCTTTGTTGAGGTTGGCAGCAATAAAGTTAATCAAATGTAATTAGAAATATGATGCTGCTCATCATATTACCTTATAACACTAAATAAAAGGACAAAGTGCACGTCTCTATGGGCGCCATGTTTCCTTTATGAGTACCTCGCAGTCATGTGCGGCCGTGAGCAGCTGCACCGTGTGTATATGCACCTAGGGATTCCACTTTATGACTTTAAAGATGCCAAGGGTGGAGGACACGACACATTACACATGAAGGTTAAGTTTAGGACATTGGCCTATGTTGCCATTGACATTTATGTTCTATGTCATTTTCTATGTCCTATGTCATTGCTGCATGAGTTAGACAACAAATGGGCATTTATGCACTATCGGCCCTTAAAGGGTTAAGCTGTTCCTTAAGGTGTTATGTTGAGCGAGCTGGAACTAATCCTCCTCACACATTTCTTTGTTTGTGCCATATCATAATGACAGCTATGTAAACATTGCCAGTCATGTTACATACCTCTTCATGGGCCAAACTACATGAAACACACACTCAGCATTTCACTATATTCTAATGTGCCCGTGATAGCCAAACTGCACACCATCAGCACATGTAGTTACTGCCCATGTAAGTGTGTACTTTTTCTCTATGTTCTATTGTAGCAGAATCAGGGTCCAGTTGCCATACATATCAATAAGCCATTGACTCGAGTCAATGGTATAATTAGGGAAGCACATTAAGAAACCCCAGTTATCAGCACACATTGCCCCCGTATACAAAGATGGCAGAAGCAGGTCAGGGGTGGAGCAGCTCAATATGAGTCAGCTTCAGAGGGAGGAGCAGCTCAAATCTGGCAGTGCCCACTTCCTTCCGAGACACTAATTTAACTGTGGTAGAGTGGCTGACTGGTCCGAGTGGCTCTCTACTGATCGATCGGTGGGGCGGTTTTTTGCTTGGCTCTGCTCTGAGCTGCTCCTTTTTCTGGGAGCAGGTTGACACGGCGATCCCTTAGCCAACGCCGACAGGGTCAATACCGGTCGCACTGCAGACAGCGCCCGCCGATTTCAGTCGTCAATACGGCCGTCTGACCCTGCACCGCCCTAACCAGGCTCTCCCTAGGAGCTGTTCTCAACATGGCTGCTCGCACCAAAGCAGGTTGTCAGCTGTTCTCTGAAGGTCAAGGGCCAGTCAGAGTACTACCAGGCCCTAAGGGATGCCGGTTAGGTAAATTGAAAAATATGATTCCTTCCTGGCACAACGTTAGAATACGAATGTCCTTTAAGATCACAACAGATGCCTATAAAGTGGACCATATAACTAGAGATATACAATTACGCGGCGGTTTAATATGATTGGGCAGGAAAGTATGCTGATTTGCATACTGTGAAGGTGCCATAAAACACTGCCACAGCCCTTTCTGTCAGTATACATGTAGATGTAGTACATGTAATTAGGTGTAGATATCAATAGGGTGGCATTAGAAAAGATGACTTCATTCAAACTGAGAGAAAATAGAGTTTTAGGAGGTAATAGGCGGGAGCTAATCCATTTTATCAACCAAGATAACATTACTTTCTCTGACCAAATACAAATCCCCATCCCCAGGCCAGCTACCAGGGTACTACGTGAGAGAAGAGAAACACGTTCATAGTAAGGGACCGGCCAAACGGTGCCACCTTGTCAGGTGTGTTTCAAACCGATTCAGCAAAGAAATATAACCAAAATGATATCTTTTAGACTGCTTGCTCGCCTGTCACAGACTGGTAAGGAGGCCAGTGCATGGAGGACATGTTTGTGCCACTGGAGAGAGTAGGCCGTAATGGGCTATGGGGTCTTAAAAAGGTGGAGACTGAGAATTGCAGAGCAGCTGAGAGTTCGGGTAGGAATTAAGGGAGGGTGTGTGCAGTGCTATGGGTGGAGATCTTGATTAAAGAGTGCAATACTGAGAGTCTGTGATGCGCTGAGCTGCTCTGAGCCGATCGCGAGCTGCTTTTACACGGCAGGTAAATATACAGGAAAAGCTCATATTCCACTAACATCGGGGGTTTCAGCTGCTCCAGAAATTATGGTATATGTTTGATAATACGGTAGGGATGCACAAGCAGAGCATGAATTCAAGTACAGATACATGTTTGCTATATTGAAAGCAAAAAGGAGATAATTAAACTCATGGATACACAACGTAGGCAGGAACACAGGTACATAACCCCCTTTTCACCAACATTTATATGCTGCTCGAAGGTATAGTTTTAAGGCAACCGAAAATTTCAGATACCCGTAACTACTTTGAAACTCTTGACCTTTCAAATGTCATTCAATTATTTCAAATTAAGAGCATGGGGTTTCAGCCTGTAGAGAGGATAAATAATTCTTCATTCAGGGGCTTTCCAGATTGCATATCAAATACCTCCAACATGATAGAAGAAATAACCATCCACAAGAATGCTGCTCCCAGAAATGGCCAAATAGAACCAACAGATAACAATACCATACCTATTTGCATGAGCTTCCACGCTGTATGAGCTATAACCCCCTTATTCCTCTCATGCCGAGTTCAGACAGAGAGGGATCTAGATGTATACAGTCCCTAGTGTTGGAAGCCCATAGGACCAGCCTTCGTCAACATGTTGATCCCAAGCCGACCTGCCCCAGAGGGATTACCCACCAGTCAGCTCCTGAATCCACATCTGACTGACCCGAGGTTACACGTGACAACCCCAGAGTAATCTTAATCTACCACACTCCCATCCTCTACTACATCCCCTCATAGTTTGGCTGCATTCAGCTGCAAGCCAGACATGAAAGTGGGCTTTTGAAAGAACAGCTGAATGTTCATCGTATTCCCCATCGTATTTATTTCAAAACCCATAAGCATATCAAGGTTTTGGGGGACACAGAAATCAATGTTTTCAAGGAAAGCGTTCTCTACTCCTACCTATAACTGTTCATGATCTAGTTGTTTTAATGCTCTTTAGAGCATACTAGTGGTCCCAGACATATTTACCTTGACAATATTTCTTCACCTTTGCTCTCATCAACTTTCTCTACTCCTACTCTATTGTCTCATTACGTCAGAGAGTAGACCTACGATATTTACAAAGAAATGAAGCTGGTTTGCTTCTTGGAAGAAGACAAAACAAAATACCATTCCTCATTATCATAATACTTTTTTTGTGAACGGCTGATTAAATTCACCTTTAAGATGCAATATCTCTGAACTGGCCCAAGGTATTGCTTCCTCCCCATAGACAATCTTTTCAAATAGTTTATTGCACTGTAATTATTGATCAGAGGAGTGAAAGTTAGAGTTCGAGATTGAAGTTTCGGAAAAAAAAAAGCTATTTGTGCTCTATTCCCTTCAAAAGACTGCACCACTTCTATGGTAATAAATGTTTTCGGGATATCTGGCCCTCTGTCGACTGAATTCATATAGGACATGGACCAAGCGGTCGAGAATAGCCGTGTAGGTTTTCGGTATAGGAGGAAGGGAGCCTTCGAGAGAGGATGTACAGAACCATTCAATCGCCAATTAGCATTGGCAATGACGGCCGACAGCCGACAGTGATAGCCAACCTGTAGCATTGTCTCCCTCTACTTTGCAGCCATATAATAAGCTTGTCTGTCACCATGGTGCTAATTTAAGCCTCCATACATCCTTATTTTTGATTATTACCGTTAGGTATGCATTATCGACCACTGACTATGTGTGTAGGCTTAGAGAGACAGGTCAGGTACGGTGAGCTTGAACCAGGTCTCTCGTTGGAGACAGACGTCTCGACGAGAGGAAGCTGGGCTTCCCGGACCAAAAGGCAGTATCTACTTCTCCTATTAGTAGCTACTGAGAATATGCTGATCAACAACTGCATTTTGCAGTAGGTACTGCTGAAATACTTCCAAAACAACTGACTCTACACTGCATTTTCAGTATAGACTCAGTAGTGTACTGACTATCAACTGAGTATGCACTGCATTTTAAGGCTAGAATCAGTAGTCTACTGACTCTCAACTGAATCTTAATAGATACCAAAAATGTCATACTCTGTGCAGCAGCATAGGTGCAGTAGTCTACTGACTATCTACTGGTATTGCTCTGTCCATTCATCGATTATTTATTGGGCTACTGACCTGATGCTTCTGAGACAGTCCATAGTGTGAATTTCAGTATGATTGTGAACAGTAATCAAAAGATTCAGTTATGAAATTCTGAAACATTTAAGAAAAGCATAATTATACCTTTGCATATGATTATGTTATTGAGTGCCAGTAATGGATACACATGATGTTGGGGTGTGTGAAAGCGAGGAATTAGTCACTGACTTTATGTAGGGCATAAATGTACTGAATCATCAAGTATTATTTTGGTCACCATCATGCCACTTTTTTTTTCCCTACATAGTATACATGTATCATTGATAATTACAAAGCCGCTGTCTTATCACCTTAACATCAATAAAATGCAAGGCATTCTACTATAGTAGTACTTTATCAGACATGCCTACTCTTACCTTCTTCTATGATAGAAGTTACCTAGTACTTCTGAATCAATACTGCCCCCCTCCTATATGAGTTGCATGCACTACTAGGGAGTAATGACAGCTCCACATATCTGATGGGGTGGTGGCTCAGGGGGCTAATGCGTTGGTACAGTAATCAGAAGATCCCAAGTTCAAATCCAGCAAGGACCACCTAGAAAGGCATTGGTAGTGCCAGTACTAAAGCAGCGGCTGCTCCTTTTATGCTTCTACCTGCCCCCAGCAGTAGTTTTTAGTATGATCTACTGCTCACCCTACTGCTATAGCAGCAGTCATGCAGTAGTGCTGATTGAACACTGCCCCAACCCCATATATGGTTATGCAGCATTAAATAAGTAGATACTGTTTAAATGCTGCCATCTCATTTACATAATTGGGACACCTGATTCAATACTGCTTGCATGCTGCTAATACTACTGTTCTGCTACTGAACCACCACTGCCATGTTCTGTGTGCTGAGCAGTAGAATGCCAGTAGATGCTGATATGGTACTGTTTCTGATGCTGCTTTCACACTGAATCACTACTGTCACACCACACTGTTTTTCTACTGTTTAAATACTGATTTTCTACTGCATTTTGGTCCGGGTTATCAAGATGCCGGGGCACGGGCATGCTGGCTGAGCCAGACGCCGACGCACCTGGCAGGGGGTCGGGGATACCCGGACATATGTCGCGCCTGAGCAACACATGGGGAACCATGGAGCGACTCAGGTGCCCCCACACCAGGGGACGTGATGCGACCTGCCACCAGGTGGCAGTGTCCGATATATGTCGGATTCTCAAGACAGATAATGTCACAGTGTCCCAATAAGGACATCTGGTGACATGTATTGACAGGCACCAGCCAATACAGTGATCATAGTGCTATGAGTCAAAGCACAGTGATTTATTCCCAGGAATCTGGGAGTTCAGGCTGGTATTCTGACAATAACAGACCTGAATCAAACAGATTGATGACCAGGCCTGCACTCAGACGAGATCAAGGACCCCCCAACAGGGGAAATCACCCTCCCACAAATTTTGTTTGAGCCATACAGCCAACGCCCATTCAGCGTTAGCCCGCGCGGCAGGACGCAACAGCCGCTTGGGTGGCGTGGATGCCGCACGTATTGACGTGCGTATTGACACATGCCCTGCAGTGACCCATGTCACAAATACAGATGTACATAGACAGCGCCAACAAGAGGTAATGATACCAGACCAGTATGACTACCCAGCACTGGTAGGCGTGCACGCTGATCAGCAGCAGGTTAATCCACTTCCTGTATATGGACCACAGCCATTTGACTGCCCTCTAGCTGCAGTAGAGCTTCTATTCACAGAACCACAGGATGCTGAAACAAACAAAACACCACAGAAGGTTAAAGAATTGGTGGATGCCATTTACCTGAACCCAGCCACTAAGGATCAACTAAAAACACTCTACAAAACCTAGCCTAGACCGTCCAACCTAGAGGTTCTTCATAAAACAAGGCTCAATGAGCATGTATCTAGGCAACCTGTTAAAAGAAACAGGGAAGCCGTGGTACAGAGGGATGACACCTCCAGGTCTCTCTGCAGTGGTGCTTGCAGTTTGCAGCCAGACCTTTAGTACATGCACTGGACCACCTGTGCAGCGGCGAAATAATTATTCCCAAACAACTGGTCACAAGCATGCCTGATTCTTGAAACTGATAGCCAAGTCCTAATGGAAAACCAATGACATTAGGCACAATAATGTGTATGCAGGGTGTGGGGCTAGAGGTAGCACAGAAACCAGAAAACCACAAAAGCTTTAAATCCCTGCTCAGAGAAGATGCCAGAGAGCAGATTGTGGTTGGACAGAAAGAGGAAGAAGCCCTACGCGATGTAGTGGCTGCCCCCAGGTCATGGAACCGCCGCCAGGGAAACTACAGGGGCAGCCAGGCCCGCAGCTGCCACAAAAAGAGTGGGTCCAGCTGCAAACATGCGGGTCGTCCCAACTACAATCAGGACCGCAACTGCCACCAGGGGGTGTTGAACCACCATCAGGACTACCGGTCCAGCAGCAACACCTCCAGGGGTGGCAAGCGGGGCAAGCAGACCAGACAGAACCACTACAAAGGCGGCAACAAATCCAACAACAAAGACAACAACAACAGATAAAGTTTTTCAGTTGTCGATACACCTGATACAGCCAAGCTACCCGAAACACCAGCAAAAAAATCAAAAAAAAAAAAAACAGGCGTTTCCAGCAGGTGGTTTGGGTAGGCAGGCTAACAAGTGGCATAAATTCACCAAAGACAGAAGGGTGCTGGATATGGTGAAAGGCTTGACCATAGATCTACACACAATCCCTGTACAATCAAAGATCCCAGACTCAGCATCTATTAACCCAGTTAACCCTTTAAAGGCAGAGCAAAAATTGTTGCCCTGGCCATGGGGTCGGCCTCTGAAAAAAGTATAGTTCCTAGAGGATGAGCCTATTTTCAATTCCTATACTAATCCTATATAACTGGCATCGACTATAGTCGACGCTAGGCCTGCCATGGTGTCGACTGTAGTCGATGCTAGGCCTACCATGGTGTGGACTATAGTTGATGCTAGCCCTCCATGGGTTAACGATACTCAGTTGGATACACAAATACAGGATATGCTGAGTAAAGGCATCATAGTGCCTGCAGAACATAAAGCAAGGGCATTTGTCTCACACATGTTTTAATACCTAAAACAGATGGCACTTTCAGACCTATTTTGAACCTCTCAGAATTAAATGAGTTCACAGTCTACAAACATTTCAAAATGGATCATCTCGCATCAGTCATGCATATATTGCCTCAACACTCCTTTATGAGTTCTGTAGATATTACATCAGCCTACTTCACTCTACCCATTAAGGAAAGGGACAGGGATTTCTTCCAGTTTCATGGTAAATGGTATAGATATACATGCCTACCAAATGGATACTCACCAGGGCCAAGACTGTTTACATCTATCATGAAGGCACTGCTTTCACATCTGAGAGTACATTAAGGGATTACGAAAATCAGTTTTGACCCCGGCACAGTCCATTAAATACCATTGACTCAAACACATTGAAACTACACATACCACCCAAGAAAGTGACAAAATTGATGGCAATGGCACGTGACATCCTGAAAGTCAGGAAGCTGTCAATCAGACAGTTCTCAGCAGTCATAAGAAAACTGGCAGCTACTGAACCTGGAAATGACGGGGGCCAAGGTCCATATCAAACTCCTTCAGAGAGTTAAATATTGGGCCCTTGCCAAGTCATTAGGTAACTATTGTATGTCAGCAGAAAACGTCATGGAGAAACCGGGAGTTGAACCTGGGACCCACGAATCTCGAGACCGTTGCTCTACCCCTGGCCTGACGTTCCCACCTTCCATCTACACCTGGATCGATATGACACACATAGGGGCAGCTACCACCAGGTGCCAGGTGGCTAGGCTGGTACACCCGGAACGGGGCACCTGGCTTTTTATGGTAGAGCTGGCCCCTACCCTCCTCCCTACCAGATTCAACCTAGGGCTTGGAACTAGACACCCAGGACTAGTACTAAGTCACCCTTGGTGCAGCCAACTCCTGTTCCCAGGAATCTCTGAAGGTGCCACCTGTTTCCAAGTCCCCCAGTACTAGCAGGTTGAATCGCATTCGTGTCATACCGGCCCAGGTACCGAGTTCTCGTAGCCCCCCTCACACAGGTCAGGACCACTCGGTTTTTTCCACCAATGTAGAGGTCGGCGGAAAATGTCATGGAGAAACCGGGAGTTGAACCCAGGACCCCCGAATCTCGAGACCGTTGCTCTACTGCTGAGCTACTTCCCCTGCCCTGACATTCCCACCTTCCATCTACACCTGGATTGGTATGACACACATAGGGGCAGCTACCACCAGGTGCCAGGTGGCTAGGCTGGTACACCCGGAAAGGGGCAGCTGGCTTTTTATGGCCCCTACACTATGAGTGAGTGAGTTATAGATGTTTAACGCCATTTCGACAGCTGAGGTCATATTCATGGCGAGAATGACATTACACAATTTCAGAGGAATGTGTCAGTGCATGCGCAAATGTGCACCACACACATCCTGAGGGGATAGGAAAGATGAGAAGAAGACCCTTTTAAGTGGGCTAGGGAAGCCCACCCTACACTATGATGTAACCATGTACCTAAATGACACGGTTCATGATTACATCAAACAGTGGCTGTCACATCTTCCTATCGCCTCAGACTCTATGCAGAAATCCGCCCACAGGTGTCAATCTACACAGACTCTTCTACAACAGGGTGGGGTTGCTATTGGCAACAAGGCGATTTTGAGTATGGGGAAGAATGGCCCATCGAGTTACGAGAACTGCATATTAATATTTTCAAATTAAAGGCAGTTCTCATGGCCCTGAAGAAACTTAAACGTCGAGTGAAGGGGCAATGTGTACATTCGTTCATTGACAAAACACCACAGCCTTATGCTGTATCCTAAAAGGTGGTTCTCTGGGCTCCATACCATGTGATGTGGTCACACAATGCATATACACTTGTGCATGGAAACACAGAATCACCTTCAAATTGTCTTACTGCCCTACTAAACTCAATGTGGAGGCAGACAGGGCATCAAGAGCGTTTGCCTCATCTGTAGAGTGGTTGGTCACTATCCCCTACCACCCAAAATTACATCTCTGCATTTCACAAACCTCAGGTTGACCTGTTTGCATTATATCAAATGTGATCTGCCCTAAATACATTTCACTACATTAAGATGCTAATGCTATGGCAACCAACACATTCACCTGTACATGGGAATGATAGTTCATTAATCTTCCCACCTTTCTCTCTTATTGGCAGGGTACTGAGGAAGATAAAGCAGGACAAGTCCACTGGACTATTAGTGTTCCCCAAGTGGGCAACACAGCCATGGTTCACCAACCTCACCAGGCTCAGGAGGTACAGCGGGCACCTGCAAATCTCCATTACCTCTTCAACCCTGTTGTGCCCAGGGGACCCCCCAAGAAATTCCCATTGGCAGGCAGATCACACCTAATGATTATCCCTAGGGTAAAGTGACCAGGAGTCGTCCACTTGGACCTCTGTGCAACCTTTAACTTTTTCTAGATGCCCGTGGCAGGATCCGCTTTTGATAGATCTGGACTCAATCTTCTCGCAAATATTTATGTTCAACAAAGTGCAATGCGACTCCGATGGTTTATTCAGTGGGAAAATGAACCCCAGGATCATGTTCAAGATAGGTAATCTATGGCATGTCAGACATCTCATAAAAGCTCAAAATTGAGTCTACATTCTTATTTAACATTTAGTGAGTTCATATCGTTCAACAAATAGGAAATAAGAATAGAGATATGTGCTGTGTTATTCGAGCCATCTCTTGTTTTATTGTTGCTGTAGACGTGTACTGCATTGAATGTCAATTTAGATTTAAATTCTGACATTTGCCATAATTTCCCAGCTGAAAATGTTTAAGGTATCAGTGGTCATTCAGCAATATACTGTTAAGTTTAGCTCCAGCTTGTCTGGATTGTAGTCCAATGACATGTGAATGAAATATAAAACCTAATTCGAACATGGTTGGCCATCACCTTCCAGTCTTTGAAATCAGCCTCACGAGGTGCAAAGGTAACACAGGCACTCCCAAAGAGTAGTACTTTTCCTACGTTTAGTATTCTAGACATAGCAGAGGCAATCTAGACCAAATTCAGATGTTAACATGACGGGACTGCCTCTGGGAGAGGATTCGGGCCCATACAATCGCCAATAATTAGCACTTATAGAGGCGGAGGCGTTCTGAAGCACTGGGCTTCCCCAGTGTGTGGCAATATAGATGCCTCTATCCCCATGCTGGTAATTTAAGTTACATTAAGACCTCTGTAGTTTGCTACAAGAAAATGGACTCCTTGATTAGCATCCAATTGGCAGGGTACCAGGCAGTTCATTAGTGGATGTATAGCATGGCTTTGTCTGTACCTGAGAGTATTTGCTGCTACATGTTTGGTGTCTGCTAATTGCAACCCTAGATCTTCTCCTCTCCCTTACTAACACCCTTCTTTCATTGATAAGGCCATAAGTAATATTGTATGGCTACTGTACAGTAGGTTAAGGGGTGTATCTATTTCTATGAACACCATAAGGTTAAATTCTGGATATGGTGAGCTCTAACCAGTTTAATGGTGGACATTAGTAGAATTACACGGAACAAATAGAGGTACTTGATCTGAATACTGAATCATACTTTTAATAGGAAATATAAGGCAATATATTTCCAAATTCCCCGAAAGGTTAGGAAAATGACATATCTAGACTACCCATGTAGGAACTATAATAAATGGGAATAGTGAAGGATATGACAGGGGCCACTTCCTGCATTCCTTTATAGTACAAGTGTGGACGCTGTTAAGGACACATTATCTATTATTCACTAATGTGTTCCTGGGAATGTATCCACATTAGGCCCTCAGAGCAAAACCACAGGGTATGCAACATACATGTACTGGGACAAGAATCATTCTGAACAAGTGTTGCTTCTCATGACTTCCTACCTTGCTGTTTAAGGCAAAACAATTCTTCAAATTGATCCAATACATCATGTTAACGTACTAGCACTTGATAGAAAAAATATATTAATCTACCTCATATGGACGGTTAACACAAGCAAACCATTGCCTCCTGTACCAATGCACGATGCCATAAAATAGCAACATAAAGGATCCTTTGTGGCATTGCTGGCCGACTACCGTATATATATAACGGTCAGAGAGCAGGTCAAGCATCGTCGCCCTAGGCTGTGTTAAGTCAGGCATGGCCAGCACAGTTGACCAGCAGATAACGTAGATCAAGTAGGGGCCTGCCCTCTCCAGTCAATGCTCAATAAAAGATGTCACTTCCAATTGTGAGATGGAGGAGGGGTGCTATAGGGCTATAGCGGTTTGTGTGAACATGGTAAGTGATATTGACGGCATGCATGTAAAGCATGCTTTGAAAGCCCATGTTAAACCCACTATATGTCTTGTTGACAGGGAACAGAGCCGCAGTTGATCTTGCCCAATTTAAAATTTTGAGGGTGTTCTTGGCCATATGGTGATTTTTTTTTTAGTATAAATGTCCCCTTCACTTTAAATGGGACTGTGTAGTTCGTAGTGAGAATGTAAATCAAGCCTATCTGCAACTGCCAGGCGTCTGATAGGATTGGATCCTCCCAAATCATCGTCATATCCATGTATATGTTATATGTGTCCTCTAATTCAAACAATCACGAACTCGCTAATTTCTCAAATCTAGTTACAAAATATTATAGGTGAACTGAGAGCATATTCCCTTGCTTATCCTACTGTCAAGATGATATTAACAAGTGGTTGTGTTAACATAGGTAAGGCAAGCTAACAGCACCGTGCCTCTTCACACCAGAGGCACCCAGGCATATTTATCATTGCTCTACACAGTATACCATTAAAGCTTAATATAAATTGCTACTCAGGTAATTGCTAATTGCACATAGCCTGCTGCTGACTACGCTAATGGAGGCGGGGGTGTCTATGGGAACAGGGTGGGTTGGGGGTTAGTGGCAGCCCCACCCACTGACCCTAATGGATCACCCTCCTGTAGGCTATTACAATATAATAGTAACTCCTGGCCCTGCTGAGATATTTCCCCTCCAAGGCGTAATTATCGGCGGATAATCGCCTACCTGCTAGCCTGGAGCCCAAACACGTAAGGGCTACTGTGCTACAGTGGAGAAGTGGGGAGCGTCGGGAGGAGGCTAAGTCGCGATAAAAAAAAACACCAGTGTAATGAGGGGATTAGGCGCACTTTAATGCACCATGGAGGAGTAGGGAAGGGCGGCCTTGTTAAGACTTCGTGCCTAATGGACGAGCTCTGCCTGGAGACCCCCATTCTCAACACCTCAGTGATCCAGTGCCGGGAAGGGCAAAGGTCAAAGTCAACGCGTGTGCTTCAGAAGATGTGAGTGTGGATGGCTGCTCTTGGAGGAAGACTAAAGGCATGCCAACGCTTATTAGAGATGTTTAATAGCCTCAATGTGAACCAAAATGATCGCTTGGTGGGCCTAGAATAGCTTAGAATCTAACCGTTAGGAGCCTGCTTACAAGCGACATTTCACATATGCTTCTACTTAAGGCCCGCAGTATCGCCCAACTCTATACTACTCACCTAATTGGGGGCTGCAGCAGGGTCCTAACTCTATACTACTTACCTAATTGGGGGCTGCAACAGGGTCCTAACTCTATACTACTCACCTAATTGGGGGCTGCAGCAGGGTCCTAACTCTATACTACTCACCTAATTGGGGGCTGCGGCAGGGTCCGAACTCTATACTACTTACCTAATTGGGGGCTGCGGCAGGGCCCTAACTCTATACTACTTAAGGTGGCTGGCGGGTATTGTTAGTTCATCATTTGGACACCAGGGGTCTCTGTTGTACATTGACTTTATGGAAAGATGAAATATGCAAAATACAGGGAGGCTTGGCATGGATTTGAACCTAGATCTTCTGTGAGTAAGGTAGAGACATTACACATGAGCCATGGGGGCTACTATGTGAGTGAGTAATAGATGTTTAACGCCATTTCGACAGCTAAGGTCATATTCATGGCGAGAACTACATTTCACAATTTAACAGAGGAATGTGTCAGTGCCCATGCATATGTGCACCACACACATCCTGAGGGGATAGTAAAGAGGAGATATAGACCCTTTTAAGTGGACTAGGGAAGCCCGGGGCTACTATGTGTGACCACCTAGAAAAGAATGTATAACCTAGATGTCACTATTCTAACCATATCCTTACATGTATTATTTCAATCATCATAAATATTAGAAATATGCCTGGGACCATATGTCAATATTGCATCTACTGCAAAGATATGCTTAATATCTAAGTGCTGAAGAAGATATAACAAAATTTAATTACTTTTGGATATGAATCCAAGGATTTATGTGACAAATCACTATATGACCCTATATAGGGTTTAATCTTCTGATTCTCAAAAAAAAAAAAAATGCATGGGACCCCCCTATTATTTTTGCACATATGAAAAGTACAACTGATTTTTAGACTTTGGTGAGAATATGGCGAAAATCTAATTACTTTTACTCTATCCCCGCCAGTCACCCTTAACAATGCCCTTTGGGTATTTACACGCCAACGACCAGATATTGAGCCTACAGGGTTGGATCTTCATACCAAAAGTAGACACAACAGAAGGACATAGCATGGAAGTGACAATATTCTTCAGCTTCGTAACCTACCTTCCATTCTCCCGCTAATGCCTAGTACCTACCGTACTCTGAGATTCTCTAACGAGATAATCCCATCAAAGCCCCCCCCCCCCCAATAAGGCGGGCGTCTGGGGAGTAAACAGCGCTCCTCCAGCCATCTTAGAGTGCTAACTCAATCGGCGTGGGGAGATCGGCCTCCACACCCCGCCGGCCCAACTGGACCTACGGCTAACTGCATCGGCCTGCTGAGTTAGTGCAGGTGGTCTGTGGGTTAGGATGGCCTTATCCTACTTCTTATCTGGGAGCAGCACCTCACTGAGCCGCTCCACGCCATGAGCTGCTCAGCTGCATGTGGCACTCTTTGAGGATTTCAGAAAAGGCGTCGGGTTTAGAGGATATGGGTAGAGTGAAAGCTGATGTGGGGGAGTGGCGAGGAGTGGGAATTAGAGAAGTGAACGGACGAGGACGGAATCGAGAATGGAGGGAATGGAGTATGAGAGAGGGAGGGAGGGAGGAAGGGAAGGACATGAGGATGAGTAGTGAACTAGAGAAATGCGCCGTAGTCGCACCTAACTTGGAAGAGGAGGGGATTAGGTTTGATGACATCATCACTGCAGCTGGTTAACCCAGGGTGGGGGGGCACTCCCTGTAATTTCGATAGGTTCCATGTGCAAACATGACGACTGTTCGGCCAAATCTGAGGGAGAGGCCCCCCGGGACCCGGGGGTGGTTAACACACCAGAAAAGGGAGGGAAAAAAAGGTTTCCCAATGAAATGTGTATTATACTTTAACATTGTAGCAAAGGAGTGTCGCCTTACATTGTAGCAAAGGAGTGTCGCCTTACAGTGATGGCAGGTATGCCTTTACTTTCTCACTCCCAGGTAGCACACAAAAATTTGCCAACGTTGGCCCGACGCATCGGGCCAATGTTGGGCCAATGTTGGCTGCCCATTGGTCCTATGTAGGCCCGACCAGTGGCATTTGCCAACCAAATGCCAACATTGGCCCAACGTTGGCAGGACATCGGCAAATGGTTTGGCCCCTGACCGACCATTTGCCGATGCTGATGTTTGCCAACCAAAAGCCAATGTTGGGCCTATGTTGGCATTTGGTTGGCACCGTCGGGCCTATGTAGGCAGGATGGGCAGCCTATGTAAAGCCGATGGTTGGGCCAACGTCGGACAACGTTATTCCAATGTCTCTGTGCTACCTGGGCTGATAAGAGCTTATTTAAGGAAGATAAAACAATGATATATATATACCTCCTTAATCTATACATTATGGGCTACACATAGAAACCAAATATTATATAAATCCTTCCTGCTAGCTTTATCAGCCAAACAATCTCAAATTTCATGATATTTTTGCACTCCCTAAAGCGTCTTAATTCATGGTGGCTACTATAACTCTTCTGAGTTAATGAGTAAATGTGTATAGTAGGCAAGAGTTTGTATGGGATATTTAAGAATCTGGCAGGGTAAGACCTAGAGCGATTAAGATGAATAGCGGGATGAGGAAAACCAAGAGGAACAGCAAGGTAGGGAATGGATAGGGTGTGCGGAGAATAAGAATCTGTCAGCCCCCAAGAAGAGTGGTTGATGCAATGAGGGGGGAGTTGCAGGGCAGATCCAGCATACAATTGTCTGCAACCGATTAGCGTGCTCGATCATCTTCTTCTTCTGAGCAAAACGAATTGCGCATTTATTCTGATTTGATTTCAAGCGCGGATGAACACGCCCAGTCCCTCACGCCCGACTTGTCCCACAGCACTGCTAGTGGCGACACCAACGGGGACGCAGACGCGATGGCACATCCTTCATGGACGAAATTTGAGCCGCTCTGGGGCTACATACCGGAAGTTAACGACGCTTCATCACCTGACAGTAAAAACCGTTAGCATCCGGTCATATCACTACTTGTGGCCGAAAACTGAGCTTCTCAGTTGAAGCTCAACTGGACTGAGTATATTGTGGTACAGGATAATATGGAAATAACTGGACAATCTAGACGTAACCAAGAAGGGTGTTAAAGGTTAGCCAAATGTGATGTCATCCAGTGGTATATTGGGAGAAGAATGTTGTTTGCATCTTTATATTTATGACATGATCTAATGAATTACAAATATCACCAAACTCTACATCAAAATTTGAGATACAAGACTCCTATGCTTTATCAGCTGCATCGGCACATGTACACATCTAATGCACTATGGTCTCTGATATATGAGGTTAAGGTCGATTGATGACAGTAGATTATCTAAGGCTGATATTGGCTGTGTGTTGTTGTTGTCTCTACACAGTAGATCAGGACGCTGTTATCAATGGAAACAATGCGGCACTCAAGATAAAGGGGATCTCCTCAACTCCTTCCTTTGACTAGGCGCTGCTAGGATGAGGTTCGTGTATTTCTTCATAACAACACCCCCGGTGATTATTTAGGCTATACCCTACAGCGAATTACTCGTTTGGAATCTGTATATCTGCACCGTTTTCTATGGGTACTGGAGATCTCGGATGACTCTTGTAGAAGAGATATGTGCCTCGCCCTCATTAGTATTTGGACCTAAAGCGACCTCCTCATTTTACAAAGGCTTCTCACTACTGATGCTACCTAGCATTAGCTGTACAGATAAAACGTGGGATTTCCTAACATTTTGCAAGCCTATCCTCCATAATGAAGTCTGTATTTTCTTGATGAAGTCTATTTTTCAGTCCATATCAATGTCTAAGCTGTGCATGGAATACCCCTCTTGGGAATTTCGTATTCTTCACAGCCCTGCCTTGGGGAAAAACGACTTTATTAGGTTCATACAGCTGGGACCCGTGTCTTGGTGATATTGATACTCAGCTATCGCCTTTTAGACCCTTGAGGGGTCACACTGCGCATTAATGCAGTGTGCTCATTGTAGACTTTGTCCAGGTCTATTGTTTTAAGAGAAATGAAATTATGTAAAAGACTATAAAGTGTAAGGCCTCTTGTGAATGAAAAAGGGAACTGGAGGGGAACTGGAGGAGAGGGGCTAGACGTAGGACTGTGGCCAGTCTGTGCTCCTTTTTACCATTATGGAAGGATGCAGCGCTGGTGAGCTTTAACTTCAAGAGGTGTTAAGAAACACAGTGTACGGCTTTAACCTCCCTCATGCAGCACAATGCAGCACCAGCATTATAGTGGGGCATTGTGCATGGTGGCCACTATAATTGAAGGTGTAAAACACCATACATACTGCCCTTAAAGGGCTAAGGCTGTGCCTACTATCCCTCCCTCCATTCCACACACAATCTCTACTCTCCCTGCTGGGAACCTCTCTGTAGTGCCACCGACACAATCACCAGAACGTTTGCCCCAAAGCCAACTACGCAAATAACACCAGGCCAGGTCTTGTGGGAAGCAGGGCAAACATTATGTCTGCCATAGAATCACATCTTACCCCCCCCCCCTTTACACCCTATCACACACACCAACATGCATGGA
Source organism: Acholoe squamosa (assembly GCA_949317995.1). Lineage (NCBI taxonomy): Eukaryota > Metazoa > Annelida > Polychaeta > Phyllodocida > Polynoidae > Acholoe > Acholoe squamosa. The sequence goes on along the minus strand of OX439035.1, from coordinate 26,901,641 downwards.
CCCAGGACGGCTCCCACCCACGAGAGGGGCTAAAATAGTTGCAGCGCCTGCAAAATACAGAATGTAACTTGAATATGCATCAAAGGGAGACAGGATCTCTCTGCTTCCATCTGCGCCGATAATTGACGTGACAGTGAGCTACGGTGTAGTGTCTAGCTCGGGACATGGATAAGATTTGTTCTGTACTTTCTGAACCTCTGTGTATGAGTTAATACACAGAGGTTCACGAGAATCTGTCTAACTGACGCTTTCTTTACGACTTGGGCTATATGCCATGTTAAGGTCGTTATGGTGACACTATATTAGAGTACATTATCAAAATATTGCCATTTTCGTGAAGAGAAGATGGTTTTACACTTATCCAACGAAATTGAAGCAACTCTCTATTTATCATATCTCTATATATCATATCATCTAAGGTAACTTACTAAAACAATCAAGGTCGCAATAATGCATATATTAGGATGTGGGTTTTGGGCTGAAATGAAACGCCATACTTGTTTGGTGAAACTGATTTGAACCACATGTACCGGATGCAAAATCTTTCTAATTATCTTTCCTAAGCAATCAACGTGTTTACGAACTTCCCCCATTTAATTAAGATAACTTCCTAGGGGTATCCTCAGACCTTCATCCTACCTATGTGCCATACAATTGTAGAGTTTTATTCGAAAGAAGATTTAATGCGTGTAATGCACGACTGGCCCAGGGTCTTTCACAAATATGTTAAAAACCTAACGTAGGGGAATATAGTGACAGTCTGCCTGAGCATCCTAGGGGACTATAGTGACAGTCTACCTGAGCATCCTCAATAGTGGAAGTATAAGAAGGATAGAATACAGTGTATATATAGATGAACCGACTTTATAAGTCAGCCAGGAAGACTCTCCTGGCTGTAAGCTAGAACTGACTTCTACAGTCCTTCTGGCTGTACGAACCGACTTCTACAGTCCTTCTTGCTGTGAGAACCGACTTCTACAGTCCTTCTTGCTGTGAGAACCGACTTCTACAGTCCTTCTGGCTGTAGGAACCGACTTCTACAGTCTTTCTGGCTGTAGGAACCGACTTCTACAGTCCTTCTGACTGTAGGAACCGACTTACACAGTCCTTCTGGTTGTGGGAACTGACTCATAAAGTAGACATGATCAAATTGCATGGGTCAAGATGTAAGGTGTATAGCACAGATTGTTATAGACAAAGGTACTGAATCTTAGGGTCTGAATAGCAATAAGCCCATAGGACTCCATGTGCTATAGAAATCTCGAAACTATCGCATTATGGAAATGTACTGGAGCGATTTTGTAGTGAGTATAGCAAAAAAAAAATGTTACAAAATTTCAGTGGCTATTTACATATAGAGCCATTGATGCCTGGAGCTCAAAACTTCACACAATGGGAGGTGAAGGTCGAAAGTATATTCTAGGATACAATTGAATGTTGAAGAACGTAGGTAAATCACTTTAATTTCTCAAATTGTCTTGACTTTTGGATTTGAGTTACCTGACGGTTTGGGCGACGCCAATATCCCAGGGGAACCCCGGGCCAACAAATCATGTATTTTTAATGTGCTTGTCCTCAGCAACACAATATCGGTTGTTCTATTTTCAGTCATCTATATCGGTGTTATTCTTCCCGACATAGCCCAAAGACTAAGGTGTGCCCAACAGGTGCTTTTACACTCTCCATTCTCCACCGGAAGTGTTGACGAGCAGCTCTGCTTTTGCCTCTAGGGGGCATCAGGAGGCGTGAGCTACTCTATCCATCAGCTCCCACCTCCTCCTCCTCCTGGGGAGTCCTATTAAAATGACAGGCGTGATGCAGGTCTAAGACATGGGCCGGCTGGCTAGCTCCCTGTAGTCCATCAGGCTCACACGAGTTACTCAGCCGTGCCCACCATCATGTGGGTCAGGAGCAGCTCACTTAGTCAACTACTGTGTTTGGGGGCGCTGCGGTCGTATTGGTAACTAATGGCTATAAGATTGATCTTATAATGGGGGTTATATTTTAGGGAATCCCAGTTCCTGCCTAAGTATATCGTCATCCTGAAATGGTAATTGCTATTCCTCTTTTATAACCTCACGGGTATGGTATAATGGATCTACCGTAGATGAACTAGCAGCTATCCTGCGCTATCAAATATCACGCTACATTGCTCTGCTACATTCACTTCTTCAGAATTCTATTTTATAACGCTCACAATCACATTCACATCAAGCAACGTACAGCCTGCAACATCAATTACTTAGACCTTCCTCCAGGGGGTGGGGCAGGGGTGGTGGTGGTAAATCAGGACCAGGAGGAAGGAAACCACACATCTCCCTGGAGACACTTAAGCCCTATGTAGAATCACTGTGTACCTTCCCTCGGGAACATTTATCAGTGACGTACATTACTGAAGCCTTACGTTGCCGCACCCATCCACAGGCTGCAGCCAGGCCGCATTCAAGGCAAATGAAGCAGGTAGCTGTTGTAGGGACCGAGCACAAAGGAAACACTCATGAGCTACTCTTTAGTATAGAGCCTGAGCTCTTCCATCACCCTGCTTAATAGTACAAACTGACATCCCTTTATATCACCAGTGCCAAGTCACCCCCACCCCCCAAAACAACTACAGTCAATAACCTTCCTACCCCGCCCCAACCACACACGTCACTCAACCTATAAACTTCAGCATTTCCAAGAATGCCTTATTTCGGTGTCCATGTTCTACATCTAGAACTATTTTGGGTAATGGGACACACAAACACATAGCTGGCGTCACCTGGTCAAATTAATAAACAATGATAATGTCGTATGCATTCGTCAATCTGAGCAAAGGACCAATCTGCTTTGCACGGTACACCAATGGCGCGAGATTTCAAGAAAGATCTTAACAATTGCCTAAAACGTATGAGGTCTGAGTGATTTAATAATTACCATTTAATTTGAAAGTGTCAGTATTCTATTGTGCTTTAAGCAGGTTATGTTAAATCGATGACATAATTTATGATTAGAATAGCTCCGTACCCCAACCCTGACAGGGCGTGCTCTAGGCAGATCTGAGCGGTATCGCTCCTGCGCAATATTGAAGTTGTCATGGGGTCAAATAGCGCAGATCAGTTATCTGAGCGTGGTAATTCAATTTTGAATGAGATCCCCCTGTAAGCACTTTCTATGTTTTTTTTAACACTTTCAATACTTACGGAGCATGGACTGAGGATATCAGAGGAAGTTGGCCACTTACCTAGGAGGAAAGAGAAAATAAGATTTATTGACATATAAATTTAATATTCCATAGTCTGGTACAACAAAGGTCACTGATGAGAGGCGATCCTAATAGTTTCTACAGTTAAAACTTTCATAAAAGGTTGACAAGATTGTATTAGTAAGGTTTTACTTGAATTCATTGTTATTCATGATTTCAATTGACTTCATTCGAACAATGATTGAAACCAGATCTTTTTTAGATGGTGAAATAGTTAATGGTTTTCAACGGAATATCATAAAAGATGATGGTATACACTATTATGTAATAACATGCAAGTGAGTCAATGAACAACTGTCAACACGACAGTAACCCAGCACTTAATATCACCCTCTATCTTCCCAATAAAAGAAAGGCAATCTATCACGCCATTATCCAGATGCTGGAAGAACTGATCAATATAAAGAAAAAAATAATAAAGGATTTATTGGAGCAGACAGGGAGGAATCCACACTGCATCACCTTATCAGGAAACTTCAATTATTGCATTACTTCCCAACCCAGCGTCGGTGAGGCCCACTTCCTTGGTTTCCCTCTAGAGAGAAGTAGTAGACCCCCCAGGCTTCAGGCTATGGTGGCGAGGTGGATGGATCTAACTATTGCAGGCTAGTTACAACTAATGACATTGTTACCACAGTCCCCTATTGGATCTGCGCCACAGATAAGGATCTCACACCTTGCTGGCTACGTCTCTCATGAAGCGTGCCCGTAAATCTCCAAATCGACACCACCAAGCCTTTCACCGCCCAAATTGGCTTTCTTTCCCAACGCTATTCAGACCTGGTAGTCTTGAACAGAACAAATACATTATCACTTCCTTATGAACTATACTGACGATACATTAGGTTTAAGTATTGTGCCTTCGGTATGATACAGTGCTAGTTGCAATGGCTTTCAGCATAGCAGTGACAGTGATGTTGATTTGGAGAAAACAATACTCGTAGACTAGGAAAACTAAATGGCTTCTTTCAAACAAAGTATCTGAATAAGGTGTCTATCAGGTTTAGACCAAAAATGTTCGTAATGATGTGTAGTTGTTAGACATCACGAATAAAGGGGGGTCCTGAGTTGTTTCTAAGATATCCAAAATTCAAATGTATTATGTTTCCTCAGATTCATCTCAGATTAGTATTAGGAAGTCTAAGGAAACTCTAGAAGGTAGTGCTTAGTCACAATTTTTGTCCGTATTTGATCCACACCAACTAAAATGTTTAAAAGGGAGTAGATACAATCCAGCTGGTTCAAAATTGACCAACAATTTCTCTTAGTAACTTTTAGGGATGTTAGTTTGATGCTTAGGTAACATAAAGAAGGCAAAACAAACCATAAGTCACTGTGTCTGTTTTTCCACTGGATGGTATCGAAGTTTGGAAGCCTTGAATATGGCCGCCTATGAGAATTTGTATTTTCCTACATTTAATTCAATAGAAAAAAATCTTTCAGCAATTTCTTAACCAAACCTCAGGTATACATACCTAAGTTCACTGGAATCATTTTGGAACCAAAAAGCAGGGGGTCAGAAGCAAAATGATTTTTTCCTGAATAAACTAAAAATATTTCTAATTCCTTTAGTATAGGAGTCTATGGGTACAGGAAATATGAAGTCCAGTGATAAGAATGAGTAGAATGCCAATGTATCACACCTGAAGGGTTGGTAAAGAAGGGTTATGTTATATAAATTAGGAATACAAGTAAATATTGTCAAATTTTGCAGTTCCATATTTTCCCACCAGGTGCTGTTTGAGTAGATTGTGTCTACTCCCTTTAATGACTCTAAAAGCTTCACCTCATTAGGCACTGGCGAAGAAGGCTTCACAAGCTACTCTACATCTAATCAATTCTAGAGCTAGATACCTCAAAGGGAAATGAAGAGTGAGTAGAACTGTTAGCTCTGGACTGGTTCTCCCTATAGCCTAACAGACTGTGTGCTGATATACATCCCCAGGAGACCATTTCTTAACTGGATGTAGCTTGGTAATCTATGATGTCGAAGCCCATGTCTTCTTGGGTCGAGTCCCACTGGCATAAGGGTATCTGAATGTGATTCCTCAGCATCATATGACCAGAGGAAGAGGAGTTCTCTTGAGAACTCCGCGGAATGGACAGGAAATCCATTCAGGAAGGTAGACGTGTGTGTTGCCTGGGGCAGTCGGAGCACTGAGGATGGAGCCTGGAGCTGGAGACACATCTCCCTTTTCTTCTTAATGATTAGCAGCAGCATCAGAAAGTAGCCTTGTAGCAAGTGTATCCTGAACCATTGTATATGGATACCCCTGACATTTACAAATACAGTCTTATCAGGAAGCTTACAGAAGGGCGAATGTGGTAATTCACTTTGGCAATACAAAAACATAAAGCTTTCCGGGGAGTGTAGGCCTTAGAAGGTCAGTAAAGGTAGGATATGTGCAGCGCTCTTCTAGATATACATAATAATTAAAGGCCTCATGCTTAGAAAGCACGCTGCAAAAGGGACTTCCATCTTTAGCAGGAATGCCACTTGCAGGGTTGGAAGTATAGAAACTATATTTATTCCCACATCTCTCTGTGGTCTAAATTCTACAAAGAGACTATCTGGACGAGTACCACCGAATCTTAAATGTAAAGTCCTTTAGACATCCTAGCATATGAAATAAGAGGCGAAGGAGACAAATCCTTATACGGGGATGGGGGTGGAGGGTTGGAAACCATCCCGGCCACCTCGAATACCTGGGTTGACGCCTATGTATTAAAGAGTTTTTGAATATAATCCATTCATTTCGGGCAATATTGATCGATTTGAATCGAATACACACTATCAATTTACTGTTATAAAATAAAATCTGACGACCGGTTACTCTGCGCGCATGCATCAAGTTTCTAGACCGGAAGGGAGGCGGTCGACATAACAAAAAAATGGTGGTCCGATTTACACACTCATATATCAACGGTCTTAACCCGTCCTGGCCCTATGGAGCCTCGTTTTCGTGAGAATTTAGTCAAACATGCCAAGTTTTTTCTTCAGCTTTTTTTCATAGGTAAAATTTTTTTCCCCAGGAATTGTTACCATCTACAGAAAGACAAAGATCTAAAGAAAATTTATCAACTTTCCATTAATTTATAGACCCCTTCTTTGTATAAGAAATTCACACTTAAAGTCAGCCATTTTGATTGACCAAAAATGTTGAAAACCCGCCTCCGATGACCCAGCAGGAGCTGGGCCAATAAAAAGATATTATCATTTGATTATTCAAGTTGTTTAGAAACACCACTTAGGAGAGATGTGAGAAAAATCTCAAAATAAAAACAAGGGTGATTTATTCTAGGTTAGATTAATGTCATGAAGGCAGCCACTCAGTTTAGTCTTGGGTGGTAAAATTATTACGAAAAATAAATTATTTTTTATTTTTCTATATGCTAAAAAAGAACCAGGAGTTAGTGTCTGGGGGGATCTGGGGTACCTCTCTAGGGGTGAGTCCCTAGGGGGCAGCTGTGTAGTCACTAAGGGTGACACAGCTAATGATCTTACCGTGGCCAAATCAATAGGATGTAATGGTGGTAGGACTTAGTCCATATGGTGATTAGGTCCATGTAATTCTGTGTACAGGTGCGGGCCCAGCTAGGTTGTTTTGTTTTTTTCAATGGATAAAATAGTGCTGGGTTAGCTCTGTACATACTGGATTAGTCCAACAGGTTGAGCCCTTTAGTTTGATTGATTGATTTGTGTTTTACAGCACTTTAGCGGCACTAAGTGGCTATCCCGTGCTTCACAGGTTGATAATTTAACAGAGGAATGTGTCAGTGCCCGCGCATATGTGCACCACACACATCCTGAGTGGATAGGAAAGAGGAGATATAGACCCTTTTAAGAGGGCTAGGGAAGCCCTTGAGCCCTTTAGGTGTGATGTTACTAAGTCTGTGCATCCACCTTCGTTCTTCCTTGTCTCTCTCCATATCTCCCTCCCGCTTTTTGGGAGGGTGTTTTATGAAGCTGGGGACGCTGATGGATACCCCCCTATCCCATAATAGAGGTTTTTCTGGGGGGCACATGGTGAAATGTCTCGCAACAGTTGTGTCTTCACCATAATCTATGTCGTTCATATGGCACCACAATCTGTCCAGGAGTCTCCGTTCAGTCTGGCCCATGTATTGAATACCACAATGATTGCAAGTGATTGCGTAAATGATATTCACGCTCTGGCAATTCACATTATGGCGAGTTCTGTACTTTCTACCAGTGGTATGTGAGGTGATGTAGCTGGTTTTGTTAATCTTAGGGCAGTACTGACAAGTGTTTTTTGCGGTTACAGGGATATTTTAATACGTGGGTTCTCTTTCCCTTTTGGTTTGTGCTAGTGGTTGCACATACCAACTCATCCTTTAGCGACTTATTACGTCTTTTGCCGGATATTAGTTTTGCATCATGGTACACTCTGGTGACTTTTGATTTTAACATCAGGTCCCAGTTTTTGGCAGATAATGTCCTCCAAAGGAGGATTTGCCGGATTGTGTGTGAGGATGCACTAGAAAGCCTTTCTTTATCCTTGGGCTTTTCCTTAATGGTCAATAGTTGTGATCTGTCTTGGGCTACTGCCTTTGCGATGGCACTGAAAATTAAGTTTTTGTGGGTAGCCTCGCCGTAAGAAGTGTGCACACAGCATCAGTGCATTGCGTCTGAATTCAGAGACTGTCGTGCAGATCCTTCTTATCCACAGAAATTGTGAGTAGGGGATACCTAACAATGTGTGTCTGGGGTGTTCTCAAGAGAACAGTAGGTAGTTATGGCTGCCAGTGGGCTTGCAATAGAGGGTAGTTTCTATTTTGCCACTGGGATTTAGGACTACCTTAATGTCCGGGAAGTTAATTTCAGTTTTTGATTTTTCTAAAGTGAATTTAATGCTCTTGTGACAACCATTTAAATGGTTTACAAAATCTTGCAAGCATGGGTCCAGATTAAAAATATATCATCGATATATCTTTTCCAAAAAAATGGTTTGAGGCGATATGTGTAGACATAGCTGTCCTCGAAACTTCCCATGAAAATATTAGCATAGGAAGGATCCAATTTCGTGCCCATGGCGGTGCCACTCACTTCTGTATAACAGCAATTGTGCTATAGGTGCCACGTGTTAATGATCTGGAGGTCAGTAAATAAACACGTTTGTACATTTAGCTATTGTTACTCTCACTGCTAAAGGCAAAAGCAGTGCAAATACAATGAAGTATTCGTATATTTTCAGAAAAGCAAGCCCACTACCACAGGGTAAAGCTGCTCAGATAAATGGACAACAACCTATACTATATGTGAGCACCTAATTAGAGATTCGGTACCACAAAGCCTCTTGTAGTGTCAGTATAAAACATGGTGTGCGCATTTGTTATACTAACATATTCCTCACCCTGAGGGCGATAAGGAAAGGCGCAAAAGCAGTCCCTCTCTGTTAAACCATCAGTATACCAAACAAGGATATGCTGACATAGAAACAGACTTTAAATACACCCCATACCTAGTGGCGAGAGCAAGTCCAAGGCTTTCCCCAACGAGCCGCGAGATATTATTGACGAGCCCACCCTAAGCAGCAATTTTATCAGACAAGAGGAAATCACCGATGTTAGGCGGAAGTCGGCGAAGCATGAAAGGATAGAGTAGTCGAGATTAGAGGACGCCTCAGTAGGTTTGGTGTGGCCGGACTTTTGGGGGAAATGTGATCACTGACTGCCAAGATGTACTAAGATGAAATCGAGGCCTAGGAGGGGTCCTCTATAGTAAGACGATGTAGGCGTGTGTCTAATACTTTATCCATGGAGCTGCTCATAGGACAGGTGACAGATAGAGCTACAGCTACTGATCATGAGCTGCGCTCTACTATCTTAACCCTTCAATGCCCATAGAGTGAGGAAGGCAATGAGTCCACTGGTCGTCATGATACATGTCGGGTTAAATCGCCAGACGACCAAGGACCATGTGGCCCTTAAAGGTTTGATATTGCGACCGATACTTCCTTTGGGCCTTGTGTTTACTCACTCTTTACTTGGGAGCCTCAACATAGGATGAGCTGCTCATCTTATAGAAATGCTCCAAATTAAGTCTGAGAAAGATGGGTATTCGTTAACTCATCTTCAGTGGTTTCAACATGGCACAACTTGTCATATCAAATAATTTACGCGACAAAGGTTCTTCGATGTGCCTATCTGTAAAAACGAATTACTCTATCCCGACCAAATAGAGACGTGACTAAAGTTGAGCTATTTTACGATTCCACAGAGTAAGTTGTTCATTTTTCTTTTGACAGTTCCAACTATCAATCAGAAATGAATTTTTTCGACTGAAGGGGCTGATTTTAAATGAATGCTGACACATCCTGCTTTGTGCGGCTGTAATTCTGAAATGCCCTTTATACTGAAGCATGTATTTATAGATGTTATTTCCGTTCCTCATAAAGTGTTTAGTTAATTTCATTTGAGGTGTTCAACATACTATCATAGGAATGCTATTTCTCTAGCCATTTCTGACATCACATCATGTTCATGTGGAACCTTTATAATTGCCGAGCAGGGTTTAACTTAACCTCTAGACTGACCTGAACGATTTATGGTCGTCATTTTTGTTCCACAATAAAACTGCAGGAAACCTGTTGTGAAAAGGCAATACCGAAAGCCAATAGGATTTATCCACATTGCGTCCAGGAGTAAATGGTCTTTTTACATCCCCAGCTATTAAAAAACTATTCATGATCAATGCCTGTATTACCCCCTTTATTACGGCCACAAAGAGAGAGGGAGGAACAGCTGTAAATCATGGGGTTAGAATTGCTGGTAGAATCACATAATTGGAAGCTATAAAATGTTTATTGCCTTCTCAATTGGGAAAAGAACGAACTTTGAAATTATCGTCAATTTGACATGCCAGGTAGATGTATGGTCTTTTTTTTCATCCATTGATACCACTTACTATACTAATTATGGGTATGCTAAACACCCGACATTGTTTTTAGGAAAGTGGTAGATTCTACATTTAAACGCAAATATTTCATGTTGATTAAGATTATCATAAATTATAAGATTATCATAAATTATAAAACGGCAGCCCATTCACTGCTGCACGATAGAAGTGACCTTGAGTGCATTATAGGAGTACAGTGCACGCCTGAGCAAGGTCACAGCTTGTTTATCCTTCCATTGGGATATCAGAGGCTTAAGACTTTTAATCAATGTGATGAAAATGCTAACACGTTTTATAAAGACAATAGACAACTCATTCTTCATGTCTTGACTCTGTTAGACTATAACGCACGATGGTCGAGGGCCTTCATAAGGCCCGAGACCAGAGTGTCTCAACATGAAGAATATTGTTGTCTATTCTCTAAATAGAAACACGCGTACTGTGTAATTATAGGTTCAATTATGTTTCCATGGTAGTCGCTAGTAAAAATGGATATCAATATTAATCAGAAATGCCAACTGCCTTGTGGCAAATAATCTACTAATCACTGAATACCGGTGATATTAACCATCTTCAAGATGATAAGGACGCTCATGTCATTTAGCTACAGGCGGAGAAATCAGAAAGTTTGAATACCATATTTCCTATTTGCATTCCATGCCTAGTTTACAGTGTAATTGAGCGATAACCAGATTAGAGTTGACTAATGAGGCAACCATGGATTGCAGTGGAATAGCTGTTAAACCATGGGGGACCGGCACAGTGCTGGACCTAGCGCTACATTACCGAACCAAACTCTAGAATAACATATCATTCTAAATAAGGCCATAGCGGCACACACTCCATATAGGCGCTGTGGTGGATTGATTTGTCACCTGGGGCCTCAAAAGACTCTTAATGTTATTCTTTTTGGAAAACGGTAGGAACAGCTGAGAATGATAACTTCCTGACATTGCCCCTGATGTAGAATGTCGTAGTTAAAAACAGGGTTGGTATAGAAATGGCATAGTTTGCAATACAGGGCCGACTGCAAGTGTTATGTAAACAGGGTAATTTGTTATGTAGGATCAAGTATACGAGAAGCGTTTGGAAATGACACCCGTTTGTAATACAGGATTTGGCTAGTGGAATTATGGAAATGGTTCAGTTTGTATCCACTGTCAGTAGTATATGGAAATGTATCTGAGTAGTATATGGAAATGCAAGTATGCAAACAGCGGTGTGTGTGAGTAGTATATAGAAATGCAGGGTATGCAAACAGCAGTGTCTGTGAGTAGTATATAGAAATGCAGGGTAAGAAAACAGCAGTGTCTTTGAGTAGTATATGGAAGTGCAGGGTATGCAAACAGCAGTGTCTGTGAGTAGTATATGGAAGTGCAGGGTATGCAAACAGCAGTGTCTTTGAGTAGTATATGAAAGTGGAGGGTATGCAAACAGCAGTGTCTGTGAGTAGTATATGGAAGTGCAGGGTATGCAAACAGCAGTGTCTGTGAGTAGTATATGGAAGTGCAGGGTATGCAAACAGCAGTGTCTGTGAATAGTATATGGAAATGCAGGGTATGCAAACAGCAGTGTCGGTGAGTAGTATATGGGTCAGGTCGCCAGAAAGCAGTAGATTTTGTGTTTTTGGGTCATTTTGGACTTTTATAGCTCTGGAGAAAGACGTTGTGAACCAAAATTGTCTTACATAGACTCATTTGATAGAGAACACTTAGGGCTATCAGAAAAATTTGTGGTCATCTATCAAAAACTTCAGGACTTATAGCCTGCCGAAGTGAAAAAACAGCCAAATTTGTTCTTTTTTATACTTTTTGTATTTTTCACAAGTGTCCTGTATTGAATAAAGAACACTATAGAGTATCCCAAAGTTATTTTTTGTATTGTATATGATCATAGGTATCATTTCCATGAGGTTTGGACATGTTACTAAGTGAGGATTTTTCATGATGTGTCTTTCAAAATGGAAATCTGTAGTTTGTAACGTCCGGTACCTAAATCTAAATCAGTTATAAAACATGGAAAAAATGAAGCTTCAAAATCTTTGTTATTACCCATATGAAGGGCCCTATCATCCCCTACTTTGGTGAAGAAATTGTGTGTCTACCAGCAATTGTCTCCATATGAGAGCAGCTTATCTGAAATAATTCTGATAAAAGTACCGGACGTTACGTAACGTCTGGTACTTTTATCATCATTTAGGAGGCAGTCTACTGTGCATGCATAACTCAGATTTTTGTTCCATTCTGTAATTGAAGTCAATAATAGACATATTGGCCTTGTTATTTCATGTGTTTGTTATGCATAATGGGACATTCTTATATTACTGAGAGCAACTTCAATTACCTCCATATTTCATTACTTTGGTACCGGACGTTACATGACACAAAACAAGCAATAAAAATGGAACCGGATGGCCTAGATCGGTATTTTTTGGTCTTCTGAGCTGAGGAGATGTACCTTGACAATTTTGTTAAGGTTATATAAAGTAATTAGAAAATTAGTTTTTCAGGGCCTTCAAGGGCAAAATCTTACACTTTCTGACGACCTGACCCATATAGAAATGCAGGGTATGCAAACAGCAGTGTCTGTGAGTAGTATATAGAAATGCACGGTAAGAAAACAACAGTGTCTTTGAGTAGTATATGGAAATGCAGGGTATGCAAACAGCAGTGTCTGTGAGTAGTATATGGAAATGCAGGGTATGCAAACAGCAGTGTCTGTGAGTAGTATATAGAAATGCAGGGTATGCAAACAGCAGTGTCTTTGAGTAGTATATGGAAGTGCAGGGTATGCAAACAGCAGTGTCGGTGAGTAGTATATAGAAATGCAGGGTATGCAAACAGCAGTGTCTTTGAGTAGTATATGGAAATGCAGGGTATGCAAACAGCAGTGACTGTGAGTAGTATATGGAAATGCAGGGTATGAAAACAGTAGTGTTTGTGAGTAGTATATGGAAATGCAGGGTATGAAAACAGTAGTGTTTGTGAGTAGTATATGGAAATGCAGGGTATGAAAACAGTAGTGTTTGTGAGTAGTATATAAAAAGGGGCAGAGTTTACAATACAGGATTGGCTATGACTAAAATTCAGAGAAAGAAAATGACGAACCAATGCATAAACCCAACTTGTAAGTATATACAACTGAGCATTCATAAATCTTCTTCAGGTGTGGGCCTATTTGAATACGTAAGTCATCCAAATTAATCATTGGATAGGGCTGGAGTTCATCTGGAGATGACGTGGAAGGTAACAAGACCAACTGGAACAAGATAGCCTCCAGACTGTGTGAACCCTGCACAGTGCTCCCAACTAGTGTTAAAAGCATGAACAAACCCCTATGATTACAAATGGTAGGGCCTTGGCTGCAGACTGCAGCACCACCACCAGCAGAAGCCTCAAACTAAGTAGTTTCTGTGGCTGAAGTGTGCTGCCATCTGAAGCCTTAGACCACAATCACATATTTAGGATACTATAGTATCTATAGGCTACTTGTACGTGTGGGCGTTGTGAGCAAATTAAGAAAGTTGCATAGTTTGCGACACATTATTAGTTGTTAGCAGGAATTATTATATTGAATTGACATGGCAAACTGATGGCATCTGACACTCACGGGAATGTGTACTTCATATACCTTTCAATATAAGGTATTTTCTCTTTGTATATATGAGAATGGTGTGTGGGTAATAAGGGGAAATGGCTCACGTTGCACTTCTTTCTTCAGGTACCTTACAGTCTGGCAATACCTTTCAAGGCATTCTCAGCCTCCACAATGTAAGCCATTTACTTGTTTTTGGAGTGAGTGAGCGCGTAATAGAGGTTTAACGCCATTTTGACAGCTAAGGTCATATTCATGGCGAGAACGACATTACACAATTTCACAGAGGAATGTGTCGGTGCCCACGCATATGTGTACCACACACATCCTGAGGGGATAGGAAAGAGGAGAAAAATACCCTTTTAAGTAGGCTAGGAAGGCCCGACTTGTTTTTGGACAGCTAAATAAGGATTCATTATAGTATTGATCGCATCTATGATATGGAAGTAAGGGCATCCATTCCTGTGTGTGATAGAGGGAAACTCCAAGGTTTGTGACAGGAAGGTGATTATTGATGGAGACGTGTTCTGTACCGGGTATATGTTCATGTAACCTGGTTAACCCAGTCATATGTATACATGTTTATATATATATATATATATATATATATATATATATATATATATTATATATGAGCATTATATACATACATACATGAAACATACATACATACATGATATATATATATATATATATATATATATATGTATGTATATATATATATATATATATATATATATATATATATATATATATATATATATATATATATAATATAATATATAGGTAATAAGGACACATATTATATGTAGTAGATAAACTATGGGTTAACCAGGTTACTTGAACATATACCCGGTGCGAAGCACGTAACCTGGTTAAACCCATAGTTTATCTGCTTTAAACCATGGTCCAGGTTTGTCAAACCTAGTGTATATGGGAGACATTTCTATACACCAGGTTATGTGATATATTCAGGGTGAAATTCTTTTGTTCTAAGGTGTGACCATGGTTTAAATGAGGATACCATGCCATGGTATATAATTTCCTTGCAAGAAAAGACACATCAGCAGTTATATGATCCCCCTGCTGCATGTTGACATTATTTAGCAGTGTTGCAAAACATTGTTAATGGACATCAGCCAAAGTCGCCTATGCCTCAGGATGATCTTACATGTGTCATTTGCCTAGCCCATATAATGATGTCATATAGAGGTTATTTTTACATTTTCTTTTACAAATAAGAGACACCAATCTAAATCTGAAAATGTTAAATCACACTTGGAATCATTTGCGTATTACAGGAATATGGCACATCTTAGATCCAATAAGGAAAATTTAACAAGCAAGTGTTAAGTTCATGGGAACATCTTTGATTGTTTGTCTGGTGAGGCATAAAGGACGAGTCAAGTCTTGCTTAATCTGAAATCTCCATAGTCTATGATCTGAGGGTTTGTAATGAGGAAGATTAAATTAAAAGCCTGGGCAGAAATTAGAGCCTGGCTACCCCTACCCCCACTCCCTAAATGTGGTTTTTACTTGTGCTCTAGAAGGATAGCAACTTAGATCGGGTTGTCTATAAGAGGCCCTGGGGTGAATGGCCCCCAACCCCAGAATTATAGAAAAAAACTGTCACCCATACTTTAAATCTGCAGTTCTCATTTGTGCTCTAGAAAGGTTTGCAACCTAGATCTATAGAGCCTCTGTTAAAAATTATAAATTTTCTGGGGTGAATTGCCCCAACCCCAGAATTATGGGGAAAAGTCTCATGCCCCCACACCCTAAATATTGAGTTCTTATTTGCACCCCTGCAAGGTTTGCAACCCAGATCTATAAAGCCTCTGATAAAAAAATTGTAAACTTTCTGGGGGGGGGGGGCAGCGCTCTTGGGTGAGTGGCCCCAACTTCAGAATAATGGGGGAAAAAATCCCCTGCTCCCACTGCCTAAATTTGTAGTTTTTATTTGTGCTCCTGTGAGGGTTTGTTACCTTGATCTATCAAGCCTCTGGCAAAAATTACAAATTTTCTGGGGGTGGGGCTCTGGGGTGAATGGCTCCAACCCCCAGAATTATGGGGAAGAAATCTCCTTCCCTCACACCCTAAATCTGTAATTCTTATTTGTGCCCCTGTAAGACTTGCAACTTAAATCTATAAAGCCTTTGGTAAAAATTGCAAATTTTAGGGGGGGGGGCTCTGGGGTGAGTGGCCCCAACTACAGAATAATGCAGAAAAAGAAGCTGCCCCCAGTCCCTAAATCTGCAGTTTTTATTTGTGCTCCTGTAAGGTTTGTCACCTAGATCTATAAAGCCTCTGGTAAAAGTTGCAAATTTTCTGGGGGGAAGGCTCAGGGGTGAATAGCCCCAGCCCTAGAATTACGGGGGGAAAATCTCTTTCCCTCACACTTTAAATCTGTAGTTCTTATTTGTGCTCCTGTAATGTTTGTAACATAAATCATAAAGCCTTTGGTAAAAATTGCAAATTTTCTGGGGGTGCCCTCTGGGGTGAATGGCCCCAACCCCAAAATTATGGGGAAAAATCTCCTGCCCCACACCCTAAATCTGTAGTTCTTATCTGTGCCCAGGTCCACAACCTAGATCTATAAAGCCTCTGGTAAAAATTGCCTACGTGAATAGCGGTGCCACCTGGTGGAAATTTTATGCAGTGCTCACCACTTTGCATAGGGCCTAAATGGTACTTCTATTAGAGATATAGAAAAAAATAAAAACACCAAAAAAAATGGGGGTTTCTCTTAGATACTATATCCTTGTCAATTAGGAGAAACATGGAGAGACACAAGTTTGACAGACAATAACAATGGGGTGATCAAAATCCCAATTTAGACCTCTACCATTTTTGGGACTTTTTTCCCTGTGGAATAAAAATGAAACAACTAAAGGTAGACTTAAAATAAGCAATAGACCTGAAAAACTTCATTGAAGAACACTGTCACCGAATTTCTTAGAAATATCCTATTTCGTTAAATTTCAGCAAGGTTGAAAATATTGAAAACAGGTGCCTACAAAGACGGTTCAAGTCAAACCAATGAAGTACAATCAGTAGAATAAAGTGCATTTAACATCATTCTGACTTGATGTTTAAAAAAATGCTTTCATTGAGGCAATGACCATTCTGGTCGGCGGCTGAGAGCTCTACCCCGGCCAATACAATTCTACATTAGTAGTTAGCGTAGGATACAGGGTGGTGTAAACTAATCTAGTGCTGCGACCTGCCCCAAAGGTACAGAACTAAAGCCACGCTCAGTGGCGCCCCCTTTCAGCCAGGTTTCGAAAACAAATCTTCAGCTCGGCATCAAGATACCCCTTTGTGGTATCAGACTAGAGACGGCAGTGGATCACTGTGACTTATGAATTCAAGTTCAAATAGTATATTCGGCCTAACCTTTTAGTATTTCACACTTTAAAGTCCAATACTATTCAAGTATGGACAGCGATATCTGCGCCACCTCCTCCTAACGGTAAAGAGGAGCATGTGGGAAATCATGTATTGCCAAAAAAAATACAAAAAAAAAGATAAAAAGAAATCAAGTTCCCTTTCATTTTTCCTTTTCAGGAAGAATGGTGAAAGAAAATCCCACACCCAGACTAATAAGACGCCATTCAAACCGTTCAATTCTGTTCATCAGAAAGAAAATGAGCGGAAAGGGATACAGATTAAATAGATTTCCTCCGCCATTTATTATCAACCAGCTGATCATTTGCTGTGCGAAACGGATTAAATGGCCATAAGGAATTGAGAAAAAATCCATCGAAACACCCTTCAAGTGAAATCGATTCACCATGCCGAAAGGAGCTGAAAACATGATCCGAAAATGTTTCAAATTTAGTTATAGGTACGATAACTTCCAATAGGTTATATGAACCATGTTAAACTTCATTCTCTTTTTTTTTATATATATATCTGCACTACACCGTACTACTTTCAGAACAAATCCCTCCCGATCACCAATATCATACCCATCTCTGTATAACAGAAGATCCCACATTATGAATCAGCTGAGAGAAATACTAATTATTGGAAACTTGGCTTGTTTTCAATGAGCCTTTATTGAGAACGGTATGTCCTTGAATACCAGATCAAAGCGTTATTAGTAACAGATAGTTCTCTCAATTTACTTACACCGTGTTAAAAAGTACTCTTTGGAATATATAATACATATCTGCCTCGTACATGGCATGTGCAGGGCCAGACAAAACCACAACATTTGATCAATCAGACATGGTTCACTAAAGGGGAATCCATGACTCAAGACAAACATGTATGCCTGGGCCCATGCATATGGACACCAGCTTCATATCACAAAAAAACCTCGAGTTTGTCGCCTATTAAGAATCTGTTGTACCCACTGCTAATATGGAATGGAACTTCTCCTTTGTGGATTCCCCATGATGTTAAAAGCTGAATATTTCATGTGAGTTCGGCTACAGTTGTGAACTCATCCAATACGGCCGGAAGGGACTTTGAGGATTAAATAACGAAAACGGCAAATGCATAAGAAGCACTAGAGAAATGATAAAAACAGCAGTTATTAAATTACCAACATTTTATGAACGCAGACCGATGATTCTAAAGCGTCACTGAACTAGAAATGATCTTTGTAAATCTGAAGCTAAAATGAAAGAAACCATTAACACACAAATATAAAATCCTACCTCCTAGTGCATTTCACAAGACCACAGGAGATTTGATAACACTGTATCAATCTGATGGGAGGGGAGAGAGGGTGAAAGGAACCGCTACATTTTAAGGCATTAGAACAGGAGCACTATTTGCCATTACATTGTACACAGTTGTAGTGCTGTGTGAAATGCCAGATGGGACCTTAAAATCCACAGACCCACATTCAAGTGCTGAGTGAGCATGCTTTTGTTTAATCTCTCTCACACACCACAGAAAGATCCTCATGGGGATTGGGTAAGAACGAAAAAAGACCTTCATATGCACTAACACAAGGTGTCTCTGCTATGCACTATTGCTACTATTGTTTAATAGTAGGTGATGGGACTGCTTAGAAGCATCGCCCACAGCCCAAATGAGCAGACATTGAATGACAAGGACAAAACAAGACAGGCCAACATTAGAGAATGTAATGAGAAAGATTAAACTAAAAGCCTGGGCAGAAATTAGAGCCTGGCTGGATGGGAGAGTCAGACATTACTGTGCCTAGTACTGCTGACAGTATTTCCAACCCAACCTTTTAATTATTTTCCATTCTGCAGCATTGCTTTACACAATGTTGCTAATTTGCATAGCATCAGGGGTAGGATAGCAAATAGGACACAATTACATTGGTAATAAGCAGGGTAAATTGCATGTATTAACTTGGTTTCTCTCTGAGGGCTAATATCCCTTTATTTAAAGAGTGTACGATCAGATCACATCATCCAGATTGAAAGGAACCACAAACATTGCCGAGTTGGTCAGAGCGAGGTCTCAAAACATTTTAATTTAAGTTAACAAAATCTTACGTGGTTCCATGATTCCTAGAATTCATCATGTGTTTCGTGACATTTTGTATACCAAGAAGTATACAGCCTACCACACAAATCTTGTTTCAGCCATATCAAACTTGTTTTAATCTCCTTATTTCTCTGAGCCATAAGTTTTACTCTGAGGTATACCACACAGCTCTCACACACAGTATTCAAGACTTCACAAAGTATTAGCAGTGTCTTCTTCAGCACTAGACAAGACTAGACAAGACAGACAGAGACAGGGGGCCCATAGGGAGTGTTGGAGAAGGAAGCTCCAATGGTGTGGATTATGTTTACACACAGTAGAAACTGTACCCAGCTGTCGGGCAGCTAACACTTAAAACCCAACGGTGAGTGAGTGAGTAAGTAACAGATGTTTAACGCCATTTCGACAGCTAAGGTCATATTCATGGCGAGAACGACATTACACAATTTCACAGAGGAATGTGTCAGTGCCCGCGCATATGTGCACCACACACATCCTGAGAGGATAGGAAAGATGAGAAGTAGACCCTTTTAAGTGGGCTAGGGAAGCCCAAACCCAACGGTGAATTTACTGCCTCAGTGTCTCTTTTATAAACAAACCTGTGGCACAGGGAAAGCCTAACGCAAAAGGAATTCCTTGGGAGTTTGTTTATGAATGTTAAAAGATTCTAAAGACAAACGAGGCATGTTGTGTGGCGATGCGTTATGGAAATGGTAACGCCAGCGAAGTATAAATGTGTGATTGTAATACAAAACCAATACCAGTTCATAAGAAATCCTCATTTTTTAACCTGCCCAGGCCAGGATGTCTGACGTTGTAGTTCCCTTATGCCAGCTCATTCTCTCCCTTTATTTTCATACCCAATAGACTGATACTACCACACGTATTTCACACCTCCCTTCCAGTCCTTTCATCTTTTACGAGGACGCTCATGACGTGGTTTTCAGGTTTACAGGACTGTAGATATCATCAGGACTTAATGTGTGTAATTTGTACAGCACACTTTTTGGATACAAAGGTCTCAAGTTGTTAGTGAAATGTACAGCAAAGCTGTAAGGGCTGATTGATCAAGTTTAAGTACTGAGATGTTATTATACACATGGTCTAATTGCTGACAAATATGGCATTATTACTGACATATTTTGATAAATTGCTGACCACGAGTGAGTACTTACTGACATATATTGACTAATTTTTGACAAATAGTGAGTAATTACTGACATATATTGACTAATTGCTGACAAAAGAGTGAGTAATTACTAATGTATATTGACTAATTTCTGACAAATTGTGAGCAATTACTGATATATAGTGACTAATTTCTGATATATAGTGACTAGGTACTGATATATCCTGACTAATTGCTGACAAATAGTGAGTAATTACTATTATATATTGACTAATTGCTGACAAATAGTGAACAATTACTAACATATATTGACCAATTGCTAGTGAGTATTTACTAACATTTATTCATTAAAATGCAAGTAAATACTGACATATATTGACTAATTGCTGATGAATTCTGAGTAAATACTGACATGTATTGACTATGTGCTGATATATAGTGAGTAATTACTGACTTATATGGACTAATTGCTGACAAATAGTGAGTAATTACTGACAAATATTGACTAATTGCTGACAAAGAGTGAGTAATTACTGACATATATTGACTAATTTCTGATAAATAGTGAGTTATTACTGACATATATTGACTAATTGCTGATAAAGAATGAGTAATTACTGACATATATTGACTAATTTCTGACAAATTGTGAGCAATTACTGATAGATAGTGACTAAATACTGATATATAGTGACTAAGTAATGGCATATATTGACTGTTTGCTGACAAATAGTGACAAATTACTGACAAATTTTGACTAATTGCTTACAAATAGTGAGCAATTACTGACATATATTGAGTAATTGCTGTTAAATAGTGACTAAGTACTAACATATATTGACTAATTGCTGACAATACTTTCAGATTCAAACACAAAAAGCCGTTGAGACACAAAACACCATACAGTACAAACAGGGCTTGTGGTACAATGCATTGGCTGTCTCCCCAGTGGCTGCAGGTATTGATGTGTAAAGCTTATCAACAGTGATAATGCACTGGTAACTAGCATTTGGATCTAAAATGTCTAAGCATGTTATCAAGCAATGGCTGCCTCCATTGAACAACTTGTTTGATGCTATAGGAAGGTAGGGGACTATTGTTCAGATTCCACGTTTTAATGAATAATGTGCTATTAATCTTTTTAATGTCAATACTTAGTCACTATGTGTCAGGAGTTTATCCTTGGAAGCATATGAATTCTATAAGGGAGCAATGGAACATCTCTCTCTCTCTCTCTCTCTCTCTCTCTCTCTCTCTCTCTCTCTCTCTCTCTCTATATATATATATATATATATATATATTGAAAAGTACCTGGACACTGCATAATTAAGCTAATTGTGCAAATAATATGCATGGATATGGAGTGTTTGGTATCAATCTGGGGTGTTTCGTCCCCCTAAAGAACATGCCCCGGTTTCGAAAAAGAATAAGCGAAATAATTTTTTTTGACTAGAAGCCTATAGATTATGGGTAGCTCGAGCTGGTCCACCTGTGCACTATCCAGGGTGTGGTAGCACCCTACCTCCATCCAAAACCTATCTGTTTTAAGTGTCACCGGCGAAAAAGGGCAGGTTTGAGGAAGGAATGGATCGAAACAAACGGTTTTTTGGCATGGGGGGGGCCGACACCAGTCCAGGCACTGGCAGAGAGGTCCAAGAACTGGCAGTTTTACACAAAAAAAAAGATATCTCCCTTAATAATAGGAGTTTCCCATAGTCTGACCTATAGATTAAGGGTAGCTCGAGCTGGTTCATTTTCACCTATGCTCAAGTATAAGAAAGTTAGCTTCCAAAATGCAGCCATGAAGGGAATTTTGAGTTCCAAGCGTCAATGCAACACTATAGCAAGGTAGAGGGGGTATCAGTCTGGCCCCACAAATTAATATAGTCTGGTTGAGTTCCTAGTCTGACCATATACATTGTTATACCATGGTTATCACATTGTTGAACGATTTTACGGTGCCGGGAGCGGATAATGAAGTTCAAATAGTACGCACTAAATGAACCCATGTTGACAGTTGAGACGAGACGACATGACAGCAAGTTAACATCAAAGAATTTAATTTGATATCCAAAGAACTATAGCAGTAGGAGCTTAATGTGTATAGAGGATGGATCTAGACATATTCTATCACCTACCTTTAATTTGCCATGATTTGACATGTATATTTAACAGGATTGATGATAGAAAAATCGCATCGAGCGAAATTTTAGCCGTCATGTTGACTGCGCAGCGGACGGATTGTTTACCGTGGCGAGACACAAGTTGTCACGTTGGCATATGCTCTAAGGGTATTCTGGCCGTCACGCGCACTCCTTACCAGCGGTAGCTCTATAAATTGCCTGTAGGGCACACGTCGATGTAACACTTTGCGTCCAGGCACTCTTGTCTCGCCGAGAAACCAAAATGGTGGAGGACGGATAACTTCGACTCACAACAAATAACATTGATTTTCATGGCTTTTTAAGGTAAAAATATTTATTTTAATGGTGGAAACCATGGTATAAACGCCATAGTTGACCATTATGGGTTCACTCGGTGATTCTATCGTCTAGATAAGAAGCATTCAGCCTACGGCCTCATGCTTCTTATCTGACGATAGAATCACCTCGTGAACCCATAATGGTTAACTATTAAGCTAATAGATCATGGATGTTGGAGCCCTAGGGGAGTCTATGCTGGATATACCCGAGCCGCGGAGCGGCGAGGGTATATCCAGCATAGACTCCCCGTGGGCTCCAACATCCATGAACTAATAGGTTTATACCACCATTTCCTCCATTTTGTATTAATTTCTTACCTGATATCCACAGAATATAGCCACGAGAAGGCATTTTGTAAGTGCAAGCGACACGGCCCGTGTCCGCTCTGCGCGAAGCCATTATTTTTGTTCCTTGCCGGGACAGGTACCGCCGTGTTTACAGTCACTTTTCGTATGGAATCCAACCATGACAAGTTTTCAAATTAAAACATATACATCCTTAGATAGTCTAGATGATCCCTCCATGCGTATTATGTCCAATATATTCAAAATAAAGGAGAATCCATTGATTTTCCCATCGTAAGCGAGTCGCGGTCTGCCATTCCCACCCGCCTCCTTGTTCGGCGAAAGTGTGTCAGTGGCCCGGATGTGGATATAGGTCATCCGCTCGTCGTGCAAGGAAGACGCCGAAAACTTCGGACCGTGTTGGAAAATCAATGGATTCTTATTTATATTGAAGAAAATGGAGACAATTAGCACGCATTCCTCGTCTATGGATCGAATACTTCTTGGGATTTTAATATTATAACATGTCATGGTTGGATTCCATACGAAAAGTGAGTGTGAACATTCGGTACCTCTCCGGTCAAGGTCTTATTTATATTCGCATTGGATTTCATCACCGTTCAGTGTGGCGCAATGGCTAAGGCCTTCGCCTACCACCACTGCGGGCGGGGTTCAATCCTGATACGAGTTTGGACGATTTTTCACATTGAAACAATGGCGAGGCTAAATTTCTATGTCCGCCAGCGTCTCCAAAAATATTCTAAGTCCAACTTGACCTCGAAAAAGTATATACCAAAAATTTCAAAAATGCACAAGGGTGGTATATGCAGAATATACCACGTATATATCGGATATAAAACCACCGGAAGTGCCGAAATCGTGGTATAAGCCCTTAATATACAGTCTTATTGAGTTCCTAGCGTCAATGCACCACTGTAGCAAGGTGAAGGGGTATTAGTCTGGCCAGAGATTATTATACAGTCTAACTGAGTTCCTAGCATCAATGATGATGTATAGTGTGTATATAGTTGCAGGGGGGGGGGGTCTGACAGCTATACTATTACGAGGTGATTAGGAGGAGGTGGGGGGTGCATACAGGTGGATGTACCAACGAGTGCAGTCAGGTGGCCCAGGCCGCTGTTATGATGGCTAAGCTGTGTACTGCTGCTGGTGGGTGAAAGGAGCAATGGGACGCAGTCAGCCATGCCAGGCCGCTGTTATGACGTGTATACAGCTTTGTAGGGGTGCTGGGGGGTGGAGGGAGCAATGGGACGCAGTGGGGTGGTCCAGGCCGCTGTTATGATGGCTATAAAGCTGTGTAGGGGTGCTGGGGGGGTGGAGGGAGCAATGGGACGCAGTCAGCCATGCCAGGCCGCTGTTATGACGTGTATACAGCTTTGTAGGGGTGCTGGGGGGTGGAGGGAGCAATGGGACGCAGTGGGGTGGTCCAGGCCGCTGTTATGATGGCTATAAAGCTGTGTACTGCTGCTGGTGGGTGGAGGGAGCAATGGGACGCAGTCAGCCATGCCAGACCGCTGTTATAATGTGTATACAGCTTTGTAGGGGTGCTGGTGGGTGGAGGGAGCAATGGGACGCAGTCAGCCATGCCAGGCCGCTGTTATAACAATAATAATAATATCTTTTATTGACAACAAAAAGTGAGGTCATTGCTGACCTATGTGTCATACAGTAAGTCTACTACAATAAAGTATATGCTCTATGTTCTACAAACTACATGCATAGTATACAGTACTACAGAACTAAATCTATGAAAACAGATACTTCTGTATAAGACAGATCACTCACACAATCACTCACACAGTCACACACACAACATCCCTACAGAGATACACAGATACAGACACGGCATACATAACCTAGGTGGGTCAACTGTACCATACCTACAACTCATATATTTATATATATTACATTTATGAATGGGATGATATAATACTAGGTGAAACCGTACAATAAACAGAGGACCTAGGGTAATAGTTGGATTCCACAGAGGGTAGTCTAAAGCTGCTGCTGCTGCTGCCTCTGCTTAAATGCAGTATACACAAACTTTGCGAGCACATTTATTATACTAGGGTCATTTTCTTTCATAACAGTAACAAACTTATCCATATTTGACATATCCGGTAATTACAGATTATACCATCTATATGATTTTCAAGAGTTGTTCGAGCTGCCTTATGTAGTTCACATGTTGTCAGAAAATGCACCTCATCATCAATAGCACCAGTTGAGCAATATAGACATACTCTGTCACATTCAGGTTTGGGCGGCCTACAATGTCTCCCTATCTCAATACCAAGATTATGGGAACTAAGTCTGTATTGCGCTAGTGCATTCCTGTGATTTTGATTGCTAATTTTAAGTAGATAATGTTCGAGCCTGAACTCCCTCTTGAATTTTTTGAATGTTCTTAACTTTTTACCCTCCCCAGCAAGCGCAATCTCACTCATAATCTTTTCAGAATATTTACTGAAAATTGGTTCAGTTGCACTAGCTATGATGTTAGAGTTATTAGAAGACTTATTTTCCCAAAGCTGACTATATTTTCTACCAAGCAAATATAGCAAACCTTTAACATTTGTACACCAGTTATCCTGTCCTTGCTGGTCTAGATGGTGCAGTTTCATGCAACATCTATGGAGAATATGCGATTCCTCAAAGTTAACAATCCTTTCCCAATATTTTAGTGCTCTTACTTCCCATTGAGCCTTCAGAGGCACTCTACCCCGTATCCGCATATACTGCAGCTGAAGTTGTCTCCTTCCTTACACCAAGCATAGACTTCAGGTATTTAAGATGGAACAGTTCAAAATTATATAGTTTCCTACCTTTGTTCAGGCCCCATAGCTCGCATCCATATTCAAGGCATGGTCGTATTTGGGAATTTGGGTATTTGCAGAATGCCAAATGCAGTAATGTGAATAACGTGTTTGTTTGTTTGTTTGTTTGTTTAGTTTTACGTCCGGGGGCCATCGAGGAACTCAGACATTCAAGGTTTCTCGGACATTAAGTCCTTTCTTTTCTTTTTGGACAGGTATTTATATGCTGCTTGCCCGACACAGCAGTGACCGAATCTATGAATGACCGAATCTATGAGATGAATGACCGAATCTATGAGGAGGGTCGAGGGGGAAAACCGCTACCGGGGCTTCATTCCCCTACTCTTTTCGAAGGATAGCAAGTGTTCTTTTATTTGCCTGGTCCCATAGGCAGGGCCAGACAAACCACGGCCTTTGATCACTCAGACGTGGTTCACTGAGGGGGAATCCCATGGCAAAAGACAAGCATGTAAGCCCAGGCCCGCGCATATGGACACCAGCTGCCCACATGCTCACCCCAAGACACAAGAAACCCCAAGTTTGTCGCCTTTTACGAATCTGGTATGCCCACTGTCAGTATGGAAGGAGATTTCTCCTTGTGGACTCCCAATGAAGTTATTCTGCTCCTTCATGCCCTCACATGAAGGTCCCCACTCCACAGGGGGAGAATAACGTGTATACAGCTTTGTAGGGGTGCTGGTGGGTGGAGGGAGCAATGGGACACAGTCAGCCAGCCCAGGTAAACAACATAGACTTGCACAGGGCTCATTGTCTAATTGTGTGACTTTAGTAGTACAGCTTATGTAAAAGTGTAAAAACAAAATAGAAAACTGACTGGGCTAAGTCTACTCTGGATGATTTCTGTAGCTGTTCTATAGTACACAGCATTTTGGCTGTTTTTAGATGGAGACCTCCTGTCCTGCACGACGTAAAATGGGCTGAAGAGACCAGGGTCTCTCAGCCCAATATGACAACGGGAAAGTCTACTATATTATATTACCTATGACAAATGCTGACACAAAGAATGTATCCATTAGCAGTTGAGTTACCAGGTCCACTCACAAGGCAATGCAGAATGCCAAATGCAGTAATGTGAATAATGACATAAAAGTCACAAATTGGCCAGGGACATGTGCCCTGATGGGGTCACGTGCAGATGGGTCAGAATCACGTGGGTGGGTAGGGACTACTCACAGGCAGACCATGGCGTGGGGCCAGGTCAAACAAGGACCACCATGCCTGATGTCACTGCGTCTGAATTATTGAGATTATGTTACAAAAAGTGTAGGAAGGACTACGGGCAGGGCTCCTGTGTTACATGGCCATATTATTTGCATTACAAATACCACTGGCATAAATAAAACAAGTTGACTAGTGTCTTTGGCACATGCATGGGTACCCTATAGGTCTAGACATCTATGTGGATGGGTTTTCTTTCACCTGATCTGCATAATACCGTAATCTCCCGCGTATAAGGCACGTCTTTTTTTGGAGTTACCTTGGCTCATCTAGGCACCAAATAATATACCCATTGCATAGTGGCTCTACCTAGTGTCGATTCTAGGAATCTTTAAATGATTCCTAGAATTCATGACATTTTGTATACCAAGCAGTAAACAGCCTACCATAGACGTAACAATCTTTGAATGATTCCTAAAATTGACACGAGGTAGAGCCACTATGCAATGGCTATATTATTTGGTGCCTAGCTAGAAATGGTAACTCAAAAAAAAAGATAATCGAACTATGTTTAGATATTGTGATGGTTTATATTCATTCCCTAACATGTCACAACATTGATGAATACCCAAATGGAGAAAGAAAAGCTGATAATACAATGTTAGAGTTAAGTTCTACTTCAGTCCCCACCTCATTTGTGGCATTTCAATAATATATATCATCAGCATTCTATACTAAGCTAATAGGCCGGGAGGCGTGGCGCAGTCGGTAGCGCGTCCGCTCACAGGCCGTAAGGTCGTGGGTTCGGTTCCCGGCCCGGCCGGGGCATAGTGGTGGTTCCAAACGTCGCCGTAAGGTGTCGTTTGAGTTCCTCCCTGCTCTGGCTAGGCTGTGCTGGAAAGTCTCTCGGCGGTCATGGCAGACAAATGACTTGAAACAGGCCTGTCCATCTCTCACTATGCCTATGTAGTGACGGATGTTAAAGAACCATTGCCTCGGTAAATGTGTAGGGGCGTGATTTCTACCTTAGCTCCCTCTAGTGTACGGGTCCGGGTTTCACGCCACGGGACCTCTCACCCTTGACGTGTCCAAAGGGCACATAGGTGAGGTTAAAATTCAAAGCAAGAAGAAAGAACTAAGCTAATAGCCGTAAGGTGTCGTTTGAGTTCCTCCCTGCTCTGGCTAGGCTGTGCTGGAAAGTCTCTCGGCGGTCATGGCAGACAAATGACTTGAAACAGGCCTGTCCATCTCTCACTATGCCTATGTAGTGACGGATGTTAAAGAACCATTGCCTCGGTAAACGTGTAGGGGCGTGATTTCTACCTTCCCATAGATGCGGTCACCATCATCCCCCCTCCCCATTAGACTAGGGTCCGGGCATGCAACGCCACAAGGGTAATCTCACTTCGGTGTGGATACAACCCGCGGGACCTCTCACCCTTGAGTGTCGGCCGCAAGGAAGGCACGAGGTGAGATAAAATTCGTCACTCACTCACTAAGCTAATAGATGATGGATATCGGGGCTCTAGGGCTGTACATGCTGTATATACCTGAGCCACGCAGCGGCGAGGGTATATACAGAATGTACAGCCTGTGGGCCCCGATATCCATCATCTATTGCATTTAGGCCACCATTTCCTCCATTTTGTATTAATTTCTTACCTGATATCCATAGAATATAGCCACGAGAAGACATTTTGTAAGTGCAAGCGATACAGCCCGGGTCGCTCTGTGCGAAGCCATTGTTTTTGTTCCTTGCCGGGAGAGGTACCACTGTGTTTACACACACTTTTCGTATGGAATCCAACCATGACTAGTCCCCATATTAAAACATACACATCCTTAGACATTCTAGATGATCCCTCCATACGTACTATGTCCAAAATAAAGAAGAATCCATTGATTTTTCAAACCGGTCAGAAATTTTCAGCGTCTTCCTCGTACAACGAGAAAATGACCTATATCTACGTCCGAGCCACTGACACAGTTTCGTCGGACAAGAAGGCAGGTGGGAATGGGGGAATGCAACTCACGTACGATGGAAAAATCAATGGATTCTTCTTTATTGTTAATATTATGGACTCATTTGGCATGGAGGGATCATGTAGACTATCTAAGGATGTATTCTTTTTAATATCTTGACATGTCATGGTTGGATTCAATACAAAAACTGGGTGGACACACGGACCTTTCACTATCAGGTTAGTAGAGTTCAACCTTTGCTTTGATTTTCCTCACCGTTCAGTGTGGCCCTATGGCTAACGTCCTCGGCAACCAGCACTGCAGCCGGGGTTCAATTCTCCTACGAGTTTGGACGATTTTTCACAATGAAATAATGGCCAGATTGAATTTGTATGTCTGCCACACATTTCCCAAAATATTTTAAGTCCAACTTGACCCCGAAAAAGTATATACCAAAATTTCAAAAATGCACATGGGTAGTATATGCATGTATAATGCACGGCTGATATGCACATATCAGCACCGGAAGTGCCAGAATCGTGGTATACCAAGCTCTACTTGATTCTTGCCTGAGGCTCTCCCTGTTGTAAGGTGTGCCTGACTTGAGCACGGGCCATGTACAAGGTGCGCCTTGTACGTGGACCAGGCGTGCTGAATTCAGGCTGCGCCTTATACGTGTAGGGGCCAGCTCTGGCTGTAAGTCCATGGCGGTAGGCCATCTGCCCCGTTCCGGTTGCACCAGCCCTCAGGGGCTGGTCAGCCAGTATAAGCTGCCCCCCTTGCGTATTATACCGAACCAGATGTAGGTGGAAGGCAGAGAATGTCAGATGGGGAAGTAGCTCAGCGGTAGAGCTTCCGCCTGCAGGTTGGAGGGTCCCGGGTTCGACTCCCGGTTTCTCCAGGACATTTTCCGCCGACCTCTACACTGGTGGAGAAACCGAGTTGGTCCTGACCCGTGTTAGGGGGGACTACGAGAACTCGGTACCTGGGCTGGTATGACACGAATGACGATTCAATTTGCTAGTACTGGGGAGACTTGGAAACAGGTGGCGGGTATGCGACTCAGTACTAGTCCCGGGTATCTGGTACCTATAGGGTACTGAACCCTATATTGAATCTGGTAGGGAGGAGTGTAGGGGCCAGCTCTGCCGTAAGGCCAGCAGCCCCGTTTCTGGAGATCCCAGCCCCCAGGGGCTGGCATCCGGTGGTAGCTCCCCCCTACGTGTGTGTCATACCAATCCAGGTGTAGGTGCCTGGAACGGTATAATACAGATACGCTTCGACCCTGGCAGTATTGTGTACTGGTAGGTCAACTGGGAAGTCAGGAGTGCCTCACACTGCTTGATAAAGCCCAACCGATCTGGTTGGGAGGAATGCTTGGTGCTGGTTGGCCATGGTTGAAGCTGGTTGGGAGGAGTGTAGGGGCCAGCTCTGGCTGTAAGTCCATGGCGGTAGGCCATCTGCCCCGTTCCGGTTGCACCAGCCCTCAGGGGCTGGTCAGCCAGTATAAGCTGCCCCCCTTGCGTATTATACCGAACCAGATGTAGGTGGAAGGCAGAGAATGTCAGATGGGGAAGTAGCTCAGCGGTAGAGCTTCCGCCTGCAGGTTGGAGGGTCCCGGGTTCGACTCCCGGTTTCTCCAGGACATTTTCCGCCGACCTCTACATACGCATTTTTTTGCGAAAAAAAAAACGCTCCAGAGGCAGTAGGTGCACCTTCTACGCGAGAGATTATGGGGACATTGTGCTATCTATTATAGGCGCCCTAATGGGATATACACTGGTAATGCATGTTTACTACCAACAACCATATAACGTCAGGTGAAAGAAACTCAAATCCATGCATCTGTAATAATGAATTTTGATCTACCTCTAGAGCTATGTTTTATCTTGAATATCAAGATGGACTACATGCTACACAGACTTTATATGTGGTGCTAGCTGGTGAACTGCTGGGAATTGATAAGCTATAAATATCGTACAGCCTCTACCAATAGTCTTTTTAAAGGCATGTAGATCTTGCCTCTGATATAAAACATGGTGACTGGGGAGTTGAAAGATGGAAATCCGATATTTTGTTTTTGCCTGTCTGAAAACACATAATCAAACCTAATTCATGTTATTAGGCAGAAGTAAGCCAGCAGCATTTAGGCCATGCCGGATTTACTTTGTCTTAGCCTGTCTCCGATATATCTACATGGGGCGAGCTATTGACGAGTTAAGTGCAGGCCAAGTAGTGCCTACAGATGAGCGGCATATAAAGCATTGGCACCAAATAGGCCATATACCATTGATGCCTTGTAAGGCTGGGTATATCCATCCATTTCCTCCCTCTGCCCTTTGTAAATGTCACCATCAATGCTGTATCTCATGCTTATCCATTAGGATATGAGTTCAGTTGTATGTACGCTACCAAAATAATTCATTTCCTTTGACAATGCTGTATCTCATGCTTATCCATTAGGATATGAGTTCAGTTGTATGTACGCTACCAAAAAAATTGAAAGACGTGCATTGGCACGAACGGCTCAGGGCTACTTTTCCCGCGTTTTTTTAAAGGCGTCCAAAGCGTAGACGCTGTTTTTGAAACAAAGAGAGAAAAGTCCAGCCCGGAGGTAAACCTATGGAGGACTGGATTGGTGAAAATATTTTTATGAAATGACTTTTTTCTTCTTTAATTTTGTATGAACTCATGGATGGATTTTTGAATTTTTTTCTTTACTGTAAGTAAAAGCTGATAAATGAACTACTGATGTATGGTAATTTTATTTATTTACATGCTTTATTTCTTGTAGAAAATTGAGATTGAAAATTGTATAACTGACTTTTTGCCAATGCCACCACCTACCCAGTGGTATAGACTCAGGGTGGTCCCTGAGCCAATAATCCATTTCACACTTTTTGAAGGTCTAATCCCTTGTGGACTGGTAACGTCCTTTGATAGTGAAATGTTAATGTGGGTGAGGTGGGTGCAGGCAACAGCGCTAACTGATAACTTTCAGGCTCGGGAGCACTTTGAGCGTCTACTATGTACGACATCTTACCCAGGCCGCCACCTTTCATGTGGCTCACCTGAGACCCTGGAGGAGGTAATGCAGCACGGATTATCAGCACACTTAGGTCTTCATGTCATACTGCCTCCAGACAAACCTTTGATTCAGATCAGCAATCTAGCTGCTGGTTTGAAGCTTGGGTATATATGATGTTGCGGATGCATCCTCCGAAACTCTAAGTACCCGGTACATTATCCTCATATACATGTACATTTTTAAAACTTTAAAAGATATTGTCGAAATAGCAGCGCATTCCTCGTCCCAAAGGCGCCAGAGATCCTTCATTGATTTCACAGAGATTCCTTGTAAATTTGTGTACCACCATACTGCCACATGGGGCTCTTTGTAAAGACTACACTGGTAAATTGCTTTTCAATAACGGTGGTCCACAGTTTAGTTTTACGAGGATCCCTGGTAGATTCAACAGTGTTTTTTACCGTGTACTTTCCATATGATAATCATATTGCCAGAATTCCAGTTTAAAAACTTGCTACAGTGATTGAATTACTGGCATTGCAGGGATATGACACCTTTACGAGCTACTGGGTCAACACTGATTTAATCTGCCAACTGCTGACGATTGCCATGCCAGTCTCCTGCCTTTTCATAACTACATGAACAAGCACTTCTGGGGATATTATGTACAGTTTTGCATATTCTCTTGTTCACATAACTCAAATGTCTACGAGAACAACAAGAAATATGTTTTAGGAAACAGACTACATGCTGAAAAAGTTAGATTGGGTACATAATTTTCCCCCATCTGATCATTTTTTACTAATGAGACAAGGGAATGGACCCATCTTCACCTCAGCACTACCTTGATTCAGATGGCATGGTTGCCAACTGCCCTCCTCCAGTAACTAGGTGGGTCTCCATGACAATAATTGTGTTGTACACAATTTTGTTGATCACCTGACAACAGAGCCTCTCTCTGGGGCCCATCACCTCCTGGAGATTGACAATATCCAGGTGTGATGCAGTATTTTGTTCCAAGCAGATATTTGGTACCTATCACTGATTTGGATGATAGAGGGGTGACTGAATAAAGGTTTCGATCCTAATAGATCTCATCAGGTGCATAATTGAGGTACACAAGGTGTAAGACATTGCCTCATTTTTTATCTAAAGTTTCATTAGAAAAGTTAGGAAAACACTTTAGGTGTTTTCTGGGGGTTTGGAGACATAGCAAGAGAGTTTAACTTTTAGTCATTAATCTCCATGTTTTGCTAATTGTATGGATCAAGCAAGTCAGCTGTCTAGAGAGATTTAAAATAATTCAAAAGTCTAAAGACAAAATGGTTCCAGCTCATGTAAAAATAATTTATTTGTTACATAGTTAGAGCTGTACTTCATTTGCTCCTAAGAATTTCTTGTCTGGAGAGTATATACCGGGTATATGTCATATTGACGTGGGATTCTCGTCGGCAACTCCTGGATAATCAATCAGCTCAATTTAAGGCTTTTGAACACTCCAAAACATAAATTATTTTGGAGTGAGTGAGTGAGTGAGTAATAGGTGTTTAATGCCATTTCGACAGCTAAGGTCATATTCATGGTGAGAACATTACACAATTTCACAGAGGAATGTGTCAGTGCCCAAGCATATGTGCACCACACACATCCGAGGGAATAGAAAAGAGGAGAAATAGACCCTTTTAAGTGGGCTAGGAAAGCCCGATATATTTTTTTTCTTTAAAACTGATAAAGGTTATCTAGGTAGGGTCGGGTTACCTGAAACACATCTTATGTTTGACCAAATCACTGTTTGATAAATACTACGTGCGTAGCATCCAAGAAGTATACCGAACCTTTCATATTTGCAATATAGGATTGTAATTGTTCCCCTGCGTGCAGCAATCAAGAAAGCCCCATACACAAGTATTACAAGCAGTGTAGTGCGGAACTCTGGTGATAAAAAAGCCTAGCTAAATCCTATTAGAAATCGCTGATGAGCTTGGCTTCAGTAAGGTACCAGAAATCCCCTACGTGCCCCTCCAAGTCCCCACATAATAACTCTGGCACAAGCAGTCATCCTACGTCGCTCTCTGCCTCCTGCAAGTTTGCACTGAGCATGTGAAGCTACCAACCTAAGGTAATTTGGACTCTTCCCGCCTGTGGAGCAACAGCGTCAGGTCTATTGGATGTTCTGGGGGCTGATCTAGGTCTGAGGCATGCATGCCTCCATGGGACCTAAAACTCCCATCAGGGGTCTTGTCTTAATGTATCTGTAGTTGTAAATGTTGGGGGAAAGCCCACTTGGCATCCTATCAAATCAAGCCAGGCGTCCTGTGTATAATCTATGGTGGTCCGTAGACGCAGAAGATGGACATCGGATGTATAGGTTATGACATTTCATCTAGGAGAAACAGGTTTATTATTACCTGAAAGTATTTGATTATTCATGTCTATATAAAACTACATAAAATTGGTCAAAGAGGATGATCCATATTCTCCCATCGAAAATGACCATGTTTTGGCTTGTGTCGAGGGCCGTTTATAAGCCTAATGTAAGTGAAAAGGGTAGGTGCAAGACGTTGGGATATATGCTTATCCAAAAAAAAACCCGTTCTATCTATAATTACTTGTTTTTTAAAAGTGTTTCCCTCTTTGAGATACAACACACTAGATATAGTGTATCAGAAGGTTGGTGAATATACTTATGTCAATAAGTGGAGTTCTCCAGTTCATTAAATAAACAAAAGGTGTAGACACCAAAGCCTACTTTTTGTCTGTGGAGTAAAAAGTAAATTCACGAGCTATTAAAGCAATGCCAACAGCGACTGTTTGAAAAAAAATGACAAACCGAATGCAACTACCATGGCACACTAAGGCTATACAAAAGAACGCAATAAATAACTGTATGCATGTGACTAGTCTACCGAAAGACAGATTAAAGCTATTTATTCTACTAAATGTCTTTTCCCGTACATCTGTCGGCAATAATAAATATCCTTGATTTCCGAAGTGAGAGATAACACATGACATTTGCTGGGAACAACTAAATATGAGGATTGGGGAATTTATACACCTTAATTAAGCCTCTTTTAGATCATACGCCCCCAATATATTATCTACTATTGAAAGGTGCTTCCAAGTCTCGAAACACAAAACTATCAATACTGTATTAGAATAGCAAACATAATTTAAGTAACCTAATTTAACAAGTGAGTGACAATCTCATCTCTCATTCCCAGAGGTATCTATTGCGTTATTTGTAGGAGGTCATACTAATAACTGAATATCTGCGTGTTGATAACTTTAAACCTGCTAGGTCAATAGAAACGCTGGAATCCGTGCTCCCACAAGGAAACAACTACAATTTATTTAAAATGCTATTGTGAAAGGTTATTATTGAGCATATAGGAGGCCTGATATCGTGAGGCAGAACAAGGTAACTTCTGAAATAACAATAATTCCCGAGGAACATAGATATACTACCGTAATCTCCCGCGCAGCTTGCGAAGAAGGCGCCCCCCCCCCCAACTCACGGGGGTGGGTGGGTGTTTCACGTAGAAGGCGCCCCCCCTGAGGGCAGATTTTTTCAGTTTAGTACTGTTCTATAGTAAAAATACCCCCCCCCCTATAAGGCGCACCCCAAACTCAAGGCAATGCCCCTCCCGCGTATAAGACCCAGCAGCATTTTGTTTGGCGTAGAAGGCGCGCCTTATACGCGGGAGATTACGGTACTGCAATATATTCTAAATAGACGGAGCTATTTCCCTATCATATGCATGTAACGTAAGACATCCACTTTTTAGTGGGTGTGTTCTTTATATGTAGGGGTAGCATACCCCGGGTCAGTTTTTATTAGGTACAATGGATTCATTCTATCTAAGGAACACACGTCACTTCGGAGCACCTGCATATAAGGCCGCACACACAAACCTGTTTCCGTTGTTTCAACTCAGGATATATGTCTTTACATTATGCCATGCAATACAATTTTCTGAAATAGATCACCCTGTAATTACACCCACCCGGGGTTATTGATTCAAATAGAGATGATTGACCAGTAGGATAATGAATACTTCACCGATAAGGCTAGACGACAAGTTTGGTGTATCATACATCTAAAAGTTTCTGAATAGGCCTAGGTCTGAGTAGTACATGAATCATGGCCACGTTGGTGGGCAAAGGAGAGACTGTCGATTGTGTGAAAGTGGGGGCATCGTGAATAAAGTGGTTTCTGTCGCTGTCATCTCTCATTCATTAGTCTTGTTCTTCTTTTATTTCTCTTGCATAGAATATCCATTGTTCAAGCTTTCTAACTTGAACCGATGACTCCTCCAATACATTTATTTCAGCCAATCATACTATGATAAGGCATTCCTCCTTGACCTTAAGCCAATCTGATTATAGTGTTACTTTAGCTGTGGGTTATAGACGAAGTGATCTACTTATCTATTGTGTTTTACCATCATACACCCGGTGCGAAAATAATCTTGCTACACTGATACAAATCCAGAAGCCCCAGTCTGATTTCCGATGTCACAAAAAAAATATAAACCCCTTCTCTGTGGAAATTAGGAGTCGATTTATGCATACATGTGGCTTCCATGGTGGCTTCCACCTCGAGGCCACTTCTCATGGTGTATTAGTGTCGGTCCGGTGCCTGCTGAGTAGCAGGGACCATCTAACTAACACACACGTAATATTCAGCAACACAGACAATGCAAACTAAAGCTATGCATTTATCATCACTTATTCCGTGTAGACAAGGGAGCGGGGATGTAACCATTGTCAGGGAGAGGGAGGGGGGGGGCTCTATTTAATGTGAAGCTCAGGCTGGTGGGTCGGGGGCATTTTTCAAGGAAATTTCTTCCATCATTTTTACAGTGGTTATCATACTGCCTTTGTATGGCCACTGTGGTAAGTGATTTAACTTAACTTATTCATGCACTGTAAAAAAAAAACTTGTCCCAAAGTTGGCAGAGATCCGTCGTTATTTTTACAGAGATTCCTTGTAGCACCGTACTGCCATCTCGGGTTTCTCGTAAAAACTACACTGTTCACTGCAATTATAGTGGTTCACTGTTCAGTTTTACAAGGATCCCTGGTAGATTCAACAGTTATTTTTTTACAGGGTACCTTTTGGTGAACGGCGATGATGTTGTGAAACTCAATTGCTCAATACTCTACAAATTTACATAGAGAGAACAGAGAGTGGGGAAACCTTTTTTTGATCCCTCACCATTACGAGAGCATGGACTTGGTGGCTTTCCATATCTGATTTAATGAATCAGTTTTAAGTCGGCCAGTCCCCTTAAATTACCGAGAAAAAGCAATCCAGAAAGCCATCCTTAATATTGGTCCAGTAATTTGAATTGTTGATGTAGGGAGGATTTGAACAAATGTGACGATTTCATTAATGATTTCTTTTCTTGTAGGAACTTCAGCAGGGGGTCGTGGGGTGTGACTCTTTTTCACTGTCACACACCACCAGAACGATTTATTTCTCTGACCCTTCCCGACTTCCCATTAGCCTATCACTTGATTATCATTCACAGCACGCACTTCCGGTCACATGACCTGGGGAGGGGTCACTTCCGGCTAGTGCAGAGGGGCATCCCAAGTCTATATTTGGAGCATCTACTGTTACTTGTTCCTTGACCACCTGATGCGAGGGGCTGGGGGACAAGAACAATACAATTAGCACAGTCTCATTCTACAGGACTCTAGGCTGAAAGGCCGTGGGCGGAGAGGCAGCAGTGGGGTAAACATGAAGAAAAACCAACATTAATGTGAGATTTGAAAATGGCGAACATTCTGATCATCCAACATTCCCATTCCCACGGCATCCGTTTTTCTTTCGATTTCAAGGTGGGAAAAATCAATTTGTCTTGATTGCAGACTTGAAAAGAACGAATCATACAACAAAAAGTAATCCCATCATCTTTTCCGGTCCTGATGCAAATAAATCTCCCCAGAATCACACCAGGAACATAAAATCCATACTCACACGTAAAAAAGAAACAATACATGTATGGCATATCAGATATTACGCATACTAGATGATGCTGATGTTATATGCAATTTTCTCAGCTAGCTTGTGAATTTAACATCAGAATTTTTCGGAACCAAATAGCTAAGCTGAAATGCCATATTAGTTCTCATCATGGCTCCACCTTCTTATATTGACAAATACAGAACCA
Source organism: Acholoe squamosa (assembly GCA_949317995.1). Taxonomy (NCBI): domain Eukaryota; kingdom Metazoa; phylum Annelida; class Polychaeta; order Phyllodocida; family Polynoidae; genus Acholoe; species Acholoe squamosa. Next base: position 26,863,328 of record OX439035.1, on the reverse strand, counting down.
ACTAAACATTTAACAAGATAAAGTTTCTTACTCGCTGACGTTTCTTACTTGGATCTGACGTGGTATGGCAATGAAGTAAAACTTTCAGGTTCTCGTGAAGAAATATGAAATGTCAGCATTTCAATAAGCGCCTATGCATATCTGAATTAACTCAGTTCAGAATTATCGTTCCTGATTGAAATCAGGAGTTATACAAAGCCTTTATTTAATTGCCATTTCCTTCTCTCAACAATCAGAGTTGACTGCCTCCCACTCCAAGTTATGTTTAAGATGAGAAATCCTTCTGGAGAGGTACAAAGCTAAGTAAGTATCCACAACAATATCACGCATTGCTGAAGTCACACTCCAGACAACGGAATACAGAACTTGTTTTTGGTTCTTCACACATCTTCATGGTCCTCACAAGAATCTCGGATCAAAATTCCCTGACTATCCCAGACCATAAAATGTTCAAATTCACTGACCAGTGTTTGAACTTAAATCTACAACAAAGGTAGAACAGAAACTGCAAAAACTATTATAAATTATTGATTATAAATCAAAACCTAACTTTCAGAAAAGAATTGCCTTTATTAGAACTAATCTTTGAGTGACCCTTGGGAGATTTTTCTGAAAATACAAACACAAGTCATTCACTCTGACAGATTTTCCCTAACTTTCCCGGACTCAATACAAAGGTTCATAAGATTCACTGACCACTTTATTTTCCATGACTATCCCTGACTCTTGGGGAAACCATGTTCAGCCTCCTAGTACTCCCTTTGGCGCTTTAATCGTGTCTTAGGTTACCAGGGGATGTTTCCTCAGTCCAGTCTAGGCAGGACACATTTAGCTTTAAAGGTAGTCTTGAAGAGGTCTATCTACTGTCCCCTCATCCTCGGGTTTCTATATTTCCACATGTACCAATTACATGTTCTGGCCAATGCTCTCTAGCCATTTAATGACTTTGGCCGTGCCATATTAACTAGCTTGATGTCCTCGTCACTGTCTATCGACATTGAGTGCTGTATTTGACAGAATTTACCCTGTTGGCAGGTAGGAAAGGAATAAACTATCATGACATGCAGCTTTTGCTCAGGTATTCTGATTTAGACCATTAGTACAGGGATAGAAATAGCATCCACAAATTGGATTAAAGCTTCCCTGTACACACTGAGGGGAGAGGGATATCTCTAACTCGAGTTACAGCAATCGTCATACAGTCGGCTAACCTTTGGGGCTCTCATATGCTCTAGAACTGATGGACAGGAAAGCTTACATGGTTTACTGCGACGCGAACAGTTTAATTTTGCTATTGGTCTCAAAATTGTAGTCTTTGATCCCAAGGTTTCTACCTGAGTGATCGACATTTACAACCCTTTGATGTAGTGGGATAAGTGCATGTGATACATTTAGGTCAGTTTGCATGATTTCCTGCAATTCCAACTCATCTGTCAACCAGTATTACTGCATGTCATATAGCAACACACACCTTAAGTGTTAATTTAAACTCGTTCTCTAAATATTAAAGAAATGCAATGTATAATGCCATAGTACCTGGCATAAAAGGTGAACCTACATATAAGGCCGACCCAGGAGGATCCTATAAGGTGCACCAGGGGACAAACTTTATGAAGAACACTATCCCCATAGTGCAACATATATCGGCAAGAAATCGATGTGCACTGAAGGCAACGGCCAATTACCCCAGGTAGACGACCTGGACTCTTTAAAGTCGTGCCACTGTAAGGACATGGCTCTAATGTCATTGTACTAGCGGCTAAACAATACATGTCCGCCATTCTGCCTCAGGCGAAAATGGAGAACATGTATAATGACAGAAATAGCCCAAGCGTTCATTTTAAATGAACAAAAAATAAATGGAAAAAAAATCGTTATATAGCTGTGGCATGTATATTTCAGATCTATCGAGTAACCCGTATCTGTAATTGTAGATATTTTCTTCCAACTGGTTGGGAATAGAGACCTTCGGGAATTTTGTGACTTTTACTTCACTATCTGTCTATGCAAAACATACTTCAGATGTTTTATTCTCCATGGGGCTCCAGTCTATGTCTTCTTTTTCTGATAGGTAGATCTCATCTATACCTCCTTCTCTTCATTCTTTTTCTTGAATTGAGATCTATAATATTCTGCTAGGTTAAACTATACATAGGATTTCACCAGAACTCCTGGATTGACTATGCAGTGACATGTTGACAGCAAATCAACTTTACATTAGCGATCCAAACCCCATGTCATCTTTCTGAATGACGTGTACGTTATTATGCATGCCGTGACATCTTACACAAAATAACCTTTTGAGGACAGATCACCCCCACAGAATGTGGATGAAAAGGTTGCTATGGTAATCTGATGCTCACTGGTTAACGGCCATCCTAGGACAGCACTGGTCTCCTCAATGGCTCTGTGCGGCCTTAATCAAGATATACTGACCTCTAACTAAGCTCTCTCTCAGCCTTAGGTGACCTTAGTGTTAGCATCAACACCGGCTTCATCCCTACTCATCTAAGCTAACACATAACGTTATGACACTGTAGTTTTAGGTACGCATATAATCAGCGTTTTGCTTTCTTTGCATATTTTGTGCCAAAAATCCATATGAGGTGTAGAAAATATACTGAATCTGACTCTTATACTGCCTCATTTAATAGGACACTGCACTTTTAGCTACAAAGACAATCAGTGTTTGCATTTTCTTTGCATGTTTTGTGTCCAGAATTCTAAAGCATCCATATGGGCTGTCAAAATTCAAGATAGATCACGGAATAGAATGGTGAATGTGCTATCATCGAGGGGTATAGTTAACACAGGTGGCCCATCCAATCGGAATTTCAGCAGAAATCAGAGAATCAACAGAAACACGGCAGGTATTAATACTTGGGTTGGACTGCTCACTCCATCCACATAACAGGGGCGTAGGAAAGGGGGGGGCAGGGGGGGTTATTAAATTTAACAAGCTAAAACTTTGCACATCATATTAAATTGATATAGTAATTTGATAGGGTAAATGAGGCCTGGGCCTCAAATCAGATATAAATTCATCAAAAATTACTTTTCTATACAAATTTTAAATATGTATGTATAGGCGCTATTGTGTTTGAGCAAACAATTAAAGGTGGTCAGGGTTGAGCCCCCGCTGCCCCCCCCCCCCAATGAAGATTTGCTTCCTACGTCTCTGCATAAGAGCTGCTCAGGACACTTGACCGTCCTCCTAGATGCAGTGTCTTCTTTAGTCACCAGGGCCATCCGTTATCCTAAACCCCTCCACCATAATTGCTGATCTATTCAGGCCAAATAGAGGGAGCGAATTTCCCCAGTGGCCCCCTACTGACCCTGGGTAAGGTGTGGGAAGGTGAGAGGTAATTTGCATCCTGAGCACAGGTATGATGGTGAGAAGGTCCTTGTATGACCGTCCTGTGTAGTACACTGCTGGGGCTGAGGCTATGGGTATATAGTATGGTATTCCTGTTCTCCTGATACAACCAACGGTTATTTGACACCAAAAACAAGGTGAATTTGGGCATTTAAGTGGCCAGTATCAATATCAAATATCCGCTTCTATTGCATGTCATTATTCAAGTTATTTTCCTCAACGATCCCTCAAATATTCTATTCTACACCCAGACAGGTATATACAGGATATCTGTTTGTACCAAAGCCGGCAACAACTCCACATTGATTCATATGTTCAGGGACCATCTTTGTCCACGCATGTGTTACTATATGAGGCGGCATTTATACTGGAAATACATGTATTTATGTGTAGGTATTGATCGGCACTAAACAGCTTAGTTTAAAGAGTAAAACATTAGCCTGGGTGGAGAATGTGAGGCCTTCTTCACTTTTGTGGAAGGTCATAGTTGAGTGATACATGTCTATCCCTAGCCAGGTGTTAAGACTATAAAGGGTTGTTTACCTGTATGAAAACATTCCATTAATCTTCCACTTTGTCTTCTACAACCTGTTCTTTATTCTGTTTGACAATATATTATTTCACATGTATGCAAATTCTGCCTGATGGATCCCTCATACTGAAATTGATCTGTTTTTTTTTGTTTTTTTTATTATTTTACTTTTGATTTGATTTCAGCTGTGAGTGAAATCACCAACATTAATTTTGTTTAACGTCCTATATGATACATATCTACTACTTTTAATGTCAAGTTGCCTAATATGTAAGAGATGGGGAGTCCTTCTGGGTCAAATTGTATGATAACTTCAGCAATTTTCCCTCCGAATCTGGTCCTTACAGGCGTCCATTTTCCAATATCAAGCCATTTACTTATAGCATGGCTGAACCTATGTAGGTGACAAAGACGTCACTTTCATGTAACTGCAGGCCTCGTCTGAGTAACCCTACCGTTCTGATCCACATATGGTAGGTATTTAAAAGCTAGAGAACCAACCAGGAGTGAGCAGCGCTCGAAGTCTAACACTAGCTGAGCTAAATTCATATGGACAAACCGCATTTGACGCGAATTGAGCGAGAACAAAGAGCCTGCCAGGGGGCGCCTACATTGTGGCGGATCATCCCTGGAGGAAGTAGTAGGTCGGACAGCGTAACTAGCAGTGAATGAGGTTGGTTACCACCATTAACCCCTCTGTCCTCCAGGTCCTCCTCCAGGCTGCTGACTGCATCCACCTGTTGCTGTCCCAGCCCGCCCCGATCAACAATAAACATGAGGCCCTGTCTTAGCCCTTCCTCCGGCTCCTCTGTCATCATTTATTCAGTGTCACCAGCACGATGGCCGACAGAAACACGCCCTTTATTCATCACCCACCCCGCCAGCCAATCACAGGCGCCAGCAGGGTCACGTGCGCGCACCGCTAACCAATCAAAACAGCCGGTAAGGGTCACGTGACCTCCGCGGTGCCTCCTGGTGGCTCGATGCGCTGGGAATACACTTCCGGGGGCACTTGGTTGATCGCCTCACACTGGTAGTGCCTATTTACCCGTTCTATACACCATACCTCAAATGTTTTGGACGTTAGAGAATCAGAGGCGTAGGAAAAGGGGGGGGGGACCTGCCCCCCCCCCAACCAGAAAGGAGGTGGGGCCTGAGTATGTCTGGGCCCCCCCCCCAAATTTGCCAAGAGTTCATAATAAATTGAGCAAGAAGCTAAAACTTTGCATCTCAAATTAGATTGGTATAGTAATGAGATAAAGAAAATGGGGGCCTGGGCATCAAATCAGATCTAAAATTCATCAACAATTACTTTTCTACACAAATTTTGTTTAGGTATGTATAGGGAACAGAGCCATTCCTGTATGGAGGTGGCCATCTTGAAATCAGTTATGTAACTGGCCCCTGACGGCCATCTTGGATCTGGCAGAGGGTTGTGGGTAATCTCTTATCTTCCCCTCCACCCACAGAAAACAATGGGAACTGATAAGACTGATAAGCTGCCCCTGCCTCTATCTTAATCACTTTAAGTACCTGTCCATTGTTTTAGGTGCGAATGGAGGGGATTAGCCTGATAGGGAGACAATGGCTTGGTTTTACTCAGCCTGGATTATATGTGCCCTCTTTTAAAGTTTAATTTCTCTTGTATTTAAAGTACTAAGTCATTTAATATCCAAAGGTATAGATTTTTAGAATATAGCTTCATATAGACCATTAGCAAGAGCCAACCAAAGTAAACTGTACAAAGAGGCCAACTGCTGATCTAGCCCCCGACTACATGAGCCACCTAGCTAATTTTTTTGGTACTAGCAATGGCTCTGTTCCCTATAGGCGCTATTGTGCTCGAGCCGATGTTTTAATATGGTTGAGGTCGGGCTCCCCCAATGAAGATTTGCTTCCTACGCCTCTGAGAATGTACCTCTGGCTGCAATTTCCGAGATAACGGAAATTTCTATGAGAGTCCCACGATTCCTCAGACTAAATACTTTCATTTTGGGCAACCAAATTTAAGCACGCTCAATCGATTCCAATGACCGTACCTTACTAGAGAGTAGACCTGTACGTATTTGCTGATTTAGATAGGCATGTTCATTTAATCTTTACCATTTCCCCTGACTCTTCACTGACCCAACATCGAATTCCCAGAGCTTTCCTAACAACTGCATACCATTAGTTTTCACTGACTTTATGACATCAGAAGAAAACTTATAAATCAGCACCAAATGAGTGTGAAATAACTCTGTGTGAATGGTGCGTGTGAAGAAGCAAAGAACGGCTCTTTTAGGGTAACTTGTTTCCGCCTACACTGTGTATTGCACTAGGTACTTTGACCTAACTTTTCAAAGGCATGTATCAAATGGATTCGCCCTTTGCATCCCTTCTCCAAACAACTTCAGCTTTCAACAAAACGTACATAACCTTTCATCAACAGCTTAGCGATAAATGCCATTAGCAGAGAAGTGAAGAGAAAGACAACCAGACTTTCCCACTGAGAAATGGCTGCTGAGAATACTAAAGCCTCTGTATGAGTGATGACATCATATTAATGTTCATTGGAAATTAAGTTTTAACCCTTGTGTAACGTATGGAGATTCAGTGTGCATGGTCATGGACTCATGGCAAAATCTGAGCTGAATCCTTCATCAACTGTCCAATACCCCACTACGACTGATCTAATGATACACTATGTTGTTCTTAAGGTGGCTGGCGGGGATAGACTACAAGTAATTAGCTTTTCGCCATATTCTGACCATAGTCCCAAAATGATATGTACTTTTCATATGTGCAAAAATAATATGGGGGTCCCATGCATATTTCTGAGATACAGAATATTCAACCCTATATAGGAATATATAGTGATTTGTCACATAAATCCCTAGATTCATATCCAAAAGTAATTAAATCTTTTCATAACTTCTTTAGCACTTAGATGTTATGCATATCTTTGCAGTAAATACAATATTGACATATGGTCCCAGGCATATTTCTTATGTTTTGGATAATTGAAATAACAAATATAAGGAAATGGCTAGATTGGTGACATGTAGATTATGTAGCCTCTTCTAGGTGGTCACATACAGCAGTCCCCATGGCTCATGTGTAGGCCTTCTGCCTTACTCTCAGGAGATCCAGGGTTCAAATCCAAGCCAAACCTTCCTGAATTTTTCACATTTCGTTTATCCATAGTGCCAATGGAAAAAAGACCCCTGGTGTCCAAATGCTGAACTACCAATCCCCGCCAGCCACCTTAAGTTATAACAACTCATTCTACGAATAATTTCCCGAAGCACCAAGTGATTAGCAATATAACTGTAATTAAAGAAAAGGGATTACTAAGGATTCCTCCTCTGTGTAATTCCAGTAGAACACCTGCAACCACTAGTACTTCATATGTGCAGGACTATAACACTAATAGGAACCTTCTAGACATCCTTCCCCTCTATCACAAAAAGGGAAATTCCCTTCTTCATCAAAACACAACTAGCTTCTCCTTTTTTGCCTAATCTCTGCCTTCCTCTTTTCTACAGAGCGGCTCCGGGCCTGGGGCTCCTCCAGGTCTGACGCATCCTGCCGACCTTATGCCATTTGCCAGTCTTGTGCCAGGCAAGGAGGGAGCATGAAAGGGGGCGGCATGGGATCAAAGGTACATAGGGAAATATCAAAGATACAGGTCGCCCTGCCTATGGTGAGGGGCAGGTGTGTGGCTGAATCGTCGTACATAGGCCAAGCACAGCCACCCCCTGTTATCTTTATTAATATTATTATTACAAATAGCATTGCACTGCCTTGGCACGCAAGAACTATGCTTGAAGAAAATATCAATAGAACTTTATTATAGGGCTGGCACTGCATGTATAAGTGATCGAATTCAATGACTTGTCATCTTTGAGAATAACATTGGTTGATGGGAGTTATGCACTGCCCGATATGTGATCTGACATTAGACTAAGCTAACAATACACAGCTCTGTTGGGGCCAAACCTTTTAATCTATCATAGATTTGCATTTTATGGGTTTTATCAACCCCTTTTTGTACGTGGCATAATAAAAAGAAAAAATGTAATAAAATCCAAGAGAGCGATAGATTGATTCTATTAACATATATCTGTCTAACCTTCCGATTAATTCATGCAGTTCTACATGAAAGTGCAACATTGGGATTTCATCAATACAATTCACATGACATGTCGATGACAGGTATATTATCAAAATGTATCACTCTACTATAGCACATAGTACTCCAGGCCTAAATGTAACCCGATATAATGAAGTCTATTTATATCAATAGATCAGAATAATGAACTACTACATGATAGCAAGATGATAGCCAGCGGCCATGCAACTTGACATTGTATGTATTCTGAATTCCACCATGCCACAAAGCTTTCCCCTGATAATCTACAGCTACCCATATCAAATAGTTAAAGTATATGGTTGTCAAGACCGTGTAAATGTCGAACAATACATCTATTTCCATAGGACACCTTTGGTACGACTAGGGTGTCCCATTATCAGGCGTGTACCATTTTAACATAATGAAGGTGGCTATTGACATGTCCCATGTACTATTTATCTAATCATACACATGTAATTTATGGGGAAGCCTTGGGGACTGTATTGATGACAAGGTGTCTCCTTCATCATGGGATGAGCTACTCAAACCGAATCACAGGGAAAGCTGAGTGGCTCATATTAACTATTAACAAACTTTCCCATAGTTCAAATTGGTGGGGGGGAGGCAACATATCAAGTTCTGCTTGATAGGCCCCATATGTGAGATGGCATCATTTGAATGATTATTTGTGAACACATAGGGACTTACCAACTAATATAAATGATAATGGCATCTATGAGAGAAGAACCTCAGTACTCACCTAAAAAGGAAAGGAAAGCACATAAATACAAGAGATCAATACAGGATTAAAGGGGCATACAGTGTACATACTACTCACATCCTGCGCTTTTGTCAATTACATAAATCAAGGTCATAGACTGCACAGCACATCTTTACTCAGAAGCTCTAGATAGATAAAGAATGATATTCTAATATATAGAACCAAATAGCATTCATTAAAGCAATAGTAATTATGGAAAACAATCGTCTTTTTTTTTAATTAAGAAATTCACAAAGATTTAAAAGATTAGCATCATGTGCATCAATTCAATGGGTGTATCAATCAGCTCAGCTTTGAATTCTGTCTCAAAGATGCAAGACTAGAAAAAAATTATATGTGCCTACTGAGTCTGACTATAAACAGTAGGCACAGATGGTCTATTTGGCATGTACACCTGATGCAGCAACTTCACTGCTATATCCAGAAGGACAAATCCTTCTTTCAAATCATAAGCACAAAGACGCTAAAACACTGTGATTAATACTTGTCGGACTTTGAAGTTAAGGTGCAGTGAGATCCGCGCTCCACTAAAACCAATTTCTATTACTCCAGGTGTTTCTAAAATGGACTTTTTATGTAGAATTGGTTGGAGAATGGCATGTTGGCTACACATCAGGATGGAATACCAATTCCCTCTGTTCAGATTTTAGTCCCTTGTCAACGAAAGCACAGAAACCAGTCAATATTGTGCTATTAAGCACAAATGGCTCAGGGGTCCCGTGTCCGATGTCTAAGGTCCAATGTCCCATGTCTCATATATCATGTCCACTCATCCATATATCGTCAACTGCCCCAGAGCCAACTGCCTTGCCCTTCATGTAGGAATCAAACGGAAATTGAGTTCCAAAACACAGCTTCAGTGGTGGAAAACAGTTATATATAGGTTCAAGCAAGGTCGGTAATTTTTGCAATATGAGAGCCTCAGTGTCATGACAATGAGTCAAAAGGAATACCTTTTTTTTTTTTAAAATCACCTTTTAATCTCACAAATTGCTGATTTTGATATGTCAACAATCATTGAAGGAGAGGATGTCAACTATCAAATAGGCTTGTTGAAATCATTCATTTTAATCTTAGAATATAGTTTATGATGCGTAAGTTGGCTGTCTATGATCAACAAGAAGGTACTCCAAACCGATGCCTATACCTCAGTATACTCTGAGCCAATTAGAATTCATCTAGATGCTGGAAAGTGGCATCTCTGCCAATAATGGGAACGGCATACATTGTATCTGGATTATGAATTACTAATCCAGGTAAGAAAAATCATCACATTGATTCTAGATCTTCTATCGGTATATATACGTTATATTAAGAATTGCCTCAAATGAACAGGGCAAGCACCCATAGTCTTCTTGAGAGCTAAAGGTTGAATACTAAGTTTGAATACAAATGACGTGGTCGACCGTTATCTCTACTGTCTAAGGTGTCTTATGCAACAATCCATTCAATTATATATTAGACAAGGAACGGCTAGCAGTAGCCTATTGCACAAGTTACCGATGCAAATCGATGGATGGTGAAGTGGCCTTCATGCGTAGTAGCTCAAACCTAAAGTTGACAGGCCAGTCTATTGTGACAGCGGGAATAGCCTGAGGGATATGTGGGTGGCGACCTCTGAAGTACTAAGTAGGGGTAATTGTTGACCCTATGTATGAGTCACAGCATGAGCTGCTCAGACAGGCCTGGAGCATAGAGAGAATCATGGACCCTAACCAATGCAATAAGTGATGTCTGCAGTTCACTCACTGTCTTGGGTAACTCATGCATTCGTGGAGTGACCTATTAGATGGGAAAACCAAAGAACTCAAGCAAAGTTGAATTCACTCTCACAAAAATATATATAACGTAGACAGGACTCCCCAACATACAGCAATGGAGAATCATTATTTGAAAAGAAAGGTAAAACGGTCATCCTGAGGCCCATCCTGAGATGTAGCTCTCCCAGTAGCTTAAATTGTGATGACCGTGCGTGAATTCACAAGACGTTATTCAAGATATATCTAGTGAACAGAGGCTGGGGCTCCAATAGCAAGTTTTCCATTCTGGGATTGTGTACATATATACAGAGCTGCTCGCCACCTTGACAGGAGCTACTCAGGCTTCCCCCATGCAGCCGGCCTCAGTCCCGGCAACCTGTATTCGCTGCTCCATGGCACGTTGGACACTGGCCAAGACAACAAATGGCTTCCTTGTGGTTGGAGCTGTGGCTTCAAACATGGCTTCCAACGAGCACATATGGATCACACGTGGCAATTACCAGTGTGTTTACCTCAGCCAGGGGAGGCTCGGGGAAGGGTATAGCCATTTGAAACACAGCAACCTACTGTGTCCACAGACATTCATGAAACCCACCGGAGGCAATATATAGGCCTAGTCTATATATGGCAACATGCTCCCCAGCTACATCCAACAGGGGAGTCATGACCTTTTTTCCAATTTGAGCAAGTTTCTAAGGGTCAATATGCGATACTTGGCGTTGATGGCCCTTACTGTAGTTAGGTGATTAAAGCGGGCATGTCAATGGAGATGATTTGATTTTCACATTTCTTCTTTGAATACAACATGTAAATATAGCCCATATGTTACTCATATATACAAGTGGCCAGAGAGCCCAGACCCTGATGAGCATAACTATATTTATACACGTGACTCTTTCACTCTTTTTCTTTCAAAAAGTAATCTAAAGGGGCAATAACATTAGTAGGCCACAGGGTGAGCCACCAAATTATGAAGTTTCGTTCCAACAAGAGGGGGAGTACAAAATTTTTGTGATTTTGTATAGCTAATGACCCTAGGAATCATATATCAAAGGTTCTCCGCTCACCTCCCTGAATTTTTTCCGTAGGTCAAGGTCAAAGGTCGAGAATTTCCCTCTTTATTCCTATATAAATCTGTAAAACCCAGTAATTAATTGTATGTTGTCTATGGACTAGGCTAAAAGGCTAGAGGAGGATATCATGGTTTAGTCTAAACCAGAAAATCATGCTGATTTCAAATATAAATGATATATTGGTGTGAGTATAATGGAAGTACCCGAAAAATGGGGTTTAAAAATAAAAATATTATTAAAAAATATGTTAAAATATCAAAAATCAGTAAAACATGAAGTAAACCCTCAATAATCCACCTAACACTTAAATGAGTTAAATGATGGGTGAGGAGCATAGTAAGCATGACCTAATTAGGTTATTAAGCCTTGACCTACTTAATTAGGTCAAAGGTCACAGACACAATATCTGCCATATCTCTGGTTCTAGGAGGACTTTCCGCACAATTTTAAGTTCTAAATAGGGATTTCTGACATAGAGGAATAGATTGGACTAGGTTTAAACCTACTAGGATGCATTTTCAAGTCTCAAAATCTGAAATCAATATTGAATGTCTGTGAATACAGATGTGTGGTCAGAATGATTTAAACAGATAACATCACAGGTAATATTGTAATATCCCATTTGTGATGGGTAGAGGGACTTAAAATAATCATATGTAGGTTGGTAAGTGTTTAATCAACTTGCAATAATTAGATTGTTAGGCCTTGACCTATATTTAATTAGGTCAAAGGGCACAAGAAACATGTTTGCCAATATCACACAATTTTAAGCTCTAAATAGGGGTTTCTAATATAGAGGAATCCATTGGAACTTGTTTGAACCTCCTAGGATGTGCTGTCATGTGCATAAATCAGAAATCAACAATTTTCCAACTTTTAAAGAAGCTAAAAGCTAGTACATGAAACCTGGAGGGTAAGTACTAGGGAGGGGCACTCGATTCACCTTTGATGGGGTTGTACAGCCTGGCCTGTGACAAACAAATCCATGGTGATAGTGATTTTGGGATACAGGTGACCCTTAATCCTGAGGTACACCTATGATCAGAAGGGTTTACTTCAAAAGGGATAGATTTTCATGAAAACTAGAACCTAGATGAGATGGATTGTCATCAAAAAGTGGCCTTGTCAGCTGCACACACCTGTCTCTGACATATAGTGAGTGCCTGTTTTTTTTTGTGCTGTTCTACAAGTTTTTTTTCAGTACTAAGCATGACATTTGCACCTGGGGATCTTGGAATCCCTTCCCCTCCCCTTATACCAGTATGCTGGTAAAGAAGTCTTGGAAAGGTTTGAGAGAAATCCCTCCCTGCACCTAAAAGGTGCACCAGGGGTCCATTTTTTTAGTTCAAACAGAGCTGTATACACAATGTATAACAACAGGATAACTCCTTAAGAGGGGGTGCCTTAACAATTTACCCCTTATGCTCCCGCACAAGTGGCCATTCCACTCCTTATAATAGGTCAGCCCACCCCAGCCCCTATCCTTGCATTGTTTTGGACAAGACCAAGCCTATACAAGTGATTCAACAGAGTTACATGATCAATACAACAGGGGGCACTACCAATGAAAATTGTGCACTTTGGCTGCTTCCAGCGGGCATTACATAAAGGATTTCTATGGGAATGTTCACTAATATGACCATAAATATCTCAATATTGGTTGTATTGACCAATCAAGCACATCAAAAGTTTTTTTGTTAGTAATCCTCATTGAATGATAATGGTGGAAATATAGTAATAAGTAAATTAAAGTATTTATGGCACTACAGCAATGGTAAAGAATAGGCAAATATTCATTTTCAGCCAATTTTGTGAAAGAAAAATGTACTCTAGCATGAGGCTGAAATTACTTATGTCAATTAAGATCATTGGATACACATGTAACACTACTTGGATGGCACAAGTTGCCTTCTTTCTCATTCATTCGCATGTATATGGTTGGAGACACAGTTGAATATAATTCCATGTTTAGGGCTCACATAGACAACAGTGCATTCTAGGAGGTCAAAACATACACCAATAAATTCCAGATGTCAGAAACCCGTATTTAGAACTTAAAATTGTGTAGAAAGCTCTCCTAGAACCAGAGATATCGGCAAATATGGTTCTTGTGCCCTTTGACCTAATTAGATATAGGTCAAGGCCTAACAATCTAATTATTCCAAGCTGATTAAACACTTACCAGCCTACATATGATTATTTTAAGCCCCTCTACCCATCACAAATGGGGTATTACAATATTACCTGTGATGTTATCTGTTTAAATCATTCTGACCACACATCTGTATTCACACAGACATTCAATATTGATCTCAGATTTCGAGACTTGAAAATGCATCCTAGTAGGTTTAAACCTAGTCCAATCTATTCCTCTATGACAGAAATCCCTATTTAGAACTTAAAATTGTGCGGAAAGTCCTCCTAGAACCAGAGATATGGCAGATATTGTGTCTGTGACCTTTGACCTAATTAAGTAGGTCAAGGCTTAATAACCTAATTAGGTCATGCTTACTATGCTCCTCACCCACCATCTAACTCATTTAAGTGTTAGGTGGATTATTGAGGGTTTACTTCATGTTTTACTGATTTTTGATATTTTAACATATTTTTTAATAACATTTTTATTTTTAAACCCCATTTTTCGGGTACTTCTATTATATTCACACCAATATATCAATTATACTTGAAATCAGCATGATTTTCTGGTTTAGACTAAACCATAATACCCTCCTCTAGCCTTTTAGCCTAGTCCATAGGCAACATACAATTAATTACTGGGTTTTACAGATTTATATAGGAATAAAAAGGGAAATTCTCAACCTTTGACCTTGACCTACGGAAAAACTGCAGGGAGGTGATCGGAGAACTTTTGATATATGATTCCTAGGGTCATTACCTATACAAAACCACAAAAATTTTGTACTCCCCCTCTTGTTGGAACGAAACTTATTTTCTAAGGACATTATTGGGGCTCACCCTGTGGCCTATGGTTCTGACACTAAGCAAAGACGAATACATATAGTGCTCTCACATCCTTGACATATTCCTATTTTTCCTGTTAGCAAGCACAAAGGATTCTACGACCTTATTAGACGTCCGACTTGTGAGAATGATGAAAGCTACACTCCTTACAGAAACTCTCTGACTCTCCTGTGTGAAGGTGTTACCTCAGGATCTTTAGGACATTCAGATAGGATAGGTTGGGGCGGAGGTGGCACAGACTTAGGTGAGACAAAGAGGCCCACACAGCCAATGGAGCTTTAGGCACCTGGGGGAGTAGTCAGATGATGGGACTAGGTGTGTCAGACACAAGCATCTTAAGGCTCACAGTGTTCCTGCTGTTTTCCACCAAAGGCAAACGCTATACTAATTTACACTTACATGGGGATAAGGAATGGCAGCACTCCAGACACATAAGGGCACACTGCCATCCATGGAATATCTGTTTAGTCATCGTAGTAGAGGTCTGGTGCATATAAGACACCTGCTCCCTTCAGATAGTTAAGTAGGCCTACATGGCACACCGCTAGATTTCTATCTTCAACCTTTCAAACATGACCCTCAAGGCTCTGATACACATCTATCTTCAACCTTTCAAACATGACCCTCAAGGCTCGGATACACAAGAGAGAACATACTGCATTGCCTTATCCTTCGGCTTATTCCCATGTATATGATCTCTTCGCCAAAGTAATGTAATGGCCAAGCCTTTGAAGTGATCTCATACAAACATACAGCATTTATATATATATATATATATATATATATATATATATATATATATATATATATATATATATATATATATATATATAGGAGATACAAAGACACCTAATCATAGATACATTGATATCCACAAAGACGCTAACCCTGGAGGAGGTTCAGGATTCTCTCCCTACTATGTAGCAGGTGCACAATGGCTACTCCAGCGTCTTCCGGTTTACCAGAGTACAATGTAGCTTCCCTCTCATTCATCAGCACATTTTACTCCTCTGTCACAAACCACAATAGCCACGTCCTGCTCACAATTGGGCTGGCGTTTAAAAGGGCGATCATTTCTAAGATCCTGATTAATATTTCAAGACGGCCTCTACCATTGTAAGGATTTGACTGTCCCAAAGGTGTCTGGACTGTACCTAAAGGTGAGAAGGGTGCCATAGAGTGTGAGATGTGAGGAGCCATCTGGGTCTCACAGAAGGAATTGGTTCCGCACTATAATTTAATGTAGCGCGAAACGCGATAGCACCCATTGGAACATGTTCATTTTCTAAAAATCACCCCAGAATTAATAGATACATCTTTCCTTCATAATATAGGCTGACTTAAAATATGAATTGACCACGAAAATTTTGAGCACTGGACTATCGCGTAAAAACACCCTGATTCTGCCTAAATCTGCACTGAATAAAATGTAGATTCACTATTTCCAATCTAACCTTTGAAAAAATGGGTAAGCACTTTGAGAAATGCCCTCCTGGTATTTTATCCAAAGCAGCAAATGTTCAACAACATGTGTAGTGGTTTTATATTTATTGGCATTATTTTCAACATGGTTATTGACCATTCAGTGTGCCTGCAGTATTCACTTCTGACCACAATCGTATATGACTTCCGGTTTTCTGCGGGATTTCCTTCACTGAGACCTCTGGTGCCGGTATCATGTTTAAAGACAATGGCAGCCGTTTTCTTAGAACCATAGGAAAATACATTTAATCCCGTAAATTTTCCAACACACTTAAGTAAATACGTCAATTGAATGATCAGCAAATCTACCTGGCGAATACTATAAATCTCACTTCATTTATAAGCAAGATAGGCATGATTTAGTTTTATATTCCCGATATTCCACATAAAAGTATATCTCAAGGACATAGGTATACATATATATCGCCTTTACTGCATTTGAAAACTAATTTCATCCGGCAAGCCATTGTGAGTTGGCGCTCCTCTATGTAAAAAAGGATGAGAAACGTCAATGGTGGTATAGCTAGATTGTATATAGACAGGCAGAAGGCTGTTCAAAGGATGTGACGGGATGCAACTTTGCAATGTGATAAACCGGCATCCTATTACATCACCCTCCCTTCCGCCCAGTTTCACCTCTATATTGCCTATCTGGATTATTGCAGCGCTTATACCTGGTAAACATGGTAAGCACAAAAGACACGGCATAGCTGCTATATTAGAATAAGATGTCACGATTCCTACATACAGGTTTGTCAAAGCAAGATTGATGATGGCAATCTACCATGACATGTGATCATACATGGTAGCTTTATCGTCTTACTAAGAGTGGAATGAACCCATATTTGTAAGGGTGTGAGTGGCATGCTCTCCTAATAAGTGTCTGCACTAAACTGCTGACCAGTGACACACCCAGAGATATGATACAAATATACAGGTATATATGTAATTGAGGATGTGCTGATAAGGCA
This sequence comes from Acholoe squamosa, assembly GCA_949317995.1. Taxonomy (NCBI): domain Eukaryota; kingdom Metazoa; phylum Annelida; class Polychaeta; order Phyllodocida; family Polynoidae; genus Acholoe; species Acholoe squamosa. The sequence continues at coordinate 26,846,257 of OX439035.1, read as the reverse complement.
GGACCACAGAGCCAAAGAGAAGCCTTGGTTGATTTATCATCATGGCCACGATATCATTGATATCATACATACCTGTAGGTAGGCAGTAGATGGCCATGTTATCGCCATTAATGATATAGTGTACTGGCCTCAATGGCTTTGACATCTAAGACATGCCGACTTCTGTTTGTAAGACGGGAACATCAGATCAGTAAGTGTATTATCATGACCCTGACTCCCAACTGTAAATAGGTATCTACCACCATTGATAGTTATGTTGGTATTCACATCAACTACACCCAAGGGATCCTAATGTACACATTTATCAATATTGGCAGTCAGTATCCTTGTAATGTCTCACGGGCCTACTTGCTTCAAAATCATCTAAGTGCATTATATTATTTACATTTGCAGAATAGGAGTAAAACAGGACTGAACTATGACGAAAAAGAAATTATATATCATGATCAATACACTACTCTGTAACCTCTGCAAAATAAACACTCCGACAAACAAAGTCCATTTGTGCATATTTGCAAATTCTAGATGAAGACAGAACTGAGCCCCTCAAATTCTTCTGAGACTCCCATATAAGTGATGAAGGTGAGGGGGTTTCAGGTATACAGATGTGCGACCGTACGGTGACCGTATGTAATGCATCTACAAAAGCGTTTTGGCACATCCCAAATAAAAGGTTCTGATGCTATGTAATTCCTAGAAGTCAATAGTTTTGAGCATTTACTGGACTATGTATTCAATGTTAACAGACTCGGTAGGCAGCCACATTGCATTGCTTTTCACTGGGAATGGCCAATGATCACTGAATCCATCTCCCTTATGCTGCCTTTCTTATGACAGATTAAGACAAAACGTTTTCTTTTCTCACCCAGAATGCCAGCTCATCAGTTGCCAACCAGTGTGTGAAAGGGGAATGGACTCAACAGAATACTGAAACCCCAATCATGCAAAAGTCCACAAATACAAGCAGTTTAATACAACCTTTTTGCTTCATGTTTCTTAATCTTGCGAAAACGGCAAATATCATTCATCACTGGTTTTCTGATCCTACACGATTTTATTTCGAGTGTAATTACAAAAAGACTAACCATGGCAGGTAAATTGTGTATGCTCGGACGCAATCGGTTTGGCCAATAAATCTGGAGATATATTTCAGTGCATGAATCGATGAGACCTACATTTCCGAAGTATTGGTCCCCTGAAACATGTGCTGAAATCCATAGACAGTTTTCTTTTCTTACTTCTTTTTTCCCCACTTTGTTTTGCAATAGTTTAATGGACTGCCAAACAGCCAAGTATCATCGCCGCTCTATTGTACTATAATCTACATTTCTTTTTACTCTATATATATAAAAATGGGTTACTAGATCGCTGGTTACTTTTGCACAATTAATGACTGCTTTACTCATGGGGTACCCGATGAAGTTGGCTGGTCCCGTAGCCCAACCTCTCACGCTCGGTATAGGGCAGGTAGCTAGCAACTCCAAGCATTGGCAGCTACAAAGCCTTGGTATAGGCGAGTGACCCACGCGCATGTGCATGCCCATGGGTCACTCGCCTATACCAAGGCTTTGTAGTTTGCCAATGATTGAAGAGTGATATGCAAATTATAATTTATGATAATGATATTCGGTGACGTCACTAGCTCTACTAGAGCTCGTGACGTCACAAGGTCAGTTGCTAGCTACCTGCGGGCTTATCGCATCGATCCCGCAGCGGGACCAGCGAACCGATGAAGCAAAAATTTTAGGCTGTGAAGCAGTTAGAAAAGTGCCAGCTAACTCGACCTGTTATTTACACAATAAAACAAAATAATTTTCATGACTATGTAAACAATTATCTTTCTCCTAGAGAAACTGTTTTTAAAAATTAACCTGAATATATTATTGTAAATGAAACAAAATACACATACTCTCATAGAGTCCCTGGTTACGGTAACGGGGGACTGAAAACGTTTTTAAAATCCGCCATTATTTTCCTTTTCTGTCAGGCATTGTAAGACCAATCCCTATTAAAAAATCATGATAAAATATGATGGAAATATGAAGTAAACATTCCTTTTAAATCATCCCTTAAGTATGGTATCGTAACTATCTCAAATAAATACAATATTTGAACCCAAACTTTTCAATTGGCGAATCTTGGATGCTTGTGGCCGTATCTAGGTCACAGGTCAAAGGTCATGGCCGTATGACATCACAGATGTGGTCACAGATCGTCAGATGGCGCCACAGATTTTGCCACCCTGTTTTAGGGCCAGTTTGCCATGAAAAGGGCCGATAATTTGCATGGTTTGCCGTGAAAAGCGTCCACAATTTGCCATGAAGAGGGCCAACAAAATATCTGGCTGCAACCCCCCTCTAGTGCCGAAGGCACTACTTACTTTCTAAAATCATAACTTCAGTTTTAAATTCACAACCTTGGTATTCTCAAAGCTGACCTTTTCTTCCCTTTATTCTTGACCATTAGTCATGCAAAGCTGATACTATTCACTTGGTATTATCTAATCTAGTATTATTATGTACTACATGTACTGGGATGGATTTAGGACGTAAATACCAATTCATCGAGACCGTTTTATAGCACTGAAGGATAGATAGCTCAAGAAGTAAGCGATGTCTCTCTGTTCCCACTACTTACTCAACAGTGGGTAATGCTTATTCTATGCCGGCTATCTACTTATGTATACCTGAGAGGTGATGGTCCTACTGGGGGCAATCTACTGCGCAATCATTACTAATGAAGAGGAAATCAGAGCCAGATGGCAAAGGACTTAGAAAGTATATACCACAGACATGGCATGTTGGTATCAATATGGTCGGCACACCAAAGGGGCGACATAACAACTATTGCACAAATTTGTCTGGACAGGTACTTAGACTGAGAAATTCAGTCATTAGTCGTACATATACTAAATAAGATTTCTACCTGAAATTTTACTAATTATTCTACTAAAGGAACAACTGTCTACAATTCAATAAATAGCTTAAAATGACACCCATTCATGTGCATATCCATTCTTTGTCGGAGCTGAAAGCTCTTAGCTACACGCTTAAACATCACAATATCAGGACTTTTCTTTGTTTTTTTATGCACGTGCTTATGCTGTCAATAGCTGCCTATGAAGAAGACTAGAATCCAAGCTATTGGACACTAAGGACAAGAGTACAAACATTGCCCCAACTGCTCACACATTTGGACAACCTTCATCAGACAGCAGGAAATGAGTGTTGTACATTAACATCAGAAGCACTATCCAAAGTCAAGGTAACGAGGTCCATAGCAACTATATGAATTATTTCCCCAGAAGTCAAACAAGTAAATGGCGTTGCTTCTGAAGGGGGTTTCCACCGCTAAAAAGTCTTAATATTTAACCCTTCAGTAACGCGCAAAGCGGCCGCAAAGTGACTGTCCGGTGTGATTAGTTTGCCTTAATTAGGACTTAAAATTTTGATGACGAAGCATTTAAAACGATTTCGGCCCGCGTGGGAATGTGTGGGCTGTGGAGGGAAAGGCTGATAAGATCATGGTTATGACACTCCATGTCGGGAGTTATTTCCTCCTCCACTGAGACTGGCCACAGGCAAAAAGCAGCCCTGACCCCTTGAACGATATGGGAATAACCAACAGTCGCTCCTGTGTGTGACTGATGGGTGGAAGGTGGGAGGGAGTTATGAATTTCTGTAGCTGAGCCTCATCAGGTTTAACAATGAGGAATTCCATTTTTATGATGTTTATTGGAAAGATGTTAGTTTACCGTATCTTTTTTTAATTTTTTATTTCGGCTGATCATTTCATCTGAAGCTGAGGATCACATAACAAATTCAAATTGAAATTCTATTTTTCGTGTTTGGCCGTTGGTTTAATGTATCCTGTTGCTTCTAACGCCTGGGTCACAACATTTAACACAAAACCAAATAATACACAAGTCGAGGAAAAGATATGAAATATATAAAGGAAACAATTTCACCAGTGCAAAAACCTGCCCTGCCTGGTATGCCAGAATGAAATGACTGCAGTACCAATGTGTATGGTAATGTTAATCACTGTTGATGCTCCTTTGGGATCAATTACCAGATGTGCAGCGATGTTACTGAGAACAATGTAGTTGTTCATAAGACGAGCTGCTCGTCTCAAAGATGGAGTGTCCCTTCATTCAATATAGTCCAACTGCTCTTAGCTTAATTACAGTTTGGAGGATTTACTTACTCTTATGTGAGTCCCAAAGGCAACAAAGATTGCAGGCAGTTCCACCATCTGCAAATACCTCTGACCTAGTTCATTTTGGGGCCCTTTCCTTAAGCTGAGTGAGACACATTAAAGGACTTATCACATTTACAGGGCTAGATCGTGGATCATTGTGCAAGGCACCCTATGACAAGTAATTAACACTGTACATGACTAATGAATTCTAGTTCTCAAACTTTTTTCTGTTCCTCAGCGTAAGAAAGGTAGTTTTTTAAGCTTAAGTTGGTGCACCGGTCATAAGATCCACTATACGTATTATTTTGTAACATAATATCTACCATCAGTACAGTTAATGGCATCTCTTGTAAACTGATGCAAGTGTGGAATTTACTCCCGATTCTTTTCCCTTTTGTTACTAAGTGTTAGTGCACATGTATAATGTATGGAATAATTTTCTGGTGTCGTTACAACAGAATGTCACTAATGCAATCTAAGCCAAATGGAAAGGCAGGCATGAGGGTATGTGAGCTAGTGATCGTATGTGTGGCTGGAGTGGTATTGGGGATATTGGTGACAGCAATTTATCTCTGCTGTCGGGGAACTCGGGTCACAGAGGTAACGAAAGCAGGCCACGATTGCAAACCCTGAATAACAAGGTTTGGGTTTGGTCCTGGTCCTGATTGTCTTCACGAGCAGATATCACTTACACACAAAAGACCATAAGGACAAAAACGTTATCTTCCTTTATCACTGTTACTTTTATGAAGAGTAGGTTAAAACCGATTCAATACTGCTGAACTGGACAGGACTTTATGATACAGTTATCATGAATCTGGCTGATTTTGAGAGAGCTAAATAGAAGATAATTTAAGTATGAAAAGATTGGACGACATCTGCATATCCCATCATAAACAGGATGACCAGATAACAGAGGAGGTTTACATGATACCTGATACAAGCTAACATCTGGTCATGTGTACCAGAGGCCGCCCCCATTTATGGTGATAGCAAACATTGCATCTGACAATTCCACAGGTAAACGCATAACAGTATGATGGACAAGGACTCTGAGTAGACAGACTTATACCGATAATAATGCCTTTAATTACCATATGGTACCATAATATGTGAGCCAATTCAACCTGGACATACCATAATTCCCTTCACCCTAGGATCTAATAGTTAATCACCATACAAGTATATTGCCTTCTGGTAGACAGCCTTTGTTAATATGAAAGCATCTTCAACCTTGATTCTTCACATCTTACAAATTTAGCAAAGATAATTACTTTATTCATGGCTACACTGGAACATAACCTGGGCTGTTCACCTGTCACACTACGATCAAGATGCTCGAACATTGCTATGGAATTCCTATCCCATCAAAGGTGACCTTTGCCTTTAGTTCCCTGACTGTGTTGCCAATATCACATACATTGTTCAGAAGGAACACTAGACCCCCGGGGTCTGTGTGTCTGATGTCAGACACCTTCATGTGGTAGCTTTCCTATATGTTTTATACAGTACTGTTAAAACAAAAAGTGTGTCGTCCTGCCGATGCAGTTCTATTTGTCTATTGCGCTGTTTGTTCAGAGATGAGCAACTGATGGAATTAAATGTTTTTTATGTCAATTTAGATTGCCTGTCTATGTATTATCAAAGCTCTGCCACCTGTTGCAAAGCTACAACATTGAAGTTTTTCTCTCTGCTATTCCATAGCATAGATATATGCATATTGACATTGACCAAGCATTTTGATTATGGTATAAATAGGTTTAATGTGGAATAAATAAGTTAAATGAAAAATGTCATAAATATTCTCTGTATTTGACTAAGCTTTAAGCTCTTGTCTGTCCATATGGTGTAATTTCACACTGCATTAGCTATATTCCTAGTCACAGGCCTATTGGCAATACTGATATCAGGTCTAAGCCTCTTAAACCTATCGAGGACGACAAGGACTATAAGTATGAAAAATGCATACACTGCAAAAAATGGTGTTTAGATCCTAAACATAATTCTAAACATAATCTTGTCCCGTTTTTCTGAACACAATGTCATCCTAAACACAAGAAAAATGTTTAGAGAAATGACATGTTTAGCTAATTAATGTGTTTATGCTATAAAGTGTTTAGGTTTATACTAGTTTTTTCTGATTTGAACAATTTAGCTTAGATATTTGATTTGCTTCTCTGCATACTATGATATTGTATTTGGGGATTAGCTTATGAATGAATTTAGGTTGAGGACCCTATGCATCATTCATGAAGGGGATCAATGCACCTTCATCTATAGGGACAGCTATATTGTCTATACTGTATTGAACCCATATCACATCAGTGCCAGGGCCCCATTGTCAAATACAACAGACACACAGAAAGGATTTTGCCTTATATATTTTCTTCTATTCACAAAATGGGGTGTCCAAGCACTAGTTGCTTCCCCCAGGTGCACTACTAGCAATGTCATAGGGTGTAATTGCATACCGTAATGGCCCGTATAAGCGCCCAGGCGCTCATTGATTTCATTCCCACTGTACCCCCGGTGCTTATACGAGACAGGCGCTTATTTGAATACTGTTTTTAGTGGTTAAGAATGAATTCAATGACACTGTACCCCCGGCACTTATTTAAAGTCTACACATGTAAACATGTTTAATGTAACTGTTTAGGTGTTTAGAATTTAAATGTTTTAATCCTAAACACATCGTTGGCTAAACACCTATTAAATAAAAATGTTTAGATTTTAAACATGTTTAGACTAAACATGTTTAAAGTCTAAACACCATTTTTGCAGTGTACCTCTTAGAAAATATAGCAGTGAGATGACTTTGGGACAACTGCTCGCATTCTTCGAGATCACTATCACTTGACATGATTTCCTTTAGGAAATAAGTCTTATGTCCTAGATTAACAGTGGCTGCTGGCATCATATGTAAAGTAGATTACATGGTTGACCTATTTCATATTCAGCTACTGCGTAAGGGTGTTAAAATCTCTTAAAACAGATTGCAGCTTTACAACAACAACAAATTGTAAGAATAAGGGACACATGTAGGAATATCAAAGAACTTGGTAGAACTGCCGAACCTTGAATGGCCAGGGGAAGCAGTTTCAGAGTAGCAGGGTGAGGGAAAGAGGATTTTCGGCCATTTATTTTTGGGGTGGTGTGGGGGGACAGAGTTGTTTTAAGGTGTCAACCCTTCCTTCTAATGTTATTATCCTCGGAGATATCTATGACAGCGATACTTAAGCAGTTGATTGCAAACTCCTATCTGATAGAGACTGGTATAGGAAGAGGGGTGCAGAATGTCAAACACTCTTAAAAATAATGATTAATGCAGCCCCCTATAAATCTACGACCCCCCCCCCCCGACATTGAGACCCTTAGACCCCCCTACGCCAACGTATAGTAATCTGCTGCCTATTCCCTAAATGACACAGAGCAAAAATGTTGTGCTACAGAGTGACCTGCACATCTCACTTGTACTTACTAGTGCTACAGAGTGACCTGCACATCTTACTTGTACTTAGTAGTGCTACAGAGTGACCTGCACATCTCACTTGTACTTAGTAGTGCTACAGAGTGACCTGCACATCGTACTTGTATACTAGTGCTACAGAGTGACCTGCACATCTTACTTGTAATTAGAAGCTGCACAAAAGAGTTTCACCTCACACTGTAAAAAGATATGTCGTCAAACTAACCGAGTAATCCTCGTCCTTGTACCTTTGTGTACCACCGTACTGCCAACTTGGGCTTCTTGTAAATACTACACTGGTTCAATGCTATACAGTACAATTCCGGTGTTCCACGGTTCAGTTCTAAGAGGATCCCTGGTAAATTCAACAGTTATCTTTTTACAGTGCCCCCTTCTACAAGGATCACATTTGCTGTTCGCTAGACTATTCCTCTCAGGGGATGCAGTTGTTAATCATAGGGAAATGGTAAGCTAGGTTTTAAAAAAGAGGTCTAAAAACTGGGCCCCTTGTCTTAACGACAATGTCTTCTTTTTCCCTCTGTGTTGTAATTTATGATGCAATAATCCGCCCTTTTTAAAGGTCACTATAAGTAGCACCACTAGACTCATGCGTACCGACTACCAAGGGCACAAAACGTAGTCTCTGCTTGGGTAAAAAAAACAACTCATGTATAGGCGGAACAACCGAGAAAACATTGTATCTACAGTGACACATAATAGAAAGTCGACATCAACCGAATTGAAATTCATATCCCTTGCTCTTTCCGCCCAGGTGGTGATTGATATGTGCAGACGCTCATCATATGATAAATCGAGTAAGAAAGCTGTCTCATCTTTCCAAAATTAGAAGCCAGGCTGCAATTGCTTGTTCCGTCCACTCATCTAGGCAAGTTTTTTAGTTTGCATAGAGAAGGAAAAGTCTAATGCATGGCAGCAGCTGCGCTGTCAAGGATCCATAACAAAACGACATAATCATATGGGCTTGTCAGACGACAGCTGTCAGACCCAAACATTGAGATTCCCTTCAAATGGCGCAAATCATCCCAAATGGGACAACAACATCTCTCTTTAAAGTTGACCCCACAGAAACCATTCAGCAGATTTTATTAATGAAACTCACATCAACCATCTGCACTAGGACCTTAAGTGAAGGGCATTGAAGAACCACCCTAACCTAAGTATACAACATATCCACAACCTTTGTGGTTCACATAAAATAGGAGCCACCCTATGGCACATTGTATGCCGCACTGTACAGCAATGAAGGAAGATCACTAATATGTTATTGGTACTCACCCATTCAATGATCCTTAGGAAACCTCGGGGCTCCTTAATGGACATCAGATTCATCCCAGAGGCGACCTGGAAAAGGTAAAGAGAATTTTACGTTAGCTACTTTAAATCACTTCTGTAAATATTGGTTTGAAAGAGTAATGAATTGTTATGTGTGGCGTTAGTAAACAGCTGACATTTGTGGTAAAGCTGCCCCACAAGATAGCGGTTAAATACATGTAGTTATCACAGGGAGGAGTAACAAGTTTATATATACTTGTGGGTCCATCAAACAGTACATCAAATAGCTATTAAAATGCTCTTCATTAAAAAAAAAAGGGGGTGAAGAATAAGGAATTTTCTATAATTAAACCTCAATACAAGGAGCGATCCTTGTCTGTATTCATCTAAGGTAACCTGAAATTGTTTTAACTTCAAACCGTTATTATCCCATACTAACACCACTAATGATTCATTTCCCTACACATCAGTGAAAACAGACACTCTTCTTGGTGACATCAAACAATATTACTAAGAGGTAGAAAACATGGAAATTCATTCTTTTTTTGCTTCCAACGTGCATCTAGATTTGATGAGGCCATCGGAAACCATTGGAAGTAACGATAAAAGTTGAGGGATACATATTAGTCGTTTACAATGCCAGTATACTAGACAGTGGGTGGTAATTGTATAGACAGTATTGTATGAAGCACCTACTATAGTATATAGTGGACACTCCGAGGACAGTGGAGGAGATGTCATTGGGCGGCAGAAGGGAGGGCTCTGTAGCATACTGGTGTGTGTTGATTAGATTACCTGAGCACCAGCGTTATCGTGTGACGGCTAACCTGGCCGTGATGTTGTTACTGATCAACAAACGCCTGCTAGGTGCCTCCCTAACCCACCTCGTCTGGTGCCCGCCATCCCCACTGGACAACAACTCCCATCTCTATGTGCACAGCCCATGTAATTACAAGGCTAAAAATGGCTACTACTACTAGCATCTCCTCTTGTATCCATTATATTTACTAAGGCGACACCATGTCCCTATATTGTGTTTTATCATTCTATTCAGGTAATATCTACCCAAAGCTCTTGCCCATGACCTTTGTTGATTCAATTATTATTTACTCGGTTCATAAGTGAAGCGCCCTATTTCACTAGCTATATGAGCAGTGTTGTTCGTGTAGGCTGTGTAGTTATAATAAGATTTCTTGGGAAACGTTCCATACATAATGTATTTTCGCTTGTCCTTTCAATTTATATGTTGTTGTTTTTTTAACCTTGGCGCCCAATAAAGCCTTTCATGTGTACATATCAGGTCTTGTAGTTGACAGGACACTAAATGAGGACGTTACCTGGTGTGTGCAGGTAAAATGTGTATTAATACACAAGTTTATTTACAGCCACATGTCGGGGGGGGGGGGTAACTCATAGAAATGACCCTACAACCCCTGGAAGCAGGCTCCAGATGGAGCTACCTGTACTTCCCGTACAGTGCTATATCTGATTTGGTTATTATTGGCCACATTGTTGAATATGTGAAAGCCTGGTGGAAGTGGAATTGCCAGATGACACAACCGCCCGTGCCTCATAGCATATTGGATCTGCATGACTCAGCTTAAAGATCGCAATATGGAAGCCCCAACATCAATGCTTAAATTCTACATGCTGAATCCGTTGTCAAACACCCTTTTCTGCATTAGTCCCCACATCACTGTAGACTGGATCATTTGGCATATAGATTGTTACATGGAAGCTCAATATGCTTCCATCCACACTCGGCACCCATGCTTGCATTTGCATTCTACATTAAACACAGCATTTTCTGCATTAGAGAATTGCGTTCTTTTCTTGGATAACCCTAAGAAAATGGAAGAATGCATCAACACCAAAACCGTATTCAAATTTCCTGTAACTCCAGCGGCAGGTGTCCTCTCAATGTGGGCATAGCAGTCCCTGCATATGCAAGAACACTGCTAAAACACCTACCCAATATCCACTTTTTGTACCCTACGCCACTACAGCTAAAATGCTAAGCCTTTCCCCTCCTTGGTGCCTTCTAGGGTAGATTATACTGGAGCAAATTAATTAGAGGATCCAATCAAGGAGCACCATTTGCCTTAAAGAGCGGGTCTGATCGGATTTCTAGAGGGAATCCATTATTGTGCCCAGAGCAGCAGTAAGTTTGTGGCCTCAAAGTGATTCTCACACTAACTTCATTTTGTAAAAGGTGGAGATAATTCCCTATAGGAGGATCACTGAGCGCTGTGTCAGCAGCAAACAGAGGACACCCTGGAGTGTGTCTGTATATATACAGTATTTAAGTGCCATCCACAATAGCTCCATTACCTATACAGACATTCAAGAATAGCGACTTTACACCTTCACATCCACATACCTAAGCATCAAGCAAAAAGGAATACTTATAGCTTTGTTCTCCAGTTTTATAGGTCGTCATCAAAGGCTGGATTCATCAACAAACAAGCTTACAGCAATGCGAGTGACTTCCTAGAGGTGCTAATGTAGATCATTGTGATCGTAAGTGTGTTGACATAAACTTGCTAACTAACAATGAGCATTATCTGATATTTGAGGAGACCTCCTAGTTACTGTAGCACACCCAGGGAATAATGTAATGCTTTGTTAAACATTATTTTAGGTTTCATTTTAAATACAGTTTCAGTGTATGTGTATAAGTACATCGTTGTTTTAAGCAGTATTTTACTCCATGGGAACCTGCTGCACACATATATGCGGCCAATAAAGCCATCCTTTACAGTATGCATAGCAGAAGTCATCTATGCTATCATACCCAATATGCTGTCTTATATAAAATACACAAGCAAATGCTACGAGCCAAGAGCTTGCTCTGTTTTACCGGATAACATTAGTAGAATCACGCTATTACTCCTCCTTGACTCTGACAACTCTAAGAGTGCAATTTACTTGAAGTGTCTTTCAAAATTTCATTTACCAGTTATAATGTGTTACATGACACCGGGTCCAACGTGTTCACTTCAAAGCTGATAGTCTTGATGGGTCTGAGACCATTCAAATCAGTCGGGGTATTATAACTAGCTTAGTAAATGAACCTAATTGAGCCGTCGGCGTTTGAATGTAATTAGCCAAACTGAAAGAAAAAGATAATATCTGAAACTTAAACTGGAATTCTAAAGAAGACAAAGTAGGGAAAAGAAAAGAATCTGGCGTTAATGACCATCACCTGATTAAAGTTGAGACCTCCTGGACAGAGACGTTAGATAAAAGATATGAGATAGTAAACCGTACAGGCAGTGTTATCTATATTGTATTGCTAGGTCTTCAGGATCATGTCACAAAATAATTCCACATGAACCAAGATAACTTGATAAGGCTATGCAGCTTCATTATTTCGATATCGTTATTTGCATAGCTACATGTTCTAAAATAATATCTATTTGTACCTGAATAGCTCATATAGTCCACCTGTCCATGTTTGTATAAAAATGGGCCCTGACAATAGCTGGTTTTGGTGTTGATAGCTATGTCTTAGAATAATCAGCAGGAAGTCCAGTCTTCTTTGAATGTTTATTGAGAGTGTTACAGAGACAAGGTGTTATTTTAGCTCTGCTCTGCCAATGCTTCTGGTATGTTTGGCTGACTACTCTCAACTGGCTGGAGGAGGGATCCTCCAGCATCATGAGACTAACTTGGGGATTTCCTAGTGTTATGCTGAGACAGACACTGGGTCTACTCATGTGAGGCCATGAGTAAGGGATGAGTGTACCTGCAGTGTGATGCACTGCAGGGGGTGCATACACATTACTTATATTTACATGTATATGTAAATGTTAGGTACAGGAAATTGAAGCATAACTTCCCCAAGATCAAAGTCCCTTATTACATTGTTAAAAGTGAGTATGCTAATATCAAATAAATATATTCATCAATCCTGGCTATAGCCCAATAGAATGTTTCAACAGTTCGCCTTCACCATTGAGCCATCTAGAGCAGTTCGATCTGCCGATCCCCACACCACAGCCACGACAGGAGCTGCTCACGGCTTAAGGAGGATATTGTCAGTCGCTTAGGGAGCAGCTCAGGGTCGCTGACAGGAGCAGCTGATACGTATATCGGCACCGGGCGCAGAGTGAGACAGATAAAGGCCTCAGCCACCGCCGCCATCAGCTGATCCTATCACTGAGGATATAGAGACTGGTTCGGCCAGGACCAGACCCGGGTGATGCCCTAAACATGCCCCCTGTCTCCCTGTACTGTTATTTCTTTCTACTCTAAGCAGTGCACAATTACGACCTACTCTCCTGTACTACTCAGGGAGTCCCTTCTATCTGTTCTACCCATCTAGGTGTTTTTAAGTAGAAGTCTGGGTTATGTTGGGATTGGTCAACTTGATCATGTGTTTATATTGACATATATTCATATATTGGACTAAGAGAAGCTGTAAACAGGTACAAAACAATGCAGAGTAACTCTTGGCACGTCTAGTCGGCGTGGGAGGCAACAGCAGACATACATACTACGAACAAAAGCAAGAAAAAAAAAGAAAGAAAACAGATAAAGTAGTGATGGGTCAGCTGGACTCTTACCAGCAATTTAGAGGTGAGTCGGGGAGGTGAGCTGTTCCTGCTGAACAACGGTGAGCAGCTTTCCAGCCGGCAGGCAGTCAGAAGGGGCCTTGGGCGGTGAGCTGCTCACCTGGGTGCCGAAAGGCCTGGGGTGAGTGGGCTGAACTGTCCACCTGGGACCGGCAGGTATGACTTCATCTTGGTGCAATTTGATAACCATGCAGATTGAGCCCTGGGGTATATATTTGTCGTGGTCAGGCACTGTTGTACTTCTGTAACGTTGACCTTACACACTCGACTTTCTACGCACTTTCATTATTAACCTAATAACTACCCCGGTATATGTATACAGGTACAATGCTATCTACAGCAACTTGATATTCATATTATTACATATATTAGGAATATGATTGTGTACTTGTGCCATATAAGCTTTACCGCTCGAGACAAGGTCAATATGTGTGACAGTATGAGAAGAAGTATATTGAATAAGGGGTTTGTCTCAGTTTAAATATTTGTTGGGCAGGATAGGACTATAGGAGACAAACTCTAACTACTCGTCAGAATTTCTATACCTTATCTTACACATACATGCAGCTCCATGGCTACTTCTCTTCACTGCTTGCTCTCATGGAATGTAAAACCTCACTAATAATTAACGCCTGCTTCCATGTAGTTCTACTGCTACAAGGGATCAGATATCACAGAAGTCTTAGGAACTGCAGCAAACCCATGTTTAAGAGTGGATTAAGATTTGGCGAAGGAACTGAACAAGCCTCTCTATAGGGAGCTGAAAGCGGGCGTGGTACTTTCAACATGTGTCTGTAGACCTGGAGACTCCACCTTTCCTAGGAATTGCATGCCACCGACTCACGGCCCTAAACCCGACATTAAAACCTCTATCTGATGGGTATATATAGAAGGCGGCCTGAAAGCATCTTCTGCATGCTACGTACCCATGTGCTACAGGTGCGATGGGCACGAAAATGAGGACAGCTTTTCCGCTGCTTCTGTTGTTAATTATACGGCCTTTAAATCATTGTTTTGTAAACAAGGTTCTGATGATATCAATAAAACCTCTAGCATAGGTCGTGCTCAAAATAGACTGCGTTGTTTATTGTGTTCAGGTTTGCCATAGTGGACATCCGTCCAATTATACCCATAGCACAACGTGACACTTTTCCACACCATTTCTTGTGAAGCATGACCTCTGTTTAGATAACGGCAATATTGGATGTGAAACTGAAATCAGTATGGCACTAAGCACTTGTAAGAAGCAGATGGTGCGCACTGCTGCTTTAACTGATAACACGTGTTTTTATACTCTTCCGCCATTATCAACAGAGTAGCCAATCAGTTAACCAGCCATTGACGTGGTCACCCATTGGATGATGATTGCTAGTATTAAAACCAGTTTGTCAAGTTAAATTAGTTTTGCGTCCTTAGTTCATTAAAGACCCTAAAAGAACATGCGTGGATCACAGTTGGGCGTCCGGGTGATAACCCCATATTTACATGTGAATTAGAGCATGAGCAGATCGGAGTAATGCATAATCAAACTTCCTATGTTTACATCGGAATAGATGTTAGTAAATGGCTACAATTTGTTTGACCTGAGAAAGGAGAGCATAAACCGCCTCCATCACATCTGCCTGCTGGCTGGTCGAGGGGGTTTTACCTATAGCCAGTTGTTTGTCAGTCCAAATAAGGGCTACATTGTGTGAATCTGGCAGTTCAACCCTGTGTCTATGCCTCCTGTAATAAATTGCCTTTTCCTATTATATCCCACTACCACCCACCATTGCCAGATGGGCGAGCAGCTCGGTTAATCACTCGGCAGCTCCATGCTTATGGGAAGTGGATTTAGCCCATTTGTTTCCAACTGCTCACTGCCTCCTCGGTAGGTGGAAGTCATATATCCTCCAGGTTAATTCCCCTGTAGGTAGTACCCTACATTCAAATGAGCTCGTAATACTTTGTTTTATAGGAAGCAAGCGGTATTCATTATCAAGCAATCTTATAACTCCCTCTATTCACTGCAGAACTATTGGCCTATAGACCTATAGAAACCATGTTAAAGTCATATAATTACAATATGATGGACATATAACCATAGAGTACATTCCACTTACATAACTTCCCAGTGCGCTACTGGTGATCTAACATTAAATCTGCTGATCTTCAAACAGACTAGCCACACCAATCTCACCAGGAATGAAAACAGGACCCCTGCTCACTGGTGCCAAATTATATACACATGCTTGTGATATTGATATTCAATGTATTTGCACTAACATTTGATTTCGGTATACAAGGGGTCAATGGTTAGGAGATTATGTTAAGGATTCAATTGAAAATTTAGGATCTAAGATCTATGATCAAGAGGCCCGTGTTAAGGATGCAATTGAGAGGATTGAATTTAGGATCTGTCATCTATGATCAAGATATTAGGATTTCATATTTAAATTTGACGATCAATTCTGAGTTTAATATCAATTCTAAAAGCAGTTAAATTGCAGTGCGTTTCCCGGATTAGAAATTTATCCCATATTTTCGGCAAAGTAAACACAGCAAAGCTGTAATGCCGTGCATATTCATATCATGTTCTAAGAAGTATAGAATTGATTTACAACATTTTTAATATGATCTTAGATCAAAATTTTCAGAACAAATATTATTTTAATACGGAATATAAAAGCCCTTCATATGTTGTGTGTTTTGCAATTTATTAATCTATAACATATTTTCAGGAAAGTAAACACAGCAATGCTGTAATGCCGTGCATATTCCTATTATGATCCAAGGAAAAAAGATCATTATATATGAACTCTATGGCCTTTGGAATGGACCTATACTTAAATATATGCTCTGATTGTGGTGCTTCCTCGCTCTCCATGTAAAATCCTGTCCCATTGCTATAGTATGGAGTAAACCTATGCCTGGATTAAAATATGCAAATAAGGAATGTGTGTGAGGGTTGGGAGTAGTGTGGTGGTGGTATTGGTGGTGGTGGTGTCACAATGGTCACTAACATCCATCTGATAACTTTTGAAGATCAAAATTGACCACATATGACCTGGATCCCTGTGATTCCTGAAACCAAGATGGCCGACACACAAGGAAAACAAAAGAATTAGGTAGTTGAGGTGTCCCAATGGTCACTAACATCCATCTGATAACTTTTGAAGATCAAAATTGACCACATATGACCTGGCTCCCTGTGATTCCTGAAACAAAGATGGCCGACACACAAGGAAAACAAAAGAATTAGGTAGTTGAGGTGTCCCAATGGTCACTAACATCCATCTGATAACTTTTGAAGATCAAAATTGACCACATATGACCTGGATCCCTGTGTTTCCTAAAACCAAGATGGCCGACACACATGGAAAACAATCAAATTGGGTAGTTGAGGTCTCCCAATGACTACTAACATCCACCTCATAACTTTGAAAGATCAAAATTGACCATATTTGAGCTGGATCCCTGTGTTTTCTAAAACCAAGATGGCCAACACATATGAAAAACAATAGAATTAGGTAGTTGAGGTCTTTCAATGGTCACTAACATCCATCTCATAACTTTTGAAGATCAAAATTGACCACATATGACCTGGATCCCTGTGATCCTGAAACCAAGATGGCCGACACACAAGGAAAACAAAAGAATTAGGTAGTTGAGGTCTTCCAATGGTCACTAACATCCATCTGATAACTTTTGAAGATCGAAGTTGACCATATATGAACTGGACCCCTGTGTTTCCTAAAACAAAGATGGCCGACACATATGGAGAACAATAGAATTAGGCAGTTGAGGTCTTTCAATGGTCACTAACATCCATCTGATAACATTTGAAGATCGAAATTGACCACATATGACCTGGATCCCTGTGTTTCCTAAAACCAAGATGGCCGACACACAAGGAAAACAATAGAATTAGGTAGTTGAGGTGTCCCAATGGTCACTAACATCCATCTGATATCTTTTGAAGATTAAAATTGACCACATATGACCTGGATCCCTGTGTTTCCTAAAACCAAGATGGCAGACACACAAGGAAAACAATAGAATTAGGTAGTTGAGGTGTCCCAATGGCCACTAACATCCATCTGATATCTTTTGAAGATCAAAATTGACCACATATGACCTAGATCCCTGTGTTTCCTAAAACAAAGATGGCCGACACACATGGAAAACAATAAAATTGGGTAGTTGAGGTCTCCCAATGGTCACTAACATCCATCTGATAATTTTTGAAGATCAAAGTTGACCATATATGGCCTGGATCCCTGTGTTTTCTAAAACAAAGATGGCTGACACATATTGAAAAAAAATAGAATTAGGTAGTTGAGGTCTTTCAATGGTCACTAACATCCATCTGATAACTTTTGAAGATCAAAATTGACCACATATGACCTGGATCCCTGTGTTTCCTAAAACAAAGATGGCCGACACACATGGAAAACAATAAAATTGGGTAGTGGAGGTGTCCAAATGGTCACTAACATCCATCTATAACTTTTTTTTTAAGATCAAAATTGACCATGTATGACCTGGATCCCTGTGTTTCCTAAAACAAAGATGGCCGACACACATGGAAAACAACAAAATTGGGTAGTTGAGGTCTCCAAATGGTCACTAACATCCATCTGATAACTTTTGAAGATCAAAATTGACCACATATGACCTGGATCACTGTGTTTCCTAAAACAAAGATGGCCGACACACATGGAAAACAATAAAATTGGGTAGTTGAGGTGTCCCAATGGTCACTAACATCCATCTATAACTTTTTTTTTAAGATCAAAATTGACCATGTATGACCTGGATCCCTGTGTTTCCTAAAACAAAGATGGCCGACACACATGGAAAACAACAAAATTGGGTAGTTGAGGTCTCCCAATGGTCACTAACATCCATCTGATAACTTTTGAAGATCAAAATTGACCACATATGACCTGGATCCCTGTGTTTCCGAAAACCAAGATGGCCGATACACATGGAAAACAATAAAATTAGGTACTTGAGGTGTCCCAATGGTCACTAACATCCATCTGATAACTTTTGAAGATCGAAGTTGACCATATATGGCCTGGATCCCTGTGTTTCCTAAAACAAAGATGGCCGATATATAGTGAGAACAATAAAATTAGCTAGTTGAGGTGTCCCAATGGTCACTAACATCCATCTGATAACTTTTGAAGATTAAAATTGACAATATATGAGCTGGATCCCTGTGTTTCCTAAAACAAAGATGGCCGACACACATGGAAAACAACTAGGAGGCGTGTATTTGATGGATTAAGGAAATCAGTTAAGCACGGCATTGCCGTGGTGATTTATTTTGTCATGGTTAATTATAATGCTTAAAGTGTGCATCAATGTAGCAGGTCACCCATAAAGGGTTAATTGTGCATCAATGCATCATGCCATCCATAAAGGGTTAAGTGTGCACCAATGCATCATGCCATCCGTAAAGGGTTAAGTGTAAATCAATGTATCATGCCATCTATAAAGGGTTAAGTGTGCATCAATGCATCATGCCATCCCGAAAGCGTTAAGTGTACATCAATGCATCATGCCACCCATGAAGGGTTAAATGTGCATCAATGCATCATGCCATCCCTCAAGGGTTAAGTGTGCATCAATGCATCATGCAATCCCTCAAGGGTTAAGTGTGCATCAATGCATCATGCCATCTATAAAGGGTTAAGTGTGCATCAATACATCCCTAAAGGGTTAAGTGTGCATCAATGCATCATGCTATCCATGAAGGGTTAAGTGTGCATCAATGCATCATGCCATCTATAAAGGGTTAAGTGTGCATCAATGCATCATGCTATCCCTAACAGGGTTAAGTGTGCATCAATACATCATGCTATCCATAAAGGTCTAAGTGTGCACCAATGCATCATGATATCCATAAGGGTTAAGTGTGCATCAATGTATCATGCCATCTATAAAGGGTTAAGTGTGCATCAATGCATCATGCTATCCCTAACAGGGTTAAGTGTGCATCAATACATCATGCTATCCATAAAGGTCTAAGTGTGCACCAATGCATCATGATATCCATAAAGGGTTAAGTGTGCATCAATGCATCATGCAATCTACAAAGGGTTAAGTGTGCATCAATACATCCATAAATGCATCATGATATCCATAAAGGGTTAAGTGTGCATCAATGCATCATGCAATCTACAAAGGGTTAAGTGTGAATCAATGCATCATGCTATCCATAAAGGTCTAAGTGTGCACCAATGCATCATGCCATCCATAAAGGTTTAATTGTGCATCAATGCATCATGCTATCCCTAAAGGTTAAGTGTGCATCAATGCATCATGCAATCTACAAAGGGTTAAGTGTGCATCAATACATCCATAAAGGGTTAAGAGTGCATCGATGCATCATGCAATCTACAAAGGGTTAAGTGTGCATCAATACATCTATAAAGGGTTAAGTGTGCATCAATGCATCATGCCATTCATAAAGGGTTAAGTGTGCATCAATGCATCATGCCATCTATAAAGGGTTAAGTGTGAATCAATGCATCATGCTATCCATAAAGGTCTAAGTGTGCACCAATGCATCATGCTATCCATAAAGGTTTAATTGTGCATCAATGCATCATGCCATCTATAAAGGGTTAAGTGTGCATCAATACATCCCTAAGGGGTTAAGTGTGAATCAATGTATCATGCTATCCCTAAAGGGTTAAGTGTGCATCAATGCATCATGCCATCTATAAAGGGTTAAGTGTGCATCAATACATCCCTAAGGGGTTAAGTGTGCATCAATACATCATGCTATCCATAAAGGTCTAAGTGTGCATCAATGCATCATGCCATCCATAAAGGTTTAAATGTGCATCAATTCATCATGCCACTTAAAACTCCTAAAAAAGTGCATCATACTTATGTGTACATGTATACATAAATATACATGTAGGTGGCCTTTAGTGGGTTAATAGTCAGTGGTGCTGAGAAACGCACCACCAGCAGAAGAAAACCACATGGTGCTGGGGGAGGTGGTGGCAGGCAGGTATGGGGCCACCCCAGGAGCACAGCCACCACCACCATTCAGAGGTGGGTGGGGGGGGGGGCTCTATATACTATATACCATGGCTCTGCCTGGTGTCCAGGGCTACCACCACTGTCCCCAGGGTCTACAATAACAGGTCCACCAACACCACCACTGCCACCACTTCTATGCTTGACTGATTTGCAGATTTTAATCCAGGTATAGGCATACTCAATACTGTACCTATGACAGGATTATACATGGAGAGCGAGGAAGCACCACTATGAGAGCTTGTATTTAAGAATGGGTCCCCTCCTATAGCCGTTCATTCTTAAGAATGAACGGCAATAAGACCACATAAATCCTTCGCCTATTGATTGTATATAGCCATAGTGCCTTGCTTGAGCTAACACAGATCTAGGTGGACACGTCGCACACTATATTGGTAGGCTGTGACTTAGTGATAAACCTGCGGACTATAAGTAATAGGACTTCATAGTGGCTACCCTGGCAGACCTGGCACCATCTATGTTGTGAGCAGCTCTGAGCAGCCCAAAAGCTGACAGGGTGGGAAGGGGTGCTTACTTGCTTTGCCTACACTGTGACGATGTCGTGCATACCTGCACTGAGAGATCACGTTTACTACTGGGCCAAAAGGGTGATCGAGGTATGCGTGCGTGCTACCGATGAGCAGCTGTTTCCTCTGTCATCACGGTGAGCTGCTCCCCTCCCCACCACCTGAACTGCTCTCCTGAACTGCTGCTGCCACTTTTTGTCTGCACCTATAGGTCTGTGCCCCCCTGACCTACATAACAAGCCTTAGTTCTCCCTGGCTCCAAGAAATACTTCCGACCCAATCTGAGGAGTGCCTTTGGAAAATGGGAGAAGAGTCAGGCAGGCGAGGCTGCTTCCTCCAGAAGTCAACGCGTTAATAATGTATTTCAAAAGAATTCCACATTGAAGTGAGATAGAGAACCCGGTGATTTTAGTCTCCAAATCAGAGAAAAATGTTCTCCCTTCATGGTTTACACGAGTCAGTGACGCTTGAAACTGAAAATAAGTCACTGGCACTCTTTCTTCTACTGGCACCTGACGTAAATCATTGAAAAAATGCTGGTGCTAAAAAGTGACAGGCTCTGCATTCCGAGGCCGAGATAGGGGGAAAACCAACTGTGGCTAATGGGGAAAATGGATACAGCACCATGATAATGCTTGTGGCACTAGATGCGACGACCTTTTAAAAGTCACAGGGGTCTGAGGGGTCTGGGTCTGGGGGAGGGGACGCAATGTGATACCCATGTTCATCAAACTTGACCAGGATCGTTTCCATAATTACATGTCCCATCCGAAGTAGTTAACCCCCAACCCCGCACCTGCGTCATGAAAAACAATATCAAACAAGTCAAAACCCATCGTTTCTTGTTTCTGACCTGCCATTTTTGTCCTAAGGCTCTTCTAAATAGCACTATTAATTTGTCAAAATTGCCAAATGAATTGAAGAAATTGTTGATAGCTCTGCCTCTTCTGCTGACGCATATATAACAGACCACTGTATGAGGGCTTTATTTGTGCATCTCTGCGAGGCTGTAAGTGCGTCACGGTGTTTGAGCTGCTCGGAGAGTTGCTCACTATTCTGAAGGGCCGGAAGCGACAGGAGGTGTCTACAGTCTTAGTCGCCACCCAGCCCCCACGTGCAAGCCACCCACGGCTGGGGCCGTCTTATGTGGAAAGGTGGGCTTCCATAAAAGGTCACACAGCAGCTATGTCTCTCTGAATACCCCCAAGGGTTCCCTTGTGTACGCCCTAGTCTCATGCTATATGTAGGTAACTAGAGATGAAAGGGCCTAGTTAGGAAAAAATACACATTGTATCATGGAAAGAGGAGTATATAAACTGATCGTCGTTATTCATCTCACCAAATGTAGTCGTTTGCTCAATGACGAACATTATGATTACCTACAATAAAATTGAGCGCTGTGCATTGAAGCACAGAGGGCTCAGGCCAGGTACCGTAAAAGCCTGTATTAACCCTGTAGGATCACAAATAGCAGCCCTTGCGAAGTATTGACTAATAAAACCATAGTGTTGTAGATTTTAACACAATAGTAGAGAATAGTCCTGTGAGACATGGCATGGCAACTTGAAATCTTTTGTCTAGTTTCAGTTGGTGAGACTGATAGATAGGGCATATTATCATCTGGGCTTTTGGTAGTATATAGCACAAATTCAACCCAAACTACCCACTGCAGCTAAGTACTAATAGCCTGTAGACTGTCCATTCTGCATGCACCTCACTCAGCTGTCACAGGGACCTGTCTTATTCAATGTTCAATACCATAGTCAACAGGTATGTTAGCGTTGAACATCTATTACTCACTCACTCATCAACAGGTGTGTCATTATAAGTGTACACCGTCTCAGATCGCCAGGAGCCTGCTCTGCCCCCCCCCCACACCAAACTGCCAATCACCTTGTAATAGTCTGTACCTCGTCACGGGCCAGTGGTCAGCAAACCAGCCAGATCACTCCACCTCTCTGTAGAGGGGAGCACAGTGTAAGTACCCCTTTGTACATACATGTTTTCAGTGTTCCACAAAATCGTTTATATAATGAAAAGAGTAATTAAATTATTGTTTCATCACCAATAGCAGATACATATTCTCAGAAAGCATTATTTCAATGTAAATTAAAGAACTTTACACGGAAAAGAATGTAGCAGTTCCACAAGGTGTCCTTTCACTTCAACCTCCTCTGATTTACAAAAAAATGCAGTTTCAGTAGTTTCAGAACGAACAATTCTAAAACAAAGGCTACAGAGATGCATTTCTGAATCTTAAAATGCTCTAATGCTAATCTGCCAAAGGGCTCCAAATGATAAAATGTCTTACCTGCGATTAAAACCAAAAGTATGAGATATATCTGAAAATTCCTTCACTGATAAGTAAAGTACACACACTGTTGTTATTACATTAGAATAGTGATCAGGAATGGTCCATAGGAGAGGAGCCACAAACAAAAATAGATTGCAAGGCCTCCCTATCCCTTACACCGTGGCGACTGTGAACCATACACTAATCTACTCATCTCACGAGTAGTACTCACTAGTCGCCACGCTAATTACTTAAACATAGAGACTATTATCTATACATGTACTGACATCAGTATGACCTTCCCGTGACCGTCCTTCTCATGTCCCTCCCTTGCTCCCATGTCCCTCCCTTGCTTCCATGTCCCTCCCTCGCTCCCATGTCCCATCCTCACCCCCATGTCCCTCCCCTCCCCTCCCCTCCCCTCCACTCCCATCCATCACTAACTGCAAACCTACCATGTAAGAACAAAGAGAGAAAAAGTTGGTTTTGTGGTGGAGAGGGAGTAGGGCCTATGGGAAACTGGATGGGATGTTGTTAGTTTATGTCAGGGTTATCTTTTTTCTTGAATCTTAAATTCCAAAGTCAAGGAAAGATTTTTTCAAAAAAAATTTCACATACACATTTTATTGGATATTTCAATATTTCTGTTTTGATTTTCAAAATAACCATTGATAATTTTTAATTAATTATTGAAAAAAAAATTTGGCATGCCACAGTACATGTAGGTGCCCTTAGGCTTGCTGCATAGCTATGCCAGGGTACACCTGTCCAACAGGTGAGAGTGTGTGAGTTCGCACCACCTGGGTGCCTGTGTAGAGTTATTGTCAGGTGGGCGGCTCAGGTAACTATCCTGATCAATAAGTCCAACAATCAGGGATTGTTCGTACCCAACAATATAAATTGATGTATTTGGATCTAGCGTAACTAAAGGCAATCCAAAGACATATGGTTTTGGACACATGGTCTATTTTATACACGAACAATCAAATTTGACCAATTAATTGTACATTTGATTTTTGTCAAATTGTGGACAATTGTATTTTTTTTGTTCTTTTCCACAGAAAGTGTGCTTCCCTTCAAGAAGATTGATTGATTGATTGATTTGTGTTTTACAGCACTCTAGCGGCACTAAGTGGCTATCCCGTGCTTCACAGGTTGATGATTTAACAGAGGAATGTGTCAGTGCCCGCGCATATGTGCACCACACACATCCTGAGGGGATAGGAAAGAGGAGATATAGACCCTTTAAGTGGGCTAGGGAAGCCTACCCTTCAAGAAGAGACAGAACTGCCCTCTGATAGAAACAGCAGCAACAGTTCTGTAGAGGTAATGGTACAGAATCCCATTGGCCTTTATAGACTGATATATAGAAGGCGCTAGTGCACCCAGACTGAGTTCAGTGAGTATAGAGGATATTTAATGAGAGCGGCGACAACTCTTGGACCCGATATTACCTGGCACAAATGTCTACAAATCATGACGGCTACTGTGACTACCAGACATTCACGTGACTTAAGGGAGAAAGGGATGCGGATTTCAGAGCCGGTGAGGTGTACATGGTAGCAATAAAGGAAGCAAAAAGGGAGGGGAAAGTGGAAAGGAGTGACTGTCTAATGGTCGTCTAATTAATGCCATCCCGAGAGCTAAGATCATATTTAGGGAGAAGGGAGGGAGGAAGAGAGTCAGAGGGAAGAAGGGAGGGGCATTATTTGGAAGGAACCAGGGAGACTCTGCGAGGGAGAAGTAGGCATGATCTATGGCAGCCACGTGTCAACATGCCTTTGATCTAAATGTGATCTGCATGGTGAACAACGGAAGGTGTCGGGGGTTTGTCTCTACCAAGTGACTGAGACAAGAAGATTGGCAGGAGTAGGGGAGTGGGGGATCCTCTGTGTGAAGGGTCATTTCTCAACAGGTGGCAGACTGTCACCAACCAAAGTCACACCCACTACCCACACCTACACTCTGAGTTCACACCTCAACTTAACGCCTCCCCACCACCAGCATAGAAGGCGAACTTTCCAAGCAACCATTTTACTGTCACCACGACTTCTCCAATCCAGTAATACCATACAGAAAACTCTGCAATCCACCACCACATATCCACACACAATTCCCTGATTCTGGCCATAGCCAGTCATACTACTTTATATCACATTTCACAGGTTGCCACTGTTCAGAGGACACTCTGGGAGAGGACAGGCATTTACAATTAGCGGTATTTACCACATCTGTTCTTTGGAATTCATCACAAAGTGACTCGTTTCCTGATGAAATGTGCCAGAGGACCCGCAGGATCAAAACAAAAGCAATCTTTATCGCTGAAAAGTCGAAAATGCATCCTAAAAGGGTTAATAATAACACATTAGGAAAACAATATATATATATATATATATATATATATATATATATATATATATATATATATATATATATATATATATATATATATATATATATAAGAGAGAGCAATTGCTCAGGTAAAGCACCACGTCACCTCTCACACCCGATCTACTCCATCTCCACACAGCCCCACATGGGGTGGGTACAGCCCTGTGTGTAGAACAATGACTGGGTGGACCTAGTCACCCACCTTCTACCCTGGAGGACGTTTGGATACCCAAGTAGGGTAGTATCTATATCTTTTCCCTACTTATGGGGTTTCTTTCAGATTTACACATTGTGACCTCTCGTTTTTTCCCGGTTTTTTTTTGGAGGGGGAGCGGGGTGTCTCCAGTAAGCCTTTGCGATTGAAACATCGATTGATACTCCTCCGATGGAACACCAACAGGTGTGGAGGTCAAAACATAATTGTCCTTTTTATTTACAGTGACTTGGTCACATGAGATTCCATACCTAGTGCTTACATCTTCAGTTGATGTATCCCATCACCCCTACTCGTATCAGGAATCACTGTAACATTATGCCAACACTCACTGGAGGAGGCCACCGTCACCCATCTCCACCAAAGGGTAGACAATAGTATACCCTTTCAGGCAGAAGCTATAGTAATAGAGCACGACAACCTTCCTGTGGTCTCGGGTCAGGCAGGCGGGGTAGGGCCACACTTAAAGCAGAGTACACACCCACCTTCCCTGACAACCATTAAACGGAGCCCGCCAACCACCCCTTACACCAAGCGGTGTCCGCGTCGTTTAAGGTGATTTCACGTCCAGGGCAGAGCCATTGTGGCTAGCCTCTGGGGAAGGGAGAGAAGGGAACGGAACACCCCAATCCTCTCGGGGACGCCTCCGGCCATCATACTAGCTAGGATCACCTTATATTAAAGTGTCATCGACAGCATCTACAGTCTCCCCCCCCCCCGTCTTGTTGGCCTACCCAGCCAGCCTTGGAGGCTGATCTGCTCCTGTACTTTATAAGGTTTAATCAGACTTTAAGGTGGTCTAGCGTGTACACTGCCATGTGACCTGCGTCTGCTAATCTAATCTATATCAGGTAAGCGGTAAGCCTGACTATTGGTAGCGACTCTTCCACATACATCCTTATACTTTATATAAAGACAACATTTCCTACATTAGCTAGCTATTGACTATGAGGAGAGGAAGCTTATTCTTGATCGCTTTATACAATAATGTCATTACAGACCGGTCCTACGGACACCTGTTGGAAACCCACCATCCAGGCATCAATGGTTGTGTGTAGGCGAGCCGCTGTTACAAGGTACACAAAAAGGCCTGATTGCAGAACATAGGTCTCCCCAGCTTTGACCTTTGTGAGCTGCTCCTATCGACCAGCATAGAGCCCAAAAGCAGCTCAGTTGTACAGGTAGTACAAGATGCATCAATATGATGCTGCACATCTGCTCACCTCAGCATGCAGCTCCAGGCCCTGCCAATAATCCCTTGGGGCCCCCTGGAAGCACTTGAAAATGGCCAGATGAGAGGCATGGAAACATTCAGTTTCAGTTATAGTCTACAGTTCTAGAGCTTCATAAAATACAACTAGCAGCAACAGGTGAACATCTTTGCCACCTTGACTGGTTATGAATTAAAGGCATCTTATATTGTCGGCCAATGGAAGCAAGTGTTCGGTAAATTCAGTTGATGATGAAAGAGTGCTTGGCCTAGTATACTTAGGCTCCTTAGTTTGAGTTTGAGTTTAACAGTTTTATTGGCAGTAAACATCATACAAGTAAGCTTTTCAGGTCAGCCAAGTGTAAAAAAGGGAAGACAAACATAATTTGAAAAGTATTCTCATGGGAAGCAAATCTTATACAGTTCATTCACAGGTCCAGCTCAATAGTTATAAATTGTATAGTCAGTCTATCTAAATATCTCATATCACATTTTGGTAGATGCACAATTAGGGCTTCAGAAATATTAGCACCAATAGGGAAATAGAAGTGTATATAGTATACAAAGCATAAACATACAATGAATTTCTGAGGATGGTCTATCAAGTAACAGAGCCATCTTATCTTATCATTTTAAGGAAGTCTTCCTTTTCTTGACATGCTTGTGTGTCAGCCTCAAGTTTATCCCATAGCTTAGAGCCTCTAAGGAGAGGTGACCTATCATAGGTAGCATTCTGTGACCGGCTAACTAGAAGTTTAATTTTGTTGTTATCTCTTAAAACCCTCTGTTGGACTCTAAGATTCTTGGGTATCTTTGACCAGTCATAGATCATGCTTAATAGGCTCACATCACGCTTGGCTTTGAGAAAACGACAATTTGTTCTCACATGAAGTTCATGAACTGGTATTTCACGTGGGTCCCTGATGCCAATACAAAACCTAAGACAATAATTTTGCATGGTTTGTAATTTCTTTATGATGACCTTAGGGCCACACTCATGAGCAAAGTTGGCATGTTCAATCACTGGAAGCACCATTTGTTTATATAACTTGGCACTTAGATCAGTCTATGAACTTTCTAATCTGCCTTAGTTGGTACAATTTGTGCTGGAAACTGAGCTTCACCTTATTTAGATGTTCTTTAAAATACAATTCTTTGTCAATGATTATGCCTAGGTAGTTGAATTTGGGCACAACTTGGAGTTGTTTACCACCCAACAACATACTTTTGGCAGCCAGGTTCTCTCTCTCATAATTGGTCTTACTTGCACACCATAATATTTTTTTTTTTAGCATTAACAGTCAATTTGTGAAGACAACACCAGCTGTAAATATGATCAAGATCTGATTGCACCTGATTCATTATATTACCAGTATCTCGTCCTCCTAGGTATATAGCCAGATCGTCTGCATACAAACAAAACCTACAATTTTTAATAACAGATGTAATCTCATTGATATATACAAGGGGTCAATGGTTAGGAGATTATGTTAAGGATTCAATTGAAAATTTAGGATCTAAGATCTATGATCAAGAGGCCCGTGTTAAGGATGCAATTGAGAGGATTCAATTTAGGATCTGTCATCTATGATCAAGATATTAGGATTTCATATTTAAATTTGACAATCAATTCTGAGTTTAATATCAATTCTAAAAGCAGTTAAATTGCAGTGCGTTTCCCGGATTAGAAATTTATCCCATATTTTCGGCAAAGTAAACACAGCAAAGCTGTAATGCCGTGCATATTCATATCATGTTCTAAGAAGTATAGAATTGATTTACAACTTTTTTCATATGATCTTAGATCAAAATTTTCAGAACAAATATTATTTTAATACGGAATCTAAAAGCCCTTCATATGTTGTGTGTTTTGCAATTTATTAATCTATAACATACTTTCAGGAAAGTAAACACAGCAATGCTGTAATGCCGTGCATATTCCTATTATGATCCAAGGAAAAAAGATCATTATATATGAACTCTATGGCCTTTGGAATGGACCTATACTTAAATATATGCTCTGATTGTGGTGCTTCCTCGCTCTCCATGTAAAATCCTGTCCCATTGTTATAGTATGGAGTAAACCTATGCCTGGATTAAAATATGCAAATAAGGAATGTGTGTGAGGGTTGGGAGTAGTGTGGTGGTGGTATTGGTGGTGGTGGTGTCACAATGGTCACTAACATCCATCTGATAACTTTTGAAGATCAAAATTGACCACATATGACCTGGATCCCTGTGATTCCTGAAACCAAGATGGCCGACACACATGGAAAACAATAAAATTGGGTAGTTGAGGTGTCCCAATGGTCACTAACATCCATCTATAACTTTTTTTTAAGATCAAAATTGACCATATATGACCTGGATCCCTGTGTTTCCTAAAACAAAGATGGCCGACACACATGGAAAACAACAAAATTGGGTAGTTGAGGTCTCCCAATGGTCACTAACATCCATCTGATAACTTTTGAAGATCAAAATTGACCACATATGACCTGGATCCCTGTGTTTCCTAAAACCAAGATGGCCAATACACATGGAAAACAACAAAATTAGGTAGTTGAGGTGTCCCAATGGTCACTAACATCCATCTGATAACTTTTGAAGATCAAAATTGACCACATATGACCTGGATCCCTGTGTTTCCTAAAACCAAGATGGCTGACAAACATGGAAAACAATAAAATTGGGTAGTTGAGGTGTCCCAATGGTCACTAACATCCATCTGATAACTTTTGAAGATCAAAATTGACCACATATGACCTGGATCCCTGTGTTTCTGAAAACCAAGATGGACGACACATATGGAAAACAATAGAATTAGGTAGTTGAGGTATCCCAATGACTACTAACATCCATCTCATAACTTTAAAAGATCAAAATTGACCATATATGAGCTGGATCACTGTGTTTTCTAAAACCAAGATGGCCGACACAAATGAATAACAATAGAATTAGGTAGTTGAGGTCTTTCAATGGTCACTAACATTTATCTCATAACTTTTGAAGATCAAAATTGACCACATATGACCTGGATCCCTGTGATCCTGAAAGCAAGATGGCCAACACACAAGGAAAACAAAAGAATTAGGTAGTTGAGGTGTCCCAATGGTCACTAACATCCATCTGATAACTTTTGAAGATCAAAATTGACCACATATGACCTGGATCCCTGTGTTTCCTAAAACCAAGATGGCCGACACACATGGAAAACAATAAAATTGGGTAGTTAAGGTGTCCCAATGGTCACTAACATCCATCTGATAACTTTTGAAGATCAAAATTGACCACATATGACCTGGATCCCTGTGTTTCTGAAAACCAAGATGGACGACACATATGGAAAACAATAGAATTAGGTAGTTGAGGTATCCCAATGACTACTAACATCCACCTCATAACTTTGAAAGATCAAAATTGACCATATATGAGCTGGATCACTGTGTTTTCTAAAACCAAGATGGCCGACACATATGAAAAACAATAGAATAAGGTAGTTGAGGTCTTTCAATGGTCACTAACATCCATCTCATAACTTTTGAAGATCAAAATTGACCACATATGACCTGGATCCCTGTGATCCTGAAAGCAAGATGGCCGACACACAAGGAAACCAAAAGAATTAGGTAGTTGAGGTCTTTCAATGGTCACTAACATCCATCTGATAACTTTTGAAGATCAAAATTGACCACATATGACCTGGATCCTTGTGTTTCCGAAAACCAAGATGGCTGACACACATGGAAAACAATAAAATTAGGCACTTGAGGTGTCCCAATGGTCACTAACATCCATCTGATAACTTTTGAAGATCAAAATTGACCACATATGACCTGGATCCCTGTGTTTCCTAAAACCAAGATGGCCGACACACATGGAAAACAATAAAATTGGGTAGTTGAGGTGTCCCAATGGTCACTAACATCCATCTGATAACTTTTGAAGATCAAAATTGACCACATATGACCTGGATCCCTGTGTTTCTGAAAACCAAGATGGACGACACACATGGAAAACAATAAAATTGGGTAGTTGAGGTGTCCCAATGGTCACTAACATCCATCTATAACTTTTTTTTTAAGATCAAAATTGACCATATATGACCTGGATCCCTGTGTTTTCTAAAAGAAAGATGGCTGACACATATTGAAAAAAATAGAATTAGGTAGTTGAGGTCTTTCAATGGTCACTAACATCCATCTGATAATTTTTGAAGATCAAAATTGACCACATATGACCTGGATCCCTGTGTTTCCTAAAACAAAGATGGCCGACACACATGGAAAACAATAAAATTAGGTAGTTGAGGTGTCCCAATGGTCACTAACATCCATCTATAACTCTTTTTTTTTAAGATCAAAATTGACCATATATGACCTGGATACCTGTGTTTCCTAAAACAAAGATGGCCGACACACATGGAAAACAACAAAATTGGGTAGTTGAGGTCTCCCAATGGTCACTAACATCCATCTGATAACTTTTGAAGATCAAAATTGACCACATATGACCTGGATCCCTGTGTTTCCTAAAACCAAGATGGCCGATACACATGGAAAACAATAAAATTAGGTACTTGAGGTGTCCCAATGGTCACTAACATCCATCTGACAACTTTTGAAGATCGAAGTTGACCATATATGGCCTGGATCCC
The DNA here is from genome assembly GCA_949317995.1 of Acholoe squamosa. Classification (NCBI taxonomy): domain Eukaryota; kingdom Metazoa; phylum Annelida; class Polychaeta; order Phyllodocida; family Polynoidae; genus Acholoe; species Acholoe squamosa. The sequence goes on along the minus strand of OX439035.1, from coordinate 26,814,388 downwards.
TGTGTTTCCTAAAACAAAGATGGCCGACAGATATGGAGAACAATAAAATTAGCTACCGTAAATCCTCGCGTACAGGACGCCCCTCACATATAGGACGCACCCAGAGTTAGGCTGAATCCTATTAGACGTCACTGGGGCCATATTTTGGTTATTTCAGTACTGTTCTATAGTGTAAAATCCTCGCATATAAGACGCACCCTGACTTGGGCTAAATCCTATAGGACCCAGATGATGTAATTCTGGTGTATAGGCCGCGTCTTATACACGAGGATTTACGGTAGTTGAGGTGTCCCAATGGTCACTAACATCCATCTGATAACTTTTGAAGATTAAAATTGACAATATATGAGCTGGATCCCTGTGTTTCCTAAAACAAAGATGGCCGACACACATGGAAAACAATAAAATAGGCTAGTTGAGGTCTCCCAATGGTCACTAACATCCATCTGATAATTTTTGAAGATCAAAGTTGACCATATATGGCCTGGATCCCTGTGTTTTCTAAAACAAAGATGGCCGACACATATTGAAAAAAATAGAATTAGGTAGTTGAGGTCTTTCAATGGTCACTAACATCCATCTGATAACTTTTGAAGATTGAAGTTGACCATATATGGCCTGGATCCCTGTGTTTTCTAAAACAAAGATGGCCGACATATATGGAGAACAATAAAATTAGCTAGTTGAGGTGTCCCAATGGTCACTAACATCCATCTGATAACTTTTGAAGATTAAAATTGACAATATATGAGCTGGATCCCTGTGTTTCCTAAAACAAAGATGGCCGACACACATGGAAAACAATAAAATAGGCTAGTTGAGGTCTACCAATAGTCACTAACACCCATCTGATAATTTTTGAAGATCAAAATTGACCATGTATGGCCTGGATCCCTGTGTATCCTAAAACAAAGATGGCCGACACATATGGAAAACAATAGAATTAGGTAGTTGAGGTCTTTCAATGGTCACTTATATCCATCTGATAACATTTGAAGATCAAAATTGACCACAAATGACCTGGATCCCTGTGTTTCCTAAAACCAAGATGGCCGACACACATGGCAAACAATAAAATTGGGTAGTTGAGGTGTCCCAATGGTCACTAACATCCATCTGATAACTTTTTAAGATCAAAATTGACCATATATGGCCTGGATCCCTGTGTTTCCGAAAACCAAGATGGCTGACACACATGGAAAACAGTCCCAAGACTCCAAATAATCCAATGCCACGCCACTTAAAACTCCTAAAAAAGTGCATCATACTTATGTGTACATGTATACATAAATATACATGTAGGTGGCCTTTAGTGGGTTAATAGTCAGTGGTGCTGAGAAACGCACCACCAGCAGAAGAGAACCACATGGTGCTGGGGGAGGTGGTGCCAGGCAGGTATGGGGCCACCCCAGGAGCACAGCCACCACCACCATTCAGAGGTGGGTGGGGGGGGGGGCTCTATATACTATATACCATGGCTCTGCCTGAGGTGTCCAGGGCTACCACCACTCTGTCCCCAGGGTCTACAATAACAGGTCCACCAACACCACCACTGCCACCACTTCTATGCTTGACTGATTTGCAGATTTTAATCCAGGTATAGGCATACTCAATACTGTACCTATGAGGGGATTATACATGGAGAGCGAGGAAGCACCACTATGAGAGCTTGTATTTAAGAATGGGTCCCCTCCTATAGCCGTTCATTCCTAAGAATGAACGGCAATAATAAACAAGAGTGGACCTTATGGACTGTGCCTCATGGTCTAAAAGAAATCACACAATTGCAAACTGCAAGGTGTTAAAAAGCTGCTTGCTCGCTACAGATAGAGTTATTCATACAGCATGTTTCTTGTCCATCACAGCTGTGATCACATCTATGGATGACAGAATCTGAACGATCGAATCTATGGGTGAGGGAGAAAACTGCTACTGAGGCACGTCCCCTGCTCTTTTCGAAAGACTGCAAATGTTCTTTATTTGCCTGGTCCTATAGACAGGGCCAAACAAACCAGAGGCTTTGTTCACTCAGAAGTAGTTCACTGATGGGGGATGTCCATGACAAAAGAAAAGTCTATCCGCCTGGGCCTGCACATATGGACGCTAGCTGCCTACATGCTCACCTTATGTCACAAGAAACCTTAAGTTTGTTGCCTTTACGAATCAGGTATGCGCATTGGTATTATGAAATGGGAATCCCCCGGCGCCAATCCCCCTTCATGGACTCCCGGAATAAATGTCATTCTGCTCCTTCATGCCCTCATCATGAAGGACCCCACTTCACAATTGCAAAATATGTGAGTAACGAAAAGTCATTCAAGAGGAATCACAACATCACGTCTGTTCGGGCCTCTGTTTGTCAACACCAGTAAACCCGTACCAGGTACTTTGTCAAACTATGACAAGCCGAACCAATGAGGTCAACGGTTAAGATCATCAGTCTTTTTCCCATCGAGGCAAATCAAATCAGGATGGCTTGAATCCAGTTCTTTTTTTGCCAATCACTGCAAGCTAAGCCAATTAGCCTTGAGACATTCCCCTACCCCTGCTGCTGAATTATGCCAGCACCACCCAAAAACCTTGCATGACCAGCTCCCATTAAAAATTGGGGGACACAAAACGCAGCAGAAAGTCAGGGATTGTGCCAACAGGGTGGTCTTATTCCCACTGCCATCGTCAATTAATAAAGTGCAGTTATCCCAGACAGAGTTACTGTTAGCAAAGGAAGAGGTCTGTGGGAACCTATAGTCTCAGTTGAGTCTGGTCCCTGCTTGTCTATTTCCACATGGTTATGTCTAGTGACGGCCTTTGAACACACGTTATGTTCAGATATATACAATATGACATTTGCAAAGGCCCATACAAATGTGACTTGCCCTTTGGGGGTATTCAAAGATGATAACATCGTCTCTATATGCCGTCACACTAAACTTCTTTAAGTCATGTTCTGTGAGGACACTTGTCAATTTGTCAAGAGCCTTGAAGAGGAAATATCTGCAAATCATCACGCACAATACAAAGTAAGACTCATTACTTCAAGTCAAAAGACAATTCTTATTACATTCACTATCTTCATCTTTACAAAGGCAGCATGTTGTTCCAACTTCCCTAATAAAATTTCCAATGCAGCATGTGTGGGCGTTCAGGCCATTGTAACCTGCCTTCTGATGAATACTTTGAGTCATATCTCTTAAAATCCCATCAACTTAAACAGATTACAATCCATCTGTGCAAATAGCCCTCATTGGACACTAGGAAGGAAGTCACATACAAATCAAAAGCACACATCTCGTTCCTATTATTGCCCCCAAAAGGGCCGCCATGCATCAATGTCATTTACTAGTGAACACCATAGATGATGATTCATGCAGGCCTTGCAGAGCAACTCGGAGTAACTCAATGGTAAAACCTAGTTGTGTTCTGGTAGAGGGGACTCCCTATTGTTACTTGACACTGGTCTATGAAATATGCAGGCTGGCGCCATCCATCATTATGGGGCTGTGGGTTAAACAGTACCAGAATCTGATTAGACAACCAGGTTAGGATGAGCTGCTCAACGCAACACGTCTTGATACGACTGAGTCAGTGTGGAAAACTAGTTTCAGTTTAGTAATCAGAGCCAGCTGATTCTGCAAGTTAGGTTTGTGCTAGTGCCATCATATTGAACGTCGGGATTCCTCATCTAATACCGATATTGTATACCTCAAGGGATATCGCCTTCATAATCTTGAAAAAAATAATCAAATGTAAAATGTAATATCCTGTTTTTACATACAGCACCGTAATAATAGCCTCTTCACCTCTAGAAGCGCCTAAATAATAAAAGGTCAAAATCGACACTTTTATTGTGTTGAATCAAATGCCAGTGATAATTGTTCAGTGCTCCAGAGTTAAACTGTTTATTCTCGGTTTTTGAGGTCTTTTTCTTTGTGAGATATTCCTTAATTATGCCTTCATTTCCAAAGATAAACATACAGATCTCAGTTTTTGAGGTCTTTTTTCTTTTGAGATCTAATATTCCTGAATGAATCATGCGTTCCTTTATGAAGATAAGCATAAAGATCCATTTTAATGACCGTGTCGTGGACGCTACAGCGCATGCGCACAGCCGCATGAGCGCTCTTTTAAGTGCTCCGCCCGACGCGCCCTCTGTGGTGGTGTTTGGAGGTTTGGTGGGGGCGCTTGGTCGGTGCCGAGATTCATCACGTCTGGACTATGGGGCCTCATCCCAACTGTTGCTATCTCTGACACGACAGATGAGATTAAAAGTTAACTGGATTATCGGCTAGCTTGTCCCCTACGTAGTGTCTAGGCTACAGTAAAGGAATGGTACAAGGGCCACATTCACTACATAATCAAAGAATGTCTACTGCTGCAGACTTAAATAGTCCCAAAGGTACTTAGGTAATTCAATTTATCAGAATTAAGTTCTGAACTAGTGGGCGTTGTGTTTCGTTGTGCACAAATGGTTCAGGGTGTGTCATCTTTTCAGGGGAAGAGGTCTTGGCCATAGTTGTTAACTCAAGCATGCTTCACTGATAAAATATTGTTACTCACTTGAGTCTAGATCCAGACTCAGGCAATGTCGCCAAAATGAGTATGGTTTGAGACTCAGCCTGATCCTTGGATGATACTCAGGCAGATCCTGGGACTGATCCTTGGATGATACTCTGGCTTAGCCTGAGTATCATCCAAGGATCAGGCTGAGTCTCAAACCATACTCATTTTGGCGACATCGCCTGAGTCTGGATCTAGACTCAAGTGAGTAACAATATTTTCACAGTGTCCATCCATGCATTCAACCCCACATCCCTCCACCCATGTATCTATCCATCCATGGCCATATATCCTAGTTGTACACTTAGCAAAACATACAAAACATAACGATTATACGGGAATCAACAAGGGATTTGGAAAATACCCCGCAGCAATTCAAGACACAAGCAAAAACTAATTGATTCTAGACAGCCAGCTAGGTTTGAGGTGGGCTTATATTTGAATTAAGAGAGAACAGGAATTGTCTTAGACCTTCGGCCAGTTGCGGATTTAGAAGGGGGGGGCGGCCCCTTCCTTTTTGCCAATAGTTAAGTTTAAGAGTTTAATTGTTTTTTTTTTTACCCCAGAATTTAGCATAAAATAAGGTATAAATAAGGGGCGCACCCCCTATGTTTGGAAATCCTAGATCCGCCACCGTTCAGTCTATGGGGAACACGAAAGTTGTGAAATGGGGTGTTTCTGATCACAGTTTTTTTTTTATTGACTTGTGTAGACTTTTTCTGAATACCCAACTGCAATGGGTTCCTGGTATGCTGAACACACAATTCAAGGTAGCGTCTTTCTATAGGAGGGGAAGTTTTCAGTGCTGCTCGGTTATTTATGATTTTAAATTGGGAATAAGAATTTGGTGTGTGATACGAGGCTTGCTGAGTTGCTACCACTGTCGTATTTTTCTAGTAACATGTTTAGGTGAAAGACAAAATTTCAAAAACATGGGAATGAAAATTTGATAAGACGCCGCAAAACAGCGGCTCAGGGTAGCCCTGCGCCGAAAGAAAGAGTTAGAAGAAAGAAACTGTTCTCCTCAGTAGAACGCACAATTAGTGTGGGGGAGGGGTGTCAGGGCAGAGTTTCTTTTGAACCATTTTCATTTCGACAAGAACCCAGATGAACTGTCAACCAATCCCGCCATGGACTTATGCCGAGGAGATATACACAGCAATTATCCAATTAGCTAATGTGTCCGAAATAAAAAGAAAATATTAAGTTACTTCTACCGGTTTGTCAAGAAACAATCAAATAGCTTTGGATGAAATAAATTAAGTTGAGAAGTGGCGAGCATATAGTTAAGTAAGTGATGGTGAACGGAAGAGCGACTTGGGACATAAGGAAATCTTGGGCCTAGTAGATGTGCAGTGCTGATTGGTATGCACGGGCTTTATCTCAGTCCTGTCCCACTGAATATGCACAATGGTATGCAAAGGGAGAGACGATGACAGTCACAATAGCTTACGAGGCTTAGGCAGCTAGCCACCTTGGGAAAACCACGAGTGGAGTGAGTGAGTAATAGATGTTTAGCGCCATTTTGACAGCTAAGGTCATATTCATGGCAAGAACTAGATTACACAATTTCACAGAGGAATGTGTCAGTGCCCGCGCATATGTGCACCACACACATCCTGAGGGGATAGGAAAGATGAAAAGTAGACCCTTTTAAGTGGGCTAGGGAAGCCCGACCACGAGTGGAAATCGCTAGGGGTACCTTGAGAGACCCCACTCTGCAAGGCTGGACATGGCGTTTGACTGTATAGGCCTAGACATTTACAATAGCAGGAACCAACATCTTAGTGCTTTAAACACTGCTGGTAGTAGATTAGATGCATACTGATTGAGCTTAGCAGAGGTGTCTCAACATATGAAACTGCTAAAGTCTATATTTGAGCGGCCTCTGAACCTCTGAAAAATGGATGAATCTCTGAGGGTCTGGCATCTCTGAGGCTTAAATATGATTTTTTCCCTGATTGACTGCAATAGAGTTAACATCCATTTACTATATGGCCGACTGCAGTCTGAAGAAAGAACCAGTGACGATGCATATTTGATCCTTTCGTGTATTCCAAATCAGAGTTTTGACTCAGGGGTGCAATGTAACGTTTCTAATATTGTAGCTATTCCTTATAAATATTTAAAAAAAATTGCCATGTGCATGATAAAAATTGAAGTTATATTGCACCAGAATCACACTTGGGCGTATTGGCCTCCCAATAAATGATAATAGAAAGCCCAATAGTAAAGCAGCATACCAGCCAACCCATCACCTCCCTATCTATTAGATAGTGCGCGGAAATCTGATGTGCACCCTGATGCCTCTGCCGTAAATTACACTAGAGATAGAGCGGCCTATCACAAATGCCCTAGTATATATAGGCCACTAACAAACGACGACCAACTTCAATTTAAGGAGACACCCCTTTATCACGTCCTATACACACACTATCAGCCGATAAGGGACACCTCTATCTTAACTCTAACAATTGAAACACTCAATGTAATTGAATTCAGAGCCTTGCTATGCCACATTCGTACTTGTAATGTTGGGAGGTTCAAGCGTAGGAAAGAATGAGAAGGGTGTGTGGGAGTGTATTCATTCCTACTTCTATCTTTTTATTTCCATTTCTTTAATTCTTCCCAAGTGACATAGGCTTTATACAGGACTTTTAGCTATAATGATTTATGTATAGATAGACAGACCCTGATCTACATAATGACGCAGCCATTGTCCTTTTTCTTTGTATATTTGTCCATATATATCTGAAAAGTAGTATATCTCATAGGACAGTTCACTGAAATAATTTCCTAGTGAAAAAAAAAACGGGATGAAAAAGTCTTGCAGGTGAAATGGTTCACAACATAAAATAGAACTTTCTTCCGACAGATCAGGCTGTATGTCAGGGGGGAGCAGTGCAGACTGCACAGAACAGTCTATCTAAAGCCATTAATGGGCCACATAGGAAGAGCCATGGTCATTATTCCTAGACTTTACAGGTGCAATTTAGCAGAATCTATTCTCTTCTGTTCCTAAATATCACAACCTTTATCAACGTCTGGGTACCAAACTTCTCACCAACAAAAGACCAGGGAAAAGTCGTTTCTTTGCATAGAATATAGATATTATCATTATACACACACAAATCTACATGACCATTACGGTATGAGGTCTCTGTCGTGGTCTGTGTTCTCCTGTAGGTTATTTCCTAATAGCAATGGGTGGTGGAAGGTGATGTGATCGGCTCCGGTAGAGCGTGCCTAATTTACCTCTAGTTGAGCAGATTGTGACTTGGTTATGTGCTCGTTGAGCAGCTCCTACTAAACAGCGCCTATCAGAAGTAATCCTGCACAGTCTGGTTTTATATATTAATGACAGAGGGAACTCTGATAATTAAGCTGTTAATAACTTTACATTAACCATAAAGGCATCTAATATTACAGGTAACCCTGACACTGACACACACATTCATGTTCTTTTGGCCGTTTTCTTTTAGTGAAGACCTACGTGCTAACACACGCCATATAGTGTACGTGTACGTGGTTTGAAACAAACCGTATACCGAGACTAGAGTAATGCGGGGTGACTGTATTGAATGATATTCACACTTGCCACCCACACACCCCTGATCCCAAACATCCTCACACCACCATGCCTCCTAATCTTACTCTACAAGGGTCAATAACAGTGCACGTCCAATTTCCTCTCACCTGAGACTGGGAGGACCCTCCACTGGGCGTCGAATGGGCACCCTGGAGGAGGTCCGCGGCCATGTATTGTGGTGCAGAGCCTGGTGCCTTCCGCAGCACAATACATAGGGGATTATCTCTATAGATGTGTGGTGGAGGGGATGTGGGGGAGGTCAGTGTGATAATATAATACCCATGCGATTTACCATAACCACCATTTACAATATAGGTGTGGAGGGTTTAGCTTTCATTGCAGCCACTATAGGACTTGACTATTGTTGATTATTTTATTATTTGAAAGTACTTCATCCTTTATTAGAATTTAACAGCCCTATTATCATTGTTTTGAAAATGACTTCTTATAACATCGGAAACCCCTTTTCTTATCTAATAGTAATATCATGGGTTTTCAGAAGGAGCCAATTTTAATCGTATAACCTTTCATACTGCCATGTATATACATATTGGAGCTCTTTGACTTAGCAAAAGTATCTATATCCTAGTGCCACTTTTCTGTGCACAGTGAGAGGGGATACAATAGATTATCTTGATAATAGAAGACTATGTTGTAGATGGCGGTATAAAGCCACGTTCACACCCAATCGCCTTAAGCTATGTTCTCTTCATTGCACAGGAGAGGGATTCAAAACCCTTAGGAGACAGATTTCGTAATGCCTCTTCCAAGCCATAAAGTTATGTTTAATATTTCACCATGCTTTGACGGTATAATGCACCGGAGATGGGGCAAGGAGACAAAAGCTCGTCCTCTAGGTGGTCACCTACCCGCAGGGGGTCTGTAAAGGTCAAGCTGGAGCTACTCTATAGAACACCAAGTTTTGCCGCCAAACCGCACCAAGAGCAGACGACAATTGTCCATGTCCCCGGGTCAAAAGACCCTGGAGGTGCCTCCACAGTTACATTCCCACCTGGAGGAACCACCTGAGACTCAGCAACATCAGGGAGCAGGCTATTTATAACCTAGTCGGTAATTTGATTTGTAACTATCCCCAGGTGAAAAACTGCATTTCGTTTCTACTAATCAGCACATTGCCCTGAGGGAAATTTCCAGGCTGAATGCTTAGGAATTAGCCAGGAGAGACATCATCGTAATTCATCATTAAATACTGTGTTGGCTTCCAAACTTAAATGCAACTGCTTCAGTGAAAGTTGATGACTAGAATCTGAACAAGAGAGTTAGTAAAATGTTAAGAATTGCTTAAAATATATGTTTACTTTACTGAACCTTATTTTACCAAGAGCCTTTAAGTTATGAGTAACCGTTAATCCAAACACTGACAGCTGGTCTTATTGCCAATATACAAGACGGTAAATGCCACCTAATACTGCAATATCAGTGTGGTGTCTATGGTAACAACATTATTATTCCCGATATTGCCTAGTCCTTTTCTGTACACCCACACCCCACCCACTAGCATGATGATGCTCTTATAAGTGGGTCACCTACATATGTCCTCTGTAGCAGGAAAACCAAATGCGCAAGAGAACCACTCATTTTCAATTAGTGTCTAATCCGTCTAATTCCTCTCTAATAACATCAAATCCCCCCTCATTTATTCACTCCGCCATCGGAGGTATCAGAATTAACGACAGTAGTAACATTTGGCGGGAAGTATTCAGCTCTTGGCGGGAAACTTCACAGCAGACGACTTTTGAGAACAAGGCTCTGTTTCCCGCCCTCGGAGCCAGCCTTGACGTGCTTACCACCGGGGGGCGTTTCATCAGATCTGAGGCCGACTTCTGTCAGCACTAACTAAATGCCTTTAGCAATATCTGGCATCAACCCTAATATTTTGAGGTTTCCATTTTATATAGCCTATAGCCATCCACAGTGTACATTGTAGGTCATCTTTCGAAAGAGCAATCCCACATATCCCTTTGTGACATGTGATAGTAACATAATGATAAGGGTACATGATGTCTTCATACACTCACATCTAGCTAAGAACGTCCATGATTTGCTCACCACACAATGAGGATGATAAGCACCGGTGGGATTTAGGCATTAGCGGTAAAGAGTCTTTCAGGAGAATAGGAAGCTGGCTTGAAACTTAATTAAAGCCTGATTAAAGGTAAATTAATCTATTAGTAGACAACAGATGAGGTGAAGCGTTGACTTACACCACGACAGATACCATTCCCATGGTTGGTATGCAGACCAAGCTAGAAGTGTAAGGAGGGCTAAACCTTGATGGGGGTCTTTGTTAATATGATATAACACTTTGAGTTTATTAATTAGCTGCCACTAAATGCCTTTTGCACACATAGGAGGGGCTACTGCTTAGACATACTAGTGTATACCTATCCGTCAGCTCACACCACTGACCTTTGATCATCGTGGTTTTTTTTGTTTTATTATTTCTATGTTTGTTTGTTTTTTTATTGTTCATGTGTGCTATGTAATTTTGGCCAAAAGGCCTATAACATTTGGTGTTGGAGTATCTCCTAAACGATGGCCTTGCAGTGGGCCTGGTACAACTAGGTTTGTTCATACGTGCCCATCAATTTCTGTTGATGATTGCATGGGGGGGGGGTGCAACAAACAAGATACATCCATATCCAAAAAGGCACATTAATATACTAAGGTTTGTGTTTGGGCCTTGGGACAAACATAAACGTTCATATATTGTACAGTGATCATGTTTCACTTCCACGGAACCGGAGGCCAATGACACAACAGTATACTGTGCATCTGCTGGCACTATTGGAGTCTGACATTCAAGGAGGTCTGTCACAAAGAGTCATGTTAAATACTAGTGTGTGAGCGTAACATTATGGAGGCCTGTCACAATCAGGCATATTAATATACTACTTAGTGTGCGAGCGTACCACCCATGGGCTGTCACAAACAGGCATGTTCATATACTACTTAGTGTGTGAGCGTACCATCCATGGGCTGTCACAAACAGGCATGTTCATATACTACTTAGTGTGTAAGTGTAACATTCATGGAGGCCTGTCACAAACAGGCATGTTCATATACTACTTAGTGTGTGAGCGTACCACCCATGGCCTGTAACAAACAGGCATGCCCATATACTACTTAGTGTGTAAGTGTAACATTCATGGAGGCCTGTCACAAACAGGCATGTTCATATACTACTTAGTGTGTAAGTGTAACATTCATGGAGGCCTGTAACAAACAGGCATGTTCATATACTACTTAGTGTGTGAGCGTACCACCCATGGCCTGTAACAAACAGGCATGCCCATATACTACTTAGTGTGTAAGTGTAACATTCATGGAGGCCTGTCACAAACAGGCATGTTCATATACTACTTAGTGTGTGAGCGTACCACCCATGGCCTGTAACAAACAGGCATGCCCATATACTACTTAGTGTGTAAGTGTAACATTCATGGAGGCCTGTCACAAACAGGCATGTTCATATACTACTTAGTGTGTAAGTGTAACATTCATGGAGGCCTGTCACAAACAGGCATGTTCATATACTACTTAGTGTGTGAGCGTACCACCCATGGCCTGTAACAAACAGGCATGCCCATATACTACTTAGTGTGAAAATGTAACATTCATGGTGGCCTGTGACAAACTGCTATATTCGTTAACTTGCGTCGTTGTATATACTAATTATGATTGCATGACTGAGTCATGGTGTGGGATGGTGTGAAATATAGAAAACAGCAAAAGTAGTCAAAATATCCCTTAGTTTGGAATGGTTCTCATGAATCTTTCAGTATATATCGATAACAAGATTTATCTTATTTGTGAGTCAAAATCACGTTGAAAATAAGTTTTTGATGCACAATGCATTTCAACTTGTGTTATTCTCTCGTGAAAAATTAAGGAATATATGGGTGTTAGAATCCCTTCGATCATTTCAAACACATGCTAGAGCCCACCTAGCCGGTGCCTGCCATGATGATCGTCTAGCCTGGGCAGTATGGCTGTAATCAAACACCCACGCTGTAGTCTGGACAGCGTGCCTGTCAGCTAACACTCAGGTTACAGGTAGGACAACGTCCTAGCTGACGTCTGTCAATGACGGCACGTCGTGCATCAACGGACACGTGGCAGCACGATAAGTAGTATCTGGTGGCACGGGCCAGCGCCGACAAGGCGGACAGCGTCGCACCGAGAAGGCCTGATGACCAATCGGCCTGCCACTAAGCAATCTGGAATACTGAGCAGCTCATCACCTGGTCCGAGCAACTCACCATGAGGCGAGCTGCTCGCCACCCGGAAGATGTCTCGGAGGAGTGTGCGCGGGCTCCTGAATAAAGCATGGGCCACTCAACAGGTAGAAGTTGGCGACTAGTTACTCAGAAACTTAGACTGAGAATGACCATCTCGGCTCCGCCTAGTGTGATAACTCTTAGTGGTGGCCAATTCTCGTACACCTTTGCCTATTTCTCACCCACTTTGTTGAGCAGCCTTCAACACTATTTGTCTCATGCTAAAATTGCCTTTTCTCCGGGACTAAGTTAATTTAAGTTCTCTATTCATGATAGACGTGAATGTTCCCAATATGGATGTACTGCAGGGATGATACTATCTAATACCTAATACTTTTCCTGTGCCATTTGCTGTTATTCGCTGTTGTACATTCATTTCTCTCACCACCAATTGTACGTGAATCGTGGTCTCCCAGGGGAGATGATGTGTCATATATAGGGATCAGGCATGGCAGTCTACAATGGCTTATAAGTGGGTCTCAATTGATGGCTGCCGCGACTTTACCCAGCTCACCACAGGTGTGCATCAACCACAGACAGTTTAACACACCTGAATCCCATCACCTCAGCGTTTAACGCACCACCTGGGGCAGGCAAATTGGACAGGACGTCCATAAGGGCGCAATAAGCAGCTGTCAGTGGTGAAACATGAACCCCTGCCGCCTCCTATGACGCACGTGGACCACACCCATGGCTCAGCACCAGGAGGAAACCTAGCTCGGCCATCTAACTGAGCCCTATGTGCGCACATATGGTTATGTTCCTCTAAATGTGGAATCATTATACCAGTGCCGGAGGGGTTTTCTTCAGAAAATACATAACAGAGTGAAACGTATGCCAGACTTGTCAACTGCCCACTGCGATTATATTCATGGCCCCCAGCCATTGTCATCTAACAATGGGATTGGTGCCGCTTCTACTTCGGGCTCATGTAGCAAAAGGTATCTTAGGAAGGCTCCCGGCTCCCTTTTCCGACTCAAGTGTTGCTGCATTTTTTGGCATACTACTCGGTTATGGAACATGTTGCAAGAGAAGCCGACAAAATTCAGCTAAATTTTTCTTTACTTTTAAACTGAAATGCTGTAGTGAATGAATCCCCTAACATACCCCACAGATACCCCGCAGATCAGCTGCCTGTTTACATCACACAGGTGCCTGTACTACTGGCTTTCTTTCTATAAAAGGAAATGGTTAAATTGAATGCCGCTATCATATAACCGATCTATAAGTCAAGTTTGGCCTACATTGTCAAAAATCGACACTTACACACTAACTATTGAAAACGATATAATGTCAACATACGGTTGCATCGCATATTTAGGTCTAACATAGATATTCTGTTCGGTAGGAAATAAGTACAACAGCCCCACCTGTGGCTCCAAATTTCCAAATCCCATTTTACTTAAGCCTAGGTTTTCGAAATCCAACGCCAGGTTCTTTCTAAAACAAGAAACTCTGGAGTTAAAAACAGAGCTGATTCCATCAGCAAGCTGTTAACCAAATCCCGTCACTGGAGCCCGCCAGATTAGCTTTCAATCCTGCACGGTGGGGAGGACTTTAGCTATTTCTAAATGAAAACAAAAATAAACTATGGCAAGAGGAGACTGTTCCCCGTGCAGTTTGACATTACAGTGAACCACCTAAATGGTTAGGCATTAGGGAGGTCGTAAGCACACCTGCCCTAACTCATCTGCGGAAACACTGGGGGTTTGTACTGCATAGGAAACAGAGTGGCTAGGGTTTGGTTGATTGTACCTCCACTAATACTACTTAAATGTTAACCAGGGAGATGACTCCTCCTCTTGTTAACAAGCCTACCAAAGACAAACATGGGGCTACTTTAGGAACTTGTGCATGTCAGTAGGTGGGAGATTTTAAATGAACGATCGATTTTAAATGAACGGCAAGGTGTGCTGACATATTATAAAAGTGTAGACGACAGGACGTACAATTATCACACAAAGGGCCTGTGACAAGTAGAAGAACGTGAATTTCAGGTATTGGCACTGCCAGATATGAAGCCACGCCCCTATGACCTGCTTAATTGGGAACAAGAAAGGGGGAACACAGCACGGATTTTGGAAAATGAGAGGCCAATTACGACACAGGGCCATTGTCCTGTCTCTTTCAGTAGTTTTATTTGGGCCTATTATATTCACAACATAAAGAACAGCAGGTCGCTATCCAGTGCACACTATTCAAGGGATGATTAAAGCTACTTTGGGCAACAGGTGGTTTGGATTTGGGATGATGCATGTTGCTGGATAATTGACTACAGTCTGACAAATTGACCTAAAGTATATGGCTGTTTGACATTTGCTGAAGGCAGTGCACGTATTTAATACATGCAATGTTTATAGAATGTGTAGTGCTGCATGTTTGTATAACTGGACGAAGCCCAATCTGCTTGAGACATACTCCTCTATGAAGATGCCTAGATAAAATTCCAATACGAGAATTCACACTAGTAAATTCATTCTTCACACACGATATATAATATATGGCTGTCAGTGTCTGACAAGCATACATCTTGTCTTTCCACCATCGTCATTTTCTTCAAGTAATTATTGTTTAAAGTGTAGTAGGACCTCTGACAAAACTGCTGACAATCAACAGTATAAGGCTTCAACCACGAAGAACTGCTCTGAGCAGTCTGGGATGTCGAGCAAAACACGAGCAACTCAAGAGAATTGTATTTGCCTAGGCTGATGGTTAGGACAAGAATAGGTGATGACTATGAGTCGGTACACAGGGTTGACTGTGAGTGGGAAGACAGGTAAGAGGTTAGGCAATGAGCCATGATATGAGTTGACCGATGGTGGAAGTGTAGGTGTGTGGGCGAGGCGGAGGGGTGGGTGGCCAGAAACAGAGCATAGGGAGATGGGTGGGTCGGTTATAATTGGGTAGATATGATGCAGGTGGGCGTTAGGTGAGTCGCTCCACAAACCGAGAGGAAATATAACTGTTACCGGAACATTGATCGGCAGTCATACTATATGCAGTCTATATTTATCAAGGCAGCAAACCGATCCCTATGTATCTCTCTTTTTTTTTTCTTTTTTTTTTTTGGGGGGGGGGGTGGGGTGGTGGGGGTGGGAGAGGAGTCTTCCCTCTGTCCAATATAGGCATTTTATATATGAAAAGAAACATGATTTAAAGGTGAATCTGAGAAGATATGTGGCCACAATAGTCGGACGATAGTCCGACATTATATAAGATTATATAAAAAAAATTGCCTCTGGCCACCCAAATTCTGAACTTCAAAAGTCTGTGATCTAAGTTCTTATGGTAACATGGCCTAAGCCAAATAAATAAAAAAAATTGTATTATGAACACTGGCATATTGGCTTAATCAGTGGATAGAGATCTTTTCAAAAAGTGGTCTGCCATTTTTATACCTCTATTGGTCTCTATGGTCCTATCAACAACAGAAAAAAATCTGCCATCAGGTAACCATGAGTATATTTGAGTTTATGGGGAAGTACTGTTGAGCAGATTGGTAGGTGGCCAAGTGATATTACTATAAATGTGCGTGGGCAGAATTTATGCAGGAGGTATACATGATTGGGCTAGTTGTGAGAAGGCCTATATTTAGGTGAAGAGTTGACGTAAGTAAGTAGGTATAGGTGCAGTCCCTACTCTAGTTGGAATTACCTTGACAAGGACCGGACTAGAAGCTTCTCCAAGCCACTAATTAGAGACTGCTCTGTATCTGGTGACACTAACCCAGCTGCTCTATGAGCTACTCATGATCATTTACCACAGTGCTTGCTGTGGTTGCGAATTAATTGTCAACCAACTGGTCTCTTAGTAAGAGGAGACACAAGTGGGGCAAAGTAGTAGGAGGACTTCCAGAACTATAATCATAAACCCTAAAATTATCTCGCTAACCCTAATTCATCCAAGTTATAATAGGCCTCTCCTTAAAGATTCATTGATATTACTAATTATATCTATGATCATTTTAGAATCACTATAGGTGCCACCCACATAGAGGCACGTCTATGAGAGTTATTTCCTTGATGTGAAATACAATCACAATTTCCTTAATGGGATTCAAGACTTTATTCAGATCCTAAGTGTTGACATACCATTTTGACCATAAGTATGCATGGCTTCATACACCCACGGTATGTGAAGTTTTATATGTAAGTATATATGTGCCCAGCGGCAGAGCTACTTCTCAAAGGTTTAATGTTGCAGGAGGTTTGATATTACTGCCGCATTGCCACCCAACCTCTCTCTGGGTGTGGGAAGTGACACTTATTAAATGGACAGTTTAAAATTCACTATCCCAAGACAAGGTTTGAAATAGAATGGACACTTCTTTTGTTGAAGCAACCGCAATTTCTTCTAAGCAGCATTTTGATTGTAGATGATTATGCTAAAATGACTCAAAAGTTTACATCAGGTAATAAAGGACTCCTTTAATACAGTAAATGGGGCATTTAGTAGCATATCCTGGCACTGTTGTGGTAGCCCTCGGGGTCTGAACTAATAAGCTACTGTCAGCTTGGATGCTGTTTTATGGGTAGGGTCAGAACGATGTCAGTATGGTCATTGTCACCAGAAAACCATCCATCACACTGGGCAATTACACTAAGCTCTACTTAACATAACCATCCCTCCATCCCCGGCACTAAAAGCCATGTCATCATCCAATAGTTAATGAGCAAGTTTTAGAAAGGCGGGAAACGCAGGTAAAAACAGGCAATAAAAATGGGACTTTGCAACGAGCGGCTGTGTTTGTTGAATTTTAATAACAAGTCCTCCCTCAGTATAATGTACGAGGAAATAGTAATCTACAGGTACTTAAAAGAAGCAATGTGAGAGAGAATGAGAGAGATCCCTCTTTTAAATAGGGACTGGGCGGGTAATAATAGGCAGGTGTGTTGTGTTGGAGTTCTCTAGACTCTAGTATCTGGCTACTTCAAGGATTTGACATGAATCCTTCAAGCATTTGATTGTTGACACCCAATTCATATTTGTGCATGCACTTCCTCCTCAATTTATCTAAGGAACGATCCATAACATCAAAGGGAATTGGATCGTCCTGAAGATGGCAACCATTTGGGGACATTCTATTCCAAACTTTTATTTAGGAAAGGGACTGCCCTTTTGGAGAACGGTTTCATTTAACTGAAAGGACAAGCATAATGTGTCCACTACAGCCCCTATGGCTTAGTTCCATCTACGAAAATTACATTCAACAGGTACCGGATGCCTCAATAAATGCCTGCTTTGAGTCGCTACCAAAGGTATTATTCACCAGACTCTGGCTCCGAGGGCGCTTTTTTGTGAGAAATAATAAAGTTGGGGAGAATTTCTAAAATTAAAACCATAAATCATCGCCTCGTGGAGGTACTTTTATTCACTGAGGCTACGAAAAAAGCTAGTTCAGAATTTCCTTGGCATTCGCTGACTCACAGCAACATTTTAAAAGATTCTCTTAATTCGCTGACCAGTCACTCTCCCTGATCTGTGGGTACCTTGTAACAATTTTATTTCTTTCTCTGTTCGTCCAGTCCCGGGGCCCAGACCCACTTGGAAATGGGTATTGACAGGACCAGCACTAAACAACCTGCCACTGGACATGATAATATGCCCTCAAACAGACACCCCCTTCCCATTGTCAGTATATTATATGCAATCTATGAGAAGAACTAAAATTGCAACACTTGGCAGAGGAAACTGGCATCTGCTTTGTCCAGAGAGACTATACAAGTCTATATATGCCAACTCATAGTATCATCATACCAAGTATCAGTTTCATGCTGGCAGTCATTAGCCTAGTATGGAAGTGGTCAGAGCGGCGGAGACTGTATAATTATATCATCATTCAGTATAATCAAAATGAACACTACCTATTACCCCGTGCATATCGCCTTTACCCTAAAAAGAAGGTGAACACGGGGATAACGCACATACGCACAACGACTACATCCCAGAGCTTTTCCCTATCACCCATTTCTTTACCAAAGTTTCCCCATTGTACGCTTTGACACAGAGGACTAGGACATGTTCCACCCTTGTTCAAAAGAGGTTTACACGCGGCGGGTCATTAGTCAGTCTCATCTCGCTAATTACCACATGGTTAGTTGTGGGTTAAGCAGATATTAGAAGGCCATTGGATTAGAGGTAGAGAACAGAGGGGTGCTCAAAATGGATAGGCCCGCTAGGAAATTGCACCTCACATATTGCCAATGATGGCCACTCCATCCAGCTAGCACCTGTAGGGCTATAGGTATCGCACTTCTGCTCCTGAGAATCTGCTTTCCCATATCTACAGCAAGGGCAAATTGCAGGGTATAGTCGTAGTAACGGGATATTTAACCTACAGCAATTGGATTAGATATATATGTGCAGGTAACGGGAAGAATTAATAACCAATGTGGTAATTCCCTCCGTTCATGCGGATTTCTTTTGATGCAACTGGGAACCAACTTGACTGATGTTATAAGTGCTAGTCAAATGAAGCAATGGCGGCATCGTCTAGTGATAATGCAAATGAAGAATAGGATTTACATGCCGCAGTTAGCCTAATTCACATACTGACATGCTAGGCTAATATGGTAATGGAGTTATTATAATCCCCCGTTCAAATATACTTAAGACTATCAATTAACCTATAGCAAAGCATTAAGATCAAAATTAGGGAGTGATATATCATTGCTATCGTGTACAATACAGAGACTCTCTCCGAAACTCTACCAGGCCTGGAACCTGAGTTGTGAGCATAAGTGAAACCTGAGGCTGACAACAACAGAGAACTAAGTCACAGGAGTTGGATTCAGCAGCAGGAGCAATGACCGTAAACTGTACAACGCCACACAGTTGAAGCACGCAGGCATTCTAACTGCATCTTTGCTGCCTGCCTTGTTGCTCAGTAGAAGGTTGCTGTGGAGAATACCATGTCCCTGGTATACCATTATACACATCTCCATACAGCACTTCTAATAGAAGCAGCGATGTCCTTATGTCCTGTCTTCATCAATAATTGACCTTGGCAATCTTGCAGTATGCAGCTGGAATAAACAGTTGGCATTTCTCGTGTATCCTACATCTGTAGACAATCGTCGTATCCTTAGCCAAAAAGTACTTTAGTTTATGCCACTTCATGCAGGAAATCAATGGATTAGTTGCACCCTGATGACAAACTTGGCTAACATTTATCTGCATGTATAAATCCGAGATTATCATGTGTTAATCATGGTCTATGTTCGCACAAGCTTTCATGTTTCTGAACTTGGTAGACCCTGCACAATGCTACATCTCCTATTAGGGTAGGTTGGCTAACTTCGAGGGGTCCACATACCTTGAGATCTCCAACCCACAAAACAGCCGTAAAATTAGATTTGCTGCTGATTCAACTTTAACTGGTTCATTAATGCTTATCAACAATTCCACATTATTGATCCTACAATCAACCCATTTTGATGGTCAATTCGCAGGTTGGACGTCGCAAGGTATATTACGAGGACGCCCATGACTCTATACTCATTATCATGACTCAATGATCATTATCATGACTCTTTAATCTAGATTATTGTATTTATGATCATTTAATATATAGCGATATAGAAAAACAGCATTGCTGTAATAGCTGCTCGGTCGTATCATCTAGATTTATGTAATTATGATCGGATATTATATTTCGATATAGAAATACAGCATTGCTGTAATAGCTGCTCGGTCGTATCATCTAGATTTATGTACTTATGATCGGATTAGTAATTGCTCACTATTTGTCAGCTATTAGTCAATATATGTCAGTAAATACTCACTTTGTCAGCAATTAGTCAATATATGTAAGTAATTACTCACTATTTATCAGAAATTAGTCAATATGTGTCAGTAATCACTCACTCTTTGTCAGCAATTAGTCAATATATGTCAGTAATTACTTACTATTTGTCAGCAATCAGTCAATATATGACAGAACTTAGTCATTATAAAACAATACTTAGTCCATAAATGTCAGTAATTACTCACAATTTGTCATATATTCGTCAATAGTGAGCAATTACTAACATATATTGACTAAATGCTGATAAAATGTAAGTAACTACTATCATGTATTGACTAATTGCTGACAAAATAGTGAATAATTACTAGCATATATTAACTTATTGCTGACAAATAGTCCATAGATACTGACACATTTTGACAAATACCAGTCAAGGCAGGATGCACAATTGAATCAGTGGCTATTTCTCTGTTATATATTGACTAATTGCTGACAGATTGTGAGTAAATACTGACATGTATTGATAATTGATGATATATATTGACTAAGTACTGACATTTATTGACTAATTGCTGATAACTTGTGAGTAATTACTAGTATATATATTGAATAATTGCTGACCAATGGTGAGCAATTACTAACATATAGACTAATTGCTGACAAATAGTGAGTAATTACCGATATATATATATTGACTAATTGCTGACAAATAGTGAGCAATTTCTAACATATAGACTAATTGCTGACAAAAAGTGAGCAATTACTACCATGTATTGACTAATTGCTGACAAATAGTGAATAATTACTAATATATATATATATTAACTAATTGCTGACAAATAGTCCATAGATACTGACATATTTTGACAAATACCAGTCAAGGGAAGATGCACAATTGAATCAGTGGCTATTTCTCTGTTATATATTGACTATTGGCTGACAGATGGTGAGTAAATAATGACATGTATTGATAATTGCTGACATTCAGTGACTAAGTACTGAAGTATATTGACTAATTGCTGACAAATAGTGAGTAATTACTAACATATATTGACTAATTGCTGATATTTAGTCACTAAGTACTGACATATATTGACTAATTGCTGACAAATCATGCATTATTTCTGACATATTTTGACTAATTACTGACAAAATGTGAGTAATTACTTACATTATTAAAACCAAGATGTCCGACACACATGGAAAACAATAGAATTGGGTAGTTGAGGTGTCCCTATGGCTACTATTATACACTAACCTTTTATATCCCTTAACTCAATACATGTACCATAAAAACACACATTAAATCACAATTTAAAACACAGAATGACGTCAACATTTTCAATCAAACACCAGATAATGGAGAAATGGAAAGACATCCATTCAGTGCAAACAGGGCTTGTGCCCCGGGTGGCTGCAGGTATTGATGTGTAAAGCTTATCAATAGTGATAATGCACTGGTAACTAGCATTTGGATCTAAAAGGTCTAAGCACCTGATCAAGCAATGGCTGCCTCCATTGAATAACTTGTTTGATGTTATAGAAAGGTAGGGGAGGGGTATTTCTTTTCTATTGTTCAGATTCCACTAGTCACTAGGTGCAATCAGTAGTTTATACTTGTAAGCATATGAATTCTATAAGAGACCAATGGAACATATCTATATTATATTGAACAGTACCAAGATACTGCATAATCATGCTAATTATGCAAATAATATGCGCGGATATGGAATGTTTGGTATCAATCTGGGGTGTTTCGTCCCCCTAAAAAACATGCCCCCCTAAAAAATCGGTTTCGAAAAACAAGCGAAATAATTTTTTTGACTAGAAGCCTTTTCGGCCCCAGCCGGTCCACCTGTGCACTATCCAGGGTGTGTTAGCGCTACCTCCAGCCAAAACCTATATGTTTTAAGTGTCAACGGCGAAAAAAGGCAGGTTTGAGGAAGGAATGGATCGAAATAAAGGTCTTTTTGGGACGCGGGGGCAGATGCCAGTCCAGGCACTGGCAGAGAGGTCCAAGAACTGGCAGTTTTACATAATAATAGGAGTTTCCCATAGTGTGACCTATAGATAAAGGGTAGCTCGAGCTGGCAAACGTCATGGCGGTCTTTATTTTCAAATCTGCGCAATGGGAACAAAGTTATCACCAACTTAGCGATCTTTTAAGGACAAATAAATTCATTGGTGCATCACGCTGACCTTATGGAATAAAATGACAGGTGGTCCAAGGGTCTCTCGCCAATAAAATGTGTAGAGTCTATTATACTAACCTAGCGATATTTTAGGCCTATTTAGCGATCTTTTAAGGACAAATAAACTATTTCATGGCCAAATACAATGTTGTACCTCTATCTGGAGTGACTAACGATGTTTAGAGTCAATTATACAATTATACAGGTGGATGTACATGCCCTAGAGGGGGGGGGGGGTATTGGGTGTCTCTACTGGTGGTGAGTGGCCTAGTGGAGACAGGTGGGAACTGTAGGCAGGGAGAGCAAGCTGTAACATCTCTGTAGGCGAGATCTGAGTGGGTAGGGGGTCTGAGGTGTTATATACAGCATGGACAATCAAAAGTCGGCTATTATCAGCAGACATAGGTGGCCTTTAGTGGGTTAATGGAAGGCTTTCTGGGCTTCATGAAATCAACAAGAAAAGCTATCAGGCGACCCCTAAGACGACCAGGTGGCCCAGAATGACCTGTGACAAACATAGACTTACATAGGTCTTATATAAATCCGTTTTCTTATTGGCTATTTAGTCTGAGGCGATGTCTAAAATACTATACCTATGCAGGGACAGAAAAAAAGAATTACTGAAAGGACCTTAGCAAGGCTTAAGCGGTCTAGGTCATGCACTGATGATTTCAGTAGATTAGCTATTGTATCCGTTTTTGGTCGACAAATGGAGAACGGTTTCTCCCTGTTCTAGGACGCTGTACTATACTGGGAGTCTGTGGCTCCCAGCTAATAATAGACGTCTCTAGTTTAATATACCCAACTGTGGAAATACGATTCAAGTGCCGAGGAAGGGGCGGAAAAGCTGGTAAGCGTGAATTTAAAACACCTTTATCTTACGGCATCAAAAACCCATGTCCCATCTGTCCTTCTTTTTTTAAAGCTAAGATGAAGAAAAGGTCGGTGAAAGACTATGAATGTTTATGACATTTTAAAGTCGAAATACAGTGGGAAATGTTCTTGGGTTTAACGACTAACTGCCTCCAATTTCCCTTCTCTCCCATCGTCTATGCGATATTTCACATGTTTAAACTAACCGTACGAATTTGCCCTTAATGGAAGTACTTCTGATTGTCTCATAAATGACCCATTCTATCAGTCAGGGATTATACTCATCAGATGTCCACTGTTATCTACTGTGATGACAAACTGATCAGGTGTCTACCGTTATAAATAGAGTCCAAATGGAAGAGCTGAAAAGAAGATAATCACTAGCTTCATAGGCTGTCATGATGTGGCTGCCACTTTAAAGCTTAACTTCACACAGACTGGTGCATATTTCATATTGATCGTGTAGGTATGTCATGGACAAAGTCCTCAGATGTATAAGTGCACGGTGCTCCTTCAACCCACAGCTACTGTTCTATCTAGAGTGCTTTTTAATGTCTACATCCCCCTCTCTACAAGTGCAAGCAGTTGTGATGCTATTCTATCATGATCAAACAGTCTATTGTGAATTATACCTCATTTCATGGAATATACCAACAATTGCCATTTCTAATTCTCAAATACAATTGTGTCAAAAATATCTTTACATTTTGTGAAATCCTATTACCTAACGGTGCGAATCATCAAGGTGGTGTACTCTCAGCTTCTACTTACCGGCATTCCGCCTGCAGGCTGTATTGGGATTAAACAAAATAAACCATGAAGTTTCTCTGCAATCGCCTTTAATAACTGGAAATGTGAACCTACAATTCTCTACAGACCATATGTTCCTACAACATAAATTGATTTTTATCTGGTCTAACCAGGCAATGATATCCCCTGATTAGACCCAGTGAGCCCCTCGGCCGGGGTGCCTGCAGGGAGCGGGTGTGAGCTGGTGTTAATGAACTCAGCCCGTCCCAACTGACCTGCTCAATCTATGAGGCCGTCCCAGCATGTTATAGATCTGACTCCTTCACCTAGTGTCAATACTGGTGGCACGACCAAAGCCCGACTATCACCAATATGCAGTGTGGCTTTGAAGTGCTGGAGGCCTAGTCTAATTACCTTGTCTAACGAGAGAGGTCTTTAGTAGCATGCCATCATGTTGTCATTGTTCAAAGGTTGTCGGCCTCACATGGCCTTGTCACATGTAGCATGTGGATATCCTACCCCTTGAAGGTACTCTCTATATGAACATAGTTCCAGCAAAGTTTTAATCGACATTGATCGATCTCCTCACCTGCCAGTTTCATTTAGCTGTGAGCGATAAAGTGTCATATTTCGGTTTCACAAGGTCGACCATTTATTGAGCAATTCTATGGATAAACTTACATGCCCATTGGCAAGGTCGATAGCTATTTGATAATCATCGACATTTCTAATGTGATAGCCGGTCACTGCTACTGCTATCTCAATTCCAAGAAATCGTTCATGATTTAGTGGCAAGTTTTGAACTTAAATCTAAGGTGGAAAAGTAAGTCTCAAAAGTCATAATATAGGCAAACTTGAACCAACAGCTCTGAAAAAAGGGAAAAGACAGCAACAGCATAATGTAACACGTGTTATCAAAAATGAACATGGTTATCCTAAACCTTTGTGACGCCATCATTGTTTCAGTGGCACAGAACCTGAATGATGATGGGACAACGCCATCAGACCACAGCATTCACAATTCATGAGGGGTAGAGATGGGAACACATTACTGCTTGTATTAGCACATACAATGGGAAGCGCAGAAAAGGTTCGTGGGGTAATTATGAATATGTGATATCCTCGTTCTTAGAGGTCCAGGATATGCTAGCATTGGTATATATAAGGCCTAAAAAAAGGTTTGTTTCCAGTTACCCGACCGACCCTAGCAAAACAGGGCCGATCATGGACTAATTTTTTTATTTTGCGATTTTTTTTTGACATTTTTTGGCAATTTTTAACAATTTTCCCCGCAATTTTCATATTTTTTCATCAATTTTTCATGGCGCTTATCTAGATCCCCATCTACTGGTATAGAGTTCATAACATTCATTCATATCTTTTACATGTGCTTCACATTTCTTGTGGTTTTTTTTTCATAATTCTACTGTTATATCATAGAATCCAACATGTCTGCCCATACATTTCTATACAAAATCAAAAAAAAAAGAAAAAAAAAGAAAGAAAATGGACCTACCGACCCTCAATGTTTGAGGCATGTAACTGGAAACACACCCTTATTTTTTTGGCCTAATGCTAATTTAGGACATTGCCTCCATGGCATACAAATCAGTCTGAATCCCAGGCATTTGCCTAAGCCATGTGCCTTAGTACAAGAGATGAATATCTATTATATTAATTATCTGGGACTTGTGTGAGGGTATTTGGGAAAGAATCAGAAGATATACATGTACAAGATATAGAAATTCTGAATATATTGTAAATTGCCACAAAATTTCGTAGAAGTGAACTTTGAATATGTGTACTGGGGAAAAGAAGTTGGAAATCACGCAAAATTGTGAAAATTTTAATTCCTTTAATACTGCTAGTTAATATCGGAAGTAAATAAACTGTGCACATCGTCTGAAAGGTTTTGCTTTAAATCATATTTAAACCCATTGACAGCGTATTTGGATGCTTTAGGCAGACAGCATGGGCTGTGTAAATAACAGGGCCCACCTGTTACTGTCAATGTTATGTGACTCCCTGTTGACAACCTATAAAAGCGCCCTCAGCCTTTAAACTGTTGCCGTGCGTGCTCTCCACCCTAAGGAGAGCAGACTGGAGCTGGGGATGCTGGGGAATTGAAAGCACACCCAAAACAAAGGTCAATATGGTACAGCACACCATGGACTGAAGGGGCCTCCATGGTGACGCCGGCTACGTGCCTTCTGCTCCAGGCCCGTCCCAGCACCAGCAGGAGGATCCTCCTCCTGTAGGGAGCTGCCACCCACCTACCACCAACCCACTACTAACATTACAGCCTCCCACCCCACCAACCCCCAGACACACACCAACCTGTTACAACAGGCCACTGTCTCCAGGCTGCTTGAGCAACTCTGTAAACCCCTCTACTACCCCAGAGCAGCTCAAAACAGTGGTGTATATCTTCCGCTACATAAAACTCCAGGTGTGAAAGACACAGTTCTCTCACATACCCCAAGCCATATGGCTGCCTTTTAAAATGTTACTTAAAACTAGTTAACGACTTGTGTGCAAGTCATAGTCTTTAGGGAATGAGCTATTGGTCTGATTAAGTAGGATTCATGTTCTTGAATATTTCCTCTTTTCTGTCACCATAACTCGATAGAATCTCTCGCTGTTTCTTTTTCAATAGCTACAAAGGGGGCTGATGTATTGATAATGGAGTTGGCACACAATCTAATAGGTGATAACTTCCCCATGGGCAGACACAAATAGGCACTACAAAGGGAAGCCTTTACATTCTCCTTAATCTGGATGTGCGCCCACTAACTGCGAACACTTATATGGTGTTGTATAGGAATGAGGAGATACTGGATATGGCAGTAATCTTATCTTCCCACTGCTCCCTCTGCCCCCACGCAGCGCCTTACCTTGTAAAAGCGAATTGTCCTCCTGTAGTGGAGCGCCGCCTTGGCCCGTGCGTATTCATCTTGATAATTTGGATCTTTCTCCACGGCCATGGTGGCCTAGTGACAAGATGTGGGGTGGGCCGCAGCCACACCCCCTGTCTCCAACCACCAACTCTCCCACTAACACCTTTATCTACCACCCTCACCACCAACACAACCACAATGTCCTCTCTTACTCCAGTCCTTGGCACCTGCTACCAGTAAATCCTCCTGTGTCCTCCTATGCCTCCTCCCTATCCTAAACTCTCTACCTGGGGTTATGACCAGATCGGGTAGCCTAAGTGAGTACAGTTCTTGTAAGATGTCGTCAAAGTGGGAAACCACAAGCCACAAGTCGTGAAGAAGTGAACTACAAACTACAACTGCCGCTACTAGTACTACTACTACAAGGCACTGGAGTAGGAGCGGGCGGGGGGACTAACTGACAGGCAGGCTGGCACACCTGGGTCAGCACGCCCGCCGCCGCCACCGCCGCCGCCCGGAGATGATGCGGCAACCGGGCGCCTGGAGGAAGAGCCGCTGCGCAGGTGGGGTGGGCACGAGGGGTGGGTGGTGCTGGGAGTAGTAGTTATAGTAGTATTAGTAGTAGTCGTTTGAGTACTTGTATGACAAGTGGCCGTTTGGATCCTTAGTCTTGTCCTCCTCCCCCTCCTCCTGGGTGACCGCCTCCTCCTGCAGGCTGTTACGGGATATGGCTGCGAGTAGGATCAAAGCACCTGACATGTCACTCTGGGGTGCAGGCCGATCCCTCCAGCTGCCTTCTGGGTGGTGCCAGTTGTTGGCCACTTAAGGAGAGTTCCTCCAGCGTGTCCAGGATAGGTAACGTCATTGCCGACATGCAGGAGGAGTTGGGCGGGGCTGGTGATGCCTCAATAAGGGTATCCAAACTAAGTAACAGCTGCTACAGCTTCTTTAAGTCGATGATGACGACAAGTGCCCTGTGACTACTCTGGCACCAGTACACCTACAGGTACTGGAGGAGGGTCTGATATGGGTGGCAGCAGGTGGGCGATTAGGAGGAGCCACCACTTGGTATGGTAGCATCTGGAGGAAGGAAGGCGACAGGCGACGTTGTGCCTGGCTTCGCTCTATGTACGCGTGTGAGAGCGTGGAGGACACAGCGCACACTGGAGGAGTAGTATAGGAGAGGGGCGACAGCTACAGGCATCCAGTCGCACACCTAGGGGTGGCCACAGGCTTCCTCCTGTTCCTAAACAGGTGAGGTGTGCTATACAAGTGACCCCCTCGTCCTCACCCCTTAATCTAACAGGGGCGTAGGAAGCAAAACTTTATTGGGGGGGCCCAGGGGTCTCGGTTGGGAGGGGGGGGGGGCTGCTATATTTTTATATAGGCTTATACAGGGAACCTCCTCATTATTGGGGGAGCCCAGGCCCCCCTGCCCCCCCCCCCCCTTTTCCTACGCCCCTGTCTAAAATGCATTACACCAGGTCACCTTATGCACCTCTGTCTGACTTCCACATACGTATTCCCAGTCCGAATATCCTCAGCCTAGAGGTAGTATAGTACGTGTGGTTAGCACCAGGGGGTAGGGCTTCATGCTGCACGTGCATTCACCATCACTATACCACCCTACTACACACATCGTCCATCCATAATGCACGGCTGAAGTCCACTGCACTAGCCCCCCCCCCCCCCACTGCTTATCAAGTGTGGCCAGTGGGTGGTCACAACTGTTACTCCAATGGACAGGAGCTGTGCCTGCAGCATCCATCCAGGTGTACCCATTGCCATAGTGTTAGGTGTCGCTGCGGGGGTGGGGCCCTAGGAAGAGTGTCTATGGATGGGGCTGTTGTACGTCATGTGTTAGGCTTCTAAACTTGACCAGATCAGGAGGAACCGACTAAAATACCGTTACCATAATGCTCTTCACGAGGAGTAGGTAGGACGGTATGTCGGCAAGGGCTTAGAAATGAGTAAGTTATTCGTACCCAAAGGCTTATACAAGGATTATATGTATACAACGTTATACATGTGTCATCATGGTAAGAACCCTATTGTCTAGACTCTAGTGGCCGCGGCCATTGCTTGATCTAGATATGCACTCTATCAGCTGCCACCCTTATAAGTCTGCAGAGAATGCAGGGAATTATCTCATTGGTTGACAATCCGTTACGCTAGCTGCTTATAGGCCTAGCTCATTAAGATAAAGAGATGGGATTGTCACCATGCCCACTCTGGTCAGGTCCACTCTGGTATAGGGAACTGCAGTTAGCTGGGAGGAGGCTGACACCTGTTGATATGGTGACTACTAACGATGATGGAGGAGATGACTCTTCCACCCACCCAGTCCCCCTCATACCTGTTAGACAGGACAGTATACCTGAGAGCCATCGAACTCATACAGGAGATAATCTAGATTACAGATATAGGCAAGGAGCTACGTTGTACCTCAAAATCTTATTGAATTCTTGCTAACAATGGTTTCAAAACATGTCTTTCATTTCTTCAATTTACAAATTCATCTGGTATAATGAAAAGTAATGAGAAACAAATAAATTAATGTGCAATTCGGGATTTTAATAAAGTAAGATTTCAGAGATGCCACTCACTGGCCGTCAAAAACCAGGAAAACTGGACTTTGGACACATTCTCCCGGGAATTTAACATAATTTGATACAGAAATCTTGGAATCAAAACCAGGTAAACCAGGAAGAGTGGAGTCTCTGAGATTTGGCCAGCCCATTTGAAGTTCACTCTTAAAGGTATCCCGAACTGAGACATTGTTATATTGACTGTACTCCTGACTCTATATCTATTGGGAAGTATTTCAAACACTAGCGATAGCCATGAACGTCCAAAATGTTAGATTACATTTGACCGATAACACCAATGCATCACGAGCGTCTGCGCTCATCCTAATCCGTCACGGCACAAAGCCTTAAAATGACTAGAACTTCCCAAAGAGAATCTGAGCAATCTATCTAAACAAGCCTTAAATCATCTAACTTTATTCCCATTAGCAGTGCAGCCTCAGAGGCTGACTTCACACGTGCAATATGTCACAGAACACCTACACTGTGGACCTCCCACTAAGTCTTTAATATGCAATTCGTAGTGCACGCACACAGCCCCCACCCAGGAGCAAAGACAAGAAGGCCTTGCTCCCCCAGAGGACGTGTGACTGCTGCTGTGACTAATAAATTATGCTTGTCCCCCCTTTAGGTCCACATGGCTTGCAAGACAAAATGCGCTTTTTTTCAGTCTTGAAGATGTTTCTGAAACTGTCCCATTTTGTTTACACTAACTGATACTTGAAGGGATTCGCATGGTCTGTGATACATACTTTCCTATCTGACACATCAAAAACTTGTCATCATATCCTTTTAATTTGTGAATGCTCTGGGAATTCTAAACCTGTTCTCAAGTGGCTTGTTAGACAAGTCACTTCAACTCTTTTTGTCTTGTGCACTTAGTGCATATGGGTCCCCTGCAATTATTAGGTTATGTCCTCTGTAATTAAGTTGGTAAATATTTGCGGTCTGGAACAAGAAACTATCTGATACTGAATCATTAAAAAGAAATGGCTCCTAACTTATTGATGTTGTATTTGAAAATTACGACCCTTCACTTTGATGTATTTGATCTACTCAAGACCTAATAGGTCCTACAAACGTATGGAATACTGTCTGACATCCCATAATCTTCCTGCACTCAAAAAAGCAACGTACAATCACCAGTGTGAGATACTGATGAGGTGAAAAGGATGTCGGCAGTCCGCCGGTGTGCTTGAGTGTGTACACACAGATGCCCATCTTAACCATTTACCTTGTTGCCTACCTTGACAGCGTGTAGCAGGTGTGGGCTGCATAAACTCTACCTATGTAGGGCATGTAGTACTGAAACGTCATATGCCAAATTATGCAGACCTTGGTTCTCACCCATAGCCTTTGGGTGCTCTAGTACTGACATGCCACCTGGTGAGTAGTAAGCAGCTCAGCTATCCAGTGAACAGCTCCTGTCACCAGACAACATCAACAATAGTGCCCACTAACAGACCAATGCCAGCACCCCCTTCCCACACATACAAGGCTAGACGTGGCACCAACCAGTCTACAGGCAAGGTGTGTCGCAGGAAGGCAGTCAGTAGAACACTGGTCAACATTCAGCATAACCCCAACCTTTGAGACAGTGCTGCCTACTAATTCTGTATTCAATAGTTCTACCAGAAAATGCAAAGCTATCTGATAGAGCTTTCTCACGACATTCATATATAGAATAATACTGCCTTCCGACTGAAATGTCGCGACACAAATGTATGCCTCATCTAGCTGATTGTGCAATAAGAGTGGCAGACCATCAATAATGTACGTATCAGCACCCTTTCATACTGGTTAATAAGGGTGGCGGGGTAGACTTTGTATCTCTAGTCTAATCTCCGGCTTATACACAGTTGGCGATGAATACCATTTAGCAACATAATCCCACCCGCAGACGGCAGGACTATACAGGAGGCCAGTCTTTCTGGACAGAGCCAACGTCCAGTCCGATGTAGGAGGTCCCCATTGCCCTACATCGGCCCACGGGGTGCCTGCTGCTGCAGCTGTGAGCTGCTCACCACTAGTGAGATGCTCAGAACTGCTCAGGGCATTCCACACGTGGTAGGCGACAGTTCATCATGCTTACACCCCTGTCGTGTATTAAACACAACGTTTGAAGCGTCGGGGTACCAGTATGCTTCACAAGCATATGCTTCGGAGGCGGCGTAGGAACGAGTCCAAAGGACGAGTTCCTACGCCGCCTCAGACGCATATGCGAGTGAAGCATGCTAGTACCCCGACAATTCAAAAGTTGTGTTTGGGCTTTATTATACTCCCCCCCCCAAATAAGAATTTAATGTAAACAGCTGGGTAGAAAATATAGTTCCCCTCATTATTTAGGTCTCACATAGGGAAATCTTGGGGTCACTCAGTGCATCCTTACTGCAGAAGACCTCCGCACTGAATACTACATGAGTTCTGGGTGGATAAAATAGTTAGCTGTGCCCTTGAGGTATTGAACAAAAATCTCACGTTTATGTACATTTATGGCCAGCATTCCAGATTTTTATGATCGATGCGCAGGTTTTTTTATATATGTCGTAAATCGAGGTTGCCCCTAAAGATATACGTGGGATTTTTTGCTCAATACCTCCGGGGCACAGCTAATTAACAATTTTATCCACCCAGAACTCATGTAGTATTCAGTGCAGAGGTCTTCTGCAGTAAGGATGCACTGAGTGACCCCGGGATTTCCCTATGTGAGACCTAAATAATTAGGGAAACTATATTCTGTAGTGCTAGCTTATATCAGGAGTAGGGTTGTGTTTTGGCACTACTTTTCCATATGCCCCATGATCTTTTCCGTATGCCCCCTCCTCTATCCGTAAGCCCCCTGCTCTGCATATTTCGCCTGTATGCCCCCATGGTAGGCATACGGCGATCCTGTACATTTGCTATACAATATCGTATGGGGGGTATAATAAGGAGGAGGAGTCCACTCTAACCCTCCTCCTAAAGCTATGAGCATCCACTGGTGAGCATTCCAGCTGCTCGCTAACCACTCGTCAGTACTGTACAAGGAGGGGGGGGGCAGGATATAACACTCAGCATTCCATGTGCTAGGCACCGTCTGGTTGACAACACCATGGAGCCCCACTGAGTAGCTCAAGGGGGTTTCCAGCTGCTTAGCTACTCCTCCAGTACCATTAACTGGCCGGGAATAATTGAGAACATAGGTCAAAAAGGTGAAAATGCATATGGGATGGTAATTGGTTCTACTAAGGTAGACCTTTCGTTGCTAGGGGTAACCTGAAGTGTCTTATTCAGACACCTAGGCACGCTTCCCTAAGGAGAGAACCAGATCCTGTGGAGGTAATGGTAACTGCTCGTGAGCAGCTCCATTTAACTTGGAAACTACTGGTAGACGACTTAAAGCACACAGGTGTGCTACCCAGGGCAGAATCTGGAGCACAGAAAGGCGGATAAGACTCAGGCCCCGGTCCCGATAAGGAAAGTCAACATCTGGGCTGGTGAGTTAGACTAGGTCATGGGGCCTGGGATTGGTGGAGGGGGGCTGTCAATTGAATTGCATTTAACATTACGGGGGTGGTAATAACTAATTTAACTTGCATGGAAAGGAAGTAACTTGGATATTGCCTGTAATAGCTCGAAGATTGTGAAATTCCTGAATACTATTGTATAGGAACCATAGTTTACATGGAAGTTAACAGGGCCCTGAAAGGAGGCGGCGCCTGTTATCAGATTTCCTCAAAAGAAGGGGCCTAAGAAAAATTGAGCTACATTTTAAGGAGCTGTGAAATAGCAAAAAAGAAGGGGGGGGGCTGTACTTTTGCAGTTGGGACCAACTATCAAATAGTCAGCGTCCCTCCCCATCCGGGGACTAGGTACATCAAGGCCAACCACACTATCACTATGGCAACAGCATCTCGTCTTACAGGCGATGGCAATATGGGCTAATGTCCATTGTCTACCTATATCTTTAAAGGGTAATCTTGTTATGAAATAAGCATGAATGGATTATATTTAAATTGAAAGTTGGTTCTTTTTTCAATGGGCACGCTGGTTGCAGTACCGAGTCAGTTGTTATAAATTGATGGATTTCAGTAAATGCGACGAGAGTATCCTTTACCATCCTGCTTCAGTGGATGAATGTCATACGATACTAGGCAGGCGCTATTACCCACTTTATGCGACAATGAAGAACAAGAAATCACTCTATATCTTTCCATACAGCTTTATTTGCCCTTGTATGCAATCATCATTCGCTTTTTGCTGCATCTCTCACTATGTGCCAACCACCCACGTTGTGCACACATGACGTGGGGTTGGCCATTGGCGACAGAGCAGCTCGTGGTATTCTCATAACCTGGCTCAGCGTGAGGTTCACACTGCAGAGATCAATTAGGCAGGCATGGAGACATCTCTGCCTGGGGTCCCCCAAACAACACACGATCCCTCCAGTCCAGGTGGGTGGCTTTTACCCCAACTTCAAAGGTGACTGGTTATGACGCCATCCCAGTCACATATATAACAGGCAAGGACAGCTCAATGAGACATGAGATGGGGGATTAGGAATGAGAGGGGGCAGATGGATGAACAGGTAGAGACAGAAAGGCAAATTATATTAAGATAGAGATTTGATAGAGACAAGGTGAAAACAAGAGGTGGAAGGGAGACGGACAGGGAGAGAGACAAAGAGAAAGAGAGAGAGAGAGAGAGAGAGAGAGAGAGAGAGAGAGAGAGAGAGAGAGAGAGAGAGAGAGAAAGAGAGAGAGAGAGAGAGAGATCGCGCGTAGGACAGGGACATACAGAGGGAGACAGCGACTGAGATTCACAGAAAAAGGCAGATAGAGACAGAAATCAGACAGAAAGACATAGAGTGTGCAGAGAGACAGAGAGAGAGAGAGACAGAGAGAGACAGAGAGAGAGAATGATGACTATTTGAAAGAACAAGTGCGGGGGCGGCATGTAGAGCCGTTGAGAGAATGATGACTATATGAAAGAACAAGTGCGGGGGTGGCATGTAGAGCCGTAAGCAACTCGCTCTTTCTTCATTCTGTTTAATTCACAGCGAGCAAGTTGATTGATGACAGAGCAAAGGATTATTATTTCAACAACACCTCCCTCCAGGTTTCCTAACGCCTCAATGTGTCTGGGCTCTGTAGTTCTCACCAAGAACGTTGTCCATTTAATTTTGAGAAAATTGTCCAGAACCTGGCCAGCAGTTTTTAAAACTTCAAATATTAAAACACAATCCAATTTTATCACAGACCTCTTCCATTGGATCAAAAGGCTTTTGGATGAGGATATTGGTGGCGGGGCCTAACAAGAAAGAGCTGATATGGATGAAATCGGTAACAATGTTCTTGGTAGTGGCCCAGTTGCACTGACTGGTGGTGAATCAAACGTAATCAAGCTTCACAATGGGTACTTGTGCCGAGACTGGAGCGATGCATGTCTGATACGCCAGCAATTACAGAAGGCGACCGGAGAGGGACCATCCATGAATTACGTACGCACTTTTTGTCCAAAATTTGCCCCCCCCCCCCCCGTTGCACCATGTACGCATTGGGGCTACCCCCCTCCTCCTTGACTGAGGGATAAATATGGATGAAGGGGGGGGGGGTCAAATCCACATATATTTAGGCCTCTTTCAGAAGCTATTTTGTACATTTTTTTTTACATTCATACCCATACATGTTATTGAGGGGTACCTATCTTAACTACTGATGGTTGAGCTTGGGAGGTAAGCTTAATGCCCCTATAAAACACCCCACAATAACCTACATTTGGGTTCAAAACACCCCATGTGCGTACACAATGAATATGCCGAAATAGATCCCCCCCGTACGCACATGTACGCATTTTGCTTGACCCCCCCCCTAGTGCGTATGTAATTAATGGATGGTCCCAGAGGCAGAGGAAGGTGTAGGCAATCATTATCAATCACTGTTTGTTTTTATTCCCACTAACCCTGGACCAGGCACTGGGCAAGGTGTGGCACCTGCCCCGTCAGGGGTAGCCGCTCCTCTGTCACCTTCCACCATCCATCAATTTACACAACTTTTCTTTTTACTTTCTTCCCTTTTCACAATCATGCCTCATACCCTCAGTCATACAAAAGCCGATTTGTGTCCTCCTCACTGAATTAGGAGACGACAAGTCATGAATGTATTGTGGCATATATGGGTAGCTACATATATGACTGGCTATCATCTATCGCCAGACATAGAGCCATAACCGGGAGGTACAGCTATAGACATTTTTATTTCTAAAGGTAACTAGAAGTTCTAATGACCTAATATGCATCGTCATGAATTACCATATAGGTGTATACTAGGTCCGAGTCCCCCAGTTCTGGCACAAGAATGGCTAGTTGAAGAACCGCCATTACGAACAGGATCAGACAGTGCCAGCTACAGTCTACACAGACCCAGTTCTGAGGGCCCATCTGACCCATTGGTGAGCTGCTCATCCCAAGGCCCCTATATTACAACAAGGGAGCAGCTCACTGCGGCTTGAGGTCTGTATCATAGCAACGGCACTGGTCAATTACCAGCTGTGTCCTGGTCACAATTATGTCTGGCTACCTTGAAAAACCTTCTCCTTCGTATCCATGTCCAGTACTAATATTTGCACCCCTCCTACACACAAGCACCCGGAATGAATTCTTTCTCTGGAAGGGGACAGTGAAGCGAAGGCAATTTCAGGTAAAATATGTAAGATGTCTTCATACGTGTGCCTTTCCCTGTAACTGCCAAACTCTATAATGAATCCTGAAAATTGTTATTCCAAAATCACATTTCCTTTCCTAATGTCGGTGTATAAAAGGCCCTAAGGGGATGAGGAAACAGACATTGCTGTCTCACATCGTGAAGACAGATGACTGGCAATGTAAATGTAATTTCATCAGATTCTAGCTGCAGAAAACAGTGAAGCTTCTCACCCTGCTCCCTCCCCCGCATGTATACATTTGCACACTTGAGTCGAAAATGCAACCCACACACCTGACCGCCCACTCACTCTTATAGCTCCTCCTGTATCACTCATATCCATGTTCTGAACGATACACTCTCACCAAGCTCTCATCTTGTATGAGAGCTTGGCTTCATAATGTATGATCGTTGAACTAATTTGCATATAGGAATTCATATCTCCTTAAATCCCATTCTTTACCGCATCCAGCAACATTCTATTTCCCGGATTTCAAATTCAGATTGTCCGTAGAAAAGGCTCAGAGTTAAGAGGCTCAGGAGTATTGGCAGAGTAGTTTAACAAGCTATAATCTGCTGACCTCTCCTCAACCCCCATGTCCAACCACTTACCAATCAAGCACACAAATATCATAGTCTGCTATCTTCAGGCCCTCATCTGTCACACCTTGGGGCCTTACCCCCCATCACATACACGCCTGCCAAAGCTTTGTGAATTACAAGGCAATGTGTCCCACCTGGGAGGAACCCAGCACGGTCTAGTGCCACCACACACCTGATTAGGGATTACGGCTTGATTACCAGAGCAGCTCGCGGCCCAAAGCCAAGCTGCTCAGGGGCCGCTCGAGGGGGAAATGGCCAAATTATTTTCAGAATTATCAACATGTTAGGAATTTTTCACCCGGTGCTCCTATTTCACTTTTTTTTACTACATACTTTTTACAATTTGTGATTTTTTTTTGCTCAGCTCAGCATTTATAACTATAAGGTCGTTCTGGCAACATAGTGTTCCATTATTAATTGGACTCTGGGGTGCAATTACGTATCAGCTTTTGGTAGCTCTTCTGTGATTGCTATACTTTAATATCCGGTAGATTGAATGATGTATTAAGTCAGGGCTGGTTAGTATCATTTATCCTGGCAAAGGTCAGCTTGCTCTAATCCATTGAATAGACAAACCAACCATGATCCTATTGGCCATGGCATGGAGGAAGACGGGCAAAATGTGCGTATGTATTAATGCAACGAATGCAACTAGACTATAAGGACTGACTACAAATACCGATATTGCCTGTCATTTACTGTGAATACAATGGTTTTAAATTCCACAACGTGTGCATAATATTATTCAAGACGTACATAGGCAACTAAAGAGGCTTTCATCATCTAATTGATGTCTACAGATCACAGAATAGAAAATACTTTGGTTAAATACCTAGCTAAGGAAGAATAAAATATAAGACATAAATCAGCTAATTCGACCTAGATAGTCTATTCCTCTATTTGTGTTTGCTACATCAGAGGGGTGTGTGTTTTGGTTAAGGCAGCAAGTAAAAAGGCATGGAGCACTGTTCCCCTGGTTCTGTGAGCAGGTCTGAGCAGCTCCCCTGGTACCAGGAGCAGCTCAGGTTGTCACAACCTAATCAGTGTCGCTACCGTCTGGCGCTACCTCTAGGGACAGCCACGGGTACGGTAAGGCTGTCAACTGGGCCACAGCCCGGTCAGAGTTAGGCTAGAGAATGGATGGGAGAGTGGAGGGTGGGAGAAGGTCTGATGGGAGTCACACTTGTTGATCGTTAGGCTGTCAAGATGAGAGGCCGGACGTCGTTCCAGGGCCAGCTAATTAGATCAATATTGGCCAAAATTGATATTGTGGGCAGGAACAATGAATATATTATAGCCATTCCCTGACAACTATCACAGCGTCAGGGCCAATATGATGGCACAAGACGTTAAGATCTGGCAGTTTAAGTTAGAAACCTGGCTGACCTGATTGTTTCTGAATAAATGATTTAGAAACCATTGGGGACTCATTATAGGCAATGAGTTGCTCGTTCCACAGAGACAATGTTACCTGTGGTGTGTTAGCAGAGCTGCTCTCCACTGTTAATGTGATTCGTTGCGCTGCTGGCCAACACTAATTGGCCTAATGAATTACTGATGGCACCATCACAGGTGCCCACTTATGACAGCTTCTGTCTGATCATTTTTTCATAGTTTTAGTTTTGAAAAGTGTACAGAAATTGCACATGGCATCTCATGCAAATGATTCAGAGCCAGAACCAATAGTCATAT
Source organism: Acholoe squamosa (assembly GCA_949317995.1). NCBI lineage: Eukaryota > Metazoa > Annelida > Polychaeta > Phyllodocida > Polynoidae > Acholoe > Acholoe squamosa. Next base: position 26,775,919 of record OX439035.1, on the reverse strand, counting down.
ACATGGCATTCCCCTAATGCTTAAATCATGTTGCTTGGTTTTAGACAACGTGATATATATGTATATATTATAATATACACTATATCACAGCGTGATATAGTGTATATATTATATATATATACACTATATCACGTGATATTCTGGGGCCTCCCTTCAACAAGCAAAGATAGGCTATCATTATAGATACACACATGTATCTATAAATGCCAATTTCGGGGTCCCAATACGACACTGGGACAGACAGAAGCTTGAGGTATCCATGCTGACAGATTATGAAGTAGCATGACCTTTGTTCACAAGCGATGGCCAAGAGGTATAGTTGCTTAAGGTTTATGAGTTATGGTCCCACTTCATTATTGGAAGGGGTCCAGCCCTCATCCCTATTTTCCTAGGCCAGTCGCAGGGATTCAAATTCAGTGTGAGGTTCCAAGAACTGTTGGGTACTATTACGTGTAGTGCATGACGTCTAGAAGTGTCATAATAATGCCTCAGCGGAGAGTTCATGGAGACCTTTAGTGGAGAACCTAAAGTTTAGTAGAGATTCAGTTTTCCCACTTGAGTTTCCAAGAACTGGAGACAACTCGTTGTCCATAATGTCTAGGTGTCTCGTCGCAATTCCTCAAGGGCCGAGTTAAGTCAGAGGTTTAGGAGAAGCTGCTCAGGTAAGGCGAGGTAAACGTGAGCTATTATATGAAGCGAGCAGCTCATACAAACTTGGGATAAGGTGCTCGTTGTCTGCTTGAGCCACTCGTCAATTGGGAGTGAGGAGATGCTTGGGTGGGGCATGGAGGATGTGGACCAAATAAAGAGCCCATGCTGGTTGTCCTCAAACCGGCTGTGACATTCTTACTTCCGCTGGTTGGCTGGGGAATGGCCTTGTAAAAGGCCCCTTAACGGGTGGCTAATAACTGAGGTGGGGCACCTTGATTCCCACTGTACTCATCAATTATACGTTGCCTTCCTTGATGTGTGCCACTAAAACCACTGCTTTGAGTCCTCAGCTTGTGGGGGATTAAATAGTAGGTCAGTAGGCTCATACAGATCCATATAGATATGTGGTCCCACTGTAAATATACCTAAGAAGTCTCTCTTAGACATCCCTATATAGTCGACCCCTACTAGCCACTTCATCACCTTATGTCTAGTTGGGGAGGCTGCCGCCTCACACCTAGCGCCACAGGTCGCCAGTGGTGGTTAATACACCATGCAAAGCCCACAAATTACCATGACTGGCCCATCAGTACTGCCGGGAGCCTCTTCCGGTCGCTCCACCACCTCCCAATGGCACTGCTCATTTGGGCACTATTGGAAAAGGCTGGTATTACTATCTACCTGTTCCTACTTGGAACATCCATGATGGGATCTGTCCCATTGTGTTCTACCTGGTTTCTGTCTTCTTAAAATTCACGTAATGCCACTCCAAAAAGATTAGTTGGTCTACAGATTTTGGTTTCGAAAAAATGGTGTGGATCTTTCCTTATTAAGTATTTTTATTTGGCTTAATGTATTTCGTGTTGTCAAGAATTTGTATTATCTTTAGCACGCCAAACAACGCCTGTGTATAACATGTCACGTAGATATTGCACCTGAACAGATTATTTTTTAGCTTCTGATATGCTATTTATGTGACGTTTATTAATTCTCTGACAACAATCTATAACAATCAAACGCCTACCCTTCTTTTATTTATACCTCCCTTAGTTATATCAACTCAATATACGTCTATGCCAAAGCTACAGATATCCACCATGGGCTAGGGTCATATAAGGCAGGTGTTAAGCCACATGAGTTGATGTTCTTACTTACCCTCATACAGTGCATATCATTAACCTCTTACTGCTTCTTGTTGCAAATACAAGTTTATCATACCGAGGTATATATAGTTTGCGTGAATGGGGTAGCATCCATATACAATGGATATTCCATATTTCAAGTCAGTGCCGTCTAACACAATGACATGTTTGATTTTGCGATAATTTCTTGCTAAGTGTTGGTTCTTTATTGGCATATGGTTTTGAAACTTAGTTCAAATGGCGGGGTCACTATTGCATTCTACTTGCATTTTATCCCATCCAACTTTGAACAATGCCTGTCCTTTTCATTATAATGTCCTCTCATAGTCACACATTGTTTCCTCATTTCAACAGGAAACCTTTTTTTTTTTTGTCTCGAATTTCTTGAGTAGAAGGTCTCCAAATTTCTCCAAAACAAGCTGCTGGGTCATGGAAGCAACCTGTCGGCATGGGTGGGGGAGGCAACAGTTGGTGGTGGTTGATTTGATTCAACAGACACATTCTCTCAAGAATTGCCGCGAGTAGGCGTCCCATCCAGCTCCTGATGAGATGCAAATTCCTTTTGTCATCTGCGCCTGCGCAAATCACGCCCCAGCTTGGCACAGGAGGACTTGGAGGGACTTGTCTTAACCCACTCAGCACGGGGGTATATTCTACTGAGTCTGTTATCACAAACTACCTATGATATGGCCCATTATCTAGATAAGAAACAATAGCGTTTCCCTGCAGCATCTCCCCCTAGAATTACCACAGTAAAAACCTCCACATGGGTACCTTGTAAGAGCACGTCGCTTGACGATATCAGTTCCATCAGTTATTATTCATTATGGGCCGCTGTAATTATTAATCTCCATCCTTGTAGTTCCTTATCAGGACCGACAGCCATTATTGTCTACTATGATTGGTTGGTGAATTATTACTACAGCTGTCTAGAGAGAAATCAAGTGTCACGCCTTTAGACAGATATGTTTAGTGCGGATTCAACGCAAATGAGTAACCTGATAGAAGATCTCAAAATGCTAAATGGGCCTCGTGGCAAATTGTATGTTAAATGCGAACATAAAACCGTGAGGGCGTTGGTTTTTTAGAGAAATAAATTGGCCGTCTCTCGGGAGTCACTCGGCTAGATCTGCTGACGGCTTGAAATCGTTTCAATATTCATGTCGTTATAGGATCCTAAGTGAGTTTGACATATAGCAGCCTCGTTACAAACAATTTCTATGAAACTATATTATCAAAGGCTAGTGGACAAACTCTACACTGGTTGTTATAACGAAGAGAATATACACAGAGGGCCTTGCATATATACTCATTGCTGATGAGGCAATAAATACCTGTGCATATAACTAGATAAATATTAATCCTGTAAAGTGGACATAAAGAAAGCGAGACATGCAACACTGATTCTAAAACTAAATACATGAGCAGAATTCTAGAAAGAAAACAAGGCATGCATTGCATCAAAACTTTGTCGTTGGTTTTGCTGCTTCCATTGCTTCATTATCAAAAATGTGGAATTACCTAGAGCAGCTGTATATGAGAAATAAAAGAGCTAAATGTACTTTTAAAGCACAGAAAAGAACTAAAACAAAAAGTACGCAATAAAACAGAGAGACCTAAAAATGAAGACGAATAACCACGAGACGACAGCTAAATATAGCCAAAAGGACGTTTGTCCTAACATACCGGTCGCTGGTAGGGCATATCACCCATCCCTTGTCCCATGCCAGGGGCCATGCCAGGAGCCATGCCAGGGCGACCCATCGGCTGGCCCATTCCTTGTCCCATCTATACATGATTAAGGATGTGAAAACACACGAGATTAGTGGTATTTTTAGTTAAATTCAGGAAGAAATCTCTCAGATGTAGAAGTATGGTTATAACATAAGGCTGCAACACACATGTTTATTATTTACCGTTTGCCGTATACTCATATACATGTATGCAGTACTTTGGTACTTACATATGGGGAACACAGAGATTTAAAGCGTTAAGGGATGAATTTGAGAGTGGCGGACTGACTGCCTCTAGTATCCCAATAGCTACACTAACAAACGATTAAAAGTGCCTGTGAACCTGACTGCTGCTTTCTAATTACGCGTCTGGGCTTTTTATCACTGTCTTGCACTTATTAGAGACCGATCTAAAGAGTCTAAAAAATATAATGCAGCAATGTAAATTGCTGATAACTCGAAAAGTGAAAAGCTTTCTTTTTTTTGTTTGGATGAGTGGAGTTATTGATCCTGTACTGTTGAGCTATGAATGTGAATATGAAATAAAACAGTCATTGCTTTTACAGTCATTGCTTTTGACTTAAATCATTCATTGGAGTCTTTCTTTATTTGCTCAATAGAGCAGGAGATAAATATTGCAATCAATAAATTGGAATGTGGGCTGCAGGCACCGCTGGAGTAAGCCAGGGGGGAGGGGGGTTCTGATGTAAGACAGCCGCTACTCGCCTGTGATTGGCTCCCATGAGTTGTGCTGGCTCTGTAGAATATAGACAATTACTCAAAATTTACAAAAGTTGGTACTGAAATACCTTTTCCTGCAAGACCCCTACATCTCCTCCTTTAATGGCACTACAAATTCATTAAGTAATTCTGCCTCTTATATATAAAATTTCTTTTTTAAACTTATTCGCACCACCAACATGACTGAAAATGAGGGGACTTATAGTCGTCTCCTATAACTCATTTTGAGTTAATAAAGTCCCCTTACAAACAATCAAACATGATGACTACCTTTGCATCGTATTTCAGAAGACCTTGTTAGTCCATGCACTATACGTGGCATTAGCCACTATGACTATAGCCTTATCCTTTGTTCAAACATTTGCTATAGATCAATATCTTTATCTACATATTCAATTACATTCTTCTACTCTAGTAGCTCATGTTTTTAGAAGTTTGAACAAGCCCCATCAGAAAACTACATTCCTCTTCCTCTCCCTGTTAGCAATGATTGCATTATCTCCACTTGGCTGCCTTTTTATCCCATGATCCCTTTCTTCCTCAAGTTGTGCCTTGTTTTTATAAGCAGCTCAGACCAGTGGCGATGGTGCCGACATCTGTGTGCAGCTGTGTGCACTAGCAGCAGCTAAGTACAACTGTGTATGGTTAGCCTCCCCATCACAAGGTGGCGGCAGCGACAGGCCCATTATTGATTGCTGTGGTGGGATGGCGGCAGCAGGATTACATGGATGGTCACAGCACAGTCCATGGCAAATAGGGGGAGTGTAGGCTCTCTCCCTCATCTCATGTACTCTGGTCCATCTGATATGTATATATAGCAGGGCTTCTGATTCTAGACTGGTCTTTTCCCAAAGAGTCATTCCCAGAGGACTTCATCACATTACTGGACCCCCTTTCGTACAAGGATTACAGTTGATAATACGCCTAGCTATTGAACTAAAGAACCTTATGTTGTTCAAGTAAAAGAAATATTCTTGTACTGTATAGCATGGAGCACTACATTGTACTTGTCTAGCTAAATTATCTAATATATATTTCCTATGAAAAATCACTTGCCTGGGGTTGGTTAGAGCCATCCATCTGTGTTCGGGGAGGGATTAATATAATGGAGAATATGCACAATTAGTTTCTTGTGGATAAATGGTATTATCAGATATGATAACGGTAGACATATAAAATCAAATCATGTACCTAGGGGCTGTAACTAGTAGATGTGTGATATAAACGCAAAGGGTGTATGTATATGAACGTAGGTATGGATAGGTATAAAGGATAAGGTATAAACTAAGCACAGTGCATCAGTGTGTAACTAGGTGTCACACAGACAGGCCGACATGTGCAGGGAGAAACATAGAAACCTAAAGGACTTAAGAGTGAAAATGGGGTATCCTTAGTTAGATTGCATTACTGCTCATATAAGAAAAAATACCTGCTCATTTTCTCAGAATTTTACACTTCTTTTCAGACACTGAGCCAAATCTTACAAACACAAATACCTTTCTCATTGATATACCAGATATCACATCTCAGCCATCAGAAAGAAGTTGGCAACTGAGTATTAGATATACTGGGTACACTATTATATGACAAAAGGATACTAAGATCACAAAATGGTAGTGATATAGGAGAGAAAAGCAGAGAGGCCTATAGTGGCCAAGAGTCATGCTCTACTTGCCTGTGACGGAGTGTCCAGCTGTGAGTTTGTAAGACACACAGAACATGAGACTTAGAGTGTGCGCTACACAGATGGAGCCAGAGAAGTAAGAGTATAGAAAGACTAAGTCTACCATTCCAACTACTGCTTTACATGTATAAATGACTACTTTACAAAGTTCATGCTATGTGAAGTGACCTAGAGTGTTTTTAGTTTATTTCCTCTTTGCTCCCTTTGAGAAGCACATTGAGTTACATGGCATTTGGTGACCCACTACTTGATCTATATGTATGTATATATATATATATATATATATATATATATATATATATATATATATATATATATATATATATATAAATATAACTGTGTATAAAAATAAGAATACAGATAGATATAGTGATATGGCCATATACTACCTCTCTATATTCATTTTGAGCTTGCTCAGAGTGTACGTAAATGGTCACTTTCGCAAGTCAGTAGTTTGGTATTGACGTTAGTAGTATATGAAAATGACCTAAGTAGTATATGGAAATGGTGTAAGTAGTATATGAGAAGAAAGCTCTGGTGCTTAACACAAATTGAAAGCTGACTATCGGAGTGGTATATTTCAAAGGATAACAAGCCAACCAAATATGCTATACTCTCAAAGGTATATGGGAGGAAGGATCAAGTGCTCTATAGAATGTAGGTCTATATAGCGAAGGGTAAGAGGTCGTACGGTGTAAATCTATTCTTAGCAGACAATGAGAAGACACTGTACACAGACGATGAACATATAATATAGGCCTATAGCGAGACTAAATATACACCCGTTCAGCACTTCAGCTAGATATGGGGTGCAGGTGGGTTCCCTCCAGGGCATACACTTGGTACAAGGCCCCACTCGTGAATACAAGGCTACCCAGTACCGAAGTGTGTACTTTTGAATTTCTTCATCGTTGCTTTACATTGTATATTGTCTATTATCATATGCTCATAAAGACTATGGTTTCTTGTTATCAAAATAAAAATATAAAATTTGAATTATGATTTTAGCCATAAGTCTTAATATATTCCCTGAATAAATTCAGGATTCCCAAACAAAATGGTAAAAGGGTATCTGGGATGGTCAGATATAGCACCAAACAGTCTATGTCAATAATACAACAACGACCCTGGGGCTTAAAGGGATTTCCCACTATTCGATAAATCCTAAACTACCAGCAGTTTCTCCAAATCACTTTGGATCATATTAGTTTTATGTATTACGAGATAGTTGAAGCAATAAAAACCATGGTTCATTGTGCTAGTTTCAAATTTATAGACTTCTAAAGATGGGGAATCCTTAACTATGGCTGCTTATGGGAGAAACCCCCATTTTTCATCATTTTCTCAAATATTGACAGAATTCTCATATGTCTAGGAGACATCATTTTACCATGACCAAGCGACAAAAATAGGTAGTCATTGGACAAACAAAAGGGCAATGAAAGATTTAAGCAAAAAAGCGGAAATAAAAAGTTACTGGGAAAAAAATGGTGGGAATTTGTTCACCAGACTTTGCAGGGATCAAGATACAATCATTATGAACATTTTATGAGCAAAGAATTGTAGGGTTACTGGCACAATCTAGAAGATACAGATTTATGAAAAAAAAATCTTTTTCCTCAATTTCAGAAATCTATGAAGTTGGTCAGTAGTGAATCTCAATGTTTTGTCAGAAAAAAATGCAAAGTTCTGACATTCAAACGCTTGATAGTATTAAGTTAGGGCATATACAAAAGGAATATAAGCATATATCATGAGTTTAAATTTTCAATTTTTGGCCACCAGGTGGTGATGGGATAGATGGTGGAAAATCCCTTTAATTCCCAGGTCCAATGCTCGAGTACCAATCTTCATTCTTTACTAATGATTCCATCTATTTCCTTTGGAAACCTATTACAGCCTTGCCGTGTGAATGGAACAAGGAAAACAGCTTTTATGCCACAAGGGGAGTAAGATGTGTGGTTTAAATAATGTATGTGATCGGATGTATATTGATTGATCTAGGCGGGCTGTTTGTTGTATTGGCGCCAAGCAACGGGTTAAAAAGGTTATGAAGCTAGACGCAGTACATTAAAGAGAATACAGTATAGCGGGAAGATCCACAAAGTATAAATACTACATAATGTTGAGCAATACTTGGAAGGTCTGAAATAACTGTGGCCGATTTTATATGGGTGTTGTAGGGATCTTCGAGTGGCAACAATGAAAATATACCGACAGGTGTTTCAAATTAGTACACCGTTGTGCAAACTCAATATCATGGATTAGCGTCACATATGATGATCTAATTGAGCAGAAGGGAGATATAGAACATACAGCTCTACCCCTTTATGAAAAAAAGATAACTGACAACTGAAAAGAAACATGATGGATATAGAGAAAACATGACTACCTACATAATACTACGTACGTGTACATTAGTACATACAAAGAGACCTGTGCATGACAACATTAAGGCGAGAACTGACTCAACTATGAATGGTGGATATGAAAAGAGTCCCTAGAATGGGGGTATAATATTGAGGAGAATGAGTCTCTGGGGAGGGAGATGTACTTGCCTGGACCGGCTGCATGCCGGGGGTATCCCACTGCAGCAGGGGTGAGACAAGCATCCGATATGAGTTTACTCTAGCACAGTGATGGACGGAACTAATGATAAGGGCTAACAATAATATACAACCAAATCAACAGCATCCAGAGAACAATTGCATGGTGCTTATTGCATTATAGAGTCCTGAAAGTAAGGACATATTATACATATCATCTACCATGCATCTGTATAACCCTGCCGCGAAATATGTACACAAGTCATGGGGTAGTATATAAATAGCGGCCCATGTAACCCCTCACATAGGGATTTATAGAAGAAGAAGTAAACTTAGAATAAAGAATACCATTTTCTGCAGAAAGTATGTTACATGCAAAACAAGTTGAAATCTTATAATGCAAGTGTGTCATAAAAATGACTGCGTATTACCTTTGCACCCCTGACAAATCATTATGATCTCAGCCTAATTTGATGAGTGAATATGAAATTTGGAGAGAAATTGATAAAGAAGCAGTATATAAATGCGAGAGTAGAAGAGATTAAGATTACCGTTAAAAAAAGAATGTTTGTTTAGAGTATGTATAAATCTATAAATGGCAACAGTTAAACTATGAGTAAGTAGGCCAGAACTTCTGACTGTAAGGTGGACAAGAGCAGTGCATTTAGCTCACCAGAGTTAAAAGCAGCTCAAGCTAAACCGACGTAAAGTAAGTTGTCAATACAGATAAATGTAATGGGATCATTCGCCAGCTTGTCTCATAGGGCGAAAATGAACGAGTGAAGAATTGAGAAATACAGCAGGCAGAATTATAGAAATGGATCTGGGTATCTCCATATCAAGAGTACTTGCCTCTCTTTGCATATCTGGATGGGGCTATATAAAGTGCAATAAATCTATGTTAATAACCTAATGTGTTTCTCATAATGCAGAGACTTTTTACTCGTTTGTCACTTTATTACAGAAGTCAGGCAACCAGTCTCCTTTAATCATTTCTATTTATCCCACCACTGACCAATATTTGCTCGTATGGGAACTTTATTGTTTCCAGTAAGGAATATTAGGACTGCCGTTAGGGAGCTCTAGTATTACATGCAGCAAGTGGGCCTTCTCCCAATGGACTCCTCAACACCCCAATTCATTGCGTCCCTGACACACCAGTGCAGTCTCCCAGGCGGTCAATCAATGTTAAAACCATTCCCTCCAGGGTGCCGACTAGAGGGGATAATCTCTAGTCAGCCCTGAAGCGGGCCGATAGCCAAGGGGACAAGTCTATTTAGCAGATCATCAACATTATAAATCCAGGTCTCTCTTGGGTCTAGTCAATGGGTAGCCCCTTCCTACCACCCCAAGCTTGCTCTCATCACCCCAACCACCCCCACTCCTCATCATAGATCGATATGACAGCAGCCAGGAGGCACATCCTGGCTGGGTCTTTACAAATTTATGAGAGCTATCAGAGGGGCTCAGAGCGACTCGCCCCCGCTAGCCGCAGCTACAAAAGGACTTATCTCTGCTCCGGCTGCATTGGGAGTAACTCACACCGCTGATTACCGGGAGAGAGCTGCTCCTGTGCCCACAAAAATGGGCTGCTCTCAATTACTTGGCGGCTAGTGTTTGTGCTCAATTTATCACTAAGTGACTGTGTATCATGAAAAGCTGACACCGCATGGCCAATTTATTGTTATTCAGTTTACAGCTTTAATACTGATTATTTTCTATTATCTTTATAATTATCACATTATTCATTTCGATTACGAGATACACTATTTATGTGTTTTGACGTTGAAAGGGAAACTGTTCATAGGGATTATTGCTCAGTGTATCCTTTACATTTACAAGACGTTCATTTTTCTCAGTGTTTATTTACTAGCTATGAGATGGCAAGTTTATTTTAATTTCATTTTGATAAATGAACACTTATATGATTGCTAGGAGTGTATTGGATTGTACATTTACTTTATCAAACTCGTCCTGTATCGCCGTGTGATCCAAATGCAATCATGTTGCTAGAAATGACAACAGGGCAGTTATCAGATAACTGTACAACTCATATCTGATTGCTACACCTCTTTTATAACATTAACTTAAGTTTAACATAGCCTGGAGCTAAGATCAGCCGCGACCTGTACTGAATTTTTCCATATTTTTCGGTTATCAAATTTTGACGTTCTTCTCGATAAACACATATGAAGAAAATCTGTATGGGGAATGGTGGTTTTTTTTTTTGTTTTTTTTTTTTTAAAAAAGTCGCTAGACCCTAACCATCAATTTAAAATTTTACCGGATACCCGGGATATGCAATCCTTTCACATGAAAATGGCCCCTTTGTAGATGTACCTAGAACATGGATTGATCATACAGTACAATCATCAACTTACAAACTCCAAGATATTAGAAAAAGAAATTGAAAATGCATGACGGACGGTGGAAGGGCGGAATGACTGTTATATAGGAGGAAAATGAAACTAATGTATTGCTGCCTTTTAATAGGGAAGTGAAGAGATTATAAGTTAAGCACTTATACTTGTACATGTATGAGGCGAGGCGGAGAATATAGCTACTGGTATTTTCAACAAGAATGGGTTATTTCTAGAACATTTTAGCATTAGTGACAAGCCAAGTAGACAAATAATCCTCAAGGTTGGGGATAAAAAGTAGCCTTGACAGAAAGCCAAAACCGCAGCAATATTTACAAAGTTAGCTTACTAAAGTGGGGCACCGACCTCATTTTCAACACTGACTGTGATATCTAAATAGTGGCAAAAGTGGTTGTGATTCATTATGATTTGTTATTAATTATCATGACCAATGATCAAAAGACTCCACGCATTACTCTGTCCCCGAAAATAGGAGGCCGGTCACAATTACACCTAACCATGTAATTCAACCAATGACAAATGTATGTATAGTTAGCAGCAAATTCCATAAAAAAAAATCCATGAAACTTAAAAGAAGAGCTGCACTTAGTGTACAAGCCACGTCCCTTCTTTTTGTGGCTTTTCTATTAATGGCCACATCTTTTTTCTCAGTATAGCCTATCTGATAGCCCCTATGTCAGTACATAAACAGGCTTTTGCCGCAACGTATGTAAGCATGCATATACGTTTATATTTTCCCATTCATATTAGTCTACTGGTATTATTAGTCCCAATATTGATTACACTTAGGAACATGAGTGTATTCAGTATATCAAACTGAGTCTTTAAATCCAAATGGCATGTGTCAGATACTAGGTCTAGTATTGTGTGCCCACTCAACTGAGCAATACATACACGTACATCCCTTGTTTTTATGCCCAATTTATTTCAGAAATCATTCTGTAAGTTCTATTCTCATCGTTGACAAGCGTCATATCGGAGTATGATTTATTGCTATAATTATGGAAAAGACTTCAATCATAAATACACTAAGGCTTCTGTATCCTTTACAGTTGGGGACCGCAGTTTTATTTTCGTTTTGTTTACGTGAATGTTGTTTAGGTTGTTTATTTTCTAAGAGTCATATGCTTTATTTATCTATTCTGCATGGCAGTAGTATTGGACCTGTTTGTATAGATCATTTTGTACATATGCCTTCAGCTTTGAAGTGAATGAAGGAATAGGTATTTAAAAGGAGCAGCATTTATAGACGTGAGATGAGGTAATGGTCATATGATTTTAGTTTGCTTGTGTATACACTAAAAGTTAAGTTTTCAATATACCAGCTAGCGTTTTAGACTGGCCTAAACGATATCTTATTGGTATGGGTTTCCATCGCCTGTAGTTTATCACTAGGGTGGTACAAACTTCCATCTCCACAGCACACTTTGGTGTGACTACATGGGCATTATGGGTGCTCAATATGCTACTATACATATAGAACCTTGTTTACATGCAAAGACTCAAGCCTGCTGGTGGACTGCAGTGCCGGTCTGCCAAGCTGAGGATTCTGAGTGGCCAGTGGTCAAGTGATCAGCCCTAGATCAATATGTGTGCCTATTGCTGTTGGGCAGACTAACATTGGTGGCCACCGGTGGTGATTGGCTCACCGGCCATCATTACTTAGGACAATATTTCAGTTCGATAATATGTTCAAGTTATTCATTGGAAGTCAATTGGGGCCCACAATTATCCTAGAATACATCTTGCATTACTTATATATGATTTTGAGATAGGATTGAACCATGGTACTAGTACTACCGGTACTAAATTGACGTATTGTTCATTGCTCTGGAACATTAAGCGCAATGCTTAATTCTTAATAAAAAGAACTCTAAATATGTTGATAAGCCTACTGAACTGTGGAGCAGAGATAAGTCTGGATCAATCAGCAGACTCTTGTGGCTATCCCTTAATTAACAGGGGGAAAAAGTAAAAAATTGACCATATACCCCGGTATACACTGAACTGCTTACCCTATATAAAATTAGTGTTATTAATATATCATTATTCCCCCGATCTATAATAACTGCTGCCTGTGTCTATACAGTGCGTTACCGTGAAGTTAACAGGTCATACCTGGTAGTTACTATTTATGAACATGATTCAGGTCACATGGTGATATCAAACATTACACTGCACTTGTACCATTAACAAGAGTCCCACATATTATACACTGCCTGTTGTTTATAGTCTTTACACTATGGCCAACTATGCCCTATGGGTTATAAAGCACGACATCACTACCTACCTACAGTGTAGCCTACACTGTAGTCCGTAGGCCACAATATAGGGATTTGACAAAGTGCCAAATGCTCCCGGCACATGCTGTAACATTTAAGATGACCTCACATATGACATAGACATAGTTGAGCTATTTGAATTTGTAACTTGGGATAAATACCGGTACTATGATGCCTAACTAGTTTAAATTATATGCTTATGAGGTCATTAGCATGTATATTCCAGAAGACTTAATCAGAGGGTGTCCATCCATTTGAATTTCGAGAGTGTGACTGACACTACATAAAAGAAAAAAGGTGTACCGGTAGGCACCATTACATTAGGCCTGGACTGGTATTTAGTATTACTAATAGCATGGACTCTAGTGGCTTGGTGCACAATTTTCCACATCATGCTACATTAAATACATCACATACAGTAGGAAAATACATGCCCCAGATATGGAAGACCACTAGGCTTAGACATTCTTCAAGTAAACAAACAGTAACATTCTTGCATGTTGAATTTAATGGGCCAAGACTTCAAGTCACTGTCTCAGTCAGTTGCAGTGCGACTGCACTAGCCAACACTTGACTCTTAAGTCTTGAGACTTGACTTGGAATTATGAATGGTCTGGTAGAACCTTTGCTGCCAAAAGCGTACCTGATATTTGAAAATTCTATGTTGAGGATAAATAAAAAAAACACACTCTGGAACATGGAAAACTGTTCCAATTGTAAATCAAGAGATCGCGAAAGCACCAATGTCATGTTTCTTCTAAAGTGGGAGGGGTTTCGTTTGGAGATGTCAAATCCACGGCTCATTCGGAGGCGAACTGTCAAAATTACCGAAGCTTACCTGCGCTGCTCTGTCCATGTTTGATCTCTTGTAGCGGCAGAAAACGAAGGTCTAGGCCAAAGGAGTCTCGATTCAACGGAAATGTCCTTCAGATCTGTTAATGTTGTGTCAGGAATATAATTATTGATCGCGGTAATTTCTCGGTAAGCAGAAACGAGGGCGAGTATTCTCCCTGCTTCCACTCGGACAGGTTGCCAAGTTCGCACTGACATCCGGTTGATCTTGATTCTCATTGGACAATAATACATTGGCCTCATTTCTAATATAAGAATATACTCTGAGATAATTTTAAATAGTGCCAAAAGATCATCAAGTTAAATATGTGTGTTGATATATTTCAATATCATGGAAAGATATACAGTTTTTGAATTATTGTAATTCTAATGAGCATACACTGCGATACTGCTGCACGCCGCCATTATCGTGCAGAATCCACTCTTCGCCGGCTCTGTACAAACGGTTTGTGTTTATTTGTGTATTCTCATGTATATAGAATATCAACAGTTGCTTAAAGGATATACCAACGTGTAGTGTAGTTGTATCTCATCAGAAATAGCCAATATACTGTGTGGTACAGCCTCATCAGTCATAAATCAGTCATAGCCAATATGCAAGTCACGACTGACAAGACACAACTGTGAGTGTGACAACAGTTAACTTAGTCTTCAAGTCCACTCCAATCTATTACTCTCTATGTCATGAGTCTATAGTATAGCCTTGCCCTAGGCTACACTACAAGATACCGTACGGGATACACAAGACCAAGAGCTGGCAAGACAAGGCAAGGGTGACAACAAATAATGTCAAATTGATCAAACCATGAACCTGTTAATGTGTTATGCCTATGGCTTAAAATCTAGACTAGTCACTAGAGACTAGTACTACTAGTAAAGTTTGTACTAGTACTAGTCTCTAGTCTAGATTAGTAGTAGAGTCTAGACAATAATAGACTTATAGAGTAATGATGTTGATCACTCAATGAAGACAGTGTCAGTCACTCAGTGATCTCAGTGAGTGAGAGTTTGGGTAACACACACCCCCCCCGGGCCCAGGGGACCCTGGCCTAGCCCTAGGCCCTAGGCTAGGGTAGGCACTTACCTAATATTTCAAGACTTTATCCCATTAAACCTATCTAATGATCAATGGATGGATCTTGAGAAAAGAAGTGGATTTGCTTTTTAAATGAAGTCTCTATGTCAATTTTAAGTGGAATTACGACCGGTCAAATGTACCAAATCAGACCCAGAATTCTGCCATATTTAAGAGTTTAATTTGGATCTAATTTTGTGATCAAGCAAGATGAATCCAAGGTATACTAGATCACTAAAATGATTATTTTGGGCAATTTTCTTTTCAGATAAGCAAGATATACCCTCAAGAATGTAAATAATGATACATTTTATCATAATCAAACAATGTAAAAGCAAATTTTTGATGTCATCTTTTCCCTTGAACTGTGCGCTCTGACAGAACCACGGCAGAATATTGTCTTTGACTCAGGACGTTTGAATGATCATAACTTCCATTTAAATGGACATAATAACTTCATCGAAAAAGCAAAACTACTTATTTTTATCATAGCTATCAATTTCCCACCATATAAAATACATACAATAAGGTCTTAACTGATAGGTAAGTGCCCAACATTGGGGAGGTTGGGATAAGTGTCCAGAGATAATCTTGCCCAAAAAGTTTGCAGGGTCTGTCAAACATACTGCAGCCCCTTAGAAAAAGAAAAAGAAAACATTTTCTAGATCATTTTTAACCATAGAACAGGTGGGAACCATTTATTTTTAGGTGCTCAATGATCTTCTCATAATAAAATGGTTCTAAACTTTTAGTTGAACTTTGATGGGGTCAAAGGCAAAATTCCCTGCGTTCAACCTTGTACAAAAAATAATCATTTTAAAGGTCTAGCCAAGCCTGTTAAAATGAGCCCTTGTTTGTAAAGATCCTCCAGTAAATAGCTTTAGAATAAGCTTGCAAGGAAAGGAGAGTTTAACACTACCCAGTTTCAGCTTTATCACAGTTTCACACCTCTCCTGCAGCAGACTCACACAGTGGAGGTATTTCAGTGCCTACGGGCCTAGGGGGGGGGGGGGGCTGGGCCTGGACTGGCCCCCTTCACTCTCATCTATTTCAGTTTGACTAATCTTTGTTCAACTTCCTTCAAGCGGGGATTTGATTAATTCTCTCTTTCACTACAAGGGAGAGGGGGGGGGGCGACTGAGACCTTTATTGGATATTATATATTACACCCCCCCCCCCCCACTGACAGCAGCAGAGGGGATTTAAGGGGGTCTGGGATGCCCCTTTATCTTTTTGAAGATCTAGATCTAGAACAAAAGTAATGATAACTTATGTTTTGGTTAAAATTCACACAGGGGTCAGGGTGTGTCTGTATTATACTTGGGGAGCACCTTATACGTGAGTACCACGGTAGGTATGTCCAAACTGTGCAGCGAGTCTCGCCTCCTCACACGGCAAGTGTTGGAATTCCCCCATCTCAAATCTCTGTGATGTTTATCTTGAACGGTCATAGGTAGATTGTTCGTTTAAAGTACCTATTTAAATTCTCCCACATTTATTACCCTATATAAATAAATCGAAATAACAGAAATTCATGTAAAAACTGCCAACAAATGAAATAATCACAATACCAGAACTCAGCTCTGTGTGCACAAGGAGGTGAGAAAATACCATGCACACCAGGACTTCAAGAAAAGGTCGCATTTGCATCTGTCAGGGGTGTGGATGGGGGGTCCCCATGTCACATGTCGATTTTAAAAAGTAGCCATGTCCCCATGTCCATTTTCAGAAATGGTCTCGCACCATGTTGATTTTAAGAAATTGTTCATGTCACCATGTCGATTTTAAGAAATTGTTCATGTCACTAAGCCTAAAATAGCCTATGTCGCCATGTCGATTTTAGTGGTCCACACCCATTCTAATTTCTATCAGTCTGTGCTAGATTTTTGTCCATGTCCTGGTCACCTCTCATGTCCTTGCCATGGTCTCCTCAACTATTTACACTTTTCTCATAGCATTAGTTTAGTACTAAGACCCTCACCAAATATTCATAGCAATAGGCCTATGCAAGTCTACTACCAGTATACCAACAATTTATGACTATAAATTGATATAGACAAACACATTATGATTGGGGGGGGGGGGGGGGGTAATTGCACTTTCAGCACAGGTGTCTGCAACAAATTTCACCCTTTTGTGAGAGGGGGAGGGGCATAAATATTTGTTTGCATAATATCCTGATTTTCATCTCGACCAGATTTCTATATGCCAGTCTTATTTCTAATTTCAGTAACCATGTTTCTCACACGATCTGAATATGACCGTGGTGTCAACACATTTTCGCCAGAAGGAAGACTTTTCCAAGTGGAATATGCCATTGAAGCCATCAAGGTAGGTTATTATGAATTAGTCCTAAAGGTATTCTGTCGCCATAGCACAAGAAGGTTGTAACTGCATCTAGGTCAGCAAGGTAAACGGGACATCACTGAGGCTCCTCACAGAGGTACCTTTTATCTTGGTGACCCAGATGCAGTTACAACCCTCTTACACTAAGGCAATGATCTGTTAGTATGTGCTAATGTCTGATGGTATCCTTTCTGAATTTGTACAGATTTTATAGACATTTTTAGAGTCTATATATTCAAAAGAATTCTGTCGTAACTATTTAATTCAAATCTGCATAAATCGGTAACTGAACACATGTGAAGTAGGGACAGGTCGGAAGCAGACATCTCGGAACATCTCAGAACCAACCATGGATGCAGGCATCTTGAGAGCAAACAACTTTTTTGAATAACACATTTTGATAAATTCAAAAAAATTTTAAACCTTAGTGATTTACCAATAGCACTATCATTAGGATTGTTTTTTTTTATGTCCTATTTCATTATGTGATTGACTAGACATCAATCACATACTTATATATATGTAGACCACAGCACAAAACCACATTGAAACAAAGAGGGATTCTGACAGACATAGGAATAAAGAGGGAAATTTGGCCCATACTCTGTCTCTGTACACATTGCTATTAGTGTATATGTTTTGGTATATATAGCCATATAACACAGTTGAAGGTAGCCCATAGACCATGTAGATGGTACAGCTAGCATTTACACCTCAGAGACAGAGAATAGTCTCCGTTCTGGGGTGGTCATAGGTCAGCAGCTAAGAACAATAGGGGATTAAGGTATTTCTTCAGGCCTGCACGCACCAGTGGTCATTAACCCCTTCAGGGCCACATAGCAGCATTAAAATTATTAACCCTACAAGGGCATTGAACATAGAACATAGGATTCAATCACACATAGGCCTAAGGCCTAGACTTAACCATTATCTCATTTTATTTCACTCCAACTGCCTTTTCTTCCAAGGTGTGCTATTTGGTGCTTCCGCGATGTCTAACCTGTCTCTACTTCTAAGGTGTTCAGTATTCTATAAATCCAGTGTACATCTTTTAACAGTATAAACTAACTATCAACTTTCATTCATATTCGGAACTGGAATCCTTGGAAGAAGGGCAGGTCGGAAGCAACTCATTTCGGAAGCAGACGTCTAGGAAGAAAACAACAAAGTGTTACACATTTTGGTTATCTTAAAGCTCAAATTTGGCATTTTAGTGATCTTTGTATAGGAACAGCAGGTATCATTAGGCCAGTTGTTTTTTTTCAAGTTCTATGAGAAGCGAGGGAAATTATCATTGACCTGTCCCTGCTTCCGAGGTGTCCTGTTCCTCCAATACCCCGTATTCCCTTGGTAAAGTAAGAAGTTTAACTTCAACTTCCCTATGGTAAGTCTCCCAAAATTCCAAAATTAACCACTATTTCTTTCAGCTTGGCTCCACAGCTATAGGAATCCAGACGAAAGAGGGAGTTGTCCTTGCCGTAGAAAAACGTGTAACCTCAACGCTTATAGAGCCGTCCAGTATCGAAAAAGTGTTTGAAGTTGACAGTCACATTGGTTTGTATTCAAACTTTCAATAGATTATTAATACTTGGATTTGACCAAAATGATTATATAAACATGATACAGAAACTTGTAACTTTACCAAATTCTTAAGAATAACGACAATGAAGTTTACAGCTGCCCTCTGTTAAGAATCATATCTTAACTTTTTCTACAAACTAGCTGACCAAGTCATATACATGTATTAACTTTGGTAGGTTGCGCCATGAGCGGACTAATAGCTGACTCCAGGACCATGATTGACAGAGCGAGAGTGGAGGCACAGGTATGCGATTGTTAGAATGCAGCATTGTACAACTACCAGCTTATCTTATATTTAAGCCACAGTGATTCACACCTCAGAGTTAGAACCAAAGAAACAATCAGTGGCTATATCATGCAACCCTATGATAATCAGTTAACCCTACCTAAAACTGCAGGTAAACTCCTCTATCTCATGTATAAGCCGCACATTTAATGCGAAGCATTACCGATACATAAAGTACATGGTGTCAGTTGAGATTAAAAAGAAATTCAATACACTGACCATATCTTATATGTTTGTGGTTACAGAATCACTGGTTCACATACAACGAGAAGATGAGTGTGGAAAGTGTGACACAAGCCGTCAGTAACTTGGCTCTAGCCTTCGGTGACGACGATGCTGATCCAGGTGCCATGGTAAGTGATGACTCAATGAGGCATTTGAATGACTTCTATATATGCGGGCTTCCCTAGCCCACTGAAAAGGGTCTATATCTCCTCTTTCCTCTCCCCTCAGGATGTGTGTGGTGCACATATGCGTGGGCACTGACACATTCCTCTGTTAGATTATCAACTTGTGAAGCACGGGATAGCCACTTAGTGCCGCTAAAGTGCTGTAAAACACAAATCAATCAATCTTCTATATATGAATTGAATTGACTCTTCTATGTTAATTCGACGCCATCCACTGTACATTTTTATTACCACTTTGTTATGTAGCATATAAAGACATAACTTCATTAGCTATATTTGTCCTAGTGTTTGTACATGTGATACGAAGCAAACTAAATAGATGTATAATCTTTTATTCAGAGCCGACCATTCGGTGTCGCCTTGTTGTTCGGTGGTATTGACGAGAAGGGGCCGAGGTTGTAAGTAGATCATAAATCACATTACTATTTGTTAAGGATATTATAAGTTAAATTTTACAAAGATTTATTTCATCATTCTTTTGAAAATGTCCCAAAAGTCAGGAAGTCATTATCTAGCCTAGAGTAAGTATTCTGACAATGAAATGGACGAGTTAATCTCAACGGTGGTTGGGCCTTTGAGATGAACCGCAGTTCATTGACTGTTTCTAGAGCTGATTTCGCTGAAAGACTTCGCATTGTTTTGATGTGATTACACATATCCACAGGGAGCCGTATGCAAAATGCAGCTCCTCCCATAGTTTTCTTTTTACATGTAAACTATCTAATAATCTGTTCCATTTGACAGAGTATGAACCTGTTATTGGCCAGTACTCACAACTTGCAACATGTCACCAATAGTATGTTTATTAAAGGCGAAAATGATACCAATTTCAGGTTCCATATGGACCCCTCTGGTACCTTTATTCAGTATGACGCTAAGGCCATCGGCTCAGGGTCTGAGGGAGCCCAACAGTCACTACAGGAAGTGTTCCATAAGGTATTAATCAAATTTCACTTTTCCCTCATGCTACAATATGTTCAAGCAATCGTGTGTTGTCATTCGGTATGATCCCTTTATCAGTTCAGTCAGGGCCTAGTATAAAGTTAATCTGTGATCCATTGTTCAAAGGATGAGTCTGTAAAAGCTAAAAGCATTTAAAGAAAACCTAACTCAAAAAGGAAAAAGGTATTTCTTAGCATTAAAGCTGCTACAAGACGTGAAATATGTAGATTTTCTATTTTCTTCATTTCTACCATTAGCCCACTTGCTACAATGTGTTGGTCAAATCTCATCTTGTTTTGTGAGCTAATTGCTAATTCAAAGGATAGAGATGTGCAAAAATAAAATAAAATGTTTCCAGTATTTTATCCATGTTGACAAACACTGCATAGAGCAGGATACAACTTGCTACGTTGGTCTATGCCCTAAGGACATACTTCCGCTCCGCGTGGGATCTGCGCGTACATTTCCGCGGACAGAGGTACTCTCCCACACTGGGCGTGGGAAGGGGTAGGGAAGAGGAGAATGCATGCCCCCAGGGAATCAATGCCCCTAGCCTAGGGCATAGGTACTGCATGCAATCTTGTATAATGGAAGCTCCTACAGCCCATAGACGTAGCTATGTCCTCAGGGCATGTCAAGAGTCCCCTCATTGAATTGTTATTTACAGGCTATAGAACTTAGAAGAAATGGACATGCCCTGAGGGCATAGGTCATACTTGTGCTGCCCTGAGCACATGCCCTTATCAAATAACTATAACTTTAACATGGAGGATAAGCCTCGGAAATTGGCGTCACTAATAATGCCCTGAGGGCAAGGACCTTCAATAAAACTAGTCTGAGGTTATTGTTTATAAAACAGGGGTGTGAAAGCTCTGCGGAAACGCGGAATTCCGCGGTTTTGATGCTCACAGGCATCATTCCTGAGATCTGTGCAAATCCATTGAGAAAATGAATTACGGTAACACTTATATGGGGGGGGGCCTTAGAATTTTTTCCAATGTTATGATCTGTTTTCATCCAAAACCAGAAATTTGAGTATCCCAGTGGTAGTTCTTAGCCTCTCTGTACAAGAGAAGATAGCATGTGTCCAATTGACTATTTAAATGACCTTTATATAATGTTAAAATGTTAACTGGAAATCATTGCGAAGTAGCTTCAGAGGAAATGGATTTTAGGATTTCACACCCCTGAAAAAGAAATGTAATACCCTGGGGGCGCTGATACTATTGGTAATGCCCTGAGGGCATGCATTGGTCAATTGTCTCTAGAGGTAATTAGGGATGGGCCTATGTCCTGGGGGCATGTGTCACACTAACGATGCCCGAGGGCATAGTTTAATTGTATGTATTAAAGCAAATGCAAATGTAAGCTAATCAAATTCTGCAAGTACTGTATGGAACATTTCCCGAGGGCATACATTGGCCATCCAGTATAGGTAGGCTGAGGAATATGCCCTAGGGAAACACCAGTGTTATCTATGCCCTCAGGGCATATTTCTTCAAGTCCGTGGTTAAGAAATTCTCACCCTCACTGAGGGCATAGGCCTAAACTGACTGCTTTTAAACAAAGACATGCCCTTGGGGCATCACCAGTATTATACATGCATGCTCTCAGGGAATATAGCCTATATTACCGTAAATCCTCGCATACAGGACGCGTCTTATGCACTAAAATGACCCCCTGATGCGTCCTATAGCATTGTCAGAGGTTTGGGGTGCGTCCTATAAACGAGGATTTTCTATTATAGAACAGTACTAAATTGTCCAAAATATAACCCCAGATATGTTTTATAGCATTTCCTTAAACCCAGGGTGCATCCTATATGCGAGGTGCGTCCTGTACGCAAGGATTTATGGTACTTATCAAGGAGAAACAGCTGTAGCATGCCCTCAGGTCATCACGCCCTGTCATAGGCCTATTACTGATGCCCCAAGGGCATAAATACAGACTTGTATGATATTACTATTAGGGAGATATTTTTCAATGGCCTAGGCCTACAGTAGAATTCCCTTTGCCCTAAGGGTATAATCCCTATAGTAGATGTCCTCAGGGCATATCAATTCCTTGGAGACAGCTGATGTTGGTAATGCCCTGAGGGCATGAATTTAGATTTCAGTCATCTGTAGTTTGCTGAAAAGGAAATGAAAATGCCCCAAAGTCATGGATATTACTGCTGATGCCCTCAAGACATCCCATACTCAACTAGTCTGTATAATGCCCTAAGGGCATGCTGGTAATGCCCTTAGGGATCTTTCCATGGGGCAGGGTGGGAAAGCGACGCCCCCCATCCCCTCCTGCCGTGTAATTTTCGCGTCACTCCTACGCGTCAATCGGTATGTCCCCAGGGCATAGTCTGACGTAGCAAGTTGCTGTTAAAAGAAATCAGACTGGTATTCTATGATGGAAAGAACTCTGCATTTGGGGACCTGACTGCTCAGTCCTACCACCTGGGGAAATTATTCAAAAATTTAGCTGACTGTTGTCCCTTCCCACCAAAAAGCAGACAGCTGCGCAGCAGAGACCTAAGTCCTTAGCTGTAGGCATCACAGCTCACCTCTCACCAAAATGAATGGCACTGGATATAAGGAAAGGTGGTGTAGACTTATTTGAGACAGGTTAGAGAAGGGTATTTCGACATTTGTTGCAGATTTAATAAGCATGAACTTCTATGTGTGTTTGGTATTTCAAGGTTTGGCTTTATAACGACACGTTATCATGACCATCCTTCCGAAAATACAAACATAATGGACATTTTAATAAACCATACTCTGTTTTATGATTCAGTCAATGACATTGAAGGAAGCTTGCAAACATGCCCTCACCATCCTCAAACAGGTCATGGAGGAGAAGCTCAACAACACCAATGTAGAGGTAAGTGTGTACATGCCTTTAATAACAGGACAAGAAGCAGGCTGCGATAAAGAATACCGTAAATTCTCTCGTATAAGCCACACCCTGGATATTATGTTAGGTGACATCATAACACGGCCATAGCAAATACAATCGCTCTTCTTAAAAAGACTTCTGATCATTCCTGAATTGGGGGGAGCGAAAGATGACGTGGTTATTTACTTACAATTAATTAATTTGATAACAAATAGAGGACGACATATCTGAAGAAATTGAGAAGTTGAATTGATTGTGTAACTCTAAGTATATACGGCTGAAGTATTCGACAGGACCCACAAATGTAACATCAATAATTCTTCATTGTCTGGAAGTAACATAAAAAATAAAATAAAAAGAGATAATACAGATAGTAACCTTGTATGTGATCTTATTATTTCAGCTGGGAACGATAACACCTGAACGTCAATTCCACATGTTTACTACAGAAGAATTAGAAGAAGTGATCAAAGAAATTTAAAGTTATCAACTTAATACTCGAAGGGGGTTAATTTCATTCACATATATAACTGTTGCATATGGCACATATAGTATTTGCAGTAACAGATATATATTAAGTCTGTACAAGGTTCTCGTCAATAAAATCTCAATCGATCTATCTACATTCCTGTGTTTCAATGTAGTAAAACATGACTTTTAAAACCTACTACAGATTTATAGACAACTAAAGGGAGGGGCTGTATTATTTCTATGACGCAGAACAAGGAGTGCTTAAAAGAAACTTTACCACAATGGTCTTTGAGGTTTTGTACAAAAATAAAAAAAGTTACATAAGCTAATCCTTGTTGAATTTGCTATTTACATGTATTTACATATATTTATAGCAGAATGTTATGCCTTATGTCCACAGGCCAGTAAAGTGTCCACAGCACCATATTTTGAATTCGCCCAGAATTTCCTCTCACATAAAATCCACCGGATGTGTTTTACGAAGCACATATTGTTCTCACTGACAATCATAAATTGTCTGAGCACATTCAGGCGCTCACGGTAGTACCTTTTGGATAAAATTGGTGCGACAGGGTACCATAAACGTATGATATAATTCTCCCGTGGAACTCACTGGCATCCCTTCACCTGAAGTTTAGATTCGCAGGCAAAGTGTTATGGAATATGATAAAAATGTACACTTCGGCAAGGATAAAATCCATCGGAGAAGTAGGCCATTCTGGATACCAAAACGGCATGTGTTCTTTTAACAAAGTTGATAAGTCTTCTCTGCCAATCATAAAAGTATTCTGATCAAGTTGTCACTAAATGGGCAGAAAGGAGCTTGACCACATTTTCATATGACAAATCGTGTGTCAACACTTGGAATAGGCAAACGCAAACTTAGGTTTGACGTCCGCGTCACCAACTTGATAGTTGCTATTGGCAGTGCCGGCACTGGCCGCATTGTTCTTCATACATTCATTTCTATTTGATAGAGCTTTGAGTATGTTATAGTTTGCGCTGTTCAGTGAGAGTTGCCAATAGACACCTCACAACTCGTCATAGCTCCTAGCTCCCCCTATACTACTGGTAAATGAGAGCACCAATATTTCATTCTGAAATGCAGTACCCGGAAAGAAAGTGATCCTGGTATTCACGTTTTATACCATGCCTAGGGTATAATCAGAGATGCCACTTTTCCTGGTTTACCAAAATCGAGTCTTCCTGATTTCTGTCGGCTGGCGAGTGGCATCTCTGGGTATATATATTCATCACCAAGTAGTGCTTGGCATGGCCCTTCATGAGAAGCCAGCCCCTGAGTGGTGATTTCGAAATTTCATAACCTTTGTATATGAGTCACGTTTGATTCACACAGGCTTGGAGAATGATCCTGTAGGACCATCAGGTTGATTTGATTTTTTTTTGTAAATTGAGTGTTGTCTATACTGAAAAATGACTGACACTATTATCTGCTGCTTTTTAAATGCTCAAGACTTTATGGTAGATTAATTAGTGACATTTAGGTCTATCTTATCAGGAATGTTAGTTTTCCTACCAGTTTTTCTGTCCCTTAGCATATCGTAACAACCTATGCTGAACTGATACACAAGTAGACCAGATTTGACCACTATTCTATCAAACACACCAAATTTTTTCTGCATCTCAGACTTCGGGATGACACATGTTACAGCTCTGTGTTGTGCTTGCTTTTCATATAAAGTGCAACAATTGCTATAGCAAAAGCTGAAGTGGCCAGCACCGTTAATAAACACAGAACCTGGTTTAGTCTGTGAGCCACAGCCTTCCACTGTTCTCCAGGATATCTGAATGGGCTATCCAGGCCCATTCTCCTCTGTCTCTCTGTTCTGGCCCTGGAGGCCAGCTTAACCACATGTCGTCCATTGGCACCGGTGGAGGAGAGAGTGACATGGGTGTTCTCACACTGTTGTTGTGTTGAATCATTGCTGTCCTGAACTTCTGGCGTTTCTTTTTCTTTTCTTAAATTCTGGAAAAAGAACAGTTCAATCCCATGAACAAAGTAAGGAAGACTGCTGGTCACCAAAATAAGACAACCCTTTGAAAATCGAAAGGGAAAGGTGGTGATATTCATAATTTTCCTGATTAACTTTGAATACATGTATCAGTAAATCTCTCATAGCTGAGAATCTATAAACCAAGCTACCCTGGGCTTCCCTAGCCTACTTAAAAGGGTCTTTTTCTCCCTCTTTCCTATCCCCTCGGGATGTGTGTGGTGCACATATGCGCGGACACCAACACATTCCTCTGTGAAATTGTATAATGTAGTTCTCACCATGAATATGGCCTTAGCTGTCGAAATGGCGTAAAACATCAATTACTCACTCACTCACTAAGCTACCCTCATGATCCATTGAATTGTATTTTGCAGAATTACCATCGATTGGTATAGATATCTATCCAGTTAACACTGATATAGTTGTTTTGGCCTGTCTTTCTTGAAAATAGAAAAGGGTTACTTAGCTGTACCTTTTTCACTGTGTCGCATCCCACGGAAAATAGACTTACAACCCACTCTGGTGGCGGGTCGCCGGTGTACTTGAAGTAAACATGGCACACAGCCACATTACACAGAATACACAGCCCTATGAGCATCATTATTCCCAGCAAAATATAACCTGTAACCAAACATGATATATGTATACACCCTGCAAATTAAAAAGCAGTGTAAACTACATATGCCTACAGCGCAAGAGTCAAATAAAGCTATTACATATAAGGGTTCTGTGGTGGCATGACGAATACAGCCGTGATACAAATTGCCATTCTTGTATGCTACTTACACCCAATCTTTTACGAACTACAATGATCAGGTTTAAGGTTTTCTCCATAATCCTCCGTTATTACATCACAGATATGTCACTTATGTCCTGATGTAGAGTTATATCGCACTGTACTACTTACTTCTCAGCGTACCAATTGAATGGCCTGATTATAATTCAACTCCCGGTATACTACTTCTGCTACTCTTACAGGTCAGTAATAATCTTGATAAGTGACCCACCTATGGCAGGAATGACATCTGACTGGACCGGCATGTACTGTGTGATGGCAAAGAGAAGGAAGCTCTGAGACAGGAACATGGTTACGGGTATGTTCACCTTCTCTCCTGTCTCCGTGGGAATATAGAAGGACAACATGGTCACGCCGAGCAGCAGTACAGACGGGAAGAGGATGTTGAAGCAGTAGTATAGCCCACGTCGCTGAAATGAATATAGCCAGTATAATGAAGACATCACTGTAAGAAATAACTGTTGAATCTACAAGGGGTCCTTGTAAAAACTGAACAATGAACCATCGTAATTACACAACATGGAGCCAGTGTATAATCTCCAGGTGGCAGTGTGGTGCTACAAGGAATCTCTGTGAAAACGATGTGAAAATAATGAAGGATCTCCGGCAACTTTGGGACGAGAGATCCTTTGTTATTTTAACATTTCTTTTTACAGTGGCAGCCATGCAATTATCTGAATGTCTCTAGTAGAGACATGATAAAATAAGGACAAATGACAGAGCCTAAAGAAAATTAAGGACCATTCTGTCTATTACGTCTAAGACCCTATTCAGCATTCAGATGTTAGCTCCGCCAGTGGTGAATATCTAAACTAACATATCGCTCATCCCATAGCGCCGGTGTGCCGAGTTGCTCTGGATGCATGAGTGTGGCAAAGCGTGGTGCCATCTGTGAAGAAATGTGGGGACATGGTTTCTTCTTCAGTTTATACCATGCTTACCTAGACTTGCTTGAGTGTATGGATTCTAACATAGGCAAGGGAAGAGCCAAATATTGAGAGAATAGAGGAGAACATACATAAGACGTATCGATCGTGAACGAAGCTGAGAGATTCTATATGTTGTAGGCCTAAGGGAGGAGGCTAAATCTTATAGAGACTGTCTACAGTCAATATTATCCCACGAGTCATCTAATCAACCAATATCAATATTTCAAATTGAATTTCGTCGCGGCGTCAATACCAGGGAATTTGATATGAAATATTGATCACCAATGTATAGTTGAATTCGGCACACTAAAGTGCTTTTATTCTTCTTTTCTTCGCGTTTGTTTCTTTCATTGGATATGTCAGTGAGCAGCATCACGTGTCAAACGTTTCCATTTGTTTTGTTCAGTTTCTCATGGAAAGTTATTATTGGTACAGATTATGATAGCATTGGCAATGCCTTACCTTGATCATGTAAATGACTGTCAGCTCGTGGAAGGGGCTGGGACAACAAGGGTACATATTACTCTGTGTGATGATGGGAACACGGATCACATTCCACACACCATTCCGCCTGAAGTACCTCATGTCAGCATAATCTGACTCAGCCTTTACATGGAAAAGGAAAAAAAAACAACTGTGAAGAGTTAATAACCCTGTAGTGTCTCTTATGTGAATAACCACTACAAGAACTTTTCTTTTATAAAAGGGCAATTCCCCTCTATAACGTATTCCAGACAGTTTGACAAACAAGGTAACCTCATTCTATTCTTTATAGTTTTGAAGGCAATCCTAAATGTATGTTATTGGTTGCCCGGTGGGTCTGACCAAAATAATTATACTTTGTCCTCAAAGTTATAAAGTAGGCAAGAATGAAGATGTAACACAAATTTAACCCTGATCAAGTAAATAATATAGGATACATTTAGTCTTCCACCAGACGAGCTGTTTATTCTATGAACTGCTTACTATCAAAACACTAGAAGTATCTGTACCCACTAAGACATCAGATTAAAAAATCTATACAGCTTTAATCATGTATTCTTACCTTGAGGGTGATCTTGGAGGAGTCGTAGAGCCAGGAGGCCATGGTGACGTTGCAGATCTGGATGTCCCAGGGGAACTCTGCCAGTCTCATGGAGCAGGAAGTTATCAGCATGGTTCTGATAGACCACCGGATGTCTCCCTTGTAACCCACCTGGGCATTGAAGTTCTCAAACTTACGTAGGTCCTGGTCCCCAGCATGTACCCTGCAGGTAGGGGAAACAATAACAAACTGTACAGGTGGCAGATAGGGGAAAGTTGCCTAATTTGGACCCCCTAAGAACTTTTTCCTGTCAAGTGATTATTTCTATGAATTTGAATGTAAAATTTATACACTTTGTGATGGTACCTTATAGCTTTATGGTGATAGCATAGAAATCTAGGAATTTGAATTTCTCTAGTCAGGGTGTGCAATTAAAAATCAAAATCACGTGCCTCTGGCGAGCACCACTGATCCACTGAGGGCCGTAACGCTATGGGGATTTAGATCACTTGTAGTGCTATAGGCAGTTGACCTGGATCAGCCTGATGCTACAGGCAGCTGATCTGAGCGAGCCTTGTTTTGAGGCACAACTAGGTCAAGAGGTCATGACATCATATGCAGTGATGGTGGCGAACCGACAGCCAGAGTCGGCCACCAGTGTGCAGTGATAGTGGAATTACAAAGATTAGGGATTAATAGTGAACCAAATAATCATGCTCTAAGCTCTAATAGAACCAGAAACAATTAAAGGGCTAATGATAATGTCCCTATGCCGTCCGTCAGTGACTGACGGCCATCAGTTGGCCATGAATTGACGATTTGTTGTGTATCCAAATAAAAGATCACCTGCCTATAGCAGTACATAGTGATCTCACTCCCCATAGCGTTACGGGATCAGTGGCCCTCGCCAGAGGCACGTGATATCTGTTCAGAGGGGACAATTTGGACCAATATGCACTATTGTTCTGTATTTCCTTATACTTTCATTATATTGAAAAATACATAAAACTAGGGAACTTTTGATATATGATATCAGATGTCCTCTTAGTATTTCCATCAATATCATGTAAATTTGCTCCGTACTGGAGTAAGAAAAAGGTTATACATTAATCCAATTTAGAAAACTAGGCCTAGGCCCCACCGGGTGGTCCAATTTAGGCAACTAAATTGGATCCAATATTACAACTACCGTAATCTCCCGTGTATAAGGTGCATCTTATATGGGGGGTTTTAGTTCTCATTGCATCCACAAGGGGGACTCCAAGACCTTTCTTTTGATATGTTACATGCCCCCTTAGCCATAATAGGATATATGGGGGCCCAGGGGGGTCCAGGGGGTCCAAGTTACACATTCTTCGAATTTTGAAAATTCACTCAGTAGAACCAAAGTTATGAATTTTTCATTTTTTGAGAATTTTTCAAAACTCTAGTTGCGACTTATATGCGGGCTGCACCTTATACGTGGGAGATTACGGTATTGTCCAATTTATGCAACTGAAGCTGGTCGAATTTAGGCAACTTTTCATCTTTCTCATTGATAGTTTGTTTTCTAAAACATGACAATGGTTTTTATCAAATTTCATTTTAGTCTAAAAGTATAATATGACATCTAAAAATTTGAAAGGATTTTGAAGAAAAATATTTTGCCTAGTGACCAGTGTGTGTGTGTGTGTGGGAGTAACAGGTGGGTGAGTAGTGGTACTGACCGTATCAATACGTAGACCAATCAGTGGATTGGTCTCACCCATAAAATTACAGAAAAATTACATTTTTGGAAGGTATAAGGAACGTTAGTGATATTGACTAAAAAATGGCAGCATTGGAACCTAGTTCCTATTACTGCCACTAGGGGAAACAAGGGTGGTCCAATTTAGGAGCCGGTCCAAATTAGGCAAACTTCCCCTATTATTGTTTTTGTTCTCTAGTAGGTACTAGCTGAGATGTGAAAGGACCCTTCTTGTGATTAGGGTTCCTCTGTGAGGTAAAGACTTGATTCAGGAACGTTTATTTATTTCATACATTAGAGAGGTTGCCTACTTGGCCAAAAAAAACGTGTTTTCTATTGTCAAAAGAAGAACGTTCATTTTCTAGGTACCTAAATTCTGCAAATGTTTGATTTAAACATGAAAAGCCTGTTAAAAGATGTATACCGGTACACTTGAAAAGACACATTTTTCGACATTCTACAATCAGGTTTTTCATCTTAGGTTAAAAAAACGTAATTCTTAATGTAAAAACGTAACTACCCACTGCATGGGCACATCAACGTTGATTCAGCATTGAAACAACGTTTGCAATGTTTGCATATCAACAGTTGATTCAGGTTTGATATATGGTTGAATTCAAAAGTTGACACAACATAATCAACTGTGATTAAACATCTAACCATCAGCATTAATTCGACGTTTGTATTTCCATGTCGATACAATGTTGTTTCAACATTGTGTCAATGTTGAAAAAAGATTGAAATCGATATTGTTGATTCAAAATTGACAAATCAATGTTGAATCAACCTTGAATTGAAAACAATATTTCAATGTTGCTATTTCAACTGTCGATTGGATGTTGAAATGGTGATGGTGGACAACATTGAAATAGAATCATTGGAAAAGTGTTGGAGACATGTTGATCAACACAATATCAACTGGTTGTCAACGTTGATGCAACGTTCTGTACCCACTGGGTAACAAACACCTTTACAAATGTTAAAAACTTTGAAAAGGTGAACATCAAAAAACGTTTAAAGCACATTGGAAAACGTTTTAAATGTAATAAAAACGTTTTTCACAAACGTTTGTTTATCCAAACCTAATCCAATTAAAAAAAAAATCGTTTTTTTTTTTTTTTTTTGCAAAGTGGGTAAGATCACGCCATGTTCAGCAACGTGTACGACTAGAATAAAATGGAATGGTAGGCTAGACGATGTTGTACACGTTACGACTAGGCATATCATCATAAATTGATATAGATACTTCAGGGGGGGCCTCATTTCTTAGATATGGTTTGGTTTCAGGTTGACTTACGCATTGTAAATTGTTATATCTGGCCTCCATATCCGTGTGCAGGGAACAGTGATGGCAGTTATGCCTCCAAAATCCTGAGGATTCCACTTTATCAATGGGTCAACCCACAACTGGAATAAATTAGCATTGTAATACAGCAATGCTATAAGCGTGAAACAACAATGTTATAAATTGTACAAGAAGGAAAAAGCAAGAAAGCAGGTGCACAGAAAAGTCCCAAACCACTTTTGATGGTATCGTGAAATTTCCTTAGATTCAATAGGATGAGCAAAATTAAACA
Source organism: Acholoe squamosa (assembly GCA_949317995.1). Classification (NCBI taxonomy): domain Eukaryota; kingdom Metazoa; phylum Annelida; class Polychaeta; order Phyllodocida; family Polynoidae; genus Acholoe; species Acholoe squamosa. The sequence goes on along the minus strand of OX439035.1, from coordinate 26,743,843 downwards.
CGCCTTCACAAGAAATTTGATTGACAATTGTGAAATTTTGAATATTATTTTAACCTTGGCTTCAGTGGCCTTGTTGATTCAACCAGGACTGTTGTTGACCTAATAATGATATGTTAACGCATTGACAATATTACTTACCAAACTTATCCAAGATATTGCTGTAATTGTTTCTGCTGTATCATCCTATAAAAGATAATAGTGTCAAGGTTAGATCCCAATGCATAGACGATCCCAAGACTCTGAGTGAAGATGTAATGCTAACGAGTACACTGCAAACAGTCCAACGCGTCTAAGAATAGTACATGTAAATCTGAAACCATTTTAGTGCCGTCTAGTGAGTGATCGTAAGATGGGAGAGCGAAGTATATACTTTTAATGGCTTCAGAAATCCTCGTAAAGGGATCAAATACACCTGCCTATCCCAAAAGGAAGGCTTCGAAAAACGTCCCACATGCTCCCCACATGCAATGTATTAGATAGAACAAAAATAACAATTCTTTGATCCATGGTTTTAGTATAGATAGCAAAAGAAAAGGCTTTCAGCTCGCAGAAGCCGGCTAATGATATAATCTTCTATACAACTACCGGTAAAGTTAGACCCAGGAGGTACACTTTAGAACAGTATCCACTGGTATCTAAAAGAAAAGGGTCCCTATTCCCCATGGCGACCACTTTTTGAGACAGTCTGTGGTTGGTTGATTTGTATCTGATTGGTCTTACCATGTCGACAAGTTGGTAAAGTCGATAGGACAATGTAATGTTAAGGGCCTCCTGCGTCCGGTTGATAGGCCTCATCCCAGGGTCGTAGCCATCGAACACATGGCTTGCTATCTCCATCTCTATCCCAGTTGCCATAGAAACTGCATAAAGGGAAAAGAAAAGAAAAACACGTGACAAGTTTTAAGGTTATCTTGGATGGGTATCAGTCCGGGAAGCTTATTGATGGTTCACAATCTAAAGCGGGTATTTTCTGTTTTCATTCTTTTTCTCTTCTTAACACGTTTAGAATAGCCTGGTACCCACACAATGGCTCTAGAAAATTCTGTTATCAAAATAGGTAGATCTAGATTAGAAATTAAGTTTGTCAGGATATTTAGCACCTATGCCAAAAAAGAGGTGTTTCAAATAACACGGTCTAATGATCAGTCAAAATAGGTCGGCCTATATTTTTAAAACTTAAAATTCAACCAGTGGTCTGTTCCCGGGGTCTGTTGCAGAACAAACTACGAGAGCATAAGGATATCATAACGATAGTATAATTTACTAGTACATGGCTATGGTTAGATTGGTAATCGTCACAATGGGAATTGCTGGCCTTGCAGCACAATACAATGCAGTAGATGCTCTCGTAAAAGAGGCCCTGCAGCAATACAATTGGTTCGTTGTTCTACAAAACGTCAAAATCAGCGGTGGCCACTTACAAAAGATGGCTTTATCTCATGGATCGATCTCGGATTGCCATAGATTGGGTTGGGTTCCCTTAACCAAACATCTTTTAGTTCTTTTTAACCCTTCAAGGGCTCATGGTCAATATGATGCATTCATGCATCATGCTGACCCTACCGGGCTGATATATCACAGGAGGCTCGGCATGATGCATACTCGCCAGAACTTCATTGGTGCATCATGACAACCATGATACACTCCTGCATCGGCGGCCCTTAAAGGGTAAAATAACTAAATATATATGCAGAGATAGGCTGTCTGTATTTTCTGTATAAGTTGCCCCTTATCTGTTCTACTGAATTGTAGCCAACTTTGGATTCACCATCACGGCCGAGCGAGTGATCTCCCGGGTGATCCTTCATCTCTACAGGCACTCATCAATTGATACATGACAGCGTTATGTATGTCCTATACTTTATGTACCATCGGTGCCATAAACCTTGGGTCGACAGGATGACAAAAGACTACCCATAACCTATCCGGGACTATCGATCGGGTGTGGTACCGCTTTCAGCAATAAGATTTAATGAGGAGGAAATGGCATTTCTACAGGGATGTCTCTGTGACAGGAGAATGCTGAAAGGCGGATCTGGTTCAGGGCTGATTAAGCAATCTGCAATTATTTCTCGTAACCTTGTTTGGAACTTCAGCCAAACAGGATGCCCTTGGGTGTCTTCATCAGGGCGCACAAGGGAGGGTCAAGACTAAGTGGACAGCAACACAATTGGAATCATCAGTTTCACAATCATTTCTTGTTCCAATAATTGGGCTGATCTGATCCAAACAGAGACTACTGCAAATTGGCAATATCGATTAACATGCTGGTATGGCGCTTACATTATATACCATAAAACGTTATATCAATTAGTAGATGAATAGATGAACACATCGTTATTTCAGTAGATGATTATTTGAGCCAAGATAAGAGTAAGCTTAGATGTGGACTTCCTTCTGATCCGTCAGGTAGGAGTAAAAGAAAACAAAAAAGCGTAATGTATGTAAAATCTTAGAGTATTTCTTATGCAATCACGGACTAGGCTTTTCATTATATATTTATGAAAGTACAATACTTCGTTGTAAAATAAACCGCCATCTTTTCCTAATTACATCTTAAGTAATTGTTTTAGAGCAATAACCTTTGTCGATGTCCATAATTACTCAAATCCAATTTAGATGGATTATTTTGTTCTCTCCAAATGAAAAGCTAGATTCCAATATCCAAATCTAGGAATATTAAAATGTTGGCCAAAGTGACTTCAGGCATCCGTCTTTTATATAGATCTATTCTCGCGGTTTGCCGTGCAGAACGGCAGCTGTGAATCTTAACCTTATAACTGTGAAACTACCCCTTACACCAGATGGCTACTTTAATAGTTGGGCTTGGAATTCTATCATCTGTGAGTGTCTATAGACAGCCAGGAGGAGCTGTAATCAATACATCAGACTCTCCTCCAGCACGTGTCTACCAGCCAGCCACGTCTAACCTTACGTACTCCTCTAAATCTGTATGGTCCTCTGAATTGAATCTCATCGCGCTGGCGACATGCTCACACGCCCCCGTGACCGTGGTGGTTGGGTGTGTGATGAGGTGGTAAACCAAATACACAGTATGTATGATGACTGTGAAGATCCTCCATGTGATATTACAAGTGAAAGTGGCGGATTCATCACAAATGTTATAGGGCTGATTCCAGTTCAGGCAAGGTTTCCGTCAGGCATTAAATGTCAAGGAAAACGTAAAAAAAAACTGACTTTCGACTGACTAAAGTCAACTTCGACTGTCAAAAATTGACTTCTCCAATAAAATCTGGCCTTTTCCATAAGCCTTTTGACTCAACTTTTGACTGACGGACAAAACATAATTCCACTTCAGGCGGGTCAGTGATACTTCACTGAAAAAAAATGACTTTTGGGTGCCTGACTACCGTGACTTCATATAGGTCATCCCTGAACTCCTAACTTTTAACTAAAAAAAGTAACTTTTGACTGAAAAGGTTGAAAAGGTTTAACATTTGAATAACTGTAGATGGCGCCTAGCCATGTACCAATTCTCTTATCTAATTAAAATTACATTTGATTAATGGGTGAATTACGTTATTGAATTGCATAACGTATCATGTATTCACTTTGCTGAAATCGAAAGTATGTGCTACCTATATTTGAATGTTTGCACGACGCTTAAAATCAAATATGTTGTCATGGCCCAGTAAGTTAGTTTAATATGATAATTGGATAAAGACAGCCTCTTAACATTCAGACTTTAGAGTTATTTACATGAATATATCACATCGCTTTGAAAACGTGTATCTTGCTAGTGATATTTCTACAACCAGTGACAGGCCCTATATATCTGCATTAAAGGGTACATTTTGTAAATGCAGCTGCCACCATAGCTGAATTACATATCATGCAGAACATGATACTCAGCATTCTTATCTCCTCTTGAGACTCGTCAGCCAATTGCTGGATGCTTATGCCTTTTATTCCATTTATCAATAAAGATGTATTGTACCTACCGGTAGTAGCCCCTAGACTACATCTTCTTGACCATACTACGAACGTCCTTGCCCCTATTCACTGTTTCTCCAACATGACCTACATATATTCACTGAAATATTCCTGATTAAAGGTTACTTCCTGTGGGTGATTCTATGAAGTAGCATTTGTATCGATGCTCCCGCACTTCCTGGTTCACTTTCTGAATAACTTTATACTATTGCAGGTCACCGTATGCCAATACAAACCTATATTGCCTATAAACTAACGATTTTCAACTTAAACTTAAGATTTTATGATATCGGATAGCTGTTTGATAAGAACATCACACACATCATCATATATATACTGAATATTTTCCTGAGGGATTTCCCTTACACTGACATGCTAGATAATCATCATAGGCCTAACAATATTGTGTGACCCTAAGATAAGAAAAAAGAGTGCTTTGCCCTGTATAATTTAGTAGTATTACACAAATGCAGAGACATATTGACACAGAATTTGAATAACTTAGTTCTCTTTTAAGAATACTGATACAATATTGCTTCCTTGCTACAGAGTAGGCTATTTCCTATAGTTTCCTCTGCTGTAGTCTTTGCGTCTGGTGCTCCAGCAGCAGAGAGTCAGTATGCTAAAGCTCAGCGTGCCTTGATAGTTAACAATCATCAGTGTATTAAAGCTTATACCATGGTTATGGAGTTTTGAACATTTTTACGGTTCCGACCGTGGATAATGAAGTTTGAATGGTATGCGCTAAATGAACCCATGTTGACACTTGGATTTGACAGCGAGTTGACATGAACATATTTAATGTGATTATAAAAAAGAACTATAGTAATAGAAGCTTAATGGGTATAGAGGATGAATGTTGACATTAAAATCTATCACCTACCTCTTAATTTGCTATGATTTGACATCTATATTTAGCAGGATTGGTGGTAGAAAAATTGAATCGAGGGAAATTTGCGCCATGGGTGAGACACAAAATATCACATTGACGGATGTCCTCTGGTCCTTCCACACGTAAAAATATTCCATTCATCCTAACCTCCCATAGTAGAGAGCTACATAACACACCTGTCAAAATGCTAACCCCGAGTTGGCAGTCCAATTTCAAGCAAGGCAAGTTTGTTGAGCTGAATTTAAATGGAGAATGGTTGCAAGGTTTCATTGCACATGTATACTTGAATGGGTCTTATGAATATGAGGTAACCCTGCTGTCAGACAGCTCTGTCATATAAGAAGTGACCCATAGGAGGCTAAGACATAGTAACTTGATAGTGGAAGAACTCATAGTAGACGTGTCTTTTGAAATATTTCCACTGCCCTGAAGAACCCCCCGTCCAGCCCCCACCTGCAGTACCAAATGAACCAGTCACTAAAAGATTTGGAAATCTTCAAGAGGAGGATGTCAATGCCATGGAGACAGCAGCCAGAGCAAATAAGACCATACAGGAGATGAAGTGGGGAGTGAAAATTTTCTGCGGTAAGTTGTGTTTAAGCTAATAGCCTATCACTTTGTTTGTAAACAAATCAGAGCATGCTGTCAAATCAACGTAATGAAAGTAGTTCCAGCACGCCATGTACACAAAGGGAGCATTTGTTATTTTTATCGCACATCTTAAATGTTAATACTCAGATGATCCACTAGGTGGCAGTACCCACATATAACAATGCATTGGTTTACAATGAATTATTTTTGGCGAAAGTTTTTAATGAATTAATTTTATTTAACTTTTTATTTCAGAGTGGCTTATTGAAGAGGGTGAAAATCCTGCTTTTGAGGAGATGATGCCAGATGTGTTATCACCACTTTTAAGAAGGTTCTATGCGCATGTTCGGCAACAAAATGGGCAAGAATATTCGAAAAAGAGTCTCTTGTGTGTTTGGGGTGCCCTTCATCGACATCTCACAAGTAGTCCATATAATGTGAACTTCAACATAATGGCTGACGTGAGTTATAATCAAGCTAACCAAACTCTGATTAGCCATATCAAAGTAAATAAGAGAGCAGGTTTGGATGTCTCATCGAGTTACCCACCAATAACACCTGAAGATGAGAAGAAGATGTATGCTTCAAAAACTCTCTGCAATGATAATCCTGCTGGGCTTCAATAAAAAGTTGTATATGAGTTAGTTCTACAGTTTGGCCGAAGAGCCTGCGAAGGGCTACATAAGTTGAAAAAATCTCACTTCGTGTTTGTTAAAGATTCGATTGGAAAGGAATATGCAACATTGGACCACCAACCTTTGGAGAAAAAATCACCAAGGTATTTCCTTTCATGATGAGGAACATGAACAGCGAATGTATGGATGTGGTAAAAATAACTGCCCATTGAAATCGTTGAAGATCTATCTCTCCAAGTTGCATCTAGAAATAGACAACTTCTTCCAGACACCTAAGAAGAAAAATTTCCGCTTGTCAACCTCCTAGTACGCCAAATCACCAGTTGGTGATAATACGATAGACAAGTTTATGAGTAGGATTTCCACAGAGGCCAAACTGAGCAAGATTTACATGAATCATTGCATTCGTGCAACTTGCATCACCAAACTCAGGGACCAAGGAATTCCTGCAAAGGACAGTAGGTCGGTCACAGGACATTAGGTGGAATCCTCTATTGACTTTTACTCTAAATGTCCAGATAGAGTACATGAAGATATGTCACTGAGGCTGGCATGAGCTGTGACAGCTGACCCAGCTGTGAGACATGGCACTCAGTTGCCAGCTGCACAAGGAAGGCCTGATGTGAGGGAGGAAGGTACTCTTTCACAGACAAATGTTCTCAACGTGAGCACTTCAAGCAGTGCCCCAGCAATCTTCTCAAATGTCAAGTTTGACCACTGCAACTTCACCATTAACATTATTAATAAGTATGAACTTTAAAAACTTGTCATTTTCTGACCTCTAACACATGGTTTAGCATTTCTACACCCTGTTGAAAAAAAAGATGAGATATAATTGTTCTACACTTGCTCACTGTTGAGAAATAAGGGAAATTGGGTATTTCCAACGTCTTTACACACTTCTTGAAGTATTTAAACAGCAATATTTTTTTTTCCTTAAATAAATTGTTTTCTTCGTTCTATATGTTCTTTTCCTTGTTTCAGTTCTATTGAATTACATTAGATTACAGGGCGGGAACCAACTTATGCACACAAAAATAACTATATGCTCCCTCCACCAATATACATAGAGTATGCCACTAACTGAGGAAATTGAAGGTAAATTAACTTAAATAATGTTGGAAACCGTGGTATAAATGCCATAGATGACAATTAGGGATTCATTTGTTGATTTTAGGGACCTTGTGTTTTTTATCTGCCCCTAAAATCAACTTGAGAATCCCTAATTGTCATTTATGCCCTTACTAGTCAAGTGAGTCATTAAGTCTGAGAGCTAGAGCGACTTTAAGATCACTACAACAGGGCATAAAATACATAGTATTTCAAAATCGGTGTTTTTCTAGGTGGGGTCAGATAATCTACCAGCAGTCTGCACCTATAAATGTCTGTATCCATCCTGCTCGCACAACTTATCCAAATGATGTCTTTCTTACGTAAAAAAAAGATGAGTTTTCACGTAAGAATCATGTAGATTGTACGAGTAGTGCTAGCTGGGCATCCACTATGTAGCAAGGACATTATCCCCATCGATAGATTACAGTTTATATGTAAACTCGCCAGGGTGAAACCAGAACATATACATATACTTCAACCCAGGGGAGCGACTCAGCTCCAAACATACAGGGAGGTGTGGTCATAAATTGAAGTGATATGGGTCCTTTTTCAGCCTAAAAGGAGGGGGACTGTGAACTCACAAATGTTTTTTTTTCAGAGTCTTACTCCGTTATGGATCTGATATTTAGCTCTGGGGGTGTAGATTCTCTGTCTCTGCCTTTGCTCCTCCCTCACATCCTTCCCTTTTATTCCCTCAGCCTTAGCACCCTCACGCTCAACCTACAGGGATGTGATTTCACATTGGCATTTATGTAGGAAATTTAATAGCTCAAACGACACAGCTTTGGTACTCAATCAGCATCAAAACTCTTTAAGACCTCCCCCTCCATAAATGTTATCAAATGTTCTTATTGGAATTTGGGAAATCACAAGGACCCAGAGGTGTAGGAAATCTACAACATGAAATCTCACCCAGGCATCATCCAAGTCTCACCCACCCTCAGTACTAGCCTCCCCTGACCTCATCCCAATTCCACCATTCCTCCATCATTAAACCATTTGTGCATGAGGAGACTACATGATACTAGAGCAGCCTCTCAACTGCAGTCTAAAATGTCATGATTTCAACATGTAGGCCTAGGTATGATTTGGCAAGACAGAGTAGGTGTCAGGGAGAAATGGACTGTCTTTCTAAAATAAATAAAACTAACCCCTAAACAGTGGCCGGATAATTTGAGCAAGTCTCGCTCATAAGATGTACCAGAATGCCTTCCAAAAATTGAAAACTTTGCTGGGGCCATGCCTGGCATTTGACAATCCTGTCAACCCATAGAGCTAGGTCTGGATCCCTCCGCCAATGTGTTCATCTTGTACATGCTCCATCCCCTGTAGGTTTGTGATAATTTGTTAAGAATAGCCTCTATAAAATGTTCTAGAAATGCATCAGAATGCACAAGTGCTTTGGCTCCATGGATTACAGATATACCCAGCCCTGAACCTTTAATTGAATGTACAGAAATAAGCTGTTGTCACTTGTTGTGAGGTTACAATGCAGCAATGTCTCAAAATGTGCATTATCAACCTGCTTGGTAAAAAGGTTTTGACATAAACAGAAATGTTCTTTTGGGGTTTACAACTTTCACAAATGTTTGTTCACAAAATGAGCATTTTTTGACAATATATAGGCTGGAAAAAAAGATTTGGTCGAAAAAGACATGACTAACAAGTGGTTAAGAAGTTTTCCTTTCCCAATGTTTAAAATCAAATTGAAATGCTTGCTGGTTTTTTTCTTCTTCTTTTTTTTCTATTATACAAGAAATGTATTTTTTATAAATTTTCTGTAACCTTTCCAAAATGTTTGGAATCGATTTGCCAAATGTGAATGAGATCGAATTGTACAACACTCAATGGTTTGATGCCAAGTATACAGCTCCAAAGTCTGGATGTGAACAAATCTTTGACAAGTATATATTCAAGGAAAGCTTTGAATAATTGTATAATTAATTGTATAGTTATTAATGTCTCCACTCAGTTACTGGATAAAGAGATACAGGAAATGTGATCAGTAGCTCATATTTATAAATATTCATCTAGGATGTTCACACATATGGGTCGTTTTCCATAGCTATTCTAGTATAGTGCACAGATATGGGTCTATTTTTGGGAAGGCTTTTACCACTATGGGTCATTTTTCTTTAAATTAGCCTACTCACATATGGGTCAGTTTTAGAGGTCTATGACCACACATCCCGGTCAAATAAATTCAAGTCGCCCCCCTGGGACTTCAAGCTGCATGTAACATGCAACTAGTCCTGAGCCTCCTTTCATGTAAAGGTTGATGGAAAATATTCACTGCACCTGGCTTCTCAGCAAATGACAATAGACATGCAGACATCTCGGCACCAGGGCAAACATGGTCAAGCCCACAGAGTACCTCCTCTCATCTCGTTCAGAGGTGATTGCGTTGACACATGCCATATGCTGCAGTTTGGGCCTCCGGAAATATGGTAGTGTCCTATTTTGCGCCATCCCTGTGTCGCAGCTACAGTCCAAATGCTACTCAATAGAGTGGGCGTGTGGTACAGCTTCTAGCCTATGCTCTATATTGTATATATATATGCATTTTTTCCACTCAGCTCTTCTTATTTCCCAAGACTCTATGAACAGTATCTAGCTTATGCTGTAGATTGTATAAATGCAGTTTTTCCCACTCAGCTCTTCTTATTTCCCAAGACTCTATGAACAGTATCTAGCTTATGCTCTAGATTGTATAAATGCAGTTTTTTTTCCAATCAGCAATTATTGTTTCTCAAGCCTCTAAAGAACCATTTGTATATGCCGCAAGGACATTTTGGGATCAAAGCAATTGTCATCATTTTGAAATGCTCTCCTGGAGACATATGTTTTCTTTTGTATCATAGTGTTCAATTTGAATTGCCCAGTCATAAAGCCTGTGAGGAAGAGGTACCAGAATTGAATCTGGCTCTGTTCTATGTATACATGTGTACAGTCAAGCAATAAGGGTCGCCCAGGGAAAAAAGTCAATTTTTAAATTCAGGCCATGAACTTTACAACGTATTGAATAAGAAAATATCTCTTCTAGTTTTAAAGTTATGGCTCTATGAATTTAGATGGTTACTGACCTATCCAAATCCCAAATAAGGTCTAACTTGTATATTTCACGATGATATGACATTTTCAGGATATTGTCCTATTGTTCACATTCTTTTTCTCATGAAATTTGATCTGATAATCAGAATTTTACCATTTTTTCAACACATCAATCCATGTGGGTGTGGCTACAAATAGTTTTTTTGATTCCTGAATTTTGAGTGAAAATCATGTTTCCATGGCAATCGATATCAACAAAAGCACTGATTTCTGCCCCCAAATGCCCAAAAGCATTCTATTCACATTCCAAATTTGGAAGGTTTTCCTCAAGAATGGGAATTTCCCTTTAGAACTATTGTAATTGGTACTAATCCCCCTGGACAGTCCTTTTAACTTGCCTCCTCACACATACTCAGCACCTGTGTAGTCACCCACTATCGAACAGGATCACTTGGACAGGCCTTCACTTGGCATGTTTATAATACTTTGTGTACAAATCACGGTGTCAGAGCCAGAGGGTGCATACTCTATGCTCCCACCATATTTGGGATGGGAACACGTGCAACCGGACCAAAGCTTCCTCATCAATATGCATGTGATGCATTGTTCGTACAAATGAGTGCAGCAATGTCCCTGATGAGCTTAAGTCCGGTACAGTACATCTAATAGGAGAGGATGCTAACCAATGCTCCTCTATACTGCATCCAAGAATACCAATCTCTTATACAAGGTTCTCTTGGGACAAGCACTCCGAGTCCAATGAATAGTACCATCTTTGATACACCCCATTATTGTTAATAAATCCCCATTACACAACCTTACAGGGGATCTTACAATCTGGCAGTTGTAATGGGTTATTGCTAAAGTATCATTTGAAATCATGATATCTGTGCCAAAGTATAGACAGTTTCTTCCCCGTTCATACAATATGACAGCATAGGTCAGTACTGTAAAATGAAATTCATTACAGTCTAAGCACAATCACAAATATAGCTACTTTTTTCGGAAAGGAATTCTCCGCTAAAATAGGATAAGTATAGGGAGTCTTGTTCAAACCAATAAAAGACCTATCCACCTGAGTGGGTTTGAAGCTTGGTAATATCAATCATACGAAATTATCTCTATAAGGGTACAATACCACAAACGACAACTTTCTGTTCAGAGTAGGCCTAGAGATAATTTTGAGGTCCTTTTTAGCGTCATAATTGGTTGTTTTGTGCTCGATTCCGCGAACTGTAATTTCATCATATTATAAAGCTGTACCCAGATACCTATTAATAAAGGAGGATTTTAAAGATACAGTCCGAATCTCAACTCATGAAATTACCATTGATTGGAGCAATTTTCATGAACGTGTAGGTCTATACCAGGAGAGTGTAGATTATAGAGACCTACTGTATGTAGCTCATAAACCAACTCATACATCCTCCCACCATGGTACCCACAGGAAATCATGGTCTCTAACCCACAAGAGTCTAATCCTTCTTTAATTTATACTACAGAGATTACTTAAAGATTACTTACCAAGCTTAAAACAATGTTGAAATATGGCAATTCCAAGTAAATCCCTTCGCCATAGGAGCTCCATGCTGTGTTTATGTATGGAGGACAGCCGCTTGTGGTACTACTACTCCAAGAGGTGAGCAGCTGAACGTGAGTGCTAGGAGCAACTCATCCGGGCCTGCATCAGCAGTTCTCGGCGAGGGACACCACCTCCAGCTTCGGGCGTCACCAGCATACAGAGCTCCGCCCCGTCTTAGTATCAAAAGTGTAATGACAGCTCCTCCAGGGTGGGGAGCCTGTGGTGATCCACGTTGTCCCAGGAGCAGATTTGGCTGCTACAATCAATACCTCCCACACAGAGGAGCAGCTCTATCTGCAAAGTCATCGACACAATGTACACGACTTATCGCTTAAATATGTGATATCTAAATAACTGCTCCCTGTGCCTTTGGGATTACCCCAGCACAGAAGTTGGGTCTGAACTCTTAGCACTGGTTTTTTCTTGCATTCATCATACTGCGTGAGTTGCTCAAATGGTGAAATGGAGGTGCTCGCCTGTAACTAGTTCGGTTCAAGCACACATAGGGTTGTCTCTCTGCACTAAAAATATTGGCTACTATGAAGGTGATCACTATTGATGACTTAGTGTAATCTTTCGCTATTGATGACCTTAGGTGATTATGATCATTCAGGCATATGTCGGCTGCAAGTGTCCTTAATAATTATGTAATTGTTTGAATGATCATTAAAAGATCTTGATTAATTACAAAGTAATAATTTGCAAGCTGCTCTGATCTGGTCAGACAGGTAGGGGCCTACTCTGTAGTGACCACTCAGGGTGATCACATGTGATTACTTAAAATATCACGAGGTACTTTCCCCAGTCATCATTGACAAGATGAGAAAAGGTGATCACTACAGAGTACCTTTTTAAGCCTTGTGTTTTCAGTATGGGTTTGGTTTTCAATGCGGTCTGTGTACTTCCCTCTCCAAAACAGAGTAGGCTATCTATAGGTGACGTGAATAGGTTTGTCAGAGCACTAAGTCAGTGGTCAGGCACATTTGTCCAGTATCAACAAAGCAATTATGCATATGTCTGATTCTATGATACGTGTCTCTATTTTGAAAAGAAGAGCTCATTCTAAAAGCTCTCCTTGCCATATATAACAAAACCTGGAAATGGGAAGTTTATTGCCATAGAGCGACCATATTTACAACAATACACTACATCTGGATAGAATTAATGCCGATACTACAAATATCCCCAGTAGTGATATTGCATGTATTGACATGGGTATCACTATCTCTGGGTCGACATCAATATTTACTTCCCTTACATGGGCTAATGCTGTGATAGGCTATAGGTCATTTTGGGTGACCCGGTCATGTATAGACGTCGGCCCATTGGTTGCAGTTTGATGTGTTTGTCTCTGACCTCGACATGACATATAACAAAACCTGGAAATGGGAAGTTTATTGCCATAGAGCGACCATATTTACAACAATACAATGCATCTGGATAGAATTGTAGAGGTATACATATGTACATTACGTTATGGTCCTTTGGCGCGGTGGGTGAGTCAGCCACCCGGGCTTCGCCCTCCACTTCCCGGATAGGTGGCAGCATCTGTTCGGGTGGTGTGAGAGAGGCACGGGGGGGCGCCACTGTCCCTACCTATAAGAGGAGGACAGGGCTCAGTCGCCGCGTCAGAGTGAATGAGACCATCGCTGTATGAAGTACTCCAACCTAATACAAAGAATCCGGTATCTCATACAATCTCTCCGAGCTACCTCCGGGTAGCCGTGCCTGTGTTATTCGAACCGAAATAAACCCTGTTCGCATACACCCGAATCCTCCTCTTGTTGACTTGTCTGTCCGATCGAATAAGGGGAGAACGGAACCCATTACACTGGTGCCGTGACCAGTGGGTTCGGCAGAAATGTATAGCCCGGACACATAGTGTCCGAACAGGCGGGTTCGAGATTGGCGTATAACGCCAATCCGGATGAGACCCTGGAGGAATCAGCGCATTTTTATGCGCCTTCCAGGGATCAGCAATGGAGGGACACGATACCTCACTACTCGGATAGGGAGGAAAATGTCCCGGATTCAATCCTGGTGAAACACTGGGTTGAACGTGTCAACCAACACTACTCTGTCAATTTAGAATTGGCAGATTCGTTGTTCGAAACTGGAGGAAGCCATGACCCAAACCATCCGGCTCCTATGCCAAGGAAGGTAACCTTTGGTCAGCTTCCTTACGATGTCCCAAGGCAATTACCACCACTTGATTGTAGTGCGATTACCACTGGGAATGTTACTTTCACCGTTCCGGATCATGATAAATACAATCGGGAAATGGATGAAATGAACCAGCAATATCTGGCTATGAATGAGACGCTTAACCTGATAGCGAGAGCTAAGGATGAAGCATTCGAAGAGAAAGAAGATATTTTGGAGAATCTCCGAGATATGAGAGCCAAGTTTGAAAATGAAAAACAAACTCTGAAGCAGCGGCTGCACGAAGAAGAAACCCAATTTCTAAGTGCAAAAGAATCGCTGCAGGCAGAATACGAACGCCTGAAAGAATGTTGTGTTAAACAGGCCGAAGATAACGAAACTGTCCGGATAGGTATCCTCCGATACAATGAACAACTAATGAATGATCGGGATGAATATCTACTCGAACTGCAGGATTTACAAAATACTGCAGCTGCATTGGGTGACTATGTAGAACAAACCCAACAAGCAATTGGCCCATTAGACGATACAATAATCGTACAATTAGCTAGTCGTTTACAGGCAGGTGCTACAGTGGATAATGATGACGCTGTAGGATCGCAAAGCGCGACACCTGCTCCCGGCCCCACTCGGTATAATCCTTTTGTAACCGATGGAGCTGATAAACATGTAGCAGGCGGTATTTATAATCCCAATAAACCGTCGAATGGAGTAGATTCCACAATTAAAGCAACAGGAGCACCCATTAACGGTGATTCCCATTCTACTCCACCCGGAAACAATTTACGAGCCCCACCAGTACCTCAAATACCTTTTTTGATGAATACAACTGCTGGTGGAGCAGGTGATCCCTCTGATTCAAGGAACAATGGTTCGGGCAAACAAGATCGGAATCGGAATAACCCGAAACAACCTGACCCCCCGAAACCCACCCCTGGTCCCGGCGCAAGCACACCACGTCCCCCGCCAATAAATGCAATGCCTGATGGTCATCATCGGAATGCTCCATCTCATCCACCTTATGTAGGTGTGCAAAATGCACAAAACCCAAATATGGGAACGTATGCCGATGGTAGTCAACCTCCGGCCGGTGACTCCCATGGTGTCAGGAGATACCAAGCGAATAGCTACGGCTATGACGGTTATAATACCGGTTATACCAATACCCAAAATTCAAATTATTTTGGGCAAGGCCACAACCAAGGCTATGACGGTGGCGGAAAGTATCCGTCGGGTGGATCCAGTGGCGGAGGATATCCGTCAGGAGGATCCGGTGGTGGAAGATATCCACCGGGAGGATCCGGAGGCGGAGGATATCCGTCAGGAGGATCCGGAGGGGGAGGATATCCGTCAGGAGGATCCGGTGGTGGAGGATATCCACCGGGAGGACCAGGAGGAGGAGGTAATGCTCCTTATGGTGCTAATCAAAGAGATGGAGGAAAGCCTAAGAGAATGAATAGGCGTTCTTCCATGTCTCCCGGAATGCAGGAAATTTTTGATAATAGTAAATGCATTCAGGGATTGGGAATCGACTGCTATCGTAAAGGAGCCGATGTGGTCGAAGTGATGGATTGGAGCCTGAAAGAAGCCAATCGGCTCAGGGGTTGTTCTAATCCTGCGCGTCGTATGGGACGGATACCTCCGCCATACGATCCGAATGAACCTTGGAAAGATAGTTATCAAATCTTTGTAGACGAGGTGAATTGTAGCGGATGGACTAAAGACGAAGCATTACCGTATTTAGTCTGCTGGCTTAGTAAGGGAGGCAAAGTAGCCCTGAACAGATGGAGAAAAGAATATGGAATAGAAGGTACCTACGACGAATTGTTGGAGTGTGCCTGCTACCTATTCGGTTCTATTGTCCGAGAGGATCCTTGGATCACCTTTAAGAGACGGACACAGAAACCCAGGGAGTCACATAAAGTCTTTGGGCTGGAACTACAGGACCTGCTCAGTAAAGCTAGGCCAAATTGGGAATATGACGATGAATGTTGGATACAAGAGTTATTCACTCAATTCATTGCCGGGCTCCGGGCTCCGGAACATAAGACTATCGCTTGGGATGAATGGAAGGATGATACCTCCTTCAATGATCTGTTCCTGGCTATCGAGAATTATGATAGGAAGAAGCGGTTGCTAGGTGCCAATGCACCCCCTGCAAGAGCTTCGGCAGTTAACAGTGGTCCACCTCTACCGGAACACACGGCTGCAGTTGAGTCCGGTTCGATGGACTCCGATTATGAATATATCTCTGATGATAATGGGGAATATATCGGATCTGTACAAATCGCCGGTAAATATTATCGGCAGAAGAGGTACCGAAAGGGAGGTTTCAAGAAGAAATCAAACTTTCAGAAACCCGTAGGGGATGCATCATCGATAGCACCGAAACTAGAGGTGCCGCAGAAACCGGTAGCTCAGGTACCG
Organism: Acholoe squamosa; assembly: GCA_949317995.1. Taxonomy (NCBI): domain Eukaryota; kingdom Metazoa; phylum Annelida; class Polychaeta; order Phyllodocida; family Polynoidae; genus Acholoe; species Acholoe squamosa. The sequence continues at coordinate 26,727,435 of OX439035.1, read as the reverse complement.
GTACCACAGTTACCCACTTTCTCTACTCCTCAGATGGCAGTGTCAACTGCTCAGGGGGATTTTATGGAGAATTTGGTTACCCGATTGACGAACGCTCTGCGACGCCCAAGGGTGGATAAGTCCCAGAGAAGATGCTATAGGTGCCAGGAATTAGGCCATTTCGCTGCCGAATGTGTGGCAGAGAAACCGGTGTATAGAACACGAATGAGTTTTTCCACAGTAGATGATAAGGAAAACTGAGAGGGGATTCTGTTACGGGCAAGCAACAGGATCCCAGAATAGTCACTTGCCATGATACCACCAGCAGTGGTGCAGATCCGGATGGAGTAACACATTCGCCCAATACTGAGGTGGTAGAAAAGCCCACTCAGGAGATTGGGGAATCCGATATAACAAGTGCCCAGGGAGCACAGGGGAAATCCGGTACCGGATTAGAGGTAGGAGGTCATTTGTTGGCCAGAGTTGGTAGTGCTCACCTACCCCCGGGCCATCCTTGTCTGGAATACTTAAAAGGATGTGGACAGGACCCGGGTGTGAATAATGAGGATTCTGCAATAACTGATGTACCTTCCATGTTGCATGGAAGGCGGTGGTATGTTTCGCTTAATATCAATGGAAGACCCGCTGAATTCCTAGTTGATACGGGAGCTAGCCACTCCTGTGTCTCTTGGAAAGTAGCGGATCTTATACCGGATGTGCGCGATACTCTCCTATTGGGAGGAAACGCCCAAACGGCCGACGGTAGTAAGATGCAAACATATGGTAGGATGTGTGTGAAATTGCAATTCGAGGGTATTCACGAATATGTGATAACTACTACAATTGCCGGAATAGCAGATGAAGGGATATTAGGATTAGACTTTGCGGCCCTATATGGAGCAGTCTTGGACCCGAGAACTGGGGAACTGAGTGTAGAGCATCCTTATCCCGTGAAAGTACAATGTGTATTGAGACAAGTTAGCAGTGTAGCGTCCGTCGCTCAAACTGTAAAGATCCCTCCGGGAGTGGCCTGTGATGTTCTGGTTCGGAGCAATTCCGAGTTGAGGAACCAGGATGCAGTAATTGAGCCGGACACGATTATGCTGGCTAGTTTAGGATTGGAATCGGTTGACACGATAGTAGCCAATGGGGCTTGGTCAGTCATACCGGTTTCCAATACTGGTAACAGGACCCTGTACTTGAAAAAAGGAGCTAATTTTGGTACCGTTACACTGGCTGAGACAGTGACTAGCTGTTCCCTGAACCTTCCGGTTAAAATGGTTGAACAAGAATGGACCGAAGATCTGAAGACAATGTATGAGGATACGAGTCTAGAAGATCCTTCGCAGAAAGAAACACTCAAAGAGTTGTTGATTAAGTATCAGAGGGCGTTCGCCGTTCCGGGTGAACCACTCGGAAAGATTACGAAGGTATTACATACCATTGATACGGGAGAAGCCAAGCCTTTCAAGATCCCGTATCGGAGGCTACCCCTGCCTAAGAAGAGGGTAGCAGAAGCAGAAATAGCTAAGATGCTAGAACAGAATGTAATAGTTCCATCTAGCAGTCCTTGGAGTAGTCCAGTATGTATGGTGACGAAAAAGGATGGGTCTATCCGGTTTTGTATAGACTATAGGAAACTAAATGGTTTAACGAAGAAAAATTCGTATCCATTGCCAAGAATTGATAAAACAATCGATTCTTTAGGAGGTAATAAGTGGTTTTGTACTCTAGACTTACAATCCGGATACTGGCAAGTAGGAATGAACCCGGATGATATAGAAAAGACTGCTTTTTCAAGTCATATAGGTTTGTTCCAGTATAATGTTATGCCTTTCGGCTTATGTAATGCTCCGGCAACCTTTGAAGCCATGATGGAAACACTTTTAAGTGATCTGTTATGGAAAAAGTGCCTCGTTTACCTTGACGACGTAATAGTATTCGGCAAAACATTTGACAAATGCATGCACAACCTCAAGTTAGTATTAGAAAGAATAATATCTAACGGTTTAAAACTTAAACCTAAGAAATGTAATTTGTTTAAAAAGTCCATAAATTATTTGGGCCGGATAATATCTGAAGAAGGAATAAAAGCTGATCCTGAAAAAATTCAGGCAGTAACGGACTGGGGAGTACCAAACAGTCCAAAGGAAGTAAGGTCATTTTTAGGATTCTGCTCCTATTATAGAGACTTTATACCGAATTATTCTCGGGTGAGTTATCCCTTACAAATCCTAACAACATGGACCCCCGGTAGTAGGAAGGAAAAGTTCCTATGGGGAACCGAACAAGAACAAGCTTTCTAACAATTGAAAGCCTTGTTCACGAGTACTCCAGTACTGCAATACCCATCCGAGGATGGGCATTTCTGGATACAGATGCTAGCAATGAAAGTATCGGTGCAGCCCTCTCCCAAGTCCAAGGTGGAGTGGAGGTCCCAATAGCATTCGCTAGCAATACACTGAGTAAAACACAGCGATGAGCCGCCAGAAATGACTCCCGACGCCCCGACTGGACTACTAACCCATCCGGGTCTGATGCTCAACATATGATGTCTACCACTTAGTTGTAAAAGGAACAGCCGCACCCGGATGTATCCGATATCCAACCGGAACTATGCATCTGTGAGGAGACACACGGCACACTCGTGGATAGTGTCGTGTGTCATAATCCTATGGTTACTACATTCCTGATATATATATATATATATATATATATTTTCCTAATACACTCGGACTGTTCAATATAACGGACATAGGAACATATAACGCAATCGTGGATAGCGTCCTTATGTTTCCTACACTATATCATATTAATATACAAGACTTTAGCACACCGCAGAGGATTAGGGTAGCTGCCCTATCATCTTACATACTATAGACTCATGGATTTAATACACAAGTTACACATCTCAGGAATGGACACTGCTCTATCATCGGAGCAATATTATCAATATACATACCTTATCACTTAGACTGTTCCACCACCTGGATTAACAGGACTGTGTTCACCCGTATTCATTTCTAATGATCTCCGCTGGATGGTGATTACGGATCTGTGATCCGAATGAATACATAATATCCATATACTGTAATGACTATGTCATTTTCGTTGATAATTACTCATAGTATGTTTGTAAAAAAAAAATCTCTCAAAGGGTGTATGACGACTGAATATTGTATTATAATATATTTTCCCATTCCGGATGTAAACTTATTGGTTACTATATGGTGTACAATGTAATATCACTTCTATCCGGTTACACATATATATTCATATATTGTCGTCTATAAGACACATATCCATAACGTTAATATCCTCTATTGTATGATAGATATAACTATAACATAACCCCATTGTTGGTTAAATAGTTTATTTATCCCCCGAGTTTTATCTAGTGGGGGTAGTGTAGAGGTATACATATGTACATTACGTTATGGTCCTTTGGCGCGGTGGCTGAGTCAGCCACCCGGGCTTCGCCCTCCACTTCCCGGATAGGTGGCAGCATCTGTTCGGGTGGTGTGAGAGAGGCACGGGGGGGGGGGGGCGCCACTGTCCCTACCTATAAGAGGAGGACAGGGCTCAGTCGCGTGTCAGAGTGAATGAGACCATCGCTGTATGAAGTACTCCAACCTAATACAAAGAATCCGGTATCTCATACAATCTCTCCGAGCTACCTCCGGGTAGCCGTGCCTGTGTTATTCGAACCGAAATAACCCCTGTTTGCATACACCCGAATCCTCCTCTTGTTGACTTGTCTGTCCAATCGAATAAGGGGAGAACGGAACCCATTACAGAATTAATGCCGATACTACAAATATCCCGAGTAGTGATATTGCATGTATTAACATGGGTATCACTATCTCTGGGTCGACATCAATATTTACTTCCCTTACATGGGCTAATGCGGTGATAGGCTATAGGTCATTTTGGGTGACCCGGTCATGTATAGACGTCGGCCCATTGGTTGCAGTTTGATGTGTTTGTCTCTGACCTCGACATGCTGCCTCCAGTGACTTCATCCATGTCTATATCACCTGCCATCTCTGTGCCTAGTTTCCTCGTCCTCCACAATATGTGACTTTACATCCATATTTAGTGGACACCAAGGGCTAGTGATGCCTTTCATAAGCGTTTATCTATAGGGGATATACTTATAATATGAAGTTAATAGGTTGTACTTAAATCTGTCTAAATTGACAGTTCTCTTATATCCGCCTTTGCCATGTATAATCAGGCCATACATGTTGTTTATGGCCTTGAACATCTCATATAGGAAAGTAAGCTTTAGCAGGTTATCGCTGACCTGTATCTATAGCTATCATTATTTGCTCTCCTGCAGAGTGCAAATGTGTGTGGTGCATCTTAGCAGCACAAGTATATAATAGACAAAGTCAAGATGACCAGATCATTCCGATTTCGATCTAGATAAACCGTCAATAAAAATTGGGTTGAACACTTGCACACCTGGAGGGTCTTGCCAAAAGAAGACGAGGAAGAACCTCTGTAAATTCTTTCAGAGAGTACTGAGCAAAACCCGTATGGTCCAACAGGTTTTCATAGTGTTCACAAACAAAATACAGCAAAATGCATGGAAAACTCTTTTTGAGAAATGAAAAGAATGTGCACGTTTCATCTAAACGATTATCCAAACAATCTTTTAGCAATACAAAAGTGTGCATGTTTTCTTTTTGGGTTCACATTTCCTTTTTGGCTAGACCCTCCAGAGCAGAAATAGTTAATTCCGGCCGTTTATTCCACTAAATATGAGTAAATTGTCCCCTGGTGAAAACATTACAATAGCAATATATGAGTGTGTGGCTACAGCTGCTGGAGGGACATATCAGGATGATATTGCTGATACAATCATATACCATGCACCAGCACGCCTGGAGGACAACAGTCATGGTCTAAGCAATACTTGTATTCACAGGGAATGTCCTATACAGGGATATGCACCCAGTGGGAATCCCTTAGTATTATTACCCCCCCCCCCCCGCAGTCCAAGTCTTCATTGGTGCTATACTAGGCAGCCTATAGGAAGCATTTACAATTGGAACTGTACTTCCCAAAGGGATGGTCAAATAGTTATAGGTCTTAGTCTAGGAGCTGTTTGGGAATTGAAAGATTTATTAGCGTTACTTCTGAAATTCTGATTTTCTTTGATAGAGGAGAATTTTACTGAGGAGAGTGTATAAGCGTGTCTATTGAAGTACTTACAAATTCTCTGTTTAAGGCAATGAGACCATATTAAAACACTGAAAAGATGAATCTCTATGAAGGTGATCAGTACAGATGACTTAAGGTCCTCTTTCCATGTTGATGACCCAAGGTAATAATGTTGATCACCTTGGGTCATCAAAGTGATGACCGAAGGAGACCTTGGGTCATCAATGTGATGACCCAAGGTGATCATGTTGATCACCTTTCTGCCACCAGGGGGCCCTGGTGTACAATAATGGAAAATACAATACCCACTATGTTGAATATATTGATTCTTATCACTAAACCTCTTGATAATGGGTGTTTATAAGGTAGATGTGAAGAATATCATCACACTTGAATATCAGATGATATGAAAAGAAATTTGGGCAACATTATCAAAGGTACAAGCATGTTTAAAGATGGATACCTCTTTGTAACTGAAATTATAGTTACAACCATGGGTACAAGCTGACATTTGTTATACACATCTAATATGCCTCATTAGGGCATTGATGAGTTAGCAGTAAATGCCCACAATAAATGTTTGGTTGTGGGGAGGGAGGGGGGTAATTATGCAATTGTTGGAAATTATAATCAAAAGGATACTCATTAATGACAAAAAATCATTTAATGCTCCTCTATGATATATGAGTCATCCCCACCCCCATACGCTAATGAGCTTGAATGAGCTGCTCTATGAGCTGCTCGTATAGGCAATGTTCTGTGGGGTAATGATCAGACTGAGCTTATATAGAATCAATATAACAGGCACTGATTACTTCAACTTAGAGCATGCTGCTCTTGAATTTGAAGACACTGACGCCATCCAATTAGTATTGAAGACAATTGAAAACAATACTAATTGAATCATGCAAAACTGTGGCGTAGCATCTACCGGGTATAGATCAGCAACATCTTCTAACGTTTGTAAGCCGACTCAGTATAGAGGATGAAGATGGTACACGTAACGTATACAGAGACAAAGGTGCAATTGGTCGCCATTGAGGGTTATCTCATGGGGCAAAGCTGAGTGAGATAACTCTCAAGGGAGGCAAATTAGACTGCACCTTTGTATCTAATCCATGTATAAATCACCCGCTAATAGTATTTACATGGTTTCTGAACAATAGTATAATTTACAGGGTTGCCTAAGCGCTGTGGGGCCTTGTCACTCAACATGAATTGAATAAGGTCATGGACCAGCATCCTTCCCTATAAGTAGATGGTGCCAACTTTTTAACGTTCGCAAACGTTTTGATAGGTTTGTGAAAGGGGTTTTAAAGAACTGGTTTATTAAAAAAAAAAAAAAAAGCGCTTTTATACGTTTCTTCAACAAATAAAACTTTGTAACCAAACAAAAACGTTTTAGTTATGTTTAAAAGACGTTTTTCTTTATGACCTAAGAATAAAATTATAGAACGTTATAAAAACGTTTTAGTGTACATGTTTGGGCTTTTACCTATAAACGTTTGGCAAACTTGTGGGTTAAAAAAAACAGGTTTTTAAGTCGTTAGAGGCAGTGAACTTTTTCCAACGTGCAAGGGTCAAATCAATTTCAATTTTGGGCAGTATTTTGTCCTTTCATCGATTTGACAGTATACAAATCGTAAGTAAATCCCCAGGCTTGGGCGAAAAAAAAAGAGAATCCAACCTACTGGCTACATAGATACACAGATATCTGCAAAATGAGCGGAGACCCCAGTTGACACCTAAATGGACAGAGAGGAAACAGGGTCATCAGGGGGTGACACACACCCTATGGCAAAGTGGCCATCAGTACCACCCATCACCATACCAGCAGACATCATGGATAGGGCCTAGTGCACTCGCCCTCCTGTTATAGCCTTTAGTTTATGGGTCTCATGTGCCGATCATGTACCCTTAAGAGTACTTATCGTGCCATATGAATCCAAGATTTCAATTCTTTATAAAGACGTGCACGCAGAAACCCCCTCTAATGTCTCTGGTAATTGGCCCTTTCCTTAGGACTGTCGACTTGGCAAAAAAGTTTTTAGTGTAAAAGGTTTGGGTAAAAGAAAACACATATTTACCCAAGATGTTTTTCTTGTCCAAAAATATTTTTCAATGTTCATTTACTTTGTAGAAGCGTTTCCTAGTTACGTTTTAATGCGAAAATAACGTTTTCTACCTCGAAATGTTGTTAAAAATACCCTATTCTCCCGCGTATAAGGCGTCTCATACGTGAATCAGCGCCCCCTTGTGCCTTCTAGGATCAGCCCAAAGTCTGGGTACGCCTTATAGGCGGGGTATTTTCAATATAGAACAGCACTAAACATTCAAAAATCAGCCCCCAAATGAGTTTTAAAGAGTTTCCTTCAAGTCAGGGTGTCTTATACGCGAGATGTGCCTTATACGCGGGAGTTTACAGTAGCTAACGTTTTTTTTTTATGACGGAATGAAGCATTTTATAAGTGTTTTGTTTTCAACTCACAACCCTACCGTTTTTCTCTCTGCGAAGTGGGCAAATTCCCTCCTCTATATCTCACATTAAGCCATGTTCTGCTATGTACTTTGGTCACGCCATGCGGCCTTCTCGTGGTGAGTAGTACATTTTTTTGTATACTCCAGAGATATTTCCACTCATCATACTGGGCTACTAAATGATGCAGATCAAGCACAGGCGTAAAAGTGCATTATGTCTACAAATGAATATGGACTATTGCATTATATAGTTCTTAAAAGGGTTGCTTGGCTGCGAAATGTCAGTGACCCTTTATGACAGAATTTTAGGCCAGCCACAGGACCTCACTCAACTAACCTGCACACGCAAAATACCACTTCTGCGTAATGCTGTCTGGCCACGAGTGCAGACCCGCTGGGTACATATAGAGGTACTCTGTCTGAAAACCCATTTGGTAAGGCTTTTTTACCCTTTTCGATGAAGTTGTATTGACAGTGGGTTGCATGGACCCATTTTCCATTCTAGAACACATTCTCCATGGCTTTGCTCAAGTAACCCATGCAACAGCAAAGGAGGATAGCTTTTTGTCCTTTTAAAATGTATCGATTAGAAAATAAAGTTGGCATTTCAAAACCGCAAACATGGATTGTAGCAAAAACATGGGCGCCCAGGAATGATGGGTATTGAGTGCTTTTTTTTAATTTTCTCAGAGCTGATAGGCGGCCATTTTGTCTTTGCTATTTTGACACATAAGCGGCCATTTTTTTTTTTTTTTAATTTTTTTTTTTTAACTTGGTAACAGTTTTCTTCTTGGATTCATCACACCCGAATTAGTCTGTTACCGACTTGTATACCCCAAAATGCCCTTATGAACTTTTAGAGCCACACATTTAGAAATTTTGCTTGGTGTAATATTTTATAGTACACATGAAGTCAGAGCGGTAAATTATGATAGAACATTACTTTTATTATGAAATGCAGTTAAATATATCAATTCATGTCATAACATAAAATACATAGTATATTTTATACAGTAAAGATGTACACAGTATACATGTAGATATTTGTGATATCTGTAAAAAATAGATAATTCCATAGCCTGCAGGAATCGTTATAAATGTATAGTTCTACCATCGAAATCTATTGCAGCGGATTCTATTCTTCCTCTTTCCATTTTTGGGTCCTTGGGGGTAGGGTGGCGGTGGGACGGGGGTAGATGGGGCTTTGATCATCGAAGGGGGGGGGGGGCAACATATTTTCGCCTCTCCGCTTGAGAACCCTTCACCCCTCTCCTCCCCAATATCTTGTGAGGTGATCCGTAAAAAAAACATGCTCAATCCAACCCATTTGCCAGCCATCCTCCCATCCCTGGACAATTTCCCTCTCAGACGTCCATTTCCGTAGGAGCGTTGTTTCCGGTTCCGATGACTACCTGGATTGGCTTGTTGTCGGAGACGGTATCGCCACTCACATCGTCCTGAAGTTTCCTCTGTTCATGCCCGTGGTAGGTGTAGTCTGCAGCATTGGGCAGGTCTGTGAGCACACAGGCCTTAAGAGCACTACGGTTAATGCTCATGTCATTGACGTCATACCAGTCATTGGTCTCAGGGTCAAAGTACTCCACGTGGGGTATAGTGTGATTACCTACAATACCAACATTTTGAGAAAAGATGAAGAGGACGTATAGATTATTATACAACATTTCATTTTCCATTAACACATATCTATTACTGATAACTAACGTAATACTAACGTGTCTAGGCATCCCATGGAGAGCTATGAAAAGCTAGTGCTTGTAGCAGTGCAATGTTTTACATGCATACGGTTCATTAATTGTTGGCTTTGGAGAGCAATAACTCTCACCATTAAAACCCCACTGCTGAATTCTAAAAGAACCTTGCTATTCCTTGCGGCTCTGTGAGAAATGCAATTTCCATACCGCACCCAGGGTACAGCTGCAGCGACCTTATCCATGATTTATGTTTTACATTGAAGAAAATGTGCCAGGAAAAGTCCCGCGGGTAAAATTTGTCTTTTTAGTACATGGTACCCTTTCTAGCTGAACTAATTCTTGCGAGTACTTCTACAGGAAATACTTCATTCTAGTCATATACTTTCTGCATATTGAATATAGGGAGAATTTAGAAGTAAATTGAAAGTGGAAGTATCGCACTGTGAAAACTCACCATTGAATCCCCCAATGGCGTAAATGCAGCCGTCCAAAACGACGACTGCAAAGTTACTCCTAGCAGCAAACATCGGATTTAAAGCCGTCCACCGCCCGGTCTCCGGGCAGAAACGCTCAACTGAAAGTACATGTAAAACAGAACTGACATTAAGAAAGGCAGCAAAATCGATTTGTCTCTTATCCTTTAGGGGCCGCTAAATAATGCACTCATGCATTATGCCGAACCTACGAGGTCGATACACTCCAGGGGAATCAGCATGGTGCTCCAAAGGGCATGATGCTGGAGAGAAGGAGTGAAAGGGAGAGGAAGAGAGAAAGAATGGACGGCAAGTGACTGGTCTACTGGAGGTAGGATGGGAGGGAGAATGGAAAAGACAGCGTACACGTAGAATCTAGCGATAAAAACGTGCATGTGTAATGACATTATCTTCTCACATAATCTAGTTAACAGTAATCAGGATAACCCCCTCCCACTTCCTGCTACATTGTGTTTTGAATATAGCCACAATGAATGCCCGCCAAAACCACAGTGTATATAGAGGAGCAAACTAGGTGATCAATTGTCACTGTTTAGTTTATCGGTCTCCATAGAAGGGCGAGTAAAGGACATGACGACCGTGAGTGGCTCACCACTCACTCATGACGGAAACGAGTTCATCAGGGCTTTTACTCACTAACCAAATTCATCACCATAGTGTTTTTCCCCTGAGCTCCCCTCTCACTTTACTAATGCTTTATCCATATAGGGCTAGTAGGGTTTACCAACACTTGGAAATATTATTGGCATGTCTGTCTAGAAAACACTATCTTTAATTAATACACTGCAAAGTTTGTGTCCGACTAACATGTTTTGGAAAAGAAAAACCTTGTAGCACCAGCTGGAATCAATAGAAAAATGTTATTGTATATGAGGTGAGAAAATTAAAAAAAAAACAAAAAAAACTTGAAATGGACACAAAAAGAGAGAATATTTAGATCCCAGCGGAACTACGACGAGTCTGTACATGCACAAGAGTTGTATATCCCTTATATCACACAACATAGCATGCATCATCATACACAAGGGACACCGCAGCCAATCCCCATAAGGCCACACTGTCTGGCCTTCAATAAAGATATTGAAATCTAATTTTTCAATAACTATAGAACATACCGGAAGCTAGTCGTCGCTCGCCGTCGAAGCCCCCTAATGCGTACATATATCCTCCGTGAGATACAGCAGAAACCCCACTGCGTCGTTTTATCATCGTTGCCTCCAACAGCGTCCATTGTGACGTCACAGGGTCAAAGACGTCCACTGTATCTAGGCAGCGCTCTCCGTCAAACCCGCCCAATATGTAGACTTTACCTGTAGAAGTTTATCGGTCAAGTTGTTGAAATAGTGTTCCCAATTTTACATGCGTTATAGATCTAGGTAAAATGTTGCTATCATCACAGTATTTTGACATTTAACAATTGACCACACAGTCCCCGTGTCAATAGGATATAGATCTATACTGGTTCTTATTTTTATTTCTTAAGATTCATATTTCCAAGAGAATTATACTGATAGCTGAATTGTTTGCCCATGCATTGATGTACGTCATACTGACCTTTGATTGCAGCAGCCCCTGCGTCACTACGTTTAGACGTCATCGAATCCAACATCGTCCATTGATTTGTTGACGGCTCGTACCGTTCTGCAATGCTGAGACGTGACCGCCCGTCATACCCACCCAGGGCATAGATCTGATTGTTGAGAACTACGGCACTGACGTAACAGCGATGCACATGCATGGGGGCCACCTCGTCCCATCGGCCAGCCAAAGGGTCGAATGTCCGAATGCTGCAAGAGATAAAAATTCAAAAAATAGCTATAGATGGGTCAGTATAGTGTATCACTAAGATAGAAATATAAAAATGGGAGACGTATGACACCTCGATTATAAATATATCACAGAAGATAAGGCAAGATATACTAGTAGATTATAAATTGAATGCCAATTGAGGAATTGGAAAATGCAAATGAAACCTGTATACTGGTATCTTTTTTTCTTCTACACTGTGTCGGATATTCAAATCTCCAAACCCATCAATTAAGGCCGACTTCCCCCTCCCTTCCCCCCTCACCCATAAAGTATAATCAGATATGGTGAGGCTGGAGCCCGGGGGGGGGGCACTCAGATTTCTTCTGACGGGGGTGTGCGGCTGGGCCTCTGACAACCCTTACCCTTGGTGAGAGGGATTTTGGGCAAAAGGTGACCCTTGCTGAGAGGGATTTTGGTCAGAAATGTGCACAGTTAAGTCTTTTATCTGAAAATTTACCCTTGATGTGAGGAATTTTTGTCAAAACTGACCACATTTGGCAGAAATTTTAAAGAAAATTCTGAAAACTGACACTTATTTGGACGCGGAGGGTCAAAATATGAGAAAAGTGACCCTTGGTGAGAGGGATTTTGGCTAAAACTAGACCCTTGGTGAGAGGGATTTTGGCCAAAAAGTGGCCTTGCCAGCCGCACACCCCTGTCAGTGACATATAGTGAGTGCCCCCCCCCCCCCGGGGGCTGGAGACAGGAGAGGATATTTGAATTGATCGCATGGCCCTATCCCATTCATGTAATGTCCGATTCATTTGAAAGTATTGCATGTAAGGTTCCTTTCCCCAAGAGCTCAAATTGTTGACGTAAAGGAGAAAGAATCCAAGTCTATACTCTATAGCACCATGGGAGGCATTGGCAACAATGGAGGAATCTGTCAAGGGAAACCACGAGAGGGCTTGCCAAGCCCTCTGCCCTCTCGAAAGTGACCTCCAATACGTTTGACCTTTTGGTGAACTAAACCTGCGAATTTCTGAAAATGGGATCAACTGCGTGGCGAGAGAGACAGATAGTTTGGATAGGTCCACCTCATACAATGGTCCACTCAGGACCACTGCCATGTACATGTAGCTTATTGCTGCGCATGGTTAAACCCGAGAATAGCTCCAGATGGATTCGGGTTAAATGTGTGCTATGGCTATTTGCTTTCAAATTCCTATTTTATATCATATTGTGTCAATCCATCCGATATCTTTCCATATACCCACTTTGCTTTTAACATGTCTAGAATCGTATATCATTTGGGGGAAAACAGGAGTCCGCTGGACCTATTGCATACAGCCTTGATTTCACCAACGGAACCCTCCCCCCCCCTCCTTTTTTTTGTGAGGGGACATTGCAAAGGTTTCTCCACAGTCTCTAAGAGAAAAAAAAAGATAGCGCGTTACGGTTATAGTTTACGTTACAATAGCCCCTACCTGTTATAGTACTGGTTTCCATCAAACCCTCCCACCAAGTAGATCGTGTGGCCTAATGTGACCAGTCCATGGTAGGCACGGGGTGACACGTCCTCTAGTGAGGAATGAGGGAACCATCGATCCGCCCGGGGGTCGTATGTCTCGAAATATCCGATCGGTGCGCCCCCTGACCAGCCACCAAGGATGAAGACGACGTCCCGTGGTATACGAGGTTGGACCTGGAGTAGTGGGTAAAATAAAGAAAAAAAGGAAAGGAAAAAAAAAGTGATAAGTGGAAGGGGCGGGGGAAGGAGTGGATATAGAACTTAACCCATATCTCCTGGTCGATAAGACAGTACAAAACAGTCATGCCAATGATACTGGGATTGGGACTATAGATTATACCCAACCTGTCCGTTTCACTTTTTGATAGCAATAGTGTAGCCGTATGGAAGTATTATTGCACAGGTATTGGATGGGCATAGTTTTTCATTACTTTATAACTACTTTTGCCAGGCTTAGGGGAAAAAAGATTATTTGTTTCAGTCAACATCCAGAAAAAGTAGGTAGGTGAGGCCGGATCCACGCACTCCCAGTGCAAATAAGACACCATCCTCGTTAAAAAGTTCCAAAACTGACTCAAAACAACCCTTTTTATAGTGAAATCGCTAATTTTGGGGCCGCTAAAAGGGTCACTTTTTCTTGAAAAACGCTGATATTTCTTTGATGAGGAATATAAAATAGGCTCTTAAGCCTTTTTTTTTTTCTTATTTAACAGAAATGCTGCAAGGAAACATACCCTTTTCTCCAGATTAGGCCACACCAAATCAAAATATTGGTCTATGGATTTCCCCCACCTTATTTTCCAAAAAACAAATTTTATTTTTTTAAGAAAATTTATTGGTCTATGGATTCCGCCCGCATCATTTTCTGGAAAATTACAATTTTTTCTTTCAAGGAGCTTACAGGATCGGTCAATAAATGTACAGAAATGGCAGACCACTTATTGGATAGGTAAAGATGCCATCGGTTTCATTATATAGGCCTTTTCTGCACTCAGAAAAAAGAGAACATTTTCAGCAAGGGAGCCCCGCCACAAAAAAAAAAAAAATAAAAACATAAAAATTTCGCCCTCCCACCTCTTTTTCTAAAACAGAAAATCCATAGACCAATTTTTTAATTTGGTGTGGCCTTAGATTGAATTTTCCAAGAAAAAAGAACCCTTTTTTGAAAAAAATCGAAGACATTGGAACCTGCTAAAATATGACTATATTCGCATTTTTTTTCCAACGAGGATGGTGTCAGATGGTACAGGAAATGTGGGGACCTGCAGGAGGTTAGGTTTACTTTTTTTTAATATTACAATCATTCGATGTATATCTGCTACAATGACCCGCGACGAGATGAGGTAACCTGGGAATGACTAAATTGCTTAAAAGACACCCAAAACACGTTTCTTACAATTAAAGAAAGAATTCTAGGGTCGTCCCTCTTTTGCTATTGGGTCGGGTACCTGAAAAAAAAAAGTTGGGGCCTCATTCGCCCTTTTCTCTTATCTTTCACTAATTTTTTTAACCCCAAATCAGTGTTGCCGAAAAACATTTTCTTGACGCAGGCCAATTCTTTTACCATTAGAAAGCTAAGATTATGACAGGGCATTATGCCGGCCATAAAGATTCTATGCCGGCGTCTTTTCGGCAAGACTGCCCAAATTTACACGAAAAGAAAACTAATCCAAATCGGCTTCTCTCATTCATCTTGTAAATTCATATTGTACATAATGTTACCCCCTTTTCACCTTGTTGTCTGTTGCTAGTCTGCACCGTTGCAGCAAAACGAGCGTCTTCACCCCCTTCCTATTGACTACATTACCCATATTGTTACTACAAATTATTGTGCAACTTGCATTCATATGTGGTTTCGCTTCAGAAAATTTTGTCAGGCAGATCATGTTGTTTTTCGAGATGAAGGACAATAGAAAAAAAGGGCTCCTGAGCTGCCTGAATTCATGACATTTGAATCAAGGTAGTGTTGAGGCACGGACGGGTCCACCCCTTTGTCCCATATACTGAATTTTTATCACTCATCACTTCAGCATGTGATTCATAGTTTACTAAGTAGATTCAAAACATCGTCCTAAAGTGACCATTAAGCTGTAAAAATGCTAGGGTCGGTCCTGCGGTCTAGGCTAGGTCTGGCAATCTGATTTTTTTCCCATCGCCTTATTAACTTCCGTACTACATTATATAATATACATTTCGCACTTTCACAGACAAATAACGTAAATCAAATGAGTTGTACTAGGTATTTTATGGTCAAATCTAACTTACCAAGGGACTGGGGTGCTTGAAGGTAGGCTCTCTAACTCCACGTTCAACACAGTACAGAATATCCCAGGCCCGCTGGATGATCTCCGTACATGCTTCATTGTCTTTGATATAGCTATGACCACCGATATAGTCCAAGAAGTAACTAGGTTGTACTAATCCCAGTCTAACACTAAGAAGAAGACCTGGGATAGACTGGAGGCGGTCCTTGACGGCGTAATCCACCCAACGTATGATCGCCTCGTAGACCTGTTAATAAGAGGAGGATAACATGATAACACAATTGAATCTCAATTCCATGCCTTTTCAGGCAAGTTGGGCAGCAAATGGGAATGTATGCAAACCCTAAAAACCATAGTCCACTAGGCCTCTTTCGCCAGATTTTATACGGTTCATTCACACGATTGGATGATAGGTTTAAGGCTAAGGTTTAGGGCTAATAACAATAGTCCACTTATTCTGTCGTCGGACTGAGCCATAGCATACATAGAGGCCAAGTGGACTCTGTGTATAAGTTGTAATGAGTTGAAGGAAGAACCAAGACCTTACAATTCGGTGCCTCGTGCTAGACTGACGTTTATTCCCTAATATCACTCCACTTCCGGTCCTTAACATTCTACGCACAAGATGGCACCAAGCGCATACGTTACATCTCCCTTTTTCTCTTTATTTTATTTTTTTTTTAAATAGAGAAGTTACTATATAGCACAACCTGCACTAATGAACATGACTCAACCAGTCTTCAATATAGCAACGGCTACTTTGATGTGAAGAAAACAAAACAAAAAAAATCAAGTGTCTGTCTTCTTTTCTTGAACAGTCTCATGATAAAACGATGCAAAATACCATAATATCAAATCCCTTTGGATCACTTATAGTTAATGTCACAATGACTAACTGAACAGTCCTTTGAAGATAACATAAATGTTTCAAAGATCGAGCTTTTTGGGTGGTTTGCTCAACCTGCCACTACTGGTGCGATATGGAGCCCCATCACCTTGAGCAGAGTCTTTTCTGCAAGTAGGAGTTGGAGGCACTTCTCTTGGGCAACTAACAGTAACAGTTGGGTGAGGTGATTTTTGTGGCGAGAGTGGCTTAGGTGGAGATGGTAAGTCAGCAGGTGTTTGCGGTATTATATCGCTAGGTGGTATGTTCACAGTTGTTCTCTGGGCCACAGTAGCCCTAGTTATTTCAGGAGCACAGTTATTGTTAGCATTTTTGTTGGCCTCATGTGTTGCCAATCGTATATGCTGACGGTTTCTCCGATACTTTCGCCCTTCACGCTCCACCACATAAGACCTTGGCTCCTCATGATGTCTCACAACAGTCCCTTAGATCCTGGGAATGGTGACATTCTTACTGGATCACCTACTTTAAGTGGTGGTAGGTCACTTGGGTGCTTGGCATCATGATAATATTTCTGTGACCTTTTAGATTGGTCCAAGGCCTTTCTCACATCCTTAATGTCTATCTGTTTTGGGTTTAGTAACTCTGTAGCTATTGGAATTGTGTTACGTGGCCTTCTGCCCATACTCAGCTGTGCTGGTGACAGGCCACAACTCTCCATCGGTGTTGTTCTATGATCTAGCAGTGCCATATATTTGTCACTGGCTTTGGCCCAAAGTCTTTTCACTGTTTGCACTGATCTTTCGGCCTCCCCATTAGATTGAGGGTAGTTTGGAGATGATGTGACATGTGTAATGTGTCTTATAACACAAAATCGTTTAAAATCCTGACTGGAGAACTGAGGTCCATTATCTGTCCTAAGAGTCTCTGGTAGGCCATGAACTGCTAGTTGGCGCATCAGAGTCTCTTGTGTAGTTGCCGATGACATATCATGCAGTTTGTCTACTTCAATAAATTTAGTCATATAGTCTACAGTCAGCAAATAGTTTTGTCCTTTCCACTCAAATATATCACTAGCCACCTCCTGCCAGGGGCGTTGGGGTGTTGGGGTTGGACGTAGGGTCTCTGATGGCTGCTTATTCTGATAAGTATTACAGGTTGCACAATCACTGACCAGTTCTTCGATTCTTTGGCTCATCCCTGGCCAGTACAGTGCTTCCCTCGCTCTCTGTTTACACTTTGTGATGCCAAGGTGGGATCCATGAACCATGCAAAGGTCAAGGAGAAGTGCTTCGACAAAGGGGAGGAACTCACCCTCAAAGAGGCCATCACATTTGGTCAAAGCTATGAATCCTCCAAAGAGACATTACAGGAGGTGAATTGGGAGGAGGATGACACTGTTAAGGTAGTTAAGAAACAGGAGCCACCCAAAATAAGAAAAAAGCCCTCGACATCTAAAGAGAAACCACCTAAGTTAGAGCTATGTGACAAGTGTGGCTACGATGCCACACATGAATATTGCCCTGCCCGTGGTGCGACCTGTAACTACTGTAAAAGTAAAGGCCATTTCGCAGCAGTCTGTTATAAAGCAAAGAGAAAAGTCAAAAGTAGGTCTCAGAAAGGTGCACATGCGGTCGACGAGCAATCCGAGGACAGTGGTGACGAGTCAGGTAGTGATGATGGGCTTGGCTCACCTGGTCAATACTGTGCAACAGCCAAAGGATCCTCAGAGTGAGTGGTGGGAAAAACTGATGATTGGTGGTGTCAAGGTTCGGATTCAGCTCGACACTGGTGCAGCCAAGTCTTTCATGTCAGTGAAGACTTATAATCGGATGGTGGATAAACCTCTGATTCATCCAACCAAGCGTGTTTATCAATCCTATACCCAGCACCCAATCCCACTACTTGGCACTGCAGTATTCCCAGTCATATGGAAGTCTCATGAAATAAACGTTAAGTTTTACATCACAGAGCAGGACCAAACTCCACTCCTATCAGGGTCAGCATGCACACAATTAGGTCTCCTGAAGCGTATCCACACAGTCGATCAAGGCATAGATCAATACCCAGAGCTGAAGAAATTGACAGGAACTCTTCCAGGGATCTACTCTCTCAAGATAGATCCAACCGTAAAGCCAGTTGTGCATGGAGCCCGACGTCAACCCCATGCTCTGCGTGAGAAGATTGTGGTAAAACTGAAAGAAATGGAGGAGGATGGTCACATCACCAAAGTCACAGAACCCACAGACTGGGTAAGTTCCATGGTGGTGGTCCAGAAGAATGATAAAATAAGAATTTGCCTTGATCCACGAGATCTAAACACAGCGATTAGACGGGAACATTACCCAACCCCGACCATTGAGGACATTGTTGCATCCATGGGAGATGCCAAAGTATTCACTGTTATTGATGCAAAATCCGGTTTCTTGCAAATTAAGATGGATTATGAGTCAAGTCTATTGACAACATTCAACACACCGGTTGGAAGGTATCGGTGGCTGAGGCTACCCTTTGGGGTGAAATCCGCACCTGAAATCTACCAGAGGATAATGGATGACATGCTTCAGGATATCTCGGGTGCATATGCAGTGATGGATGACATTCTGATAGCAGGGAGAGACACAACCCACCATGATGCTATTATGAAAAGAGTAGTTGAACGAGCTACAGAGTGGAACTTGAAGTTGAACTTCGGAAAGTGTCAGGTCAGGAAATCTAGCGTCAAGTATGTTGGTCATATTGTCTCGTCAGAAGGTCTAAAGGTTGACCCAGACAAAGTCAAGGCTGTGAGAGAGATGCCGACACCTCAGACAAAGGAATGTGTACATCGATTTCTGGGGTTTGTTCAGTATATCTCAAAGTTCATCCCTAACCTCAGTGAGATTGCAGCACCTCTACGTGCACTCACAAAGAAAGACTCAGAGTTTGTGTGGGAAGAGCCTGAGCAGTGCAGCTTCGAGAAGCTGAAAGACCTGTGTTGCAATGCCCCAGTACTGGCATACTATGATGTGCGGAAACCAGTCAAGATTCAGTGTGATGCATCCAGCTATGCACTAGGAGGTGTGTTGCTCCAAAATGACAAACCAGTGGCATATACCTCAAGGGCCCTGACAAGTACAGAACGAGGATATGCTCAGATAGAGAAAGAGACGCTAGCTATTGTCCACTGTTGCAAGAAATTTCATCACTATGTCTTTGGCAAAGAAGTGGTTGTGCAGTCAGACCATAAACCAATTCAATCGATCTTCACGAAACCTATCTTAGCAGCGCCAATGAGACTCCAGACGATGATGCTACACCTTCAGCCCTATGACCTAAATGTCTGCTATGTTCCAGGAAAGGATATTCCTATGGGAGATGCACTGAGCCGGGCAAACCTGCCAGAAGCAGAAGAAGACATAGAACATATTACAGTTAACATGGTTGACTTTATCGCTGTTACTCCAACCCGGTATCGCAGTTTCCAAGAAACAACAGCTGATGAGATGAACGAGCTGTACAGCATCATACTCAAAGGTTGGCCAGATACAAAAGAACAAGTGCCACACAGCATAAGAGAGTACTGGTCCATTAGAGATGAGCTTGCAGTTTCGGATGGCATTGTATATAAAGGGATGAGGATTGTGGTGCCACCTAGTCTTCGAGAAGAGATGCTCACCCAGGTTCATGAATCCCACCAAAATGGAAAACACAGTGTTGTTTAAACCGTTTCCATTCTCTAACCAGGTCTGAGGCATCCCAATCCATGGATGGAATATTTTTCTCAGCCATTTTACTATTTTGAGCCTTTAAATCACTGTAGATGTTCACAACTAGCTGCGAGCACCACTAAATCAATGTTAGAAACTAACACACTTGACCAGCTAGAATAGGCCTCAACAAGCAAATGGCACAAAGTCAGTTCAATATGGGATTGGCTGGAGCAAATTATTAAAATGCCCATGTAGCACACAAATTCACAGTATACTAGCAGAGTTCAACCAAGCACCAACATGTGGCTTCACTTTCAGGGTTCTTGAGATCCAGGCTGGACACTTTGGTCTACTCACAATTTCCTGGATTCAATTCCTTCACAAAATGACATCTCCTGGTAAGCTTATACATGTATTCATCAATTGGCATTACCAGGTGGGTTTGCTTTCTCTTCTAGAGCTGTAGAACCACTTCTGACAACCATGTAATGAGTTGAAGGAAGAACCAAGACCTTACAATTCGGTGCCTCGTGCTAGACTGACGTTTATTCCCTAATATCACTCCACTTCCGGTCCTTAACATTCTATGCACAAGATGGCGCCAAGCGCATACGTTACATAAGTATGTCAATGTAAATTATTTATTATCTTTATTATTCTGCCTAGCCCTCAGTGTTAGGCAGGTGTAAGAAAGGGTGTCAGGACCCCCTCCCCCTCCCCCTTTCCACAGGTCCCAACACACATGACATTGCCTGCCCGTGCCAACAGGGGTATAAGCTCCTTGCCCCTGTCACTAAAATACCATACAGATGGACTAACTTCATTATGGCCATAGGCATAGTCCATATATCTGTATACCTAAAGTCAAACTAGGCCTCTATCGCCACATTTCAGACAGGCTTTGTATGGCTTATTTGCGTGACAGGGGTGGTCTATGGGTATAATACCCAAAGTCCACTTTATAAAATCTGGCGCAAGAGGCTTACACCCATAGTCCACAATCTAGCCCTCTGTTGCAGAAATTTATGTAGGAAATGTATGGCTCAATCATGTGACAGAGGCCAAGTGGAGTATCGACATTAGATTTTATATTGTATAGGCAAGTGGACTTTAGTATGGGTTTTAGGCCCCTATCGCCAGATTTTATACAGCCAAACATAAGATGTATGGGTTTAATACCCTTAGACATAGTCCACTTTATAAAATCTAGCGATAGAGGCTCACATTTTATAGATATAGCCTTTATAGGCTTTGACAATTTTCTACAATTGTATGGCTAATTCGCGCCAAGTGGACAAGGCCCAAAAAAAAAATTGTTTGTTTCAGACCCTACCTAGCGAAACATTGCCGATCCTAATTCTTTTTCTTCAATTTTCAAGAAATTATTTAATTTCAAGCCATTTTTATTACAATTTTGTAATCCCCGAGTCATCGCGAAGCGTCCCGAGTCAAATTTAGCAAAATGAAAAAATCCGACCTACCATACCTGGTTTTTTTTCAGCATGTTACCTGAAACGTGTGATTTTTTTTTTTTGTCCCAATGGGTTTTCTGATAAGTTATTAACCTGAATTGATCATATAGCCTTGGACTCTCACACAAATACGCCATGCAAAGCCTACCATCCATAAAGGCTATAGATCAAGATCTAGTCCACTACTTTATTCACCAAAATTGTAATACCTTTGTAGATCTATGGCTCATTCGTGCGATTGAAGACAAGTGGACTAAGGTCGTTATGGGTTTTAACAGAGAACTAGCCCTAGAACTACCTAGGACTATAGGTATATGTATAAAAAAGTGTCTACCGTCTAGGCCTACTTACTTCTTCTTCGTGTTTGACGTGAAGTCGATCATCAGAAAGAAGAAGTGAAAGAGTTTCCACATCAAATTCCAGAAACTCTGTGCTTTGAGTGGCAACAAAACGGAAGTTATTGATCAGGTAAGTCCTTGCTTCTTCATACAATTCAATACAGCTATACCATTGTGCAAATTCCATCACACCAACACAATTTGTCGGAGTCAGCTGTGAAGATAGATATTCACAGCAAGCATTTCTCAAACCTGGCATCAATAACGTGTCTGCGATCGGCAGCAAGGTGATGACGGACTCCCCGGAGAGGGTGACTTTCCTCGTGTAGATATATTCAATAATCAGATTCATCATTTTCTCGTCCACACCACATATTTGTACTTCACTTTCCTGTGTTTCCTTCATACCATTCGTGAAAAGAGCCCTAAAGTAGTCACTATTTGCAGCCAATACAGCTTTGTGCAGAGGAAACTTTTTGCCGTCGACAATAAGAATAACATCACACAAAATATGATGCATTCTGAGTTTGTTTATGGCTTCCCAAACTTCTTGCATTTCATTTTGATTGTCGACATGGAGAGTGACCAGCTCCCCTTCAGTTTCTCCTTCCATTTCTATTGTAAATCCGATTGAAATCCGACGAAAAATGAAATAAAAAGCAGTCAGACGACGTTTATATGAGAATCCACGTGCCAGCCGTTGAAGGCTACAATGTCGCAGCGGAAGTCAATGTTGCATGGCAATGTGACGTCACTATTTACTTTTTGATGACCTCACAATGGTAACGTAGTGACAATGTAGTAACGATGGTGAGCGTCGTAGCTATGACAAACCTATGGCCATGGTTACGTTGTTGGTTACATCAACAACTTGCCGTGGCGGTGGAGCATTGGGGGGACGTAGACGTCATGGGCTGCGGGCCATGTAAAGCTTGGAGGATACGATGCAAACATCTATAGATTGGTCTTTGCCTATTAGGCTATGTATGTGTGTGGGGTGGCGTAGTTGTATATTATGTTATTGTTAGGGAACGTGTCTAACTCTAAGCACCTGAAGTGTTCTGCATGAGTGGATGTGTAACTAATACTAGTCCATAATAATACCATATCATATGTGTTATTTTTAGTGGTTGAGTGATGGTCGAGTAGGTGGATTGAGGTACCCATAATGGGGCCATCTATAAATGACGTCACACAAAATTTGACAATTTTTGACCCCCCCCCCTTCCCCCTTCGTCACATTCTTTTGCCAAATGTGCAATGCTGAAGCCGTGAAGGTATATGGAAAATCAATTCCATCACTCCGAGCCTGACCCCCCCCCCTCCCCCTCCAGCGTGACGTCATTTGTGGATGGTATTTAAAGGACAGGCAACAGCAAATTCGTAAAATTCACATCAAATAAATGAATATTTTCCCCCTATTTTTTCAAGAAACAAAGAAAAAATGGAATGCTGGTTGAGAGATAGAAGCGTAGTGAGGTGCAACAATAAGTCAACCCCCGAGTCAACCCTCTGATATTCCACATGATTTATAGTAATAAACGTAAATGAAAAACATTGATGCTGTACATCAAATACTGGATACTACTTGACAATAATATGAGTCAGGTGCCGGGGTCAGGTGTGTTACACAATAATACCTTCACTTGCAGACCAGTATCATTTAATAGAATGATACATGAATGCTTTACGAAATACGTTTTATGATGGTATTTTATTGGTGGTCGACGGTATTTTATTGGTGGTCGACATAACTTCATAAGGTATCAAAAGGTATAGTGGTCGAGCCAGGAGCGAGTTACCTGGTACCCTAGGCCTATACCGCACCTTGGCCCAGGGCTAGGCTGTGTGTCTGTTCGTCTGCAGACCCCCCATGCTTCTGCCACATAACAGCAGGCTATTGCATGGGGGGGGGGGGGGAAATCTCCCTCTTCTGGGTTTGCCTGAACTACAAGTTCCTCTCCTGATCACCTAGTCAGAAATGGGGGAGCTACGGTAACGCCAAGGTGTGGTATTCCGAGGTAGCAGGTTGTCACATGGGCGCCGCCATTGCTGGAGCTTGTTACTCCAGCAATGGTAGTGCTTATTAATGGTAATCGCTGGGAATCAGCTTCAGCAATGGCCACGCCCATAGGACAATACGCTACCTCAGTATGCATAGGGATGATTCAGGTAAAGTGGGACACTGCAGCCATCATAGAGAGAAGGAACAGTGTCAGATATGGAGTCTAGGGCTGCTTTCAAATTAACTCTGTTTCTGACCCCCTTTAGATGATGACTCTCTTATGTGAGTCCAGGTTTTGCTTTCAAATTTTTTAGGTTTACCTCCTCTACATTGATAGCAATGATAAACCTGGAAATATCCAACAGGTTGAGCATGTTTTCGGATGTGCATCTTCATATTGAAGCATTTGTGTGCATGGTTAGGTGGGACACTTCTACAAATAAAATGGGTCAAATGATGGGACTCAGTCACTGTGCCACAGTAAATCAGGATCCATATCATAATTTTGTTACTTTTCAAAGAGAATTTTGATGTAGTGAATTAAAAACAAACACAAAAAAAAAAAACAAACATATAGAAATCCATTGAGGGCCAGATAAAATGGATGGCATTCGTGTCATAAGGAGTGTGAAGCTGTACATGTATTTTGATGATTTTATTTTCCGTCTATAGGGACTATATTGTCAAAGACAATGCAGCAGAGTGTAGAAACGTGAAGTGGTTGAGTCAGGGGCGAGTTACCCCAAGTATCAGTCCCTTGGAGCTAAATGTTTTGTAGATGTCCTCTACTGAGTAAAACGAATATGTCTCTTACAGGTGGGAAGTGAAGGTAAGAGGAACTCCAGGAAGAGGGCCATATTTAGCCCGCTGGGCTAAACCTCCATACTGCTGCAGAGTGTAGAAACGTGAAGTGGTTGAGTCAGGTGCGAAATACCCTAAGTATCAGTCCCTTGGAGCTAAAATGTTTTGTTGATGTCCTCTACTGAGTAAACTGTATGTCTATTACAGTTGGGGAGTGAAGCTAAGAGGGCCATATTTAGCCCCAGGCACCCAACAGTACAATATAGAGCTATTTGTGCTAAAAGGTCCAGTCGGCCTCGTGTCCACCCAGGTATACAGCAGGTACAAGATTCTATCTTAGGTCATGACTCCAACCCAGTTTGTTCTGAATAGGTCTGCACACTAGTCTATTCGTCCACCCCTTATTATGCGCCAAACGGTCGCTGGGCAAACACCGCATCACCAGAGTGATCGACAAACACTATTTTTACAAGGCCATAGGCTTTGCTCCACAGCACACGATGTATTAGTTTCTTATGTGGACGTCTCAGTCCCCTGTCTTGCGTGGGCGTCACTTACTAGTCTCACGTGGTGAAATGTATGTAGCAGTACCTGCAGGTATTTACAGAATTGATATCTCAGCCTGTGTGTATTGGATCAACACAGCGGAGCAGTAGTAGAGTGTCAACAAGGTAAGTGTTTGGTGTATTCTCCTTATGATGAATACATATATGCTATTGCTTATCATTACAATAGAGGGAGCATGATGGCCCCGTATCTATAGGAATAACATAATGAGTTACCTCCAGTACATGAGTAAGGTTTAGCACCCACCTGTCATGTTACACCACCAATATAGAAATGCGCATTAATAGCATAGCCAATTATCATAAGCTAGACAAGTATGGTTAAAGATCACCACAGTGTGCACGGTATGCAGTGAACATACCTTTCTTGCGCTGTGCCGTACTACATGTTAGACCATAATTACCGTAATCTCCCGTGTATAAGGCGCAGTCCGCGTATAAGGCGCACCTAGAGTTTTTGAAAATTCTCAAAAAAATGAAAAATTCATAACTTTGGTTCTACTGAATGAATTTTCAATATTCAAAAACCTTTGTGTAGCTTGGGCCCCCTTATGTCCTATTATGACCAAGGGGGCATGTAAGGTATCAAAAGAAAGGTCTTGGTGTCCCCCTTGTGGATCCAATGAGAACTAAAACCCCCGTATAAGATGCGCCTTATACGCGGGAGATTATGATATTTCAACCATTCTATAAAAACAATTGTACATGATCTGTCTTCACTAATCTGTTTCATGACAGTCCTATTTACCAATGATCAGTTGTATCACTCTCATGATAGAGAAGACATCACGAATCTGTTTCACCTTTGTGTACAAGGGGACACATATATGTTTCACTTCCGCATCCGCGCATGCTCCAGTTAACAGAAAGGGACTGATGTCCTAATGGAATGTGTGCTAGGGTATATTACTATTCATCAGTCGGTGTTCAACAGTATGGTAACATATATCAAAGTACTCTCTGCTTAAAATTCAGGTAATCCTACATCTGTCAGACTCACAAAGGATGCTGTTGCAAACTATGGATGTGTTATCTGGAGATATCACCATGTGAGAACTGCTGTATCTCTCATCATTTCTATCAAAGTATCATGTGGAATTATCCTACACTATCCCCATTCATTTGGAGGAGACCCTCGCCACACTATGTTCGACAGAATGTGACTCAAATTCAAACAAAACATAACTCATAGTGTATTCTATCAAGGAACTTCAAAGATGTGTAAATGTCATATTGACCACGTCGATGTCACACTGGTGGTGCTGTTCGCAATAGGACTTGGTGTACTATTTCTATGTTCCTTCTTGGTTGTTAGACCCTACCTCATAGAAAATTCGTTTGAAGCAGCAAACTGTACCGTGGAGGATATAAAACAATATGGAGACAATGGCAAGTCCAGGGTTGATAAGGGATGCGTGGTCGTTACAGTGTCATACACTGTAATATATAAGGATAAGATGATTACTGTACTGAATGGTACATTGTATGACTCCACGGAAATGTTCCATAGAAGGGTAAGATACCGTCAATTGTTCTAATTGATCTATTTGGCCATGTCAAATCAAAGGCATGTATGTTTTCCTCTGTGATGTAAAAGAACTAGCTCATACAAGCGGTATACATCAGGGGATTTGAAAGAAAACTATCTTCTATTGTGTAAATAGCATGCTAGGATGTTTAGAGTACGTTTAGTATATAGTTGCAGTGTCAGCCCTCCCCCTCCAAATTCTTATTCTTGGTGGATTATATATAGAGTTTATCAGCTATCCTGCACCATTACCTCCTACCTCTGGACGGAATTTCTCAAGATGGTACGGTCGCCGACTAGACCCCTTCATCGTGGCATTCCTCACTCTAAATAATATTACAGCTAAGTACAGGAGAGGGCATTAGGTGGCAGGCTAACAGGTAAGGCCTCTATATTTTGTGCACAGAGGAGTTCCCACACACCCCCTGGTTTTGGGCCAGCAGTGACCTCAACTTACTAGATTACAAAGTGTTATCTGGCTTATTTGAAGGACAATGAACAGGATGCCAAAAACAAACCATCTGTAAAAAGATCAAGCTGAGCTATGTAGTCAATTGGTATACCTTTCAGGGTGCATACTGAACCCAATATTCACCATCCAATATTATTCGCATAACCGGGGTGTACCTATGTATGACCTACAACACATATCTTATGGAGAAGTTATTTCATTCAAGCCCGTACAAGCTAATGAGGATTTAATGTGCATATGTGGATCAACACAGGCAAAGGGACCTCTGTGAGGGGCCTCCCGGGGGTCCCCTTCTATGGTTTATTTTGGTACAGGCAAACTCAAACATGTGTCTTAATTGGTGCTATTTACAGTGTGACCAAACAACCCTCTGCACCTGGTCGAAAATCATAGAAGGTTTGCATATGATGAATTTGGAGGTATTCCAGCCCCAACTCTTCAAATTTTAGTTTCCCCCTCTATTTCTTTGGCTCAAAGTGTCAGGCTGGATGAGATCTTCATGTTACATATGGGTTTTAATGGTCCCATATGCATATTTTGGGTTCCAGGGGGGAAAATGTGCCCAAAATGACCAAAATTGTCTGGTCTAAATTGTGTCTGGGAGAATGACATTTGAGTTACAAGCCATGTTGAGGGCTTAATTTCCTACAGAAACAATCTTCATACCTCCATGAAAATCTCAGGTCCAGACTATTTTGACCTGTGTGATTTGTGACCACCTGTACGGACTGCTCTTTCAGGACATGATCTATTTACAGACCCTAGTTTGCTAACAACCCTGCCTGCTCTTAGCTGGAGTGTGCAGGCCCAGTTGTTACTGAGCCTGAACCGGCATTGTCAGACTGCCTGCAGACACCAACCCCCAAATCACAGTTTCAGACACCAATCACACTACAAACTAGTGTTCCCAAAACACCAATATCCAATATTTCCAATTTGATTTTCTCAGCTTCTAGGTAATTTGAGACCAAAAGAGAAACTGATTTGGACCATGGCTTGCATGGACAAACAGATATTCTGACAGGAATTATTAGATGGATTCTTAAATTTCTCTCCTGTTCCTATTACAGCCATGAATCTAGTGGTCACAGTTATTGCACTGGTAAGACTGTCCTCCCAAAATCCCGGCACCAAACCCTACGTAATAGGGTGTGTCACAGTTATGGCCCTGTGACGTCACAGACCTGTTACCTGCGAGCAAACATTGCCTACACGTGGTCAGGTAGATGCACCATGAGTTGAAACTTTTTTTTTTAAATATTGATAATATCTTATTAGATAAAGAGATAAAAGATGATCTTACATTCAATATGGCTCATTTGTTTGCAGAACATGATGATTTTATATTCAGAATAATTCCCAAAGACATGATTAGCATGTATGTTAACTGCAGGTGGATGAGAAATAGTTACCTTACCCATATATCCATAGGTCAACCTGGTACATTGGTTTGTTTGCCCGCGGAGACCCATAAATAGTAACAATCAGTAACTGTAACACACCCTATTACTACAGTAAGTGCTGATCATACAGAGCAGTTATTGTGTATTACAAACAATCCCCCATACAATCACCCACTCAAATCTTGAGGTGTTATTGTAGTGGCTGTGTTCAGTCGTACCATATGTGGAGAAATGCTTTCTAAATAGGCCTATAGCTAGTTCTCCGAATCAAAGGAAAATTTGTATGACTGCTAGGCCAGCTATTAAGTCTTCTATCTTTATTTTCATCCCAAATCTGCACACATTAAACTAATGCATGTTGGTCAGTACCTTGATGCAGACTATTAATAATGATGTTTTATTCAATGCTTTTTCAGTGCTCAACCAGAATTATACACAACTACCTCGGCAGATGGAACATAGTTGGGTATTCAGGACAATGCTGGTTTAATACAGAGGACACTTCACAGGTTCTCCCCAGACTGAAAGAGTCGTTCTGGGGAACTATAAACAGTGTGTTATGGCCCTTTATCGTTATACTAGGTACAGGCTCAATGTTTATAGCACGGAGATGTACCCCACGTA
This sequence comes from Acholoe squamosa, assembly GCA_949317995.1. Taxonomy (NCBI): domain Eukaryota; kingdom Metazoa; phylum Annelida; class Polychaeta; order Phyllodocida; family Polynoidae; genus Acholoe; species Acholoe squamosa. Next base: position 26,698,314 of record OX439035.1, on the reverse strand, counting down.
TGGCCACCTACTAGATAGACCACTGTAAGTCGATTATGTATGCTGACGATCTTGTAGTATATTGTGCAGCCAAAGATCCACAAGATGCAGTAACCTATCTTCAAACAGACATAGACAAAGTGGAATCTTGGGGTAGAAAAGGTAGAAGCCTTTGATAAAGAGATACGGGTAACATGTCATGACTATAATCAATGTACAGCTCATCATAACCTTTAAATCCTGTTGGACTTAAAGACACATTCTGACTTTATACACACAATCGTCGCCTTAGTGTAAGAAGGTTGTAACTGACATTTTGGCAAAACTGAGTTTTTTTTCTGTTTTAACATCTTATCTATATCTATTATGGAAGTACTGAAGCTCTTTCTGTGATATGTCTACAGGGCCCAGTGCAATGATCTTGTATATATCAACTAGGTGATAAAAGCATACAGTAATTGGAACACTCCTTTTGCCTATCCTGCAAAACATGAAAAGGGCAGTTACAGACTCCTTGTACTAAGTCGACGATATTCAATGCACTCCTATCCATTTTAAGTGAGGTACTACACGGGATGGTGGATATCAATGTCCACCCATTTCGCCCTACCGCTTTCCAATACCTCATGATTTATATCTTTCATCTTTCAGTGCAATACTATGCATAATAACCTGGCATACTAATCATACGTTTATATATAACGCAGCTATTTGAAATTAAAGATTTAATGCAAAGATCGTTGTCTTCGTTGTCTGTAGGCCTATGCCATATGCACATGAATGCCTCATCCCATACTATAGGTCGAATCCCACTATGCAATTCATTTCTCTACAGACCGCAATTTTAGTCTCTTGCAAATTGCAAGTCTTTCTTATATACTTCAAATCAAAGGGGCGATTACAATACCTTTGTGTGTTCCAAATCTCACTGTTGCACTATATCTCCGCGGTTTTGCCACGTTGGCAAGCAATTTTACCAATACCTCGAAAGAGATTTATGGCAACATTGTGTGGCAACCTGCAGAAACTACACTTAAGCAAGGAAAAATATCTGATCATCTTGGTTTTAAAAAAGGCCCGATTTGGAGAAAATGCCTTGCTATAAAATGCCTACCCACACTGAAAATATAAGGCTTAAAAAGGTACTCTGTGGTGATCACCTTTGCTCATCTTGTTGATGATGCCTGGGCGAGTACCCCCTGATTTTTAGGGTGATCACATGTGATCACAGCTGGGTGGTCACTACCAAGTACCTCTCTGACCTGATCAGAGAGAAGTTTGTAAGTGATTACTTAGTCATTAGTTAGGATTTCTGCATAAATTTTCCCTTCCTTCCCCACAACTAAGCATTTATTGAGGCCACTTCAGGTACCTTATGGCCCAATGAGGCATTCATGTAGATGTTTGTATAAGGACTATTAACTAGTCCCCATGCTTATAACTATGGTTTGAGTGACAAAAGAGATGTCAATTATCAAACATACTTTTGCAATTTATAATTTCAACCAAATAACCTTTTTGAAGTATTGAGATTCCAGTTTGATGATATTTTTCACATCATACATTTTATAAACACTGATGATCAAGAGGATTGTAGATACAAAACAATATAGCTCACATAGTAAGCATTGCATATCCCATTGCTGTATACTAAGGCCCCCTGAAAAATAAGGCGGAAAAATATTTTCTTGGGTACGACCCAGTCCCTGATGATGAGGATCTACATGAGATTCTAAATGTGAATAAGGAAACTGTTTCATATTTGATAAGTGATATAAACACTAGTAAAACCTCAGGCATGGATCAAGTTAGCTGTACTGTGTTAAAGCAATATCTCAACCTGATTGTTGAAGAATTAACGCAGCTGTACAATGTATCCTTCAGTCAAGGTGCATTTCCAGATGAATGGAAAGTAGCTAGAGTGACGCCATTATTTAAAGGTGGCAATAGTCAAGATGCAGGAAATTGGAGGCCCATCTCTCTCCTTCCTGTAGTGTCTAAGATAGCTGAGAAAATTATGTATAGCCACCTACTAGATAGACCACTGTAAGTCCATTTTGTATGCTGACGATCTTGTAGTATATTGTGCAGCCAAAGATCCACAAGATGCAGTAACCTATCTTCAAACAGACATAGACAAAGTGGAATCTAAATGTAAAAAATTATGTCTAACTGTGAACAACAGCAAAACAAAATTCATGATGAATGGTACGAGAGAAAAAATGAAAAAATTCTGGCAAACCCTCCAAAAATAAATGGTATTGCACTTGATAGAGTAGAAACATATCACTATTTAGGTGTTAATCTTGACGAGTGTATGACCTTAGAACCTGCAGTCAAGGAGGTGATACGAAAAGTGAACCGCCGGCTGTTCAAGTTCGCAAAAATACGATGTGATTTGACACAGCAAGCTTTTTGCATTCAGGAGCAAATTTTAACTTGACTGTGAAATTGCAACATCTGCAAAATAGAGGATTGAGAATATGCATGAGAACCAGTGTTAGAGACATGTCCATAGACCAGCTGCATGACAAATGTAATGTACCCAAACTAGACAGACGAAGGGACGGAACCCTGTTAGTATATATGTACAAATATGCCAAACCAGGCAAATTTGTGAAAAACACCACTGGAGCTAGGCCCACAAGGTCACTAGGCAAGGTGAAATTTGATCTGAAAAGGCCAAAACGAGACTTTTCCAAAAGATCTCCCCTTTATAGAGGATCTCAGATGTGGCAGTTCAAGGCCCGAATACCTCAAATACAAGATCTACATAAACAAAGCCAAAAACCAAGGTTTGAAGTGATAGATGACAGTGTCCTGATTGCTGATATTTCTGATGAAAGCGATGATGAACCATAAATTACCTTGTATCATTTCAATCTGTAGCAAGTTGCAATTGGCAATTGGCTCAGTTTCATGTCTCTCATGGTCAAATATGTGTTTGTCCTATAATATCACTTCTTATATGGATGGAGTCTGTGAGTGTGTAGTGTACTAAAATTCAAACTGAAAACCTAGGGCTAATATTGATTAGTCTACCTCCAACCTTCATTAATCCTTTCTCGAATGTTCCCTGTAGCTTTTCTGAATGAGGTCATCTTGAAATCTTGTTAATAATCTTGTAAATAACAATGTGTTTTAATCTATATTTTCATTACTGATTTCCTCCAAATTGCATTATTTTGCAAATTTTCACATTGATTACCAAGTAGTATCTGGGTGCAAGCCATACTTTGATAAAAAAATTTGTGCTTTGTATTTTTCTTGTATTAATTTCCAAGTATATATTATCTATGTTTACTAGGACTGTTATATAGCAGCCTACTTGCCTTGTTTGTGTCTATGAACATCAATGAAATTAAGACCAAAACACTCACCACACCGAGTGAGTTGTATACTTGGTCATACATTGAACAACTCAAAATTTCATCTTTTCTCTCATCTCAATGTGTATCATATCATCTTTATATAACAAGTCCTATCAATCAGGATGCGACTGTCATGTCCTTATATACGCAAAATAACAAGTGAAACTGAGCCTAAAATTTTTTGGTTGCAATATTATCACCTCCTTTGCATAGTGGAGCTATCAATAAACACATTTGAACAAAAAAGACCTTAGGTGATCATCATGATTACCTTAGGCCATCAATAGGAAAAGATCACCCTAACTCATCAATAGTGATCACCTTCATAGAAGCCTATATTTTCAGTGCACTCTGAGTAAACCTTTGCTTATTTTTCTCATTTTACTGCGATATTTCCAAGATATTTATTTGGCAATACCTTCAATACAAGTATCTAATTGTAAACCAGCACTACACTTAAAGGACAGCATTGTATTGTTGGTATTTCTGAGATCGAATTATGTTGGACTGGATGTAAACATGGGGCTCTATGTTCATTTTCAATGCTGTCAGTAGTAGTATCTGACTGCTATATACTGTATATACTGTACACTCCTGTGCTTTCAATAGTCTTGAGATGAGTGTGAATCCAAGCACACTCGGGAATAAGGTGTTTAAATCACACTAGAATACCATATTTCATAACATAAATGTGATAGTTATTCTAGAAATCCAAGTAATTCATGGGTTATTTATACATGTATTCAACAGAATGTCAACTTGCCTAATCCTATGTTACTGATGCGCCATCTATGCATAAGGGAAGAACTAGGGAACTTATGGACAACCCTATTGAAACACCTTCCTGCAGGTCTCAGCCATAGAAATCCTTTTTACTATATTTTAATGTAGTCATGGCATGCCATAACTAGTGTGCCCCAAAGGTATTGAGCAACAAATCCCACATATATCTTTAGGGGCACCCATGATTTACGACATATAAAAAAAACCTGCGCATCGATCATGAAAATCTGGAATGCTGGCCATAAATGTACAGACACCTGCATAATTGGCCTTTTTTGCAGTGAATAAATTCAGTTCAGACCCAATCCAAACAAGCCCAAAAATGAATAGGCATCGCTGCAATAATCATGTTTTATTTTATATCATATGAATAAGTACCTACTCAGGACCAGTTATGATTTTTTACAGAGTTCTACTCAATTAGCTAACTAATCTATCCACCCAGAACTCATGTAGTATTCAGTGCGAGTTCTTCTGTTGGTAAGGATGCATTGAGTTACCCCGGGATTTCCCTATGTGTGACCTTTATGCTCCCTTACTGGTACATACCTGCCATCTAGTGTTTTAATACACTAGCTCTTAGTATTAATAGTCCAGGCAATGTGGCTCAAAAATAGGCCTTAGCTCAAACTGACTGCAATACAATTATTTTCACCACAATGCATTTCCTTAATGTCCCCAAAATGACATACTAATTGTCATAAGCTGTGCATGTGGTGGAAATATGGCTAATTTGCATAAATGTATTAGTCACCCCTGTAGCTGTTACATAGACAGGAATTCAGGTATACAGGTGACATGGATGAGCATAAATGTCCATTTCAAAAGTCAAAATCATTCTTTGGTTCATAGACAATATTACAATTGTTATTCTATAATGTTATCATTTAGATCTATATTCCAACTAACTTGCATAATTCCAGTGAGAAGAGTGAGCAATACCATGCAAAACATATTTGTTGTCTAAAAGTATTGTCTATAAGTTGGTGATTATAAGGGCATAAGTGATCATGGACCTTCATTGAATACCTCACAACACTTATCAATGCTACACTGTAAAAGGTTACCATAAATGTACAGAGAATCACAGTTATAACAATATTACTGTGAGCCTGTGTAAACCAATATAGCAAAGCACAATGATTGATGGTTTTGAAATCAAAGTTTACAATATCTTTTGTTTCCTATAATTATATGATATCCTAGATGTAAATTTAACAAAACCCTGGTTTTTCTTTTTTTCCCCTAATGTGAAGGGAAGCATCGGAACATAAAATGACTTGTGACAGTGCACTGTGGTAAGATGGCTATATGTGGAAACTATAATGATAAGGCAAGAAAAGGATGTTAGTAACACATCAAATTCTGGCAAGACTTACATGACCTAGTCTATAGATTCTACCCTAAGTAGCATTGCAAGTGGACAAATAGTTATCATATTTCAAAGTTGGAAATAATTATAGAGGAGTGATCATTTAAAAGCAGATGGGCATATGGCTCCGGCTTAATGATTCAAGGCACACTGGTGCAAATTCATGCAATCGGCTCTATCAGAGATGATGGCTTTGATGATGGCGATCTGTATATATTGTTCTTAACCTTTGTGCTTATCAAATGACTTGTGCAGACTCCAAGTTCTAGTATACTAGTAAATAGTTGTTAGCTATTTTTCAGATTATGTGGTATTGAAGGAAAGAGATAAGGTTCTGACAAACAAGTCATATGGAAACTAAGGCATCTCATGCAACACTTGGTACACAATCTATGCACAGGTCATGAATGCTGCTAGATGTGAGAAGGAGGCATTGGTCATTACTGACTCATTGCTCAATAGAAATGACGAGAGGAAATAATTGAATTCTTATGAAAACTCCTTATTTTCCCCTTTTTAATAGGTATCACCAAATTCCTGCTAATTTTCACATGACAGGTATCGACCATATCTCTGCCACACCTTTTGCTACAGAATCTTCTGATAATGAGAACCCTATGAAATTTAAATCTAGCTTTGCATGATGATATTCTTGCAAACATCAGTTTAACCCTTTAACTGCCAGCCCCCACAAAGGTGATTGACCATTAACTCCTGGCCCTATGCCCATGGCCAGCAGAATGGGCATATCATGCTGTCCTAAATGAGTAGCTTAAGAAATGTTGAACAAGAAAATAAGTTTAGTAGAAGTGGGTTTTTGGACTTTTGTAAAAAGGACACATGTGTATTCATATAGAAACGCTGTTATATTGGTAAAAGAACTTACACCAGCAATTATGGGTATTTGTGTTTTTAATGAATTATTTGATCATTACCACCATTACCACAATATACTTGTCTATCAATTGACTGGAGAGGGTCCTAACACAATTATGCAAATTAACCAAATTTCCACCATCGGTACAGGTGAGGACTTTTAGTATGTCCTTATAGGGCCACCAAAGAAATGCATGGTGGTAAAATCATTTGTATTGCAGGTAGTTTGTGGTAAAACCCTACATTGCCTGGACTATGATTGATATTGCCCTAATTCATGAGTGATATTACCCTGTGGTGAGTGATGTTACCCTGAAGCAGTTTTAAAATGATTTAGATACACCTTCTATTCATTGTGTAAGGAATATAAAATCTGTATAAACTGAGATATTTCAGGTCGAAAATCATAGAAGGTTTGCATATGACAAATTTGGAGGTATTCCAGCCCCTACTCTTCGAATTTTAGTTTCCCCCTCTATTTCTTTGGCTCAAAGTGTCAGGCTGGATGAGATCTTTATGTTACATATGGGTTTTGATGGTCTCATATGCATATTTTGAGCTCCAGGGGGGGGGGGTAAAATGTGCCCAAAATGACCAAAATTGTCTGGGTGAAATTGTGTCTGGGAGAATGTCATTTGAGTTACAAGCCATGTTGAGGGCTTAATTTCCTACAGAAACAATCTTCATACCTTCATGAAAATCTCAGGTCCAGACTATTTTGTCCTGTAGATTAAGAAAATCACATTATCATTTATGTCACATGTGTTCTTGCTATTGTAAAAGAAGCATACTTATAAGAATTCTTTATCTGTGCACATGTCTGGGCGAATGACATGTAAGGCCCACTGCACACTTTCTATGATTTCTTTCATAAAAAGGCTTTCTCCATGCGAAGTTTCAGATTTCTGTGATGAATGGCTGATACTTACTAAAATCAAGAAAGCTTTCACTATTTTTTTTCATTTTATAGGAAAAAATGAAATACTTTAATTTTTCAAAATTCTGCATTTTGAAAGGTAACCCGGGACCCCCATTTTCTTTTTCATCATTCAATTAAAGACAAACGCTACCCAGTACACAGAAGCCACCTGGTGGCAGAAATGAAAGCTCATCAGTTTTAATATTTCAATGATTTTTCTCACCCTAATTGGACCACCTTACATGAACATATTTTTTTTCAGTTTATTTCTGATCATTATAGATACATTACAGATATTTGTGAGGAGGCAAGTTAAAAGGACCGTCCGAGGGGGGATTAGTACCAATTCTGGCCACCAGGGGGACACCACTATGGCCTAAAAGGGGGAAAATATACCAAAAATAGTTATATACAACTTTTGTATGTAGATTACAATCGTCCTAAAGGGAAATTCCCATTTTTAAGGACAACCTTCCAAATTTGGAATGTAAATAGAATGTTTTTAGGCATTTGGGGGCAGAAATCAGTGGTTTTGTTGATATTGGTTGCCATGGAAACATTATTTTCACTCAAAATTGAGGAATCAAAAAAGCCTATTTGTAGCCACACCCACAAGGATCGGTGTGTTGAAAAGATGGTAAAATTCTGATAATCAGATCAAATTTTATGAGAAAAAGAATGTGAAGAATATGACAATTTCCCTAATTTGCAGGTTTATGCCTAATTATACATATCAGCTGATATATCTCGTGAAATATTCAAGGTAGACCTTATTTGGGATTTGAATAGGTCCGTAACCATCTAAGTTAATAGAGCCGTAACTCTAAAACTAGCAGACATATTTTCTCATGTAATATATCATTGGAAAGTTCATGGCCTGAATTTAAAAATTTACTTTTCCCCTGGGGGACCCCTTTTGGCTTGGCTATACACATTTATAAGCCATCTGCATTAATTACCATAGGACCCTATATTTAAGGGAAAATTAATATTTTTGAAAAGAGTAACAACTTTTTCATTTCAATCATGACCCCACATTTTTCTTCTTTTAAAATGTTTGTAAAGATGTCCTTTATTCATTCAGAGAGTCTCGTAGATGAATCAACAGGTCATTCACTATGATGCAAAATATGAAAAAATAATTTTCCCATTCATTTCTGTAGTTAAGGCATTTTCATGTAAGTGGTCATAAAATGAAAATAAGCACCGTGCTTATGGATTATTTTTGTCTTTTCATTTTCTTTATTTTTCAAACTAATACTGCCCAGAGTTATTTGAGATTATCAATAGAAGATCTAACATTGGTCAGCCTGTAGTATTTGTCTTTAAATATGATGTAAGCTGCCGATACACCAAAAATGAAGATTTTCTGATGACTTTAGCTAAGAGAGTAGGCTCAATTTCAATGGGTCGCTACCATTGAAATTGAGCCTATTGCACAGGTTCCTGCGCATATAGGTTATTTTCATCAGAATGAGGTCATTTTTGGTAGGTACATACCTATATATGTCCTAAATGTCTACAAAAGATTTTGCAGGATTCTGCTAAAAATTTTATGACAATTTTAAGTTTTAACATATTTACATCTAAACTACTTTCTTCACTCTCTGACATTCTTTTGGACTTACACTTATATCCCTCATATCACCTAGACAATGATAATGTGATATTCTGACAGTGATTAATGGCATATCCCAGCAAATCTGTGTCAACTTTTGTCATGCTGCGCCAGCCCTCACGCAATGCGCTGGTACGAATTGACCCATGGGTGATCAAGGACCATGACAAGATAAGACGCATGCGTGAACATCCCAGCCAGATTTGTGAAGTTGAGTCAACATGCATGAACCTTCACCAACAATGACACATGTGTCATCACACATTATCACACACGCTGACACATGGGTCATGACACAGTGTCACATATATTGACACACAGACTAATTTGTTGGTGGGGGATAGGCAGGGGGGGGGGCTTGGAGGTGGTTGTGGATTTCTGATATTTCATAACTTTATTGACATCAGTTCAGCTGTTTATGCTGGTTCCCAGTGAAGATATCTCTCCTCAGCATGACATGTGTTGCCCAATTTGCTTGAAAATGGATAGATATTCTGTCAGTTGTTTGAATTGAAGTTCCCTTGTATCATTTTTTGGGAGTACCTGTTAAAATGAAAACAAAAGGTCATAAACAAACAAAATTAATAGCAGCAATCTAATTTTGACCATCCACTCACATCCAAGTTGATATACAATGACCACTCCCATATGGCAGCCTGAATCCCCCAAAATTTCCCTGAGCCTTGCTCACATTGAAAGTTCTACATTAATTTGGGGTGTTGAAACAATCACCTGAATTCAGGAACAAGATAGATGTTCAGGGGTTGTAGATAATATCAATGTGTTACTGTAGAAATGCTTACCACATAGGATTTCAAGTCAAATCAATCTAGAACTGTGTGACCACCTACCACAAAATGTTCTCCATGACTGCCTCTGACTGACTGTTTTGAAAGTAGGAGGAGAACAAAGGAAAGGGAGGGAAATTTGAAATGGACCAATCAAAACACAGAATACTACAGGGTTGTCATGTTCGCATACGCGGGAAATAGCGCAATAGTGCCACCTATGATATTTGGTTATAACTCCTTGTGTAGGTGAAACTTTTACTAAAAATACACACTTCCGAGACAGGTCGTAACCGGCGCGAAAAGCTAGCCAACAAACTAACAGTTGTTCACTTTATTATTCCTCAAACTCTACATTCTGGCGACGTTGGATGAGAATCAATGAATCTGCGAGGGAGATGTTTAATCAGGGAGGAAATTGATGCGAAAAATTAGGTTTGACAAAGTTCAATCTGTGAAATATTTGATGCCCAAATCTGAAAGTGAGTCAAGCCAAAGTGAAATCTGGGTCTGTGACTGTAACCAACTGAAGTTAAGTTGTTGCTGGCAAATGAAACTGTTCCCAATGCAAGTGAAATCTGCTCACTGGCTAAATTGAATTTGTGCCAAGTTCAATCTGCTGCCGTACTCTGCCCAAATTAGATTTGTGACACAAACTGTACCAAAATGGAGTTTGCTGTGGGTGGAAATTCCATGTGCCCCATTCCACAATTTGACATTGTGGGGGAACCTGAGACCCTAAATCAGAGATGGACTCAGTGGAAGTCTGATTTTGACATTTATCTAACAGCAGCTGAAGTAAAAAATGTCAAAGTTATGCATGCGCGCATGTTGCTGTTTGGGGGTCCTGGTTTAAGGAAAGTGTAAAACAACTTTTCTGATGCTGATAAAACTGTGGGTCAAAACACTGACATTTACAAGGTTGCATCTGGTCTATTTGATGGCTACTTCAAATTGAAAACCTGCATTCCCAAGGCCCGTCAAAATTTTCTTGAGACCAAACCAGAGCCTGGGGAGACCGTAAATAATTACATCATAAGGCTAAAGGCCATAGTCAAGCACTGTGACTAAGGATGATGCGAACAATCAAGTGAGGGATAGAGTGCTCACATACATAAAATATAGTGGTCTCAAAAGTAAGCTCTACAGGGAGAATAATTTGAGATTGGCTACGATGACGAAAGTGATTGGCGAGTATCACGATACCGGCATCAGGTGCTAAAACGGAGGTGAACCACCTGAGTGGGGGCAGACAATCGTCAAAGGGAAAATCATCCAACCGGGGTGGTGCAACCAGTGGTAGTAAATTCACAGGAAGCTGTTATAGGTGTGGCGAAAAAGGTCACATGAGTGGAGACTGTCGCAAGGCGAAGGACCATGGGATCAACTGAAAACAAAGTACCCAAAAGTGTTCAAAGGGTTAGGTAAGTTGAAGGACTTTTAATTAAAGCTGCACATTGATGAAAGTGTGTCACCAGTCATCCAATCAGGATGTAGAATTCCTTTTAGTCGTAGAAAGAAAGTAACAGAAAAACTTAATGAACTTGAAAAACTGGATGTAGTTGAAAAGGTAAAAGGTCCTACACACTAGGTAAGTCCCTTAGTATCTGTCCAAAAGCCAAATGGTGAAATAAGACTGTGTCTGGACATGCGGAGACCTAATGAGGCGATAATACGCGAGAGACATCCAGTGACAACCGTTGAGGAGACATATCAGGAAATGAGTGGTGGTAAGGTATTCTCTAAACTTGATTTAAATATGGCCTATCACCAAGTTTAACTCCATCCGGATTCTAGGCCCATAACGACATTTGCTGGTCCGCAGGGAATGTACCAGTATAAGCGACTTGTGTTCGGTGTCAACATGGCAACAGAGAAATTCCAACAGTTGATCAGCCAGGTAATCAAGGATTGCCCTGGAGCATATAACAAGTCATACGAAAACTCGATGATCATGGTCTAACCCTAAATGCGGCAAAGTGTGAAATCAACATGTTTGAAATCAAATACATGGGTCATGTTATAACAAAGGATGGGTTGCAAGTGTCAAGTGACAAAGTCAAAGCGGTTGTTAAAGCACCATATCCCAAGGATGCAGCGGAGACGCGGAGTTTCCTTGGTCTGGCGCAATTCTGTGCCAAGTTCATACCGCATTTTGCAACCATCACAGCTCCACTCTGGGAACTTACAAGAGATAAAGCAGAGTGGAAATGGACATCTCTGGAGGAGAAAGCATTCAATGATGTGAAAGACTGCCTAACTCGAGCTCCAGTGATGGCCTACTTTACACCAGGAGCACCAACGCGAATCACTACCGATGCTTCACCGGTAGGTCTAGGTGCGATCCTTGAGCAGAGACAGGAAGATGGTACATATCGACCAGTATACTACGCCAGTAGGAAGCTCACAAGCGTTGAGAGTCGCTACTCGCAGTTCGAACGAGAGGCGTTAGGGGTATACTGGGCTTGTCGTAAGTTTTATTTGTATCTGATAGGGATTGAATTCGAAATACTGACTGATCACAAACCCCTGGTATCAGTTTTAGGTGCAAAGTCCAAGCCTCCTTCTGCTAGGATAGAGAGATGGTTGATGTACTTACAGCAGTACTCATATAATATAACACACATTCCAGGAAAAGAGAACAAAGCCGATATGCTGAGTTGCCTACCAGTGCATGATAATGAGTTACTGACAACAGATCTGGAATATCAACCAGTGATTATGCATACTCAGTAGTCAAGGATGCTGTGCCAATCGCACTCGTACCAAAGGAAGTCGAGAAACTGTCAGAAAGTGAGCAAACACTTAAGTTGGTAAGAGAAGCGATCATATCAGGTGACTGGACCAAACTGAATGGCACTATATACAAGGCTCTGCAAGGTGATCTGTGGATAGCCGGACAAGTTGTAATGAGTGGGCATAGACTGGTACTGCCTGAGGTACTATGGGTCCGCACTATTGAACTGGCACATGAAGGACACCAAGGCATAGTACGAACAAAGAGCCGACTTCGAGAAAAATGCTGGTGGCCTGGAATGGATTCACAAGTTGAGAAGTTTGTAAAATCATGCTACCCATGTCAAGTTGTTGGAAAAGGAATGAGCCCTGAACCAATCAAGTCGATAGAGCTCCCAAATGGTCCATGGGTAGATATCGCAGTGGATTTACTTGATGTCCCAGGTGGATATCATCTACTTGTGGTTGTTGATTATTTCTCAAGATGGCCCGAGGTGGCGTATCTTAAAAAAACTACAGCTGAAAATGTAAATAAGTGCTTAGATTATATGTTCTACAACCATGGATACCCTGAAACACTTCAAAGTGACAACGGACAGCCATTTGCCTCAGCAGAGTTTGAACAGTTTCTGTCTGAGCGAAACATTGAACACATCAAGAGTGTGCCATATTGGCCCCAAAGCAACAGGGAGGTTGAGAGATTGAATTCTACCCTTCTAAAGATTATTAAGATTGCACGCATTGAAAAGAAAGACTGGATTGAAAGCCTAAAGGAGTTTCTGTTCCACTACCGTACAACTCCACACACCATTACGAACATAAGTCCAGCTGAGTTAATGTGCAAAAGAAAGCTAAGGAACAAGTTACCTGTAGTTAGGATGACTGATCATGAACAGAGTGAATCGAGTGGTCTTGATGTAGTGAGAGAAAGTGATGCTCTCAAGAAGCTTAAAGGAAAGGAATATGCAGACTCACGCCGTTCCGCGATAGCAAGTGTCTTTGATGTTGGAGATCAAGTGTTAGTCAAGGAGCAACATAGATCTGATAAACTAACACCACCATTTGATCCAACTCCACACCAGGTGATTGAGAAACAGAGAAATGCTGTTATTGTTCAAAGTCCAGGTGGTCCACAGCGCATGAGAAATGCAGCTCATATGAAAAGGTTCAATCCACCTGAACCCCCAGCTTTTGAGACACCTAGTGTTACTATACCACCGACTACATCATATTTGGAGATACCTGTTAATACCACACCCACTCAACCTGTAGTGTCTTCATCGCCTAGACCCACTCGCGAAAGGCGCACTCCAAACTGGATGAATGACTTTGTGACTAAGTGAAACTATGATATACATATATGCTTACATATTACATATCTGTGCAAAGTGAACTCTGGTTAATTGAAGGTTATATATTCACACAAAGACTCAAACACAGTGACTTTATTATCATATACATATACAACCAAAGACTCAAACAAAGTGACTTTATTATCATAGTTGTACTCCATATCAAAAGTGTAAAGTGGTCTTTACAAATAACAAGGGGAGGGATGTCATGTTCGCATACGCGGGAAATAGCGCAATAGCGCCACCTATGATATTTGGTTATAACTCCTTGTGTAGGTGCAACTTTTACTAAAAATACACACTTCCGAGACAGGTCGTAACTGGCGCGAAAAGCTAGCCAACAAACTAACAGTTGTTCACTTTATTATTCCTCAAACTCCACAATGGTGTGTCATTGTGCGTGAAGTTGTGTCATGGTGGGTGAGAGTTGGCAAATCATGATGCATGCTCACATCTCCTCACACAGTCTGTCATGCTAATGTTTGACAAAGCATCTAACCCTATTATCACTCAATACAGAATTTTTATCCAGCCTATGAAAATTCCTGTAAATTTGCTCTAATCAGCTGTGACCTAGCTGATCTCTAGACATTAAACCTTCATATATCCTACCAAACCAGGACAAACAGATAACTAGATATCATGTAAAACATAGGCAATTCCAATCCAGTGCTATGTCCCATAGACAAAACAATTGAGCTATTATGTCTAATATATGCACTAAATCACATATACTTGGCTATCATTATGTTCCTGATTCATATATTTTTTATTCCATGTAAGAAAGGAACTTGCTCTGTGCAGCATAAACTCTCATATTGACATTTACTCAATAGGCTCACTCTGCAAAGTACAAGCCATGATAATCCATACAGTTTCCATAGTCTCTTATTGTTGAAGCCTTGGTGAAGAAAAGTCATGCTAGTTGAGAGTTGACAAGTATTGACACATGTTGACATGTGCTCACCCTGTTCCCCTCACATCTTTATTGAAGTAAGTGAAGACATGTGAAGCTGCATGAGAGTTGACAAGTATTGACACATGCTCACCCACTTCCCCTCACATCTTTATAGAAATGAGTGAAGATATGTGAAGCTGTGTGAGAGTTGACAAGTATTGACACATGTTGACACTTGCTCACCCAGTTCCCATCACATCTTCAGGCGCGGGGGGCATAAAATATTTTGACTGCCATCAAGGGGGGGGCGTAAAAATTTTTCTCGTGTCCATGCGAAAAACCACCACCCCCCCTGTTAATAAATAATGACCACTCCCTTACTGAAGTACGGAAAGTGAAAGTTTGTCAAGCTGAGTGAGAGTTGACATTGTATCACACAAGATGACATAATTCGTTATCACTCAATGTACGCACACATTCCTCACCCAGCATGACTTGTGTTCACTCGGATTTGCTACAGAAAAAAAATTGCAAATTTGAGACATTTTTCTTCTTCTTTTGAGATGAAAAAATCAAAATACTTTAATTTTTCAAAAAGTCAATAGGGCCTATATAAATTAAAGTAGCCTTGGACCCCTACTTTTCTTTTCAATATCGGAATTAAGTATAGAGAGTCTATCTTACAAAACTCCAGGGACTTTGATCCGGACTTTGATTCAATGGTAGCGACCCAGGTAGCACAGAGACATTGGCATACCGTTGGGCCAACGTTGGCCCAACCATCGGCTTTACATAGTCATAGGCTGCCCATCCTGCCTACGTAGGCCCGACGGCGCCAACCAAATGCCAATGTAGTCCCAACGTTGACCATTTGCCAATGTCTTGCCAACATTGGGCCAATGTTGGCATTTGGTTGGCAAATGCCGCTGGTCGGGCCTACGTAGGCCCGATGAGCAGCCAATGTTGGCCCAACGTTGGCCCGATGCGTTGGGCCAACGTTGGCAAATTTTTGTGTGCTACCTGGGGACCCACCTTAACCCTTACGTGCCCAGATTAGCAAAAGTGCGCTCTTAAGCATGTATATATGTTCATCAGAGTACTCTGGGTTTAATATTAATCAGATTAAGATAATTCTAACACCAGAAGTCTCGTAATGTCAAGAGCTTTTCAACGATACCGGTACCTAATTTGTCATGGTGTATTATAGGTATAAAATTATTGATAGATCCTATTGCAGGAAATAATTAAATGAAATTAGGTGTAAAATACATGAAAAGTGCGTGCTCTGGCCCTGAGAATAATGGGAGAATAAAGGAAAATCAACCAAAAAAGTATTGAAAAAATACCAAAAATGTAGAAATATTTTTTTGTGATTTTTTTCCAAGGAATCCAATTACAATACATACTTTTTTTTCAAATTCCATCAATATGACCTGCTTTGAAATGTCAAAATAATGCTTTATGAATTGTAAATAGCCAATTCCTACCAAAATAATAATAAAAAGAAATCTCTGGACACTTTCATCCACATCAGCCTCTTGCCAACTTCTTGTGCCATCATCATTCCCTACTGTCATATAGTTGAAGTCAGGATGCTTGATGAAGTATACCTTTATTAGGTGATGATACTTTGGTTACTGTGGTACAATACAACTATACTTATATCAACATGCTTCAGAGTTCATAATCTGCGCCATGTGCTCTGCGGGCCGCCATCGCTAACTGACTTCCGGTCCCGCGATGTCACGTCTCTACCAACATCTCCCTTTTATCAATTTTTTTTTTTTTTTTTTAAAAAAAAGAGAACAAACACATCCCTGCAGACAAGTATAGTCCAACGTCAAGTGTTAAAACAGTCTATGCTGAAAGAAAATACTAATTATATTGAGTCACAAGATAAATCATATGTTTGAACATGGTCTGAACACATGAGTCTCTATGCAAGGATATAGTCATCATATCTTGAAGGTCGTGAGATCTCCCTTGTCCTTGTGCGACGAACCGGAGAGGGGCTCGGGGCAAGGGAGGTACCACCGCCCACAAGAGAGCCACTAGTGGTCCTGGACTGAGATGCAGCAATGTTGCTGCTTGGTGGTGCAGGTGACTTTGGCACTTTCTGTGGGGAACAAGTCTCCTTCGGTTGCACCTCCTGCCGGTTGTCAGCTGGTTCTGGTGAAATGTCGGCTCTGGCTGATGGTGTAACTGGAGCCAAGGGTGTTCTGGGCTGAGTTGACTGCCCATGTCTAATGCCAACTGGGGGAGGAGCAGCTGGCCGCACATGAACCCGGTTGCGGCTAGCCAGTCCCCGATCAGTCTGAACGGTGTATGATCTGGGTCTTCTGCAGTCAACTACCTGCCCGTAGGCCCATGGTTGACCACGCCTGTTAGGGGGCGGCTTCAGGTAAGCATAGTCTCCAACTGAGAGAGGTGGATGGTTTACAGTATTCCTATCATAGAGTGCCTTGGAGGCCACCCTGCGAGTATTGATTTCCTCCTGGACCACCTGACTGTCCGCCACCTGAGAGTCTAACAGCCTGTCTGAAGTTGGGAGAGGAGTGCGTGTCCGACGGGATAGCATACGCTGAGCAGGAGAGTATGAATATCCAGCCTGGGGGGTGTTACGGTGAAGTAACAGGGCGAGTTTGATGTTCATCGATTTCTTTAGCAACCCCTTAGCTACCTTCACTGCTGCCTCTGCTCGACCATTCCCTTTCGGGTAATAAGGTGATGATGTCGTGTGGGTGAACCTGAACCTGGTCACCATGTCTGCATAGTCTTTACTAATAAATTGAGGGCCATTATCTGTGTGTATTCTTGCTGGGGCCCCAAAAGTGGCTAGGTGAACCTCTGTCTTGTTGACTACTGTAGAGGCAAGGGTGTCTCCCAGCTCGTCTATCTCGATCCAATCTGAGTAATGACACACAGTGACTAGGTAGTCCTTCCCCTCATATGCACACAAGTCTTGGCTAAGTAGTTCCCAAGGTCTTGTCGGTATAGGCAGTGACAGCATGGGCTCCTTTTGTGATGATGAACCATATACTGCACAGGTCTCGCAGGCATCACACATGTCCTTTATCGCGGCTCTCATTCCTGGCCAGAATAGTACCTCCTTAGCCATCCTGTAGTTTGATTCAGCTCCAAGGTGATTTGCATGGATCTTGGCCAACATTGCGGCCCGAAGCTGCTGAGGCACTAACACAGTCTCCCCCTTGTATACAGCCTCATTCAGTACAGACAGCTCATCTCTGTATCCCCAAAAAGGCCTGAGATCCTTGGGAACTACAGCACGGTCATCTGGCCAGCCGTCGATAATCATGTCTCGTAAAGCATTGAGTAACTCATCAGCATTAGTCATTTGCACTATCTCCCTCTCAGTCTCTCCAGTCAACCTGGGACTGCGGCTGACCGATTCACACTCCAGTCTGAACACCTCAAATCCTGTTGTGGGTGTATTGACGGGGGTGCGTAAAGCTGCTCTGGATAGGGTGTCTGCTATGAGAAGCGTGGTGCCTTTCCTGTACTCCAATGTAAAACGGTACCGCTGCAAGGTCATCAACATCCTTTGCAGTCTGGCGGGTGCTTTGTGTAATGGTTTTGACATGATAGGTACCAAGGGTTTGTGATCAGTGTGCACCGTAACATCAGCTTTCCCATAAAGCCATTGGTCGAACTTGTGGAGACCATGGCAAATGGCAAGGCACTCTTTTTCCATTTGAGAATACCTCCTTTCTGTGTCACTGAGCCGGCATGAGCTGAAGGCTACTGGCTGTAGCTCTCCCTTTGTGTTTGGTTGCAGAAGTGCGGCTCCTAAACCTGACTCACTTGCATCAACCTGCAATGTCACTGGTTTATCCAGACTGTAGTAGAGGAGTGTAGGTGCTGATGCGATGAGCTTCTTGGCTCTTTGGAATGCGGATTCCTGCACCTTGGACCACATGAAACTGGCACCGTCTTTTGTCAGCATACGTAAGGGCTGTAGAGTCGAGCTCAGATTGTCACAAAACTGTGATAGGTATGTGGCCATGCCTATAAACCGCATCAAACCAGCCTTGTCTGTCGGGGTTGCCATTCCCGTGATTGCCGACACTTTCTCAGGGTCCGGCCGCAAGCCACTATCAGTAATAATGTTCCCCATGAACTTGAGCTCCCGAAGGGCAAACTTGAACTTATCTGGATTGAGTTTGATGTCTTTAGCCACACAACGTTCCATCAATGCCACCAATCTTCTGTCATGGCTGGTCTTTGCTGTTGTGTAGTCCTCACCCTCACCATAAACAAGGATATCATCAGCAATGCAAATTATTCCTTCAAGGTTCTCAAGGGCATCCAAGAGTCTCTTTTGGAACTCCTCTGGCGCACATGATATACCAAAAGGTAGTCGAAGCCAGCGATATCGACCATATGATGTGTGCATGGTGGTGTGCATAGACGACTCTTCATCAAGAGGAATGTGTAGGAATCCCTCCCGAACATCAAGGAGAGAGAAACACTTGGCATTACCCAGCTTGTGTAAATGTTCCTTCAATGTGGGGATTTGGAAGAGA
Organism: Acholoe squamosa; assembly: GCA_949317995.1. Classification (NCBI taxonomy): domain Eukaryota; kingdom Metazoa; phylum Annelida; class Polychaeta; order Phyllodocida; family Polynoidae; genus Acholoe; species Acholoe squamosa. The sequence continues at coordinate 26,679,078 of OX439035.1, read as the reverse complement.
GGTCTTATCAATGCCTTGTTGACAGTCTGACTTGGGTCAATACAGACGCGGAATTTCTTCGGGGTTTCTCTGATGAGTGCGTTTGAACACCAGGGAGTGGGCTCATCCACCTTTGCCATGATCCCCAATGTCACATACCTGTCCAGTGCTTCCTTCTCTTTTCCCCGCTTGGCGATCGGCACCCGGTGATTGGGCATCTGGACTGGCACAATATCTGCCTTCAACTCAAAATGGACAGGTGGGCCCAGACACCCTAGTCCCTGGAAGCTGTCCTTGTATTCACGCAAGACTGCATCTTTAGTCAAGTTGCCTGCTGGAGGCAGGCATCTGGAGCGAGGGATCTGAATAGTCATTGGTGAGGGTTTAGCTTGGTCCAGAGCTGTTGCAGAAACCACATCCGGAGATAGACACAGGACCTCGTCCGCCATAATCTTGATAAGACCCAGATTCTCACTGTCTTCTCCTGAGAGAAGTGCAGGCTTCTCACCAATGTCACTGTCTGCTAGCACCTGGAATACCAAGTCATGATAACGATCCCCCCTGTCACATAAGAGGGTGATCTGACCAATGGGTTTTACTGGAGCAGTGTTTTTGTACGGGAAGAGCTGGTACGGTGAACGGGTCATCTTGATAGACGGAAACACACTCCTGGCCAGGCGTTCTGGCATTGTGTTGATTCCAGCTGCTGAGTCTATTTGTATCTTCATTCTGTTAAACCTGTCACCCTTATCCGACAGAAGAAGCTGTGCAAAGTACTTTCGTCCTTTCCTTGCACCAGCTTGAAAGACAGCTGTGTCTTCCAGGGAGTAACACTGCTCGTCATAGTCTACTTCTGAGTAAGGGTCTTGGGGTACATGAGCTAGGTCTTCATCAGTGTTGACCGCATGGATGCTATGTTGACTTCTTCTGTCGTCAGGCGGTAACTTATTCTGAGGCCCATGGTTGACCCCTCTACCCCGCTGATTTTTCCTGGAATGACCCGCACTACGGCTCTGGGTCTGTGGCCGGTGACTGTCTCCTTGAGGTTCAAGACAGACACGGGAGAAGTGATCGTTGCCACCACACTTGCCACACTTCTTTCCATTGGCTGGACACTTCGACCAAGGGTGTGTTCCACGTCTGTCACCGCACCAGTGGCATGTACCGTTCTCACGTTTCAGCTTCATATCTTTGTGAGCCTTCCCTTTTGCCGTCCAATTCACAGCCTCGTCTGTGCCTCTGGTGGCTTCGCCAATAAGCTGATTAGCCCGCTTTGCAACTTCTAACACCTTGGCTTCCGCAACAACATCACTAAGTGTCTTTTTTGTGTTGTCAGCTTTGACATGACATTTTAGAAGCTCTGCCCGAATGTCACTGTTTCGTAAACCAAAAATAAACTTGTCACGGCTCATCTCATCAGTTAAAGTACCATAGTCACACAGGCTGCACTCACGCCGTACATGGGTCTCCCAGTCTTGCACTGACTCATGGGCGCCCTGTGTGGCCATCCAGAAGGTGAATCTGTCTGTCAGCAGCGAGGATGTGGCCGAGCCCGTGTAGTGAGTTCTGAGTCTCTCCAACCAAACCCACGGCTTGCTTTTGTCCCCGGCTGAAATTTGGGGCTCTATGCTGTACCGAATAACCTGCAGTGCCTCATCGGGCATAGATGAACGTAATGCAGCAATTTCCATCAGTGGCTTAGCATAGTACTCAGCCCGATGAGTTTCGGGATTCTTGGACAGGTCTCTATATTCGGACTCGATGCAGTAGTCGTTGAATCTCATTTCAAAATTTTTGAAGTTTTCTGGGATGTTCCCTGTTAGATTTAGTTCTGGCTTCTTGGGTCTAGACATGTTTGAAATTCAAGTCACCACCACCACATTAAGAATGAGAATGTTTGTTGTTGCACTACCTTGTGATTTTGCTTTTGGGTTCCTGACAGCTCCACTTCTGACACCAAGTTGAAGTCAGGATGCTTGATGAAGTATACCTTTATTAGGTGATGATACTTTGGTTACTGTGGTACAATACAACTATACTTATATCAACATGCTTCAGAGTTCATAATCTGCGCCATGTGCTCTGCGGGCCGCCATCGCTAACTGACTTCCGGTCCCGCGATGTCACGTCTCTACCAACAATATATAATACTCTAACCCATGCTTCATATTAGATTTCTGAAAGCTATTCATATTTTACTGGCCTATGTGTTACAATTTGAATTAGTACCTTGATATAGGCATAACATGGGTAATGGCCTCTGCTATGTCAAGTTTGTTGAATAAATCAGCCTCGTCAAAATAAATCTGGGCACGAAAGGGTTAAATGGGGAATTGGGGAACCCCCATCAACTTCTATTTCTACAAAAGCCCATATCCCGTTCCGGAGATATGGTCACATGACCAAACTGCCGCCATTTCCCCTCCCTTGCTCGAGCAGCAGGTACTCCACTGGATTTGTCGGAAAATACTACGTTAGTTTAGTCCATGGACATAAAAGTAAGGTAAGAATTACACAGGGACGACAAGTGCCTTCACTAGAGCAGTATAGAATTTAAGGATATGGCATAGTCATGGAGTATGGGAAAATTCTTTAGACAAAAGCGATCAGATGTTGAGCTTTCACATGTCAACAACGCGAACCTTGCTTCGGGCCCGTCCCTCTCGGACACACAGCTGTCAAAACACATATACTCGGGCTCGTCTGCACTCTGGCTTAAGCCTTTTTTGTGATTTCTTACTTATTATAAGTAATTCCAACAAGCAAAAACCAATTGTCAATTAGTTCATGTTCCGGTTGCCTAAAATTACTCGGCCAGCGTACTGAAACCGGAGCTTTGCCAGCTCTGAGACTGAGTCTGAGACGGGCGACTGAGACGGCCCACTAGTCTACTGCCACTAGCCGGCTGGGGCTTGGCCAAGTCTAATGTTCTGTAAATGTTCCTGTGGACTGGGCAGGACTGATTTGAGCACTGCCGAAATGTGACTCATATATTTTAGTCAAGCCATTCTAATCATAACTTGCCATTTATAGCCATTAAACTAGACTAGGGGTGGCAAGGATTGAAAGGACCAGCCAAAGGAAGCCTGAACAGTGAACGGGGGAGGGGGGGCGCCACCCCCCCCCTCGCCCCGGGAGTGCCCCTCCCTCAAAATCGTTTTGTCTTTTGATCCCGTGACTAGACACTTGCATACCATTTTTAGGTATGTGAACGTAAGGGCTGCAGACCATGTCCTAGCAAACTGTGCCTCTATGAGGGGGGTGTGCAGGGGCAGCTCTTTTTTAGCAGCTTTGAAATACCGGGTATGATTAAAATTGATCGGATTCTACCTCTTTTAATTTTTTGTATCAAGTATACAAGATTTTCTTTCATGTAGTTCTTGAATTTTGGAAGAATTCTAATTGGTTAATTAATTACTGGCCTAATTAGGTCAATGATTAATTGAAATGTTATCATTTCCATGAAGAAATAATAGAAGTTACTCAAAAACCAATGGAAGTGTTAGAGCATTGTCTAAACATTATGTGTACCAAATATGAAACAAATCTATTGTTGCGAACATAGGTTTTTAGGATCCCGAAATTAAAGTTTTTAATTAAAGTTTTTAATTAATTTTGAGCAATTTTGAGGGTTTTCCTAGCTTTTTTATTTTCAAAAAATCATATCTCTGCTTCCAAGAGTCCGGATAAGCTTTATTTGAGTTGCATTAAGTCCGCAAGGTTACAGGCTTTTAGAAAATATAAAGTTCTATTGAAAAAATATGATATGAAATATTAGTAGAAATTATGGGAAAGGTCACAAGTCAATCCTCTTTGTATAGTTTAATATTCTGACCAAAAAATGCCCATCCCACCTTACTAAATTCCTTATAGTTATAGTTCAGCCAATAATAAGGTTAGAATAAAAATTCCAAAAGGATGATGTTTCTCAAATGTGGCTCTTTGTGCACCGTTGGATTCAAATAGATCTGATGCCTTTAAAAATTTTAGTCACGTACCTACTATTTTAATGAATTTTAAAGTTGTTTAAAATTTATAGGATTAATTTGACCGAATAGATTTATTTGAGAGCCTTTCAGATCTCTTTGAATTAATACCGGTACCCGGTATCTTCCTAGGCTATCTCCTTAGGCCTATACTATAGATCCAAAGAAAATCACAATTCAGCTGAATCAGGCATTGTGATCACGGCCAACCACACAGGCAGGCATGCCAGCCATGCAGTGCATTTAATGTTTAAGTGGTGGATCCACTGCCACGAATTTCTTGCGAATACAGAGTAGCGTCGGTCACTGAGTGTCACTCTGTTGCGAGTAGGTCCGAGTATAGAGACTGTAGTCTCTCTGGTCTAAGAAGACTCGCAAATATCAATGATTTCTGTGAGTATTCTTGCAAGCCGCTTGGACGTCGCAGCAGCAGATCCACTGGCGATAACAGATGCATGAGTGCAAGTTGCAAGAAATTCGCTGCAGTGGATCCATAGCTTTACCCTGCCAGAGGTCAACACATGTGCATTCAGCAGCACCATTCATGGGTATCTCAGGTCTCTTGGGGAATATTTTCCCTTAACCTACAGTATATATACTTTTATCCCTTCGCAGGGTTGACAAAAAACATAATTGAATAAGCTCCTGTTCTAAATAAGGGTCGGGGGTAATGCCCCCTCCAAATCTATGAGCGCCCGTGCAGTTACCCAGGTAGCACACAATGTTGGCTGTCCATTGGGGCAACATAGGCCAATCATTAGCATTTTGCAGACCAAATGCCAACATTGGGCCAATGTTGGCAGGACATCGGCCCGGGACATCGACAAAATTGGCCGACCATCTGCTGATGCTATAACGTGTGCCGATCAAATGCTGGCCAACGTTGGGCCTATGTTGGCATTTGGTTGGCAACAGACACTCACAACTGAAAATGAATCCTACGCACGAGAGCGGCGCTCAGTTATCAAAGTGCCTACCTTGACTGGGGGCAAATTTCAGAAATTTTTTTTAAAAAAACACAAAACTCAGGATAAGAATTATTAGAAATAAACGATCAGAAAAATAGTAAAGGAATGGCCTCTGTGTATTTTAAGTACTTTAAGGTCAGTAGTAGGGAGCCTTAATCGGACCCTTATCTTTATCTCTTATCTGCGATCTTCTCAAAACTCTTCACATGTGAACCAGGGATGTAAGTCTTCAGGTTTTATCAGGATTTCCTGATTTCTGAAAATTTTGAATGACATGTATTTTCCTTATATGAGTGGTAAGGAGAGCTGTTTGGAAAAATAGAAGGCTTTTATATCAAGTAAATGTATGGCTTCCTGATTTTTGCCCATGACTGACTTACATCCCTGGTGAACTTATAGTGGGGTGATGCCAGTTCTAAGTTGTATATACAAAAATGTACAATAAATCATTAATCCTTTTCCAGCGTATGGCGTTCCAGTAAATCGGTGGATCCAGTTGCAGCCCTCAACTACCAGTACTGAAAATGGAAGGGGGAAAGAGGTAGGTCTCTGCATTTGTATCCAATCATATGGGAACAAGAAATGCGGTTGTGACCGCGTAAAAAAACGCCTCCCGCCGTTAATGTCGGTATACCAGTGTTTGATGACATGTCTCATAAAAGCAGACATAAAGAAGATTTCACAATTATCAATTTCTCTATTCAGTAATTTTGTATTGTGAGACCTCATCACATGGGGCAAATGCAATCATCATAGCGCACTCCCGTACCGCTTCGCGGTACCGCCGCTATGTGGTGTGGGAGGCGCTAAAAAAATTAACATAACCAGGTCAAGCCAAGCAGAAATGCAGGGTTTGTCGTTAGGAGTGAGGACCCAGGACCACTGCAGAATACATGCAGGAATTTACGGTCATCAAGTTTCTTTGGGTATGTTCAAATAACAATATTCATATGACCTGTGTGAGAGGGAAATGGCCTGCGTAAGATACCAAGACGTAGACCACTTTTTTCTACATAAAAACTTTTTGGCAACACTTTTGGTTTGGGAGCCCAGGGTCCCAACATGTCCATGGATATTATGCCAGAGTTGTACACTTCTGATATACCATTTTCTCTACGCAGCAGACAAAATATATGTATCAATCAGGAAATGGGTACATGTACTTAATTGTCTTTCCCTTGATTAATCAATCTTCTATTTCATTTCAGGTCGAAGAGAAAAACCCTAGACTCCGAGGGGAGCTGGGATTGCTCAGTATGTACATACAAAAACTCCCAAGAGGCTTTCAAATGTGAAATGTGTGATGTCCGCAAGGGTACATCCACAAGGTAAGTAAAGACACCTATCTCCTTTACAGTCACATTTTGTATTGCAGTACTCAAAATCAAGGCCCAACTGTGCCTTTCAGCAGTGTCACGCGGGGTTGCTATATTCATAGCCAGTTTATTACGGTTATTGATACATGTACCCTAATACCCTGCATATAAGGCGCACCCAATACATGAGATCCTGATCTCAGGGTGCATCTAATACGAGAAAGGGAGGTCTGAATTATTTGCTGCGATTCCCATCATAACTCTCATACGGGTATTTTAAATTGAAAAAAAACAACAAAAAACAGGTTATGGCTAAACGGAATTGAACCCCCACCCAATGAAAGGATAAGGGGGAGATAGAATCAAATTATCAAGATGGGATGAAGAAGAAAAGGAGGGGGGGGGGAAGTGTTGGAAGGCAGGCATTAAGATGATATGGAGTTCTAGAGGGCAGAAATATCCACGAGTTCTAGTTTGGTTTGCCAAAGTACACTGAGAATGCACAAATTTAAGTAAAAATCAAAACCCCAGTCCCCAGAACTTGCCCTCCTCCCTACACAGTCCTGGGTCCGCCATTGATTAATTTCCGAATTTTCACTGAGTGACCGTAATGTAAATACATACGTGCAGGTAGATGGCGAGAATGGGAGTGCATTTTATAAGTTTTTGACAGAAAATCCCGGGGAGAGATGGAAAAGCTTTGGTGAAATTTTGACGGAAGGCAACAGATGGTAGAGCAGGTGGTTTACACTTGAGGGACACCTTTTAGAAACCTACCCACAATCCCTCTTGACATACTATAGGCTTCATACCGAGAAAAAAAAAAGTTAAAGTCTCTCAAAGTAAATCCATGCCAGATGCTGAGGGATATGGTTGTTGAGTCCATAGCTTTGTGTGTATTACAGGAGGGTTGATGGTGGTGGGTGGGTGTGGGTTTGGGTGGCTGGGGGTCGCTGATGTAAGACATCAAGCATGCAGCGTGTTGGTCCCTGGTAAAACCCACGCAGATGAGGTATGTAGGTTTTCACTTATACAGGGTATAATATTACATGCCTCTCCGTCCCAGTACACCCAGTAAGTCTGGCCAATTGGGGGTCACATGCACTCTGGTATTTACCTATATAATATGGGAAATGTTTCAGAACTGTGTATAATTACAGAATGACATTCTCTACTCCTTTTCTCCAATTTACTGCAAAGCCAAAGGGTGTAAATATGGCCCTAAAAAGTTAGAGGCACGTATTGTAAGATTCATGTACTATTTGTTGGGTGCCCATGAGCAAACCTGTCTTTCTGTTTTGTGGTCGACCAGAAAAATGTGATGAGTCATAGATAATAGAACCACAGCTCTATGATCCATTATGTTGAAGTGAAAAGCATCAGGGAGGTAAGATAATAATGGTACCATCCCCATGCTTGCGGTATACCAAAAATCCCACAGCTTCAATCCAGGTCAAGTTTGAACACTTATAAGAGATTTCCCTTAAAAAGGCTAGAAGAAGGGTATAGTTATATTGGTTATGGCACCCCCTTTATCATAGGATGCACTGAGGCCGCTAGAGGTTGTATGTGTATTGGAGTGTACACATTCAGACGGAACCTCATACTTCCGTTGACCACCATGACGTCATGCATGCCAAGCCCATACACGTAGACCTACACCATATATATGGGTGTCCATATGCCCTTCAACTTACCGGGTATATTGTGCAGGCCGTTATCACCACCCATACTAGTCTCTACTAATGAATATCAATGGTTCCCCTTTTCAATGCTAATTTTTGTAAAGTTACCAGGGAAAATATCCCACCATAATGTGTTCCAGTCTCTTGCTTGTCCATAGTGGGAAAAAGAACTCCCAACACTGTAAAAAGTAATGACCAACAAGTCGAAGGCTATATTTTAATATTCACCACACAATAAGATCTTTCATGAAATCATTTGAGAAATGGCAAGAGGATTAATACAAATATTAACCCAGTAGAAATTGAGCATGGAAAATTGTAAAATTCAGTAATCTATCTAGCGGGGTATGTTCTAGTTGCAGAGGTGCCACCTTTCCTAACCTTTTAGCAAATCCAAACCGATGTGATCCCTATGCATGTAGGCATGGCTTATCAGGAAAGGAGCAAATAAGTATATATATATATATATATATATATATATATATATATATATATATATATATATATATATATACATATATATATAAACTGGTAAATGTGCCCCCACCAATAAACCTAAAAGGAATGAACAATTGACCGCTGGTCCAAGTTAATGCCAAATTTGATTCCACAAGAGATATGGAAACAACAATGGATTATGTAAATACGGGGAATCAGTTCAAGAGGAGGGTCAAAGTTTAAAAATAAAATCCAGTCCTTATGGCCATACCGGTATACCTAAGCTATCTTCCTCTAGGAAGTCTTAACTGTTATGTTAACAGTACCTGGACAGGATCAGCCCTGGTTCCCTTGGGATGCATAATATCCTAAAGTGGCACTGGTGCAGTTTTAACAGCATCCGGGATCGTGCCAGCTAGTGATCCATAACATCTCAATGACCATGGGTGTGCAGAATACTGCCCAAATAGCGATAAACCTGACTTTAATATTGTCCGAGGACACTTTCCAAGAACTATACATGGGCGAACCTTCTGTATCTATATAAGAAATGTTTTTGTACTGTAGGGCATTATAGCGTATTACCCAGCGCATAAGGCAAACCTCGTGTTTAATGTGCCCCTCCCCCCCCCCTTAGGCTCATCCTAAAAGGTGAACCAGTAAAATTTTGAAAATACAGATCCTCCATATAAGGCACACCTACAACTTTATGGAACCCATACATGACACAGTCGCCATGCCTAGACAGGGTATTGCAGTCATTTTAGAGGGAGATTTAATTTGAGAGGCAAGTGCAGAATTTTGCATTGTTGGAGTACAAGAAAGAGTGTATGCTAACAAGTTTGCGTCTATCTATCGTTTATCCCTGCTTATAATACTGCTCGTAATTTTGTTTGTAGAAAACCTGTCCTCAACCCACAACAATTACAAGTCACACAGCAATACGCCCCACAAGCCGTAAAAAAGTAAGTACAGTTTTTGAATCTTTAATGGAAAACATTGATTAATCTAGTATTGTGATTTGATTCTTTGAAAGATTATCAAAATTCACCATTTTGAATTTATGAATAGTCACGTAAATTGTTTGATTTGAGAGGGTTTTGAGGGTGTGATTCCAAGCTTAGTTTAGAGTTTGCAGGTTCAAGTCCTGATGATTCCAAACACCATTTAGTCATCCACTACAATATAATTAATCATTCATGACTCAACTGTTCTCTCATCATGGTGATAGGAAGCCCAGGGTGAGCATAGAAAAACCTGGCAAAGAGGGATCAGCAAAGAAGGAGAAAAACAACAATAAAAAGGATGCGAAAGAAAGGGCATCCACATCAGGCTTAACACCGAATGGAGCAAAGAAAACAAGGTAATCTATAATACCTGTTAGCTGTTTACGTGATAAGAGAAAACCTTGCCGATATACCGTAAACTCCTGTGTATAAGACGCGTCCTCTACGCCAAACAAAATGCTGGGGAGTCTTATAGGATTTTCTGAAGTTCAGGGTGCGTCTTATAAGAGGGGTAATTTTACTATAGAACAGTACTAATCTTACAAATATCAGCATTAAAATGTATGTCTTATACGGGAAAATGCATGTGCTGAGTTTGGGGTGCGTCTTATACCCGCAGCGCGTCTTCTACGCGGGAGATTACGGTAGATCACAGGTTAGATATCTTTTGCTCAACCTAAAGGGCCGCATGTACATTGATTCCAGGTTCACTTTCCTTTGTCATTATGATGGACCGATGTATTCTGTCGATCCTTCAGGCTTGTGTTAAACCCTGACAAGTTGGTTAGTTTTTTAAGGGCTGAATTGATTCCTCATGGCAACTGCAGGACATCACTCCAATACGCAGCTATTATTGGTTTGAGTAAAATTTATATATCCTCTTAGGTAATTTTTTTTCGCATATGCAAAAACTTAGGAGCGCCCTATTATGATGAATTCACTTGTTACTATACAAACTTGTCTGCTCATTTCAGAGGGCCCCGCTTGAAGAACATCGACCGGAGCAGTGGTACAAGTATGGAGGTGACAGTCGGCAATGTCACAGTAGTGATCACAGACTATAAGCCAAAGAAAGAGCGTAGTGCCTCCGTGGACACACAAAACAATAACTCTACCAATAACTCGACTGTCACCAGTCCGGTGCACAGTCCGTCATCCACCTTAAAAAATGAAGTGAACGGAGACACAGACTCTGAGGACCACCGTAGCTGAAGTAGTTTCAGTACGTGGAACGCGAAACACGATACAGATTCAAACTCATGTGGCAACCTTGTTTTACATTCATTTTCCTTTTTTTTCTTTTTTTTTCAAATATTGATATTGTCATCTGCATCTTCATCATTATTATTATCACCATTATTGTTTTATATTAGGAAACGTATTGTTCAGTTTAAAAATATACAAAGACCGAGGTTCCATGCCTTCATCATTGGTCTTGTGGTCATCAAACCGCACAAAACGCGCAAGCATCAGCCAACCCGAGACAAGACAGATGGAGGATTATCATGTCTTCGGCACAAGGATTTTTACTACTGATTTCTCAAGGCTTCCTTCGTATAGGTTCATCATTACCAGATGAATATCATATTTTGTTACATTTTCTGTATTATTTCTTTTTGTTTCTTTGCTGATTTCTCGAGAGTGATTAGGTGCCAGGGTATGAGTTTTCACTACAGTTGATAGGTTCTGATGGTACATGTAGTATTAAAACACGGTGGTGATAAAAACTAAATTTACAAGTTGATTTTAAAGATCTATGTAGACATAGATGTAGCCCCATATTTTCAAGTAGTCAGACTGTTAGTTGACATAAAATTGATACAAGGTAACTGCTGTCTGATGTAGCTCCTAGTGTATTATGGCAATCATGGAGAGCTCTGGTACATGGATGGTGTATCAGTGTTTGGTTCATGAAGACGGCATCTGGTCACTATAAACCCCTTTTCTCCCGAGTGCAAGAAAGTTGTAACTGCCTCTGGGAAAACATGGTAAAAGGTACCTCGGTGACTGGCCTCACAGAGGTACCTGTTACCTTGTTGACTCAGGTGAAGTTACAACCTTTTTGCACTAAGGCGACGCCCAAATGAGAGCACAAATGTTTGATGCACTTTGCCCACTTAGGCCACACCAAATAAATAAGTTGGTCTACGGATGGCCCTCTCCACATTTTCGGAAATACAATTTTATTTTTCTTTGAAAAAAATCTTGTCTACGGATTTCGCTCGCGTCAGTTTCTACAAGTTTTCTCTTTGTGATGTTTGGCAAAATTAAAAAAAAAAAATTTATTCGCTCGCCTCAATTTCCCAGCAAGGAATCCATTGGACACAAAAAAAAAAAATCACTGCCTTGCTCGCACCATTTTATTTTTACCCCGTGGTATATCAATGCATCATGCCAATTCTCCAGATGTGCTGATACACTGTCACAGGGTCGATGTGATCCATCAATAAAAGTGCCGGTGTGTTCCTCATAAATGTTGCACTTTAGTGAATCTTCATGATAATTAAACTTACGATCTAGCTATCTTGTGTACTTGGTGATTGGTAGGCTGTATGCTGTGAAATACCTTCAATATACATGTATGTAATATGCTTGTATTACTGTCAGCAGTATCTTGATGATATTGCCAAGGTGGTTCTATTGGGCTTTGGAGTATACCTTGTATGTATACATATACCTTTACATATGTATGTGTCTGTATTATGGTTTATATGGGAAGCAATTATCATTCGCCAGTTCCACCTTACAATGTAAAATATTTCAATTCAGACTGGAAAAAAAAAAATCATCACAATTTTTCATCATTCAGGGATCTAAAAGTGGGAATTGTAAATCCTTGCCAGGCCTTACCACCATTGTCACCACTTTAGAGGAGAAAACTTCCCATTATTAACTGCCATTATAAAATGGCTGCCTTTTGTTGTGTTGCCTCTGTTCCTATCGTTGGTATTGTCCATACATTAGGAGTGTGAGAGTATTAAGCATAATTGCTAGTAATAAAACTCTATACTCATTAGATTTTCAGCGTACCTATAAAGATATATTTTCCCTTTGGAGTTCACAAATCTGTACGGAGTTGCGTAGCTAGTAGTGTCTTCTAGTAGTGTCTTCTAGCACCACAGGATAGTGTAATAGTCCATTATATTCAGTGGCGCCATCTGAGGCTTCAGGAGTGAACTACGGTTTCCTCCCATGCCCAACATTTCAACATACTAAGACTGGCCCTTGTAGTTCATGGTCACTCAGAACATTACAGTATAGATATACAGGGAATACCGTATTCGTTCTAATAAACGCACATGTGCACAGGTGCTCAAAACCTTACAAGAAAAATTAATTCTAATAAGCGCACCCCCAAAAGCCTAAAATCGTTGTTTTTTGCCCTAAGTCTTTATTTTTACACTTCATTTGACTGATTTTACACCAGGTTGGGTTCCAAAAAGGAGGGGTGTGCGCTTATTAGAGCATGTGCGCTTATTAGAATGAATACGGTAATGCAAGTATATGACTTTAGTGCATGCGTATAAAGTTGCAAAGAAACCCATTCAGTGTCAATTTTTTATCATTATGAACAATGACAGCGCACATTGAAATTAAATACTTTGTGTCACGTCATGCATGAGCAGAGTGTGCAATATATGAATACCTGTTATTTTAACAAGTTTGTACGTCCAGACATTGCAATGAAATGCAGTGCAAACCTTGAAACTAGCTTCCCCCTACATCAAGAGCATTTACCAAGGTGATCATGTGAAATGCGCAATTACTAACTGATCGGCATTTATTGATGAGAAGATAATCATGACATTTTAGTATTGAATCGTGAATTGTTCAGTTTTAATCAATAGAGCTCGTGTGATAAGCAGTGGGTATCACCGTATGGTAGATCACATTAGGCCCAACGCTCCTGTGAGAATGTATCATACTGACAAAAAATGTATCATATAAGGTATGATGTATGGGTGCAGTTTGGCCTTTTAAATCACCCTAATGATGAATCAGACATTTCTAATGCTAGTGTGCATAAATGACTGAGAAATGTGGTATTCTAAAACTGTCACGTGAGGCAGTAGAAAAAAGTGAGCATAAAACTTAATAATGTAAAATGCATTCGCCACGTCTGATAGATTGTTCAGACCCAGGAGAGAGGAGGGCGTTGGGGGGGGGGGGGCTCTATACATACCCTTAGCTTTTGTTTCAAAATTTTGAAGAAATATTTATAAGAGCAAAAGAGGTACATTTTGTTTTCAATTCTAGAAACTCCTCAATTTCAGGGTGGGCTTTACGATAGAAGGTTTGGCGATTCTTAGTATCAAACATGTCCATGTAGTTTCCTGGAGGTTAGGTTTATGAATAAAGAAAGCCTCGATCTCTACAAGTCAAGTAGTTCTCGAAGCAATTTCATCTAATCTATTTAACGTGTACATGTTATTTGACGCAAGCCAGAGAGTGAAAATAAGAGAGTGTAATTTGTACCATTGTAATAGTAGAATAGAGAGTTTTACCACGTTTTAGGCCCTGTACAGTCAAGTATGGAGTAGAGAGGTATAAAGAGGTCTGAGACACGTATTGATGGATATTTATATACTTCTTCACATGAATCATATTGCTCACTGGTATCTGCTTACAAACCATTGAAGATATTGCAGCATTTAGGGGGGAATTTTTATTGCTATATCATAGTGGATATTCTCATATATATATATACAGTAAAATTTCTTTACAAGGAATCCTGTTACAACGAATTTTCGTTTACAACAAACTAATTCCATTGTACCAATTCAACCCCATACATCTCTATAGTAAACAATCCCTTTACAGTGAAGTTCACTTTACTTGAAATCGTTTACACTGATTTTTTTTGGCTTATACTGTTGTTTACCTGCTGTTACAATGACTTCAAAGTAAGATTATGGCCTTCATTTTGAATTCTGAGGGGTTCTTCAGGCAGTAGTAGCAGTAGGTTGGAGGGGGGGTTGTAGGGTGTGTAATAGGACTTAACCTACCCGTCTCCATTGAGCTCTGGGCGGCAGGAGGGGTACAGGAGGTCGGGAGCGGGGGTGTTAGGTTGTGTGATAGGACTTCTTCATCAGCCCCCATTTAGCTCTGGGCAGCAGGAGGGGTACAGGAGGTCGGGGGTGTTAGGGTGTGTGATAGGACTTCCCTACCTGTCTCCATTGAGGTCTGGGCGGCAGGAGGGGTACAGGAGGTCGGGGTGTTAGGGGGTAGGATGTGGCTTCCTTAATACTCTCATAAAAGTATGATTTGGATACAACGAAATTCGTTTGTAACGAATTCTTTTTGCTTTTCCCAAGTACTTTGTTATAACGGAATTCTACTGTATATATAAAATGTACATGGTATCCACACCTACATAAAATCAGGATTGAGTCAAAGCTTAGGTGGATGGAGTACGATTCTAAGGTTACTCAAAAACATTTTGAAAAATAAGAAATATATTTGAAACATAAGATTGTTTTAGGGGCCTACTGTAGTACCTTGCATAAAAGGCACACATCACATAAAATGTGCACCCTGATTTGAAGGGAATAAGTAGCACCTGGGGCCAGATTTTTGAAAGGCGTAACACTATTTCAGTATAATTATTCCCCACGTATAAGGCATACTCCTTTTGGGAGTTCTATAAGACATAGTAAGCCAAAGATAATAAGCCTCAGCCTTTTCATGGCTTATACGCAAGGTACTACAGTACTTTAATGTTATAACTTAAGCCGCACTATCATTAGATAATTGTCAACCCATAGATAAACTGGAGTAGATTAAATTAGGAACAATGGAGGAAAATTGCTAATTTTCTGTAAATCGCAGTTATATGTAGTTCCATAGCAAACAGTCACATAATAGGTATATTTGCAAAATTAATCAACTGTCCATTCAGCATTCAGGTACGTGCATGTATTAGGCCTATACATGGGTAATACAGAGAACTCAATGAAACCTATTTGACAGAAACAACCAAATATCTCAGGAAATTAAGCCAGCTCCTTCTAATTTTAGTGTCGTTATTTTTTTATCTTTATGTAGTCTACTTTTAGTGCAAGAAATTTTCCTAATACTTGGAACCTTAAGGCGACCGCAGACGGGCCTGATTCGATCAGTAGTTAGGGAAAGGGTTGGTGGGAAGATCAAACTTATTTGATATTGTCAGACTCGATCGGACGTCCACACAGACCCTCCTGATCGTCAGGATCAGCCGATCGAGTCGGGCCCGTCTGCGGTTTACTTTAGTAGAACTGTGTTAACAGATTGCTGCGAGTATCAGGTCAGTGTATTTTAATCCATGTACTGAACAACTGACCATTTATCCCCCCTCGATAAAAGAAATGTTTAGTCATAAGCAATCTAGGCTCCTCTCTCCATTTTGGTGACCATTAGCTGAGTGGGCTCAGAAGAGACCACAGTTTTAAGTTATGTTCTCTATGTTATCATTATCAGTACGGTACAGATCATTGCCTCATGCTTAGTTGTATGATTCATTTTAAGTAAGACCTCAATAAACCATAAAAACAAGTCAAGAGTTCGTCTCATCTCATGACATATCAGTACTATACTCCAGAGTTAATGTTATCTTTTTTCCATGCTAACAAACGTTATACAGGTATTTAGGGTGCCTAATGGTCAGTTGAAGCTTTACATATGAAGTAAACAGAAATATCAGTTGTGAGATACACATGTCATGTATAAATATGTATCTCACTCTATTATATATATATATACATATATATATATATATATATATATGTGTGTGTGAGCATGTTAACGCTTAGAGACCAGGAGCGTGTTGCTCCTATGGTAAAAAGAGCTGTCAGTAGGTACCCTCTTTTCAAAACAAGTCACGCTCTGCTTCACCATTCAACTTGCACCCGCCACACTAGTCTGAAAAGTCACCTGCCTTGTTTAAAACAATAAGAGCAGGAGGGTGTTGCTCCTATAGTAAAAGGAAGAGCTGGCTAAAAATGCCCTTGTTTCCAGTCCTTTCTTTTCATGTAGCTATAACTTGTCCCTTCTGTTGCTCACAAGTGGTCATTCAAGTACGGTGCTAAAAAAGGGGGATTTGAGTAGGTACCTAGTTGGGAGAAGTCAGTCAGTATAATAAACTATAGAGCGTGTGACATGAGTAGGTACCTGGTAGTGCAGCTCTCTCTATTTTAAACAAGGCAGGTGACCTTTCAGACTAATGTGGTGAGTGCAAGTACTTAGGTGAAGCAGTGCACGACTTGTTTAAAAAAGAGGGCACATACTCACATCTCTTTTTACAATAGGAGCAACACCCTCCTGCACTATCAGGTATCTACTCATGTCACACACTCTATAGTATATTATAATACTGACTGACTTCTCCCAACTAGGTACCTACTCAAATCCCCCTTTTTTAGCACCATACTTGAATGACCACTTGTGAGCAACAAAAGGGACAAGTTATAGCTACATGAAAAGAAAGGACTGGAAATGAGGGCATTTTTAGCCAGCTCTTCCTTTTACTATAGGGGCAACACCCTCCTGATCGGTAATGCTTAAGTGCTCCCCAGCGAGCCAGGGATCATATATGTGAGGGGCGTTATGCCTAACTGGATTGTTGTTACATATAAGTACCTACTCTTCCTTGGCTCATGAATAGTGATCACCTATAGATAGAACTGCAGAACTAGTCGTTGGGAACCTGATACTGAAAAAGTAGGATTAAAGCCAATATACATGTAAATCAATATCAGGGGTAGACACTAACATTTTGCACCTTTGGTCGACTGGATCAGCAGTCTAGTATATAATGTATCATAAAACCTCTACAGGCCAAATAACCAACTCCAAAGGAAATCTAGAAAAGACATTGGCCCTCAGCCAAAGCTATTGGCCATAGGGCCTGTGTTAGCCTGAATAGCTTTTATCCTGAATAGCTTTTACCATATGAGTCTGCAGAGCCCTGATTTTATCTGTTGAAATATGGCCACGGTATTGAGAAATGACCCGGTACTATATTAACTTACAATGCCATTGCCTTCTAGATTTCCGTTTTTGTTAGCATTTACCCTTCACTGAAGGTTTCAGTACCTACTGATAGCAATGTGCTTCTCTGAAATTGAAGGATAAAATTACCATTAGGGAGTTATCGATTTTTAGCAACAGGTGTGTATGTGGGGGGGGGGGGGTGGGCAGCAAAATCCTGTCAACCCCACTGAGGGGAACAAAGTAATTTTACCTGTGTTCAGCCAAAAATTTAAAGGGCACATTCGCACATAATTTTCAGCCGATCGGGGGGGGGGGCTTGAAATGTTGATTCAGTAGAGGGGAGGGGGCAGATTTCAGAGAGAAAAGGGTCCCGGTAGAAATAAGATTGATATTCACCCACATTGTATGTTGAAGAGTATAGAATATAAATCTCACGAATACACACTGAATTTAAGATGTCATTATTGCAGTCGATTTAGGTTGTAGTTTTCTCGCCACGAATAAAATATCATTTGCAGAGATATCATTGAAGGATCATATTCACTCACTTCACCACGGGTTAATATTTAAAGATGTGTCGGATGGTGAATTTACTTTTACCTCGACGTGTACATCCAATGGATCTAGAGATTGACTTTCGGACAAGCTTTTACCTGATCGTCACTATTCGACATAATTATAATGGTTTGGAAGGACACCAAATGCTGCTTTTAGGGTAGTCGCAAAACTTATAAGTTATTCATAGCTCACCTTGGCTATGTCTATAGTTTCTCACTCACTGTGTCCATCATCCATTTTATTTGCTAAGTATTGATATATTTCTGGCTTTTTGCGGGGTCCTGTGAATTCAGACTAAACACACAGTTCATTATTTCTGAGAGTAATCATTGCTTACATCGATACCACGTTCCTACTATTATACATCACACAGGAAAATACATTCGATGTTAATCCAAGAACAGGTTATAATGGACACAATATTTTCTGAAATAATCCTATTTTAAATCACTTTTACTTTAACAACATTTGCACTTTCTCATTTGAATAGGTGCTTGTCCAAATCCTTATGAAAAAGCTCCCTGTGCACCTTTATACACTCATGCACTAACGCCTCTATCCCTTGGTAACACAGGAAAATACATTCGATGTTAATCCAAGAACAGGTTATAATGGACACAATATTTTCTGAAATAATCCTATTTTAAATCACTTTTACTTTAACAACATTTGCACTTTCTCATTTGAATAGGTGCTTGTCCAAATCCTTATGAAAAAGCTCCCTGTGCACCTTTATACACTCATGCACTATCCCTTGGTAACCTGACAGTACTTTGTACATGGGGGACATAGAGAGAGTCAGTACCTTCTGTAGGCAGGCTGCAGGAAGACTGAAATCCCCGTGCAAGATAAACATGGCATATGTTAAGAGTTGTCTGATACCAATCACAATCCTCCTTGTATCTATTCCTAGATCTAATGAAAGGTGTCATCACATCTTGTATTAGACATCCATTTATGCAACTCAAATTTATTATACATCACACAGGAAAATACATTCGATGTTAATCCAAGAACAGGTTATAATGGACACAATATTTTCTGAAATAATCCTATTTTAAATCACTTTTACTTTAACAACATTTGCACTTTCTCATTTGAATCGGTGCTTGTCCAAATCCTTATGAAAAAGCTCCCTGTGCACCTTTATACACTCATGCACTAACGCCTCTATCCCTTGGTAACCTGACAGTACTTTGTACATGGGGGACATAGAGAGAGTCAGTACCTTCTGTAGGCAGGCTGCAGGAAGACTGGAATCCCCGTGCAAGATAAACATGGCATATGTTAAGAGTTGTCTGATACCAATCACAATCCTCCTTGTATCTATTCCTAGATCTCTGTACGCAGGTAAGTCTTTACACATTAGCTGACCTGTGCTTTACATACATCTTTTTAGAAATGACGAAGAATGTAGCCATCGTACCTGTTTTTTTTTTGGTATTTCATTAAGTGTTTAAGTTGGGGATTGACATATGTCTATGTGACTATCTCAGGTCGCAGGTATAAGTGGAGGCTCCACTAGGTGATTATTTGGCACATTCTCACGGAATGTTATCCCTATAGTGCCCAAGGTATAGGGTGTTGACATTCCTATATTGTAAACATGACATTTCAGGGGTCATTTCATGGGCGATCTCTCTCCTTGTGTGCCATATTTACAAACTAACCTGCACCTGCATAGACTATGATTGGGTGGAAGTTCAATATATAAACATCAACACAGCAAAATATAAATAACAACGGAGCAGATCATAGGGTCTTGTACTGTAAAAATCAAACCTGTCTGATATTGAGTTGTAGAGAGTTATCAGTCTGAAAGTCTGCAATATTTACATACTTGATTTTGTAAAAAATGTGCCTGAGATCGCACACAAACCCTTTCCCATATAAACTAATGGCTCTCTCAACATTCTATTTCTACCTCAGGGGCGTAGGAAAATGGGGGGCCAGGGGGGCCTGGGCCCCCCCCAATCATGAAGGAGGTGGGGCCTGAGTATGTCTAGGCCCCCCCAAAAAAATTGCCAAGAATTCATGATAAATTGAACAAGAAGCTAAAACTTTGCATCTGAAATTAGATTGATATAACAATGGGATAGGGAAATGGGGGCCTGAGCCTCAAATCAGATTTAAGATTAAAAAAAAAATCACTTTTCTATACAAATTTTATATAGGTATGTATAAGCACTAGTATGCTTGAGCTGACGATTCAAGGTGGTCAAGATGGGGCCCCCACTGGGCCCCCCCAAAGAGGATTTGCTTCCTACGCCTCTGTACCTTGCAATAATAACAAAAAGAACTTTATAAGCTGTGATTGTACCTGCATTTGTGAGAATAGGTGAGGCTCCACTACGCGATTTTTTTGGTACAGTCTCACCTAATTTTATCCCTATAGTGCCTAAGGTATAGGGTGTTGACATTCCTATATTGTAAACATGAGATTCAAAATTGTAAATATGAGATTTCAGGGGTTATTTTATGGGTGATCTCTCTCCTTGTGTGCCATATGTACCAACTAACCTGCACCTGCATAGACTTTGTGATTGGGTGGGATTTCAATATATAAACATCAACACAGCAAAATATAAATAACAACACAGCAGTCACACAGATCGCAGGGTCTTGTACTGTAAAAATCAAACGTGTCTGATATTGAGTTGCAGAGAGTCATCAGTGTGAAAGTCTGCAATATTTACATTAGGTCAACTTGATTTAGTAAACAAAAACATCTTTTGGCAACAAAAATGTGCCTGAGATTGTACACGAAGCCTTCCACACATAAACAGAAAGCTCTGTCAATCTTCTATTTACACCTTTAAATAATAACAAATACCACTCTATAATCTGTGTTTGTGTCTGCTTTTGTGAGAATAGCTCCGATTTTCAGCAAAAATCGTGTAGTGGAGTCTCTAGATGATTGATCATAAAAACCTAGTCCACAGCGGGTAACATTTAGAATCCATTATTATCAGTGAACATTGCGAGTTTATTACAATAAATCAAAACCATTTGGTATAACTATTACTTAGACTTTGTATGGGCATGGCTTTATTTTGATTACTTTATCAGATATCGACAATATTCATGCATTTCTTACAGATTCTATAAACCATGAAGATGCCATCAACCGCCAAGTGTTCTCAAACTATGACAAAGACGTTAGACCCGTTAAAAACTCATCACACCCAGTGACTGTCTCTGTAGACTTCATACCAATGCATCTTTTACAAATGGTAATATGTCCATAATGTTCAAAGCTAATACTTTTTGGGGCATGTTTGCCATCAATGAAGTCCCTTTGAATTTGTAATCCACTGACAACACAATACATGAGTCCTATCAACAACTCTTCACACAATATTCCCATCTAGCACTACTCGTGCAATTTACATCATTTCTTATTTCCGTAAAAAAGATCATTTGGTTGTGCTAGCAGGGATGAAACCCCCTGGTGGAGATTGTATCGCCAATATTAGGCCAATATCGGGCCAGCGGTTAAGCCGGCATTGGCCCAACATTAGAGGGCCAATGTTCCAGTTCCTATATCACTTTCACAATAGCGAGTCAATATTGGAATGTGTACAATGAACCATTGTCTGATTTACCACATTAGGCCGATGTCTATATATATGATATATAGAGATTGCGATGCATGGTGTCGATGATAGCCGACATTGGCCCAATGTATTCTTCCTACCTGGGTAAAACTATTAATATTTTCACTCGCTTTGAGTTAATTCGTACCTAGCTATTTCATCTGAGCAGTAATAATCTCTAATTGCAGGATGAGAAATTCCAAATCATGAATATGTATGGACTCATAGTCCTGGTAAGTTGGCACAAACGACCTCTTCATTGGATCTGTAATGACATTTCATGTCCCCTTTGACCAACCCCATATACAGGTGAACATATACATTGCTATAAATACAGGATTCAAAAGTGAAATGAAATTGATCTTAATCTATATATCCAATGTGAAAACCAAAATACATCTGATGTTATTTGGGGAACCAGAGAGATCACCTTGGGGGTAAATTTCAACTTACTTCAACTTTTGTTCCCACCCATGCGCACCGCCAGGTCCAGTCCAGATATTTTGTGAAGTATTCAAAACCCAGAAATATTGTAAAGAATATCTTTCCAATTCAGCTCTGGCAAGATGAAATTCTGGGTTGGAATAAAACATTATATGGAGAAACACAAAAGATTCATGTAGACCAGTCAAAATTATGGACACCAAGCATAGGGATAACAAACAGGTACCGCCTGTAATATGTATGTATGTATGTATGTATGTATGTATGTATGTATGTATGTGTGTATGTATCTGTCTATCTGTCTGTCTGTCTATCTATACCAGATAATGTAATATATATATATATATATATATATATATATATATATATATATATATATATATATATATATATATATGCCTACCAATTAGATTATAGTTTGAGATTAAACAGACTGATTTCATTTGATACTAACATGCCTTCATAATCAAAATAAGAAAAGTTGACATTATTAAAGCAAAAAGTAGGCACTGTTGTCAGTGACAACAATGCAATTTACCCGTGGGCTTATACGTCCGCAATACGCCTACTGTGCCTGTCATTTTAATTGTATGTGAATGGTTTCTTTTTCTTTCAGTGTTGACAAATTCTTTGACCCAGACACTGCAGTTGGAGGAAAATTAGCTGTTAACGCTAATGGTTACATCGAATGGGTAATGAGCGGAAAGTACAAGGTTACATGCAAAATGGATGTAACATATTTCCCTTTTGATCAGCAAGCCTGTTATATTATCATCTCAGGCTGGTCCACATCAGATACTTTTGTGACCTATCAGCCTTTGGTAACTGTCTGCACCATTCAAAAATAGTTTTATTTTGAATATAAAGATTATCAGACCTCCCTTTTCGCTTCGGAGGTCATTCAATATCTCTATATGGAAAAGAAATATTAGCTAATTTTATGTCATGTGACAAACCCGAATATCATGGTGATAAAACATGTAAAACAGCATAGAATAAATACATGATTAACGATACAGTGTTTTGATATTACCATTTGCACTATAGCGAAAATGGATAATTGTCCACTGCTCCATAACTATAGCTTTGTCCTTTAACACAAAGGTATAGAACATTGGAAGTGTCAATGATACATAAACCATGTTTTTTTCTCTTTAAGAACCCACGGATGAGTGAAGCTTTCTTTTCTCAGAATGGTGAATGGGATCTTGTTAAGACAGAGGTTAACATGTCCAGGACATTTTCTCTGGACCATACAAATGAATATTATTCTATGGTTTAGTTCTACTTTCATCTGCGAAGGAAGAGCTGATTTCATATCCTCAATATCATCATGCCTCTCAGTTTGGTAGGTTGCATCTCTCCCCTGGGCGCCACTAAAAAATTGTTAATCTTTCAATGATAATAGATGCGTTGATATCAAACCGATATGTCACATGGCCTCTGTCGGATGATTGAACTATACAGATCCTATATTAAATCTGGCGACAGTTTTATATTGGATTTTTATGGCTTAATCGGGCGACAGAGGCCAAGTTTACCATGCACTCTCAGCCCCAATTGTAAATGGGCTTAAAAGACCATGCACTGTACTGGGTACAGAGCAATCTACATCGGGACATAGGATTTGTACTAACAGCAACTCCTACTGTTTTCCAAAAATAGAAGCAATCTACTGCAAAACCCTTACCCCAGTCTAACAGTGTGGGCAATACATACCATATGTAGCTGGGGATTAATTTTTCAGCAGGAAAAACCGCGCCTTACAATGACTTTAGAGAATAATGATCTGGCATAGTATCCTTATCTCCTCATTTATTTGAATATTTCTTATTCCACCTTTATATGTTGTCTTAAGTCGTTTCTCATTTTATAATCCTGCACAGACCATCATACTTGTGCCTTTAGTTTTCCTGATGCCTTCTGATTGTGGAGAGAAGCTATATAGTTGGGGTGACTATTCTCCTCACACTGTCAGTCTTCCTGCTAGCACTGAAGGAGTCAACACCACAAAGCTCCGACTACATCCCAATCATAAGTAGGTGTACAGATACTCCTCACAGTTTCTGTAATTGTGCTTTGGGAGCTATTTAAATTGGGTAGTTCAAAGCTTCAATGGCCGAATTGTTATGTTAAAACTCGCCATACTATGTGTTTCACATATTGAGAGAGAGAATAGAGAGAGAGAGGTAGAGATCGAGAGTGAGAGATACAGAAAGAGACAAACAGGGAGAGTTAGAGAGGCAGGGGGAATGAGAGAGGAGAGAGAGAGAGAGAGAGAGAGAGAGAGAGAGAGAGAGAGAGATATTCCTCCTCTTGGAGAACCATGCAGTGTTCCATTTGGAAGAGTGTACATATTTTAATGTATGAGACGGAATAGCGCTACATACCTTACAATTAACTGTAAACACTTTAAATTTCATCATTATTTTTTTTTCTCCAAACATTTTCCTTTATGTAATACTATGGTATATGCTGATAGAAATCAGATCAAATTGGCTAAAAGTAGGTCAAAAGCATCAAATGAGGTCAAACTAGGAAAGATTCCCAGTGAATTGTCGTTATCTGTTGCCATGATTGGACATCAATGGTGACTCCTTTTTGAGTGATAACTCACTGCGTCATCTTTTGCCACTGTGTGTCAGTCTCACATGGCATGGCGATTTATCACAACAGTCGCCAACATGATCTCACTCACTGCGGGAGTATGCGCCACCCCTTGTCATCCCTCACAAAGCATGGTGACTTATCACCACCATCGCCAACATGGATCTAACTCACTGCGTGAGTATGTGCCACTGCCTGTCAACACTCAGTCAGAATGGCAGCTTATCACAACCATCGCCAACATGGATCTGACTCACTGTGTGATTATGTGCCACTCCCAGCCATGTCTCACTCAGAATGGTGACTTATCACCAACATCGCTAATAAGGATCTCACTCCCTGCGTGAGTATGCACTACTCCCAGTCAACTCTCACTCAGAATGGTAGCTAAATTATCACCACCATCGCCAACATGGATCTCACTCGCTGACGCAGTGAGTTATCACTCAAAAAGAAGTCACCATTGATGTCCAATCATGGCAACAGATAAGGACAATTTGCTGGGAATCTTTCCTAGTTTGACCTCATTTGATGCTTTTGACCTACTTTTAGCCAATTTGATCTGATTTGTCTAATTTTGACCTAATAGGCTATTCTGACCTTATTTCATCTAATTTGTCCTACTTGGAACCAATTTGACCTATTTTGACAAATTTTAGCTATCTTGACTGCTTACGACCTTATGACTTTCCCAATTTGCCCATTTTTGACTAATATGACCTTTTTCATCCAGAATTTATCCAGATCACCCTTTTGCTACTAGGTATGGGAACCGGCAGCTACTGGATATGGGAACAAGTAGCTACTGTGTGGGAACCAACAGCTACTGTTTTAAGAACTAGCAACTACCTGATGTGGGAACCAGCAGGCACTGTATTTGGGAACCAGCAGGTAGTTGGTGCAGGAACCGGCACCTAATGGATGTGGGAACCACTACCAGCTACTCTATGTGGAAGCCAGCAGGTACTGGGTGCAAGAACCAGCAAGGGTGTGGGATCTATCAACTACTTGGGTTAGGAACCAGTTTATATGGGAACCAGCAGCTACTGGATGTGGGAAGCAGTAGCTACTGTATGTGGGAACCAGCATGTAGTGGGTACAGGAACCAGCAACTAATGTGTATGGGACTACCAAGTACTGGGTGTGGGAACCAGCAGCTACTTGGTGTGGAACCATCAGTTATTGTATGAGGGAACCAATAGCTACCCAGTAGTTGCTGCTATAGACATCTAGAAAGACATAGAGTCCACCATTCAATGCTAAAAGATACCTGTCACAAGTTGGTTTGCATGAGTTGACACCTTGACAGCTTGACAGCAATAAAATGAAATTGACTTTGAATATTGATTATGGTTTTGGACTCTAACTTTTTTGTGAAAGTCAACACTTTGCTCCAACTTCAATTTGACCCTTGTTGGCCACTGTAGTACAAAGCATTTCAACTGAATGGAAAGATATTGCATTTGTTCTGGATTGGTTTTTCTTCTGGATAAATATGTTTTGCTATTGTACTTGCTGTGGTTCTTAAAACTTTCATTTAAGTGACAATGCAATATCGATGAGATACTCTCGGATATCACACATGTACTATAGAATGGCATGTTTGCATATAATAAATCCTTTCCAGGAATGAAACATGGTAACAAAACACAATGCAATGTATATATACATTGCATTCTGGTAATATGGTAACAAAACACAATGCAATGTATATATACATTGCATTGTGTTTTGTTACCATGTTTGTAGCAATTATAAATGTCATAGGGTGAGGAGGTAAAATCATCATAACACAGCCTCTCTTGCTCTTTTTGCAAGTTCCTACAGGTGTCAAGCCAGTGCCGACAACCTTAGTGTTGCAATGGTCTTGATATACCACCTGTGATCCTTCCTCTAAAAGTTATCATCTCCACAAGCCCCGGGGGCGACTTGATTTATTTTAACACTAATGTGCGGACATGGACCTGAACATCACAGCCATAACAGCACATGCTCATTACTAAATATATGACCCATGATGGCGTAAATTCTTGAGGTATTTACCTCATTTGTTCAGTCTCTACTGTAAATATACCCATATGAACTTGAAGATGTATATATATATATATATATATATATATATATATATATATATATATATATATATATATATATATAGTAGTAATCACAAAAGACCAGACGCAGCAAATAAAGTTCTATAACAGTAGAAGGTGTTTGGTTTATTTCTTTTGGGCCTTAGAACTAACAGTGCTCATTAATGCTGGTATCGACATCAATTATTCTTGCTTGTGTTGAAAAAACATCCAGTCTAGATGGGCGCTGTTATACGGAGCTAAATGGTGGGCGTCCCCTGTCCGGTGTCTCCAGACTGCCTCCCTTATTCCGGCCCTCTGGTCGGTGTCTGCTTATGCCGCCTCCACTCCACTTTGGCTGGGACGGGACCGAGGCGTCTCGGTGACCCACGAGGGAGGGTTTCCTGGCAGGTACTCAATCCCCCACCAGTACTCCCCCACCCCACAGGCCCCTGACTATCCCTCCCTTCTCCCCCTTCCTCGCTTATGACCCAGTTAGGTGGTCTCTCCTCCTCCCCATTGCATGCCCTAGCTGGACAACAAGTGGAGGCCCGTCGGCTCTTCCACACCCAACCACCGATGCCTCTCTTAACTCTGGACCCCCTCAGCTTCTTAAAGGTGTCACCTGGTTGCACTGTTAACTGCCCCCACATCCCATGTTTTCAAACATCCCGGTGCGGTCTGGCCTGGGGCGGGCGGGACGTCTCCTCTCGTATCATGCGGCATATCCGTTCTTCCAGGTCCCCTCCAAAGTGGGCTGGACCATGACCCGGAAATCTGGCTGCCGCGTGAGCTGGGCCGGGGCCTGGAAGTCTTGCTGCTGTGTGCGCTAGCCCTGGTGCTCCGGGCACCCGGAGGGTTGAACTAAAGGTTAGTGCGGGATATCTCGCGGGCGTTGCCCCGGCTGCGCCCCCGACTGGGCGTGCTGGTGGAGGAGGGGGTGGCGGAGGGGGGCGGTGCCATCTCCTGGTTCCCCCTTGGAGCGTATCTGTGGACGGTCATTGCATAATAATGGGTTTGTACCGTCGACGGCCCAATTAACTCCACCCAGCCGTGAGCTTTTCCCCCTACAGGCGTATACTCCTCCCCCAAGTCTGGCGATGGGGCCAGGCCTGATGCCCACTTCTGGAGGCGATCCGGTTGTTCCACCCACTTCCAGGGTATGCGTTCAGGGTGATCGCCATACCAGACAGGGCAACCTCCAAGAGGGTCCATCCCCTCCACACGGGGAAACTCCGGCTCCCGGGGCCATTCAGGGACGTACTCCCCCCATTCGTCGGCCCATTCGTCCCTCCTCTCGCGACGTCGCCGTGAACCCTCCCAATCTCCGCTCTGGCTTCTTCTCCATGCTTCCTCGTAGCGATCCTGCTCATACTCGTTTTGGTCCCGTCGTTGATCATATTCCTCATACTCTCGCTGCCTCTCGAATTCTACCTCTTCCTGCCTCCCATGTTCTCGCCTCTCGCCATCTCCTTCACGCCTAGGGTCTTGGTCATCCTGACCCCTATATCTTCCCTCTCTCCTGCTTTCTCTCTCTCCTTCTCTCGATTGCTCCCTTTCTGTGTCTTCCCTCTGTCTCTCCTCCCTTTCCCTTCTTTCTCGCACTTCCACTTGTTTCTCCTCCCTCTTTCGTCGGTCCCTATCGTCCCTCTCCTTCTCTCTTTCGCATTAAGTTCCTCCCAGTCCTTCTTCTCCTTCTGGCTCCTCTCCTTCCATTTTTCTTTGTCCTCTTTCTCTGTCTTATCTCATTCCTCTTTCTCCCTCCTTTTCCTTTCTCTTTCCTCCTCTCTCTCCTTCTTATCTCTGTCCTTCTCTTTACGTTTCTCCCTCTCCTCCCCCTCTCTCTTGTCCTTGTCCTCCTTCTCTTTCTGTTTCTCCCTCTCCTCCCTCTCTCTTCTCTCTTTGTCCTCCTTCTCCTTGCGTTTCTCCCTCTCCTCCCTCTCTCTCCTGTCTTATTCTCTTTCTCCTTACGTTTCTCTCTTTCTTCCCTCTCTCTCTTATCTTTGTCCTCCTTCTTGCGTGTCTCCCTCTCCTTCCTCTCTCTTCTATCCTTATCCGCCTTCTCCTTATGTTTCTCCCTCTCTTCCCTTTCTCTCTTATCTTTGTCCTCCTTCTTGCATGTCTCCCTCTCCTCCCTCTCTCTTTTGTCCTTATCCTCCTTTTCTCTGTGCTTATCTCTCTCCTCCCTTTCTCGCTTTTCCTTATCCTCTCTCTCCTTGTATTTCTCCTCCCTCTCTCACTTCTCTCTGCCCTCCTTCTCTTTGTGCCCTTCCTTCTCTTTCTTTTCTTTGTCCTCCTTCTCTCTTTTTCTTGTCTCGGCGCTCCTTATCCTCTTTCCCTTCTTTCTCTTTGTTGCGCCGCCGGTGTCTGTCTATTCTCTCTTTCCTCTCCTCCCGGCTCTTTCCATCATCTTCTCCCTTATCACCTCTCTTATCCTTTCTTTGGCTTTATGCTCCCCCTCTGTTCTTTTAGTAAGAGGCGCGGTCTCTTCCTCCACACCTGCACCCGGCTCGTGCGCTGACTCCCCCTTAGCCTGGTCTGTCTCCCCTGTCGGAGATGCGTCTGTCCCTGGGGTCGTCTCGGGGGTGCAGTCCTCCCTGCGCACGACTCTCCTGACATCGCCTTTGTCAGGCGAAGAGCCTCCCTCCTCCGACTCGGTGTCTAAGGTGACGGCCCTGTATGAGACCTGGTTGGGTGGGAGCATAAACGGGTCTTCCTCCTCCTCCTCCCAGTCCAAGTCCTCTGGCTCCTCCCCCAAGTCTACTCAGGAAGCCATAAGGCGCTCCAGCCGTCCTCCCACCACGGTGTGTTGTTATCCGACGTGTGGGTTGGGACTGTCGGCGGTGACGACGTCAATATCTGGCGCACCTGCTCCACGTCCCTGAGGATCGCCGGTCCCTCCGTCTCCGGTGCCGCTGCCTCGAAGAGTGGGGACGACACTATCCGGACTTCGTGGCCGGTAGGGGACAGCCACGCCTTTTTCCGCAGCGCTTCTGCAATCAGCCGTTTCTGAAACTCCTTCTTAGCAGCCTCCGCTATCTCCTCTGCCCTCCGGTTTGTCTCCTTCAGGAGCTCCTCCCCCACCTCGGCAGGAACCAGGGCCCCGTCGCTGTCTATCATCAGGGACTGTAACAATATCGGGTTCCTGTCTCCGCTGGACGCCGGGCCGCTCACCACCTGCTCCAGCAACTGGTTAGCCTCCTCTACCAGGTTCTCCGGCTCCCCCTGTCCCAACTGTTGTGCCAATATCTGTGCGGCCTCGAAGTCTTCAGTGGACCTGGTGCTCAGTAGATCCCCCTCGGCGTTTACGGCCAGGAGGGTCCATAGAGTCCTCCTCTGTAGCTGCTGACATGGAGGCCACCGGTTCCGGTGTGGCATGCAAAATCTGGTCCATGCAAAATCTGGTCACCGAAATTCAATTATTTCTAAAATCCCACTTTGCCCAAATCCTAGTTCTACGAATAGGGACAGTATCCTTAGGGTTGTTGTGCATTCAAATTCTATTAGATCTTGGAGGATGTAATCATGGTTCTTTCCCTTCAAAAAATAAATGTGACTTGTTTTGAGGCTATCAAAGATGTATCACTCTCCAAACACATAACTGGATTGCTTGGCATTGGATTCTACCGTAAGGAGTCTGTTAGAAGAGTGAGCAGCCATATTTCTCACGGACCAGTTTTCGCATGTGACACCGGTGCCGTCTTCAGCATCTTAGAAGGGGGGCTGCACTCCTCCTCCAGTGTCCCCTCTTGGCCCCCTTCTCCTAGCACTATCTTGGGCGGGGTCGAATCCCAGGGGGTCTCATCCTCACCCATCTCACGGTCGCCCTTACGCTTCCAGCCTTTCTCTTCTTCGGCCCGTTCCTCCGGTACGCTGGGACGTCCTAATGGTGAGCGGCTGCGCCGCCAGCTACTTCCAGTGGTGACCGCCCCCACCACGCTGCGGACTCTCGGGCATCTGGGAGAGCGCCTAGCCCTTTAAGGACAGACCAAAAATCGTCACCCTGGCTATGGGGACGGCCTCTGAAAAAGGTATAGTTCCTAGAGGACGAGCCCATTTTCAATTCCTATACTAATCCTATATAATGGGCATCGACTATAGTCGACGCTAGGCCTACCATGGTGTCGACTATAGTTGACGCTAGGCCTACCATGGTGTCGACTATAGTCGATGCTAGTCCTCAATGGGCTAGGGGTCTCCCCACTCCCCTCTGGAGTTGGGGTTCGTCGTCTCTCCGTATGCGTCTCCTCCACCCCGAAATCTCTAGCAGTCGTTCGGAGGCCAAATGTGCTGCCCTTCGACTGCTTCTGCGCCGTGGCGTTGGGGACGTGGGGGACCCCTGCGACAAATCTAGGCTTTCCTCTTCACCCGGCGGCCCCGGTGGCTGCGGCGGCCGGTGACTCCCCGGTGGCTGGCGACTCCGTGGTGGTCGGTGACCCGGCGACCGAGGTGGCTTCATATTTTTCGGTGGCCGCTGGCTTCGCTGCAACGTGATCCACTCATGGCCGGCATGCAGAGCGACTAGGTGGTTGACCAAGTCATCCCATCGGCCGCCTTTCACCTGGAACTTGCATCCCAAAACAGGGCAATTCCACCCCGGTCCACATGACTTGTGCAGGGCTAGAACATGACGGTTTAGCACGTCCTTTCGCCAGAAAGTACGGCCAAACTCGGGGCAATTGAACAGTGTCTCCGACTTCCTCATGTTGTTGTCCCGCTCGGTGGCCCAGCTATAGCCTCGTTCTCGTGCCTCGTGGTCGGTGGTACAAATGAGGTCACGGTGTCGTTCCCAGGCATCCCTCCAGGTAGCCTCACTATCTCGGTGGTAGCCTTCGGTGGCCCATCCTTCACTCGCCCGTCGTTGCTCTTCCCACCGCCGATTCTTGGCTGTAAAAATAGCTTGTACCGCCTTACTCATGTTTTCCGGTGTTTCCCCCTTCTCTTTTGGAATGACTGTGCAATATTCTGGAGGTTTCCCTCTGGGGTCCCACTCCATCACCGCTACCTCCTTTTCTCTCTCCAGCAGGGTCAGAAGCCCCCCCCCCTCACAGGGGATCCCAATTCAGCCCTTCCCAAACTATTGCCCATCACTGCTTTATCTCCCACTAACGGTTCCTTTTCTTCTCTTGCAGATGAGCCGTGCCCCGCCGGAGCCCTGGGAGCAACCACCCCAAAGACCACGGACCACCCTTTTCCAGCTCCCGGAAGGTAAGTTCTGGTGTCTCTCGGGACGCCCTGGGGTAGATTTACTATGAAGGAAGGTTGTAAACGTCCTCCTCTGCCTTTCCACACCTTTTCTCGCCCTTCTGCTCGCTCCTTCGTGGCCATAGGGAAGCTCTCCCTCTCTTCCTCTCCCACCGAAGGGCATCACCCTAAATTGAAAGAGACCACGGTGCGTAACGAAGGCAGTCTTTGGTTTTGACTCCTCCTCCATCGAGACTTGCCAGTACCCGGACGCCAGGTCAATGGTGCTAAACCAACAAGCCCTGGACATGGAGTCTAGCGAGTCCGCGGGAGGGGATATGCGTCCTTTATTGTGTCGGTGTTCAGTTGCCTGTAATCGACACAAAATCTTACACGGCCATCTTTCTTTTTCACAAGGACTACAGGGCTCGCCCAGGGGCCCACGGCAGGCTCAATCACCCCTTGCTGAAGCATCTTATCCACCTCTTGGTCGACCACCTCCCGCCTGTGCGGAGCCAAACATCAGGGCGTCAGTTTTATGGGGGCAGCCGCCCCTGTGTTAATCGCATGTGCTACCACGTCTGTACGGCCCAGGTCTTCCTGGAATGCCGCTTGGTTACGCTCCAACAGTCGGACCCATTCCGGGTCTCGTTCGACCCTCGTCCCCCTTAACAGGATTGCAATCAAGTCGGCTCCCCGGGTGCCAGCGACAGTTCCGTGTAACTCCTGGTCGCCTTCTGTTATCATCCTACACACCGGCCTGCTTATTACCTCTGCATGTCTGAGATGCATACCCCGGTATACAGTAACTGAGTCGGGCCCCGGGTTGCAGACTAACAGGGGCACATCCCCTCCTCTTGGCCGCAATAGCGTACGGCCAACGCGGATTCCCCGGGAGTTTTCTACCTGCGGCAGGCCCTCCACCACCACCTCCTCCCCTTCAAATCTTGGCGGAACTCGACCCATGATTACCTTCTCAGAGGCTCCTCCTACCACTTCAGTGGCTATGCTGACTATCCTACAACTGTCGGGCTTGACTGTCTCCGGCCACAGGAGCCTACCCTCCGCCAGATTGATGGTAGCTCTTGTCTCCCTTAAGAAGTTGGCTCCCAATAGACCGGCCGCCGCATAATCAGCAATGACAAATGATGTACTCTCCTTCCTTGTTCCGCATTGCAGGACCGTGGAGACCCTGCCCTCCACCGACGTGGTCGGGACCACCTCTCCTGGGGATCCCGCCCCCTTCCACCACGCTGTAGACAGCGAATTGCTGGTAGCTCCGGTGTCCACCACTAGATGAATCGATTGTCCCCACAGCACTCCTTCCACCTCCAGACCGTTCCCCTTCCTCTCCTTCCTCCCCAGCCATTCTCTCTGCTGTTCGGCAGTGTGGGTCTCCCCCCGGCTGACGGGGGAGACCCCTTCTAGTTTCCCGACAACTTAGCCTCGGCATCCCTTCTCCTGGCCGCCTTCACACGCTTCTTCCAAGCAGGGCAATTGCGTTTGAAATGCTCCTCCGACCCGCACTCGAAGCATGATCTCCGTGGCCCGGGCTGTACACCCTCCTTCTTGGTAGACTGGCCCCCTCTTATTTCCGTTGTGAGGCCGGCCAACTGTTCCTTGATGTCTGACATTTCCTCTGCCATGGATCGTGACGAGGAATGGACTTGCTTATTTTTCTCTCTCCCCTGTTTGAGGTAGGCCTCCGCCTGCACTCCTCTCTCTACTGCTTGGAGTAAATTCTTCATCTCCCCCTGATAAATCCAGTTAAGGAGTTCCCCATCATCTAAGCATTTTACAAAATGGTCCTTAGCCATTACATCTACCGTTGTAGCATCCGCATTAGGGTACAACAGGTGAACAAGTCGGAGAGTGATTGTAGTTCCTCGCCTGGCTTTCTCACTCTGGTGCGAAGCAGGGCCTTGTAGGACTCTGGCTCTGGGGTTGGAATCGGTTGATCAGCGCTTCCCGCAAGTGCCTATACCCATCTTCTGACGAGGGTTTGACGGCCGCGAGTAATCTCCTTGCCACGCCCGATAGACTAATTCCCAAAAAGGTTCCAGCTTCCTTCTCTGACCACCTGTTGGCCAGGATGCAGAGGTCGAAGTGAGATAAGAATTCCTCCAGGTCACTTGATCCATCGTACTTGCCCGGCATCACGATAGGCTTTCGTGTGGGGCCGTGGCCCCCTGCCGCAGGGGTCTCTGCTGCAGCCGAGAGTTGTCTGGCCAACACTGCTGTAGGTATCGCATCCCCTCTGAGCTCCACTGTGGGTGTCTGTCTCCAGTCCTTAGAGGGTCCTGGCCCCCGCCTCTCTCCCCATGGGTTACTCCCCTCCCGACCATTACCCTCCTGTGTCCTACCAGATCCTTCCCGCTTAAAATAGGCTTCCGCACCCTCCCCGGTGGTACCACCGGAACCACCGCGTGCACCACCGGACGTCCCCCGGAACGAATTATAACCTCTCCCGGCCACATTTTCGCTTGGAACCGTCTGTGGCTTGGCCATAAAATCGAAGAACTCCCCCAACCCTCTCTCTGCAGGCCTTTCCTCCTCTCACCTCACTTCTCGCCAACTGAGGGGGTTTTTAGTAGCCCCCAACCACCTTTCTTTCCCACCGGCTGAGTCGCCGATACCACCGGCCGCCTCCGGCGTCTCCTCTTGCAACTGTCTCCGAAACAATATCTCCTCATCCACTACTTCTACCACAGATCTTTTTCTCCCCTACTCAGCCCTTCCCCTTCCCCACCACTAAATTCGCTGTCTGCCATCCTTCTTCTGTGATTGCGCGGGTTCGTGAAATACCAACACCGCTGTCACCAATGTAGTAATCACAAAAGACCAGACGCAGCAAATAAAGTTCTATAACAGTAGAAGGTGTTTGGTTTATTTCTTTTGGGCCTTTGAACTAACAGTGCTCATTAATTATGGTATCGACATCAATTATTCTTGCTTGTGTTGAAATGCACCACCCTTACAAGTATCCACCGATCGCAACCACCGAGCCCCGAGTCACCGACCACACGTCTGCCACCTGTAAGTCTCTAATTGCATCCCCCCTCTGCGAACAGTCATGAACAGTGCCAGATTTGGCCCAGGTGGGCTTACCAAAGAAACCTGCATTCAACAGCATGATCACCTATCTTCATGTAAAACCTAAACCCTTGTGTTAACATTAATATAATTAGATACATTATTAGATTTAGTTACGAATGCATAGATGCATGTGATGATGGTCTGAGTACGACATAAAGTGCATCATATAACATTTTTGGGGCATCAAGACTTATTTAATGTAATGAAATGACAATGCCTCTCTCTCAGCTATCTCTCTACCATTTAACCACAACCATAATAGCTGCCAAGTTAGCTCAGTGCACTGGGAAGAGCACTGCACTCTATAACCAAAGTTCAATGGTTATAGTCCCATTTTTCAGGTGGAGACCTAAGCTTTCTTTTATAGAATGTGCACTAAATGATAGGTTGTTATGCCTTTATCTCTTTTATTTCTCAGCAGAATGTTGTTGATAGGCATATTAAGGAACATTGCAATGCCATGGTATGAGGGAAATCGTAGCTATTGCATATAAATGCTTAAGACTTTCCAAAAATAATACATATAATATAATGAAAAGATTTTCAATCTCTTGCGTTTATGAGACCATCCCCAAATTCGCAAGGGTTTTAAGTACAACAGGGTGTATAGAACACAAGGGCACTGTTGTGTTTTCTCATGTATTATTTTAGGATAATTTGCCTTTGTTGATGTTTATATCTCTGTGAATTAAGGTCGAATCCCACATGGCGAAAATTGACTGAAATATCTCTGCAATTTTGAATCTCTTACGATTTTTTGGACCCACCCCAAATTCGCAAGGATATAACTACAGAAGAGTGTATAGAACACAAGCTCTTTTATGCGATTTTAGGCCAGGGAATACATAATGAAAAGAGATATAAACATCAACAAAGGCAAAATACTCAAAGGAGTGCATGAATAAACGCAACAGTGCCCTTGTGTTCTATACACCCTAGATATATTTGAGCCATTTTTTGCCATGTGGAATTCGACCTTTATATATTTTCTGGCCTAAAATCGCAAAAGAATGCTTGTGTTCTATACACCCTGTTGTAATTATGACACTTTGGGGGTTTGGGGAAGGTCTCATAAACGCAACAGATTCAAAATCACAGAGATATTTGAGCCATTCGACCTATAAGGTCGAATCCCACATGGCGATTTAAGGCTCAAATATCTCTGCGATTTTCTCCGTTGCATTTTTGGGGTCTTCCTGGGCTCCTAGATCGCAAGAATTGTTCAACTTATACCAAATCCAACAGTGAATTGAGACCAATTAAGCAGTTAACCTTGCGATATAGGGGCTCAGGAAGTCATCAAGAATGCAAGGGACAAAATCGCAGAGATATTTGAACCAAAAATCGCCATGTGGGATTCGACCTAGAGTGGGCGGCATGGTCATTGGCTACAACACATGCATTTTAGACGTTACCTCTACTATCCTGACATAGGCTAATGGCCGCATTTCTATGGGTGAATTGTTAATTAGAATCGTTATGTTGATGGTTGCAGGCTAGGGTCATCACATTTGTGGGATGGGTGCGTGACATAAAGAGAAGCACCAGTTCCCGCAGATTCCTGAAACGGTGGGTAATATTAATTAACGGGGACATTGATCCTAATGTGAAATTTGAATGTAGCATAGAGCTCCATAGAACAAGGCACATGGAAATCGATGCCCTTTCAGCAGTATCTCTTATATTATGTTCGCTTGTAGTCTCCTAGCTGTTACCCATTACCAACTACACCCCCTCTACCATCTCTCGTTTCCAAAGCGTATAAGGTCGAATCCCACATGGCGATTTAAGGCTCAAATATCTCAGCGATTTTGTCCCTTGCATTTTTTGGGGTTTTCCTGGGCTCCTAGATCGCAAGAATTGTTCAACTTATACTGAATCAAACAGTGAATTGAGAGCAATTAAGCAGTTATCCTTGCGATTGTAATGGTTCGTATCGACTTATATGTTGGGTGGCCCGTTGGCTCGCTTATCACTAGAGATACCAACACAACACGAGTAGTTCGGGTTGGGCAAAACCCCGGATACCCCTACCTCTCGGGTAGGACTTTATTCAAGTTTCAATGGATTATAACTGAGCGTCTTGACTGGACCACGTCCAGTCCCCTTCTGCCGCTCACCCGGCTTCTTAGTAGAAGCTGGACGCGAGGCATGGTGCTGCCCCCTCTTGTACCAACGGGGTATCGCAAAGCGACACCTAGCTGGCATAGAAGGAACGAGCACCACACGAACACGTCTCTCGGATGAACGGCACTAATATATATACAACGATGCCGGCCCCTACACCACACCCACTAGACTATACCTAGGGTTGGGTGTATTTAATAAATACCTATTGTTGACTTTATACAATAATAAGTTATACACACATAGGTAGGTCTATACATAAGTGTTCGTATAGAATATAGAACATTAGGGGCATTATAAATAATATGTACATGATGAGGCATCGTCGCATATAACCCGAAGTAACTAATAATAACAATTAGGAAGTGGTGCCTTATGCACCATCGACCTAGGGAAGTAGATGGTAACAATGTTACAGTGTTATTATAGTATTAGAGACGCGATAAAAAGTTGTAGATATGTAGTGAAATGGTATTAACAATATTTTACAGTAGTAATTAACCGACCCGAGGTGGGGTAAATAACCCGAGAAAAATTTTGTTTGGTTTGATTACAAGAATATAAATATTATATAAAAATAGCTTTACACAAAATATTAATACTGATAATAATAGGCGTCCTACCAGGGTAGCAGGATCGCCCTTACAAAATACCGGACTTCCGGCGAATCTGGAACGACTGGTTTCTGCAGCTCCACCCGGCGACATATATGTGGTGGCAAGCCACGTTGCTGTTATGGTGTGCCCTGATGAAGGTGGGAAGATGGAGGTTCGGTCCCAGATCGGCGAGTCCAGTGTAAGGATAAGTACCTCTGGCATGATAAATGCCTTTACCCTCGGGTACTATAAAACACCATCAGATGGACACTTAAAGATCTTCCGGATCCGTGTCCATCTTCTCAGCCGACTCCGCTGAGGCAGCCGGAGCCGAGCTGCTGCAACTGCTCACAGAGAGCAGCGTGGAGGTCTCGCTGGGCGTGTCGCTCCCCAAGCTCAGCGCGCTCATCACCGCGGACGGACTGTCCACTGCCTCGGGTGCAGGTAGAGCAGCCGGAGCGGGTGGAGCAGCCGGAACGGGTGGAGCAGCCGGAACAGGTGGAGCAGCCGGAACAGGTGGAGCAGCCGGAACAGGTGGAGCAGCCGGAACAGGTGGAGCAGCCGGAGCGAAGGACAGGGACGACGCAGAGCCGTCCCACTCGTCCAGGTGCTTCCCGAACGCGAGGAAGAACTTGAGGTCAGCCTCCTTGTACCTACGGATGTACCCGGTGTTCTCAGCGCGGTGGAACTCTTTAAGCTTTTCAGCTTCCAACTGCTGGCGCCGGCAGGATTGGATTGCCTCCTCGACATTCTTCCTTTCCTGCACCTGAATTTTCTCTTCCTCCCTCTTCTGGACCTCGTAGACCAGGTTGAAGGTGGCTTCAGTCATTACACGCCAGTAGTCGACTGACTTCTGGCGATGCAATGCCTGCCATTCCGCCATCAGGTCATTCTGGATCTTGGCCGTTTGGACATCGCGGTGGTCAACAAACGTGTTCGGATCCTGAAGACCTGACAGAGTACCTGATATAAGTTCCATAACGGGCACCCGAGGGGCCGTTGGTGGAACTATAACTGGTGGGGGCGCGGCGGCCTCCACAGTGGCAGGCGGAGCGCCTGCTGGAGGGACAGACGGGCCCTCAACCGTAACACCTCCTCGGCCTCGGCCACCGCCCGGGGGAGCTCGGGTGGACTCCATTCCACCACGGCCTCTACCCCGGGGTTTAGACCGGCCCAAGGGGGTTAGGACCTGAGATTCGGGTCCCGCTGGTCCCATGGAAGGGAACTTCGCCGCGTACTCACTGTACGTGGGGCGCTTGCCGGAAGATCCCTCACCAGCCCACTAAGATGTGTACCCGGATGGGGGAGCGAAGAGCTCGCCCCCATCATCCTGGCTGCCAGAGGCTTCGCCCGGGGTTTGCCCCGGGGGTGCAGGTGGTGTTGAGGTGGCCGGAGTGGCCGCCTGGCTAACCGCCCTACGGGCCTGGTTGCTAGGCATATCTAGAGCCGAGACCTGTTGTCCCGACTCGCGACGATCAGCTGGGTTGGCTGGCCTAGGCTGGTCCTTATTACCCGAAGGGCTTACGGACCGGTCTGCGCGGGTCCTTTTGGAAGCACCGGTAGCCGTGGCTGTGCCTCCGTTAGGACCCTTCGAGCGGGCTTTGATCTTCTCCCGCTTGTCATCTCCCCTCCACTTCTTCACCTTCAGGTGCACCTCGCTGGGCATCCCGAACTTGGTGGAGGAGAAGTTGATCTGGAAGAAGGCCAACAGGTTGCCACTCTTCCACGAGCAGAATCCGGTCTCGAATGCCTGCTCCTTGATGTCTTTGACAATCAACGAGGCCCAGTTAGCCAGGAGCTCGTTGAAGCACTTGAGGGCCCGTTTCCTCGTCTTTTCCAGGCCGGTGCCATGGGCTTTCTGCAGATGCAGAGCCATGTCCCGACGCCGGTTAGTGGAGAACGAGCCGTCACATAGTTTGCTCGGACGGTCTCCGAGCACACACATCATCAGGGGCTTGTGGTGCATGTGGTGCTCCACTATGTGTCGAGCGAAGCGGGGCTTCGTCTCAAACCTTCTCTCCCGTGAGATCCAGCTGGCACGATTCGAATGGGCACCTCCGGCGGTTGCCAGATGGCCCCCATTGGGTCATCGCCCATTGGACTTTCGTCCGGGCCTCATAGCTGTATAACCCCAATTTGGATTTGAGCTGGTCAATCCAAATGAGGTAGAATTTACCCACTGGCGTATCCGAGGGGCCGGACTTCATCCACTCCTCGTCGTCGCTATCACCGTCCTTATTGACGGCGCCCGGACACATGTAGTGGACTGTGTCGTAAGCACAGTCAGCGAAGCAGCGGGGAGTCCGTTCTTTGAACCCCTCGGCTGCATTCTTCCACATCCATTTCTGATTGTCATCCTTAGGGACATCCGTGGTCATCTCTTCCCACATTGTCACGGACTCCAAATCAGATCTGGCTGACTCGGGCAGCTCCGGGTCGCTCTCGCTTCCCTCACTGTCCGTGTAAATGCCCTCTCCTCTACGGCTGGCTCAGCTGGTGGTAGAAGTACCAGACGAAGCCTTGGTAGAGGATTTGGCGCTCGCTCCGCTAGTGCTGGCAGTGGACGCTGCAGTAACCGAGGTGGCTACTGTGGTGGCTGGTGTCTTGGAGGTAGAATTTACCCACTGGCGTATCCGAGGGGCCGGACTTCATCCACTCCTCGTCGTCGCTATCACCGTCCTTATTGACGGCGCCCGGACACATGTAGTGGACTGTGTCGTAAGCACAGTCAGCGAAGCAGCGGGGAGTCTGTTCTTTGAACCCCTCGGCTGCATTCTTCCACATCCATTTCTGATTGTCATCCTTAGGGACATCCGTGGTCATCTCTTCCCACGTTGTCACGGACTCCAAATCAGATCTGGCTGACTCGGGCAGCTCCGGGTCGCTCTCGCTTCCCTCACTGTCCGTGTAAATGCCCTCTCCTCTACGGCTGGCTCGGCTGGTGGTAGTAGTACCAGACGAAGCCTTGGTAGAGGATTTGGCGCTCGCTCCGCTAGTGCTGGCAGTGGACGCTGCAGTAACCGAGGTGGCTACTGTGGTGGCTGGTGTCTTGGAGGTAGAATTTACCCACTGGCGTATCCGAGGGGCCGGACTTCATCCACTCCTCGTCGTCGCTATCACCGTCCTTATTGACGGCGCCCGGACACATGTAGTGGACTGTGTCGTAAGCACAGTCAGCGAAGCAGCGGGGAGTCTGTTCTTTGAACCCCTCGGCTGCATTCTTCCACATCCATTTCTGATTGTCATCCTTAGGGACATCCGTGGTCATCTCTTCCCACGTTGTCACGGACTCCAAATCAGATCTGGCTGACTCGGGCAGCTCCGGGTCGCTCTCGCTTCCCTCACTGTCCGTGTAAATGCCCTCTCCTCTACGGCTGGCTCGGCTGGTGGTAGTAGTACCAGACGAAGCCTTGGTAGAGGATTTGGCGCTCGCTCCGCTAGTGCTGGCAGTGGACGCTGCAGTAACCGAGGTGGCTACTGTGGTGGCTGGTGTCTTGGAGGCGGGCGTCTTCGGGTCGCCCTTACCCCTCGACTTGGTGGGGGGCGTGGGCTCCACCGGAGATGCTTTCGCTCCGTTCTTCTTCTTCCGACGCACGACCTTGGGTGGCTGCGCCGGCACCTCGGGACTAGAATCCGACTGTCGTGGATCCTTGTCCTTTGAACGAGGGCTTCTCCTACTACTGACTGGGGAGTCGGAGTCGGAGGAAGCCTTCGCCTTACTTTGGGCCTGCTGTATAAGGGTATAAGTTAGGGCAAGCTAACTCAACAGCTAGGGGCTGCCTATCGCCAACACTAACCAGAGCGAAACGGGTGGCGTCTTACCGCCACGAGTCCGCTCTAGTTATGAACAATATGACGTCAGACCTCTCGTCTCGCGAGATCCCGCAAAGGCTATCCGGTGACC
The DNA here is from genome assembly GCA_949317995.1 of Acholoe squamosa. Lineage (NCBI taxonomy): Eukaryota > Metazoa > Annelida > Polychaeta > Phyllodocida > Polynoidae > Acholoe > Acholoe squamosa. The sequence continues at coordinate 26,637,547 of OX439035.1, read as the reverse complement.
TAGTTCTGCGCTTTCCCGCCGCACCCGCGGCGCCACCTAGGGAACTAGATCCGAACTAACATTCGACTCGACATGCGAGACGCGGCCTACTACCCGAGTGCTATCGTCTGGAGCTTGGCGGTGTATACAACGCTTCAAAGCGAATGTACCGGTTAATCCGTCCACCACTCACGGGATACAGCTACCTGGGGGGGCGCGTTCGGCATCTTCAGCCGTGGAACGTATGTTAACCGCCTACGGCGGACAACACGCAGCAGCTCGTTGTGTACTGAGTTAGGTTACAGCAGACCTCAACCGGGGGCTGCGTCTAACGCCTTCGGTTAGCTTTTTATTCTTCCCGGCTTTACGTACGGCCTTTTCTGGGTTCCGCTTAGCCATGGCGAAACCTTTCCCATATGTAGTGCCTTCACTCAGCGAGACATTTTTACGTACGGCCTTTTCTGGGTTCCGCTTAGCCATGGCGAAACCTTTCCCATATGTAGTGCCTTCACTCAGCGAGACATTCTTCCTTTTCTTACGATTAGGTCGTTTCCTGGCCTTCGTCTTCCTCTCGACTATTACCTCACCTTCCGGCATTTTTCTCAGCTGGCCTCTAGGGCGTTTCATCGGTACTACCACGCTAGGTCCGCTAGGGACAGACTCAGGTGGTTGGTAGCCGAACTCCCTCTCCGCCTCTTCGCGTCCCTTCCAGGGCCGAAGTTTTCTGACATTTGTCTTCCATTTCCTACCAGTTAGGCAGTCCTCCATCATCACCGTAGACTCGGAGATGATGCGAATGATTTTAAATGGACCTTCCGAGAGCGTTACGAGCTTCAGCCGTTCTAGAGGCTCGTAGTACCTTAGTACTTTGTCGCCAACATTAAAACGAATTCGTTTGGCATTGGTGTCATAACCCACCTTTTGCCACTTCGCACTCTTCAGCAGCTCTTTCCGAACGGCCTCGTATGCCTGTTTAAACCTATCCCTTAACGACTCCACAAACAACACGGTGCAGGGCGCCTCCGGGTCTATCCCAACCACTCCATACACTAAGTCGGCGGGCATTATGATGTCCTCGCCGAACACTAGCATGTTTGGAGTGCAATTAGTAGATGAATGGACAGTGTTGTTGTAAGCATGTACTACAAACTCACACTGTTCATCCCAGTCGTCCTGGTGGGTATTAACCAGGGGCTTTAGTACTTGTATCAGGGTTCTGTTGAACCGCTCTACCTGCCCATCCGACTGTGGTCGGTATGGGTTTGTTCGGGTCTTGCAAATGGCTAGGTAATGGCACATTTCCTGCCACAGCTCTGACTCGAACTCTCTTCCTTGGTCGCTGTGCATCATAAGGGGAACACCCAAATGCAGCACCCAGCCTTTCACAAACGCTTCCGCGCATGTGGCGGCTTTGTGATTAGGAAGAGGGAACACCCGGGTGTACTTGGTGTAATAGTCGGTTACGACCATCATGCAAGTATTGTCCCGGGGCGTCGTCTTGATCCCGCTGATGATGTCTATCGCCACTCAAGCGAACCTGACACCAAACAATTCCTGGGATAAGGGTTGCTTTCCCCGGCCAGGTCCCGGCTTGTTTTTACAACAATCCGGGCAAGTGGCGATCCACCGGAGCAGGTCGCCTCTCATTCCAGGCCAGTAGTAACGCCTTTGTAGGCGCTCTATTGACCTCTTCTTACCGAAATGGCCGCTCGTTTGGTGACCATGGCAATAATACATGATATCCCTCCTCATCGGGGCGGGGATCACTATTTGCAACAGCCTACCGTTGGTGGGTCTTCCACCTGCATAGTATGCTGTCTCGGATCTCTAGCTCGGTCCATTGGGCTAGCAATAGCCTCGCTTCCCTATCTTCTAGGGATACTAGTGGCCTTGCCAGTTTAATACCTGACCGTAGGTATTCCATTATGCGCGCGGTGGTGGGATCCGACTGTTGGAACTTCTTGATGGTCTCCGGGGACCAATCGAGGTAGCTACATACAGCCTCCTCCCAGGGGATACGGGGGGTGGTATAATTAAATACCAACCCGGCTACCACAGCATTGTGGGCCCCGCAGTCTTCACAAGTGGCATTTTGGCACCTTCGGATAGGTCGCCTCGACAAGGCATCCGCATTGATATGTTTAGCACTGGGTCGGTGCTCTATTTTTTTATGCTCTAATCCAAACTCGGATAGATGGGCTAACCATCGTCCAATGATCCCCTCGGCGTCCTTAAAGTTAAGGAGCCACCTAAGAGACGAATGGTCGGTTCTTAAAGTGAAGTCACTTCCCCAGAGAAAATGCTTAAACTTCTTCGTAGACACCACTACCGCGAGGAGTTCCCGCTTGGTGGTACAATAATTACGCTGGGTCTTGCTTAGCGTGTTGCTAGCGAATGCTATTGGGACTTCGACTCCGTCCTGGACCTGAGAGAGAGCCACCCCTATTGCATCATTGCTCGCATCTGTGTCTAAGATAAAATGTCCCTCGGGAGTGGGATATTTCAACACGGGTGTGTTCCTAAACAAATCTTTTATTTTATTAAAAGATTCTTCTTGCTCGCTGGTCCATGGGAATGGGTCCCGTGCCCTACCCGGGGTCCAGTGAGCTAAGCACTGCATAGGAAAGCTGACACGAGAATAATTCGGTATGAAATCACGGTAGTAGGAACAAAATCCTAGAAATGATCTCACCTCCTTAGCACTCGTGGGTCTTTCCCAATTCTCTACAGCTTCTAATTTCTCCGGATCTGCGCTCACTCCGTTGGGGGTGATGATCCTTCCCAAGTATGTAATTGTTTTCTTAAACAGGTTACATTTCTTGGGTTTGAGTTTTAGACCGTTTGATAGTATCCGGTCGAGTACCAATTGCAGATTTGCATGGCATTCCCTAAACGACTTGCCGAACACGACGACGTCGTCCAAGTAGACCAAACATTTCTTCCACAAAAGATCACTCAACAAGGATTCCATCATGGCCTCGAATGTAGTGGGGGCGTTACACAATCCGAAGGGTAAGACATTATACTCGAATAGCCCCATGTGACTGGAGAACGCTGTTTTCTCCATGTCATCAGGGTGCATCGGTATCTGCCAATACCCGGATTGTAAGTCCAAGGTACAGAACCATTGGTTCCCACCCAAGCTATCTAATGTCTCGTCTATCCTTGGTAAAGGATATGAGTTCTTCTTTGTTATACCGTTCAGTTTTCGGTAGTCGACACAAAAGCGGATTGTACCGTCTTTCTTAGTGGTCATACAAACAGGACTGGACCAGGGACTCGAGCTCGGCACGATGACCCCTAGGTCCAACTGTTTTTGTATTTCCTGTTCGCAAATTAACTTCTTCTTGAGAGGAAGTCTGCGATACGGGATTTAAAAAGGTTTCTCGTTGCCCACATCTATGGTGTGCAACACCTTGTCGGATCTACCCACCGGTCCTCCTTCCCTACCAAAAGCACTCTCGTACTTTTGTAGGAGTTTCGCTAGGCAATCCTTATCCTCCGTATTCTGTAAATCTGATTGGTCAATCAGCTTTTGGAATTCTTCATCTAATGGATGCTTACTAACGGGGTTTAGTGGTTTATTGAACCTAGCCTCGGCGACGTGTTCAACCGAACTCATCCTACCCACACTGTCGCCTCGCTTCAAGTAGACCACTGAACCACTTCGGTTAGTCATGGGTTATACAGTCCAAGCCGCATTAGCCACTAATGTATCCACTGAGTCCAACCCGATACTCGACAGATACACCGTGTCGGGTTCATAGACTCCAGTTTCATTCCTTTGGGCCATTGATCCGCCACAAAGGACATCGCAAGTGGTACCCGGTGGGATCTTCACCGTGTGTATCACTGATGCAACCGAAGACACCTGTCTCAATACGCATTGGACATGCAAGCCATACGGGTTCCGTATACTCATCATACCATCCCTAGGGTCCAAGACGGCCCCATATAAGCTTGCAAAATCCAATCCGAGGATTCTGTCATCACTACCCTCTGCTATAGTTGGCGAAAGAACAAATTCTTTGCCTCCTATACGGATAGGCATAAACGTCCTACCAAAAGTACGCATACTGCTTCCGTCGGCTGTGCAAGCATTTACCCCCGTTTTGAGGTTCTCATGGCTGCCGGCCACCGAGTCGAAGAATCTTTTGGACACACAGGAGTGGCTGGCTCCAGTATCCACCAAGAATTCACCTACCCGGCCTTCCACAGATATGGGTACATACCACCGTCTCCCCCCTAAAGGAGAGGGGTTACTGGTAAACTGGTGAAAGTCTTCCGAATCACCAAGATTCAATCCGAGTCCTCTCAAAAATTCCAGACACGGATGACTTGGGGGAAGGCGTGTCCCACACACTCGGATCAACTCTTTGATCCATCCTTCCTCTCCCCCAGTGCGGCAACTCGCCTCCATATGTTCACTACCGTACACACGGTCCCTGGCCCCGGCCAAGGTGCAGGGGTGCGCACCCACAGCCACCCGGCCTCCAGGTGAATTTGATTCGAAATCTTCCACCGGGTCACCCCCGGTAGCATTTTGGCATTCGTTCCTCTCCGGGGTTATACCCAATGCCGTGGATACAACCCCCACTAGTTTTCCACATCAGTGGAATCTGTAGCGTTCTCCCTTCCTTCGCCGTTGTCTTCGGCTTCATAGAAGGCAGCCATTACCGGCTTAGCAGCGGTACATTCAGAGGAGTAGTGTCCCATGCACTGGCACCTGAAACACTTGACCTCGGAAGATGGTCTAGAATCCCTTGCCTTATTAAATGGCTTCCTCGGAATATACTTCCTACCTGAAGCATTTTTCCTTACCTGCATCGAACAGAAGGTGCCGTCCTCCTGTTCGATTTCAATCAGTTCAAAGTCGTCCGAGGTACTGTTTACCTCGGACTGCTGGGCTACTGGTGCTAGGGGAGCCGAGCCACTGGCGTTCGGTATGTCCCCGGCTAACATGGTTCGCTTCTTCACGGCCATATCTATACCATTAAATATACCGTGCAATGTTATGCCTTCTTTCCAGGCATCTCTCGCAGCAATCTGCTCGTCTCGGTCTCTCAGACCCTTAACGAATTGTGTAATTAAATCGTCCATATACCAGTCCTGGTTTTCAGTACCGGGCCTGGCCTTGCTTAGCAGGGCATGGAGTTCCATACCGTATGCCCTGAAAGCTTCATTAGGCTTCTGCGTGCGTTTTTTAAAGCGGACCATCGGATCCTCCTTGACCATGTTACATAACAGTCCACTAGCAGATTCCACTAACTGCTCGAAACTCCCTGCGAGACCGTACCAGGTCCGCCATTGCTCTACAGCCATGCGACCCGGCCCGCCTTTCAAGCATCTCACTAGATGCGGCTTGGCCTCGCATGGGGTCCAACCATTACAATTCATCACATCGATGAAATCTTCAAACCACTCTTTCCATGGTCGAGTACCGTCATATTCCTTAGGAATCACGGCTACCCTTCGGGCGAAATTATGAGCATACATCAATCTAGTGCATTGCTGTTTGCTCCACTCAATCGCCTTGGTTTCGTTCAAGGTTCGATTGCCCCCTATTCCACCGAAGCTTGTGTTGCCCGGTGGAGGTGGTGGTGGCGGCTGGGTATACGTCCACTGTGAACCACTGTGATTCGTATAGCCCCCACCACCCTGGTTAGGGCCGGTACCCGAGGTACTATTGCTACCTGTAGTACCCGTAGCACCGCCCCCCCCCTGTGCACCTTGGTGGCCGCCATCGGATGGCTGGTTCCCCGTTGGTTGACTACCATCGTTTGATGGAGTTTGTTGGCTGCTGTCATTACCAGCTCCCAACCCAACACTTTCTGTCTGATCCACATGTATGTGGAAACCACTAGTCTCCGCGCTACTGTCGGAAGCATCCCGGGGTACATAGTCCGGGTCTAAGTTGTGGACTATGGGGACCTCACTTATCCGGACTCTACTAGTTCGGCCATGCTTATCTTGGGTTCTGATATAGACTCCCCCTTGATCTACATTCCGCGTCGCATTGTCATTGACAAAAGGATTGTATTGCGGATGCTTAGGTGCAGAACAGGAGACTGGGTCACTCTGTTTAAGAAATGTCGAGTTCGGGTTTGCGTCCTTACTCGCAGGAGGAGCATTCGCCTGCTCTTGCTCATGTAAATAACTCTCCATAGCAGACTTATTTATTGTGAGGGTAGCTACATCCGTAGTGAGATTTCGCTGCTCCTCCCTTAGCTGTGCGTTTTCTGATAAGATCTCGGATCGAATCTTCTCATTTTCCGCAACAGCTCGGTTTCGCTCCTCCTTAGCGGACAATGCCTCCCGCTTAAAAGTATCCTTCAGTAGACGGTACTTTTCACCTTTCTCCTTCTGAGACTGATATTCGTTGGTCTCTCTCCTGATCTCGGATTGTTCCGAGACCAACTTGGCCTCTGTCTCTGCCTTTCGGAGTTGAAGTTTCTTTAACTTCTCCTCCATTGCATGCAACTCGGATTGTAGTTTGTTTACATCCCGGGCCTTAGCAACCTCCTCGGCTCTAGCCTTTTCGATTGCTCTGAGTCTATTGGCCTCTTCGAGCTCCAACTCAGCCAGTCGTCTCTCTTTTTCCCGTTCGTCCTTCTCCTTTCGCTCCAATCGATTGGCTACGGAAGTTAGACGATATTTTAGGTCTGATTCTTTTAGAATCGCCTCCTGTTCAACGGATCGTAATTTGCCGATCCGAGATTAAGTCTCCTCTTCTATTTTCAATTGGGCTGCCATGAATTGTTCATGTTGCCTCTTAGCCTGTAACTCTACCTGCTCTTTGGCTTTCAAATAGGCCGAGGTAGTTTTATACCCGGGGCCCATCCGACGTCCGTATATCGACTTGCGGCTGCCTCCAGGGTTGAACATCGAGTCAGACAAGCCTTCGTCCAAAGATAGGCCTAGGTAATGCTTTTCCGAGTTTCTCGGTTCGGCATCCCGAGGCTTAGTCTTCGGGGTTGCTTTAGGGACCAATGGGTCCTTTATAGCTTTACCATCGTCGCTATCATGATCCGACGATGTCATTAGTGGGGCTTCTCTGTTTGCCCCCTCCGGTACCGCTTCCGGGGGGATCGCGGTACGCTGCATAGGGCTTTGTGCCATTGGGGTACCCAAGCTGCTAGCCGAGCCTGCTGGTACAATAGGACCCAGCTGGCGTCTGCTAGTTATAACTTGGGACCAATCGCTCAAGTCCAAAGTTGGGGGTCTTAATACCCCCCTAAACAATCCTGTATCCGGTGCCGCCGTTTCAGGTGTACCCGGATACAATCTTACGATGCCACCTCCATTACTGGTGGCACCGTCCATTAAACCGGGTGTCGAGAAAACAGTCCGGACACCCTCTGGATTGTACATTTGTTGTTGACCGGGCTTCCAGTCTAACAACAGATGCTGGGATGTAAAGTCATCCTCTTCGAATCCCTCTAGCCCAGGGCTGGGGGGATCCGCATCGGGTTTCCCGAGGCTTTCGGCCAATATGGCCGCGCTCCACCCCCGAACCAACTGGTCACGGCACCAGTGTAATGGTTCGTATCGACTTATATGTTGGGTGGCCCGTTGGCTCGCTTATCACTAGAGATACCAACACAACACGAGTAGTTCGGGTTGGGCAAAGCCCCGGATACCCCTACCTCTCGGGTAGGACTTTATTCAAGTTTCAATGGATTATAACTGAGCGTCTTGACTGGACCACGTCCAGTCCCCTTCTGCCGCTCGCCCGGCTTCTTAGTAGAAGCTGGACGCGAGGCATGGTGCTGCCCCCTCTTGTACCAACGGGGTATCGCAAAGCGACACCTAGCTGGCATAGAAGGAACGAGCACCACACGAACACGTCTCTCGGATGAACGGCACTAATATATATACAACGATGCCGGCCCCTACACGATATAGGGGCTCAGGAAGTCCCCAAGAATGCAAGGGACAAAATCGCAGAGATGTTTGAGCCATAAATCACCATGTGGGATTCGACCTATAAGGTTGAATCCCACTTGGCGAAAAATGACTCAAATATCTCTGCGATTTTGAATCTCTTCCGAATTTGGGACCTTCTCCAAATTTGCAAGGATATAACTACAGTAGGGTGTATAAGGTCGAATCCCACTTGGCGAAAAATGGCTGAAATATCTCTGCGATTTTGTCCCTTGCGTTGTATGGCCCTTGTGGGGGCCATAAAATGCAAGGATTGGTCAACTAATTCCGAATCCCACAATGGTTTAGGGTCAAGTTTGCAGTAGAGGAAGGTCCAAAAATCGCAAGAGATTCAAAATCGCAGAGAATGGCCAGCAAGCAGAAATGGGGGTTCCTGCGGGATTTAGTACCTGTTTTAGCCACCAGGGGGCACCATTATGGGCTAGAATAGGAAAAATATGCCTAAAACTATTATAGGGTACTTTTTTATGGAGAATTCAATGATTTTAGATAAAACATTCTATTTTGGGTGGAAAGGTTCCAAATTAGGCATGTAAAAAGAATGTTTTTGGGCCTAAATAGGCATTTTTGTTGATGTCTGTTGCCATGGAGACATGATTTTCATTCTAAATAGGAATCAATTATCCCATTTGAAAAAATCTCTGACTAGGTTTACTATGGTGAAAACAGAAACAAAATACCATTTCTAGATCAAAAGTTATAGGCAAAAGAATAAAAAATTATGCTAATTTAGCTTATTAGCATAAATTATGCTAATTATAGATGTATCTCATGATTAATTAGGCATAGAGCTTATTGCCATTCAGGAAATGGTCACACCTACCTACATTTAGCAAGCCATTCCCCTATGACTAACAGGAGTATCTTCTCTTGCAATATATCACTGAAAAGCCAGTGATCTGAATTTTAAAGTTGACTTTTAGCACAGAGCCCCCTTTCTCCTTGCCTCTACACAGATATTTGAGTTATTTCTCGCCAAGTGGGATTCGACCTATAACCCCTCTACAGCTGCATACCACTCCTTATACCTAAACCTATACATACCCATCAAACAAAGCAACTTTTCTTGTGAAAGGGTAAAAGGGTGCCAATGTTACCCCGGCAGGAGCTGGTTGCTCCTATGGTAAAATGAGCTGTCAGTAGGTACCCTCTTTTCAAAAGAAGTCACGCTCTGCTTCACCATTCAACTTGCACTCACCACATTAGTCTGAAAAGTCACCTGCCTTGTTTAAAACAGAGAGAGCTGCACTATCAGGTACCTACTCATGTCACACACTCTAATATTTTATTATACTGACTGACTTCTCCCAACTAGGTACCTACTCAAATCCCATTTTTTAGCACCATACTTGAATGACCATTTGTGAGCAACAAAAGGGACAAGTTATAGCTACATGAAAAGGAAGGACTGGAAACGAGGGCATTTTTAGCCAGCTGTTCCTTTTACTATAGGAGTAACACTCTCCAGAGCTCTTGTCTGAATTGCAGACCCAAAATATATTGAGGACTCTTCAAAGCTCTTCAAAAATCATCATTAATCCCCACCCTGACCTGCTTGTGTAATCGTGATGAATTACTAACTGAACACTACCGGTCAATAGGTCTATATAGCAAAATAATCAAGGGTGGACCAACGATGGAGCTTTATGGACAGCATCAAGTAGTTTGTTATATATAGAATATGATTTTGTGACTCAGCTAAAGTCAGCAGCTTTATTAGGAGAAATCTATTTAGTTTAATCTTATCTTAAATTGCCGTAGCCGGCTTAATTGATGCAGGGCATCAGTGACCCTCCAGCAGTAACCTATACTCATATCTTAGATGAAGGGTACATCTAATTAAGCATGGAAATGGGTTATTAAAGCAACCTCAACCCCCTACTTGCCCTCAGACCTTACTGGGCCCTAATTCCGGACAGGCCCAAATTCCAGACACCCTGGCTAGAATAGTGATTAGGGTAATCAAAAACTGATTGATTTCAAATCAAATAGTGCTATGCAACATATGTGGATCAACACGGTAAAAGGTAAGCCCTCAAGGGGGTGCGCGGGTGTACCTTTTACCATGTTGATCCCCATATGTACATGTGTCCTTGACCAACAACTTCAGAAATGATAGATGTTTCTCACCAATCATGGGTAAAAGTGAGATTGAAATGGTCTGAGGTTCAGGTGAGTGATGGATAAACTGATGCTCACTAACCACCAAGCAAAGTCCAGACTCCCTGTTATATTGAGTGAGATGGTGCCTAGAATGCTATTGGAGTTCAAACTCTCAGTATAAATGCACCTATATAAACCAAAAATTGAGTAATCTGAAGGATTTCTGACATTTATATTAATTCTATTATGTTTTATGAATGACTTAACAATAGGACCACCCTACCACTAAGGGGCACCTAATTCCGGACACCCCGTAATATATAGATAAATACTGACTTGATTTTGCTATACTGCTCATATGTTTGTTACTATATGTCTGTCTATCATATAAATTCAATTTTATATCAATAACATATTGGATTAGTTCTTATATGACAGATACTGCATAGGCAGTCATATGCTAATCACCAGATCTCAAAGATTTTTGTTGAGGCCCTTACCCCCATTAACACTACCAAGGAATGATGTATGTTGAACCCAAAGCTAGTGTCTATTATGATGATCTTGTGGGATGATAAATTTCAGAGAAAACCTTATAATTTTACATTGAATCTAATGGATAATTCCACTGTCCGGAATTAGGGGCCTGTGTCCGGAATTAGGGGCCACTGTGACATATTTATGGACCCATAATTCACCATGAAATATCATACCTATAGGAAAATCATTCTTTTACATCTTAGAATAGATAGGGACCCTTAACATGCCAAAAGTTGGGGGCACTGAGATATTCGGTTTGGTAGAAATCAACAGACAACCACTATCTGTCCGGAAATTGGGTCTTTTACTCTACAGTAAATCTACCTAGATGTCACACTGAAATCCCTGAATATGTCAACGATATGTTTTGTTTGAGAAAATATCAGAGCATATTAAGTGAGCAAGTGTAAACTATTAGTTTTAGGTCATAGAGAAAAATCTGGTGTTGTCAATATATATGTTGTGTTGTGCTATCAGTTATAACTGGATAGTGTCCTACAGCAAACAGAATGGAACTGATATGAATTATTGATACACCAATTAACATTTATCCCACATAAAAAGAGTAATCAATCTTAGGCTAAAAGTCCTGATCATAGCAACCATGGCCTTATAGGAGTTATGTCAAGCCAAAAAGCAAGATCTTTAAATTTTCATCACAGATGGAAGGTTTCACTAGGATACGATGTGATTTGTATGCCAGCTAGTAATTCATGAGATTCAATGGCTTTTAGCTTGGCAAAGTGGGTGCACATTTCCCATTCATTTTACATCAATCTGTCATACACCTTAACAATGGGATGGTATTTGGCAATGACCAATGAAGATCTGTATCGGAGCTTTATTGATTCAGTTGTCAATGCACTGGCTACCTTTGATCATTAGGTCGAATAAAAGAAATTGGTAGTTTCAGGCGATCTGACCCTACCCCACAAAACAAGGCCGAACCTAGACTTTCTTCTGTCAATATTAGGTAGATCTAGAAACTTTGACTAATTTATAGGTATCTTAAGGTTGATTGAGGGAAATCAGAGATTTTAACATCAATTGCGAGTCGATATGAATATGCTAAGGTCAGTTCTGGTCAAAGCAAAAGAGGTAAAATATTTTAAAGCATTTTCAGAATATTTGGGACTAAAATTAATATAGGGGCTTTGTGTGTCTTATAGTGGATATCCTTGAGATCTTAGTGAAGATGTTCCTGAAGAAAGAATAATTTGACCTAGATCATGTCACATGAAACACACAATATCAATTTCTCACTGTGGCCCTATTGGGTTCCTGCTGTATTAACCTTTAGAATTTTTATAGAACCCTACTAAATTCATAATGTAATGTTCACTAGTTCCCCATCCATGTACTGTATGACGCATTCGAAGCAGGAGCCTTACCTCTCTCACGACCTAGTGATTCAGAGCAGTCAAAGTAGCGCATCTGTAATAGGCGATATGCTAAATTATACAACATTGTAAAATATCTTGAGAGCCATGGGGAAATCATTATCACTTATCATATACATTTGGTTTATTTCCAACATTTTCCTTCCCTTGTTCGCAGGTAAGTGAAATTTCCTAATCCTAGGCATTGGTGTGATTGTTACGATCACTTTGCCATGGTATGAGGGAAATCGTAGCTATTGCATATAAATGCTTAAGACTTTCCAAAAATATTACATATAATATAATGAAAAGAAGTTTCTGGGCTGAGCTAACCTGGGCCCCACCTGGCAACTCAGACATTTACGAGCTTAGGCCCACATTTGGGCTAGTCCAGAAGGCCCAAAGGAATCCCATCTGGAGCCCTTGTGGACGTGCTGGCTGGGTTGTGTTTAAGTTGTATTAGATACTTCAGTTTGAGCCATTTTGGACAATAAGGTTTCAGGAAACTTTCAAATCTGTATCTTTAGTGGACATGCTAGTTTTAACGCACAAGCCTTATTACTATTCACTCGCTCATAAGGTCGAATCCCACATGGCGAAAAATGGCTTAAATATCTCTGCGATTGAGAGCCATGGGGAAATCATTATCACTTATCATATACATTTGGTTTACTTCCAACATTTTCCTTCCCTCGTTCGCAGGTAAGTGAAATTTCCTAATCCTAGGCATTGGTGTGATTGTTACGATCACTTTGAATTAATATCAATTTGATTACACTGTTACACACAAAGCCATTCTTTCTTAGATCACTACTGTACATTGCCTTTTCATTCAGTATCGTACATTGTGCATCGAATCTCTGATGATCAACCTCTACTACTGAATGTTTTTGATGAAGGGCTATGATAGTCTGCACGAGATACTCTAATACCTTTATTCACTATCATAATTCTTTTTTTTTTTCAGTCACAGTGAACCAGGAAAATGATATTTACCACCACCTGTTCATAGGGTATAACAAAGAAGTCAGACCTGTTTTGGATTCATCACTTCCTGTCGTGGTCTACTTGGAATTCATACCCTTTCATCTATTGTATATGGTACCTTTTGGGACTTTCATGAGACTTAGAACAGTCAATTAAGTTTTAGCCTTCTTGTGACTGCTCAATATATATATATGCAAAAGTCCTCAAAATAGTTTTATGTGAGTGAGTGAGTAATAGATTTTTAACGCCATTTCGACAGCTAAGGTCATATTCATGGCGAGAATGACATTACACAATTTCACAGAGGAATGTGTTGGTGCCCATGCATATGTGCACTACACACATCCGAGGGGATAGGAAAGAGGAAATATAGACCCTTTTATGTGGGCTAGGGAAGCCCTAGTTTTATGTAGGCACCACACTAAATACATGAACTCTAAGAAAAAAGTGCCATTTCCTCTAAAGAATTGGAAGAATAACCACAAATGAGATCATACAATACCACATTATACAACTAATGATAAGCGAAATTTACTTATAGATTGTTATGAATTGAATCTTCAGGATGAAAAGTTCCAAGTCATGAATATGTACGGATTGATAGCAATGGTATGTCATATACTTGATTCACAACTTAACATTGTGATTGGTGTTTACACTCTTATTTTCATACAATTGATACGATCTTGACCATATTGTCAAAGGACTGATAGAATTCAAACTTATAGTTTTCAATGAATGACCACACATATGAAGAGCATATTAGGTAAAGGGTGTGCCCTGACCTTGAGAACACCTCGCAGCTGTTTTTTTAGTAATGTACCCAGTTCCATGGGATATATAATATTCCACTTGGCATAAAAATGTTTATCCAGAAGAATAAATAATTATGTTCAATTACTACACATACCTCGAATATGTGAGACCAGGAGCTTAATTCAAAACATCCTGGGATCATGACCCCAGCGATCTTAGGAATAAATCAGCCTTATCCTATTAAGCGATCTTAAGAGTTGACTGGGTTCACATATCCTAGCCAGCACTAAGATCGCATCAATCTTAGCCTCAGCCCTCCTACATTATTCCAAGAAGAACTGACTAGGCACAGGGGTAAGAGTCCCAAAATAAAGGAAAAGCTATGGAGTCACTCTTCTTCACAAGAGTGCTTATACCATCGTTCCCCGTCCCCATATGGGCTAACAGAAGAGCACAGGGTGCAGTTGACCCCCGTACAGTATTCAAGAGTTGTTCCCATGAATGTATGATTTATGCTTGCCTATTAGAAGCATTGTGCCCTCCCCCCAGGACAAAGAAAGATAAGGGAAGAATTACCTTACAGTGCACTTAACGCATGAGTAGCCCTAAGAGCCCTCAAGGACACTCAGCAAACGTCCTCCCTCCCCTCTTTATGTATGCAGCAGGCTATTCACTCTTTCGATCAGGAGTGTTCCCTGTAAGTGCTCTTGTACTCAGGTGAAACCACTATGCATTTCTTTCCCTAAGATCGCAGTGATCTTAGTGGTGGAAATGGAATAGTAAAGTGATCCCAGGACTTGCTATTCTGGACAGGCCTGCAGCCACTGCATTACATAGGGTAGACCAGTCAGGTCTTATGATATGTGCCTACACTAAGCTTGCTGGGGTTGGGATCCCAGGATGTTTTGAATTAAGCTCCTGAAATATTAGTGATAGACTAAATTACAAAAATTACATCAACACTGCACGTGAATTCAATTGTCCGTTATGTGTTTACTCTTTAAGAACTGGCATGATCCCTTTTTGGAATGGAATGAAACAATATTTGGAGGAATACATGAAATATCTATTGACTTCTCAAAGATGTGGACACCAAGCTTTGGGGTGATTAACAGGTACTTGATATAAGATATAAGATGTAATCATAAGATATGATTTCCTTATGATTCCTTATGACCCAAAATCCGTTCCTCAACAGCTGTGACTTTGCAAAACCTGTTCCTCGTAAGTTGTGACTTTAATGAGTCACAAGCCCTTATGACCCCAAAAACTACGAAAGGCTGTGATCACACACTGGGGGTGAAATAACTTTTTAACAATGAATAACACTGGGAAAATTCCAGTGCCTTCGAATATGACTTTCCTACTGGAAGAGTTAAAAGTTGTGACTTGTGACTTTTGACCCACAGCTATTGGAAGGTTGCGAGGAGCTTTCTGTCATAGTTAAAGGTTTCCATTCTGTTTCATATTTGCCCACCATAGTTCTTTTTTAATTCTAACTTGTTCTGATCAGCATGGAATAGGTTTCTTCCACTTCTGGTCCCATCTTTTGTCTCAAAAGGAATACATGTAAAACCAGTCCTTGTGGTGCCAGTTTGTCAAAACTAATTCTAGGAGAACATTTGTGACACGATCTGAGAAAAGGGGTCTTAGTGCAGAGGGTTCTAAGACCCGTTTCATGTCACATTTGTACAAGTAAAAATGAGTAAACTACACCAAAATGAGTGGTGGAACTTTGATTAACTATAATTTGATTGGTCATAAACTCTTAATCATTCCCTTGTGACTTATGACTCAATAACCTGTGACTTCTGAATTACTTATGACTTGTGACCCACTTGTGACTTGCATTTTATGAGTTATAAGTGGATCACAACAGTTATGATGTGACCTCTGGTGAGGAACAGCAAAAAATCACATCACAACTACACTCATAATCCATGCAATGAAAGGTCATAAGGGGCAGTTAGATGAGGAACGCAATCCTGCTCTCTCTGACAACAATGCATCTGTTCAGAAGTTATCAAAAATGATAAAGTCATAGTAACAGCTATTTTCAACTTCCAAAAATCATGAATATAATAAAGTTCATTCTCAATAGTAAAATGTCCTTTTGTACTTTTAGTGTTGATAAATTCGTTGATCCAGACACACACTATAGTGGAAAACCAAGAATCAAATCAGATGGTTACGTGACGTGGATTATTGGAGGAAGTTATAGAGTTACATGTGAAATGGATGTGACACGATTCCCTTTTGATCAACAATCCTGTGACATCAGAGTTTCTAGTTGGTTGCCTGAGCGGCTCATCACCCATGGACGTTGGGTATATGTTTCCTTAACTGTGAATAGTTAAGCCATGAAGGACTAAACATTAATGCTTTACATTGATGCTTCAACTTCATTTTGTCACTATGATGCACCAATGAACAAAGGCGTCAGGATTGGTACATCATGCCAAAAAGACATAGAATAATGCCACATATTACATACATATAGTACTTACAGTTTACTGGTGCATTCATTCAGAATAGACCCCTTAAGGGGTCAATGTTGATGAGGAACTGGCCTTGTTTTTTTCTGTATGGCTTTGTCTAAATATAATAACAATTATGTCATTGCTTGATGCTAAATTCCCTGATAATGTAAAATAGGAATGGCAATAACTTACTGCACATGTCTCATTTCAGGCAACTAAAATGAACCAAGAATTCTTCGTAAAGAATGGGCAATGGGACCTTACACACACTTCAATCAATCACAGTATATTGACGCATACAGGGGAATCAGAAAGCTTCTCTACGACTTCCTTCCATTTCTACCTGAAACGCAAGACGCTCTACCACCTTCTAAACATAATCACTCCTCTTGGGATGGCAAGGCTCTCCTTTACGTCTATTTCGAATAAGCATATGTATCATTATTAGAATTCTCAAACAATGGGTACCCATTCGAAACTAACTAGTTTCTTACAGCAGATAAATACTCATCTCACTGACATTTCTAAATTGTTATGAAAAATTGTTTTGCTCAACACCCATAGAACTGCTGATTTTGCTTCCATTTACAAGTATACTGTAACCTCTTTGGTTCGAGTTATTCTATAGAGTTTCTCAAATGCTGTTTTGTTCCCTACACAGACCATTCTACTTGTGCCTCTAGTTTTCCTCTTGCCTTCTGATTGTGGAGAGAAACTGTCTGTGGGTGTGACCATATTCCTTGCACTGTCCATCTTCCTGCTCACACTGAAGGAGGCAACGCCACAAACATCTGAATATATCCCAGTCATAAGTATGTATGCTTTTGTTTATATTTGTAATATGGCCAATAATGAGAAGCAGTTTTGGTTCAACCATTTTTAATCTAGGTGGCCATTAGGATCTGTGTTTGAGTCTGAATACCTTCCGATCTATACACTATCCAGCACAGCATGTTGAATCAATTTTGACAGCTGGTTGTTCTGTGTTGACAATGTTGGTCAAATGACTGTCAAGGCTGATTCAATGTTCCAATACCAATGTTGTCACCCCTCACCTTTTTCAATATCTGATCCTAGGTAGACATGTCGACATTGAAAAATTGCTCTAAACTTTTGAGATTCTGTTACCATTTAATCAAAACTGTCCTTATTACTGCTGACGCAGTGTTGATATATCAACATTGAATGGTATGGCAGCAATCAGCATTTAAACAATATCATATCATTTCAATAGTGCATTGATCGTTGATCGTCGAACTTCTCTCAAATTGCAGCTTTATATGTTACCTTCCAAATAGTTTTAACTTCACTTTCCATCATCTGTTCGACAATTATCATGAGGATCTTCTACTCAAAGTCAAAGATACGCCCCCCGTTAGTTATGAGAGTTGTTGTTCTTGGCTGCCTGTCTCGGATCTTGTGCCTCTCAGCTGGATCTAAAAATAGAGAAGCCAAGGTTGATGTTATGGATGTCAGAAAAAGTATTGCTTCCCTGGATATGGTGGATATGACAAACAATGATATCATGGATATGTCACAGAGCAGAAAGTCTACCAGGGGTAGCATTGCAAAAGATCTCAACCAGAGTCTTGTAGACACCGACAATAACACAGGCCGCATGCACTTAGTTGACGTGGCTAGAACTCTCTTTCGATACCTTGATGTCATGGTTCAGAAGATCAAGGATGAAATTTCAGATGAAAACATCTCTAATGAATGGAAAGAAATCGCCTTTGTACTGGATTGGTTTTTCTTCTGGATAAACATATTGGCTATTATTCTCATTGTGCTTTTATTGTCTTTCACTTAGGTTACAATGACTGAGATCCACCCAAACTGAATCACAAACAGATAACTGTATCGCGTATGTGTGATACATATGTAGGGGATGAAGACTCATCTGTTCTTATGACCTTGTGTCTATTAGATCGACCACCAGGAGCCACTTAGAGGGTAATCCCCATCCCCATTATGTATCACACCGATCCCGTATAGTAGGTAGAAGATGGGCATCTCATGCATGGGGCATTGGTCTCATGGTAGTAATATGGTCCATTGCAAGCGTGGAGGTTGGAGATTTAGTATTTGACATTTTACTATTTATTTCAATATGTTATCACAAAGCATCTATAACTGACCCACCAATGCTTTCCTACTTTATAAAAGGATATGTCTGGATGTATGCTTGTAATTCTTCAAGACTAAGTAAAGGAACATGAAGAACAATAACTGGAACAACATAGAGGAATCACTGCAGGGGTAGAGACAAAGTACAAAGTATAACTGCCTGAAAACTAAAACAAACAGAGAATGTATAGGACGGATAGATGACCATAGGGCAAGATACCCAAGGGGCTAGTATATTTATTAGAGACTTAGATCTCCCATTAGCATGTGATGCATAATCAGGTTTCAAAATAAACTGAGCTTTTGTACTTTGATCTCCTCTGTATATATGTTATTATTGTAGTCATCAATGTCGACGTCGTGTATCTAGTGTGCATAGTCTGTGTGGGGATCGTGATCATCAAAGCTGTAAATACCACTGATGATCTGGATTGGAGGACACTCCTCAACAATGACAATTAACATTATTGCTAATTAAAGTTATTGAGAAATACCCTCCTGGTGTACACGCAAATATAAACGCGAGTGTATCTGTAATCTATTGGATTCATTATCATTATTATACTTGTATCTATATGCACTCATGCTGCCTTGAGAATACTTTGATTTGTTACTGGCTACACCTGGAGGTTAATTCACAAGCCATGAGTTCAATGGGGAAATGATTTAGATTTTTGAACTGCAAGCGGTCTAAGGAGGTCATCTATCTTTGAAAAGCACTTGTTCACATAAATGACTGACAATAATACAAACACATTTTCCTTAATAATATGAATACTCCGCATAATGGGAATATGCCGCATGTGAATGTGTTATTTATTGTTTAAATATAAGAGCACACTGTGTGCTCATTGAACTAAAATGCACTTTGATGGTGATCCTTGCATTCTCTATAGACACTCTCTATGGGATGGCCATTTCCCCAAGGTTGTGAGACAGGATCTGTATGTAGCAAAACAGTTGACATGCACTTTGTTAATCCCCATGTTGTTCCCACTGTAAAGCATTTGTTGGGGTACAATATAATTTATAACAAAATGAAAACAGCAAATTAGCTCGATGTGGATCGAAATGATTTCAGAAGAATGGAAATTTAATATTATTGCACTCAAAACATACACAACATTTCCTGTAAAGTAAGGCAATATATCTCAAGGCCTACACATCTGGAGATTAAATCAAAAGGCTCTGCCATTGCTACGTATGCGATGTTAGCATAGGCACATCTCTTACCATCACACAAGACCTAGTGTTACTAAAATAAAATAGCTAGTGGTGTTAGGCCAGTTACTAACAGGAAGTACTATGCAGTCTTTCACTATTCCACTTCCAGTATTAACACCACCCCTTATTTTATATTGAGAAACGAAAGTGGTTTCCCCTGAGTTCAAGAGCACCTGTGTGGGGAACATTCCTTGTCACAAAAGTGAATGCACCTACTGAGAGTCCTTGTGGGCTATTGAGGCTACTCATGAGTTAAGAGCACTTGAATGGATTTTCTCATAGTCCTTGAGGGCTCTTGAGTCTACTCGTGCATTAAGGGCATAGTAACATCATGCTTCCCTTCTCTCTCTCAGTTGGTGCAGGGGGGAGGGGGGCACTTCACTTCTAAAATACAAGCTATAATTTGATTGTACAGAAACAGGTGACTTACCAGTTCCTAGGCCCAATGTGACTGACCAAAAGCTCTCATGTACCTCTTGTTCTCCTTTCAGCCCTCCTTGAGAAGAACCCCTCTAAATATATACATGGGTGACACACTTGAAGACATTTCAGGGTCATGTGCACCCGACAGGGTATATATAATTAGCAGAACCCAAGTGTAGCCACTCTTGAGAGAATGAGTATTTCCACTGCTATTTTTTACCTTTCACTGCTATTTTTTCTCAGTGGACCTGTTGCCACTATGCACAGTTGTTAGCTGCTTGGAATAGTGAAAGCAGGGCTTAGGCTAGCAGCACTCACTAAAAAGTAGCTGGCTATCAGAAAGAAAGGCAGGCCTACCTTACTATAGCAGTAAAGAATAAGGGACGCAATCAACCTCCAGGGGCACTTTCAATAAAAGCTATTGTGCCCTTTCAGTTACAAATCAATCCATAATATAAAGGACTAACATGGACTGCGTAGGTCTGGTACAAAGTGTGCCCTTCCACCCTTGTAAATATTTTAGTTCACTCTGGCATGTCCAACATGGGCCAATGATGTATCAAACAAGACTGAACAAATATGTACCATCTCAATTGTTCCGATGTCAGTAGCTATTCAAGTATGACCTTTAGACCAGCATTTAATGCAATAATTGACAAACAGCAAAAAAGCACACAAAAAAATCCAACAAATATTGATTTGTTATATGTATATATGTCACAAGAACTCCAGGACATTTCAAAACAATATCCATAGCTATGGTTTTGAAATGCCCTCCTGGATAGAGTGCCTTACTGTCCCCTGTACGAAGAACCCTTTTCCCCCCATATAATAATGGTACTTTTTAGGTTTGAAACTACCTTTATTGTCAAGTCACAAATTCCAAGAATAGGTTTGGACGAAGTGGATACTACCAGCTTTTTTTTTACCAACGCCACACCCACAATCATGGTAAAAACCTGTGGGCAATAACCAGTGGCACAGAAAAAATCTAATATAATAATATGGAAACTTGTTATAACAATTATATATAATTCCCAAATAGTCTGTTAACACATTAGAGGATGGTGTATGAATGAACAAACGATGATATGAAGTACATGTATACTAATACATAGTAGCTTTGGGTACAAGATTTTTTCTTGTACTATCAGAAATCTACCTTCTAATAAAGACATACCAATCGTTTGAAAACGAAGCGCAATAAACAAAATAACTGAAAACAGAAGAAAATACCTTGCAGACTTATAAGCTGCATAATGCTATAGTAATAGGGTATAAAACTGACTATATATCATATATTATTTAGGTAAAGTGATATCTGTTCAATATACTTTTAGTCTGTCACAGGCAATTGCTATCAGTATATCCTTTTCATTAGTTACACAATTGTAGCCCGATGCTGATGGACAATAGAAAGATCATTTTTAACCAACATGGGGGATGGTAGGGATGTGCGAAAAAATATACCTCACTCCCTCTTTGTTGCCCCTAGAGGGGGGGGGGGGAGGCGGAAACCACGAGTGAACACGCCATTTTAACCTATAGTATAAGGTGCTGGCCTTTTCACTGAAAACAGATAGAATTATTTTACCGCCTCCAGAAGGGTTGAAAAAAAAAAATTCTGCCCCGGTTTAAGGGGACGAAAACATTGCCCCTCCATGGTGCTAAAGAGTTATCACTCCCTAAGACCCTAATTTGTAAAAAGCCTCCAACAGGTAAGTGATAAGTGCATAAACCACTGTGTGTCTTTGTTACTTACACAGGGTATTTTGTAAAGACTACTTTGGTAAAGTATAAATGTTGGTTTTGGCATGACTTTCATCCAATAAATCGTTTGTAGAGATAGAAGGTTCTTGAATAAATTATACCTTTGCCATTGTCATTTTAGAGAGGCGGTACAGAGTTCCGCCTGAGTCTACACCACTCTAAATAATATTCCATTTAGTGTATTGTTTGAAGTAAGGAGTGCTTGCTATTGATTGCCATCTATAGTGAAATGAATTGAACGATATAAAACACAATGTAGTAGTCCATTTACCTTTAACTGTCTTGGATACATATGGGTTAGCCCATCAAGACTGACCACATAAAACGCCATCCTTTAGAGGTTGTGTGGAAGCACTGGTTTTTAAAACATGGCGCCTACCTTAGTATACATCACAATATCTTTACTCCTTGATCCTTTACATGCAGGCAAGTTGATATTTTACACTATCATGTACATGTCTTTTTGTGAAAAGTGTATAACATTTGGTTCTCCCTCTTGATATCTGATACAGTAGATCTGCATTATAGGTCTACTGGATGCAGATCTGTAGAGAAAGGCCCTTTGATTTCTAGGATACATGTATTTTTCCCAGAAATCAAAGCGCACACACGCTTCCTGTGGGTAGGGGACTTTAGACATATAGCTGGGTAAATTAAACATGCAGATGATTATAATTTTAGTGTTTGCATTGGATGGGTCAGTGGCAACCCTTAAAATCAGTATTTCTGGCAAAATGTATGGGGAAAATCAGATACTTCTCTTAAAACAGTTAAAATGGTGCCATGTTGGGCAGTTCATTTGCTCAGACATCTGAGACGACAATGGTCAGCTCATTTTGAGACTGGTGTCCAATATTCACCTGGATCATAAACCAGTGTCTAAAAACAATTGGGCTGCATCTGGTTACAGACATGTATACGTGTATGTACAATGATTCTATCTAGTTTCCAGCAATTATGAAACTGGCATCTTCAATGCAATATTCAATGGATACAACACAGATGTGAGACCTGTTCTGAACACGTCATCTACAGTTGATGTTTATATCGATTTCTTACCAATTCATTTATTAGATATGGTAGGTGGAATATTTTAAGACAATAAAGCTTTAAGAGTCAATAATGAATGGACATTTCAATTAGTTTAAAGTAAAGTATTTAAAAAATTAATGGATAGCTGCCGCTGAAATTCATTACAGATAAGCGCATTACATTTAATATCTCTGGACTTCAACAGTGCTGATACTATCCACTTGGCATAAAACGTATTTTCAACGTTTGCAAATGTTTGTTTTTAGGTTTGGGTACAATATGTTAAAACTCATGTTAAAAACTTTTTTTTCGTAAGAAAAACATTTTATACATAATAAAACATTTCAAAGTTCGTTTCTTCAACGTTTTAAATGTTTGCAAAAAAACGTTTTTAAGTTACGTCATTTTCATGTCTTTATAATTACTGAAGATAAAACGTATTCATAGAACGTAAGAACACGTTTTGAGTACATGCTTTGACGGTTTTTCTGACGTTTAAAACAACGTTTGGCAAATTTAGGAACATGATAAACGTTTTGTTAACGTTAAACACGTTTTTATCCCAATTGGGTATAGGCCCATGTAGCGAGAAAAGAGATCTCTGTGCCTTTCTTTTATGTTTGGCTTGATTCATAGGCTCTAGACAAGAAAAGTACTCATTCATTTCAGAATGAGAAATATCAGGTTATGGACATGTATGGAGTTATTATTTTGGTAAGTTAAAGTACTGTATCAAAACTAAGTGGCATTTCGAGAAATGCGTAAAGATATAATCGTATATATGCAATGGTTCTGGTCATGGGTTTTCTTTGATTTATCATATCCTGGGAAACAACAGGTAATATTGTAACGTTCCCGATACTTCTCATTCTAGCCATTCCACCTGTTCATAATCTTGTGGTATTCCTCTACCTTGTGGTATTCCTCTACAGTCTTGGCATGACGAATTCCTCAGATGGAATGCGACATTATTTGGTGGGGTGCAGGATATATTTGTTGATAAATCAAAAATATGGACGCCAAGCATTGGGGTTTTAAACAGGTATGGTATTTTGTCTTCAATCGTTTTGATGTGAAAGGGTGAATGACATTGATTTTAGGTATCCCAACAACTTCCATGAGAGAATACACAGCTAGGCCTTTTGTTTGTTTTATGTGACTCCGGGATGTAGCTTGTGATTAGGATCTACTTCTGGAAATAACTTTAATAGAACGAGAAATTAAGATATTCTAGTGAGTAATATGCAACCTTGAACATGTATCTGGACTTAAATACTGGGAGTATCAAGAACAGTGAAAAAGGTTAACCAGAAAACTATACGGTTCCAAATGAACGGCCAATCATGAGAGCTAGCAACTATAATAGTATTCAGTCCTGCAAAGCTGTGAAAATCAAAAGAAGCTAAAAAGGCTTTGGTCCATTCATATTCCACTGGACCTAGAACGTCGTGAAATATAACAATAAACGATGACAACAATAATGATATGCAAACGTTTAACATGTAATTGTGCTCTAATACATCTAGTGAGTTCGTATATATTCTAAAGTGTTTCATGCGCAATGGAAAAAATACCTTCAAAAGGCTACAACCATTTTAACATTGTCGATGATTTACATCTTTCAGTATTGACAAATTCTTTGACCAAGACACCACTAATGGAGGGAAGCCATGGATCGGTGCTAATGGAAAGGTCATATGGGTCATGGGAGGAGATTATAAAGTAACCTGTCTAATGAATGTAGAATACTTTCCTTTTGATGAACAAATTTGTCACGTCAACATTTCAAGTTGGACGTCGCCAATTCGGTTGGTCACCATGAGCCGAATGGTAATATAGTCGATTGCTCGATGAATAATTATTATGTGATATACAGCATTTTTATAAAATGAAATGTCAAATAAAGGTAATTCACAAGGTTTTCTCATTATGAACTTCAGAAATATGCTATCTGAAACTTCTTTGTATATTCATTGTGCATGTTTTCTATTCAAACATAAGGCAGACAGAATGCATGACAATCTCTTCACATTAAATGGCCAATGGGAATTGAGTGCTACTGAGGTCAAACAAGGTAGTGTAGCTCCGGTTGAGCATGTCACTGATTCGTACCCATTGGTGTCTTTTCACTTCTACCTACGCCGAAAGACTACCTACTACCTCCTGAATGTTATCATTTCACTTGGAATGGTAAGTCCTTATGCCCTTAATGTTATAGATATGAAATATGCACTTGGTCATGTACACTTGACTTAAAAGACAGACAAGTCTTACGGTGCGACCACAGTGCACCTTTGTCCATTGACATATATACAATGTTTCTAATTATCTGGGGGTTATTTCTGAACATACTACGACTACACTCTCCAAGTCGTACCAGAAATCCAATAGGAATAGCATTGAGGGTAATTGTTCAATTACTGGTAATGAAGCAAGGCACTGTCTAACGCGGGAAACCGCCACCCCTACTCGGCGTTCAATGAACTATCAATGTGATGTCACCGCGTCCACTCCGCCATCTTGATTCTTGTCTTCATCAACATCACATGCCTTAGTACATTTTGAATTAATTTATGAAGTTTTGTAAAGCTTTGATTACTGCAACTCATCTGATATGGCGGGAACAAGAGCCAAGGCTAATGCTGCAGCGACGGAGGCGTTAAAATTGGAGCTTTTCACTCAAAAACAGCTTGTGTCTTCAAACACAGGTGAACGATAAGTTGCTGGAAGTCAGCGACTTCCAAAAACAGATTCTGGAACGACTTCCCCCGGTTCCAAGAATGACCACCGATCAATCTACCTCTCAAGCTGGTAATACTTCCTCCACGCTTACTCAAACACCCAGAGCTTGACCATACTCAGCCCGGGGTGTCAGCACAAGTCAACCTGCGCCAACCAACACCGCCCAGACCGCAGCACCGACCATTTCTGTCAACACTCAAGGTCAGTTGACACCTGCTCACACAGTGGCTGTCACAACCGCTCAAGGTCAATTGACAGCCTACTCAGCCACACCCACAGCTTCAGGCTGCCCCGCACCTCCAAGTTCTTCAAGCAGCGGGCCCTCCTATCCAGTCCGCAGCATCACCATGGCCCACTCCTCAGCATCTACAAGCCCCCATAGTGACCAACACAGATGCCAATTTAGCAGGCCTTTTCACTCAGCCTGCCGGCCTAACTCAACCCACGCACCCACCTGCACTACCACTGTCATTCGCTGAAATTGATAATACGGCAGTAGGGCAGCAGGTCTCAGCTCTGCTATCAGCCGCCCACCAATTCTCCCCCATAAAGAGTAAGTGCACAGTGCCTTCTGAATATGTGCTCAGAGGTCCTTCAAATGTAAAAACTGAAACAGGATTTCTTCTGTACTGTGAATATATGTGGGGGCTATTGGCATTGATAAGAGATCCTAAAACACCTGCTGGCGACCGCCCTTATTTGGTCCAGCACATGTTTGATGTAATTGAGGATGCTAAAGGCTTCAGCTGGCCTCATGTGAGGGATTGGTCTGAGGATATTCTCAAAAAAACCTCTACTGTTGCCATTGTCTGGTCCGACACAGCAAAAATCATGTTCTATGGCCTTCTATAGGAGCAGCTGCTCACGTGCCTCAGATGGAAAACTCACTCCATGGGTACAAGAAACTCCCGCCACGTCAGGCGCCAACAAGGCTGAATCCAAGCTCTATAGCGCCACCTCCAGAGCAGTGGGAGATTACACTGACACCCCTTGTGCTGCTTATAATTCATTTAAAGGCTGTAACAAACAAGATCAGCATACTGATGCAGGCATCGCTTACGGCCCCCATTGTCAATGCTATCAACAGAAACTGAGCCTCCTTCACTTCCATCCTTTCAATACTAAGCCTGCCCTTAAGCAGGCTCCTACTTCATTTAACTCTCAATACAATCAAGATGACTTATTGCATGCCCAACGACCCGACCACCTTGCAACACTGCCTCATGTTGCCAACCCCCACACAACCAGCAATATGACCATTGCCACCCATAACCGGGTCACTTAGTCCAAGGAGGACATTGATACACATGTGTGTGAGCTACAGGTAGATCACGCCCCTGAACCTTGTGTAGCCACTTGCCACTACGTCCAACCAAGACAGGTGTGGGCCCTACACCTCACCAATACGCGCCTACCAAGAATGCTATTTGGCCTTCTCTAGTCACCAAACAATTGTACAACTGCACTGAATACACCTTACTCTACTTAATGGCGTTCAGGTCTGGGCTCCTAACCACCTCGGCATCAGACTTAAGGTCCCTTCAGGACTCAAACTAGACAATCGGGCCACCGCCCTAGCATCATACTATGACACTGAGCTACTGAATTACCTCACATATAGATGGCCGGTAGGATATGTCGCCCCTACTCCACCCTCTCATGCCACATTCAACCATGCATCTGCCAACCGGCACCCAAAATCCATTGAAGCATTCATACAAAAAGAACTAGGCCTTGGCGCCGTACTGGGTCCATTTGATGCACCACCCTTTTACCCATGGACCCAAACATCCCCCTACTCACCACCCCAAAGAAAGACTCTAAGGCACGCAGGGTAGTACTCGATCTATCCTTCACTGAAGGTGCCGGGGTGAATGCCGGAGTCATTAAAAACTGCATGGATTGGTATGAACGCCCCTACACTCTCCCGTCCATCTTAGACTTAATGGCACAAGTATGTATATGGGATGAGGGAAGTCAGACCTTCAGAGGGCTCACAGGCAACTCAGGATATGCCCTACTGACATCCCCATTGCTGGGATTTTCTTTCAAAGGAAATTACTACATCAACATCCTTTTGGTGATAGGCTCAGCGGAGTAACCTGCCAGCAGACAAGTTTATCCCTAGCTTACATAATGAGATCGTGAGGCTTCTGGACCCTGACATACTTGGATGACTACTGTGGCATTGCAAAGCGTTACCAAGATGCCAATACAGCCTACCAAGCACTTACAGTGATCACTTATGAGATAGGGCTAGCACCAGCACCAGACAAATGCGCTCCACCAGCGCAATGGATGGAATAGTTAGGTTTCGTCATAGTCACCATCCAACTCACAGTGACAATACCACCAGCCAAACTATCTGACATCCTTGCTGAGTGCAAACAAACACCAACATTAAGAAAGTGCAGTCATTAGTTGGCAAGCTCATTCACATAGTGCAGTGCATACCACATTCTTGCGAAATCATCGCCAGAGTACTACAGGCACTCAGAGAAACACATGCCTCCAAGGATGTTCACATCACTGAAGGCTTTAAACAAGACTTGCAATGGTTCCTCAACTAGACTGCCATATCCAATGGGGTCCACATGTTCCATACTCCCAAAGCCCATTTCGAACTTGAGTGTGATTCAAGTCTGGAAGGAGGCAGGGGGAATTCAATTACTCATTACTACAAAGTCACTTACACCCCAGCTGGAGGCAGTAAATTTAGTCACTGCCTACAGATCACTCGCCCCAAAGAACTCTCCAGGGATCCAAGTGCTCATATATACAGACAACTTGTCATCACAACAAGCACTTGAATCTGGCAAAACAACAAGTTCGGTCCTAGCTGCCTGCGCCTACACCTGCCAGCTCAAGAGAGCATTCTACACAGCTGAAGTCAAGTGCAGAAACCTCAAATACATCAAACCCGAGCTCCCATACCCAATGTTTTCTGCTATCTGATTTACAGATACTCCACTTGGTCACCAAGGGTACTTGTCATATGAAGCTGCCACTACTGAAGCCACTAAACACAACAATTAGAGACAAGCAGAATATTACCTCTCATTTGGCATCACCTACGGCATAGACCTTGTCTCACCCTCAATAACTGACTCAATTCTTTAAAGGCAATTTTTGGCCAATTCCTTGTCTCACCCTAGGTCAGCCAAGAACTACATATCTGGTGCCAGCAAATGGATCACATCAAGGTGAGGTGATCCCTCTAATTTGTACTCTATAGAAAACAAGTCAATAACCAAGGATAGATCCACACATACCCAAACCAGCTCTACCACTCACACCACTTGACTTAGTTGGAGTGACCTCTTACATAAAAGCCAAGAACCTAGGCACTCACATACTAGCTGCATTAACTATTGGGTATTTTACTTTCTTTAGAGCATCCAATATATATATAGTCTCCCCATCAACATCTCTCTGGGGAGGTCCTCACACACTCCTGAGAGGAGACGTCATAAGACATGCTTCAGGCCTTATGACTTAATACACGCCATAAGTCGCTATGCCTCTACCCCCAGACCCCAGAAACAACACCTGAGAAAGAGTTTGGAGATTTATTAAATAATGATATAATAAAATGATACATGAGTTGGCCTGTGGCCCAATGTATTAATATTTGTATTACAGTAATAAGTATTACAGTGAATAAAATGAAAATGACCCCTCCTTCGTACAAGTTTGGCTGAAAGACAAACATAATAAAAAACAGTGGTGATTGGGGTGGTGGTTGGATGAAATTATGTGGACCGACCTGCGGCGAAGTATGAGGACGAGCAATGGCGTCCCAAGTGTTTTATAGTATGTGTGACGTAGTTGAGAGAGTCCATTCCACCATAGAGGGGTGTTTTGAGCGCCGGGTAACATGTTTGGCGCGCTGGGGCGGAGGGGGAGGTGCATACCGACCATATGACTTAATACACGCCATAAGTCGCTATGCCTCTACCCCAAACCCCAGAAACAACACCTGAGAAAGAGTTTGGAGATTTATTAAATAATTATATAATAAAATGATACATGAGTTGGCCTGTGTTCCAATATATTAATATTTGTATTACAGTAATAAGTATTACAGTGAATAAAATGAATAGGACCCAAGCATGCAATGCTTACATTTTAAGAGTTGTGGCTAAAGTATGATGAATTTTTGAAGACCAAGTAGACCTGACATATCTTTTATATGTATCTGAGTTCCATAAACCAAGATCTTTTATTTCTTGTTCTGTAGCACCCAAGTCTGATGCTAATGTGACTGAGGTCTTTCTGATACAATGATGGTTATCTTTTGAAAACCCCGAGTCTATTATTGCCTCTTCCCAGATAGCAGCTAGATGCGAGGTAGTGACTAGGATACCAGAGTTAGGGAAGACCAGTAGGGGGTGGCCCTTATAACGTGTAGGGGCCGCCTTGATATAAGCCACATATAGTTTTACCACACATGCGGAGGAGCTCGGCAGTGGCGGGGTGACCTTTATTTCGCGCTGGTTGATCTTCTGCAGATTCTTGGCCCACTTCTGTCTAATATACAGTGCGCCATCCTGCAGCCAGACATCCTCCCATATGGGGTGTTTACTTGGGTCGAAAGTAGTGAGTGTATCAGGAGCCAGATAAGACATCCTCCATGCGCAGACTAATAATAGAGAAAAGGCAAACTAGTATAGCATATTGTTAATCCCCTGAGGGAGTTTAGATAAGACACAATTAAATTGGGCCGCGGATATCGGCTCAGTAGCCTTTGGTACATAACTTTTATCTTTTGAGATACAGGCCAAAGCCTTTATAACACTAATATGATAAAAGGCCGCAAGCGAATACGCCGTGCGCTGCGCAAACATCTTTGCATGACTAAAATAAATAGGTACAGTAGTAGGGGTATAATAGCATGATAAATATTCAATATAGACAGTCAAGTCCTGAGGTGTGATGTGAGACAATGCAATGTTACAAAACAACAGGAATTTTATGAAAATGGATAATGCCCTTGTATAATGCTGGTAGGACTTCGATGCCGGATTATGCTGCCGTGCTGCCGCCCGCACTGCCAACGTCCCATACACCTGGCCTTTAAGTATAAAGGCTACATAATCAGCATGGGCGCCTAAACAGGTGCATGGCTCATGATTTCATTCTTAGGAACAAATATGTGGGCCATGCCCTTATTCCTTATAATCTGTTGTGCCCTGAGTCTGTGTGAGTCACTCTTACACCACCTAGAGAGCGCGTCAGCCAGCTCGAGAGTGGACCCCGGGGTGTGCACTGTAATGACCTTTACCCCATACACAGCTTCTGTCCACCATACTTCCCTGGCTGCCTGTAGTATTGCACGGTTTTTGCCCCTCCCAGTGCTTAGGACAGAGACTGTAGCACTGTTATCAGAAATCAATAACACATTCTTGCCTCTATGCCTGTCGTTGATGAGAGTGCGGGCTGCCATGGCTGTATTGGTGGCTTCCAGTTCAGCCATAGGGGATCCAATGAGCTGCTGCGGCAAGGGAACTGAATAGAACAACCTGTCTGTGTGAGCACCAACCCCCAAGTCGCATGCATCCGCCTCTATAACCATGCACACTTCAGTAGAGGGCAGGACAGAGATCCCATTGTACTGTACTAAGAAGTTTTTGAACCACCACAGATCTAGTCTAAATGATCTACTAATCGTGAGGAATTTTAGGCCGCCCATGGCCCTCAGTGAGTCCAACAGGCGGGCAACAAAGAGTTGGCCTAGGCAAACTGTTTTGGATATGTGATGTAGTTTTCAGAGGACCGATCGCAGTGTTTTCTTTGTGATAGAGTGGTTGTGCAATATTGATGTTATTAATGCTAAAGTGTCACGAATCTTTGTGTCCCGCATAGAGATAATACCCTTCTGTGCATCTATGTTAACCCCTAGCCATATTACCGCGGGGGCTGGCACCTGGAGCTTGTGGGCGGCCACTGGCAGCCCAAGCTCTTTGAGAAGGCAGAGGGCGGAGTCATACGCTACTTGTGCTGGGTCCTTTGTTGGGGCCATTATAAACATATCATCTAAATATATAATGGCTGTGTGGCCTTCTGATCTAAGCATATCACAGATTGAGTTCGCTATTCTTTGCATATGTAGTGATGTTAGTCGAGCGCCAAAGGGCATATTAGTCTCTATATAGTAAGCATCTTTCCAGCAGATGAGTGAGAGGGGCAAATCCAAGAAATTTTGTTTGTATGACACATCATCATTTTTGTAGCATGTCAGATTTAGCTCCCTGGAGGGTTCCCCTTAAATGAATCACATAAAAAGACAGCTCATTTTCAAGTTTTGACTCTGTGTGCCTTGTATAATAGAAATAGAGCCAAATGCATAGTTGCATCGTAATTGGGAAGTCACAAGCTTTCCAAAGAGGGTCTAACTGTGCAGATTGGACCAGTAGAAGTTTCTGTGTGAAAATGCCATTCAATATACATGCATTTAAGCCCAAAACCGTGCTTTAAAGCACGCTTGGGCACCTAGGGGTTAATAGGGTCATGCACTGTATGCAGTGTGTGAGGTCTAACCTGGTCCAGAACATTTCCTTTGACAATATACTTGTTTATGGAAACTCCATAAGAGAGGTCTGTTATGATCCGTCTTTTGCCCACCTCAGATTTTGGCCTGGTCATGATGGGTGCCACATGACACCATTCTTTGAATGGGGGAGTTTTGAATGGGCCTAACAGTGCTTTATGCTCTAACTCCTCCTGGATAAACTTATCAACATGTTCAGGATATTCTGCTGCTGACTTATGATTCTCCAACCTGCGGCGAAGTATGAGGACGAGCAATGGCATCCCAAGTGTTTTATACGGCACATGGCTATTGTATTATTGACCAATGGGAAGCATCCCTGGCATTTACTGCGGAGACGGGGGCTGAAGGTGTTAGTCATAGTGCAGTCGGGGTCTAATGGCGGCCTCCATAGCCTAATGTGCTAATGCCCTATAGTATGTGTGACGTAGGTGGGAGAGTCCATTCCACCATAGAGGGGTGTTTTGAGTGCCGGGTAACATGTTTGGCGCACTGGGATGCAGGGGGAGGTGCATACCGACCAAACTGTCATCCTGAGAACATCGAAGACAAGGACTACCTCAGACCCACGATTACCGTTAGCTCTGCTGCACATACTCACCGGCTTCCCCCACAACGGCATGGGACATATACACTGCTCAAACCCCGGGATCACCCATAGGTCCTGCATTCATCTGCCCTGACCGCACACCCCTGACTGACGCTCAAATAGGAACTGTAATGAGGGAGGCCACTGCCCTAACCGGCCACCCTTATTCATCTTGTCAATGCACTCACTAAGACGGGGAGGATCCAGAGCTGCAGCTACTGCAGGCACCTCACATGATGACATTGCGATCCACGTTTCATGGCCCTTTGATTCAGGCCTCAGCTCGTATGTCCCCTCTTCAGCTTTTTAAGAAGTTGCTGATAAATTAACTGCCTTGTTTGGCCAAGTATAACATGTGTAATCTCATGTATATACTATTCACCAGGTATTAACATTCAAACATGTACTGTTTAAAAAGTATTTCACTTTATTGTTCACCTTTAAACACTCAGCCTATGTAGGCTACTTAAACCTTTATTCTGTATTGACTACCATGTACTACAATACCACTTATTGACTTTCACAGGATAAAACTCCAAACATATCACACACAGCGGTGTTGTTATTCATTGAGATTTTAAGTCGTAGTCGTAGTGTATTAAGAAATGACCTCCTGTGCAAATTCGTAGAAATATCTGATGCATTGTTTTGAACAGACTATTGTGCTTGTGCCGTTGGTGTTCCTGGTACCACCTGACTCCGGGGACAAGCTAGCTGTGGGTGTGACTATACTCCTCACACTCTCTGTATTCCTACTGGCACTGAAGGAGAACACACCTCTCACATCTGACTACATCCCCATCCTAAGTACACATCTATTTGACTGTCTATTCAAAGATTATAATACTAGATATGTTTAAAAATATTCATCATGCAGAAATGTAAACATATTCTATATTTGAATGCTCAACTATGATTACCATCTATTATACGATATGTCAAATGCAATTTATTTTCCAGATTATTTTCTGCCTCGCTCTCTTGTCTGGGGTGAGGATGTCCGTCAATGATTACACGATGTAAGTAGGATCTATGCATATGAAACTCACTTTGTATTGGATTTTCCAGCTCTTTTCGTGACGTTCCAGATAGGCATAACGTCACTGTCCATCATGTGTTCAGCAGGTGTCATGAGAATCTACTACTCAAAATCACAAAGGCGGCCTCCATTACTATTGCGAATACTGGTGCTCGGTTGCCTAGCTCGTATATTATGCCTATCAGGCAGATTCAAAAGTAGATCAAAGATTGATGTGGAGATGATCCCAAAAGGTGTCAGAAAGAGTATTGCATCACTGGCCACAATCACAGAAAAGGAACTAGAATTTGATGTTGCGACTGAAAGACTTTTCAAGTATATGGATGTCATTGTCCAGAAAACCAAAGATGAAATTGAAGCAGAGGATATTTCTACTGAATGGAAGCAAATTGCATATGTCCTTGATTGGTTTTATTTTTGGATGTATGCTCTTGGTATTTTTTGTACAAGCTTTTTCATTTATGCAAAACCAATTCTAAATAGTTTCAAGTAGTCAGACCTTAACTTGTACATCTGATAAATGGCACTATTTGGTCCTGATGGTGCAAGGTGTTGTATGAAATTCTATGACGCTGTAGCATATTTCACCTGTATTATCTCATTGAGCTGAGCTTATAAATGCGGCCGACATTATAATCATGATATTACTGAATAAAATCATATATAGCGCAGATGATATAACGATTTTGTTCTAACGATAATGATAAAGTGATCCTCATACTGCCCTGATTACGATATTATTTTGGTGATGGGAGAACAATCTCTCTTAGGTGATGAGTGAACCAGAAACCCTTGCTAACTGATAAAACATCTTATGAACCCGCTAGGTATACAGGCGGTTGTTTTCTAATATTCTTAATCATAATAATAGCATTCTTGGTCCCAAATCACAGTGCAGTCTATACTTGAAGCTGTTTCCAAAATGTCACTTCTGTCGGAGGTGCACTTGTGAAAATGGAAGTTACTCACCTTTGGTAGGTCACTTCTCTCTTGTGTTCCCAAAAGTCGCTTTCTAAGGAACTTGGTCCAGAATTTGTTCAGAAGCGGTCAGGACTTCCAAAGTAACAACCCACTTCCAATGAAGTCACTCCCCTCAATACTGTGGTCGAAGTATTGTTATCCCTATAGTGTCTAAGGTATAGGGTGTTGACATTCCTAAATTGTAAAAATAACATTCAAAAATGTAAACATGAGATTTCAGGGGACATTTCATGGGTGATCTCTCTCCTTGTCTGCCATAATTACAAACTAACCTGCACCTGCATAGACTCTGTGATTGGGTGGGGGGTCAGTATATAAACATCAACACGGCAAAATATAAATAACAACACAGCAGTCACACAGATCACAGGGTCTTGTACTGTAAAAATCAAACCTGTCTGATATTGAGTTGCAGAGACTCATCAGTGTGAAAGTCTGCAATGTTTACATAAGAACAACTGGAACAAATAAACAAAAAACATCTTTTGTCAACAAAAAACATGCCCAAGATCAGCCACAAACCCTTCCCCACATAAACAAATGGCTCTGTCAACATTCAATTTCTACATTGAAAGGATAATAAATATCACCATATAAGCTGTGTTTGTGTTTGCTTTCATGAGAATAGCTGCGATTCTCGGCGAAAATTGCATAGTGGAGCCTCCACTATTGGCCCTCTCCTGCACATTCACTGATTCCCATTATCTAACGCTGTAAACACAGTACTTAGGGATTAAACACCAGTGTAGATTCTTTAAGTTGTGCATACATTGTGTTAGTCAATAGTGGACATAGAATTCATTAGACACGCCCAAACATGATTGACTATGAATTGATCAAGGCATCAGGAAGGAAATATGGAAAGGAATGGGGCGTTTATTGGGGGGATACCTGGAGGGTATCTCAAAAAGATTGGGAAACCAGTTCTCACCGTAACTATTTGATCCTGCAGTTCTCCTACATTTCTCACCCTAAGAACAGACTTCCCTGCTTGACCTCTGCTACAAGTGAACTGCACGGAAATAGGTCGAGTTGCAAAATAAGAGACTGGACCCCTCCTATACCACTCCTATAACTGACTCCCTCTTTACAATACAAGAGGGAATCCACTCCAGAAGGTCAGTGAGTTCAATTTTGGAATTATCACCTCCGACAGGATCAATTCCAAATCTTTTTGAGATACCCTCCTGGTATTCTAAAGCATTAATGTAAAGGAAATCTCAGATTGACAAGAATCTCTGGCATGGATCCCTGGGTAGGACATTCCGAAGAACTCTGAACCAGAAGTATATCTTTAGTCTTTGGTTCCGGGAAAATATTCTTGAGGATGTAAGAATAATCCTTGCCTGCGCAAGAATTACTCTGGTCGTTTCTAGAATAAGAATGGCTGTCCCATCAGAATATTTCTTGAGTAGTGATTACTTTTGCATCCCCAAGAATATCCTTTGCACCCGTCAGAATAACTGTTGGACATCATTTAAAAATAAACAGATACGTTTATGTAGTCATAAGAACATTCTGATGGATGCAAGAACATTCATGGTTACAAGGTCTTAAGTCACCACACACAATCATAAGCACCGAGTAAACCCGCGAGTTTCTGTAGAAAATAGGTTTAGACCACCCCCTCGAAAAAATAAGAATCTACAGAAAAATCCTCCATGTATTTCTGCTTGTCCTCTCCAGGGCTACGTACTGCGGTGCTATATAGTTCTGGAGGCGGTTGCTCCTATAGTAAAAGGAAGAGCTGGCTAAAAATGCCCTCATTTCCAGTCCTTTCTTTTCATGTAGCTATAACTTGTCCCTTTTGTTGCTCACAAGTGGTCATTCAAGTACGGTGCTCAAAAAGGGGGATTTGAGTAGGTACCTAGTTGGGAGAAGTCAGTCAGTACTATAAACTATAAATAAACTATAGAGCATGTGACATGAGTAGGTACCTGGTAGTGCAGCTCTATCTATTTTAAACAAGGCAGTTGACTTTTCAGACTAATGTGGTGAGTGCAAGAACTTAGGTGAAGCAGTGCACGACTTGTTTAGAAAAGAGGGCACATACTCAAAGCTCTTTTTACAATAGGAGCAACAGCCTACTGCTGAGTCAGTGAATAATTTCGGCTCCAATCACGGGTTGCCAGGGTGCTCCGTTTTTCCTTTTCCTATTTGGGTATTGCTAGGTCTTCAGGCAGGTAGGTACAATTGGGTGTCTAATTGCTACAGCAGGGGATTTCATTGTATTCCTGCTAAGAATATAAAACAACCAAAAAAAAAAGACAAACAAAACAAAATGATAAAAAAACAAAAACAAACAAAAAAACATCCAAAAGAAACAATATACCATAGTCGAAAAGGAACATCCAACACATAATCGGTCTAGCTGGGGGTTGCTAAAATTGGCTTCAACAGATGGACCGAATTCTGGAACATGTGCTGTGACAGTTGCCGCCATTTGAACACATTCTGCATTCTTTGGATAGCAGGAAAATGGCACATCACTCCAGGGAAAGTTCATTATGCTCACAGACAAACTTGCGGCAATACATTTCCATAGTAACAGCTGCTCACTATAATGGTCTTTGCAGCATAGCAATGATCTCACACAAAAGGTGTTCTTGACAGATAGTCAAGAACACCTTTTGGTATCCAGCTCACTCTCTTTTTGATAAGCCATTTAGTGCTACTGTTGCGTCTGTTGCTATAACTGATCACACACCCTAGCGTGAAAATGTTAACAGTTTGGAGTTTGGGTACATTTGTATTGTAGGGCCTGATGAAATATTAATGGTCACCATATTGGCAGAAATATAGGACTAAAAGCGAAATACATTAGGAAACCCTCAATCTGTCATGCCATACCAGTTCCATGTCCAGGCTGCATATTCGGAGAGCGATTCTCGTAATATTGCTAATATTTATGGAAATGTATAGTTATTATACTGGGCATATCCCACAGGGCGTTGTAGAGGGACACTTCAAACTCTGATTTTCCAATGGATTACAATAGGCAACTTCATAAAAGACTACAACTGATCATGTTGATTTGGGGTTTCCCCTCTGCACATTTATGTAAGTAGATTCAACAGTTGTTTTTTTATGTACTTGGAACAATTGCTTCTAGAAGGTCTAATCAGCATTGACAACTGTATACTGCTCCCCTGGAGCGCTATTTACTGCCGCAATGTACAAGCATAATGTAACAATCATTATTTCAAGTCAGTTTAATGTATCACTGTCATCTGCTTTCTAGCGAAAATCAATGATGAACGCCGAGTCTACAATGCGATTTTCGAGAGTTACAGGGCTGTAATAGGGCTGTATATACAGCATATACAGCCCGTGGGGCCCCGATATCCATCACCTAATATGTTTATACCACCATTTCCTCCATTTTGTATTGATTTCTTACCTGATATCCACAGAATATAGCCATGGCTATATTCTGCAGGAGAAGATATTTTGTAAGTGCAAGCGATACTGCCCGGGTCACCGCTCTGCGCGAAGCCATTGT
Organism: Acholoe squamosa; assembly: GCA_949317995.1. Classification (NCBI taxonomy): domain Eukaryota; kingdom Metazoa; phylum Annelida; class Polychaeta; order Phyllodocida; family Polynoidae; genus Acholoe; species Acholoe squamosa. The sequence continues at coordinate 26,599,400 of OX439035.1, read as the reverse complement.
TTTTGTTCCTTGCCGGGAGAGGTATCGCAGTGTTTACACACATTTTTCGTATTGAATCCAACCATGACAAATCGAGAAATTAACAGGTTCATATCCTTAGATAGTCTAGATGATCCCTCCATACGTATTATGTCCAATATATTCAAAATAAAGAAGAATCCATTGATTTTCCAAACCGGGTGGGAATGGCCGGACCGCGACTCGCTTACGATGGAAAAAATCAATGGATTCTTATTTATTTTGAATATATCGGACATATCAAGCATGGAGTACTCATCTAGAATGTCTAAGTATATGTATGTTTTAATTTGAAGACTTGTCATGGTTGGATTCCATACGAAAAGTGAGTGTGAACACGGCGGTACCTCTCCCGGCAAGGAACAAAAACAATGGCTTCGTGCAGAGTGGCCACGGGCCGCGACTCGCGTACGATGGAAAAATCAATGGATTCTTATTTATATCGAAGAAAATAGAGAAAATTAGAACGCATTCCTCGTCTATGGATCGAATACTTCTTGGGATTTTAATATTATAACATGACAAGCTTGGAATCAAGACGAAAACTGACTGGAAACATAGCACTAGGACCTCAGGTTAGAAGTTATTTACTTTCGCATTGATTTTCATCACCGTTCAGTGTGGCGCTATGGCTAAGGCCTTCGCCTACCTCTACTGCGGCCGGGGTTCAACCCTCCTACGAGTTGGGATGATTTTTCACATTGAAAAGATGGCCAGATTGAATTTGTATATCTGCCACACATTTCCCAAAATATTCTAAGTCCATCTTGACCCCGAAAAAGTATATACCAAAAATTTCAAAAATGCACATGTGTGGTATATGCAGAATAATGCACGGCTAAACTGCATATAAACCCACCGGAAGTCCCGAAATCGTGGTATAATGGCGTTTAACCTAATTCATGGATTGAGCAATCTCATTTCTGGACCAACAATGTATGGAGATTGTTGATCTACATTTAATTAATTACTGTTAATAGGGACTGTTTACAACGCTGATTTCATATACACTGTAGACATAATCATAACAAATTGTACTTAGTCTTAAGATTGTGATATTACCGACATGATTTTATATAACCTACTCTCAAGTCTTCACACATATCTCATAATGAAAATCTTTATTCGCAGAATGAAAAGGCCCAACCCATGAAGTATGTAAGGTGTAATAGTCATGGTAATTCATGTCAAATAACATTATCATGTCCTTCAATCCCATTTGGACATTTCAGCCATTTGTTTGGGTTTACATCTGGTTTGCCCTTGTTAATAAGAGACGAAGATTAATTATTTCACGGGTGTAATGGTTAATGGTGGTGCTGGAATAGGTGATCAATATTTGAAGAGGCTGACACAGGTGCACTACTGTACACAGGCTAATACACCTGCATAGAATGGTCCAAAACAACTATATTAACCTATATCCCCATCTCCATTTGAAAGCATGATCAATGGTGTGAGGAAATATAAACCAAATTGTCGTACTACAATCATTAAAATTGATGCTAACATTGGGCTGTAAGACTTAACAAATTACATAGAAAAAATACTGTTTCACATGAATCAAGTAGGGTTTATTTTTTTTTAAAGAGAAACAATTTAGCTTTTTCTACAGCATGTTGTGGGTTGTATGGTAAGTTAGATCTTTATTTTGGAATCTCCTCCTAATGATAATAGCACCTGCCCTTCCAGGTTTACACAGACCAGTTCCTGAGCTGGAATGCATCTGCATTTGGTGGGGTGCGGGAACTTGTGGTGGATCGAACAAAAATGTGGGCACAAGAAATAGGAGTTACCAACAGGTATCAAAATATCACTGTTTGCAGAAACAACCAGGACCAGTATAGCTGTAGTTTGCATTGTAAAAAAATCGTCAAATTAATGACAGGTCTCTGGTATCTATGAGACCAGGATTTCACTGTTATTTTTCACAGAGATTCCTTGTTGCACGGTGCTTTAGTGCGCTGCCATTTGGGGCTTATTTGTAGAAACTACACTGCTTCATGACATTGTAATTATGGTGGTTCACTGTTCACTGAAAGCCCACCGCTACTGAAAACTCGTCATCATAACTGACGAGTTTAGGGTCGTCAGGCCACTTTGACAACCTAAAGTTGTCATTCTGACAACCCGGTATGGTCAACCAGCGTACAGAAATCCCATAAGAGGGCCCCACTATCCATTTCAGTATGCACATATTATGATGAAATCAAGGATATGTATTGACTAATTCTTCAATTGATGTTTTTACCTTGTGCGTTAGAAAGTAAAGGGTGCAATAATAATTTGATGCAGAAATTTCCCTTTAAGATAAAGATGTTTGGAGAAAATGTACAATTAGATACTGATATTTTTTAGGGTTTTATTATAATTCCGTACTATATTGATTGAGTATACATCCAATAATAGATGCATAAATTTACCAATGAGATTGTCATGGCAAATCTGAGCCATGATGCTGACTTGAAAGGCTCTTAAAAAGAGTTATGGAAGGTGCTACAGGAAGAGGTATCCAATGTCAAAATGTATAGTATCACACATGAGAGATACACATTTTAATGTGTTGGCAAAGTGGTAAACCTTTGGTGCAGAGTGCCAATACTCATGGTAAATGTAATTCATCCACTTTAGTAATAGGCGCAACGGAATCTATGAGTATTTTCACAATCTTAGCCATTACATTCTTATGATGATCCTTCTTTCAGCGTTGACAAATTCTTTGATGCACACACCACATATGGCATGAAGCCAGTGATCCTATCCCATAGTAGGGCAGTTTGGGTCGTTGGTGGACGATGTATAGTGACCTTTACAATATGGATATAACCTATTTCCCTTTTGATAAACACATCTGCACAATAACAATCTCTAGCTGGACCTTACCTAACCGTCTGATGACCTTGAATGTGTAAGTATGTATACTCAAATGATAGGCCTTCACCATTAACCAGGAACCAGGAATTCTTTTAGGGTTTGATGGCAGGTAATTGCTGGACAGGTTGGCTGAAAATCGTAGATTGGATATATATGTTGAAACAGTACTGAGTAGCATCCAGCAGTTTTGATATCCCCCAGGAAGGAAAAGCCCAAACAAGTGCACTTTATTTGAAAGTACTTAACACTATTTCTCTTTTAAACTTTATGTCCTTCATCTATGATCTACCTTGTACACAACATTTTTGGTTAAGGCCAAATCCCACAACGCGAAAAACGCGATATTTTCTTCACAAAGAGCCAGAAGTCTCTGTGATAGACTAAAAATCCCTGTGATTTAGAGGAAAATAAAAGTGTTTAGGCCTAAACATGTTTAAAATCTTAACACCATTTTTGCAGTGTAGAAACACACGTGGGATATAGATGCACTGAAGTGTTAGAGATGTCTGGTAATATTCAAAGGCTCATGGAATCTCATGAGAGGCTTCATAATTGTATTGACACAATAACCCAGAAGATAAGGGACCAGGCTGAGACAAAGGAGATTGCAAATCAATGGAAGCAAGTTGCATTAGTTCTGGACTAGATATTCCTCTTGGTAACCACAGTCATCACTCTGATTGGATCATTCTTTTTATGCATAGCATTTCTATGATGAAAATTGTCAGAAGGTGTTAAGAGACAATATTGGTTGATGATGTAGCAATACTCTAATTGCACAAGGGCCATACAACGCAAGGGACAAACTCGCAGACATATTTCAGCCATTTTTCGCCATGTGGGATTCGACCTATTATGATAAGGATTAAGAGTGAAAATAAAAGCATGTGAAACATAAATTGTTGGGTTTCTCAATAGAATATAGGAATACCAATAACTTTAAGAAATGGTGTAGAGTGGTTAGATAATTAGAACGAGATTTTGTTGACAAGACAACTCAGGAACAGGTGTATCGGTCTCCCAGGCAATACCTGAATACTGACATCAATAGTCCCTTATATTAGTCTATTGAAATAATTCTTTTGGGTTGTAGTTCCGCAGCCCATTTATATCAACTCACAGTCAGTAGTATAGGTTGTTGTCAACCTCCGTCTCATGTTATAAAACTTTAACACATCAATGTATATCTTTATGCGATTAAATCCACCATCAACCTTTGGCATTGGATGCACTGTGTGCAAACACATTAGAGGAATGAGATATTATTTGAACCATGCACTTTACATTGGAGTCATTAGCCAACAAATCCATCGCTGCGGCCCAAGCCATGGATTACTTGCATAAAGGCATAAGGTCGAATCCCACACAACGATTTATGGCTCCAATATCTCTGCCGCATTCTATGGGCCCTGCTGGAGCCATAGAACACAGGGCTTGATGAACTCATTGTGACTCCCACAGAAGGTTATGGTCCAGTTTGCAGTAATCCTTGCATTTCTGGCCTCAGGAAGGGTCATAAAACACAGATGACAATATCGCAGAGATATTGAAGCCCCAAGTCGTCATGTGGGATTCAACCTAGATTAATACATGTAAATCATCACAGCAAAAGAAAGCATGTGATTGCTTTCGGTTGCTGTGTGTGCATGTTGTTGCTGGTGTTTTTGTCTCCACGAATTGACCTGGAGGGTGTTGCTCCTATTGTAAAAAGAGCTGTGAGTATGTGCCCTCTTTTCTAAACAAGTCGTGCACTGCTTCACCATTCAACTTGCACTCACCACATTAGTCTGAAAAGTCACCTGCCTTGTTTAAAATAGAGAGAGCTGCAATACCAGGTACCTACTCATGTCACATGCTCTATAGTTTATTATAGTGACTGACTTCTCCTCACTAGGTACCTACTCAAATCCCCCTTTTTCAGCACCATACTTAAATGACCACTTGTGAGCAACAAAAGGGACAAGTTATAGCTACATGAAAAGAAAGGACTGGGAACAAGGGCATTTTTAGGCAGCTCTTCCTTTTACTATAGGAGCAACACCCTCCTGTGCTTGCACAACTGTTGTATATAATAGGCACAAAAGCAAATGCCCTAGCCCAGTGGTACATTGTAGGTCGAATCCCACTTGGCGAAAAATGCTTCAAATATCTCTGCGATTTTGAATCTGTTGCATTTGTGGGACCTATCCCATATTCGCAAGGATACAGCAGGTTGTATAGAACACAAGCAATCTTAGCGATTTTAGGCAAGAAGATATATAATACAAACATCAACAAAGGCAAAATATCCCAAAGAGTACATGATAAAACGCAACAGTGTCCTTGTGTTCTATATGCATTCAACTGTTCTTGTACACTGCAAAAATGGTGTTTAGATCCTAAACACAATTCTAAACATATTCTTGCAACGTTTTTGTAATCACATTAATTTCCTAAACATGTTTAGCCAAACAATGTGCTTAGCTCAAGTGTTTAGAAATGTAGGTGTTTAGGTTAAAACTTTTGTGTTTAGATATATGAATTTTTGTGTTTAGGTGTTTATGAATTTTTGTGTTTAGATGTTTTTAATGATTTGATGGAGATTTAAGGTTTGCAGACATGTATGCATTAAACAACAGAGATATATTTTTTTTCTCATTTACTGGGGGGGGGCATCGGCAGGTATTTACTTGTCAAAGTCTCCAAAGATGTCAGCCACAGCTATATACATGTACAACATATTACACACTGCATCATAATGAGAGACTTGAGAAAGTACACCAGCTTGGCAGGAAGGAAATTGCCTTATCTATTCCAGAATAACATCAAATAGGTGTTAGTCATGGAGTTTATTGATTATTTTATGGTAATGATGGTGGCATGAGGTGAATCTAGTCAATTTTCTATTGCCCTTTCTATTCACATGACATTCTATGAAATGAAACCATGATAAACATGGGATTTGGGGACATTTGTCACAACAATTGATTATAACTGTGTGCAGATGGTCCAGTCAAACGTAGTGCTGCTACCTGATGTGGATTCAACATCCAAGTATCTAAACATATTGATATTTAAATCTAAACACCTATTTTTCAACTGTTTCAACTCTAAACATCTAAACATGTTTAGCATAAATGTTTATGTAGTTAGAATAAAAGTGTTCATTTCCTAAATGTGTAGTTGATGAGACACCTAACTGACCTATATGTTTAGGTTTTAAACGTGTTCAGACCTAAACATGTTTAAAATCTAAACACCATTTTTGCAGTGTATTCCTTGTGAATTAGGAGTAGGTCCCACAAACGCAGCAGATTCAAAATCGCAGAGATATTTGAAGCCTTTTTTCGCCATGTGGGATTCGACCTTGTCATACACCTATCACTACTTCCTGCATGGACTACTTTTTTCCAAGCCCCAAAACATTAGAAATATGTCTGGGACCATATGTCACTTTTGCATTTACTGCAAAGATATAATCATACTTTGTTTTAGTTATTAATTCCTATGTGACACGATCTGCGAAAATGGGGCTTAGTGCAGGGGGTTCTAAGACCCCTTCTCCCAGTCGTGTCATATTCCTATATAGATAAGATTATATTCTTAAATATCATGGTTACAAGGCCTAGAGGATGATAGAAAGGATATTGAGTATGTGCAAGAATGGGTGCGAGTGGGGGGGAGCTTAAAATAGGAAACAATTTTTTCACAAACCAATTATGAATGCATATTCATGCTCACATTGTAGCAATAAAATTGACTTACCGAAATAAGTAATCTTTACAAAAAAATCTCAATGGGGCTTGACCTTGCCACCTTCAGATGCAAAGTTCAGTGCCATATCAACTGAGTTAATGAGGCACATGGTGTGGTTGGTGCTAGGATATGATATAATCTCAGACATCAGTGTAGGGGCTAGACCCCTGCTTTGCTGGAGTATTCAGTTAGATTTAGACTGAGTATGGCACAAGGCCTGAGCCTTGTGCCATGCTGATCCTTTTTCCCAATGTGTCGCATTGAAGCAGGCTCAGCATGAGTATGGCGTGTCAGGGGAGAGCCTCTAGCAGAGGCTCTCATGATACTAAGGCAGCGCCAGAGACTAGGTGAAACTCAGGCCGATGCTCTTTTTTTCGTCAGTGTAAGCCAACAAAGATAGACCATTCGCGAGTGACTCTTAAAAGGTGGGTCAATATGAACAAGATGGCTGATCAAGACCACTATGTTAAGGAAAGCACTGTACTTAGCACTGCTTCTTTGTGCATACAGCCTCCATCAAACAGACCCAATGTGTAGAAATAAGACGCACACTATTTACAAAATTCAAAACCATATAAAAGTAAAGCAGACGTATAAGTTGTTACATGCAAAGTTAGTGGCCATTACATTACATTAATTGGCAGAAAAAAACAAAACAAAACTTTTTTATCGTTGAAAGTCTTTTTCCCCCCCTGGTTTTAAAGTTTCTCAAATACTTGTTTAAAATGAGAGAAAGAAAAACACGTCCAAACATTGTACTCTAACAAGTTTTTCAATGATTGCTTTTATTTCTAGGTTAAAAACGTAATGTTAACATTACAAAAGTAACTAGATCTAACAAATGCTTTTTAGATTGTTGAAAGGGCGTTGGAAAGAGAATGCAAAAAAAAAAAAACCCAATGAAATATGTTTGTTAACTTAGCGAAATGCGTTTCTTTACAACTGTTTTTCACCCAAAGCATTCCCAAAAAAGTTTTTCTGCCAAGTTGGATTGTATTCTAAAGCGCAGGTGAACTAGAATCAAACCAGTCAAAAGTCTATCTTTTAAAAATTGCGATGTGGTGTGTATTGATCAATATAATTATGAACATGAAACAAATAATGGAAATTATCCGAATGCGTGCATGGATTATTTAAATAGCTATCTTAAGGTTCATTCAAGTCCAAGAGATGCTTAATATTTCACTGAATATACCCACACCTTACCCCTAAGTTGATGACTATTCATCTAACCATCTAACCTGCTCAATCCAACACTGTGAGCAGAACCAATAATATTCAGGGCGGATGTTAACATAACCATTCATAGACTTCTCACACGTTGTAACCATCTACGCTGTAAAAAAAATGTCATCAAAATAACAAGGGAATCCTCGTCCCAAATGCAAGAGATCCGTTGTTATTTTCACAGAGATTCCTTGTGCCACCATATTGCAATCTGGGGATCCTGCAATAAAATTTCTGGGGTTAACTCTTTAGTTTTATGAGGTTCCCTGCCCAGTGGGCACAGAACCTTGCATCAACGTTGACAACTTGTTGATATTGTGTTGATAGTGTTGATCAACCCATCTTCAACACTTTTTCAATGATTCTATTTCAATATTGTCAACCATCACCATTTCAATATCCAATCAACAGTTGACATATCAATGTTGAAATATTGTTCTCAATTCAATATTGATTCAACATTGATATGTCAACATTGAATCAACAATATTGATTTCAATGTTGATTCAGTGTTGATTCAATGTTGACATGTCAACAAAGAATCCCCTAACAACTGTCAATGTTGTTTGAACATTAACACAATTTTAAAACAACATTGAATCAACATAGAAATACAAACATTGAAACAGCACTGATGGTTAGATGTTGAATCACAGTTGATTCTGATTATGTTGTGTCAACTTTCAAATTCAACTATATTTCAACCCTGAATCAAACATTGCAGACGATGTTTTAATGCTGAATCAACGTTGATGTGCCCATCGGGTGGTAGTTTCAACAGTTATTGTTTACAGTCTACGAAACTGTCTCTATAACGTTCTATTACTATGAGTATGAAATAGCCTTCACAAGATACTTTGGGGCAATCTAGAAATGACGAGGGATCAAAAATGGTAAAAAAAAAACAACCAAACATACCATCATTTATGTACGACTCCTTTCTCACTCACCCACTCACTCGCTCACTATAGATGAAATACCCTCATCACTATTTCACAACCTACAACCAACTCCTTAAAGAGCTCACCCTTTTGAATGGTTCCCTTAATTGAGCCCTTGTGTGCTATTGGATCCCTCCTGTGGTTATATCTAGTCACGGATTAACTCCTAAAACAGCCTAGCATATGTGCCATGACCTGAATGGGAAGTTTATGTGTATTCATTTCAAGGAAGGGGTGTGTTGATCTACCAACTCATTTGTAATGTTCATTTTCAGTGTCCACAAATTCTTTGATGCAGACCATGTACATAGTGTGAAACCTGTCATTAGATCAGAGGGCTTTGTACTCTGGTTTTTCGGTGGTCAGTATAAAGTGACATGCAGTACTGTGAAATAACAATTACCAGTTGGTCATTATCGGACAGATTGATGAGATTTCATACATTTGTAAGTACAGCATACTGTGTAACTTCCCCCATGCATGTCATTATGACAAAATATACAATTATATAACGCTATACCCGCAGTGCCACCAAATAAAATTCCGTTTCCACTGATCCTTGCAAAACAATTGATTGAACTGGAATAAACTTCCCGAATTCAAATTTTGATAATTATCTGTTGTTTTTTTGCTGCAAATGCTGGCAAGCCAACTGTAATGTGTTGTCCTATCATCCTTATTCCAGCCTGATAGTGATGGAAAGATTAATAGACGTTTGTTTACTCCCAGTGGTCAATGGGACCTGCTGGATACAAATATTACAGCTTGCAGCGCAAAACCAATGGATACCGTATTTGCCCCATGCATACAATTTTACTTTTACCTAAAGCGGAGGGCAGTGTTCTAGAGACTAGGTGAAACTCAGGCCGATGCTCTTTACATATACAACACCATATTACCTTTACTTCTGGTGTGTTTAAAGTTGTCTGTACCTTGTTACGTCATACTTCACCCACACTGAAAACCTGGAAAGTATGATACTAGTCAGCGGTGGTGACTTTAGGTCCTCAGGTTGACAATACCTAAAATTACAACCTTGTTTCCAGTCCTTTCATTTCATGACTTTGTAGCTATAACTTGTCCCTTTTGTTGCTCACAAGTGGTCATTAAAGTACAGTGCTAAAAAAGGGGGATTTGAGTAGGTACCTAGCTAGGAGAAGTCATTCAGTATTTGTACTATAGAGTGTGTGACATGAGTAGGTACCTGATAGTACAGCTCTCTCTGTTTTAAACAAGGCAGGTGACTTTTCAGACTGATGTGGTGAGTGCAAGTTAAATGGTGAAGCAGAGCTTGACTTCTTTTGAAAAGAGGATACCTACTGACAGCTCTTTTTACCATAGGAACAACACGCTCCTGCTCACCCTCTCTGTCTTCCTGTTGTCACTGAAGGAGACCACACCACAAATATCTGATAACATACCTATCATCAGTTTGTCTAATAGCTAGAATCTCTATTTTCATAATATGATACTCAAATTCATATCATATCATATAACATGGTTATCGCGTTTAGGCACTGATTTCAGTTCCTAAAATGGATAATAATATGAGTTCTGATACCTGGCAATATAAGAACCCAAAATTGACAGTGGAGCGGACATACCTTGACAACGAGTTGACACGAAAGTAAATCCTCCATTTTTGAAGCTTATAGACCAAATCTGACAAAATAATTTCAGCAGTATATCCTTTACATGTTATTCTAACTCCCTGTCGGGTAGATTACTTGATATTATAGCTGAATTTAACATAAAAAAATCATAAAGATTCGAATCAGGCACCTGGCCATGCGTGTTTGCCATTCTGTCAACACTACAGGTGTCACCGCCTGGTGTGTACAGAATAGATTAGGCTATAGACTGGCACAGCTCTGTCTCAACATATTCGCAGTAGTAGACGTACGAGAATGGGAGTTGCAGGAGGTCACCAGGTTAACCATACGTTAACATGAAACAAAGATGGGGGAGGGCCGTCTTGTCGACTCGCAAAAGAAAACAATGGATTCTATCCATTTTAAGGGTAAATACTTAGAGTTAATGGTGGAAACCATGTTATATATGCAATATGTAATGAATAGACTTGCACTCGTTGGCTTCATGGGTTTGATAGAAGCATTTGCCTCCGGCTCATGCTTCTATCACCCCCTGAAGCCAACAAGTGCAAGTCTATTCATTATATATTACATTCAAATTATAGTCACATGAAACCACCATTTACATATATAGTGATATATTTCACTGTCTTATTTTGCCCGTATATGGATATATTCCAATTTTGATGTAACATCTAACCTGTTAATCTATAGGTCGAATCCAACTACGCAAAAAAAGGAGTTTGTGAATTTGGATATCAGCACCACTAGGCTCTTACTCCCCTTCTACGTACTCCAAATCCCATCAAATTATTCAGACACCTAATACCTACAGACTTATATTTTAACCTTTCTTCACATTGACATTCCTCCAATACCTAAATTCTATCAGTAGTGTATCTGTCTTTTTTTATAGTGTGTTTGGAACTCATAATCAGATTGATCAGCCTAACACATTACACAGCATCACATGTGTAAAAATAATGATTACCCATGTAGCAAATGTGATGTGGCCCTACTGTGGCCCACACTATATTTGGTGTGGCTTCTGATGGGCTACTGACAGTTTCTGTCCTCAGTGAGTTGTGTGGGCCACACTGAGCTAACCAATATGGACACAGATCAGTGTCAGAGTGGGTTGACCACTTTGGGTTCAACATGGGTTTTTGGTGTGGCTGGAAGTGGGCTGACCACTTTAATCAGGTATCACCATCAGGGATATATATTATAGAAAATCTATTTTTTCCTCATTTTCTAATATTTTGAATCCTGAAAATGTGCTGCTAGCCTCCAGGTGATAGCCCCTCCCCTTGGCCTTCTCAGTTAGAAGGAGACTAAACATACTGTATTACTCTTTCCATCTACATAATGTAGTAGAATCATCATTTCAAACCTAGTTCAGTAACTTGCTAGCCTTCAAGTTCGTAGTTCCTCCCAATCGGTAGCACACTTCATTATAAAATGATTACCACAGGAATGGTGTAGTCAAATAAAAAAAAAACTGCTGGCATCACCTCACTTTGCACATTTCAAATGTATTTTGCAAGTAGATCCAAATTCTGAGAAAATGTGTGTACTGTTATAATTTCTTTAATTTAGTAGCCTATTTCTGTTATATCATACTAAAGAAAATCAATACTGACTTGGGGGAAAAGCTGTACATCAGGCATAGTGGGGTCATCCTGTGTCAAATTCAGAACTACCAGCTTAGTATGCCTTGTGGAAACCCATCCTCAGCCTTGTCAGGGGAATCATCATTGGAACTGATCTATGCCTGATTCGGGTGCCCACTTTGAAACCAATCTGTGTCCAAAGTATTTGCTCATTTGGAGCTGTTCTGTGCCCAAATCAGTTAGCTTGATGTGGCCCACCGAACTTGCTGAGGACAAAAACTGTCAGGAGCCCAACAGTCTTAGTTCTGTTTGCCCTATTAGGGCAACCCAATGTGGCCCTGACTGGAAACCGACCATTTGCCCAACCTAAAGCCATGAATGGTATTCTGCCCACTTTGAACCAGCTTATCCAAGCTAAAAATGAATTGGCCCAAAGCGGGCTTGTTACATTGGTATGCTAGACTTGGATAGCAATATTGTGTTAGCTTGGATCTTAATGCATTATGCTACATCCCTTTTGAGTATATCTCAAATACAGTGGTCCATTGTATCTATATCAATGAGATAAAATGCTGTCCGACTCATTTCTGACTTTTACAATTTGATCTTTGACTACAATGAATTTAAAGTTAATTTATTCATACATAATGGACAGCAATATCAAATCACTTCATAGAATACAACCAGCTAAATATCATATTTCCCTTGGTGCAACACAAATAAGAATAAGTATACAAACTTTGAAATTGCCGAATACATGGAGCAAATATATCACATCTTGTGTGGTCAGGGGCATCCGAAATGGGCGCTTATAATAAATATACACCCAACCAGTGTGTATAGTGTGTAGTGTGTCGATTGGTAGGCCCATATAGGCATATGTTACTCACACGGGCACACACCAACAGGGGTGATCATAAGATCGGTATAGACACGATATTTGTCGTGTGTATATATATATATATATATATATATATATATATATATATATATATATATAACGCCTGCCGTCATTTACAACTATCAGGTCAACACATATACTATTCGGTAGGAAGACAATCACCCAAACAACGCCTTCCCTTTTAGATGAAATTGGACATCAAGGCTGTTTTTGTGATTTTATTTTACAGATCCAAATTTTAAGTTTACAACAGAGTTCAGTCATCATAGCATCAGAGCTACAAATCTTGAACAACATTTAAGAAGAGCTGCATACCACTGTAATTTGCACAGTGTAAGAGCCAACTTCATGAGACCTGGAGGATGCTTTCAAGAGAATACAGAGGCCGTTTATTATATATGCATATAACTACTGCTGAAAGTAGATTTGCTAGAGGTTTTTCCCCTTTGGCGATTGCATGATTTGTCTTACAGTAATAGTTGGAATGCCAAAGTGACACAATTTGAAAATACTTTCTGTCAGGTTGGGAAGTTGTTTGTCAAACTGGAAGTGGAACAAAAAGAAGAACACATTTTGCTCCCCGTTGATAGCTTCCTGAAGCTTTGCTCTATTCAGTGCATGGACGAAACTAATTGAACTCTATGAAGGAGGAGTTTTTTTTTCTCTAGTTTTCTTTGCTTAGTCCCAGGAATGTCCTGCACGTGGGGCATTCTCATCAGGTGGTATATAGTCGGGTGAATCTTCAGGAATCTCCTCCCCTTCCTCTTCAGAGTCGGGTTCCTTCATCCAGTCAGGGGGGTTGTCCAACCAAGACGGTTTTTGAGGGTTATCCGGGTCTGGTTGATCCATCCACGATGGCGGCTGCTCTATCCATACTTTAGTGGTGTCAGTCTCCTCCATCCAGGACGGTGGGTCCTTTATCCACTTTGGCTCTACCTTATTCTTCTTTTTCTTCTTTTTATCCTCTGATTTATCCCCCTTCTTTTTCTTTGGTGGGGGATCTGGTATGTCATCTGGACAGTATTTGGGACAATGTGCCTGGCCAAATGCCTGAAAGTAAAGCACTTTTGTGATATACTGGTTGTGATATCTATAACTGATGTAGTAAAGATGGACTAAGAATTTAACACAGTAATATTATACTGAGCATTTAACTTTTGATAGTTGAACTTTTAGTCAATGACATATAATTTATTGCTAAATTATCCACGCCTTACTACTCTGTACAGCCCAAGATGCCTATACAGTATACCATGCCGGGTCTAATCTTAATAAGTAGATCTTAGCAGGCGATTGTGGATGAATACCTATTCACATATGTCACAATGTCGCCAAAATTCAAGGCTTCAGGTCACATGTCACTTTTTTTACGGAAAATTACATGTCTAAAAATAAAGCCATGTGTTGGAATTTATGGCTTCAGGTCACATGTCACTTTTTTTTTTAGGAAATGACCATGTCACATGTCACCTTTGAAAGGGTGCAATGTCAGAATGTCACCCCAAAAGGTCCAAATGTCGCCATGTCGTTTTTTTACCCCTTTGGGGGCCACCGTATTGCAACTTACCACGGGTCTTTGGATAATAGTTACATCACTCTTCCCAAATGCATAACTGTTATTAAATAAAGAAGTATTTTTAATCAACTTACCCTGCATCCCATGAAGCCAAGGAAGCCTCCAATCAGGAAGATGACCCCAAGGGTGGGTAGGATAAAAAAGAGCCTGAAATACCATGGTGTATCATCGCTATAGTCTATGGTTGTAGACACCAAGCCTGTTGTAAGTTCTTCTCCTGTTGTGTATTCCTCACCTGCAGTGGTAACATCAGGACTGGGAGCGGATGTTGTTGCTCCTACAATGAAAGTTATTATGTTCATGATGAAACATAGGTAATTAGACGTAGGCCTACTATATAGACGGTAACCTTAATGAAAATGAATGGCAGAAAGAGCTTGTTTGTAAGTATCTCGTATAGTTCTCTGATCCATTCTAAGTTATGGGGAACGCTCAAAACGTTCCTTTTCTTCTCCCTGTGCCCTTAAATTAACATGAGTACACTGTAAAAAAAAACACCAAAAAAACACTGGTTCAGTGCTTTGCAATTACGGTGGCCTACTGTTCAGTTTTACGAGGATCCCTGGTAGATTCAACAATAGAATATTCATAATGTTCACATTTCCTAGGCTTAGGCCTTGAGGGTTATACTGTAGCTACAACAGAGGAAAATGATATTAATGGTGCGTTGTGTATAAGAACTATCAGTCAATACAAAATCTCGTCGGACATTGGCTTTTGCCGGCAAAATCGCTGCTTGACTGGCGGAATTGCCAGACTGCTGAATCGAGTGTCTGTCATCTCTTATCACCTTGGGCTACATTTTGGGACTTAGAGCTTGC
Source organism: Acholoe squamosa (assembly GCA_949317995.1). Classification (NCBI taxonomy): domain Eukaryota; kingdom Metazoa; phylum Annelida; class Polychaeta; order Phyllodocida; family Polynoidae; genus Acholoe; species Acholoe squamosa. Next base: position 26,584,102 of record OX439035.1, on the reverse strand, counting down.
AAATCAGACTATTATTAAGGTTTTGACAGCCTAAAACAAAAGGCATTACTCCTTGTTAAGGTTCAAAGAGTAAAATTATCAAAACAGTGAATTATTTCTTGTTTTCCATTATTTATGTCCTGACAATAATAATCTTGGGTAATTCGGTCCTGCCAAAATCAATCCGGGCCCGTAGAACAATATAAATGGCAGGACCGAATGACCTGTGAGGGAAAAACCTTTTGTATAGACTAAAGAACTACAAGCATTGAAATTGACGGGGCCAGCTGCATTTACACAACATGGCAGGTAACTCGGTATTGCATGAGTAATTTGATAAATGCCTTAAAAGATCAAGTTCCAGTTTTTGACTGGATATAGACTTACCTGCAGCATATTCAATAAACGTAGCAGTCAGAATCAAAATCAATGAAGAGGTAAAGTCCATCTCGATCTCCCTCACATTTCTCAGGTATCCATTACCTGTCTCGGAAATCTACAAAAAACTGTCATCAAGCAGTGGACTACAGGGTACTGCAAAATTGCTACAACAGCGGGAGAAAGCTTAAGTTACAGAATTTGAATTTTGCAGATGATCAGGCCCCTGTGTGTCAGTAAGGTACAATGGAATATGGTCGATTCTATACTCTCTTTCCTCATGGAAGAGTACAGTACTTGTATATATAAGGAGCGACACCAGTTTACATGCAGAAATCAGGGTATAATGTAATCTTTGTTCCAACCCTGTAAGTATCTAAACTGTTGGCCAAACTATATGAACAACGCTTAACCACAGCATGGGCCTATAGTAATCAGTGCCATGGATTATCTACAGGTTAATCCATGGTCTTCTGGTCAGGAAACCTTACTAAAGGTTAATCCAAAATTATTGGAGACTATCAAGTCATTGTTTTGAAATAGTATGTTCAGTATTGGTTCTGTATGGTGGTCCATATATACAATACTTTATCACTTCTTTTCAGGTATGAAAAGTACAAACCTCTGCTGTCATCACAAAAAGCCTTGTTTTTGTGTGTTGCTGTTGCTGTCAAACTGTGTTGCATTAATATGTGAGCGGTATCTTTTAGCATTAGAATGGGATAGGCCCATATAACATGGCCCCATTTAGTGACCAGAAGCAACTCAATTTTAACATTTGTAACCAAATGTATCATTTGTAGCCAAACATGATCATCTGCGGCCAGGAGTAACCATTTATAACCAGATGTAACCCATGTAACCATTTGTAATCAAATGTAACCATAATTGTTATAAAATTTGCAATTGGTTACAAGTGATAAAATTTGGTTGAAAATGGGTACATGTGTTTATATTTGATAACAAAGGTCACAAATGGTTATCTCTTAGTTACAGATGGTTACAGGTGGTTACAGATGATTTCATTTCCCCTCCTCATTCACATTTCCCCTCTTCCCTCACACACCCCATTCCTCTACCCCCTCACTATGATTCTCCCTCACTGCGTACTCCTTCACTCATTATTCACTTCAGTAATCCCCCCACCCTTCCTTGTTCCCTGATTCCTCTACTCTCTCACTCCTATACTCCCTTTCCCATACCTCACTGTCTGACCGCCTCATTTCCTACTCGTTCATCTCTATTCTCTACTCCATTATATCTTGTTCCTCTGCTCCCCCCTCTCTCCATTTTCCCTCAAATCTCCCACTATTTCTCCTATTTCCTTCCCCTTCATACAACCCCTATCTCATTCCTCTCACAGGACTCATGCTATAAGCTAAAATATACCTGTCACATGTTGGTGTGTTACAGTTCGATAGTGACAGCCAGGTTTTTGTCTTGTCAGCAGAAAAACGGTGTACGTCTTACACCTTAAAAAAGTGAAACATGATCATATCAGAAAATTCTAGGCATGACAGTTGTACTAGTAAAGGTACTATGAAAAAATATGTGGTCCTCCTCGGCTACCATAGATTATGTGGATTAAGATTAAAATCTTGGGAATGGGCCTGCAATATGATTCAAGCTGTGTTTTGGGTATTATGCGTTACATGTGCATTAATCGCTGATCTCCCTGACACACCTCACGCCTCAAACATAATATTTCTACCTTTGGTCAAACAATTGTTTTGTATGTAGAGTGGCATGCTGGGAGGTATGGTAAGTCAAAACTAATTTCCAATCTACGCAGGGACACAAAGAACACCAAAATCGCGGATAAAGGTGTGCACGAGCATGTGCTTGAATGATAAATATCCTGCTGAGAATTAGGCAGGTCTTGTATTGGAGCCGTTGAGAGGCTGGTGGCACGGATGCTTAAGGGAAAAGGTGCATTTCAGGTTAGATGGTCTAAGAATCTTAGTTTATTGTAGAATTTTCCCACTAGGCCTCTTAATTAATAATCAAATGATAATTTATAATTTTATTAAATCATTTAGAAAGAGGATATATACTAATATCATCTTTTTTCCTGATAGGGGACCAAATTCAGTGCTATAGTTTTTATTCATCCCATTCTAGTGTCGTTAGCGCTGGACATATATAAGGCCTTTGCTCAAGAAGGTAATATCCTTGCTTAACTTGTGCTTGACCTAACTGGGTATTCATCTTCCCCTCATTCCACCAGAAATATAGAGTAGATACATTAATTTACGCACGTATTAGGTGAACCCAGGTATAAGGTGCACACAAATTTCATGCAGAACTATATAAGGCCTATCGGGGAACATATCCTCGCCAATTTAGTAGTCTTCTTTGGTTGTAAATCCTCGGTTATGAGGTACACCGCTCACTCCAGTGGGTCCTATAAGACACAATAGAAGACCATCCTCTCGCACCTTACACATAGGGTGTTACGGTTTATAGCAAACTGTTAGAATCTGAGATAATGCTGATCGTTTGCTTCTAGACACTGAGGGAATAGTAAAGATGTTGTAAGCCAGATGATGCAGCAGAACATTTCCGACCTCTACTGGATCATCCATGCACTAACGTAATATGTGACGGTGCTGCTACCTTCCTGTTACAGTTACCTCCCGTGTGACTGTGAGGGATTCACTGTGAGTGCATGGGGACTGATTCTTGCCGCTCGGGAGGGTCTTGCAAAAAGACAACGACGAGCCCTCTGTAAATATTTTCAGAGAGTGCTGTGAAAAATGTGCATGGCCTAACTTGTTTTCATAGTATTGACAAAAAAAAATACAGCAGAATGCATAGAAAACTCTTTTAGAGGTGTAAAGAAACGTGCAAATTTCTTCTAAACAATTATTTAGCAAGACAAAACAGTGCACATTTTCTTTTTTTTTGGTTCATGTTCTTTTTTTTGGCAAGACCCTCCAGGCCATCCACTCTGTTTCTCCAATTTTGGTGACTGGACGGTCTGGCAAATCCTCTGTAGAAATCGTCAAACAAGATGGAATCACAATTAGGTTCAAGAATATGATGGGATCATGGATGGGACAAATAATCGGGCTACTGCTTCTCCCCTCAGCCATGTCAGATCACTTAGAGTACCACTTTTGCTCCCATCAGCCTTGCCCCAAACAGCAATGGAGCATTGGGCCATGCTTGTCCATGCTTGGCCCAATATAAGCCGACATTGGCCCAATATAAGCCGACATTGGCCCAATGTATCCTTGCTACATGGGGCATGATTTCCTAAGTCTAAGAGTATAAAAGATCCCCTAAGATCACAGGTCCCTCTACTCACACCAAGGGGTTGGCTGGCGACCTGCCTGTGTGTTGGGGACAGGCAGGCCATGCCTAACAAGTTGGCAGTCAATCATCCCCTGTTTTACCCTTACTCACAAGAGGGCACCGTATCACCTCAAATCAGGGGCGGATCCAGCTGCAGGGGGGGGGGGGGCTGGGGGTCCCCGAAGGTGGACCCCTCCCCTTTTCAAATTGCTGGATCCGCTCCTGCAAATGTCCACCTGTCTCTAATATACAGATGTTTGCAGTGCAAAATGTGATTGGATATTTAAATCTCACTCTATTGGAGTTCAAGTGAACTACTCCCCATAATCTGAGGAGAAACGTTATCGGACATGGTATGTGGGCATATGCCCTAAATACCTGCAGGGGGCCAGTGTAACCAGGGGCTACATAACAAGTGGTGGGCACTTCTGAGTAACAGACCCCCAGAAGTATGAACACCAGGGTACCACCAAGGTACAGATGCACAAGGGTCTTGCCAAAAAAGAAACCTGAACCCCAAAGGAAAAGGTGCATGTTTTTGTGTTGTTAAATAGCTGTTTAGATAACTGTTTACGTGAAACATCCACTTTTTTCAAATCCCAAAAAGAGTTTTCTATGCATTCTACTGTAACTATAAAAACGAGTTAGGTCATACACGTTTTCCTCAGTACTCCCTGAAAAAGATTAAAGAGGTTCTTCCTCGTTATCTTTTGGCAAGACCCTCCACTGGACTCGTCAATTCAAAGGCAGATGGCAACATGGTTCGGACAACATAGATAGTGCCCAACCACTATCTGTGTAAACGACCGTTGTAAAACTTAATACTATTTGTAGCAACCATCTAACCACAGGCACATAAGCAATGTTGATACCCTTAATGTAAGGGGGGACTCTGATGCGTTTTTGTTACTGATAACAGCTTTTCGATACCTTGAATTTGATACAGAGAGCATTATTTTTTAGGCAGATAGCGGGTGGATGGACAGCCTCTAACGGTACTACTACTGATAGTGGCTCTGTACACCCCTTCACCTTAACCCACCACCAACACTGCATCAAAAATGTACATTCATATCACCTCCTGCTCCAAGGGACCTCTTTTGAGAACAAAGTTGCCACTGTGAGTTTTTTCTACTACCTCTCACGCACATGGAGGTGGGCGGGGCAGTCCTGTTTACGGACAGTCTCATAATGGATGTTAGATTGGGTTACGAAGGGCGTCGGTGCCCCAGTGTCCAGCTCTGGGTGGCTGGCCCGTCCTGACCCCTCCGGTCGGCTTTGGGGCCTGCCCCAGCCGCCAGCTGATTAGCCATGCGGCCCCTCTCCCCCTGCCTCCATCGACTTCCCATTGACAACACCATTGAACTGACATTGATTCAGCCCCGCTTGGAGCAGGTCCCGCGGGTTGGCGCTGTAGGTTGGGCAGGTGCGATCCTCTAAACCTCATTATACCATCTACCCTGCGCAGTCCTCCAGCGCATGCGTAATCCGTCACGCCGAGGGCCCTGAGAGTCTGACTTCCGGTAAGTCAGCCTCCAAAGTTGGGCCGTCAGCGTAGTGGCCGAGCCGTGGGGTGCCCCCCCCTCCTAGCCCCTACCCCTTACCCCCCCCCTCTTTCCACACCTCCCTCCCTTGTTCAGTGTTGTTATCCAGTGTGGTCTGTGTGTTGAAGGAATTGAGTTACGCCTTGTCAACACCTACCACAATGACAATTGCTTTAAATGTTCGCCTCATCCCACCTCTGTAACTCACTGATAGCAGCAGGCCCTTATCTGTATGCCATAGGGCTTATCATGTCTGACATGTGTGAAGATTTGTCCTCCCCCGTGTCAGACGGGTCACCTTATGATGGATGGTGCTTGTACCAACTGGAGCCTCCCCACAGACACATGCGCTAAAGGTCAGTGTCAGTTGGCTGGATAGTAGTAGTATATAAAGTACAGTTGGGCCCAGGCTCACGATTAGCCTCATCGCTACGCAAGAAGCAGAAATTCACCCATCCGCCCCCCCCACATACTTCTAAAATGAACTTCAACTGTACCATAAGAAATGACACATTTCCCATGTAACAACTCTAGGTTACGCGTAATTGTGATAGGGAAACTGAGGTCTGAAAGGTGAAAGGATACATTACTCAGATAAATGCCTTTTCTGCAGCTGCCGAAAGAAGGCCTTGCCAAAGCCGGCCTACAGGGGAGTAATAGGTGATGAGTGAACTGCCACCTCCCTGTCTCTACTTTGGGGAAGGTGAGAAACTGCTACAGGAGCTCAGTACACCCTGTTGTAGACTGCCCTGTCGGCTCAGAGGATAATCTTCCCAACATATCGCCCCATGCTTCACAGGCGTGACATAGTGTTTATGTACATGTCCTGTTAGTCTATCAATCTCTCTTCAGAGTTCATAAACTACGTTTCATCCATTGCTTCCTTGTCTGCTTCTTATCTACCTGCTACTCCCTTCTTTCTTTCTTTTTTTCTTTCTTTCCTTCTTTCTTCCTTTCTTTTCCCTGTATTTTGTTCTTTCGCGTAAACGTACACGTTATCTATCGTTTCTGACATGCAACACATCAGCTCAGATTACAAGTACATGTAGAACACATCTTTCCTCCATGAATAAGAAAAGTAATTGCATCCTTATGTCCATTTGGCAAGCTTATGATGGCAATCCTTATTGGCAGTTCCTGGATACCATGAAAGTAGACACTATTCACTATGGCTGAGTACAGATAAATCATCCACACGAAGGGTGCCATTGACATTAATAATGCATGTTGTAATGCCTTTGAACACGATAAGAAAAGGGTTGTAAACTCGGAGCTAATCATCAGAATACAGGCACTCGGAGACTCTTTAGCAGAGCGCCGACATGGGCTCACCATCAGGCCCTCTCTCACAAACGCTATAACCACTAGCATCAACTGATTAACAGTCTACGCCTGGAGACCCACGGGACCAGCCACAGCAGTTCACCCTCACTGGAGGCTTGCCCCACTTCCGGTCCGCCCACATTGCGTTGGTATCGTTGGTCTATTGTGCGGCGGGACTTTAGGGTTGGCGTTCCTGTGTCCAGACCTGCTGGTCGTCGAAGTGAGTGAGGGGACGGGATAGGTGGTTAACGCTGTATGGCCTTATGGAGGACGTTTTGCTGTGTCAGGAAAGGTCATTAGAGGTCGCAAACACTGGAGAGGCCTACAGGGTAGGCATCGCCCGTTGGTGAGGAGGAGGGGCGTGTTCCATATTCTATATATAGTGAGTGAGGGGACGGGATAGGTGGTTAACGCTGTATGGCCTTATGGAGGACGTTTTGCTGTGTCAGGAAAGGTCATTAGAGGTCGCAACCACTGGAGAGGCCTATAGGGTAGGCATTGCCCGTTGGTGAGGAGGAGAGGGCGTGTTCCATATTCTATATATATAGTGAGTGAGGGGACGGGGTAGGTGGTTAACGCTGTATGGCCTTATGGAGGACGTTTTGCTGTGTCAGGAAAGGTCATTAGAGGTCGCAAACACTGGAGAGGCCGATAGGGTAGGCATTGCCCGTTGGTGAGGAGGAGAGGGCGTGTTCCATATTCTACATGCATCATCTACAACCTCTGCCCATCCTTGGTGCTCTAAGCACCCATCTGTCCACCTCCCCAAACGCCCCAACTACCCATCAATGCTCCAGTCCCACCCTCACGCCCCTGCATGTCACTCTCAGTGGAGCAGGGAAAATGTAATGGGCGAGAGGGCCGTAAATAGGTGGTTGAGGGACCGGTTGGTAGGGGACAGCTGGGGGAGATCCAGTCAGAATTTATCACCCTATTGGAGGCTGGTGCACTGGTACAGTCCCTCCCATATTTTTACGGCCCCAATAACGCAGCCCCGGCGTATGCGGCACCTCGTAGGGCGCGGGAATGACATCGCCTTGTAAGGCATTCTGCTTTATTAACTAACGACTTGACCACGCCAACGAATGGCTTACGTCTGATTGTATTTACCCGCCAAATGGACCCCTTTTAGATGTCCTCCACGGCATGAGGCTGTAGGAGGGATGGGTCGTAAACCTAGGGACCTATGACGTGTGGCACTCTGGCGGCAGGCAGTAGGAACCGGAAGTCGACAGCGTATGATATGTAGAACGTCGCTTCAGGTTAGATGAAACCGGATGTTAGAGGCATGGTTCGTCCTCGGTCGTAAAAATTAGACGAGACGCACCTCTGTATTTTGTAGATATCTAGACTGAGCCGGAACTGTAGACAAGTAGCCTATATTTCTACTAATTTCCTATAGAGCCCCGTGCATGCATGCGATGCTTTTGTTTTCACCAGAGAGAGAGAGAGAGAGAGAGAGAGAGAGAGAGAGAGAGAGAGAGAGAACTAAGGAGAGGGGGACAGAGATGTATCAGCTGGATGAACCATTCATTAGCTTTCATATGAAATGTGGGATAATATGTTTACATCGATAATCCACTAGGCCTCTGTCGCAGAAATTTATATCGGAAATATATGGCTCATTCACGTGACAGATGCCAATTGGACTATGGATTTTACCATGTATCTAGAAGTACTTGTGCAAGAAATAGTCACGAAGTGCTTAAGGAGATTAGTCTAAGAAGTAATTTCGAGAAGTTGTTCAGGAGTTTATGCCAGCTTCTTATATGAAACAAATGAGAGATGTTGCTTATAGATCAGGGGGAGCCCACACTGAAAAGTTATACACGTAGCTGTTACTCAGTGAAGATCACCTTAGGGTGCTCAATTCGATGGAGCCTAGGGGGGAGTACCCTTTCATCATCTGGGTAATCATATGTGATCACCCAAGGTCATCATTTTGATTAAGATTGATTGAATTTTTTTTTTATCTCACCTCGTGCCTTCCTTACGGCCAACACTCAAGGGTGAGAGGTCCCGCGGGTTGTATCCACACCGAAGTGAGATTACCCTTGTGGCGTTTTGCCCGGACCCTAGTCTAATGGGGAGGGGGGATGATGGCGACCGAATCTATGGGAAGATAGAAAGTATGCCCCTACACATTTACCGAGGCAATGGTTCTTTAACATCCGTCACTACATAGACATAGTGAGAGATGGACAGGCCTGTTTTAAGTCATTTGTCTGCCATGACCGCCGAGAGACTTTCCAGCACAGCCTAGCCAGAGCATGGAGGAACTCAAATGACACCTTACGGCGACGTTTGGAAACACCACTGTGCTCCGGCCGGGCCGGGAACCGAACCCACGACCTTACGGCCCGTGGGCGGACGCGCTACCGACTGCGCCACGCCTCCCGGCTTAGATTAAGATTAGCCAATCCTCCTAGCTATACCTCTGCAGGGTGTTGCTCCTATTGTAAAAAGAGCTGTGAGTATGTGCCCTCTTTTCTAAACAAGTCGTGCACTGCTTTACCTAAGTACTTGCACTCACCACATTAGTCTGAAAAGTCACCTGCCTTGTTTAAAATAGAGAGAGCTGCACTACCAGGTACCTACTCATGTCACACACTCTATAGTATATTATACTGACTGACTTCTCCCAACTAGGTACCTACTCAAATCCCCCTTTTTTAGCACCGTACTTGAATGACCACTTGTGAGCAACAAAAGGGACAAGTTATAGCTACATGAAAAGAAAGGACTGGAAATGAGGGCATTTTTAGCCAGCTCTTCCTTTTACTATAGGAGCAACACCCTCCACATTTTAGAGACTGAAATGGTGTTTTGCAATTTAATGTATTATTGCTGTTGAACATTTTGTCAATTTCCTCATTCTTAAATTGATTAAGTTCCTTATCTGATGATACTGCTTATAACTTGCAATTTACAAACATCTAAAATAATTATAATCATACATATCAAGCAATAGGCCAGCTTGAAAAGTCCTTGTCTAATACATCAGTGTATAGTAGAGACCCCTAGTGACAGTTTTGAGTCATCAAAATGATCACCTCGGTTCACCATTTGCAACTGATGAACATCATTCATCTACACTGATCACCTTCATACAAGACTAGATTTTCAGTGCAGGAGGAAGATGCATGTCGACACCAAGGTGAAGAAGTGGAAGGGAGGCAGGGAGAGAGGGGGTAAAAGGTAAGTCAGGTAAGCAGGTAGGGAGGGATGAGCTGAAAGTGGGTCCAGATGGCAGATAAGATAAGTACTACTGGAGAATGGATCTACACAGAGACGGCCGCGAAAAGAAGCCTGTAGGGGGAGCCTGAGGGCCCAGTAATGACGTGCTCCAGTGGCGCCCCCACTGGCCACCTCTGCTGACATCCATCACAATCCGCAGTCTGTGCCTCGTTGAATTCGGCTCAATTGATTGACTCCCGAGCTGCCCATCTGGGAGACGGAGTAAAGAATGACCTCAGGAGTCGACTGCCGACTTGGGGGATGGACTAGGAGGGCCAATGGAGAACTGGTAGTAGGGGGACGGGGTATATAGTACGGACCCCAGGCGCTACTTTTGGCAGCAGTGCCGACTTTGTGTTGGATTTAGCCGAAGTGAAGGCCATACGAAAAGGGAGTGTAGGCCTACTTCTTTTTTCCTTGTTCATTTGCATTTGGTCACGTTGTTTTAGGTTCTTCCTTTGAGGGTTTTAAAGGCAACTGTTTGAGGCAACACAAAGGAAATTGCGGTTATTACGAAGAAATACCGACGTCATATGGATGCTTTCATGTCAGTTTTTAGCTTCTTTAGATTCATGGAATGATAGTGCCCTGCCCTCAATATTTATAAAACAGACTCGTTCCTGATGTCAAAAGCTAAAAGGTCAAACAAACCCCATATTAAAAAGGGAACAAGTAGTCCCGACATGTTGGAGCAAAATGTCAAATAGAATAGAATAGAATAGAATATGCATATAGATATACGAGAATAAGATGTGCTAAAGAAAGCCGAAAGGATACTCATGGAATATCTTTATTATTACTTGGTTGTTAGCAAATTATAAGGCTGGGTGATCTCTGGGAGCAGTAATCTATTTGAGAAAGGATGGTCAAATTAACAATGATATCATTTCGTAAAAATATGCTTTAGCATTATGCTGTTACACATATGATATCAGCAAAAGGTATGTCAAATAGACTTACCGTAGTTTACAATAGACATTTGGAAATACATCAAATCAGAGAAATTTGACGTCTGGAATGTGATAAGACAGGTCAATTCTATTTTAAAAACACTTCAATATTTTGCTCGAATATAACAAAGTTGCATATCTACTTCTTATAAGAAAAAGAAAACACCTATCCTTATTGTGTGTTTGAGGGAGAGCTTTTCACAAGGGCCAAAAAGGTGTGTTTCAAGCTACCTGTTCTAAAAAAAGCAAGGATATGAAACGGGAATTACTTAGTCAAATCTTTCTTCAATACCCTGCTCTCATATCTGCCAACAGAATTGACTCCCAGATTCCAATGACAACTCCCAATGCACGATGGAGGGTAACGCAAGGACTACCCGAAACACACTTTTGTTAATTTCCTTTGCAATTTTCTCAAAATAACCAAAAATTCTAGGCCTATTGGATCAGACCTGTGTCGTAAGGTGGGTTCCGATGACGTGAACGACCACACTTCTCTTACCTGGGACTAATTTAAGCATTTCCCAGCAAGCAACACATGGGCGTAGGAAAAGGGGGACCAGGGGGGCCTGCCCCCCATCATAAAGGAGGGGGGGCCTGAGTATGTCTGCCCCCCCCAAAAAAAGAAAAAAATTGCCAAGAATTCATAATACATTGGACAAGGAACTTAAGCTTTGTATCTCAAATTAGATCAACATGGTAATGGGATAGGGAAAATGGGGGCCTGAGCCTCTAAAATTAAACAAAACTTACTTTTCTTTTCAAATTCTATATAGATATGTATAGACATTTGAGCCAACATATCGCCGCTGAGCCAATAATTCAAGGAGGTCATGGTGACGCCCCGCTGGACCCCCCCAATAAAGATTTGCTTCCTACGCCTCTGCAACAGGCTTTTAGGCCTCGGAGTAAAATTCATTCCAAGTTGATAATTTGTGCCATGGAAATTCTACTTTATTTTAAAGAGTGACAACTCTATTGTGTGATAACCAAATGGTCGTGAATAATCCATCTACAGGAAATAGCCTGCTTTGTCACGTAGCTACTCCTTGTCAACTGATTAGCAAACTACCTATATACATTATTAATTTGGACCAACATGTGTATCTATAATATTGATGTCTCAGTGTCCAATTTCCCCCACTGGAACATGTTCGTACAATATTGGCATGTTGGAAGAGATAGAGTGGTATCCAGAGCTCAATACAGCTAATTAAGTCGGTAGAGGAATAGATGTAAAATACATTATAATTTTAAAGTAATGTATCACCCATCGCACTGATCAGCCATCAAAGCCATCAACCAGGGAGCATATTCAGCCATGTGGAATATCTCTTTTCAGGAAACCACATTTTTGTCTCTGCCATGCTTTTTTTCGAGTCGTTTTTGGGCGTACACCAATCGATTTGCTCTACATTTGGTTTTGCGTGTAGTGGAAGATCTCGTCCGACGTTAGACCACTCCGCACCAACTTGTTACCTCGCTTCTGATTGGTCACTACAGTCAAGGGATGCGGCATGAAATAGCTGCCTCCTTGGGGATCACATGATGTTGCGGTGAGCCCTGATTGGTCGTGATTTCTGATGGGAACCATGGCTAGACATATGGAGGGACTCTTCCCTGGGGACATGGGCCACCGCCGAAATACACCCTACGTGCAAATTGACAATCAATTACTAGGGGTCGGTAGCGAAAATGGATATGGGCCCTTCGTCATTTTCCACCCTCTCTCAGGTGTACGAAGGTTGGAATACAAATGAGTGAGGCAAGTATCTAAGTTTGCTAACCTGGCCCTCTGGGGAGGCCTGCAGGGCTGGAAGTGAACAAGTGAGCAGGTTTTATCGTGGCCCCCTGGCTATACGTTGGCTTGGCCTTATAATGCTTTAAATGGCCAGGGATCTGGAGGGTTCTCCCTAAATGCCAAAGCTTACCAGTCCCACTCCAGGAACTAACCCCCATGGTCCTTGGGGCGACCCATAAAGAATTCAATGAAATAAAAAATAATGTTGAAGCAAGAAAAAGCGTTGAAGTAGAAATGTACTTTCTCATGAAATGCACTATCCCCTCGCAATCTTGGAGTGATTTCATAGATTCTTGTTTAAAATAGTAATTCTAGACTACTTTTAATTGAAATAACCGTTCATAGAATGGGAAACGGTTGAAATAAGTCTATTCCAAAATGAAATATATGTAATGGGCCTTACCCAGATTTACATCTACATCCCTAAGTGATCTGCAGAAAGAGTCAAGTGCTCTGGTCCAAGGCTTTGGCCGTTCCTGCTTTTTATGCCCTGTTTTGTATTAGTGCCCGAGACATCTGGGGTTTCTATGAATGATAAATGATGCTGTGTGGCGGGGTCATGGGATGGATAGATTGGCGTAAAGTATACAAAAAAAAACATGGTTTCCACACACCATACCCAAAAGGAGAAACTGTGGTATTGAGTGTTGGGTGTTGGCAGAAGAGGGAAGCTAAGGGCATATCATATCCCAAGAAGTAAATCTAAAAATTAGCTAGTGTAGTCAGCAACGGATGTGATGGGGGTGTACTCAAAGTACTATAAAATAAGGTCTAGAAGCAGTAATGGGATTGTTGGAGGTATATAAAATGTATGGTTTGGGGTTTTAGTATTGGTTGGTGTGTTACTTGGGGCTATCTGGATTACAGTCCGGCAGGCCTTGAACATTGCGTGTGAGCACTATCGCAGTGGTAGTATGTATAGAAAGGAAGGCTGATGCTCCTTCAGAGCTGCTCACAAAAGGAAGGTCCAGTGAGCTGAACTACTCCTATAGTCACTCACAAAGCCCTATCCGGGTGGTGAGCTGCTTGGGCAGATTTTGGTCAGAGATCAATCCATAGCCGGCAGGTCTAGTTAGGCTAAATTCAGCAGGCAGGTGAAGATGGAGCACCAGGGGTGTGAGAATGACGAATTAGCCTCTCCACCTCCTCCAGTCCACCCGCCAACCCGTCACTGGCTCCTCCCTCCTGGGCGCCCGGCCACGCCAGGGCAGGACTAGCCATCACCCCGTCTGGAAATACTTGGGGATGGTATCACAGGTCTGCCGTCTTTTCTACTGACAGGGCGTGAAGATGAGTCCCTACGTGCCTGAGCTCAATGAACTATGTACACTTATTCCCTGAAACTTTTTGCGTATCCCTTTCAGGTTTGGCATATGCGTGGGAGTCAGATATTTTCAGATGAAGGGTTAGGGGTCCCAGTAAGGTGCGGGATGGGGGCAGAGGCAGACGCAGATCCAGACTCTTTTGAAGGAGGGTGCGCGTCAATCGTTTACCCCCTATGTCTTGCGAAATACGAAGATAGAAATTTGGGCAGAACGTGCCAAAGCTATGCACAACTGATGCATTACGATTCATTTTTAACTCAGCATGAGGGACTCATCGGAATAATTTTAGGGTTTCTTTATATAGCTTTGGACAATTAGATAAAACAAGTTCAGTAAGTAATTTACTGATGTATCGATAGGAAGCATAGAGAAGTGTCAGTATAGTATTCTTGGGCCAGAGCATATAGGAACCAAAGTATCATTGGGGGGGGGGGAGGTCTCGCTTGGGGGGGGGGGGTATTTTCCTACCTCTGTGTGTATAAGGCCAGCTGTGGGGCCTTACTTTAGATCAGTTTGGTACTGTTCTACTGTTCTTTATCATAACATCCTCGTCTATAAGGCGCATCCTGACTTCAGGCAGATTCTATAAGGCACAACAAAAGTTTATCCTCGTCTATAAGCCGTGGCTTATAGGCAAAGTATGATATTTTGTTTATGGTGCGTTTAGATAAGTATAGAGATTTGGAGAGATAAGCATTGATAACAGCCAGCATGATGGGTGCCGGGTGATATATAATGCACCCTAAAAAGTCTGCACTGAATAAAGGGAATTATCTGATTGGTATACTGGTATAAACAAATGGTACTTTGTTCATGTGCTTGTTATGTGAGTAGTATAGACTAATGATAGCTTGTTCATGTGCTTGTTGTATAAGTAGTGTAGGCAAGTAGTACTTTTATCATGTGCTTGTTATGTAAGTAGTATAGACAAATGGTAGTTTGTTCATGTACTTGTTATGTAAGTAGTATAGACAAATGGCAGTTTGCTCATGTGCTTGTTATGTAAGTAGTATAGACAAATGGCAGTTTGCTCATGTGCTTGTTATGTAAGTAGTATAGACAAATGGCAGTTTAGTCAAGGGCCTGTTCAGTAAGTTGTGTAGACAAATGTCGGTTTGTTCAAAGTCTCATTTGGAAAGTGGTATACCCTATTTTGAATACGACAGGTACTTTGTTTTAACCAAGAAACTCCGGTGTATGGAATATGATATCCTCATATCAGATGCTTGTTACTTGATTGTTTTACTGCTTACGTCATAGCGCCAAAATGACCGTGTAAACAATACAGGGTACCAATACACAACCAATTCATAGGAGAAGTACACTATGCAGGGGTAGACACTAACACTAGCCCGGTAGCCAACGTCCAGTAGTTTGGGCTTTTCTAATATTCTTTGGCATTGGCCATTTGGCCAGTAGATTATTTGAAATCACATTTCTATATACTAGACTACTGGCCTGGTTGGCCAAAGGTCCAACGTCTTGGCGTTTACCCCTCATTGGTCATTTGGGTAGGGAACAGATACGGTTCTCAGCTAGAATACTGCTAACTATTTTCATATCAGCATGATAGCATGACTATGCTACATCAAAGTTCAGTATTTCGCTATCATGTGTGGGTAAGGTCAAATGTCCAGAGCTCTGTTATATGAGAGCAGTTCGTGCGTGCCTCTAGAATCACGGTACAAGTTACCTGAATCATGCATGAAAGTGTGTTTAGGGTAGCAGTTTATATGTAATATTGGATAGGAGCCATGGGACCCACTCTCATTTAATCAATCACTGCTGAGTACCGATATTAACCTAAAAGCTGATGGGGGACGTCTAGATAATGGTCAGAGCTTTGGACCGGCAATTCACAAATATTATTGTTAGGAGAGGAATCGTGTTAATTACGTATTGGTATGCTATTAAATGATCAAATGCTCGTTGCATTAGGTTATAATAATAGCAAAATGATTATTCATACTATCTCCTGTTTTATTACTGGCATTTGATATGCATTATTATTACTCATACTGTATTGAAGTGTGGGTCCTAATGTAAATGTAAAAGCATTGCTATCACACTTAGGGTAGCTGGCCTCAGAGTACTGCCACTACTATTATTGATAATTGTTCTCATTTGAACTGGGTACATATATGGTAGAACGAACCCAAGGCAATTGTTGAATCCGTTCTCATCTATAGCTCCATAAATTGTGGGGACCTTCCCTTTCATGATGGTACTAATATTTCCATTGACAATTTTAATATGTGAAATGCATGACTCTAAGGTCATAGTGATCTCCTATATCCTTCTCTTTTGACAAATAAGACAAGAACAAGGTAGCTGTTTATAAAATCACATTTATTCCGGCTCATTATAAAATCTTACCACTCATTGCTTTTGGACACTAACTCTTCACTCGGCTTCCACAAACATGTTCGCACTCTTCACTCACATTCTTTGTCACCCACATGCATACCACCAAGTCAGCATCCTATCACACAGCTATGTAGAAACCCGTAAGATCTGTTTGGTATGTACTTATTGGCGCGGGTTGGATAATGTGTTATACAGTAGACATCTATGGACACTGCCCACCACCCTTGCCTTCTGTGCCACACTCAGATATTTGGCCAAACACAGTTAGTATAGTCCCCTATTGCAAGCATCTTTATAATAATGATAAGGATACATTCATGGTACAAGCACTCCCCCACTTAGGTCGGCTTAAACCTATGACCTTTGAGGCTGATCTATAATGATGCCCTTAATCAGCTGTCCCTACATTGATGATGTAATGATCTATTTATAGAATGATGGATGTCAATAATTGATAATGTCCAAAGATTACAAGGTTTTGATCTGAGCAATAGTAGATAATAATTATACCAACAGAACCAACAGAACGACTAAAGTACTATACATAGTATTATATATAATCAACCCATCGCCTCTTGATAGGAGGCTCGCCTCACAAAGCTGTATGACATCAAGTGTACATCAAAAATAGTGTTTCCTCTGCAAATGTTTGTGTATGTATTACACATTAGATCATGCCACTCCTGTCTGGATAGTGGATTGTATGCCCTCCATGCGCAGTGGATTACAAAGGGCATACCATATAGTCCACATATTGTCTATCCATACATTCTTCATTGTTCATCACAATGGAAAAAATGGCTGTACTCCTTTGTAGTGTATTTATATTACAAAGGCTCGTTCATACACAGAGGTTTCTAAAGCAAACAAACCAGTATCAACGATATCATAATTATGCTGGCGACATATTTTCCCCCTCAGACCCAGCCACATGCTTGGCAGTTGAGCAAATGTATGTACAATCCGGACACTGCTAGAATCAGACCATCTTAATGGGCAACTGGTGAAAACCGTGATGCTACTGGGGGCTATTTCTCAATAATGGTGATACATATGACTGGTAACTCTCCTCTTGATGAATATAATAATTTGAACATAACCTTTATACAGAACAATCCATGGCCAAGTGTAACGTGATTATATATCATAATCTCGACTTCAATTCTCACAAGAAAGCATCAGATGATATATCCAACCACAAAGTGTATCCTCTGAAGAATGAGAAAAAAAAAGAATATTGAACGTGAGCTCATAGCTATTATTCAGATACATATACTTCATTTAAGGCCCAGAATTGCGAAGGTGAAATCCCTCAAAGGAGTTTACATATATACCACACTAATCTCACCTTGTTGTAAATCTTGTTAATGATTAATCTTGGAGATGTATCTCTGAAATGCTTAATTGTTAACAGTAATCTCTGACAGGATTCATAAAATGGAGACGACAAAATATAAAATGTCTTTTTTTTAAATGCACGGTTTAAGTATAAATGTGTTATATAATAATTCCATCTTAACCTTTTTATCAGCTGTACTTTACGACTGACTATGCATGTCACCATCTTTGTTAGCACAAGTTTTTAGAGGGGTTTCTTTTTTTTCATTTTAGGCCTGAAAGGGAAATATGTAGGAAAGACTCACTCGGCCTTAGAAAGTGTGCATAATATGTGCTTCGCTGAAAAGACCCTATTGTTGACATTTCAAAATGTCAAAGAAATTATCCCTATAATTCAGTATCTAAATAGCGAGGATGCAGGATCCGAGGTAATTATACTCTTTGTATAGAGCTCTTTAGCATGTGCAATCATATTGCTTGCAATCTAATGTACACAAAAATGCTGTCACAATCCCAATAGTATAGTCTTAGTACCTCCACATTTGTACAGGCTGTATCACTATGTAGGAAACACCAGATTGTCTGTGAAGTATGGCTCTAACCCTGGATACCATTGATGTCCTCCATACATATCATGTAGTATACAACGAACTGGAGGGCATGTCTTAACAATGCGTATTAACACTGTTAAGATATGCCTCCCTTACCTAATGGTCTTACTCAGAAAAGTCACGTAGAAACTTGGATAGACAGTATTGAGGATGTCAGAAGATGTACTGGCGTTATAAAACCGAGGATAGGGTCTGGCAGTTTTGCAAGTCCAAGATTAGCAAGTCCAGTGAATTTTCCATAAAGCCGACTTTACAAGCTGACACTGGAATTAAGAGCTGTAGGAAGTGGAGACTAGAGGTGAACTTGGCACTTTTCTGTATTGAAGTGATGAGGGGTGAGAGCCTTGGTGGGAAGGGAAACGTGTGAAGTGGTAAATCCATTGTGCTCTCCACTAGGGTATTGTAGGGAAAGGTAGGTCGGAGCTCTAGTTATGATGGCGTAAGAGGTCTCCACGTCATGACAGTGGGTAGGGTTCGGACTTTATGTCTTTTGATGTCTGGTGCCCCTGCTCCGGCTGGCCATAGTAAAAGTTCATTCTCCTACGCATCTCCCTCTTCGTTCCTCTTCTTCTTATCTTTCAGTGGCGTCACGTGCAGAGCTACCTGCAAAAGTACAAGGATTATAGTTACAGAGATCAGAGGAAAGATGAAAATTACACCGGGCTGGCCCTCTTATATGTGAGATTCACCGTGGTCGGTCTGACTGACCGCCTGATGGCAGGGGCCACTCTGGCAACCTGGCATGTCCAAGAATGTCTCTTGAAGATAAGACCAGTCTTTGATGTGCCTAGTACTGTCTGGTTAGTGGGTATTATGGGCAGTCCCAGTTGCTGCCAATACTAATGGAGTCATCTCACGTCAACAGAGAGGTGATTCCAATGGCGTTTATTCTAAAGGTTTTGGGGCTCATTACCATAGCATTCAATAGTCAAGTTTCTGTATGAAGTGCCTCGTTTAATGACGTTTTTGAAAAGAACATTTTGATATCACATTGCAATCATTGCAATTTGATTTTCAAGGACTATTGTGACATCGCAAAGAAAAGAGAAAGTTGAAATTGCATCCTTTGGCTTCTCACCCATACTCAGATCCATACCGTACTTACTTTCTACAATGATATCCCTATTTGTGCTACCACTACCAGCCAACCTGAACTGCTGCCGAACGAGCAGTTCGCATGGAGCTGCTCCATACAAGTCCACAGTGAGCTACTCACCTTGACCCAATGTGGCGAGGCTAACATGGAAGCCCTTATCAAAGTAATGATTCATACACCATTGTATATAGCACATGTACATGTCATTCTCTACTCTACCGGGACCGACATATGTTACAAAGGCAATGCATTTCATGTCTCTTTCCAGATTTCACCAGAAATCCTTTTACACGTGGTTTTCTCTTTTTATTCAAAAGCCTAGTGGCTGTGTTTCAAGTTAAGTCTCATTCATGTGTAGAGATATGTCTCATGATATATGTCTCACTGCTAATTTATAGTATAATAGAATTTAATTGAGCAGGAGCCTTAGCATACTGTAGACTGGGAATAAGCTTGGTGAGACATACGTTCTTCAAATGTAATCACTGATGGTCTTAAGAAATGTATGTACGGGATTATACATGTATAATTATAATGATGGTCATGTATTTTAGAACGCTACAGCCTAGGAATATCTCAATATTCCTATAGATTCAATACTGTATGAATGAATGTAGATGCCAAAGCTACCAACCTTGTGCTGATAGCGCTGCTGTAGTGGGCCTAGAACGGATGATGCATCACGTGGCCATCACCATGGTCACTAGACGTGTTGCCATGCGTAGACTTATCATTCATAGCACCTTGTCTGAGGAAGATCAACCTCTCTCCATCAAGAACTAATGTAGAGGTATTCAGATGATGTCATTGTAGAAAGAATTCAACTTGGCACAAATAGAAATATTTTGTGCTTGTCTGTTCCACTCATCCCATTCACTCATCAGCATACCACTGGTCAGGCCTTTCCTTCAGAACCCTGTAGTATGTGTAGTCGGCCTAGGGGTGACCCTCGAGTTGGCTATATATACCTTATTGTGGATTGTAGGTAGCACCATTAATAGTCTATGATACAGAGTATAGAGGGAAATGTCGAGTAGCTCATATGAGTAGCTCACATGCCGCCTTCTTCACCTCCTGATTATGCACTCACAGGTAACATTGTGATAATCCGAGTTTGCAGCAGGTGTCACCTGGGGGGATTACCTCAGGGATTAGGGGTCTCCTCGATCCAATGCTAATCCCTGCCTTGTCCGCCCTTGCTCGCACTTCTATATTCTCTTTGATGAAAGCAATTCAAGCATTCCGTCCGATGAGTAGTCCATTTCCAGTGTCTTTGGTCTAGACTAGACCCCACGCAACAAACAGTACCGCTTGAACACGAGTGGGCTAAGAACCCAATGGTCGGTGGACAGGCTCTGTATTAATAACTGGACAAATTGTCTGGACAATGGGTCAAGATGACATTAATGTATTATTAGGGTGAAGGGGCCAAGGGCCCTGGGTTAATAGCATCATGTTAATGGCAAGCTATGAGGTAGACAGGGTGTCATCCTTGCCATAAAATAGTTCTTGCACCGAGTATCACGACTTGGCTAAAACCCATCACCCAAAGTTGTAACGTAAATAACGAGGGGCCACAGCCTGCAGAGCCGCTGTTTTCCTGCTTGAGTGCATCTGGAATTGAGCGAAAAATCAGGGTCGTCAATTAAATCTGTTCATTTTTTGGCACTAGTTGACTATTGAGTTTGGCGAAGTGTTGTTGGTGGAAGTCATTACGTTGATGAACCCAATGTTTTAAAAGTGAAACCAATGTTTTAGAAGTGAAACACCGAAGCAGCTGGTGTGATTATCTTAGCCTAGACATGAAATATCCTAAGGCACTCATCCACAAACTATATACCAGATATACTACTTTTTATTTAGCGATACATCATATTTTTAACTGTTTAATGTAGTACAATGCCCCTGATCGCCATGATGTTCCAATTCAGTGCTGCCAATGTACCACTACATGTGTGCACCAAGCCGACCCTTTGGGAGTAGTCGGCATGATGCAGCATGGATGCAGCACTGACAAATTAGCATGAATGCAGCACTGGCAAATTAGCATGAATGCAGCACTGGCAAATTAGCATGAATGCAGCACTGGCAAATTACTCCTCAGGGCTGCATCGCCGCGTCATAATAACAAATAAACCC
This sequence comes from Acholoe squamosa, assembly GCA_949317995.1. Lineage (NCBI taxonomy): Eukaryota > Metazoa > Annelida > Polychaeta > Phyllodocida > Polynoidae > Acholoe > Acholoe squamosa. Next base: position 26,562,717 of record OX439035.1, on the reverse strand, counting down.
CCAAGACATGAACACAAAATACACAGACACCTAGCTATATTAAGTTAATGATTAATACCTGGATCAGCTCCTGCGACTACCTCCTGCACTAAGCTCATAGATTCGCCCAGGTCACTTTTGGTGACCACTCGGACGTTATAGGCTCGTCCGGGTTCAAGTTCACGTATTATCGCCCAGTTATCCTTGGGTACATCGTCAGTGGTGTACCATTTTTCAGTACCTGCAAGATGGAATTATTCAATTGATTTGAACAGCCTTTTATTTCAGTTTTTTTTTAAATTTTGAGTAGGGAATGTAAAATGCTCCACAGGCAAAATGATGCAGGGCCAACCTAGCTAGGCCAAAAAAATGAAGTTGTGTTTCCAGTTACATGCCTCAAATATGTAGGGTCGGTAGGTCGGATTTATTTTTTTTTTATTTTTGATTTTTAATTTTGTATAGAAATGTATTGGCAGACATGTTGGATTCTATGATTTTACAGTAGAGTTATGAAAAATACAAGGAATGTGAAGTTTATGTAAAAAATATGAATGAATGTTATGAACTGTATACCAACAGATAAAGAACTAGATAAGCTCTAAGAAATACTGATGAAAAATATGAAAATCACAGGAAAAATGCTTAAAAATTGCCAAAATTTTATGTAAAAAATATGAATGAATGTTATGAACTGTATACCAACAGATAAAGAACTAGATAAGCTCTAAGAAATACTGATGAAAAATATGAAAATCACAGGAAAAATGCTTAAAAATTGCCAAAATTTTTTGAAAATTCACAAAATAAAAAAAACCTTCCAGGATCGTCCCTGTTTTGCTAGGGTCGGTCGGGTAACTGGAAACAAACATTTTTTTTAGGCCCTATCTGTTCTTGCAGTTTCTCATTTGGACAATGATTATCATTTGCATATAAATGGTCAACTCTCATTCCGATGGATAATAAGTAGATACTTCAGAAATGTCTGTAATTGATGTGACAAAGACATCACCGCATTATTTTAAGCATCGTTAGGAAACAAACGAGGAATAAGAAGACAAAATACTGACCAACTTTACGGAACTGGGCATAAAACGTCTCCACTGCTTGACTGAACGTTACGAGCCCAACGCCGAACGAAGCCTTGTCGAGATAAATAACTTTGAATGTGGGTTGACTCAGGTCTGCAAAAAAGCAACATTCAATTCAGTGTGAGCATTAAACAGTATTATTCCTGCAGAGTGTTTAAGAAGAAACTAAATCCCATGGAATTGAGCGCTGACTCTCCAAATATCCAATAGAGATTGTTTAAATGTTAAATGCATAATATTATGTGATGTAAATCATCAAGTGGAGATTACCAGATCTTGTTATTTCATTCACCAAAGTGCAAGTTTCATTGATCGAAATCGTCTTTTGGGTGTTACCTTTCTTTTTCTAGCATTACCGCAACACTAATCGTAGTAATGGCTTTCGAAATGGGGTTTTAAGCTCTGTCAGTATCCTTTCAGGATTACCACAGGTTGGTTTGATGTGCACGAAAACCATTTCTGTCAGGACAGGAAACGTTTTTTTTTCGTTTTTTTTTCAGTAGAAAGCGATTCTTACAAGATCCCTTTAAGCAGACATCTTATTTTTATAGCCGGCAGGTAATACAAAAGGGGACGATTTACATCGAGAGGCATAAATTGAAGTTAAGAGGACTGTCTGAGTTTGAAATGTTGCATTGAAAACGTGAGTTGCTATTTGATTAGCTGGTGGGCCATATAAAAAATGTCAACACACAGAGCATTTTTATGTAGTTTTAACCCCTTGGTGTGGCTTGTAGCCTATAGGCTACAAGCCACACCAAGTTTATTCTTCTCAGAACTTTCCACTAAGAGAAATGCAGGCTTATAAATATTGTGGGAAACTGACACATGTGAATGGGCCATTTAACAACATAAAGGACAGTTTGTTAATAACATTTGGCATTAGAAACTGCTATTTTCCTACATTTACACAATAATCAATAGATAAGAAAATAGCCATTAGAATCTGCAATTTCATTTACTCAATAATCAAGATACGAAAATAACCATTACAAATTACACCAAATATAGAATCACATCTCTGCGTCTAGAGTAGCCACACAGCCTCGAGCAATGAAATAAAATGGCAGCAACCCAGACACCCAATGCACATAAGGCGTTAGCTTTACGACTAGCGGAGCGGAAGTTGACTCACCCCGGCGGACACCGATGCGCACGCGGCGGATAGGGCTGCTAGTCTCCATGCCCTCATCCCCGTTTCCGGTCCGGGCGATGACCCGCATCTCGTATATAACACCGGGCACCAGCCCATTGATAACGGCCCAGTTCCGGTCCGTCTCCTCGTCCGTAGACAGCCAGTAGATCTCGCCTGAAAGAGGTTACATATAGGGTAAATGTGCGCACAGTGAAGGTTAAACGTTAAACGGGTCGTGTAAATAAAGGTGAAATGAGGATGAATGACAGTAGGTATTTGAATCTGTGTAGGGTACCTCATTTTCAATATGTAGAAGTCCAGTTACCCAATGTGAATGAGGGTAATATGCATTTTGATTTTGTACAAAATAAAATTCTCATAGTACATTGAAATTTATTCCAAGGATTTCACTATCTATAACTGTGAAGTTTTCTTTTTCATGACATAACGCACCCGACCTATAATGCTATTATGAGGAGCTGGGGGAATAAATAGCAGATTGACTCAATCTTGTTGCCAATTTTGACAACCAAAATAACAAGCACAAGCACCAAATGATGTGCTGTCGTTGATGTGGTAGTGCACAGGAGGCTCTTGCCAAAAAAATAAACGTGCATGATTGTGCATTGCCAAATGATTTTCGACAAAATCATTTCGGTGAAACATGCACATAATTATTTTTACAACTCAAAAATGTTTTTCCCATGCATTCTGCTGTAAACATTTTGTCAATTCCATGAAAACGAGTTTCGATCAGTTCTGTCTGAAAGGAATTTAACAGGTTCCTCCTCGCTATCTTTTGGCAAGACCCTCCTGAACGTCCTTGACTAGAATAGAATAGAAAGGCCACAGTTCTTTGTAGGTCTTTATAAGAGTTTGCCGAGTGAACTATAAGCTCGCAAAGTGTTGCCAGAACACAGAATCGGCTTAATCCCTCAAGATTGCTGATGCTAGGAACTCGTTGCATTGATTAACTCTGATGTGTATTGGGTAGATTTTTAATCTACGTTTGACAATGCTCCCATTCCAGCTTCTTTTGTACCATGAACTACCTCAAAGAGGAATGATGATTTTCTTATTTCAGCTGACTAGACATGTACTTCATAATCCATGGGTGCACCAATCCTTTACAACATGGTTTTACAAGAATCCTTACTGTGTGGCAATAACCACCAAGCAAAGCTTCCCTTGTAATCACAGAATGGATGTGACAAAATCTAATAGCTTAGGCTTTGCTCTGTTACTTCTCCATTGCTAATCATGAAAGCTCAGCAATTATTCTCGTCCCCAAGTCTTTCACTTAATCTGACTCATAATTCTAGACTTTCCGCCAGATCTCATATTGCTACAACATGTATCACAAACACCAATTTGGACAGTACATGTTAGGGGACGCCATTTTGGTGATTTCCCAGATATCAGTTCTTTGCTGAGCAGAAAAGTCGATGTAAAGAGCTCTGCACCCGACATGCACGTCAAATAAAACCTGCAGCGATCGAAATGGATTACATGTCCTTTTATTATCGATGGAAGGACGGGATGGACATCGGGTGTAATGATGTATTGGTTCAGCATTATTACCCTTCTGTATAACTGATAGCATCATGATCCTGATATCCATACCACTTATATTCATGGACCATCCAACATGACGTCTCTGGGGTAGGGCTGATCATCATCTGTTAGCTCTGGGCCAAAAAAAAAGGGTGTGTGTTCCAGTTACATGAACTGAATTGCTAGGGTCGGTAGGTCGGACTTTTATTTTTTATTTATTTATCTATTCAATTTTTTTTGGGGGGGGGGCTGAAAGTGTACATCATGTGTATCTTCAGAGTGTACACTCAATATTGAGCGATGGGCCCATAAAAAAATTGAATTCCCTACGGGCCTTGTTGGGGCGGGGGAAAAACAAATAAACCCTCATGCTGGGGATGTCAAATCTAAATGTTAGCAGTTGGAGTCTTCCTCCTGTCCAATATAGACATGTTATATCAACTGAAACGTAATTCCAAGGCGAATTTCAGAGGATATGTGGTCACAATAATCCCGCAATATACTAAGGGCCGAGTCACCTACACCTACCTTTTCTTTAACTAGTGTCATGCATTTGCTATGGGATATCGGGAAACTTGATGTGTAGAAAAGTTTTTTTGTTTGCTTTAGCTCATATCTCAATTAGATCAAAAAGTGTAGCATGAACACTGGCATATTGGTCAGCAGATAGAGCTCTTTCCAAAAAGTGGTCTACCATTTTTGTATCTCTATTGGTATCATAACTATGGTCCTGTCAAAAAAAAAGGAAAAAAAATCGGCCCTGATTTGCTAGGGTCGGTCGGGTAGCTGGAAACAAACCTTTTTTTGGCCCTATGCACGGATGAAGGCTATACATAATCCTGCTCACATATAAGGAGTATGCTTAAGTAGAAAGCGGGGTCCAGAGTAAGCCAAGTGGGTATTGGAGAGGTCTATGGTTGCAACCATAGCCATAGGTCATTAATGCTGAGCACCTCCTTGGGTCTACCTGTGTTAACTGAGCAGGTGGTAGAAGCAGGAGCCCCATCAGCTAGCATACATAAAGGTACACTCCAAGCTGCATGTCAGCTTAATTGGATGGGCCATGGAGATGCATTCTCCTCCTGCATAAGGCTTCTCCTTTTCCCAATGAGCAACTCACAGGTATTGGGTAGTCCATCCTGAGCAGCTCCCACATACATGACGTGCCATGTCTGTGCTGTTTGAAGAAGGGGGTACTCCAAGATCGTTTTTATTCGGGTCATCAAAATCTACCCAGGCGGCCAGTGCCAAAGTGGTTGGGCGTTGTTCCTTAGTTATAGCTGGCCCTCACGGCACGAGTCCATTATGGACCTGGGGTACCCGGTCGTAACCAGGTGGATATACCGCCCGATGTACCTGAGTAGGGGCCAGTTGGGCTCCAAGTAATGGACCCCCATGAACCATTAAAATAGACTACTTTGAAAATTGGAAATGTTATATTCAGTCTGCTTGAACAAGGAGGTTAAGTAGTTATATGATTACATATACCTATTGTCCTTTCCAGTTCTTCCACTGTTATGGCCCTTCAAGAGAGCCTTCTCTCAAAAGAGCCTGAGAAGATGATCTCTCAACATGAAAGAGATTTAGCCTTTCTATTTAAGCCAAACCAACTGGAAAATTGGGCAGACCTAGCTAGGACGCCAGGGAATTTCGGGCTTTAATTACGACTGCCGAGGCGGCAAGGCCTGGAGTACAGTCGTGAACGCATCACAGACACTTAACTTACAGTACATTCTAGACACCTCTAGATTTGGAAACTTACATTAACCTAGTCCTTAACTAGTTCAGCGTCCTTTGGCTGGAATATTTTTTTTGCTGAACAAGAAAGGTACATCTAGGAATAGCTATGTACACTGCAAAAATGGTGTTTAGATTTTAAACATGTTTAGGTCTAAACATGTTTGAAACCTAAACATATACGTTAATTAGGTGTCTCATCAACTACGCATTTAGGAAAAGAACACTTTTATTCTAAATACATAAACATTTTTGCTAAACATGTTTAGATGTTTAGAGTTTAAACACTTGAATACTAGGTGCTTAGATTTGAACATCAATATGTTTAGATATGTGGATGTCAAATCCACACCAGGTAACAGCACTACCTCTCAATGGACTATCTGCAAACAGTTATAATCAATTGTTGTGACAATACTCCCCAAACCCCTTGTGTATCATATTGTCATTTCATTGAATGTCATGAAAATAGAAACAGCAATAGAAGATTGGCTAAATTCAACTTACACCACCATTATAACCCTAAATTAATCAATGAGTTCCATGACTGACACCTTTTTCATGTTATTTTGCAACAGATAAAGCAATGTCCTTCCTGCCAAGCTGTTGTACTTTCTCAAGTCTCTCATTCTAATGCAGTGTGTACATGTTAGTGTATATAGCTGTGGCTGACATCTTGGGAGATTCTGCTGTGTACATACCTGCTGATGGCTTCCAAGAAATGAGAAAACAAACAAAAAACAATCCTTTATTTTTTTACATGTCTGCAAACCCTTACTTCCCACCAAAAAACTTAAACATCTAAACACAAAAATTCATAAACATCTAAAGGCAAAATTTCATCGATAATCTAAATACAAATTTTTACCTAAACACCTAGAGTTCTAAACACTTGAGCTAAGCATATTGTTTGGCTAAACATGTTTAGGAAATTAATGTGATTACAAAAACGTTGCAAGAATATGTTTAGAATTGTGTTTAGGATCTAAACACCATTTTTGCAGTGTACGTAGGTCATAATGATATATATGCATACCTATGGCGTTGTCAGAGAAGAAATACTGTGTTAAAACATCTCAAATCCCCTGAAGCCAAATCACTGTCATTGATGCGCCTTATAGAAGGTTTATGTGGGTATCAATAAGGTTGTCACTAGTGGTTTCTGTTCAGACTCTGTCTGCTCTTGCTCTAGTTCCTATCCTCGCCACTCAGGGCTCCACCTGCACATGAGTTCCCTGCTGTTGGCAATATTTTGTTGACATTTTTTGCTTTTGTGTTTGGTTTATTCGTTTTTTTTTTAATAAACAGGCAAGGCCTCTTGCCAATTGTTTGTATGGGCAATTCCACACTGACTGCCATTTACTTGTTCCCGTCAATTGTTTGTATATATTGATGTTTCATAAATATAAGTTATGTTCATTCTAATAGTTATTCAATAACTAATAGTGACTGCCTGGGTATTGATATATCTCATTTGTCCTCATGTTCCGACATCGCATGCTCCATTTGCAGTCATCCCTCATTTCCGGCTTAATATCTTACAGTCTCTTTCAATCTCATGTCTACAGGGTGAAATCTAATAATGATCCGAGCTGTATTTCTGAGCCCAGACCTTGCTATAGCCTATTGTAAGGTGTACTCTGTATAGGTAATATAGTTTTCCCACCCTCTTTGCATTAAGTATGAACAATTGCCTTTTCTAGCTAACTCTCTCCCATATAGTTCATCCACACTGTATCCCATTGAAAAGAAAAATACATTGAACCTATCTCCAAGTGGGACGATCCCTATGATTAAACAAATTTAATTTGTACAGGCTATAATATGAGTAGTCTGCTGTCTGTGTGATAGCCATGCTGAAGCGAACTCCAATCCCGGTGGTTGAGGATGAGCCCCATCCTGCTAACTCTCCATGGCCCCACTCCCTGCCCTATAAGGTATCTGCTCCAACCACTGGTCAGCTGGTCAGCTCATGCTTAACCAATGGCCGTCCATCATGCCCAACATGGCTGGCTGGCTACTGGAGGCCAACATGATGGGTAAGGCTATGAGCATGGAACAGTAGCCAGAACCATTATTGGTAGTTCATCAGTATAATGAGGGGCACAGGCCCAATACAAAAGACCGATGGATTACCTGCATGCCTGGGTTGGAGAGTACTTATTTGGCCCTCTTGGAGTCTTCCAGGTGGGAAATGCCAGAATACTTTGATGTTCCCATTTGTCTTGTTCCCATACCTGAGAATCCAACCAATCCACCCATCACCCCAATATCCCAATACTATTTGTGGATGACACCATCCGTTCCCTTCCATCCAATCCATGTCAAATTAACACATGAACCCCTAGGGATTATACAAGACTGTCTGGTATTAGCTCGGACGTAACTAAGGTAATGGATTTGGCATTGGAGTTATGACAACACAGCATGGGGTCTGACTGAGGAATTCTACCATGGAGGATCAAGCATTAGCTCTATGGGGCTAAAGGCCAGCTAGGTTAATCTAAGGTAATCACAGCTAATTGACACTAAATCCTGGTGTCTCCGGCACTGATCACATCTGGTCTCAAGAGGTTAATTAACTTATTAGCAGGTGAGAGCCATGTAATACATTCTTATCTGTGTATAGGACTGTGACCAAGAGGCTCTAGGAATTATTCAATACTTTAAAAAAACAACTGATAATGTTACAACGCACACCTATCACGGTTAGACGTGGGGGAATTATAAAGGTGTAGTGCAGTTAAACGACTACAACTTTTAGAGAGTCACGATCGAGGATCGTGGATGTAGAATGTGTAACAAACATACAATTCTGTCAAAGACCATGGGGAATGTAGACGTATAATTTGATACTAAGCTTTCTGGGCGCTTTGCTAAATTCATGATACATTGTAAGTAAAACCCCACGAGTTCCATTACATTGGCTGATTGGGAATACTTCATGTTGAGCTCTGATTGGGTGTATAATCTAGCTATAAACATAACGTATCTAATTTCTTTTATTTCTGTTTAATAAAGCACTTTTGGGTGGAATCTATGCAGTATTACTTCAATATCTTACCTAGCTTTCTATAATGTACGGCGAAGACACTCCCAGGGTTGCCTTGTGTGGAGGGAAACCAGGTGACGTTGATGGCCCGTTTACTGATGTTGACAGTAGTGAAGTTGGGAGCCACAGGAGCTGGAAGACATCAACATATCGGCCTTTGAGATAGGTATTGACATAAAGGTATATCAAGAGATCAATAGGCTGCATGCTGGAAATACACCCCCTTAATACTGCGTCTAGACGTGGGAGAATGGTAAAGGTGTAGTTATTGATGAGGGGATGGGCTTCTGAAGACTGTTTACATCACTTTATTGAACAATGCATCATTAGTATTACATAAGATAGTCCTTTGTATTAGTTGCATGGGAACTTCACATTATCTTGCCTTCAAATTTTGTCTTCATAGATAAAGGTGGGTATGCTTTAAAATGTAGGCAGTTTGGTCCATTTTGTGGAACAAATATATATTTGAACAATGTAACCCACTATATAACGTTCGCCGCACCTTCAACGTTACTAAAATTCCATCTCCGCTTTGCATCTCTCTTTTAGTTCATGTATTCATAGCATCCTGCACACATTCTTGCGATATAGAACACCTGCTAACGTCTCAGCTATATTATTCAATATATAGACTCCTCACTTTGACCACACACAGCTAACAGTGAATACCAGCCCCCAGTGCATATATACTAAAAAAAAAAGAGGAGAGCAGCGTCTACAAAGTCCCATTGGTCTTACTGCTTGGTGTGACATGTAGGGCATGCTGTGAATATCATCAATTAGACAACATACAGCAGGACCACGCCAAGGCGTTGACGGGAGGTGAGCAGCTCGGTGTCGGGAGCTGCTACAGGGGGTGCACAGGGCAGACAGAGACGGGCGAGCTGAATCCGCAATGGGCCCCAAAGCTGGGTGGAGAAGAAAGTCCCGTTGGCGAATCGAAGAAACCCTAGTGCCCCTCCTCCTCGCCTTTCTTAGCCACTGTCACCATTGGTGGCACAGTTGGCAACACCCATCTTCATCAGTATCACCAACGCCGTGACCTCCAAACTTAAGGGGTATACTCATCATTACTACCAGTATAACTATCACGTTTGTCACATCAACAGTGATCAAAGGTACAGTGGTAGGGGAGTAATGTTTTAACAGCTCGTCACCAATGTGAGGAACTGAATATAGAATATCAGTATCAAGCATACCATACATAATCTAATATCTTAAATCTAAGGAAATGAGTAATCTAATGCACCACTCAAGTCTCAGTGACTAGATGAGATATATGTCCTCTCAGAAACAAGCCTGTTCCTTATGCCTTTACATCATCACACATCAACACAAATCTACCATAATGAATTTGTGTTTGACCACTGCTTGCCACCACCAAAAGAGCGGTCCCACAAACTCAGCATCATCCCTGCTATATACACCATTACTAACACCACTGTTGTTCACATTTCTTCGTGAGCGGCCACCACTCCCAGTGTCCCCTCTGAGAAAGCTTAGATCAATGACCACCAGAGGGCGCCACGATGGTGGGGCTGAATATTGGCCGGTGCTCGACGGGCTTTGTGTTTCTAACACGGGCCTAATGGAGCGTTATGTTTCAGCCAATCAGTTAACAGCAAATTAAGGATGCCGCCGCCCCGCTAGGTATCCTGGGAAGGATCAGGCTAAACGATCACTTCCGCCATAATGGCGGTGGCCGCCAGGAGGCGTCCCTACCACGTGACCCGCGTGAGGAATGCCGGCAAGACACAGACGCTGGCTAATGACCGGGGAGACCCTCAAAACACAAAACACGAGGAAGGTATGATAAAAGCAATACTGCCAGAAGAAAAAGAGCAAGGAAACATTGCAGCTTGAGGCATCTGCCCTTATAGTTTGTGCATACATCAGGTCGGTGTAGCGATTGCCTCCATGTCGGCGGCGGATGAGTAAAAGAAAATATGATAAATGGGGAAGATCTTGACTTTATAGGAATGGCTTTAAGTAGTATCATCCATCATGTGCAGACGATGGTATCCGTCTGTCCGCCATCTTCCCCCGCCGGCTGATCGCCTTTAAATATTGGCTGTGCGTGCCCAGCCAATGGCACAGTTTTTCCTGCCCCCGAATGGAGCGATTTGATCAGGCCATAAACAAAAAGTACGGGTTTGATACAATAATGCAATTATGAATCGGACGAGCAATATAGCTGGTGCCGAGATGGTTACAGGATTTTTTATGGTTTGACAGATTCTCCCGTTACAAGGAATTGCTGTTGTATGAATATGGAGAAAGATTGTTGTAATGAAGACGGAGGATATAACGCATAGAAAGTACTCCGGCACTGCAGTTTCTTGCCATTGCTGCAGCTTAATGTCAATAGCCATACTATAGATACACCGGCCTACCATGTTACATATTAAACATTGAGATAGGTCTAAACTGTCAAATCCAGATGGCGGTTGAGGTACTGAGTATACATATACAATGCATGGCTGGTGTTATAGATCAGTTATCATGAGATGCAATGCATTGAGCAAGAGAGAAATAACTAAGAAATAAAAAAGGTAGATCTATACAAATCCACCCCAGCATACTTTGGATTTGGATTTAGGAAGTGTCACACAATGACTAACAGAAGAAACAAATATTAATTCCAGTTACTCTGTGGTCACACCAATGAGAGAGAGAGAGAGAGAGAGAGAGAGAGAGAGAGGGGGGGGGGGATCGACCCTCCTGTACATCTATATCTATCTCCTTGATACATAGGTTCCTTCAACATCAACCTCCATCTTTAGACCACTGCGTGCGTGATGTGTCAGCGTCCCACTAGGTGTCGTGGCGAACGACATCTCACAGAACAACACGAGAACTTGGCTGTCCGCCATTGATCCCTAACGAGAACGAGCCAGTTATGAGAGGCGCCAAATAAATCCGGCGATTGCTGATCACAAGGGTTCAAAGATTGCCGATTAAACAAGAGAGGCTGTGGCTGGCGGCGATGAGAGGCCCCAACTCAAGTCTGATGACGATGCATCGAGTGCAAACGCCGCTAGGTGGGAGGATGAACGTCGATAGTTTTATTCATTCTTGTAGTAGACATCACCCCCATTAAAGGGGTCCTTGATGTTGATGAAATAATGAGTGCTTTATTACGTAATGACGCTTGTCTCCCAGGGGGATCTGTTCCCCACAACAATCACATGCTATCAGCAGATCTTGAAACCTCCTTTTTACTACTATACTCTCTTCCCAGGCGGGGGAGCTTTCCTTAATCCTTTTTTCAAGGACATTCCCCCTGTTGGGTCGATTAGAAAATCACACAGAGGCCCTCGTTAGCAGCATCCTCATCAACGCCTTCCCCTTTAGGTAGTTTGTATAAGGTTAGTAATTGTGGCTGCACCGATCTCATAAAGAAGATCAAACTAGACGATAATGACAGATCTAGCAAAATAGAATGCCTCCTCTCTTACTCATGATGAAAGTGCTATTGAATAGCATGGTGCTTTTGAATAGCATGGGAAAATTGAGTAACAGCACGGTTGATATTGTAGGCCAGAAAAGAAAAGAATCCAATCTGGATCTGACGGAATGTCCATATCCCGGGTAACAGAATATCCTTTGATTGCAGGAACATTTGCACCATAAGATGAATTCTTGTCGATACAAGTGTTCACATTGCAAGGTGATCTTAAGAGCAACACCCCCATTACCCCATACTGACACACTGTATACTACAATCGCCTAATGTAAAACCCAGTATTCACAGCATTTGCATGTGTTATCGTTAAATCGGTTGTACAATAGAATGCTGTTATTTGCAGGAACAGATCATGCGACATACTGGAGCATATCATGTATATGAACTGATGTTAGCTATATACCGTATTGAAATGGACATTGCCTGAAAATGCAGGACAGGTCAGGTATGAATACCCAGTGCTATCACACATCATAATCTCATTTTCTCTGTCAAAAGGGCACAACTGCACGTATCATCTATCCACCTATAGATACACTGACCACATAATAACAGAGCCGTTTCAGTCTACTGTATAGTCAATATGAGACGTGCTATGAGATCAGGCACAACAGATTCCTTTTATGGAAGGTATTGGTTCCTTTCAGATTATAATCAGACAGACATTCAAATTTCACTATCTTCCACCACAAACAAGGCTATAGTGTTGCCGCGAAACTAGACGCGTAGCTGTCCATAGAGTAGAGGGCAATATGGTACTTCATAGCCAGTTTAGTTAGAGAATCGTTATAAAGTAGGGTGAATATGGACTTGGTTATTTCGTAACATTATGGAGTTGAGCCATAGGGAGTGCTGTTCGATGTATGGAGGTGTATATGGGATGGGGATTTAGGTATGGTAGTGAGTAGTATAATGGGATGCAGGTTTGGTATAGTTGTAAGTAGTAGATGGGATGGTGGTTAGTAGTATAATGGGATGGGGGTTTTGGTTATGGTAGTGGGTAGTATAATAGGTTGGGAGTTTGGTTATGGTACTGAGTAGTATAATGGGATGGAGGTTTAGTTATGGTAGTGAGTAGTATAATGGGATGGAGGTTTAGTTATGGTAGTGAGTAGTACAATGGGATGGGGGTTTAGTTATGGTAGTGAGTAGTACAATGGGATGGGGGTTTAGTTATGGTAGTGAGTAGTATAATGGGATGGAGGTTTAGTTATGGTAGTGAGTAGTATAATGGGATGGAGGTTTAGTTATGGTAGTGAGTAGTATAATGGGATGGAGGTTTAGTTATGGTAGTGAGTAGTACAATGGGATGGGGGTTTAGTTATGGTAGTGAGTAGTACAATGGGATGGGGGTTGAGTTATGGTAGTGAGTAGTATAATGGGATGGAGGTTTAGTTATGGTAGTGAGTAGTACAATGGGATGGGGGTTGAGTTATGGTAGTGAGTAGTACAATGGGATGGGGGTTGAGTTATGGTAGTGAGAAGTATAATGGGATGGGGGTTTAGTTATGGTAGTGAGTAGAACAATGGGATGGGGGCTTAGTTATGGTAGTGAAAAGTATAATGGGATGGGGGTGTAGTTATGGTAGTGAGTAGTATAGTGGGGTGGGGGTATGGTCATGGTAGCGAGTATACTGTATCTACCTCAACCTGACGAGGCCGACAAAGGCCCTGGCTAATGGATTCCCTCTATGGGGTCCTATACTTAAATCTACAGTGGTTGTTACTTTATGATGCACTAGTTTGCACCTATAGGAGAAGGCCTTATGAAGTAGATAAGTTTTACAACTTGCAGGCCTGCACATAAAGCTTCCCATTGTGCAAAGATAGCAGAACTGCTCTAATTGTTATTACAGGCAGGGGTCATGCAGTGCCAAGTAAAGTTGAATGGATACTTTGATGTATACCAGTAATAGAGAACATCACCGCTCAGTCAGGGGCCCCGTCAGGTTGTGGTAGATTCAGTATAGTATAGTGGGTTTTGGATGCTTGGTTATGGTAGTGAGCAGTACATTATATATGGTAGTCAGTAGCAATGTTATGGATTTTAGGTACATGAGAATAGCACTAATCTGCTTAAATTCAATTGCAAGCTCTTGTTGCACCGTAAAGCTGCTGCTTCATCTCTGGTTACACCTTATGCGCCGGGGCAACTTGCACAAGAGGCGTTACGGTAGATTAGAGCGTAAGAAAATATCCAATATCTGTACTATCATTAATTCCCCAAAATGAATCAAATGCCTTTTCAATACTTACTTTAATTGTCATTTACCGTGCTTTGCTTGCTTTGACATAAGAAGCTAAAACGTGCCAAAAGAGAGGAATGACAAGAATACTTACGACCATCGGGTAATGTGATAGTCTCTATCTCGTAGCCCACTCCTCTGCCTATCCGTGACCGTGCCCATATGTAGAGCCTGTAAGTACTTTCTGGAAACAGACCCCTCAGCCTGATGGTAGATATCTCAGGGTCATTTAGGTCGATCTCCTTCATGGGACGACCATCAGGAGGATCAATAACTGTAAGGAGAAAGAACAACAATGTGTCATTATTTCATTCCATGTTGGATGCCTAACTAAGTTGGGATGACTACAATGTAAATAAAATAAAATGGGAAATAAATGTGAGGAAGCGCTCTTAGTATGTAGCTTTGAATCATCTCTGTGAGTGGCTTAATGAAATTTCACTATACCCCAATCTCAATTCCTATAGAAATGTCCACTAAGGGGTACGAAGAGGGAGATCAGCAGAAAGCAGGGACATCGATTTTAAGACATTATTCCAGTGACTTACTAAGCGATTGGTTTGTAATGATCCCCTAAAACCCCACAGCACTTGAATAATTTAACCACACTTCACTGGAGCCTCGAAACATAAATCAATTAAGACATCTTATCACTTTAGACAATATCAAACTATCTTCGCTAGAGCCTCAGACAACCAAGCCAGGCAAGGTTTTTGTTCTCTAATATAATTATTCCTATTACTGCTGTAAATGTGTGAATAGATTAATTAATACCTAATGTTCCAAAGACAATTGATATCCAAGATAGCACGTTTTAGCAAGAAAGGACCTAAAGCATGTCTTTCAAGAAATGCCATGTTTTGAACCATCAGGTTTCGGACTTTTGAATATAGTCACAGAGGTGTGCCAGAGGAGTGAGGGTAGAGGTGAGTATTCTTAAAATTTGATAACTCCATACTTGAATAGCACCTGTGTGGTATATGGATATGCTGTATAATGTAACACATAACCCAGGTATCATCCCATACCTGTTTCTAGATAAAGATATATGGCACTACTGCAATCTGTGGGCTAGATTGAACAAACAACTGTTTAAACAAAAACATTCTATAGACGGCTTATTACAAACGCAGCATTTTCTCATTCGTGTGAAGAGCGCGGCTATTGTAGGAAGAAGTATTATGAATGGACGAACTCTCCCTGCTTCCTACAGGCCCCGAATAGATCACATGAGAGAGGAAACTCCATCACAGTTGATCTTCACACCAAATGAGGTACAATGTTCATTTGATAAAAACGAACATCTGAGACATGGCCGGCCGACAAGAGAAGAGAGGCGGTGGATTTAAGAAGGCCCATCATGTAGAGGGGCATTATCTAAACTTGCAGCTGAAAGCAAGACGAGTACAGTGAGTAGCCTGCTAACGCGCCAATCACATGGCCATCCCTTTCTGTGATGTCAAGCCTGTGTGTTAGTGAGCAGGGGGGGGGGGGAAGTAGAAAAAAGTAAAAAGGCGGCAGACCAGGCGCCGTATCAGAGCTGCGATCTCTAGTCAATAAAAGATTAATTTGGGCACAGACACCGGTAGCGAGGAATGCACAGGAGACACGGTACCAATCAATGTGAGCGTTCCGCGTTTCTGCGGACCTGCCCCCCACGACTTGAGTGCGCCTGTGCGCCAGTAGTTGCGTTGAGAATGCATTGACCCTGAATTATCAGTATATGCCATCAGTGAACAGCAGCCTTCGTAGTGGTGGGTGGTCCCCCAAATCAACCTCCCTCCTCCCAACCATGCACCAACCTACCATGCACGATGCACTCTACATCCCCACAACCCTCACCCTCTTTCCTGGTGGCACAAGGTTGGATTTTATGAGGGGATCTTCGACTCAATAGAAGATTGATTCTAGGCTATGTGAGGAGGGTTCGACTCCACCACTTTGTCACTTATCGATAGCACAGACTTTGGTCACCGCCTTTAGTACATAGGGAATGGCGCCAGTCAGATCAGACACTGGGTTTCCGAGCACAGTCAAACCCCTACATAAAGTGGTGGATATAAGGGCAACTAGATCTGCTAATCTAACAACCAGCCAGCGTATTTCGTCTGGTTCCAGCGATGACTAGGTGGGGTAAATGGAGTTAATGAGTACAACCGCAATAGTTGTTTTAAATAAAAATGGAATCACCATAAAATTAATGCTATTTAGCACAACTGAAACTGATACCAGTCAGCTTAGCCACGAGGCTTCCGGTATGAAAGCCTGCCAGGCTCAGCATTAATTTCGCTACAAACACTGCCTATGTTAATCTGAGACTCTCAAAGTGGAAAAAGCATCTAGATGCATTTGAAATCTCGGGTTTTGTGACGAAAGACTTAACTTTTCAAGGCCCCCCCAGCTGTTATACAGGTAGTCCCTTCCAGATATCAACAAATATATGGTAACCTGTGGTTCATGCTCCCAGTGAAAGGAGCTGTAGGTAGGTCAACAGAGGACCACTAGGGCTCCGCCTGGGGGAACCTTTTGAGACTCCAGGTTTGCCACAGTCAAAGTCCCAGTGCCATTAAACATGTATTACAGTCAGGTAGCATGTACAAACATCACATTGTAGTGAGAAACACATGGGGTAGGGTGACATTAAGGTCTGTACCCCCACCTCCATCCTTCCAGTACAAAACAGAAATCCAAGGCAATGTCTATACACTATATTGATGATTATGGTAACGATACAGTCATTGCCATCATATCAACCAGTATTTTTGACGGGTGTAATTACCCGTAGTGGTAAGAATAGGTAGAGGCTGTCATGATTTGCATCATCAGCACATTTTTCTCCATTGGTTTGCTATCGCAGTAATCCATTTAAGGAATGTAGAAACAAACCTCTCAGGTTTGTTAAATTCGTTTTCGGTCAAAAGCAAAGGCTTGATGAAACTTCTGTTTATGTAATGACATGTGTAATATGAGGAAACTTCATTTGGTCGACACTTACAATAGATTCAGATATCACATCACAATGGCTATTTTGTCACTACGCACAGAAGTATCCAGTAAAATGTAATAGCTATCTGGTCAGGCGCCAAGAACTGTCAATTAGGAATATCGGACAAATAAATTGATGCTTCTAAACACATAGAATATAACAGAATATTTGGACTAACAGATTAAATTAATCGTGGATGCTCTTCAGCCTGAAGTTTGTTCATGTCTATGCACCATAGATTATTTCATTTTTGTCACCAATATAATAGACATGTGGCCTCTATATACCGTTGGAGAAAAGGGAAATTCCAAACTTTATGCAAATTACTAAGGAGCCTCTCTGACCTCTATAACACACCCCGACTGTTAGATCAGCTGAAGTTTTGGTCCACAATAGTTAATTGACTTGAGAATCAATCTATCAATACACATTTGATAAGGTTACCAATGAGCATCTCTCTGGAAAGAACTAAGGTTAGGAATGAAGGTGCAATGCTGTATAATTCACGTTGATTCACGGTAGTTCAAATTAAGTGATCCACAGTTGTTGCATAGTGAATGCTTTAGGATTATCTTTATCACATGACAGGCAGGATTACAAAGCAAACCTTCATAGAGGATTTATTAACAGGAGAGTCTTTTGTCTGGCTTAGCAGTATACCAATGTAATACCTCTAGGAATTGGGACTTTAATCTTAGATAAACATACCCGGAGTGTGCCATCTCGAAAATACATCTCTAGCCATGTGCATTAGGACTGATGTTCCAGGAATTATAGATATTACGATTGTTGACCAACCACCAGTAGCCCAACTTCAGACTCGGGCTTACTGTGGCTTCACTGCAAGTTAGTGCAGGGAAACCTAAATCATTCCGCTGAAAATACTGTACAAATATCCAGACTTGCTGCGAGAGCTTTGATCTCCATAATGAAGCCAACTGCACTGGACCAAGTAGGGGATCCAGCACATATTAGGTGGGAATCCTGGCCTGAGCCGCTGCCCTCCATCCCAGCGATAATGTTAGTCTGTTGAAGGGGGGGGGGTGTACAGAGGGTAATGAGCCCCTGCTTTCCCAGGGATTGGTGACCAATGGTTAAGGCATGGAATGAGGACCAATAGATAAGGTTGCTCTCAGATTTCAGGCGGAGATGTGGGGAAAGTGGAGCAGTAGGTTAAGGACATTATGTGCCCAGTTGCATTATCTATCAGGAATTCTGTGCCTCACACCCTTCCATATATGTATTGTCAAAATAACAGTATTATTGGTGTCAATTACAGCAAATTATAATAATTTCGAGGGGTTGATTGGCATTAGTTGTAGTAAATCTCAGTGAGTTATGATGAATGGAATTGGTTATCATTATTCATTAAATGCTCCACCCTCATAAAATATTGTATCAACTCACCTTCATATCCTATAGAATAACCAATCAGGATGCCATTGAGGACCTTTGGTGGGCTCCATCCTAATAAGAGGTCAGTGGATCCTCGCCTTAATACTTCGAATCGGCTGACGCCTTCTGGTCCTACAAGACAATGGTACAGAAATTTAATCAAACACAATGAATACAGGAAATAAACCAGACACTAATTTAGAAGTTTATTCTATGATGGCCTTAATGCCCTGAAAGTATTGGTGTAATAAACTCAGCAATGGTGTTGCATAGACGTCCTAGTTCTACCCTTTCAATCAGATGATTATAGAAAATCGATCAATGGAAATCTAATCAAATAGGCTATGAGGAAACTCAACCTTTCAGCATTGATTAGATAAATTTTGATTGAATGTGACGTTGAAGTATGGCTTTGGAACAATGAGACTATAGCAATAGATCTGAATTGAACATCCCATGGACTGATGGGGGAGGAAATGGACCAGGACCAAACCGCGTTGGTGTGATTATCTCAGGAGGCTTGGATGGACAAGTACATTTCCTGTTGCAGTCAGTGATGGACAGGTGACTAAATTAAATGATTCTCATCAGGACTGGAATCAGACAGGGGAAAAAGAAACGGCAATTTCTGAAATCATCACCCCCCCCCCCTCTTTCCCTCTACTCCTTCTTCAGAAATAGCCGACCCCCTCCACTTGGGCCTTGTTTGTCTCTGCAGGGTCCACTTTATTACTCTCAGGGTTTCTTCCAAGCATGCGTTGCCTTCAAGTGGATCCACATCCCACACCCCTGTAATTTTTGCCTTTTAAGATTCAAAACAAAAGTAGGCCATGCATCAACCCACAGATGGAAGATCGAGGGTTCCAACAATTCCAGATTCTCTCGGAGCCCTAATAGTGGAATGCGATCAGTTTCCATTCCCTACTGATCAAACAGAGATCTAAAAGAGGCTGGTATGAGGGTGAGATAATTCATTAGAGTCCATGCACAGGTTCTACTTGGTACTGATAGCACAGTAGGCATTGTGACAGTGAGGCTCTAATATGTGTAAACAGTTGTCATGGTAATCAACCACACAATGCAGTCTAGCCACGTGCCGGTCTCCTCCAGCTCGTGTGACCAAAAATGCCAGATTCTCCTTAGCTGACAAGGCTGTACTGTTTTCACACGGGTATGATTGGTGAGATGGCAGTGTGAGCCTGGAGGGGCAGTGTTTACCGGTGGGATAATGACTGGACAGGTGCGAAAACAGTCGGCCATCTTGGAATTGTTTCTTGGAGTGGGGTTCCAATGCCTATTTATCTTCCTTCACAATTGCTGTACAGATCCAGACTCGTTCTTGCTGACTCTGCTCGTTTGATTGCGTTTGGTAATATTGGCAATATTTGAAGCCATCAAATTAATATCGTATTTTTAGGCCCATGTTAATCAGTATCCTATATCTGTAGGCTTAAGGGGAACTGAGTCCCTTTTAAGGAAACCAATGGTAGAGACAACTGGACCTATTTGAACCAAAAGACATTCATCATTGGCAATCATTCATTGACTTTGAAAATGGTTTTTCTTTGAAGTTTGTAAGGAATGAACAGCATGTATGCACACTTTATGACGGAAGAACCCAAGTAAATTTGGCCATTCTCCTCACCTTCATCAAATACAGGATTTTCTCCATTTTAATGAACTGCCAATAAAGACAATATAGAAAACAACCGATTTCCCTTTATTCTAAGACACACAGCTGTCAGCGAGAGGCCTCAAAAAGAAGGCAGGCGGATGCGTTGATTGCGAACGATTGTGGCCTTTAAGTTTGTATTCACTGGGGGGAGCTGGTGTTTGTCTCATGACCAGTGTCGTGATGACGGATTGGTCTAATTAGCGACACCCCCCTCCCCCTGTTGTGACAGAAAACCCTCACTAATTGTTTTCATTTGTTTCATTTCCTCGAATTTCCATACGACAGTGTCGCTGAATGCTGCCATTATTCACAGTGACACCCAATCGATAGCCCGGGAGATAATATTGAAAGATTTTGCTTTCAATGTGGATTAATAAAAGGAGGCTGGGGAGGGTCGGAAGGCGGCTGTTCGGGGCTCCTGTTAAATTGCACAGCTTTGGTAATCCGCTGAATGTTAAATGGGCCGGAAGTGTTTCTGATCTCTGGCGCCCTCTGGTGGATTTTCCGAGCGTCCCTTCAGACGCCATCATGACATAGCACTTATGGGAACGATGCCCAGGGGCCGCCTCGATTTGAAACAGCTGTTTTCACTTCATAAAACCCGTTCTGAAGGATCCTTCACAAGAAGTTACCACAAGAATTTAAAACTGATCTTTTTTCCTCAGACAGTTCCCAATCGATGAATTAACTTTCATTGTTTGTATGAGAGGTTCTGCACAAACAGAAGAGAGGAGACTCATTCTTTCTCGCCCAGACATCTCTACTTTAGACGCATCATTGCTCCAGCTACCTGTTATGTAAGGAGAGCTGCCATTATGAGGACAATCAACAAAGCCAAGCCTAGTTCCACGTATAATTTTCAATCAATTCCTCAATCGGGAAAAGAGGGAGAAGAGACGTCCCTAATTGTGACATGTCACTCCCTGTAGTGATCATCCTATCAGGCTTGCGTCCCAAGCATGTGTGTCTGCCTTTGAAGTGTTGTAAAAACGCACATCTGACACAAGATGATAAGGCCCCGTGATTCCACTGCAGTGTACCTTGCATGTTTCTGAACAACATTCCATAAGCACCTTCTGTATGCAAAAGGAAATGATAAAACATTCTTTATGTTTCTTTAAACAGGTATAGAGATGTGGCTCTACATATTGCAGTATTGTTGTGCTCAGAGAGAAAGAGTAGGTAGGTATATTGGTAGCCTAGTTGAGATTTTTACTTTTACATTCAATCCTGCTGTAACTATTAGCTTGGGTAATTCATGCTGGTCACACCATCCCATTTCCCTTGCAGTACAGATTAAAAGCAAAGTATTGTAGAAAACTCGTATTAAAACTGGATGGATTCAAGTGTTAATCGGAGCTTGAATTACAGGCATGCCATTTTCTAGCTAACTCATATTCATATTAGGTATTTATGGTGTTATTTGCTCTCATCCTTTCACTATCCGATTCAGTACCAACGCATACACAGGATTAAGTGCTCTTTGGGGAAAGCGAATAGCTAAGAATCCACATGTTTTATGGAGAGACAAAGCAACGTAATGCCTTTGTGATCCTGTAGGTCTTTAAGTATAATAATTTCGTGATGGCAAAGTTATGCACTGTAACTAGTCTAAATAAAATATGAAGATTAGAGATATTTCTTTTGTTTGTAACAGAGTCCTTGTATACCGAATATTTACCAGCCTATCCTATACTAGCCCTAGGGCATCTCTCTATGTCTAGAAGCCCCAGAGCAGGCAGAGTGAAAGGTACAAAGTGAAAGATTTCCCATCTACCTAACTAACTTTAAGGGTTCAGGTGGACGTAAAGCATTCTGTGTACTAATTGAAAGACGACTCGCCGAGGATATAGCTGAAATACAGGGATCTTATCAAATCCCTGGAGCAGATCGGTAGAGGGTGGGAGCAGCCCGTGTGTGCTAACAAGGCGGCAGCGTCTGATCACCACCTCTAATACTTCCCACGCACGCTGCTCCGTCCCTTGATGACTCTCCACGCCTGATTTAGACACGTTTCCTAAGGCAGAGTGATCACTTAAGATCCTTTCCTCCCCCTTTCACTTGCCTTAGCCCAGGCCTAAGATTATAGCCAGCCAAGAAGCCACCAACACTACCAAGGCCGGGCAAAGAGCATCAAGTACTCCGATTGATGGCCACTATCAGGTGTGCTACAAGGACAGGACAGGTGCCTAAGTATCAGGTAGGCGAAATGCCAATACATGGCTCGTAAAGGTGGGTTTGGTTGAGCCA
This sequence comes from Acholoe squamosa, assembly GCA_949317995.1. Lineage (NCBI taxonomy): Eukaryota > Metazoa > Annelida > Polychaeta > Phyllodocida > Polynoidae > Acholoe > Acholoe squamosa. The sequence goes on along the minus strand of OX439035.1, from coordinate 26,540,151 downwards.
GGTGAACAAAGAGAGAGAAATGTTTTAAAGTTATGCGCATCGCAAAACAGTCGGAAGGTATACCTATGGACCTAGGAGTCTTTAAACTTAAAGTGGGTATGTCCGAAAATTTAGATCTTCTAAATCTGCCTTAGAATACTGTGTCAATATCATTATAGTAAGAATGATAGGATGGGTGACAATTAGACGATATCCAGTGACAGAAATTAAGGCATTTCTAATTGATGCAACTTAATTCTTGCTGTCAAAAAGTGTATCTTGGAGTTAGATCTATGAACTAGATCCATATTGGAGGAAATATGCAAGAAATGGGTGTTTAGTGAAGGATGTTTGTCAATTATGAATATCCTGACACATTTTAAAGAGAGGATTTATTTTTCAGCCCCAACCATCGGATATACTTACTTTAAAGTATAATAAGAGCACTATTTTTATGTGGTTTCCTTTTCAAACCTCAGTCAATGAGGTACAAACTGTAAGACGATCTAAAAAGGAGACATGTTACATGAAATGCGATATTGACAATTGGAGGTGACACTAACAAGGAGATTCCTGCCTATTAACCTTGGTGAAAAAACAACAAAATTGGGTTAGAACAATGAACCACGTGGGAATGCCGTCTTCTTTCTTTTCTTTAGTAAAATAATGTATTGGGTTCTTCTAAAAGTGAAGGAGGTGGCACAAAATGATGTATTATGATCAATAGATATGAACGTCAGCGGTCATCCTCCTGTCCCTGTGATGTGAGTGATGAATGGAGGTGAGATATGTCCTGGCAATGACAGCACCACCGTCTATTCTCATCAGCTTCCCTAATTTGACCAGCGGGAAGTAACTGCAGAGATAGTTTTGCACTCTCTCTCTTCTCTGGCCGGCACCTTTGGCCATGTTCCTGGGTGGCGTTTGTATCTATATCAGAAGGCCTGAGAGGATGAAGAATCGCTTTGTTGACATAATTCAAGTACCTGGGAGTTGTGGCTGTGGAGACAAGTGTATAGGCAGTTGGGTGAGGTAGTGCGTGGTATGTCTACCCACAGCTTAATGTAACTCCGTCTTACTGAGTCGTGATCTAGGTTTGTGTCAGATATAGGGTTAGGGTTAGGTGTCAGGTATAGGGTTAGGTAGTAGGTGTGTGGTTTCTGTAGATAGAACTGCTTAAACCTCTGCCCATCCATCAGTCTCCACTGGAGGACCTGCTGGAGGACCACACATGCCTATATATGCCCTACCATTGTGGAATCAATGCCCTGCAAACCTGAGCCAGTGAGCTCTTCCTGAATACCAGTGTGGTGGTTCTATCTGGTGGCTTGTCAGGATAACAGAGGGTTAGGGTAAGTAGCCCATCCTATCCTGTAGATACCCCTCCTCCATGGCTATCCATACCTGCCATGGGATAGACACGAGGAGGTGGGGCAGACGTAGAGCTACGCCCAGTGATCTGACACGTGGCTACTACTTCATCACCACGATCAATGGCGGCCAGAAGGCCTCCGTCACTACCCTTATTATCGCCCAGGCAAAGCGCGTCATTTCTTCTATTATCGTCCAACCCCAGACTCGGAACCTAGGGCGCCGAGTTTGGCCGATTCTAAGAAGGTGCTATCAATATCGGGATCCTTCATCTTTTTCACTGTGTGTTTTACCCAAGCTCATTCATCATCATCGGCTAGTGGTGAGTGCGAGGTCTGCATGCAAACCGCAGATCAAATATCGAGTTTTATTCTGTCTCCATTTTATTCTCCTTCTCAAGCCTTAGCTGGACTTCTTTTCGAAGAAACCTTCTACCAATGTAACGTTCATTTGGAGAGTTTCAGGTAATAACACTGTTAATATATTCGGTTTTATAGAAAATTGGCGTAATTGACATAGTGCCTAGTCGAGTGGGCCTACTGCAGTGACAGCCCACACCTTGTGTGTTTAGTTCTGCATGGAAAGACATCAACTTTGCGCAAGTTAGTGTCATCATATCAAAATTGATTACGAATGTGGTGTCCTTGAGTCAATGGCTTGGATTCTGAGATACATCTTAGAATAAATGTTTAAGCCCTATCTCAAATTTAGATCCCCATTGAAGGTCACATACGGAGTGTACCAGTTATAACAGCCTACATCTAGAAAGGTAGATCATTAAAAAGTATATCTGATAGGGAGCACAGCAAATCACAGAACTCCTCAAGCAGCGGTATCAAGCTTTGACACACAGAAAAAAAATCCAAGTTAGTCGGTCTAACTTCACTTATTCAAAACGGCCAAATAATCTTAGTACATATGACTAATGTGTGACTAACATTGTCTAGCTTATGTTAGTCACATTGACTACCCTAATCATTTTCTCTCTCTCCAAACACAATCTTGAACAAGGTATCTGCTGGGAGTTTCAGGCAAGGTAACTTATCTTAGCCACTGCCACTTGGTTACTTTAACTAAGACCCCTTAGTGACTTTGACTAAGGTATATTGGCATAGTGTTGCCTCTACACACCAGGTGGCAGCGTGGTTTGAAACAGGATTCTTCTGGTGGCTCTGTACCATAAATTGTTCCATGGATGTCAAAATGATGGTGATATTCCGGCACTTCATACATTTGAGACTTTCACAATTCAAGATTACATCAAGCTGGGCAAAATGTATCCAATAGGTTGATGATGTGTTAAATGAAATAGGTAGACAGATAGTAACACCTTTTCTGTAGGAGTCTAGATAAGTAAAATGTCCACAGATGTATCTGCTTCTTTGTGGGAAACCTAGAGTAACTTGGCTCCGGGGTTCTAATGAAAATTATATATATATATATATATATATATATATATATATATATATATATCTAGAATAATCATAGGTACTATTGCTAATTCAGCAAGGGGATTTTCTACCTCCGTTTGCTAACAAAACCTAGTGTGGTGCACCTCTTAATTGACTGATTACCCAGTCCTGGATTGATTGCAGGTTAATAGGGCGTGCCTTAGACGTACAACCGTGTGGCGTGGGAGCTAATTGCTTTATGTAATCAGCCAGGTACTTCGTCAATGAAGATGCCTTAAGAACTCAAGTGGGTGGAGATATAACTGGAGGAGAAACACAGCACACCTACCCTGACCAATGTTAGTAATCACCTCCAAACCAGGCAGCCTCCCAAGGGTCTAGGGGTAGTTAATTAGGTCATTAAATCCTCCAGAAATGAGACACCATAGCTAGATCTGATTTAAACGAAACCGTTTTCCATTCCCGAACTGATACCCCTTTTAAAAACTGCTTCAATGGGTAGGTATCAAACACAGTTCCCTTGATGACTGTCGGATTCTGGCAGCGCTGCCCTTATTATTAGCCCATCATTAAGCAGTACGGCAGAAATTAAGATTGCCTTTCGAGGACCTCTCAAATGCTTTCCACAGACGTCAGCTATTTTGGTCATAATATGAATGTCTTCAAAGATGTCAAGCATTTTATTAGATTATAATTCTTTGCGTAAAGAAGATGTATGACCTACTTTGACACAATATGTCAACTGTTCGCATATTTCAGATCTTCCATCGAAAGTTAACATTTACTGCTATATATATATATATATATATATATATATATATATATATATATATATATATATATATATACATCTTTACGATTCATATAAAGGATCTTTATGTAATTCACCCGTTATCAAAGTAGTATTTGATAGTTTTTTTATTTGGACGGTTTTTAATATTATCATAATTCTCGAATTAGGCATATATAAGGGAAGTAAGGTTATACGGAATCCTAATTGAACAAAAAGGGCCTTAACAATATTGTTTTGGATCAATGTAAACTTCATCCCTCCCACTAATGCTGCAGTGGCACTCTGTATATTGGATGAGAGGACTTGGAGAGGAAAACCCATCTGTGCATGTCAACGATACCGACTGAATTTACTAGATAATGCAACCACGTTATCGCGTCCTAGGGTTCAGTGCATTGTGTGAGCAGCTCGCCTGTTGGAACTTGTATACAGCATCTATGTCTCTGAGCCCCTCATTCACTTAGCCTTCTGTCTTCTCCTGTAGGGTGTGGCACTGTGCGGCCATTGTCCTCAGGACGCGTCCTAAACGCTACATAGTTCACAATCAGTCCGCCCAGGAGGAACGTCGATGATGCGGGCCACGTAGGGCCTCATCACGGGAATTAAAACCAGAGCTGAGCGGGCCTCCCCGGGGCCAATATCGGATCCTGCATTCGACGTTGGCAAGAACTGTGATCGCCTCGGGAGTCGCTGACAACTCGCATCTGCTCGGCGAGCTTCTTGTGTTCACTCGAGCAATTCGTCAGAACAAGGAGCTGCTCGCCCAGTCTTAACGATCCGCGGCCGCCCCTTTCGCACCCGCTCTCCGTGCCAGGAGGGAATGCCTGGATTGGCTGTCCCAGGTCCTGCCTCTTTTAACACCATTTCCTCCCTCGTTGTGCCCAGAAGCATCTTAACCCCAAGTCCCTGACTGGATCCTTACACCCACCCACCTCACTCCCAACCCTCCCTACCATCCTGCTCACTCACCACCCCATGTCTCATCCCCAAGGCGGAACAACACGCGCCCTGAACGATTTCTGCAAAACCCAGTCTTTTGTTAAAGTTGTGCAAAGGACAACGCGATTAGCCCCTATTTCATCCTCTGTTTAATGGCTGGGGTCAACACATCTGGTGGGGCCTGGAGAGCAATTGCAAACTGATGGTTTCCTCCCGAGGGGATAGGGCCAATCTCTCCCTACGGATATAAAGGCTTTTGCTTATTTATGAGGGGATATACAAGAGGACAACACTTAATGTAGACGTTATTGGATACAGCTGCGTTATATTCATATTGTGTGCCAGCCAAATCCCTCAATGATACATAAAACAGTTTGCCAATTTTGTATCCACTGGTATCATGAGAAATCTATTCTCCTGGGATAATCTAAACTTTGTAGTTTTCTATTTCAAATCATAGATTGAAAAAGTTGGAGACTGCAAAGAGAAAGCGTTGCTTCAATACAGTATTTCTATATCTGATGGAGTGCAAGCTTAAGATCTAATCCTACATGAAAGAATACAAAAAAATGGTATTTGATAAACTGAACTTTCATATTGGGTGGTTTTTATCAAATAATTATCTAATAATTTACACAGAATTTAACTCTATTTTCCGGACTATAGGGTTTCATAGGAAAAGTCTCTATTGTAGCTGACAACATTTATTTACACGGCAATCAGAGCAGCAGTGAGTGGAAACATTATTCTATTCCATGTTTTGCCGTGGTTTGCATGCTGTCTAACACAATCCAATTATTGTGGAAACTTAAACGTTTGAATCTTTTCAAAGGTGTTTCATTGCTCTCATTTGGGAAAGAGGAGGATTTATGGATATCAGTCGTTTTGTCAGCACCATGCTTAGTTTGCCTTGTTAATTTCTAATCCTTGTGAAAAGTATAAAAGTTTTTTATAGGGCATATGAATTCCCTGGACCATTCCTGTGTTTTATGAAGCTTGTTCAAAGGTCCATGAAAGCTGACTTTCAATTTACATGATTAACAATATGCTATTGAACTTTACAAACTATTGGGGACACAGATACTTTTGTAGACATGCCAAGACATGTCCAAATACTTCTTGCATTATTCCTATTAGAAATATTTGTAGAAGAAAAATACTTATATCACGCTACTGCTACATGATGCAAGAAACTCTACACTTAATGAAAAGCCTGATCAATATCCCATATATAAATGCTTCACGAAAGCTTTTTGCATAGACTGCATAGACACAAATTAATCCCTTCAGTGTGGATGTTGTAGTTGAATAGTGAATTTCGGAAGTGAACGCGGGTGACCAGGAGGGTCTTGCCTAAAAGGAAACGAGAACCAAAAAATAAAACGTGCACGTTCTGTTGCTAAAAATCTCATAAACCCATTTAGATGAAACGTGTACGTTGTTTACTTCTCAACAAGTGTTTGGTCTATGCATTTGCTGTAATATTATTTGTCAGAAATGTAAAAACCTGTAGAAACAAGTTAGGCCATGCATGTTTCCCTTAGCACTCTCTGAAAAGATTTACAGAGGTTCTTTCTCGTTATCTTTTTGGCAAGACCCTCCTGAACACTCAGTATCCCACCTTAAACAGCAGTACCTGGCCACAGGCCTCACACTACTCCGTCCTCATCATGTTGCACTTCCGCCCATTAGTCAATGCTACAAGTTATCCACCCATCATTGCCTCTAGCAGTGGGTCGCATCAGAGCAGCATCCCTCTTAGCTTTAAGGCCAGGGGTTATGAAATGCTACCTCTGGCTCTCGTACTCATCGTTCTGTGCAAAGGGCGCGGGGCAGGGTGTGGGCCTGGGTAAAGGGTGGGGGTGGGGCTGCAGTCGCCCCTAGCATTGCTTAATGGCATGGGTAAATGTTATTAAGCGCCATCACCGACATACCTCCAGGGCATACCCACCAATAACTTAATGCTGATTGAATTCTGATTGATCCAACTCTGACCATTGTCTCAGGTCGACATTCCATGCAGGGCCATAATTAGCACACACAAATATCGCCTTTCTTATGAACAATAACTGATTATAAAAGCAGAAATAGATTATTTTGCAAAGTAGTTTGCCCTGTATGGGTATGTCACTACATTGCAGCATGTATACAGAATGTACGCAGAGCCCAGTCGACCTCTGAGACCTTCACTTCCGGCCGATTTGAATTTGGTCGGCGGTGAGCGATCTATAGGTTACAGGTCCAGGGTGGCTTGACCCTCTTCCCAAACTCCCTCTCAGACCAGCCCTCTAACCCCCACTGAATGTATGCGATCAGAGACCACCATTGCCATGGAAACCTAAATGGCGTGGGCGTTGATGATTTAAAAGGGACGGCCACATTGCCTGGGTGTGCCCTATCCTCGTTTACAACCGCGAACGGTGGACGCGCTAGGTCCCTGTAGGGCGGGTTTTGATTCAGAGAGATGGGTGTCTTGGGGGTGGGGCGGCTGGGAGCTGTATTAATGACCAGTTCTTAGCGCGTTGGTCACACCGTAGAGAGCAGATTTAACAGGATTAGATTCATAACACCCTCTTCATAAGACAACAGGGGCTCAACGCGCACAACCTAACAAACGACACTCAGAACAGAAGGGAGCAGAGAAGAAAACAGGAGATAAAGAGAAAACGGAAAGGGGAACCACTTACAGCTTATGCTCAGTGTAGTAAATCAGGTGTATAGAATTCATCTTCTATGGTTCGTGCTGGTGCTTAGAAGTTCCCTTTAGTTTAAGGCTCTGACAGAATACCTTTCAGTGCACAGTTACTTGAGCGATGGACAGCAAGCTATTTAGTTGTTCTGTTTCCTGTTATTGCATGTAGCAGGAAGGAATCTTGACACAATGCATAATGCCCTTATGCCCGCCCCTAATCAAGGCCCTCATGGGGAAGATTTATTATGTACGAAACAATGGCCGCCAGAGACCTGACTCGTTTCTGACGCCAGGTGGCTTCTCAAGCGTTCACCCTCTCAGTACCTCAACCAATCACGACATGGTTTAGAAAGGGCGGTCGTGCTGGATGGCCATCGCCACTTCCGGCCATTAGCTTTCTCGTATCAATCTATTTGTGGACGTAATCTTGGAGATTGGCTCGCCATTGCAATATTAGCGTGTGTGTCTGGGTTTTACAAGCCAGCTTTCCTGGCAGTGAAGTAGCTACAGGCATGCAAGGCCGCTATTCTGTTGGAATGCTGCGGTGTTGCTCTCTGATGGTATAACATCGCTTCAGCTGTAACAGAATGGTCAAGGCTGGAGGAGAACTACCACTGGCCACAAATTAACCACAAGGCCTACCACAGCACATGGTCATCCTATTGAAACGTTTTCTAAGACTTGGTTCTCGTCCCTCCCCTCCCATTGGCCTCTTCCAAGATCTTAAACCATTGCATCAGTTACATGATTGTACTGCTGAGCGCAAAACTGTATGCTGTGACAGCCACTCCCTTTCATTACCTCAGGCGAAATGTTTGTTTTGCACAATGGCATATGACCGAAGTAGATGCAAAGAGATGATGTTTAATATATATATATATATATATATATATATATATATATATATATATATATATATATATATATATATATATATGATAATTAATATACTTCATTGTCAATCTGCTTAGTAAAGCTAAGCATTAGAAGTGCATGTGTAACATTCTTCTTGCATATAAGCCCAAATACGTTCTATGCTACTGTCAGTTCAAGTATAGAGATTTCAACCCCAAAGGATGAAGCTAATCCATCAGCCCAACAGGGATTTCTGACTGTGTGCAATTGTAGACTTTATAAGGCAACTGAGAATATAATTGCAATACAGATCTGAGGCTTTATCATGCAGGTTTCACATATAATCGAGAATAGCTTAATCAAATGAATGCTGCATGTGAACACTCTCGTGTAAACACGTATCAAATGTATCATGAATTCACAAGAAGGGTCATTTTAGGACTCAGCAGAAGGCTCACCCTTGATACTTTTAAGTAAGACTTTTCAAATTACACCTGACCTTTATGCCTTTGTAGGCCTTCCTTTCTCACCTTTCACACCAGGTCCCCAACACAGACTCCCCCATTCCTGCCCTACTCTCTAACGTTGGTCACAACACGTACAGCTATTTCTCTCAGCCCCACTGCTCCCCCTCCAGACAAGAGCCTTCATGTAGATGGAGGCTCTGTGGCTGCGCCCCATCACTTCAGACAGTCGGTAGGGCACGGCTGAGTCATCATAGGCAGAGGCACCTTTCTTGTTGCAGCCCGGTGGGCGCTGCCCGAATCTCCAAGGTGCATTACATTAGATGGGCTAAAGGCTTGCTCGTGGGGATCAATCCAAGAGTAAGCACCCTCTCTCCCTCACCCTTCCCCACTGCCTCACCCCGTCACCCAAATCTCCCCACCAAGGGCCCGAACTGCATATCTAGAAGTGGGGTAGGGGTTGAGGCTAAATATAGTACAGGGTAGGACACTGTTGGAGCTGCCATACTGGTACAGGCTGCTTGACAGTAGGCTCACAGCAGACATGGAACATTGCAGTCACGATGCAAACCATATGGGCTCAAAGCAGACATGGAACTACAGTGACCGACACTGTCCTAACCTTCTCTCCACAACCTCTGTATGGAGAATGACTCAAGTTGGTGCGCGTGCTCCCCACCCCTAGTCATTGCGGGGCTGTCTGGGCCCAAATTGGGCGGCGACGATAAGAACTGATACATGGGGGGTCGCGCTGAAATATTCATAACTATCAGGGGCAGATAAATCTGGACCACAATCAGATCTATGATGCCGACAAGGAATTGCTGGAGGGCCCCCCTTGAGACCGGAACCCCGGAGGGGAAGGGCTGCCCAAGGCGATGAGAATGGGGATGCCCTCAGGGAGGAAGGGGGGAAAGGGTGGATGGAGGGCAGAGGGAATTGAGCGCCTCTGTGGTAGGGCATGCAGCTAGAGGGGTGGAGGTTCCAGGACAACGACAAATCTCGAATTCATATGTTCCTATGTATCTGCGGCCCAGGGATCTGCGGGGAGTTAGAAAAAAAGGGCAGTCAAGTTATAACTCAGGCTGCTCAGATATGTACAGAAATACCTGGGGAACACGGGACTACGGGACCACTATTTCTGTTACAGGCCTTATTTATACTTCCATCTATGCGTGCATTACGCGCCTCCTACAGGAGTTGCCTTACACCTCCCTTCACCTGAACCTTTGTCCCCTAGAAAGATAGTGTTCCTGAGACACCTTGTATATGCGATATATCTGCTAATCATGTGAATTAAAGAGGTTGTTTGAGTTCAACGAGCTGTATGTGTAATCTGTTCTGCCTTTTCTCTTTTTGTAACCCTGGGTATTGAGCATATACATACTATTTTGATCATAGTCCTTGTACACACTTAGCAGAATTATTGTATGAACGATGCAGTTTAGAAGTCCCAGGAGGTAAACAAAGGCACCATATATGCTACAATTTACATTTCTAGAACCATTATTATTCAACAGACTTCTCATGAGTTAATTCATAATCACAATATCGGATGAATAGCAGTTCATTAGTGTAATTGGAAAGGCTGTTGGTGAAGGAAAATATAGACAATGTCAATTTTCATTCAACAACTGCAAAGGCTGTAAAACCAACAACAATTATTAGATGACACTTATGTAGATCATAGAAACCATACACCGACAGACATGAGATATATTTACATTTCACAATTAAAGACACTAGTTTTATGATCGAATACATATACATTAGCTATCAATTTGCGCATATACATATGAGGCTGTCCAAATCTGCATATTTTTCATTGTTAAGATGTTTGTGACACTCTCTATGCTGACTCAATCTACAGCACACAAAAACAGGTGTGTGAATAGCACCCTACTGGAGGGTCACATCTGTCAGTTGTTACCTAGAGACATCCGGCCCCACTCACCACTTCAAGCCAGTCATTGATCCCCTGGCTCCATCCAATTCCAGCTGAATCAACTCAAAATCGTAATTCTAAGGTGCCAGTGTCTACGACCTACTCATAGTTAGCCATCATCCTCAATCCAGTGTAAGACCGTTGGGGCTTTGAGGCAATTGCCATCGACAGCATACATCCCAAACTACATTTGATGCTCCTAGGTCAGCCTAGGATTCTAAATTCATAAAACATTTTCGAAAAAACATATGCCAGTTCACCTCTTATCCGCAATTCATGAAAAGAAAGTATTTTAATTCTCGATCGATGTGCAAATACCCGTTCCTTCAACACTGTTCAATTATTGTGTGCTCGTGCTTTCCCTGGTGCATTTCTATCTGACTCTTCTAGCATGCTCCTACCCGGTTTTCTCTAATTAGCCTAAGTACTTTACAATGCTATGGTTAGATGCAGTAAAATGATACTGAGAACCTCTAAACCCAAAAGACCAAAGCTACCTGAGCGTGTACTGCACAGCGTCTCACCTGTATTCCTCTACCCCAAACCCAACTCTTATGGCTGGACGGTCGTTGCTGCCCTACATTTCACCCAACTACCCCTTTTCCACCTCTCCTCCCGCCACCCCACAATCCCCATCCAATCCCACCAGATTAGCCGACCAAGGTCTGCGGTCATCACACTACCGCCGCCACCTGCCGGAGTCCGCAGGGATCTAAAGAACAATAAAACAGGACCGCTGTCCCCCTGGTGGCCTAGTGGGAAGATCCGGGGGCTGGGTCGGGGCCCGGGGCAGCTGTCATCCGGTCTGATGGAAGACACGGAGGGGCTGCAGGCCTGACCAACGTGCGGCAATTGGATGGGATCTTAGAACATTTGGCACAAGGACGGAGACAGACCTAATATCATTGATGGTGATGTTTTCTGATCATTTGTAGATAGTTGTACACAAAGGTTTTATGAGAATGCCACAGCTTGACAGACACAGTCCGCTATACAAGTCTTATCTTTTATATGTAAGCTTGTTAAAGAGAATGTGCATTTTTAATTTATGAATTTGCTTTGACTTACAACTTAAAGAGACGGATTTACATTACTGGATAGACTTCATTTGCTTCCCTGACGCCCTAAACATACCTAAAGGTAGAACTGTATTGCAACAGTGAAGTTGTATTTTCTTCATGTAGATGAAATATTTCTAGGGTATCAGGAAACCCCTAGTGACTACATGGCCACTATGATAAGAAAGATCTGAGAGTTATTTATCATATATGATATATGTAAATGCTGTACCACCCGTCAGAAACACAATTCATAATTGACTCCACTGGGAAGGGAAGAGGGAATTCACAATTGTCATTTGCCTTTACTCATCCTTGGTTGATTCTAAGGGAACTCTCATGAGAGCATACCGAATCCCATCCTTCAAGGTACTTCACAAAAGATATCGACACTGAACTTTCCCGGGGGAGACCTGGTGCTCCTCTAGACGGCAGGATCGTGTTTCAATAGTTTCCACGACAGGATGGCCTCAAATTGTAGTGGGAGGTATAAGAAATGATTTCATACCAGTGACTACATAGTGAGCTACAATACAGGCCTACTGACTAAATACCCACCACTATGAAGTCATAGCACCCAGTCATATGAGCCACTATTGGCTACATAGTAAGCAGTAATACCTCCTTCATTGTCTGGTATGCACTCCTGTGTTCAAATGAGCATAGGGCTGCAGCAAGGGACAAGTCATTTATTGCCAGTGAGGGCTGGGGGCTTGTTAGATATAGGGGGGTCATTTTTTTTGGGGAGGGGGCAAACGCAATAACCTTCACACTGGGGGGGGGGGTGTCAAAACAAAATATGGGCAATTCAAATACCCATCGCAACACATCATTCCACATGTGTATCTGATTGGGGGGAGGACATTTTGTAAAATCAGTTCTTCGTGGGGGGGGGGGGTTGCAATAATTTATGTCACAAAAATATCTGCCCATCCGCCAAAATCGATCAAGTCCCCCCCTCCCGGCAATAAATGACTTGTCCCTAACTATATAAAGATGATCCCACATGGCTACACTGTCACACACATGTTCAATTCTCATGAAAATGGATCATAGTTCTAAATAAGGACAATGGTCATGATTCTGCATACTGCTTATTTTTTCTAGGAGCCCATAATATTGATATAGGCCAGGGATGCTATATATAGGAAGGCTCCTTGACCTCTATGAGTGGCCTGGGGTCAAGACCTTTTGGATCATTAGTCTATATACAGAGAATACTTATATGATTATGAAGCAAAGAGTACACATTGGGTACAAAAGGCATGTGTGCAAAACCCGCCGTGTTACGACGTATTTATTACCGGCAGCTACGTCATATACACGTCCTGTGTTTAGTGCAGGATGGACATGGGCCATCACTTATGTTTTGAAGAAGGAAGGGACCGTTAACACAGGCTGCCAATTGTTACGGACATAATCAATAATGGAAGAACTCACCACATTCCTTGCCCCCTCCCAACTCAGAACTGGTTTGCCTCACTGATTTCTGGGAAGGCTAATTAAGCGTGAGCATTGGGGAGATAGCTGCGGGGAACACATCTATTCCATCACGAGCTAACGAAGAGCTGCCATGACCCCAACAGATCATTGATATCCTCAATGATAGGAGACGCCTAAAACAAGTGACACCCCCTAACTGTCTCTTCAACAAATCAAGCAGATAATATCTTTGAAGAGGTAGCTGACATGAAATATACTGGTAAATGTGAGAGAAAGGACTATGGTCGTTTTTATCTCATGTCTTCCCTGGGGGAGGGAAAACCATTAAATAGAACTGCCAATTAAATAAAGGAAGAGGGCTACTCAATCCTTAACTTGAACACCCGTGGTGCAGAATGACAACTTTCATTAATGATTCAGGATCTTCCACCACAAATGCCTCCTACCTCCTGTCAGGGACACCCGGGAGGGGTCGGCATTGAAGATCTGATGATGGTGAGAGTTATCATTGTTATGTCGGTGTTATAAGTATTACATCTAGGTATAATTTCTTTGAGTACAAATTTCCTTTTATTGCAGTTAATGTTCTGTACATTCATTCTTGACTTTGAGAATAGACAACGATTTTCTTCACATGGAGACTGTCTGTTGTTCTTTATAAAACAGCTGGCAGTGCTCTGCTGCATGATAGAAGTGACCTTGAGCGCATTATAGCACTACAGTGCACGCCTGAGCAAGGTCACCATAGCTGTAAAACATTCAAGTGCCATTAATTTGTGTAGGAATACCTTGATTGGGTATTTGATTGATTGGAGGAAATGTACAATGTACTCAGATGGATTCTTGCATTATAGGACAACAGACAGTCTCGATGTGAAGAAGATTGTTGTCTATTCTCTAAATAATGCATGAATGCATGTGAGTGCATTATAGAACAACAGACAGTCAAGATGTGAAGAAAGAGTTGTCTATTGTCTTTATAAAATGTTGAACATTAACTTGAGAGGTTTAAGCACCCAATCAAGATATGTCTAGACCAATCAATGGCCTTTGATTTGTATACAGCTATGGTGACCTTGCCCAGGTGTGCACTGTACTCCTATAATGCACTCAAGGTCACTTCTATCGTGCAGCAGAGCACTGCCAGTCATTTTATAATTCAATATATTATATATTACAACCACAACAAAAGCTGGAGAGGTACAGTTTAAGGGTAACTGGTTAACCCCCCCCCCCCAGTACAAAATCATTCTTTAACTTCTTATATTTGGGAAACGGTGTTATTTAGCAAAGTGATATATTAATGTGGTACTTGTTTTCTTGAACATATATACATTTTTGTATCATAAGTATATACAACATAATAAGTGTGCTTCTGTCAATGTCATTCAGTAGATGTTTTCTGAAGATGTTAAAGCAGATTGTGCTGATGTTATTGCACTTTGTGATGATGTTAATTCACAGAGGTCATAGTGTAGATGTTATAACACTAATGGCAGAGTATATTTTCAATATATGTAATGGCACCTGTAAACATAAACTATAGTAAAGTAGTATAACATATATATCAATCTTGACAACAGTGGGCAAATGCAACTTTAACATAGACCTTCCTAGTAAGTAAATACTGCTTGGTCTTAGCCTTAACTTTATCTGACTCCAAGATCATTCTTACTTCAGGCTTCAAAGAATTCCAACAATGAGAAGTTTTCTTATTAACTCTGAGAGAGTATGCACTACATGTCTCTAAGAATTCAAGTAGAACTGTGTAATCAGCAAGTCTTGTGGCTCTAGGTCTAATTCGCAACACATCTCTATTTTTGACCTTTTAAATGTAAAATTTCTGATATGTGCTTCACGCCTAAAACTTAGATATGGTATACTGTTTTGTTTATGTATTTCCAAGGTTGGTGTTAGTACTGGACTCTCTGTGATATTTTGATACATCTATTTTGGAGGCGTTGTAATTTTTTAATAATTCCAAACAATGCCCATCATGCAATATATCTCCCTGATCAAAGATAGGTAGAATGTATGACTTATATATTCTCAATAAAGCAAAATTTGGAAAATAATCTTTATCTTTTGACATGGTGTAAGCTCTAAAAGCTGCAGTTTTTGCGTTTTGTTTTATATGTGCTTTGTAGGTGAGTTTTGAGTCCAGAGATATACCTAAATATTTATATTGTACTACATTATCCAATATGATGTTATCAATCTTCAAATTTGGTCTTAAATGGTCTTTGTTGTTAAAGGATGGTAGGAATATGGTACATTTAGTTTTTTTTTGACATTCAAACTCAACTTATTTTCATTGCACCACCTGCTGAATCTGTCCAGGTCACGCTGCATTTTTCTTTCTACCTCAGGAAGTTCAGTAGCCGAAAAATAAATGACAGTGTCATCAGCATAGAGTAAAACTTCACAGTCTTTGAAAACATTAACCGTGTCAGGATATGTTTGCCGCAGTAGACCCACAGGCTCATCAAATTCCACAATCATGTACTTCACTAAGTCCCTTTCTGTGTGCCACTCAAAGGTACAGTACTTCTTTCCATCATATGTGAATCGTTTTGTACAGATGTTATTGACTCCTCATGATAAATACACTGTGTCACTTGAGTAATTATGGAGATACCAGTCCGCATTTCTGCAAACATGTTCAATATCTGCACTGCTGTCTGGTATATGGTATTTGTCATGGAGCTCATCTAACATTTTACCTCTTGAATCCATAAAAAATTACCGTACAATGTGCTGGGGGGATTGTACCCCTTCCTGACATCCATCTGTGAAATGACATGATGTGGAGCACAACAAGCCTTGTCACAATAAGTTAACTCATTACACAACAAGTAACTTATATGTGTATATAGCTGCATGTAATATGTATAAATATGTATCTTTCAGGTATATTAACCACTTCCTACAGCTGTTATCCTCACTGGTCTGCTGCAATCCACTCGTCACGGAACTTGGCTTGTTGTGTAATGAGCCAAAAAATATAGACTGTATATAAACTGTACATATAAACTGTATATACTCCCAAGCAGTGTACATTAACTCTACAACTCGTTGTGTATTGAGTTGTCTCTAAATTGTGCTCCACATCATGTCATTTCACAGATGGATGTCAGGAAGGGTACAATCCCCCCAGCACATTGTACCGTATTTTTTTATGGATTCAAGCTTACTTTCTCTTGGATAGCCTGTGGGTAGTTAGTTAAACTGTGATAATGGGACCCTGCAGCCCCAGGTTTTACTGCCCGCACATTCCCATATTTGGCCTTTGCTTGCCTTCAGTTTATTCATGAAGTGGGGATTTTGCTCGTACTTGGCCCTCTGGAACCTTTCCATGATAGTAGGTGATCGGGCCTTCCAGTCATTCATGATTGGTAGTTGTTTGGACTCCTTTAGTACCTGATGTGCATCACCTAGGCACTTAATCCTTTCAGCTAATTGTTGGTTACCAACAGACTTTGCATGCTCTGCCTGGTAGTAGGCTTCGGCACTGTGATATACATTGTCCCCTTCTATAATTACACATGAGTGCAAGTTGGATAGAAGTGCATTCCCACCCGCAAAGCCCATTGCTTGTGTTGAAGTGTACATTGCGGCCTCCTCTAGGCTTAATCCCTCTGGGAGATTATGTAAGTCACCATGTCTATAGCGCTTCCCAGTGATTACCAAGCTCAATCCACTTTGTTTACAGTCAATGCCCTTTCTTTTGGCCAGTACTGCTATGGACCTTATGTCTTTATGAACTAAATGATCCTTGTGAGTTAGATCATCATTCACGTACATAGTAGCCCATTATGTTTTGTTTTCTTTAAGCTCCTTGATATTCTGAAAGAAGTCACCCTTTTGCTTGGAATTTGCAAGTTTCACCATGACCATTCTATTTCTGATTGGTTTCCCTAGCCTAAATGCGGCGTTGAGATCTATGGTTCTGAAGGGCAAGTTCATGTCGCTAAACAGGTCATCTAACGTGACAGCAATATTCTCCTCATCCTTTTCCTCTAAACCCTCAATTAGAAGGTTTAACTTCCTAGATTCCCTATCCATCACTTCTACTCTCTCCTCTAATGTTGCCAACAGATACTTCTGTTTGTCTGATTCATTCTTTATAACCTTGATCTCTAAAGTTTTCTTGAGATTCACATTTCGTTTTCAAATTGGTGATTGTAGCTTCATTTTGTTTAGCGGTCAGATCTGTTTTCAGTCTTTCATTCATAGATCTCATTTCGTCTCACAGATAATTTTTAACCTTGGTACTGTTAGTTTCAATCAGCTTCTCTATCTCTGACTTCATGTTGGTGATCATGCTTTCCACTCCCTTAAGCCTGTCATTAAAAGTGTCATTGCTTACCGGCTCTTTGCCTGCCATGATGGCTGAGCGTCTTTCCTTTGTATGACTCCTTAACTCTCGTTCACTCATATATTCAAATACAGTCCATTCACTTATATAAATTCCATGTGAGTTGAAGCAGTATACCTTTACACACCTCCTACGCGAGATTTAAGGTAATCCTCAATGCATAACCATGTAATATGTCGAGTTATTGTGGAGCGATCTCCTAGCGCGACTAACCATGTGCCGCCATTTTCCCCCCATATCACCAACACAAAGTATAAATGTGCTTTTAGAGAGCATGTGAAATAGCGGACTTAGCTATACAAAAGGAAGAAATCCCCATAGCCGTTTGTAATTTCTGCCTTAAGGACAAGGTGCTTTCTGACACTGAATAGGCGAAATATCAAATTTGGGCTGCTAGAAATTGAATTAAATGGGCGAGCATATGGGTTTAAAGGGGGACCAGGCACAGATGTTCCCATTTGAAATATGTTACTTTGGTTCAGGTGACAGAAGCTGGGCTCTAAGTCTGTACCCACTTTCACGCTGACCTTGTGGAGCCATATATAAAACCTGAAACGAGTTACAGTGTGTGTGGGTGCTGTCAACATCGTTGTTATTCCGTGGTACATATGTAAAGGGAAAGTAGGCAAAAAAAAGAGAGAAAAAACTAAAGGCAGTAGCATGTAAAGGGAACTCAGGGATGCTAAATTAGAGTTAACGTCCCGACTTACCCAACGCTAGGTGAATTGGGGCTAGGGCCAGGGCATCCCATCAATAGAAAAAAAGAAGTTCACACCACTCTACCTACTGTGCCGATTCTATTATTACACACTGGGCGTGATATTTATTTCCAGCGTTACCGGTTGATAACATAACCTATAACCAAGGCCACTGGGTTCATTCTACCTGAACCCAGTCATTATTGCTGGCGGCTACTCCGCGTCACGCCGGGTCCATGCAAGTTGGTGGCATCGTAACTAAATCCTTGCCGTAATTAAGAAGCCCCCGAGCACCCACGTGGTCGTGCGCCAGTCACGTCAGCCGCCATCATCTCGGAGAACTACGAGAAGTACTCTTTTTGCCCGTTATAGCCGCTGGCTGTCGCCACCTGTAATGAACTTGCAGGGTCCCCCATGTTATTTAGCAGCCGCCATAGCTTCTGTGTGGATGTTTTCTCCTGTCCGGGCAACTTGGGGTAGAAACAGTGATGTGGATTCTTGGAATATGAGTTTGGTGTAGGTCTATTTCAGGTTCTCGTGGCAGACGTTCTGTAGACGAAATTCGCTAATGAGGCACATACGTCACTGCTGTTCGATGTACACACCTATTACTGATAGTCCCCGTCTAGGTGTTTTCTTCTGAGATTCCCATTACATTTATACATGTGGATCAACATGGTAAAAGGATCGCCCGCACACCCCTCGCAAGCATACCTTTTACCGTGTTGATCCAGAAATGTAGATATAATCATATGATTCACCAAATTTTCTCGTACGGTTTAACGAAGTGCCAGAATATGACATCTGTGAACTTTCCCTTGAGCCACACGTCCCTATAGCATATACGTGTGTGTGTATGTGTTGCAAAAGCTTGCTTTCTATTTTTGCTTTTAGACAAAGGATATTATGTAAGTTAAGTGGAAGTCTGGAAACAGCTAAAATCAAAGTAGATCGATTTACTAAATAATAGAGTGCCATCAACAATTTAACATTGTCATATACTACTTACTTCTCAACGGGCTGGGATATGAATAGAAGCATTCGTTTTGGCTACATTTTTTGCAGCATGTTTCACAATTGGGAACAGAGAGGCCTTGTACAGTGGGAGAAGGAACCATAGCTGTTGTGGTTTGCTTGGGTTATGGAGGATCTCCCCCTGCGTGCACAGGTCATGACATACTGGAGTACCCCATGATAGAGGGGTGGTTACATCTTGTCAGACCCGTGTCAGACCACAGACGCCTCCTGCACCCAGCCCACAAACAAAAGTCAAGCATCTGATTAGGCAAAGTGCCGGGAGAGCATGGCAGTCAGGGTGTTGGGGTCTGGGATGGAAGTAGCGCAGAGGGAAGAAAGGGGAGGAGACATCCCGAAGAAATCATCATTAAAAGCAGCACTTGGAGCTATGACATTACAACGCCACCACTTGCTCTCGATGTGATAGCTTGACCTTGACCTCATGACCTTCTTAGTTTAGGGGTCACCTATAGGTCATGCCATGTGACTCTATTGGTGACCTAGAGGACGTCTCCTGCTTGCATGTGTTAACAGAAAGGCAATGTGATGGCTTGGAGAAGAGAGAGGGCATATGACTTCCGGCAAGGATTTTGTTCAGTTGGGAGGGGGTGAAGCCCAGGTATCAAAATACATGAGCCAGCGTTGGACAGGTAGCTGTTGGAAATGGAAACCTATCCCTAACCTATTGGAAAATGTGGTGCACACTGATCTTGTGCAGTACATATGTTAGGAGTGTGCTTTTTTTCTCTTAAAAGGACGCTACTTTTATCGTTTTTACATAACAACTGTAATTTATGGGGAGAGATAACGCCACAATCTTCATAAGTTGAGGGGGTGCGTATCAATGGTTTATCTACACTAGGAAAGCACAGTAAAAAGATTTTGCTTAATTTTTTTTGGTAATTCTTGTGATCACAACGAAAAAAAAAGAATAAAACATGTAAAATGTAAGGCGCCTGTCCAACATTTTGAAATAAACACCTACCTCATGCTGAGTTTGGCGATGAAACATTGATATGCAGATTCTAAAAATAATCAACTTAACTTTTTGCAGCTTTCCCAAGTTACACTATCTTAAAAAGAACTTCAGATTCAACGGGAATGCATATGTGGGTTATTCTAGAGAATGAATTGCAGAAAGGTATGCCAACTATATAACATTTCTCTGTGGCTATATGAAGAAGTATCCCCTATATTCTTCACATGTAAGATAATATGGGTAGATCGGTGACAGACAGGATTTAGACTGACACCCAAAGTGGAGGAAGCCACTAGGACTGACATGGTTGATTAGATAATGCAGGTCAACATGACATGAGGTTGGGCTCTGATTGTATTATCTAAAGAATCCAGAATGCCTTTTTCTTCTATTTCACAATGAGAAGGCTTTGCTTGTAATACATCTTGGAGGTCTTGCACATGAGGGAGTAGGTAGTTTTGCCTAAGAAGTACCTCACCCGGAGTAGTCACCTACTTTTCAGTCCTGTTTTTTTTTCTTCATGTTGCACAGACGTGGTGAGAAAGTGAGGTGTCAGAAAAGTGTAAAGTGAGTGGTTACTTTTCAGGAGTAGTCAAGTACCTTTCCATGACTAAGATCGCTACTCAAAATGATAGCACTCAGGAGTAAGACAGGATAGCACCACTTTATGCTATACGGATTATCTTTAGACAAGGCAGGTGGCCTTTCACTTTAATATAGTTATCGGAAGTTGAAGGGTGAAAGAGAGTGTGACCTTAGAGAGTCATTTACATCATAGGTCTCTCTTTAGCTTATCTGCAAGACCCTCCAGTGCAGAAAACAGACACTTCTTTCATTTCAATATCCTTTCACCATATATCTATCAGGTAGCACCTCTCGATTTAGATAGACTATGGAGGGAGAGGGAAAACTAATGCATAGAAGGAACAGAACATAATGCACCAAGTATGGGAATATAAATCATAAGCCTTTTTAAGTTATCCATCTTCTTTACATCGTATGCTTTCTCTTTTTTATTTTTCTGTCTGGCTGAATTCCTTTAGGAAACCACCTATTCAGTTAGCTCTGTTCTATATAAAAATACATTGCTGTCCTACTATGAAGACTTTCTGAATAGAGGTAGCCGGTTTCCATTTCCTGTCCCTACTGTCTCTCTCGTAGACCGTCAGCTTCTGTTTTGACCATCAGATATTTCACCTTTTACACGGATGAGATTCTGTCGGTGGAAGATGTATGCGAGCTGTGCATAATACTAGTAGGTTCGATGCCAGCCACTAGGTGTAACAGTGCCTACCCATGGGGCCGTAGCCTTTGCCACCTCATCCCTCACTTGCTACCTCGTACCTTGGTTACAGAACACCCGGCTACCACAATCCCCAAGGAACCTTCTGGACGCTCCTACAAAAAACCCAATTCTCTGGCCCTGCCTTCCAAGGCTGGGAGCTTCACAGTCCCCCAGTTACATTCATCAGGGTTCTTTACGTCTACCCCTTGCGCGCACTCTCATGCCGTCTCATTCGTCCTGCATTTATCAATTTGGCCAATCAGCGGGCGTGTTTGGTTGCGACTGTGGACCAATCGGGACCACTGTTATATCTGTTGCTCAGCGCGCGCCGACTCCATCAAGCGCCTCGCTTTCGCTCTCGACTTTTGGATTTTTGTGCTGCGCACGGCAGGTCTCCTGTGGTGGTTGGTCCCAAAATGTACAAATTGTCGGCTGGGCTCGGCACGCTCTCCGGAGAGCCTGACAAACGGCTAGCAATAACGGCAGCTGCACCCGCGGGGATAGCATGCCATGGCTTTGATGATATCATAACAGTGGTCCGAGCACTGGCAAACAATCACATCTCCGCCGACATGCCCATAAGACAATGGCTTAGCCGCCTGCTGGATTCCTGCCAGGGGTCACCGGAAGTAGCAAACATAGGGGTCAAACACATACTAGGAAGTAACATAGGCCTATATGGCCAATTGGGAGAAGGGGGTGGATAAGAAATGCCATAGGTCTATGTAAAAGAAGAAAAGTTACACTATACTGTGGCCATTGTATTATTGTGGTATTCTTCTGTTATCAAGACTAAGAATTCAGGAAGCCATTATATGTAAAGTACAAATTGGTGGGGACTGTCAAGATGCAGATAGACGGTGTTAAATAATGTTATCGTTGTCCTTGTCTCTCTGCCAGTCTTTCTCTGATGGATGAATACACAGTGAAACATAATTTTCAAACCTGTTTAGAAACCTGGTTACAAAAGGCTTTGTTTTCCCTGCTGCTTAGAGCAAATGTTGAACACCAAGTTTAGTGATTATCAAAACCCTTTCTCCATATGTACTCCCATCATTGATGATTATCTCACTCAATATTCCCCGTCGGCACTTATATATTTAAGTGGTTATAATATAGCACTCAATGTAATCATTTAATAATGGTTAGCTATTGTGTACAATCTTCCGTTGAGGTCTCAGTAGGATGCTACAAGAAGTCGGTATGTAGAGGCAGCCCTCTAGGCCTACGGTTGGCATGGTAGGCCCCTCATTAGGTTCGCTTACTGGTCATTTAACAAGAGATGTAACATAGGTGGTACGGGAATTACCTACACTCACGTGGCCAAATTGACATCCACATATTTCCCATCCCGGCCTACACGAGCCAAAAGGAATTGGATCCCAAATCCGAGCCAGCTCCCCGCCTCCGCCCTACTGCTCCTGATCAGATTTACCTTTGATGGACTGGTAATAAATGACGTGGACCGCAGTGGTTAGCGGTGGATGGCCAGGAGGCTGTTGCGAAAAGATTTGGAATTCAATTCTCACTGTAACTAATGCATCTTCCAGTTCCTCCCGATTCTCCACCCAGGGAGACCAATTCCCACCTTATACTGTAATGGAATTGACTTACTCTGAATTAGACTGCATTGCAAAAAGTTGAGGAACTGGTTCCATGATTAATTCCACCTGAATGCTTCCCATAGTCGAAAGGCCAGGGAATTGGAGAAAGGAACTGTCTGGGAATTGGTGATCGATTAGGAAGCATTCACCAGTTCCTGACCACTCCTAAACTACTTCTATGACCAATTATCTTTTGGCAACCCAACAGGGAATTGATTCCCTGAGGTCAGTCAGTTCC
Source organism: Acholoe squamosa (assembly GCA_949317995.1). Taxonomy (NCBI): domain Eukaryota; kingdom Metazoa; phylum Annelida; class Polychaeta; order Phyllodocida; family Polynoidae; genus Acholoe; species Acholoe squamosa. Next base: position 26,517,001 of record OX439035.1, on the reverse strand, counting down.
ATTTTGGGAATACCACCTCCGACAAAATCGTTTCCAAATCTTTTTGCAATAGCCTGCAGCTGGGTGGGTTGCATGAGGCGCTGGGAATCGCAGGACGAATTGGGTTTTTGACACCTGTCCTCGGTAAGGAGAGAGGAGTGGGAGTGGAGGGAAAAGGGCCAAGGCATTTCCCATGGGGGTCCCTCGGCGTGTTGGCTGGCGTGTCGGTGTCTGCCTCACGCCAAGGCGACGTTTTCCCAGGACACCGTGGAGGTATATCGCCTTGCAGCTGCCTGCGAGAGGGGGTTAAGCGTAGACCGTCTTGAACAAGTCATCGAGCATCTCATACAAGGAGTCAGGTACATTTTATTGTCGAGGATCTCAGACACATGGAGAATTATTGGCATAATTACATGCCCCTTTAATTAACACATCTGTTAGAATCTATCATGTTCCATGCACATGTCTTTAAGGATGCTGCGGTATCCAGAGACAGTAAGGGGTCTACAGGAATCATAATCATTCTGCAAATATATGCTACACTGGATACGACAAGTAGAAATTACTAAAACAACCAGCATGACATCCCATATATGTTGTATATTGAAAGGGACAGGAGTGAGCCGGGCTAAAACTAATACCACTACCTTGGTTGGGCACTTTCGGGCTTTCCCACATGGTGGATATAATCCATAGTCCTTCTTCGTATTACCAGCACACTTAGCATCCTCAACACCTCCTCACCGGGTTAACAATGCCAGAGATATACACCTCTCTCATTCCTACACTGTAAAAGAAACAATGTCTACGAATTAACGAAGGATTCCTCGTCCCAAAGTTGCCAGAGATCCACCGTTATTTTCACAGGGATGTTGTTATTTTCACAGAGCTTCCTTTGTACCACCATGCTGCCACCTGAGGGTTCTTGTAACAACTACACTAGCCTTCTGCTATATAATTACAGTGGTTCACTGTTTTATAAGGATTCATGGTAGATTCAACAGTTATTTTTTTACAGTGTACTTCCCCAACTCCCACAGCCCCAACAACAGCAGCAGTGGCAGCAGCGCCAAACAAATTCATCTAAACCCTATCCATCAATTTCAGCCAGCCCCTTAAGTAGGCCTCGAAATAAAAGCTCAAGTTCAGCGTCATGCGAACTTTCAATCAGGACAAAAGCGATATTCGATGGGAATAGAGAAGAAGTGAGAAACTAGGTGTGTGGACTGTCTCTTGCCTTAAAGCTCCTACCCGGTGGCACTATAGTCATGAAGGAGGCTTCTATTATCTCTTATAAGCCCCCATACAGTGACGACGTTAAAAACCACATAACAATGCACAGCCAAAAATAATTTTCTTATCCAAGAAAATAAACTTGATATAAGAAATATTTTCTAGTTATGAGGAAAATTCTGGTTATAAGATTCAGTCATCTTGTCTTTAAGAAAAATCAAGTTTATAACAAATCTTGAGCTGCCTTCTTGATTTAAGTTTTCAAGATTATTTTTCTTAAGAAAATGTCTCTAAATTGGTAGTTTTGTCCACCAGGTCACATTATTTATCTTATAATCTTAAAACATGAAAGTCTAATTTCTTGTTAGAAGTGTTTTCTTACATCTAGCAAAGGTAGAACTAAGATCTTGTTAGAAATTGGCCAAGGAATATTATCTAACATGCCAGGTAAGTATTATTTTCTTAATATGAGGAAATTATGTAATCTGCCACTAGGTGCCAGCACTGCCTGTTATGGTGAATTATTTGTAATGCAGAGTACAAAGTCCTAGCTTAAACCCGGTCCTAAAGAAATTAGATGTGGTAAAATAAAGTGAAAAGTGAAGAAAACTTATTTGGAATTAATTTAGTATCAGGTCCATTGGTCTGATAGTTGATTGAGGGGATTTCAAGGCATAAAGAAAACTAAACACCTTTTGCATAGATAATATAAATGAAAGGGTGGGATGTTCCACAGCATTTCATTAAGTTAAAGACTTTGAATAAAGGTTTTATTCACTTATGATAATGTGACTTCAAAGAGTTGCATGTAATCTGATGAACCTCTATCACTGAGTAGCATTTTACTCTATATAATTCTAAAGCATTTCCATAATAGATAAAAATCATAAACACTTTACAAACAAGGAAATTAATGTTTTTCAAATACTGGAAATAAGAAAATATAACTTATTCTAAGAAAAATTATAAGTAAGTTTATCTTGAAATAATCCTCTTCCATGAGAATAGTTAACTACCTTTAAGAAATATTCTAGAAAATTGAATCCTAATTTGAGAATAAATTACTTGATTTAAGAATCTATTTCTTAAGATTGTATTTCTTATTTCAAGTAAGCTGGACATTTCAAGTACAATTTTGTTACCTGGCAGACAAACTTGTTTTAAGTTAATTTTACATAAAATGAGAAATAATTTCTTAAAATAAGAAAGTTATTTTTGGCTGTGTGAAAACCAGTACTTTCACGATCAGCACGAGCCACCACTTGAGGTATTGCTAATTTATCTGAGACATTGAAGCCTTGCACTGTTTTCCCTCAGGCCGGTCAGGTTTCCCGAGGGACTATCCATTTATTTATGGTCGTATCGGCGAGTGTGCCATCCTGTCCGAGGAGAGGTTCATTGCACTTTTTTACATTTCTAATGATTGTTGGCTCATTGATTGACAGGGAGACAACGAGAAAGTCAACAGTCCCAAACGCCTCAAACAAGAAAGAATGAATGTGTGCCACTGTTTCGTCTTTGGAGGTAACCAAGGTATTTTCCATTCTGTATACATGTATTTCTTCCCAAGACTGAATCTGCCGTAAACGAACATATAAGCAAATGTCAACAACCATGGGATATTTTAGCATCGCAATCCCTTCAGTGAGTCTTCCGCATTCAACGAAGCCGTTATAAAATATCCCATGGGAGTTGTCATTTGCATTTATGCCATGGCCCTAGGGGATGAATTTGCTTTTAAATAAAGAATCACAACAATATTTACAGATTTTGAAGATGCCGAGTCATCGTGGATTGTTTTGATCCTCCATCTTGGCTTGCTCAGCTTGGTTGGGAGCTAGCAGTAGAGTTCAAGCCCTTAATTTCGTATTAAATGTTACGCACGCGAATTTTTCCTCTTTGAACATTGCCTTTCCCTTCTGTTTACATCAACAATTCATTACATAATATTATTTAACTAGTTCACTCATTCTTTTATCGTAAAACTTCTAATAACCATATGTAAATACGAAACTAACTATCTAGCTCTGTATGAATTTCAAAATGGTGGCATTGAATATGCAAGCATCGTATTCCATCCCCCCATTGGATATGGCGTGAGTAGTACAAATCTATAGTGTCGTCGGTAAAATGTATTAGCCATGGCATAAAAGTACAAGGCAAGCATTACAGAGTCCTGACACACTGTTACAACCCTCAGAATATGAAGTCTCAAAACCTGAATTAGAACAGCTGCGATATTCCAGTGGCACAGTGTATTGGGTGTAAGCGGGAGGGGAGTTGGTTCTGGCGACTTGCACTGATAAGCTGATAAGATGGGAACCAGCATGTCCCTGGAAGTGGATGTTATCCAGGGACAAGGTACCCATCATGACACTGCCTTATCAATGTGTTTTTCCACCTTTAGCATAACCAGCAAAATTTAAAATGGTGGACCCACTGGATATGGGTCCATGCTCCTATACAGCACTAAGGGCAGTAGTATATGGAATTGCTAATTTTCTACGGGTCCCATGACTTTCTGCACATCGCTCTCTGTGGAAATGTCTATTTTATTTATGTTTTATTTTTCGCTGTTATCCGACTCAAGGATCGGTTTACCGAACCAACAACATGTGTGTATTGTGTGAAGCACGGGTAGAATATTTACAACATCCACCTGGAGTTTCCACAACCCATTCAGTCTACTGCTAACAACACGACAAACCCCACCCCGACTGGCTTGCCTTTAGCCTGCACATGTTGTTGCCGCGTTTATCTCTGTTTACCCCGGCTATTGAATGACTTACATGAGTCCAGTACGTACGCCAATTTAGGTCGAGCTGTTTATCTAGTAACCCTCACAAACAGTGGACAGCCACAGGGTCATTGGCAATGCACGTCCGGAGCCCAGCTAAGGACCAATTTGCCCGCGTCGGTTTAGGGGCCGGCTGGGAGAGAAGGGATCAAACTATAGATCAATCGCCGGCGTCCAAGTGGTGACGCGGATAGGGCCTAGGCCGGTGTATAAATCCTTAGTCCTCTCCACCCACTGCTCCAGTGTCCAGACAGTAGTGGAGGAGCTCCAAGTGTGACGGGAATGTGTGGTTAGCTGCCGATGAGGTGGACACTGAGCAAAATGTCGTCTGCTTGCTCAGCAGGCGGCTCTAAGGTTTGGCCAACTAAGTGCACTATTGTCAAGGGTCACTGTAGGTTCAGTTGTTGGCATACTGTTTTCTTCTAGATGTGTCTTCTATCATATACATGAACCAGATCATCCCCTCACCCAAATTGAAGAGTAGAGAACTAAGAAAGAATTAACAGTAAATGTTACAATGTAAATGATTTATTCTCTGAAACCTCATTGAGAGGCCAGGAGGGCATTTCTCAATAATGCAGATCACCATTATTTTGGAATGCCCGGCAGACCTCGAAAGCTGATCCATGTGCAATGATATGAGGGGTGCGAGCTCCGATTAACATTCTGAATGTGTAAAGAAACATCAAGATACCCTGAAGGAGGTAGAATTCAACTTGCAATGTAGTTGAGGACAGTAAAAATAAAAAGACAACACCTGGGTTACAATCCCAGGCGCCTAAGTTCAATATGGCCTTGGGATCAATGCTGATCCCTCCACCACCAAGTTCAATTTCCACCCAGGGTCATCTGAGCAGAGCGAGACTTAAGTTTCAGGAGTTATAGCTCCTGTGTCTTCCCCAGCTGACATCCCAAAGCTGTGTAGGTGTTACACAGCACATGGATGCAGCGATCGCTGTTCATGGGGACAATAAATCTGAACATTTATTTTCATGGCAAGTCTGTGCTCTCTGATTAAAGACTTCTTCAATAGTGTGCAATGTGAGCATGTTAAAAGGACAAATTAGAAACCTCCCCCACTCTCCTTTGTATTACATTCTTATGACCTTTCTGCTCTAAGCAAATCATGATTGACGGCCGGACTTGACTGCAGTGATGAGATTGAGTGCATTAGGAAAGTAATTATTGAATGTGCTACTGGGACTAATTCAAAAAGTCATATATATCATGTTTAATATAACGCATGTCGAGACGATACAGAAAATTATGATTTACATAGATAATACCGATACAACAATGATTAACATGCTACAATACATGTGCGTGAAACGCATCATCATACTGATGCTAATACTCATTATATTAATATGATTAATCTCCTGATTTTGATGTAACAATATGCTATAACATTTTGCTGCATTTCTCTCCTTTGTAAAACACCATGTCCTCCTTTCTACTTCAAAGAAAGAGCCCCACACAGAAGATTAATTCTGGCTGTTCAAATACTGAAGGTTAATGAGTTGCAATTGGTATTTCGTGCCTTCCATTAATTACGCTTGCAAGCCCCAGGTGGTGTGGACGATTTGGGAATTAGTTACGTAATTTGCGGCAGAACTAAAGTAAGAGAATGAAAAGCTGTGATGGTTTTTGCTCAGGTTCTATAGAAACAATATTCTTCATCATTTCTACATAGGAATATCGGTAAAAATACAATTGACTGGATGTACTATCTGTTGTGTTCCATACTGTCGACATGGCATGGAAACATGGAATCCTGGCTCATTTGAGACATTGGCGAGGTGTGTAGTGGGTGCCTTACATGCCTCCAGCATGTGTGATATTCCCGCACTTATCAAGATAGTGAGTAGGTAAGTGCCATATAAGGGGCCTCATATAGGGATCATTTATGTGTGCCAGCGCATCAACACTTGAGAAGGTCGCACGTGGCTGGGAGCGTTCATTGCTCCCTGTCATCCGGGATGGCCATTAGGCCTGTGGGCTTGGGCGAGTAGATTATGCTAAAGGGTGACGGGACAAGCCAGCTGTGACACTAACGATACACTGGAGGCAGGACAGCCATGCCATGTGGCTGCCAGGCACATCATGACATGCTAGGTACATGTAAGTAAATCATGCTCCGTCCACTGCCCACTGGTCAGTGGCTATGAATAGTAAATGACCCAGGGCTGTTATTATGATTGGCCTGTGAGTGACGGGGAGGGCTATGGCCAATTGGGCTGGTGACGGATGGCAATGACCATACTGAGTCACACCCAGCCCCATTGGTACTGTGCCCTTTGAATGGTGGCTATAATAATTATTCCTACGCCCCATGGATTAACTCTCATTTCCACATGCCCATATCACACAGAACCCCCTGGGATGCACCAGGATCATCCCACCCGTAATCTACAAGTATTGGCATTCTGAGGATTCCAAACATCAGATATGGACAATGGAAGGAAATTGCATCATAAAGTAAAATTTGGCATTTGCATGTCTACATGTAATGGGACTAATTTGAGATGGGGCATTAACACGTCATGAATAAAAGGACTACAAATCAAAGGAAAGCACTTTCTCGCAGACAAGCTAGAATACATCAAACCTATTTGTAGAGGATGTATCATTGAATAGTTGTAAAAGAACCAGTAGAACAAAGTAGGAATCCAATTGTTTATGAATAATCTCGGCCAATACATATGAGCAGAGAAAATCACACTGTTGATCACCTGAACCAAAGCATAGGTAATGAATACAGATATTCTGATTTACTGCCTATTTAAAAAAAGGAGAAGGTAATACGTATAGCAGTTGCTTCCCCATGAAATTCTTTTAAGGCCTTTTTTCATAGAATATGCAGAATATGCCTGAAATGTATGTGAACAGGAAGTGAAACTACTGTTTCCCAAAATAAATCAACATCTTATCTATAGTTGATAATGAGAAACTTACAGAAAATCTATTTAAAATAAGTTCATGAAGGTTCTGAGATAATCATACTGTTGATCACCTGAACGAAAGCATAAATAATGGATACAGATATTCTGATTTACAAACTATTTGAAAAGGGAGAAGGTAATACATATATATCAGGTATCACCCTGAAGCTTAATACCTATCATTAATCTTAAAATATCACATTTTCTGTTTATGCTCAGAGCAATTGCTTCCCCCCTGAAATTCCATGAAGACCATCGTTTAATACAATACGTCCGAAAGTATCTTTACAACAAGTGAAACTCATGTTTGCCAACACAACTCAACATCTTATCTATAGATGGTACTGAGAAAGCTTCCAGAAAAACTATTGAAGATAAGTTCATGAATGTTCTCAGTTACATTTCATTCAATAAGCCGAAGGCCGGTTTCATATTACCTATGAATCTCCGACTGATTGTCTTTGACTAGCAAGCTAGAATAATTCTATACAGCAATGTCATAAATAGTGTACCTTTTGTCTGGTGGGCACAGTGCCATTCGCCTCTTTAAATGAATGTACGCTGCCCTATGGTGCCATTTGCTGCATATTTACAACACGGTCGGAGTTTAACTGCCATGGGGCACCGATCCACATCAATAACAAGGATAACTGCAGTGTCTCTAGGCACTGGAGGGAGGTAGTGCCTAGAGGAGGAGTAGAAGGAGGAGGCTTCTGTCAGTTCTACATTTAACATTTGTAGGGTCACTGCTTTACTGTCAGAAAACCTATGGATGCCATAGGCAGACACTGAACACTGTCTCTGCGTTAGCAAGGGCGCTACCACTACCCTCTGGCCTAACTTTGAAGTCAATGCCATCCCTTATTAGGGCTACCTTGGATTGCATGGTTCACTTCCCTTGTCTCATCGACATGCGGCCTTCACTTGACCTCGTCGGTGCAAGCTGCTTTTGAAACGTTCTTTTGGAGCGTTCTAACTGTTTTCTCCTCTGGCGATTCATTCGATTAGCTTCGACAATGCTGACGGTCCGGGTCTACTTTCAAGTCAAGCAGACACCAGTGGCCACAGCCTCCATATACGATAGACTCCAGATCTATCCACTATACCTAGCTCTACACCCCTTGAATGCACCACACCCATACACCCCCGCCCCCGTCCAGCCCAGCCTCAACTCCCCTCCCCCTATAGTAAAACACTGCTTCATTGCTAACCGCCAATTATAACACAGAGGCGCCATGTTGCTTCATTTAGTAATAACCCCACTTGCAGCCCTTTATGCCAGCAGACACCAACAGAGGGCATTTCTCTTCATTTCCCACGTCTTACTCCAGCCAGATTGCTATATATTCGTAGGCGGGCTTTGAGCTGGCCACTGCGTGGTTAATTCCGCGCGAGGCCAATGAACTGAAAAAACCTATTCTGGCCCAAAGCTTTTGGCTTCCTCTGTCTATTCAGCCCAGACGCAACCTCCCAGGACGCTATCAGTGCCCTTCTGGGTTGGTGGAGACACCTCCCTCAACTTCACCTACCCTCCACCCGCTACATACACCCCTACACCCCCCCCAACACACACACATCAACCAGCAAAAGCTAACTCCAAGAGAGCCCCCGCCCTCTCCCTCTCATTGGAAACGTTAGGCTGCCATAGTATGTTGAGGTGGTAGAGGACCGGTAGCAGCCAATGCTTTTAAGAATGGAGCTGGTAGGAGGGCCCTTATTGTTGCCTCCCAGTGCCCTTTTCCTGAATGATTAATGTGGATACACGCCAGCAATGGTTGTTGAGCCGCTCGTTGAGCTGCTCCAGACTCCTGCTCTATCAATGGACACTGATGGATGAGCCTAGGCCTACTACTGTTATTATCGCCACTTCCCCAATCATCGCCCACCATGAGACTGTAGCTATGCTGAGGCCAAGAATGCAATCTATAGTCTCCATTGTGCTCTCTGTGTCCTGTATATTTGCTATTGTCCAATTAAAGAGTACTCCAATATTCTATATTTACATAGGATCTCAAGAGTCAAGTTAAGTGCAGTATCCTTTCCCAAAACATTTTGATTACATTGTTAATAACTGTAACATTTTAGCCGGCACCACCAAGGCAAGCGTTCAAAGGAGAATAAATGTGTGACATTATTTTGCAATTCTATTCTAGCTCATTTAGCCCATTTCCCTCCGAGAGGCCCTTCTTTCGAATGCCTCTTGACAGTGTGGGCAAAAATCTAGACTCGAGCTTGTAAGCTGAGTCCATCATTAAAGATCGTGTGAAGTGATGCAGCTAAACCAGCTCCACTCAATCGTGACCCTTTCTAATTTGGCTAGAAATAAGCCATGCTTCAGTGGGATTTATTGTAGTCTTATTAATCTAATTGCCACATGTTCCACTAGAGCTGTTTTCAAGTTAAAAGTATGGCTAGTCGTATTATAAACTTTGAAACTCCTTGGGCTTTGGTCTGAAACTACCGGCTTTGCCTAAAGTAATTGGGGTTGATGATTGAGGATCACTGTGCGTGGATGTTCGTACAATTTGCAATTGATGGATTAAAAATGAACCCTCTATGAAGTACATGGCAGTTTTAATTGTCCTAGGAAAGCCATTCTTGTAGGGGTCCTGACTATACATTCAAAGTGATAGTAACTCGATATTTCTTGAATCCGACAGCCAATCGAACAATTGGCAAACTCGATGGTTTAGTGGTAACCAGTGCGATATAGATTGGGCCAGTGGAATACAGGCATAATGTATCGGCACTATTTCTGCAGATTTAACAACCAGCTCTGCAAGCTATGGGGATGAAAAACGGTGCTGGAAGTTTATTGGGCACTTAAGTAGGTTGTTGCAGCCAGCAACTCGTATCATACAAACCTAAGTGATCTATGCTGACAAATCAGTGGTCCCAGTGTCCGTCTTAAGCACTGTGGCTTTGTGTTTGCAGGAGGGGACTCAATCTTACTGATAGCTATTGCATACTACAGAGGAGGTCTTATCGGTTACATGCAGGACACGTGGACATTAGCACCTGCAGATAACTGAGTCATCAATCAATGGCTATCGTGTAGTCTACTCCATAAACTGTCAGTGCACGAGACAGCCAATCCTGCAAAACTGGATGTGTCCAGTGGTATGGGAGCTGCGTGGGAATAGCATCTTCAACTTATCCTGTTTTGTCACTGCACACACAGTCTGAGGCTGCAGGACACTAATTATTTTCTCACTGTTGGCTTATATATATTTGTGCGAATTTCTGGGCTTAGCCACTGTTATTTTCTTGTAGGCACACATTTTCCCATTAATTTAGGGCCATGAGATGTGGTACAATGTGATTAACTTTTCCACTATCGGCCGTAGAGGGCGGACATACCCAGATTTGGGTGTTTTGCAGTGAATGATTGCAATGAATTCTGTAATTGAAAAGAGTGCACCCACCTCAAGCTACCCTCAAATATCAGCCTAAATAACACTCAAATCGATTAATATACATCCTAAGGATTAATTTGATGCCTGGTTTGCCTAAACACTGTCAGCTTTTAGACCAATTATCATTGTACAACACCCTTCAGTGCGGAGCTACAAAGTGTCTCCTGCTGCCACCTCCCGTCAATTGGTGTTCTGCAACCTCTGAGCACCCTGTATGTATTGAGCAGAGTATTGTACTGGACACCTGTGCCTACCACAGGCAGCCCCCAGCAGCTTGGCAGTGGGAGAGCCCTAAAGTGGTCGTTTCCAGAGTGACCTTGACTGTGTAAATAACAATGGTATAATATTTATGATTTTATCAATCACATTTTGTAAGTCTTAGGCTACAAATAAAACCTTAGTGTTGTAGATTTTAATACAATAGTAGAGAATAGTCCTGTGAGACATGGCACAGCGACTTGTAATCTTGTGCCTAGTTTCAGTTGGTGAGACTGATAAATAGGACATACTATCATCTGGGCTTTTGGTAATATATAGCACAAATTCAACCTGAACTACTCACTGCAGCTAAGTACTAATAGCCTGTAGACTGTCCATTCTGCATGCACCTCACTCAGCTGTCACAGTGACCTGTCTTATTCAATGTTCAATGTCATAGTCAACAGGTATGTCATTAGGAGTGTACACTGTCTCAGATCACCAGGAGCCTGCTCTGCCTTCCCCCCCCCCCACACACACACACACCCAACTGCCAATCACCTGTAATAGTCTGTACCTTGTCACGACCAGTGGTCAGCAAACCGGCCAGATCACTCCACCTCTCTGTAGAGGGGGAGCACAGTGTAAGTACCTCTGTGTACATACATGTTTTCAGTGTTCCACAAAATCGTTTATATAATGAAAGGAGTAATTAAATTAATGTTTCATCACCAATAGCAGATACATATTCTGAGAAAGCATTATTTCAATGTAAACTAAAAATGTTTACACAGAAAAGAATGTAGCAGTTCCACAAGGTGTCCTTACACTTCAACCTCCTCTGATTTACAAAAATGCACATATGGCAGCACACACTTTAGCACTGATTTCTCCATAGAGATCTTTAACAGTGAATACTTTGTTCAAATATGGGCAGATCCACTGAGCAATGTTTGGGCCCATTTTGAGAGGATTTTAGCTCTGAGGAGCTACAGTAAATAATGTAGACCACTATTCTTCATTATTTTAGTCACATTTGATAGAAAACATCTTGAGCTTTAAGAAGAGGGCAAATTTATGTATATCAGCCTATAATTTGATGAGTTACGGAGGCTCGTAGTTGGACAATACACCAAAAATGCCCTTTTTAGTCCAATTTTCCATCATTCCCACCTATCTATTGTTAAGCTAGGCAGTATTAAAGTGTGATAAACCTATTTTGCCTTTGGTGAGAGGTCATAGCTATCTATTGAAAATACTTTTGCCATGTCCCTTCCTCAACTGTCTTTCACACATGTGTTATAATATTGAACTGTGAGCATTCTCACATATGTAACACTTTTTTTACACCTTAAACTTCCATGCTAAAAAAGTATCCTCACTTTTCTTATTACCTGTGTTGAGCAGGGTCCCTAGGCGGGTTTTGATGGTAAATAAATGAAAGTGCAGGTTTGGTGCATATATGAGGTAGGTCTCATGACCCAAAATTCAACTCCCCAAAACGTTACGTATGTGAGGTACACTTTTAGATGTCTGTAGGCTATCTAAAGAAATGATTCTTTATTTCTAGTCTATTCTAGTGTAGTATGTATATGAATTAAATGATTAAAACAAAAACCATGGCTCAAGTCTGCATAGTAAGGCCACAGAGGGGGTCTTTTGGTATCAGTGTGGAAATCCTCACATATGTAACGAAAATATGTGGAGGAGAAAGGAAATGTTTCCAGTTGCCCTGGCAGAAATGACCAACCACTGGAAGTCACTCAGAATATCTCAAATTAGCTAAGCTCACAGTCTACTGTGATTTTGCAGCTCCATTTACACTGAAATTTCTAAAAAAGGTAAGGAATTTCAATCAAATTCTCATGAAATAGTGTGTGTTATATATGTGAGGGTCTGCAATTGTCTTAGATTGCAAGGAAATGATGTATTTTGGGTTATATTTCCCTCTGATTAAAAGTCTGAAGCCATAGACTGGCCATAGCAGCTTGGTAGTGCCATTTAATTTGGCCAGGAAGCCCCATACTCTTTAAGGCTTTATTTTCCTCACATACGTAACGTTTTCAGTGGGGAATGGAAATTGCCCTTCCTGAGCTACTCCTGCTGTATATTTATCCCCAAATCATTATTATTTGTTGAAATTAGGGCCTACCTTTACTGCTAGGGTTCATTAGGTCCAGTTTGGATATTTTGAAATGACACCCCAGCCTGTCTGGGGTGAGAAGTTTTGATTATTTTTCGAAATTTTCACCTCCCACACCCCAAAAGTGCATTATTTAGCTAGATTACCTGCTCTTACCATTGTTTATTTACTCCTAGACCTACAATCAATCATAAGCTCTCTTTTGGTATGTACTTTGCCAGCACTATTCCTTTTCCCCCCTCCTTAGCATTTCGTTACGTATGTGAGGTGTTTACTATATATGTGTTGCACCACACACCTCCAAATAGAATTTTTCAAATAAATTGGTTGATAACCTTATAAAAGTGTCCCTATCTAATATCCTGGATAGAATTAAGGCACTTACCATTTAAATTTCTGCAAGTTTCCCACAAATTTGAAAATGTTACGTATGTGAGGTTTTGTTCATTTTGGTTACAATGTGGATTTCAGACCCACCAAGACTATACATAATTCACCATTAGATGCACATATGGTTCCCCAAACTAAAATAGTTGTGAATGTAGCAATCCTGCAATTTTTTTTTTCAAAAGTTTTTTATCGTTGCTATATTCTAGGGTAAGGCTGCACTGCTAGTCAGTAATGATATTTGTGGGGTTCTATCCATACACACTTACTTCTCATCCCCCATTGAGAAGCTGTAAATATTAGAGCATAATTGCTTGATATTACTCACCTTAGTTATTCAACAATTATATTCAATCTTTTGCAGTCTGCAAGTTTCTGAGGAGGACAGGCTGCCCAATGAGGATGGCATGCACTCAGAGTGAGATGGAAATGACCCATAATATAGTCTAATGTGTTAAGATATGCCTTTGAACTATTAATTTAATAAGTCCTGTACAAGAAATAGTGATGCAGATGATCTTTGATGTTTAAAAGTATTGCTCTATCCAAATCCTCACATACGTAACATTTTTTTTTCTTTGGTATTCAGAAGTGCCTTAGCAGATCTGGACCAGAATGTATATGTATTGTTGGGAAGGAGTGACATGTTTTTGAAAGTAGGGACACTCTAGATAATAGAGAGTGTTTTTCATAAATATCTAGTTATTTTTAAATGTATGAGGGAAAAGTTAAGAATGCTAGGCTACATATTCAAAACTTTCACTGAACTCCATATTTAGCGATGAGGTGTAATAAAAAGTTCTTGGTGCAGAGATTTCATTTTTGCTACACCTTAAGGCATGTATAGTAACATTTTTGACATGAAATCTGATGTACATAGGATGATATTTAACAGCTTTTATGACTGTTTGTTTAAAAACGTTACGTATGTGAGGGTAAAGAATTATGGTTTTACACCACAGGCTATAAAAACTGATGCATTTGGAGTTGGTGACTTGAATCAACCTTTCTAACAAGCCAAGATATAGGGCTTTCAATAAAATAAAGTGTTGTTAAATAATATTGAGTTTGTGATTTCATTAGTTCTCAGGCTGGTGAACATCCTTCACTGAATCACCCCATATAGAAAATATGATCCAATTGTACCATAACCCACTGAGATGAGACCGTACTACATGTATATAGTAGTTTCAGAATGAACAATTCTAAAACAAAGGCTACAGAGATGCATTTCTGAATCTTAACATGCTCTAATTCTAAACTGCCATAGGGCTTCAAATGATGAAATGTCTTATCTGCGAATAAAATCAAAAGTATGAGATATATTCTGAAAATTCCTTCACTGATAAGTAAAGTACACACACTGTTGTTATTACATTAGAACAGTGAGCAGGAATCATCCATAGCAGAGGAGCCACAAACAAAAATAGATTGCAATGCTTCCCTATCCCTTACACCATGGCGACTGTGAACCATACACTAGTCTACTCATCTCACGAGTAGTACTCACTAGTCGCCACGCTAATAAACCCAGATTTAATGTTTGCAAGAAGAATTAAAATAGGCAAAATCACTCATAAAAGTAAAGTATCTTCTGGATAAGTCACATTTAAGACAATTGATCATTATGGAAAAGTGACACTATAACTGATATATTTTTTTTCTTTTCCACAGTCAGGAAGTGTATAGGCTTTATGTTGGTGAAATATAATCATGATCTGGACACAGGATCATGATTTATTTTGGGCTCATATGATGAAAATGTAACTATAGCAGGTGGTTTTAGTCATTTCAAAGCATGATTAAACCTGTTATACTATCAACTAATTCAAAGATGACACTTTATTTCTAGGTGCACATATCCCCATTCATAATCAAACCAGTATAATAGAAAGAGCAGCTTTTGAAATCAAGGGAAAGACAGTGTGTTCAACATGGAGAGAATTCAATAATTTGTTACGGATCCATAATCAAACTTCTGCTGTGGACAAACTAAACAGTAAACATTGAATTTTATTTCACTTTTTAGATGCACATGTATAGCCGATCTTATATTAAAAAAAAATGAATTTCTGGACATGGGATCTAAAAATGATCGTGACCCTTTAACGAAGCGAATTCCATCGATATGATGATAATCATTTGCGAAGGTTAGATAGATGCGGTTTGGACAAGGTGGTGTGAAAAGTCCATTAAAATGTTCCCCTGACACAGGTTTTAGATTTCTCACGAGCCTGACACAGACCACAATGCGCATCAAAGGTTTCACTTGGACGACGCTGTGGATACGGTAGGGGCATTGGTGTGAACACTAAACTGGGTGGGAACCTGCACAGCCGGCACAGGTGACACCAAGCCGTGGGGGTAGTGTGAAGGCCACCACCCTGCCAGAGGAACCGTACGTATCTTCATTACCAATATCCCCCAACCCAAGTCTTGTTACTCCCTCCCCATCTTGTTATTTTCTTCTTTACACGCTGACAGGGCACATCCTTGATCTGCCCTCCTTGCCAATCCCTCCCCTATACGCTATCCTCTATATCCTCGTCTTCCTCCACCTCTTCTACCCTCGTTGTTCATCCTTCTTTCTGCCTCCAACCCTTCTTGCTGTCATCCCCCTTGACCCCATTTTTCCCTTCATAACCTCAGCCTCTAGATCTGTAATACTTAAACTGCAGCATTAAAAAATAAACATTCTGATGTAAATAGATATTTTTTACACATACAGAAATGGTTAACCCATACTTTCCATATGTCTTCATTGTTCTCTCTTTACTCCAGAGGGTATTTCTGAAGTTTCTTTGAAAACATCATCTTAATGGCACATCACACTTCATACAAACACAAAGGCATTATAGCTGAGAAAAAAATCTGCTGAACACAACTCTGTTTCGATGGGTACCTGTCTATGTCCATGTAAATGAAATATATTTTAGCGCATTATATGATGTTCCTAAAACAATGTTCCTACAACAGAGTTGTATTGCGCTGACAGGGCAAGAGGCAGAAGCACCAGAAACACAAGTAAGACTAGATCCAACTCATTGAAGCTCAAGAACATCTAGGACGATCTGCTTCTGGTAGAAATCCTCCACTTTTTTTCCACACTGAACTTTTCCCAGGAGGCTCAAACCCAACAATACTTGGAATCGAGAGTGCACTAATTGGTTACCCCACCCACACCACTCTTCTTGCCCCCAGGACGAATAGGTTTTTCCACTAGGCTACATGGGCTCCCACCTTCCATCTCCCCTTCACTACTACCTTACAATACATCTCCACGACAATCTAAGCTGGACTTACTTTCTAGGCGTTATCCGATATTCTCCTAATGAGGTAGGTTGGCATAGGGCGCCGAATGGTTTAGCCTGCAGGCCTTGACAAGGGCTGACAGCTGACTCTGCGACTGGTGGCGGAGGACGGTCACCATTACGGCCAGATTGGAATATGCACTCTAGGTGTTAACTTCCTAGGAGTGGCGGGTCTACTGGAGCGGCTCCCCCGGGGCGCGCGGGCGGCATACTAAGTCTAAATGGGGAAGGGGGGGGGGCGCTAGTCTGATTAAGGAGGAAATGATCGCTCAGTTCCCACGGGGCATTAGACCTAATCTCAATTATAAAAACGAGTCAAGATGCCTACCAATATACAGACGCTAATCGTATCTACCGAAGATTCATTTTGAGGAGGAACTATGGCACTTCTGTCTCGAAGGTGCCATTAATTTCTCTTCTCAGAACCTTGAAATTAATCCTTCTTCTGCTCATTATGTCAATTTGGAAACTCACGTTTAACTGGTATTGTACAGCGAGTCGATACCGCATTTCAAAACGGCATTCTTTGTCATCCTCAATATTCTGAAAAGTTGTTTGGGTCGTGAGTGATAAGCTGGCTGCGGATACCATTTTACTTTCACATTTATCATTCAATCGCCTCGGATATTAAAATTGAGTAAGCCAACCCCATGAGAAAACATCATCTTTCATACAAACAGTAGAGAGAGAGAGAGAGAGAGAGAGAGAGAGAGAGAGAGAGAGAGAGAGGACATGCAGAGAGAAAAGAGGACATCTGACATAAGTATACTCATAGACAGCGTTGCTACAGCCAGACAGTAAGTTTACAGATTGATATAAAAAGTGATAAAGGGTCATTCAAACTCATTGAACCGGCAAACATATATCTGAACCGCTCCCAGACAGACAGTGCCAGAAAATGTCTCAGACTGTCAATGATGGAAAGATAAAAAGATGTCCTCACTAAGTTTAGTTTTGTTCTATATATGTAGGATCAGAAAAATCCTGAAAAATAACACTGCTCTTTTACTCAAATGCAAAAAGATATATGCTCAAAGAAAGGCAAACAGGAGCCAGAGTCTGAGAGGCTGAGTCATGTACAACATTTAACATGATGTAAGGCCCATGCAGATACTGAAGACACAGACAGACACCTGGTACAAGGGAGTAGTCGGGGCAGTCTCATACATATCATTGACGAGGGATCCATGTGGATCATCGATCGGCGTCGATGGTGGCCCACCCTAGGAGTTTACTCTGTCCCGACAATAGACCGTCCGAGGTCGATTTTGGCAAAAGGTAGATTGATCCTGGTTGGGAGGGCGCGGCACATGCGAATGCCACCCCGTTAATCCTCTATTTTTATCCCCTCATCTGTTTGTTGGTGGGGGGGGGGGTGAATGGGAAATGAGGAAGATGATGGAGGGAAGAAGAGATGAAGAATACCGGAAGGACAGGAACTTTATCAATATTTACAAATTCATAAATAAATGTATATGATAGAGAAGCAGGGTGCCAAATAGCTATAGTGAATGCAAAGCACACCTAACAAAGTAACAGATAGGGAAAAACATTTATTGAATAAACAATGACTTCACTATAGTGAAAATCGTCATGGGAAAGTGGACCTAGTGGTGTGGGGCAAGGGGATTTATCAAAATCGACAGAGTATATAAGGACCCCATCTCCCAAACATGGCTACACCTTCAATATTGCATTATGGCAAACGTCCAAGGACACTCCTATAATTTGTAATATGTGACTTCTGTAGCAGTTCCTGCCCTGCCTCTATTGTCCATACAATAACATCCACAAAATACTAAACCAAGAAGCATCAAAGGTCAAGAATTCATTAACTACCATTCAGAAACTAAACTTATAATGGTTAGCATTACGTGCGTCCCATCTCCGTAGGGGGATACAAATGTAACTATACGTTAAGAACGTGCATGACCTTAAAGTAAATGTATATGGCGTACGAATTACTGATCCATTCCTTTTTTTTCTTTCATCTAGAGTACTACATACTCTATCCAATTCAAGAGCTTGCCATTTTAGCTATTTTCACTAGAACTCATAGTATCTCATGGGTTCGAAATTATAACCGATATCTCTAAAGTTCAACAAACATCATTGATGTTTATCAAAATGACCTGACCACCTTCCATATCGTTTCGGTTATACTGTATTTGATAGGGTGGATACATTATCCGTCTAAATTATCCTGCTGATGTGCAGGACTGGCATGACTATGGAAGGGATAGAAGAGATAGCTTATCAGAACATGGTCCAACTTTATAGTGTCTCTTCTAGCCTATATATTTGTCGCCTATACATAAGAAATCTCTACTTACTTCCTTCAGCTGTCCTGAAGTGTATAGGGTCGCTGGGAGGACTCTGATACTTGACATTGAGTACAACAATGGTAGCTGTGACATTGGTGTAAGGCCAAAGATTATACACGTGGCCGGAGCTGACGTCCCGTCGATGACGTTCCCCACCTCCGCATGGCTCTGGTTCCCGATAGATGATGCTGTGTTCACGCATGGTACCCTTGCCGTAGTCTGTCTTCCAGAACTGAATCTGAAAGCAAACAGAAATTATTTCTCAGTGGTGTGGAATCTTCAATTGTGTCTCGGGGATTATAGCAAAACAAGCAGTGATAGGGCAAGAATATGGTGCTAAAGCTAGGATGTACTGGAACATCGCAATGTGTCCTACAAAAAATACTATTGCAGTTTTGGCTTACACAACAATTAATCGAAAAGAATAGATATTGAAATAGTCCATTGGCAATATATGTAGTTAGTGAGTAGGTAAGACACCTAGGGCTATACAGAAAATATCTTCAAGCACCCACAAGCATGTTTGTGTCACAGTAGAATTTCTATGTATATTATATATCGGGGTCATGGCTTGAAACCCACATGACAATTTAGGGCTAGAATATCTCTGCGATTTCGTCCTTTGCGTTCTAGGGACGTTATTGAGCCCCTATATCGCAAGGATTAGGTGTGTGGCTCCACTACGCGATTTTTGCAGAGAATCAATATCAAACAGGTTTGATTTTTACAGTACAAGACCCTGCGATCTGTGTGACTGCTGTGTTGTTATTTATATGTTGCTGTGTTGATGTTTATATATTGAACGCCCACCCAATCACAGAGTCTATGCAGGTGCAGGTTAGTTTGTAAATGTGGCACACAAGGAGAGAGATCACCCATGAAATGACCCCTGAAATCTCATGTTTACATTTTTGAATCTCATGTTTACAATATAGGAATGTCAACACCCTATAGCTTAGGTACTATAGGGATAGCAGTTGGTGAGAATGTGCCAAAAAATCGCGTTGTGGAGCCTCCACTTTTGAAATGTGATAGTTGCTTGCAGATAATGGTTTTCTGACTAAAAAAATCCGACAATCATGGCCGATAATGCAAGGAGAATTAATATCAAATTATTTGATATTTTCAGATGTAAACTACCCGAAAATAATTAAGAATCTTCTGACAAAACATCCCCGATATTGATTATCTCCCCCCTTTGTCGGCCTCCCTCTGTGGACTATGGCTATAAGCCGTGTGTCCTCATGGCGATAGAATTTGGTGCCGAAGATAAAACCATGTTTGTCGTCCATTTCCGACGACAAAAATTAAACATGCCGATAAAAGTGGTTTTATTGTCGGAAATGAACACTACACTGTAAAAAAGGTGTTTAGAATCTAAACACATTGCTAAACATTTTCTTGTCCCGTTTTTGAGGACACTTTATAAACCTAAACATGTTTAGCCTCAAAATGTGATTAGCCTTTGTGTTTAGATTTCAATGTGTTTAGGTCTATCTTTAAGCTTGTAAATTGTTTACTGTGTTTGTGTTTAGGTTTGCCCATGTGTTTAGATATGACATGCTTAGATAATGTTTCAAGGGTATAGTGTTTAGCATTATGATATTGTGTTTAGATATGGTATCCCTAGATATTAAACTTTGTAGATCATCTCAATTATTCTACTATATCTATATTATGTAGATTGCTACAGAATGGATGAATGAAGATAACTATGTCTATCCCTGGACTACAAAGGAAAGGTGTGTAAGGAAAGAATTGCTCATTGATCCAAACAATATAGGATATAAATGACCAATCCAAAATGTTTAATCATAACATTGATGTTCTTTCATATGAAATTCCTGATCAATGGTTTACAAAGGATTTTTTGACATATTTTTGATGAGAAGAGATATAACTCTTTCTAGAAAGTTCATTCGAGGACATAAGTGCCACCTAGTGAGTCTTTCATACCTAAACACCTGAACATATATATGTTGGTATCCTAAACACCTAAACTTCAAACTGTTTCAACCGATCGACCGACAATGGCCCTGTGGACTATGGGTATAAGGCGAGGGGAAGAATAATTTTAGCCCGCTCAAACCACCATTGATCCTCCTCCTTCGACAGTCACTGTAAGGGCCGTTTTCCACCACCCGATATGGTCCATCTATCGGACGACAGCAGCACCACACTACCGGCTTGGCCGACTAGGCTGCCATAGGACTCAATGGAGGAGCATGGCCTCTATCGGCCGACAGAGGGGCCATATCGGGTGGTGGAAAATGGGCCATACCGTTACTCCAATCAGTTTTCGGACAATTAGCACTACCCAGCTTACCATTTAATCCCACTACATCAGGTTTCATTGAATATCGTTTTCAGTACAGCTCGGCCTTTGCCACCAAAAACCCGATCTGGCCCTTTGTATGTGACCATCGACAAAAGTCCTAAACACCTTTAACGTTCTTCGTTGCTGCTGGTTGCCACTCTCGGCAAGCAGGTGGAGAGACCCACAACAAAACTCCATTACCTGCCTAATTGGGCCACAGGTCCGAGCCACAGTGAACTGCACCTCGGCCACAAAAGTTGGCCAGACTAATTAACCCAGCAAGCAACATGCAATTGGGCTGAGCTGAGTAAGTGGGTGTGGAAGAGATGAGCAGCTCGCACCCATCACTGAGCTGCTCTTCAGGCGGTCTCTACAGGGTCTGGGGCTCATATCTTATGGTGAGTGCCATGCACCTACGAATGATAAAATACTTTTTATTAAGGACTGCAGTTGAGAGATTATCTTCCTCTACAACTAAGTATATTCGTTTTGTAAAAGAAGATTGCTGGTCGTTCATCGGATGAATATTAAAGTCATGCCATTGTGCAAGATTGAATGAAGATTTGATTGTTGGTTCTGTATTGAAATGCATTTAAATATGGTCGGTCTCCCAAAATGGAACTATATAAAATACCAAATTTTGGTGTTCAGTATTAAGAAAATATTTGGTGTCTCTGGGAAATTAATTCATTTTAGAGCACCCGCACCTTCTATTGACGGGCTGTATATATGTAAGGCGATTGTTTGAAATGGCTGCATAACCATTACCTTAAGGCCAAATAAAGAAAAGGTTTGTTTCCAGTAACCGGACCGACCCCAGGCAAACAGAGCTGACCCTATTTTTTTTTTTTTAATTTTGAGAATTTTAGGGATTTTTAAAGCTATTTTTATTTGTATTTTTCATAACTTTTCTTCCGTTCTTCATGAAAACCATCTATGGTCTACAGTTATTAGATTGAAAAAGCATATCTTTTACAACTTTTTTCACATTTCCTATTTGTCATAAATCTGAGTCTTAAACCATGATTCTGATGACATCTGCCCAATACATTTCTATACAAAATCTAAAAATCTAAAAAAAAAAAAATTTAAAAAAATCCGACCTACCGACCCTAGGTCTTGGAGACATGTAACTGGAAACACATGATTTTTTTTTGCCTAATGTCCAAGTGCCCTAAATCTTAGGTATGGTATTGTGTGCAATAGCCACCGAAATCACAAAATCAGACCAGAAAAGTTAGAATATTTTGTCAATCACAACAACACACCAAATACACAGGTGCGCATGTAATTCTGCCACTTAAGTACACAAAAATAGTGTGCAGGCGAGGCCATGGGTATCACGTACATGGTGGTCTCGTCCCTACCTCTACAAATAACTCCACTGACCAGAAATAGAGTAACTTATATCAATTTGGTGAGGCAGAGAATCCTTGCAAGGCAGAAGTCAATGTCAATAAAGATAATGTTACATGGGGAGTGATATGTTGTACAGAACTGAGAGGTGGCAGAAATTGGCAAGGTTTCCACGCTGCCCGACAACCACATACATTGTATACATGTATTCAGCAGGACATTTACATTAATGCGTTCTTCTACCATATTGGTATTCTTTGAAGAAGTATTACGTTTCATTTATTTTTGCATGTGGAGGTGGAATAGAATTCCAGGAGAATGAACGTATGCATAGCTCAGAGGAATCGCCAGTTAGAATCCCCTGTCAAAACTTTGTGTACTCAAAGAATGGTAAGTGTTTCGTGCATGGGGAGGGAGCCATGCACATATCAATGTCTTTTTGTTTTGGATGGCACAGGAATAGTGCATTTTGACTTCTGAAATAAAAATTTTAGCTGTGACTACGGAAAAAAGGAATGGTCTTCTAGGCAGAGGAGCAGGAGGCTTAGATCTAGTAGGGTAACATTGTAGCCAAACACTAGTCTAAGTTGCTTTTAATTGCGAAGATGTAGGGCCAACAAAACAGAAGCTCCCACCGCCTGTTTGACAACATTCCCATAGCGATGTTACCACTAAGATACACGTCATGAATCCACTGCCACGT
Source organism: Acholoe squamosa (assembly GCA_949317995.1). Lineage (NCBI taxonomy): Eukaryota > Metazoa > Annelida > Polychaeta > Phyllodocida > Polynoidae > Acholoe > Acholoe squamosa. Next base: position 26,493,895 of record OX439035.1, on the reverse strand, counting down.
TCCCGGCAGTGGATGGCAACATCGGGGATGATGTCAGGACGCTACAGTAACCTAGCAATAGGCTGAAAGTGACGGCCTGCTGATGCCGCTGCCACTTTGACGTCATACAAATCTCACTCTCTCAGCAGAGTCTCTGTGTGTACACCGATGGTTAGATCTAGCCAGTAAAAGATGAATGAAGAATGTCAAAATGTTGCAGAAAATGGCGGACTACTGTTATTTGGGAGATATTTGCAGCAGTCAGTGAGGTGAGTGTTTGTGCGTACCGATGTGTAGGCACCTTCACTCATAGCTCATGTACCACACTGACATGGTTTGGTGAAGAAGAACAATTATTTCTGCTTGGGATGGATGTTTGAAGTTCTGATTTAGCTGCTGCAAGTTCTACCACAGATACTGTTGACTGTATAAGGAATGGCCAGCAAAGCTGGAAATGTGCCCAGCTTTGCTGGGATCATTCCTTAAAAAAAGCAGACTCGATGTCTGCAGCTGGCATGCTAGCCGTAACATCTTTTCAAACTTCATATCTTTGGCAGGGTTATATGCTAGGTGCGCTATCTTGCATATATAGCAAGGTCACCGTCTGGAGGACAATCAATGGGAGTTCCTGTCTTTGGTGCTGGGCTTCTTCTTGGGCCGACCCAGTATGGCTGCTAGCCCTCTCTGGCTATTGTGGCTGTCTAGCGGATCATGGTGGCAGGGGTAATGAGGTGGACACCTATACTAGTGGTGAGAGCCAATGATAGCAGGAAGACGTGCCAGGGATGGGGCGGCCTCAGGTGTTGTTAGGTGAGGTTAGGTAGAGGTGGCTTTGCAAGGAAAGTAAGGGATTCTCTATTTGTATTTTACACCCTGTATCTAGCCACTTGTGTACATATATTGAACTACGTAAGTTATACCACAGAAGTTATCTTTTGAGTTTAGACAGGGATTCTTTGGTGCTCCACCATCGACATAACATACAGCGTTCTTAGCGCTGTACTAATACCCAATGCAAATCATGCCCCACATAAACTACAAAACGAAACTGATAGAAGCCACCAGCATCTAAGGTTCCCATTGTTCCATGGCATTAGAGGAGCCATAATGTATCTAATGCAGTCTTTGAATGACTGTTAGAAGATATACATCTATTGATTCCACCAAGAGGGCGAAGAGAACACCGGAACTCATTTCCATTTGGAGGACTCTCTGTGCTCATCAATGTATTTCTTTTTTTTACAAGGTTACATATACAGAAAGGTACATTGGAGCTTTAGTTTCTGTTCCCTTGATAAACCAGAAATGATTCCCACAGCAAGCGTATCGCAAATTAAAGCAGAGGCTTTGCTCATAACCGCCCTCCCTAGCGGTGCGGCCCCGATTCCACGTTAATAATGCAGGCACCATCACTGTTATTGACGCTATGTCCATGAAGAAGTAATCAATGAGGCAGCTCGATCGTCCCTTTGTTTCAGATTACACCACTACAAATACACTATACCCATGCATTGGACTATACATAATTCACGGCTCAATTTATCTGTCCTCTTGAGAGCAGGGGGCTTAGTACTCAAATGGTAGAGAGCAGCTCTCAAACGCTCTGTGTGATATACATACGCAGCCCTGAGCTGCTCTGCACTGCCTATACCCACCCAACTACAACCAACCCACACTCCCACTGCAACAAGCAAAAATCGACGACCAACGCCCCCGGAAATCGCTCTCACACCGGCCAAAGAGTTCATTGAGGACCCTGTGTCTGGGCGGGTCTGCTTTCAGCTGTCAGACTTAGTTTTACACATGAAACTAGATGGATAATAGACAGTCACGGCCCCTGAACAAAACCGACGCGCTCGGACGACCGCAGCCCACAAACAGATCACAGCTAGAGCCCCCACATGGGCCGTGGAGGAAGCAGAGTTGGACTGGGAAGCTGCAGAAAAGGATTCCTGTAAAACGCAGCAACGCGGTGTAGTTAGGGGAGGAATGGGAGGGGGCTCTACTTGGCAACAAGACCAGAAACAAATTGCTCATATTGCAGGGGTATCAGGTGACGATTGTAAAGATAGTGATAAAGATAGCGTAAGGGTTATAAGAGGGATACTTCAGGTAATGTCGGTGATAACTTAAGAAGGGAATGCGATATGTCTATCTGGATTACTGCCCACCAAAATCAATCTTGGTCAGTATTGAAATTGCAAGCCCAGACTGCCAATAATCTGTACACTCTAAAAAATGTGTTTTAACTAAAACATATTTTACCTAAACACTTTTTGGTAAAACACAATTTCATCATCTAAACACTTTTCCTAAAACACTTTACACTTTTCCTGCAAAAGTGTTCAGGTTTATAAGTGTTTTAATACTTGGTTCCAATCCAACTCACCAGGAGGCAGGGACAACCTATGATGGTACTATTGTAACATTCATATGGACACAAGTGTCTGAATTTAAGTATAAATGATAATGATACACAGCATCCTGATAGAATGTAACATTGACACTTTATCTTAGAATGGATTTGTAAAAGAAATATCTAAAAATTACCTTCTCAATACCTTGATTCCAATGTAACCCATGATAAACACCAATTTTGTAACATTCAGTGTTAATACATACATCCCAGTCTTAAACTCAGTGACTGTCGGGAGGCGTGGCGCAGTCGGTAGCGCGTCCGCTCACAGGCCGTAAGGTCGTGGGTTCGGTTCCCGGCCCGGCCGGGGCATAGTGGTGGTTCCAAACGTCGCCGTAAGGTGTCATTTGAGTTCCTCCCTGCTCTGGCTAGGCTGTGCTGGAAAGTCTCTCGGCGGTCATGGCAGACAAATGACTTGAAACAGGCCTGTCCATCTCTCACTATGCCTATGTAGTGACGGATGTTAAAGAACCATTGCCTCGGTAAATGTGTAGGGGCGTGATTTCTACCTTAGCTCCCTCTAGTGTACGGGTCCGGGTTTCACGCCACGGGACCTCTCACCCTTGACGTGTCCAAAGGGCACATAGGTGAGGTTAAAAAAAAAAATTCAAAGCAACTCAGTGACTGTCGGGAGGCGTGGCGCAGTCGGTAGCGCGTCCGCTCACAGGCCGTAAGGTCGTGGGTTCGGTTCCCGGCCCGGCCGGGGCATAGTGGTGGTTCCAAACGTCGCCGTAAGGTGTCGTTTGAGTTCCTCCCTGCTCTGGCTAGGCTGTGCTGGAAAGTCTCTCGGCGGTCATGGCAGACAAATGACTTGAAACAGGCCTGTCCATCTCTCACTATGCCTATGTAGTGACGGATGTTAAAGAACCATTGCCTCGGTAAATGTGTAGGGGCGTGATTTCTACCTTAGCTCCCTCTAGTGTACGGGTCCGGGTTTCACGCCACGGGACCTCTCACCCTTGACGTGTCCAAAGGGCACATAGGTGAGGTTAAAATTCAAAGCAAGAAAGCAACTCAGTGACTGACTCTGTGCCTCAATGTGTTTGAACTCATCTTAACTGTAGGCCAAGCCTGGTTAACATAGAATCAATGTTGATAACTGGATGATCAACATTCATCAACTTGCTATCAACATAAATTCAATATTCTCTACCTGCAGAGAGACAGCAATATGCAGTAGGAAGGACTCACTAAACCTAAAACTGGGACCATGGCTTTATAAGGAAAATGAAATAAAAGCAAGGGCATAAATTTGCCTGAAGCTCATTTTAAACACTTTCTGAACATAAACACTTTATTCTGAGAATCATTTAAACACTTTTTTTTTTTTTATCTAAAACACATTTTAATCAAAACACTTTTGAATTTTTAAACACTTTTTGAAAAAGTGTTTAGTGTTTTGCCCAAAAAAGTGTTTAAGAAAGTGTTACAAGAAAGTGTTTTGAATACAGGTAAAAGTGTTTAAAAACAAAACACATTTTCAGAGTGTACACGACCAACGTTAAGCATTATTTATGTGACAGATGCAGGCTATTACTATTATACAAAATATAAAATGTGTTATTAATCATCAACCATCAACGATATCTGTAGGGATTTAGTCGAGTGGGGTAGATCTAGGCCAGTATCTTATCCTATAGGCTACAGCTTTTTGCATATAAAAAATGAAAGCACATTAGAGTTCATTAAATTTACTAAGTTATCAAAATCGAAAAAGGAATCCCGAAACTTATCCAAAACCAGTGCGGCAGAATGATTACAAATTTCACCGTACTGGAGAGATAAGAGTTCCGAAAGTTGATAATCTCATAACGAGTTCAAACCGAGGTAGGACTTCGCCGATTGAGTGTCATGCTACCAAACACCCTTGTCGAACACGAAAGCAGAGACTTTGGAGAAGAAGCCTTAAAACAGAGTTAACATGATGCGAACCGGAGGGCGACCGAGAGACCCACATATTCGGTAGATACGAGTAGTGAGGAAATCCCTAGTGACATGTATTGTGGTCGTCCGATCCAGAAATACACCTCCCTTGTCGCATGGACGTCGATGCTATTTTGTCATGTAAGAGGCCGAGGTCCGCCAATGATGGCTTAATAAACGATGACTGCAAACTTGGAACAGAAAACCAAGTATCGACGTTCCGCTTAATGCATTGTCTAGATTCGATAGGCTGTACCTAACGGCGCATTTTCCATGTTGCCTGTTCAATGACAGACTGATTGGCGTTTTCTACTGGTAGTGTTGTGAGTGGATGTACAATAGGTGGACTGCCATGGAGCTTATTCTAACGTATCAACTAGATATTAGATGGGTACGAGGATGGGGGTGAATAAAAAGGGTACACATGGTATTGGTCATTAGGCTAAATAAAAAAAATATGATTTGTTTTCTGTTGTTTTTCTTTTTACATTTTTCATAATTTCTTTAATGTTTTGAGTCATGTTACTGGAAACACACAATATTTCTTTTGGCCTTAGGGAAAACATTTAACTCTAACAGGATATCATTTCCTAACAGTGTTAATAAGCATTGTGAAGAAATGCCCTCCTGTACAGCAAGACGGGTACTAAATGGGTACTAATTCATCTCAAAAGCAGCATGTTACCCACTGTGAATAGGGGGCAGGAGGGTGAATCGTACCCCATGTAGCACCACCTCCCCCCCTCACTATACCACCAATCCGGCAGCTGTTTTTTACACTGCCCCTCCCCTCACTATACCACCAATCCGGCAGCTGTTTTTTACACTGCCCCTCCCCTCACTATACCACCAATCTGGCAGCTGTTTTTTACACTGCCCCTCCCCTCACTATACCACCAATCCGGCAGCTGTTTTTTACACTGTCCCTCCCCTCACTATACCACCAATCCGGCAGCTGTTTTTTACACTGTCCCTCCCCTCACTATACCACCAATCCGGAGCTGTTTGTTAACTGTCCTTTCCCTCACTATACCACCAATCCGGCAGCTGTTTGTTACACTGTCCTCGATAACCCCATTACATTGTGACATCTGTGTCGTTACACGCCAGTATACAGCCAACGCCCCCATATATATTTCACCCCCATCTAGGCACTCGGCCAGGGCTTTGGGTCGAGAAGGGAGTTGGGGCAGGAATAGGGATGGGAGGTTCCTGTAGGGCGGCGTTGGGTTTCGGTAAGGTGATTAATAAAGTATCGAAATTGGTGGCAGGTCTGTCCCCCTTTTGAATATTGACGCTGATGCCGACCTCTCCCAGGACCTTCAGGCCCTGAGAAAAAAGGAGGGTCTCCGATTATCACCTTCTAGTGCAGGGGTTATTCAGTTCGCAGGCAGGACACAAAGAGAATTATATGAGGAATGTAATGGTGTGGACAGCCTACACGGGGTATCAGTTGTATCGGCAAGTGATCAAACTGGGAAAGCGTACCCGAGGCAATAAGACATGGATAATCAAAATTTAATTTGAGCATAGGTTATATCGTCATGTGGTGACAAATATTCTTATAATTTACCTGTACTCTATAGTGATAGTGCTTATTTTAGTAAGCAGGGGCAGGATGATAAAAAGCACCATAGAATCAAATGTAAAGAAGCAACCTTCCATCGCTTTCCTCCTGCAATTCATGAGAAGAAGGCACCGTTGTGAAAAAGGCATGTTTTGGACTAACAATGGGGTTCGTTCTTTTTTCAACATAAAGTTTAAGATTACATAATTGCCTTCTTGCGGAAATTGTACAGGTGAGCGAGGGAAAATTTAGCCAGAATTTAAATTGCATGTAATACTGAAAAGTGAAAATGAAGTAAAATAACCCCTTTTGTAATGGCCTAATTGTCTGTTTCTATTTTAAAGGGGACTTGAAGCAGGAGTGTTACTGTGTTTTTTTTTCTCTTGGGATAATCTTGTCTTTCTCTGGCAGATGTTGTGAGTTGCTCAGCACTTCAGAGCCAAAGCCTGTGGCAAGGCCGAGCCACTCTTAACATTTGCAGAGCTCTGTGTTTTTGAGCACATAGGGGGAGAGGTGGCGAGTTGCTCTCTCTAGTGGAGGGATCGGACACGAGTGCTCCAGACAGATCAAATGGCAAACAACTGCCGGGCTCAACGAAGCATGTAAAATTCCTGGGGGAAATATCAAAAAAGGAGACCAGATGGAAATCCCACAATGATAGGCTGACATCTTCCACAGAAATATGATACATTTAATTTCATCTTGCTTGATAAGCTGAGCAAGTGCGCCAATCTCTGGACACATGCCGAATTTGCGTTAACCCTTTGGGGGCTGCATCTATCCATATTTGCAGCATGCCCTTTGGTCGTTATGATGCATGCTTATGGCTTGGCGATTATATCGCTATGGCTGCAATTGTGCATCATGACAACTTGAGACAGGGTTGACACACTCCTGAAAGGTAAAGCTTGATGCACATTAATGAGGAACATGAACCCGAGGCAGTGAGGGCATCTGTGACCCATACAGGGTTAAAGGTCGCTTGTTCCTCCTGGATTCTATGTTGTACATCTAGATAAAGAGACCTATGCCAAAAAATGTGTTGGTAGTCCCAAGCATACATGTACTCGGCTGCTGGCAGTCAGACATTCTCATACTAGTAGTACATTGTGCAACCCGTCAAACACGTAAATGTCATTTAAAATTCGGTGAGTGAAGATGTAGACATACACACACTGGTCTCAACATAAACAAGAACAAGAGCGTTATTAAAACCCTGTGACCAGAAAAGAGATAAAATAAAAATAACAGCGTCTGTCCATCCTTTACAAACAGGTGCTCCATTGGTGTTGCATGCTACTCGGTACTTCCGGTTTTAACTGTGGGACATTAGGACTAGGCCAGGTGTAAGGCCTAATTAATGCCTTTCTCCAGCTTTCTTATCCATCCTGTTCCACCAGCCCCCACCCACCTCTTATATCTCTTGTCAATGAAAATGTTAAACCCTTGGCGCAACACTTTTGCAGGCACTGGTTTGAAATGGGTGTAGGTAATGTAAAACTGCCTCAAATGGTGCATTCAGTGTGCTGGAAAGTCAAGCAGGTGGGTTGAGAGTTATTCATTGCTGAAGCATTTGCTTAGGAGTTCGTTATATTGACAGTGCCCGGAGAAAGGGAAATATTTGTTGAGTCATTAATCTTACATGAAACAAATATGCGATTCGTGGCCAGAAGGGGTGGCATGTAAGGTTGGGACCCAAGTGCACAGGTATGCAGAAGGGGGGCTGGGAGGGTGACAACACTCCTGCTGTTGCTATGGAGACATTATTATCCCTCAATCCACATTGTTAGACCAGCATGTCGTTTCCATGACAACTCACTCACTCGAAAAAAGCCGCAGCACGTCGGAATCTTGGGCCGTGACATGCCCCATCAGGTCTGATGCCGGGTGGAAATGATGACGGGAACGGTTCAAACACGGAGTTGTGTATTGACGCATCGATGAAATGTGCTTTTACTTTTGGTACATTTTACCCTTACCCCTCCTTCTTTCTTGTGTGCTACCTGTGTGGGAGAACCTACATATGGCGCTGTTAGGAGGCCTACATTCTGGGTCTTGTATAGCAGCAGCACAGCGCCATCTCATTAGGCCGCTCTCTAATTATTGCTAACTCCAGCTCTACCTGTTTTCACCACACGTTGGGCAAACTGGGGGGATGCAAGTGGAGGGGGACACCACTAATGAGAAGCACACAGATGGACTTGTCCCAGTGTGAGCTTCTAGCAATACAGGAGATAAAAGCCACACGTTACGCCCAACATCCCTGCTGTAGTGCACCTTTATATAGAGAAGCGTGGTTCCCATTTCCCTCAGTCCTTGTACAACACAATGTTACCTTCCCATAGCCATCAGCTAATGTACTTTGACGGTTTCACTGTGCAATTCACTCAACATCCTCCGAAATTGTTGCACTGCGTTCTCTTTTGCACAGAGTATCATGACCTTGCTTTCTAAACAAAATGGTCGCATTTGTTGTCTGGCTTGTCAACTTGTGTTACATTGCGCTATATATGTATGGCTATATTGTTCCAATATTTTCTATGCTTTGTTGCAAACCACTCTGAAAATGTTGGTATAATGGGGCAATCACTTTCACACAGAATGGCTGCAAGTGCCTTGTAGCCCATAAAGTACAGTCAGAACTCTGGACTTTAAAGGTCACGTCAGTCATAAACGCTCAGAAAAAGGTCAAACTGTTCTATTGCAGTTGTCTGAGTGCATAGAAACACACCTGCCATTTACTCTTGATGTAAGTACATGCTCATCTCAATTGTCAAAAAAAAACAATGTATCTCGATGCCTACATCCTGTCAATAATTCCGAATGTCTTGTCCATATACACACTGTTGATTTGGAAACTTCATATTTATTGCAGGGTCATGCGTCATACTATTTTGTGGCTTCAAATCAGTTAATTCTCATCGCATTGTTGACCTAAAATCAAAAACAGAACTATTTCTGTGTGATAAATACTGACTCTTAATCAAAGAATAGATATAGAAGAAAGAAAGTGAATGGGGGAGGAATTTTGAAGACAAACCACGTTAGTAGAAAACATCGCGAAGGAAGGACATATTTAAGGACCATGGATATGATAAGATGGGAGTTGTTGTTTCTTGGACAGTACCAATTCCAGGAAGAACGTCATTGCTACTCAATCATCCAGCTATCATGTGGCTGTTCCTGGAATGACGCCTTTCACCTGACTGTTAGAAGTAAGCATTTGGAAGTATCCAATCAGACACATAAGCTTATTTTTTAGATGCGACTTTGAGCTATTCAAATAGAGTAAACGATATAGGATTTTTTTTTAATTAAAAACGCTGTTGCACATGGACTTGTACACATTGGAGGCCCATATGAACTTGATATTGTCACCCTTTGCATGGTGCTTGTCTAATGGTCTTCGCGGTGACTAATGACGTGCCAAAGAAATGTAGGTCTATCCGCCCCGAGTTAATAACATCTGTCTGAGCAGGTCATTAGCTAAGGTGAGCTGCTCGCCTGATGTCGTTACACCTGGGGCTGCACAGCCCTCTAGGGTTTACCCGATAGGAGCTGCTCGCAGATGAACAGCTCCTTTGGTCTGGTTTTCTATATATTTGATGTGTTCGTAGAGGTTAGACATTACTCTCCCCATTAACATGAGACGCTGGCTCATATTTAGAACAATTATTGATGGTGTATCACATGATAAGCTGAGATAGGATTGCCTTTTTCAGCGTCCAAGGTATACGAGTTCTTTTTCTCCTAGTTACAATACTGTCCATAGTTATAGCCGAATCAGAATGGCGGCCACACAGTTACAATACTCCTGGCGGGACAGGTCGGTGATCAAATGAAGAAATTTCACGGTGGCTTATCAAATATACCAAACATGAACAGACTACAGATGTACATCAGAGATAATAAAGATAGTCGATGAATGATGTACCCACCTTGTATCCTCTGAAGAACCCCTGCATTCTCCACGGACCAGTATTAACAGAATCCCAGATGAAATCGGCAGTTGTATCCGTGACCTCTTTCTCTGGGTCGAGTCGGAAGTTCTGTGGCAATTCTAGAGGGACTGAAATAAAAAGGAAATACACATATATAATATATATAGCCAAATGTAGTCCAAACGTCTAATGTGTATCCGAAAGTGATCAGACTGGTCATTTTTAGCGAAGTAGGTTAACAAGAAGCTAGTCCAGATGGTCCCTGTCCCCAGTGACTATACAGTTTGTTTTTGAATCATATATAATCATCATTTGGAATAATGCCCTAAAGCGGGTGTTCCAATTTGCTCCCGAATCGTCGTTTTTGGATCGAAGGGGGAGAGATTCATCACAGTAGACCTCTGAAAATCTTATATTACACTAGGAAGTATCTAGCAAGCACTCTATGTCATCACAGCCTTTCTATTGGCGATTGCTAAACCCTCAAAAACCGCCAAATTGGCTAAGAGTGACTGTAAAATATTGTGAATATATAGTTTTGGGAAGGTTTCCTCACACTGTGAATGTAAGAAAGCTATTGTACCTATAATTTTAGTCTTATTTATTTTACATACAAATAATGCTAAAGCCATAATGAGTCAACAGCTTTGTTATGTCAACTAATGTACCTTGAGGGAAGTTCAGTATCCCTGCTGTGTCTTTCATCATGCAAAGCACAAGTGTACAAGATGAAGTTTGACTGGCAGTACACTTGATATCTAGAGGCTATGGACTAGATATAATTGTTATTTAGAATAATTACACCTCCCCGAAAGGGAGTCAATGACTGGCCAGACTCCCTTTTGGAAGGGAGTCAAAGGTGACCTGGACTCTCTTTTGGAGTAAAGGGGAGTCAATTTGAAGGCAAAACCTGGCCTCCGTAAGAGAGTCAGTTGACTCCCTTTCATCAGAAAGGGGAGTCAATCTGAAGGCAAGCCTGGACTCTCCTTTTGACTCCCTTTATTTTCTCTGTGTGGCTAATCAATTTCTAATTGGGCTAATCAAAATATGAACAAAATTTGCCAAATTGGATGATGGAATACAAGCCGCAGCATTATCCCAGCGCACGATTCATGAATGGTGCTTCCCAGTCCAGATCAATGCTGAATTGGCTATACTGGAGGACCGGCTTAAGGACTCGCTTTTGTTTGTTCCAAGAATGCACAGGTGCAGTACCAGCTACTGTATTTCAGCAGCAATGCGTTGGTGCGTGATTATCACTTGGGGGCATATCAAGCCAGCAGATTGGAATTTATGCATGGTTGTATCCCGTATATCTACGTCGCCACAGAGCTTCATCAAAATTACCCTTGCAGTAACGGACAGACAATAAAAGGGGTAAAAACTATCGAAGGTTTGACCTAACTTTCCTAACACATACTCTGAATTCAGGATGATTGGCATCAATTGCTTTACTGATAGATATTTCGAATGCCATGGCCCTGTGACATTGCCTAGATAACCGAAGACTTATTTGGCTCTGCCTCCCGGAAGTGCCACTAGCGGCGTTAGTCGGGGTGTCTTTGGGCGATAATATGGTCAGTCAACGCCAAGAAGAAACCTCGAGACCAAGGACAAGACGAGATTCATGACAGCCGTCGGCGTCATTACCCGTCGGCCAATGCAACCGGAAACGAGTGAGTGAAGCGTTCTGATTGGCAGATGACAGTGGGTCGGCAGCCAATAGAAAACCTGGATAGAGAGCCCGTGCGCTACTGGTTGTCCTGTTTATTGATTGTTTCTGGACGCTCAATTTAACTTTGGATGGGATGACACTAGTCGTATTGGCCCCATCCATCTATCGCGTAGGGCGAGAATGAGGCTTGGTGCCAAGGGTGGGCTAGCAGCCTGGGGCGGTGGCCATTCCAATGCCTCTGCGAGGGCCGCATACAGCAGACCCCACTTTAACTACCTGTCTGGGTGTGCCAACTCAATGGACGCCCGATGTCGTCTCCATTCAAACATCAGTATCAATTCTGTGTACAAAGTTTTTTCCATCAAAACAGACTAGCTTATATATAGGTATACACCACCACATTGGTTGAATAGGGCATACCTAAAATTGCTGGTAAATACTTTAGCTGCATATAATAGCCAGTCCTATGTCTTTGATTCCTTCACAGCAACAAAAGTGGCTTTCAATTTCACCAATCATGAATCTGGATGTTCTCCATCACAAATATCTTCCCACTGATGATGAAATAATTGTATAACACCTGTTACCCCACTTTGTAATCAGATCTATGTGGCAGCAACTTGAAAGTCGCAATCAGCAATTGTGGACTCATAAATTGTCTTAGAAATTGTCCAAAAATGGCCTGATTGTAATTTTCATTTTCAAAATCGAAGGAAGGGTCGTCCCTGTTTTCCCAGAATACTGTGAGGTGGTGTGAATAAATATGAACACTCACTCACACACAACCTAGACCATGAAATAATACTTGGCACATGTATTGAAGTAAACCATTCGCAGTAATGTTTGATTGTATATGTGTATTATGAAATTATAGACTTTGTCTATGTGAGGGGAATGCACAGTGAATAATCTATATGTAAGAACAAGATATGTGCTTATGACTAAGTGCACTGAGTGCTCCTCTGGCATGTGAGGTGGATGATGAGCAATCATGTACCAGGAACTGTGGGACTGATTCATATGTGTATAGCCCCATACTGATTCATGGGGATTTACCAGAGTGACTTTGCAGGACTGACTCATGTTGCATGAATAGATGGTGACACACAGGGATTTCCCAGAGTTACTCATGAGTGTATAAATAGACAGTGACTATGGGGTTTTCCCCATAGTGACTAAACCATGCATGATTCACACCAGGATGTGGGAGAGGCTTTGTCTTCCTATAAAAGACCAGTTAGGCTCCTACTCAGAGGAGGGATGTAGTCACTTGCTCTGTTGGACTGGAGGCAACACTGTGTTACCATGACAGGAATAAGACTTGGATTATTGGCCTATGAACTCACAAGTACCTACATTGAGATAGTGATGGTGAGATTGTCACTCTGTGGCTTCACAGCATTGGACACACTATATGACTATGGAGACTAGTGTGGACTCTGTATTTGGATTCAGCATGTATTGAGATGAGAGTATAATATCTGTGCATTCCCCATGAACATTACAGACTTTGACATTCATGTTATGTTCAAGGATGTTTGTTGGTATTTGTGGTTATGGTAATAAATGTATGAATAACACTTTACCTCTCAGGAGTGCTCTTTGTCTGGTACAGTGTGAGCATGTATTGGACATATACAACTAGTTTCCCTAACATCAAGCTCATATACAATCTCGAAGACACAACCAAATCATTCGAGAACAGTAATCTGACACACACGCCTTTCCTTGGCCTGGATGGTCTTGCCAAAAAAATGTACTCAGAATAAAAAGAAACATGCAGAGAATCTATACTAGGCCTAAAAAGAAAGAAGGTTTGTTTCCAGTTACCCGACCTAAGCACTTTTCCTGTAATTTCCATAATTTTTCATGAATTTTTCATGGAGTTCATCTAGGCCCTCATCTATTGGTAAACATTTAGAAACAGTCATTCATCTCTTTTACATATGCTTAAAATTTCTTATGTTTTTTCATATTTTTACTGTAAAATCATAGAATCCAACATGTCTGCCCATATATTTCTATACAAAATCAAAAAAAAAAAAATTATATAAAAAAAACACGACCTACCGGCCCTAGAGATTTTATCCATGCAACTGCAAACACACAATTATTTGTTTGCCCTATAAAATATTCGCGTCCTCTCCTTTCTTTATATGTGCACGTTTATCACAGGATGAAGAGTGCACGTTTCCATACGAAATCATACGAGAGGTTAAGATTCTGGAACTTGTACCTATACGGGAACGGCAAGGGCTAGACGTACAGGTTGCAGTACAGGTACAGGTAAAGTGATTACGATTGGAAGTCCTCTACAACCCTATCAACACCCCAGGTGCCTGGTCTCACCTGAGCAGGGTGTATGGTATAAACAACCTGTTATTACTCACAGATATAATTATATATATATATATATATATATATATATATATATATATATATATATATATTTGTGTGTGTGTGTGTGTGTGTGTGTGTGGCTGCAGTATGTACTCACATACCTAATAAGTAACCCATTTGCAAAGTCAATTATCATTTGTTAACATTTGTTGTCCTTATTATATCTATTCCCCCTTCATGTATGTGTAGAACACCCTCTACACGTCCAAAACGTCTAGCCTACAAGTTGTATACTGCTAGCCTGGGATTCCCCCCATGTGACCTATGACGTTACACGTACAAGTAGCCAATTAGTACTCTATATACAATATATATGCACGAAACACTGCGCAAAAGGTTCCAAGGCCAATTTGCCGGGGAGCAGACGTTATCATGACACCATGATTATCACCAGAGAGAGCACAGAGGTGAGTGGGGTGCAATGAAAGACAGAATCAGATAGAATCAGCCAAACATCAACTCATTTTCCCCTTGGCTACGGACGTCAATAATACATTATTTGTAAAGGTAAAGGCCACCCAAAGTTCCGCAATAGATATAATGATATCAAACTAATATACAGGAGAGACATGATACATCTGTGTTTTTTCTCTCACAGATATCAATTCAGAGTTGCCTTCATCTGATCCATCTCAAGTATCTCTTTGTGTTTTTCTGAGAATAAAATCCTTGTCAATAAAATAACCTGTTACTAACAGTATCGACCCCAAGTCTTTTATTGAAGATGAGCTTGGCATTATGTACTATATACAATATAAAAGACGACAAAATGAAAAATTATATGTATATTAAATCTTTGTGTGACAAATTTTAAGAAAATAAAAGATATATTGCTATCATTTCTTGAAGTTTGCTCCATTTTTGCTTGCTTTTCTTCTGGCCCATTTCTATGAATTTCTCCATTGGATGTTTTTCAATTTATGTTGGAAACATGCCAATGATTCTATTCTAAGCTATTTCTAACCCTTTCGTCCAAGATTGGTCCTATAATGACTGTGTAGATGGCAACGGCTGCAGAACACACACTGTAAAAAATAATGTTGTCGAAATAATGACGGAATCCTCATCGCAAAGTTGCCAGAGATCCATTGTTATTTTCACAGAGATGTTTTCATATTTACAGAGATTCCTTGTACCACCATACTACCACTTGGGGCTTCTTGTAACACGACACTGGCTCCCTGCTATATAATTACTGTGGTTAACTATTCGGTTTTACAAGGATCCTTGGTAGATTCAACAGTTATATTTTACAGTGCACCGGGCACCCAGACAGAGGTAATTGGGTGATTTTGTTAAGATCTCAAACCCACTCTATTGTCCTATCTGTTAGGTACAATGTCTAGCTTCAAACAAGTACTGTTTTATCAAGTCGGAACAGAACATCATAGTACTGTATGTAGCAAATGAGAGCTACAAGAGTAGAAATTGTCTGGAAGGACCTGCTCAAAGATGCTCAATAAATATGGTTGGGCCCTATGATATTTTAAAACCTATATTTGTATTCTAGTACACTAGACATTTGCACATCTGTCTTTGATATCCAGCTTTGTGCATATGTATTTCAATTGATAAGATTGAAAAAATAACCCGAAAATGTAAACATATATGTATGATGAAGAAATAACTAGAAATAACATAATTTTGTATGGTGCATTATAGTCAGAGTCTCTTCTAAATCGATGCATGATACTTATATTGATATTGATATCCACAAAAGCCTACCTGAGCCTACCCTATTTCATCAGTCATGGAGCTCCCATAGTTGAGGAGCATGTATGCTATATCACAGTATATGCATTTAGTAAAATAATAAATGAAGTCTAATTATCTTTACAGCAAGCAAAAGCTGTTGGCAATCCCGCATACGTACAAGGAGTGGGCGTTGCCGAGCAAAGAGAGACATTCGATATTCGATATTCAATTATTACCATTTTAATTAACACCCGTCACCAGCCCCCATCTCGACCAGACCTTTTTCGGTTACCACGACGACTGCTGTATTCCCCCTCTAGCAGATCCTTTACACAATTTGCCTTCATTTATCTACTGAAACACTCCTTGAGATAACAGGTTTTAACGGGGTTGCTGTCAGGTGATACCACTCCCACCTGCACCACCCACGCCTCTCCCGATCTTATCCTCCGATCCCCAGCACACTTCACACCTCCAGCACCCACCCCAGCCTCCTCCCACCACCTGAGTGCTGGTACCTGAGTGCCTTCCTGTGCTTCCCATCCTGTGCACAGTGCCTTCTGGCTGTCATTTAATCAACCAGAATCGTCGGTCATGTAGCCGTCAATTACAGATTTGCATGCCTGGACGGACATGGTTGCCGGGAGGCGTTTGTCTACCTAGGTGTTAACCATACCATCACCAACACCTCCATCCCCCTAACCTGCCACTAAGTCTGCAGTACTGGGGAAGGATCCAGCCTCCGCCCCCACATCACCACCCTCCCTCTCTCTCCCAATGCAATCCTTGCCTGACAGATAGCATCCCAGGGGAAGTTTGGGAATAAATGTCGATTCCTATGGAAAAATATAAAGGCAACAAACATGTGATAGCTTTTTTTTTTGTATTTCCAAGTGCAGAGCGGAAAGATACTGGTGGTCATGTTCCACGTGGGAGGGTTATTAACGGTGATGGAATCATGAGCTTTATTGGTTAATGCTAATTGGTAGATGACAAGAGCTGCCTACCTAACAGAGCCAAGTGGTAAAAAAAAGATATCCCTGAACCATAAATAGGTTCAAGCACTACATAGTCTTGACCGTCTTAAGTTAGTTATTAATTTGCTGTATTTCATCGATTGAATCAGGGGTTATGCAACAGAAGCAATGTGTAGGTGGAGAAATCAGCATTTTGTGTGATTTTGTATCAGAAATGGTAACGTAAATGAATGAAGTGTGAATAAAATGGAGGAAACAGACACTCCTTCCTCTTCATTCACCAACACCCAATCATCAACTAATAACACATCCCTAGATAAACTCAAATAAATATTAAATCATCTGGTATAAAATCGATCAGTCTGAGATTGCCCGGTGTTATTTGGTGGCTAGATATTAGTGCTCATTACGCGTTAAAGTAGCCATTTGGCGAGCATTTTCAAGTGGGCGGCGGGCGCTGTGTGAAGGCGCGCGCTGTGCGCTGGGTGGGCTGAATAGGAAGGCAGTGAGCTGGAACATTAGTTCACACCTTTGCCAGCCCGCCTGTTGTTCAGCAGCCTTTGTGGCGGTGGATCCCCCATGTATGGGGATGTAGTGAGGTGTACCAAGGTGCTCCCTACCCCACAATCAGTGAGCAGCTAAAAAAAGGCAGTTGAACACGAGCCCAGGTAATTTCCACCAAGCCTGCAATTACTAGGCTACATGGTCCCACAATAGAGGCATCGCATTAGTCGCTGGTGTGACTTGGGTATTAATCGTTGTATTAGGCCTAATTAAAACGGATACACTTGTCCTATGTAGGAAGGTAGATAGTTGTCAGAAAACCAGCGCTATCAGCACAATAGAAAAGGCTTGGAGGATCATTAAAGCTAATTGAGGGTCATGTTTTATTGGTCTGTATTGTAGAGAAGTACACTGTTATCCTATATCATCCATCACAAGGCACCTTTTTAAATACGATATAAAGGATCTTCACTCGCCTTGATTATTCAACCACGAGGTAAATGGCGAGGTGGAGAACGAAACGAACCTTTTTTGTACGTTCAAATACTACCAGACATAGTTCGTTCCAAGTTTTTAGAATTGATATATCATTGGTGAGTAATATCTATGTTAGCTATAACTTTGAAATTCTAGTATTGTCTGGTGTACACATTACCACTTACTAAACCGGTGAATACATGATCCTGTGATAGGTTTCTTCTTGTGTTCTTGCAGACTACCTAATAGGCAAGCTTTAATTTAATACTGCTGAAGAGCAATCATATTTCGATTAAAGATGGGCACTTGCTATCCTAACACAGAAGAGCCCAAGAAGTAAATCATCAAGTTACCTTCTCAGAAACACAACTTATTTAATGAAGTAGAAAGTAACGCAGCACTCCTATTTACTGAATAAGATAAAGAAATGTAAAACTAGTGCTAAGCTTTTAGCCTTTAGTCCTGATTAAAGATCAAACGATGTGACCTTTTTTTGTATATTTGATGGAAAGTTTCTGCTCATTGTTGATTTTCATTTTGCTGAACGAAGTCTCATCTTGAGATTGCCAAGCCAAGCCAATTGTTTAAAGACACTTACTCCCAATCCATTTGAAAGCCTCTTGAATATACATCCAAGTCTTGTGTTAATTAGATTTCTGAATTGGGATTTTAAGGATGGCCAGTGTGTGAGAGAGTTGGTCCACAGACTGAATGGTTGGTCAGGGGCCCCATTCCCTGGGCGCTACATTGTTATCCGCTGTTGGATGAGATGAGTGAGCAGCACAGGAGCTGCTCCCCCGGGCCTCCGAGCTGCTTACTGCACCTGGTCAGTCCAATCAGGTTGCGTCAACAAGACAGTGTACACCTATTACCTGCCTAATGCCGGTCCAACGGCTCCCAACCCTAGGGTAATTCATTACCCCTTCTGAAGGCTTGGGAGCCAGATCTGCCCAGAGCAGCTAGGTCCTGATCCATTGATGGCAGAGAGCTACTCATCTTAGCATAGGGTTTCTATCTTAACGTCATTGAAATTAGAGGACCGGAACGGGCAGGAACCAACAATCACCACAGGGAATAGTCCCACGAAGTGATATAACAAAGCCCCTTAGGCAATCTTTCACGTCTTTCTCGTTATAATAATCCTCTCTTTTCTTTTTATTGAGTGTGTGATAATGCGAGAAGGTAGTTAAGATTATACCACAGCGGGTACAGAGAACAAAGGCCCTCATGCCGCTTATATACCAGCCTATAAGGCCGCTTGATTATAGGCCCATATAGCTTACAGCATTGTCCTTGTGTTATAAGCCATAAGCGGGCCGTCCACCAAAACCCTCGATTTTGTCAGGCTGATAGTGGGCCGATAGCATCGTTCTAAGGTATCAGCTCCCTATTGGCTGATTTTTTTGTCGGGTCATTAGCAGACCGTTAGGAGAAGTTGCAGCTAGAAATCTCACGCTTTTGACCTCTTCCAAAAAGGAAAAAAATAAAATTGTTCACGATTATTGGGCCGATTTTGCATAGAGGCCAATGGGTAGCCGGTAATATTAAACTGATTTAATACTATCGGCCAGCTGTCGGGAGCATTGCCGATGTAAAACGATAGGTGGACGATGCAAACCAATGGCCAACTTTGACCTCTTCCACTGAAGCTGATTGTTGAACGATTGTTGACGATTTGTGGCCGATGGTCAAAAATCATTGCCGATGCATCGCCGATGCAAACCGATGCCAAAATCGTGCACGATTCTGTTTTTGGTGGAAGGCCGGCTATACAAACACTCTCATATCAAACTTAATAGATATCAATTCCTCCGTATGGGAAGAGCAAAATCATATATCCCAAACTAGTACCGGGGTATTATTCTGTTATTTCATATATTGAAGACCGTGAATGGGTCCAGCCTTACCTTACTGTAGGTGAATTATTCAAAACACTCAACTTGTATTACAGCATTATGCCACTGTTTTCCCTCATTACCTATGTTCATAAGAAGATACAAAGTATGAGGAAATGCGATGCTCAGCTGTCAGGGTCAAACCAGGTATATCTGTACAATATTGATGTAAAAAAACGCCGATTGCGTTATGGCACAGCCATCAGGTGGAGCCAATTTTGAATAAAGCCGTTCTATTGATGGTTAACCAACACACACAAAAAGGCATTGACATAGAAGCCAGTGATTATCCTCGCCTGCCAGATAGGATACCCAGTGTAGATGAAATTACCTGCCAGCGCTCCTTAGGCCCGCTACATATGTCCTAGCTATAGGTACATCAGAGTGATTTGAATCCAAGATCTAAGGTTTCTGCTAGCCCTAAAAGCCAGTATCAATTATCAATTTCTTCATGCTGTGTTACATACTCGGGATTAGCCCCCGTATATGGCGGTGCAATATGTCATAGTGTCATCAACACTGCATTGAAAGATTCTGCCATATGGTTGCGATCTGCAGAAAATTTAAAGGTACAATCTGTAATTCTCATCAAATTTCTCATCAAAGCCATACAATAACAGAAATGAAATGCCTTTCACCTTTCCACCTGAGACTCCCTATCCCTTCAATACACCGCCATCCTGGCGTTTTGTGGAGCTTTCTTTCCCAACAATAGCTCACACAATCCAGGGACAGAGACATGCATCACGACCCTAGCTAGTCTGCCTCCTCTTTTTACTTAACGTGTGTTGTACAGTGGGAATATGAGCCTGTGAGCTAGGTTTGTGAGAGGTTGGGAGCCTGGACTTTGATGGATTGCTTTAGGGCCTAGGCAGTGTTGTGAGTAGAGGGAGAGAGGAGGAGAAGAGGATCCTTTCTCATCCCTTCTCACCACTGCACTGTACCTGTTTATTCCTCCAGCAGGCAGATGTCCCTCCTCCGTGGGTTACTCTAGGGAGGCATGATGGATGGGTAGGTAAGCCCAATGCCCCCATGTTACATTAGACCTTTGATATTACGGCCACGTTGTCAATAATGCCACTCTCTGGCCAAACAACCCCACCCCTATGATAGTAAAGCTCGGGCTGGACACCCTGGATTCCCCTTTCTATTTAATAAAATTATGGATTACCTCACCCTGATAGACATCACATTGTAATAATATCATTTGATGTATACAAGACAGGATTCGTGTCAACATGTTTCTGCATTCTAACATAATCTCATTACAGTCTAAAAGATTTTAGTTTGCCAAATAATTGACTTTTTCAATCCTTTTCCCATAACTCTATATGAAGTGTATAGAAAAATAAATTTTGATGGTTAGTGGTTTGTTTACGGTAGGGCAAGGATGAGTTGCACTTCCCATGGAAATATTACCACCTGGGTTATTAGACTGAAATCTGAAAATTCCTCGGATTAACAGTGTCGATGCGCAAGTTGTTGCACAGGTTCGTGAAATAAAGTGCAATATAAGCTAACATTCAGCAATGTCAGCAGGGATGAACATTGTAAACGTTCTGTTTTCTCGGTTTTTAAAATTCAACCACAGACCCTTTATTCATGCTCGAAGTTATCGTGATACGCAACTGAAATGTCATATGTCGATAGCTACTGTAGATCATAGAAAATTCAAAATGTAAACATACCCTTATAACATCTATAAATTATATCAAAAAAGGACCTCAAATGTCATACAGTACAGAAAATGCAGCGTTTGAATTGCAGCGTTTACATGTAAGCACCAAAGGTATGTGTGTGTGTGTGTATTTTTCTAGGAATGTATCCCGACGGCTGGTAGACCTCCCCTAAAACTAGACTGACATCAAACAAGATCCCATGCACACATACATACACGCCCACGGACTCCTTCATCGAAATACCATAAAACACATAAAATCGCCCATGGCCTCGATTTGGTGACTTCCGCCCATGCGTGGCGACCGCGATGGCTCTGAACGAAGCAAACGTTTCGCAGCATGCTCTAACAGGAAGTGGAAGCAGTGCAGACCATTTCTCGGGGACCAGACGAGAGTTCTCGAGAGAGATGACGGCCATTGTATGACTAATGCAAAGTTGCTGTAGTGGTCCGTGAATCTCTGCCCAGACTGGGCCCCTGTCTCTGACATGCGTGACATTTTGCTTCAAGAGAGCATAGCCTCTCCTCCCACTCTAGATGACATTGGATGTCTCTGGGCTTGATTTGAGTGGGTGTCTCTTCATGGAAGACAGTATACCTGGTATTGTAATTGTTCTATTTGGAGAGAAGGAGTGAAAGGCTATAACCTTTCACTATCATATAACCTCCTCTTCAGTTTGCACAGAAATACCGAAATAGCCCTGAAGCTGTGTGTCCACAGGACGATAACATTTACGACGACAAAATCCGTCGTCCATTTCAGACGAGAAAACCATTTTTATTGTCCATTTCCGTTGATAAAAATCAAACATGTTAGATATTATGGCCAAAATAGAGTGACACAATGAGTTTTGTCAGCCGACTTTTGAATTGTCTGCCGATAAAAGTGGTTCTATCGTCGGAAATGGACGACGGGTTTTGTCGTTGTAAATTTTGTCACCCTGTGGACACAAGGCTTGATAGTCAGGAAGTGGGCATATTTGACGTCCACAACTCATTCTCATCAACAGGATATCAGTATATATTTGGCTCTATGAATAAAATACAATTCCTTCAGCAGTCAATTACCTAATATGGGGAGAACTAAAAGGGATACATAAGTACAAAACAGGATCACATCATTCGGTTGACATCGGGAATATGCACATACTGTTGAAAGTAAATGCTTTATGCGAATTTCTGCTTCCATACGTCTTGCGCTGGCAAATGAATGTTGTGGGCCAATGTTATAAGGAGATCATGTTGGTTGCATGAGACATGATATCATACAAATGAACTACCGATTCCTTCACATTTAGGTGATATAAACATAGATATATGGCCATGGCGAGTGCCCGGTATCACTCTGAGGTAATTGTCTCTTGGATCCTGCAGAGTTAATGTCCCTAATATTGTTATTGTAGCCGTTACTGAGCAGCTCTGAGCAGCTCCTCTTTGCCCATCATAACTCGCCCTTCCCTACTAAAGCAGCGTCTACCATTTATGGTGCAAACGTGCCCTGCGTCTGATGACGGATATACATTCAGCTGCTTGTAGTAGAGGAGCAACAGTAATTCCGTAGGAATTTTGTGTCTATGGACACCCAAATCTGGCTCCCTCTCGGAGGTCTCTAATTGGCGCCCAGTCAGCCTGCTGCCTATACCGGGCAAGCTGTTAGAAAAACTGGTCCATAGCTTCGTTACAAACAGCCTTGATAATAGAGGCTTGCTATCTGACAGGCAATATGGTTTCAGAAAAGGGAGGGGCACCGCAGAGGCGGTTCTTAATCTCACTGAAGAATTATACACTACACGTGACGAAGGGAAAGTAGCAGGTGTGTGCTATGTCGATTTCAGCAAGGCGTTTGATTCCATCCACCAGACGTTATTGGTACGTAAAATTCACTCATACGGTTTTGGCACTGGCTTTGCCAGATGGCTAGGTGGTTATCTCCAGGGCCGATGCCAGGTCACACTGCTTAACAATCATAAGTCAAAAGCCAAAACAGTCAAATTTGGGGTGCCCCAAGGATCAATCCTGGGGCCCCTACTTTTTATAATGTTTATAAATGACATTAAGGAATGTATAGATGAATGCTCTATTCAACTGTACGCTGATGATATTGCACTGGTTGCAAAAGATGAAGACCCCAGGAGAACAGCTTTAAAGCTGCAATCCGATGTGTCTAAAGTTGCTAACTGGTGTAAGGTAAACGGGTTAACCATTAATGCTAGTAAAACAAAAGTAGTGTGGCATGGCAACAAGTCCCAGATACAGAAATGCCAGGAGCATGAAATTATAGTCAATAATACAGCATTGGGTAACCCCGACAATAACAAATACCTAGGAGTGATAGTCGATAGCAAGTTAAGCATGGAACCACATGTTAAGAACACCATTAAAACGGTCAGTCACAAGTTGTATACCTTAGGTAGAATAAGATACCTAGTTGACAAGCATACAGCACTGCAGATTTATAAACAAACCGTGTTGCCATTCTTTGATTATTGTAGTTTTCTCACAAATAGTGCAAACCTTGCCTCTATACAAAAGCTGCAGAGACTGCAAAATAGGGGGCTTAAAATCTGTAAAGGGGATAATTCCAAGATTGAAACCATTACTTTACATAAGGATGCAAAGGTGCCACTGCTCCAGGATAGGAGGGATGAGCAATTATTATTAGTAATGTATAAATATGTCAATAAATTAGGGTTAAGACCAGCGGAAAACCCTAGAACTAGGGCTGATCATAAGATACAGATCAGGCTGCGACGGCCCAGGTTGGAAAAATACAAGAGAAGCCCGCTGTATCGAGGTAAAAAGCTATGGGACAGGATCCCAGCACGGGTACAACTTGCTGAGTCCAAAAGCATATTCCAGAGGCACCTCAGGAAAACACAATTGGAGCCAGAGACGGACTCTGACTTTGACTCTGAAGGAGAGGGGGGGCAGGAATAAATAGTAAATGGGTGTGCTATTTACTGGTATGTAGTCATACAACTGTTATACCTTTTGTCACTTTAATACTTGATGCCTTTTACTACATATTCCTCTGCAGTTATATCTTGGTATAGATGTTATCAAGCGAATACTATTTATATTCATTCTTCATTACACTGCTCATTATTATATGTAAATATGTGCGGGTGGAGGGAATTGTTGCTGGTGGATGGAACCAAAGTCAAATCTAAGTCAAACCGGCCACAAAAAAAACAAAAAACAAAAAAAAACTCTTCTTTACTATGCCCACACCTATATGTCCCAATGTTTTGCAGCCATAAGCATTTCCTTGATAGGTAAAACCGAGGCAAGCCGGGGAGGGGTTCCACAACTGCACAAAATAAAATGATATTGGTAATGGTACATATGTATTACTATATGTTATAGCTCTATTGATTGTAATGATTGTTGCCACATGGCTAATGAGCTACTTTCCTAGTTTTAAGCTGTATCTCACATTTATATGAAATACATATCAATAAGTGACTCTCATGCACACACAATGTGCCAAACCAATAGACACGGCATAGAATGCCTGGACAAAACTGAACTGTAAAGGACCCTTCAGAGAGTGATACACATGTTATCATTGATGAAAAGTAGTTAATACCATATGACTAAAGTCAATGGATTGCAATCCACCAATTTCGATTCGATTCAATGTAAGAATTACCTTACGACCATCTTCCACGTGAGATTACATTGAATAAAAGAAGTCGCCTGACTTCATTGAAACGAAAAAAAAAGTTTCTCAGGTTAATTCTATGGTTTGAAGGGTACTGAAAAAGATAGGATACCGCTCCAATTTTGATAATAGATTTTGACCTATTTTTAGGATAATGATGTAAATTACAGTAATTACACCTTCCTGAGACATTCTTTTCCAAACAGATGGGAATATCATCAATCTAACAGCACCTACCCCCAGTCAGTCTGCTACAGGGAATCTGGAGGTGTTGTCCATTTTTTTGCTATTAGCAATGATTGCCTAGCTACAGGCTAATTCTATGATTTACCCATACCAGAAGTGCCAATTACAGCAGCAATGCATGGACAAGTTAGATATTGAGTTTGCATTGTGCCAAGGTGAGATAATCATGAGATGCACATCCTCCAGTGTCCAGAGGTTGCCTAGCAACAGAATTATTCTACCTAGCAACAGAGATATTGCATAACAACTGACATTAGATGTCTCCTTTTCGACTACAGCTTCTTTCTATTTAGAGGTGCTCTGGGATGCAAATTTCATGTTCTATATCAACAGAATTAGTCAATTGGTAGAAGAATTTTAGGCTTTGTGGTAGACACCAATAACTTACAATGCTTATTATTTCATTTTCACATGGCAGTGGTTCCAAAGAAAGTACCAATACAGTATTTGCAAGTTAAGAATGAGATTTTCAATGTGTTAAGGTGAGATATTATGAAACACATAATTATCAGTGTTAAGAGGGTTCCCAGCAAGAGAGAAATTGTGCCTAGCAACATAGATATTGTATGTTAACTAGCACTCAATGTCTCCTTCATCCTCTGTCTTTCCCTGATTCGACCAAAGACATTTCACCAAACTCATACATCAGTGTTCAAAAATACTACAGAAATTTATTATACATGTGGTAAAACTACATCAGATTAGTACAGAAGTGTTCTTAAGCAAGCCCTCTGAGGGTCCTGAATTGAGGATGTGTCTTATATGTGGGGTGTATGGGGTATAACAGAATTACAGGATTTAGGGCACATGTCCTCTTTTTGATCCAAAACTATGATATTCTACCTGGAATTATGTCGAGGAATGTTGATTGTCAAGAAGAAAAGCACAAATGCGACTCAGCATTACAAAACCATTTGTAAGTCACACCTTGACGTTATTGAGATACAGTTGCATTACTCTGTATATATCAGTGCAGAGTGCAGAAGGTGACTGGACCTCATTTAGTTAACATGTATTGTCTGTGCCTTTTCCTACTACTGATACAAAGAGTCTGTATTCCTTGAAAGAAAGCTTACATTCATTTTCCTCTGACCCGAAATCTTGAGCCCTTGGCCACCCAGCCAGTAGTCTTGTATATTGTTTTGTCAAATATTTTACTGGACAAAATGGAAAATTTTAGAAAAAATTAGAAAAATCACTGGCCTACAACCAAAATTACTCACCATTGGCTACTGGGACAGTGTTAGTGTCTACCCTTGACTCTTGTTGAGTTAAATTGTTCTGATTCAAGGCCCTAGCCAATTCAGTTACTGACTGATGCTGTTTTACCCCTAACATAAGACACAACTTCATACTTCAAGTATATAGGATTATGCCAAAGTCAGAGTGTTTCCTATATCCAGGGTAAAGATAAATATCACTTAGTAAATTTAGACTAAATGACCACACTAGGTGTGAACATGTATAGGTTACTGAAGCCTTAGTTAATGGGGAAAGCCTTGCAGAGATGTCACCTTGACAGGCCCCCACTTCCCATACCTTTTATACACCCATGTACATGTAGCTATCTGTTGTCACCATGGCATTTTCGCAAACTTTTGGTCCTCCCTTTTCAATCTCTACTGCATATTATGGCAAGGAGGGGGGAATGTGTTGTGGTAACACATCAGAAAAGCTTTCCCCCACCCTTCTTGATCGACACCCATAGACGTAGACTGACTGGGGGAATGCCTCAAAGCATATGAATTGCATCTTTATATGATAAGCAATAGGTGTCATTCTCATAATAATGTTGCTTTTTAAACATGAATTGTTCGATATAGAACATGAAAATTGCATCCCATAGTGGTTGTCGTTATTGGACGAGAAAGAAAACTACAGTGGAAAAGGAAACATTGAGTACCATTTGCTATGCAATATCTTTTTGCTAGGCAGAAAGTCTATGTTGCTTGGCAACCTCTGCAAACTGATTTGTGCATTTCATGATATCACAATAAGCAAAATGCAAAATCCCATATCTAACTTATCTATACATGTATTGCTACTTTCATTTGCACTTCAGCTATGTGAAAATGAAAGAATAAACAATGCTAGTAATAGTTGCCATCCACAAAGCCCCAAATTGGCTAACTTATTATGCGGAACATAAAACTTGCATCCCAAAACACCTCAAAATAGTGTCTGTGGGATGAGAAAGAAGCTGTAGTCGAAAATGAGACATCGAGTGCTAGTTGCTATGCAATATCTCTGTTGCTAGGAAGAATTATTCTGTTGCTAGGGAATCTCTGGACACTGAAGGATGTGCATATCATGATTATCTCACCTAGGCACAGTGCAAAATCCCATATTAACTTCACCATGCATTACTACTGTAATTGGCACTTCTGCTATGGGAAAATCACAAAATAATCCTGTTGCTAGGCAACTGTTGTTAATAGCAAAAAAAAGAGACAACAACTCCAGATTCCCTGTAAGAGATTCATTGGGGACAGGTGCTGTTAGATTGATGATATTCCCATACGTTTGGAGGAGAATCTCTCAGAAAGGTGTAATTACTGTAATTTACATAATTCGCCTAAAATAGGTCAAAATCAAAAAATCTAAATTGGAGCGGTATCCTATCTTTTTCAGTACCCTTCAAACCATAGATTCCACCTGAGAAACCACCATAAACACAAAATTCCTATTGAAGGTACTTTTCTTTACTGTTGCTCCTCTACTACTGCCATTATGATCAACAAAACCAACGGCTAGGGCGGATTTCCTCTCTTGTTATCAATCGTTTAGACTCTGTGGGGAAGATAATGGTGGATGGGTCAGATATGGAATGCATAATTCTAATGGTTATTATACAGCTGTTGTGCTGGCGTTGACGTGGAAACCAGTATGTTTATATGCATTGGGGAAAACATTTGTAAATTGCATTTTTGAAACAAGATGAAAACTTCAGGAATAGCCCGTGGCATTCTGGAGAGGAGGAAGAAGGGTGATGCCAAGTCCCAAAGGGAACAGCAAGATCACGGGGGCAAAGGATGCGGGTCACGATGGGTGGGTGATGGCAGACCTCCACCTCCTTCAAACCTGCCACTGCCTGGAGGAAGACAGTTCCCACAGGGTAGAGGAGAAGGTCTATATGTGCGCCAACATCAGATGGTTTTTGTAACATTAAGTTAAAAGCATGAAGTTTATTTCTGCGTCTTTGTAAATTCATGAAAGTCTGCAAGATATGGTACTCTGGGGGAGTGAAAAGGGAAGTGGGTCGCCGTACAAGCTTACAATGTATATGGAGAGGTCAAAGGTTAAAGTTTTTTTTCCCCGAATTTTTCATCTCAAAATTTTCATTTGGATACTATAAACATATTTCCCATCATTTTCTTGAATTCTGTGCAGGAAACTATCATTTCTTATAGCAAAAAATGACTATACACTAAAACAAAAGAAAAAAAATCCGACCTACCTACCTCAAATTTTTTTTACCATGTTAGCGGAAACATACTTTTTTTTTGGCCTTTTTTAGGGGCTTTGTGAAAGGTAGGTTGTATTGGCAGACCGTGGAGGAGTTTGAGTCTACCAAATAAGCTGGTCTCTCACTGCATGGAATCACCATCTAGGAAGGCATAGATTTTCTCTGAGATTCACTTTCAGTATTCCTAGTATCACCTCATCCCTTCCACCCACTCTAACCTACCGCTCCTCCCCCTCCAATTGCCACCTCTCTCAAACACACAGCTGAATCCGCCTGCTGAAGTATTCCGACAGGCAGCTGGGGGCCCCAATCTCCCCATATTGTCCGTGTTTGAATCCCAGATAAAATAGTAAAACCGCACGGATGGCCCCAGTCCCCTGTCGATGGTTCTCTACGCCGCTGTAGGTGGCGCCCATTCCACAAAGGAGACGCATTGCGCATGCTCGGGCGTCTGGTGAAATTCCGGTCACAGATCGGCCGCTGGGTGGCGCCACTGATCAATGGGTTCCAGTAACTTCTCACATCCCTTGCATCGAGCTATCATGTTGCCTCGAGTTCACGTCTGGGTGTCACTGTTTATCTCATGGTGATATACATGGCACGCTAAGGTTCATTTAGAATAACCCCCTCCCTCGAGAAACAGGATAACATGCAGATTTGACGTTAAATACTTATGTCAAATCATATTTATTTACACCGATGATTAGGTAGACATCACTCAGCAAAGTAACTAAAGAAGAGAGTGATAAGAAAATCTGTAACTCATTTCTTGTTTAAATTATCGGTAAACCAGTATAAATCCAGTCATTAAATAAATGAACTCAGATTGAAGAGGGCAATGCGGTCATAGGCAAGTCTACAAGTCAATACATAGATACGAGTCTACATGTCCTGCCTTTTAAGGTTGGCCACTCTACCATGACATCATAAACATAGCTATTCCGCCATTTCTTCGTCTCAATGCTAGGATCGATTCGTCTCACACGACAGATTCGACAGTAGAGAAAGCTAGTTTCTTATTGGTCGATTGCATACTTCCGTCGCCTCTGACCAATCAGGAAGCACCTCTGTGGCCGTATATTGCCTCTCTGGTTTTCAAACGTCAAATGTTATGCTTGGCTTCAACGACGCGCATTTGGTTCACTATAGGTTTCGTGTTCTATGAGAACACTCAACCGTCCATGAAAGTTCTGCAGATGGTTTTCATGTCCCAACTGCTGTGTACCGTATTCGGAAACATGCATGTTATAACCAAATGCCCGTCATGTTTTACATTTAAGAAAGATATCTCTCACATGAAACGAATCCGACACGCTAGATATCTCTTGCCATATTTGATTTTCACTTTCAAATGATGTTGAACCGAAACAATATTCAATTATTTTCTTCTAATTGTATCACTAAATAAAAAAAACACACAAAAAGACATGTACCACAGTTAAAATGAATATTGAACACGTCCCTGCCAAGCCAACTGAGCAAAGACATACTCAGCTATATATACTAATGTAGACCTTAGCCAATTGTGAGCTACCTCTTTACGGGAAAAAAAATATAGACCATAAAGGTACACTTACTGTCCTCACTGGAGTGGCCTAAGTGCATTTTTGGAGGGTAAACTGCTTCTCCAACGGAGTTGATGGCAAGGACATAGATGTCGTAAGGCTTGTAGATGGGCTGATCGTCAACCACTAGTCTGTTGACATCGGCCTCCACGGTAACTTCCTTAAAGTCTGGTTTTGTCCCAGCCAGATCATGCCGCCGCCATTTGATCAGGTAGTAGAACCCTGGCGCGTTATGTTCTTCCTTTGGCACCAGCTGAACATGAGAAAATATAAACGTGTTAGTATGGGGGTGATTGAGATAACAAACTAGATCTATTTCTCGGTGAATCTGCGAATCTAAGTGCTGGATGACATTCTCTGAAAGGCAATTGCATATAGCGCTGGGTCAACTTCGACGCATCCAATTCAATTGGCCCAGAACACGTAAGAAAAGATGATTGTCCTACATATAGAACAGTAGGACTTAACCAAAGAGGTAAAAGGCATGTATATTCATAAGTTCACCTTTGACTTTATATTGGCCTGCACCAACAGAAGTATCCTGCATGGTTGTACTGAAAATGGCGATTCTGGTCGTAGGGCGCTGAGAAGTGGACGTATGTTTGACCATCTATGCCCTGTACTCTATAGGAAATATTTAAGCTTTGTCCACAGTGGATGCAGAGATAGGTACTGTCCTACATATAGAACAGGGCATGGGTCTTAATCCAACTGTGCTTTCGGTAAAGGCAAACACCCACACCGGAACCAATCCTCTAAATGGTAGGTGTTTTAACGCTATGTCTAATATCATAGAACTAAGTGATATAACAGGATTTTAGAAAGTCCGGAACCTTAAGCTATATGGTACAACTTCTTGACTCCATTTCTTTCTTATCACTCTTCGGTATAGACCTCTGCCAGCATAAGGAGTTCTCTCAAATAATAACTATCATAGTTATTTCGAGACTAAACCATTAAAATAAAGACGCATTAATGATCACCTCTCATTTCTCTACCTTGGTGGTGGGCACAGTTATATTACACACCTACAATGAACTCTCTCTGATCCCTATGTATACTGATGTACCTCATCTGTGTCATCCTATGCTCTCCCATTACCTTTGCATTGTCCCTGTATAATTAGATAGGGTCCCCACTCACCCTCCATTTGTTCACTCTTGTCTGTCACTCACGTTCTATCTAGCCTTGTCATTGTGCCATTGAGTTACTCAATCTGCCTGACGGCAATGACATGGCGACATCCGCCCATACCCGACACCACAACAGCCAGCATAAAACCTCCTACGTGAGAGAGCTACTACTTTCAAACCAGCCTTGCCATAGTTTGTTTGCCTTTCCTCTTAGGATAAGACATACATCTGAGGCTATATAATAACAGTTTTACTTTGCATATCAAAGGCCAATCTGGAAGGTCGCCAAGGATCTGACATTTGAGGTATCTACGGTATATATGATATGTGGTCGGGGTATAGGGCACTAAGTACTGTAAACTGCCGACGTATCAAAGCATCTCTGATCTCATATTAAAGGCCAATAGTTCTGTGATTCATGGATACACATAGAGAGTCCATAGAAGATTGCGTGCTTTATATGCAGTAGCCCTACAGCCTGCCATACATACTTAGGATAAGTGGTATCGGCAAGGCGAAGGTACAATATGAAACCAGTGTTAAACACGATGCACCAGACATGAATGACCTTGACCTCTGCAGCTCTCCAGTCAAGTCAACACACAGGATAAGAAGGAGTTTCAAACATTAAACTCGTTCTAAAAGAGGGGGGAAACAGATAGGGTATTAGGATTAAAGATATTAAGATTAACACGATTAGTATTTTAAAATTTGGAGGGTTAAAAAGCCATGTGCTTTAAGAAGGCACAACAATTACTGTAAATGCTGTGTGCAATACGGGGTAGCAATCGTTCATGGGCCCTTGAAGGGTTATGGGTTTAATGGTGCAAACTGGCACCACTGCCATCACCACCACCACTGCAGCTATGCAGGCCAACGGTGCTCGGTTCTAACTAATAAGGCACCACCGCAACAACTACCACCAACACCACCACCACAGGGATTACCGGTACTCTCCTTTGTGAGAGGTAGTCAATGATAAGTTTTTTTTATCCTCCCATATTCTAAGGGCCAGATAGCTAGATAGTTTTATTAACATTTTAACCATATCTATTACCTTTAGAGATAATTCCACTGAAGTTTCTTTTATTTCAACAAAAATTAATAGTTTTCTATCCATTCTATTCTGATTATAATCATTATTATTCAACACATAAACAAGTCCAATAACTCATTGGAGGGGTCAGAAAATGGGTGTGTGGAGAGGGTTTGGGACCCTCAAAATTCTCAAGTTAAGGGATAAACTTATAGACTAGGTTTTACTTTTTGTTATTATGATTCATTGTAAGTCGAATTTCTGGCCCTAAGTTGAGGGGTCGACTTATAGGTGAGGGTTTATGGTAAATTGCAGACGTTCCAGCACCTAGGTGTACTCAAATGACGAGTACTTCATGTAGGCATTATACTGACCTATTGGGGCACATATAGAGCAGATAGAGTCCTGTGCTCCATTTTTCGTGAGAATTGACCAGGGGTGTCTATACGCTTTATCAGGCTTTAAATATGGGGTTCAGTTATGATGATACCTGAATGTAACAATCATGAGTCACCTACGATTCAAACCACGCCAAGAGAGAATATCAACACGAGACATCTCGTGTAGAGGCTAGCGAGAAAGAAGGTGGGGAATGAGTACAGGAAATGAAAATGCACTTGACTTTTCTCATGCCAGTTTACTAACCTTTCCCTCAAGTCAGGAAGGTGAAACTCAGAGTGAGTGGCGACAGGCGGTACGTTTGGCAAATACTTTGACAAGTTGATGCACAATGACCAGCCAAATCCCTCTACCGACGACCTTTGTCGACACAGGTCGGGCGCACCCGGAAAAGGTGATCGGCGCGGTAGTAGCCACGGAGCATTTGACGCGGCGGGGCTCTTGAGAGCTCTAAAGGTCAGGGATAAGATCATCTCGTTTGTTGTACACCCAGGGGTACTCTGAGATAAATAAGAGCAGGATAGACTAGAGTCGTTCTATAGCACAGAGCCATAAGACCAGTGAAGACTTGGGTGAACAGGCCAGTGGGTATAGCGAGCAGCTCAACGCATTATTCA
Source organism: Acholoe squamosa (assembly GCA_949317995.1). NCBI lineage: Eukaryota > Metazoa > Annelida > Polychaeta > Phyllodocida > Polynoidae > Acholoe > Acholoe squamosa. Next base: position 26,460,642 of record OX439035.1, on the reverse strand, counting down.
CAGTTGCTAGGTATGAAGAGAAGCTCCAGATGTCGATTTCCCTGGAGCAGTGTTTTTTTTTCTTCAGAAGTATGAGCGGTTACCGAGATGTATGATTGCAATATTACACAATAAGATTTAAGTGTCCATAGCGTCATTTCTCATTACACAAACCAAGTTACGCTAATATTTTTTTTCTGATTAAGTGACGCTATTCCATAGTTCCGCTAAGGTAGTTCTGCTATGGTCATTAGCGTCAAAGTTTCCCAGATAAGTTGAGAGGTTCTGCAATCTCCATAGCGTCATTTATGCGGACTTTAGGGCCTTGTCAAGGCCAGGGAAAGGACAGGAGACATAGGGGAATCGACTGGGAAGGTCTAAAACTGAACTCGGGAGGTTGACTAAGGAGTTCCAAAATAAAAATTAACTTTAGTCAAAAAAATTCTGTTTGTGACGGAATGGACTGAGGAGGCTTAGAATTAAATTAGGGAGTTCACAAAATTGTGCATTGCATTTTTGTAAATACCATTTAGCTTTCATTTGTCATATCGTGTTTAGCTAACTATTGGCAAGAAAGGTTTTGTACCAGAGTACCCCATCTTCTTGATATCTGTAGGAGACATCATTATCATGTGCATTCCATTTGGTTCAAAGGCAACCGGACCTAGCATTACAGTTTATGACGACTCCTATTCTTTAACAAAGGACTACATAGCAGTAACGTTCTCTGGCTACTGCTAGCTCTACACCATAATGGTTCACTGAAGCCATGACACTGGGTTGGGGATACCCACTCTTTAATGGTTGATGAGGTAATTTCTACCCAGGACTACAACTATAATGGAGGGCAATAGTGACGACTTTAGGTCATCACTGACAACCTAAAGTTGTCACCTATGACGACCCCCTGACAACCCAAAGCTGTAGTTATGGGTATCGTCAACCTGAGCACCTAAAGTCGTCAGGTTTTCAGTGTGTGTTAATGAGGAGGAGGAGTCATAACCGGAAGTTACGCTAATACAACCGAAAGTTACGCTATGGATGAAACTAGGTCAATTTACGCTGGTTCCCTGTGTCATAGCGTAAATACCACAGCGATTGACGCTAAGAAAATGCTACATGTATTTTGTAATGAGTGATAATCTCTTTCGCTGTCACTATCGCTAAGATAGCGTCAATGACACAGTAGCGTCACCCTATATTTGTGTAATGACCCCTGGCAGATGAAAAGGGATTTTTGAGGGAGATTCAATGATTAAATGTCAGTTCAACTAGATATCATCCGTCATTATAGGATATAGCTTCTTTGGAAATTCTGATTCAAAGACTGTCATGTATACCTGGAAATGATTAATACTGTATCCCATGAAGAATAGCAATGATGAAAACAGTGATTCAACAGTTCTGATAAATTATGCGACTTTTCATTAGGAATTGAGATCCTTTTTCATTTTTGTCAAATATCTTAAAGTATGACAATTTTATACCACGTCATTATTTACCTGACCTGTAATGCCCATGACTGGGTTATTGGTATTTCAAAACCGATAGTAATTAGGGCACACTAGTCGGTTTAGGAATTAATTGCCTGTAAAAAAGCTATTCACCGATTCCACACTGCCATGACATTATATTGCAGAAAAAAAAGTATAGCCTGAGGAGCTTTCAGTGGCAACTGCTTTGTAGTAGTTTGTAGGGAGCAAGGTACTGTGAGGGATTATAATTTCATGTCGAAATATTAAACAGCCACTTCCACACTTTAATATTGACTTGAGTGTTCTTCCTTCATCCTGCATTTTTTACTACTTCTTCTGGCACTAGAATAAGTCTACTGTGCCTTGTAGACTGTCTAGAGAGCTGAAGAGGGAGAGGGGGACCTTCAAGGAAACAAGTGAAAGCGGGTAGTCGCAAGGCTGAGAGGTATTTAAATAAGGTTTGGGGGTGGTGCCTATAGACCAGAATGGCGACGATCGCTGTCTGTGGAATAATGCATTGACTTCAAAGCCATCTCGAGAACCTGTGAGAATCTACGTGATTCCTGGAGGATAATCAAAGTGTCGACGTCTGGCGGCGCCCCTCCAACCATATCTGCCCCCTAAGGTCCCCTGTCGATTTGTTCTGACGCTATGGTTATGCCTCATTGTCCGCCATTAGTCGCCATCAATCCCAGGCTGCACAGCGCGTCTGTCCTTGTTAAGGTCTCACAACAAAGTGTTAGAGACGATGTATAAAGGTTCAACCACACAAGACGCCCAACAGACAATGGGATCAAGGGGTGACCAACACTTCATCTGTTTCACCAGCAGCTTTAGGATGCAGACAGCGGTTCTAGAGGGAAAAGCATTCATAAAGCGTTCAGTGAGAGTGTGATAAACTTGCTCTCACTTGTTCAACCGAGTTTAAACACTGGACGTAGGGTACATGCCTACCAGAAGTACTGTGCCTCATATATAAATCGTGAGGATAAATTCTCATATATAATTTATCTGAAATCAGAGTGTGCCTTATATATCAGCTTTAGTTTACAGTACTAAAGCCTCAAATATCAAGCTTCAGTTGCGCCCAATGGATTCTCCCACACGGACCCTCCACCATGGAAATTTCCCCTCCAGGAGATTTCCCATCCGGAAATTACCCTGACCCCTAGTTACTATTAGGACGAAGTTATAAGAAACGGTTGAAGGATAGGTTTAGGTTTAAGGATAGGATTAGGGATAGGAGAGGCTTAGGGTTAGAATGCTTATTCTGCAATGAAAATGTATGTACACTCAATGTCTCTGACAACACATGGGGAATGATCACATTAGGGGAAAATCCCTTTTTTGAAGTCATGTACATACACTAGACTTGTTTTGTCTCTACTCTTTAATCTGCTGGTCATATCTCCTCAGTATTTCCCTTAATGTTATGATTTTTCCTATTTTGTCACAGTGATTCTGATTGTATACATTATACATAGCTGTGATTGGGGAAATTTCCGAGTGGGAATTCCAAAGGTTTAATCCCTTATCCCAGCATGCTTGCCTATCCACTAACACGACAGGTACATTTTGCGTAACAAGACCACATTAAGAGTCAGGTATATAGCGATGGCATCCACCGTGCGTGTGTTCCAAAACTCCAGAGGCAAGTTGATAGGAGCTTATAATGCATCGTTGTACCTCTCCCCATTGAGCCCTCCCAGCAAGGTCAGTCACGTATAGAGCGAACATTGCCGCAGAACAATTTCTGCTAGGTTTCGTGTCATCATGGAAGAGTACTATTATCTGGATGTTGATTCTGACCGTTCAGAGTCTATCAGCTGAGGCTTACAAAACACTGGTTTCTGGCAAAGCCGCGTTGAGGCCTGCTTCACGTGAGAGCCTCTATCATCTGCAGCAGGACTTCCGCAGGCTAAAAACTGCTCTGAGCAGCTCGCAATGCAAGCTTTTTGGACAGTCTGTGTTCCACTTTCATGTCAATATTGAGAATCATTCTTTGAAACCAAGTAGGAGCCTTCCCACCAAGCAGCTCATCACCCGAAGGCAACACGAGGACGGAGGCGTTAAAAAAGTGAATGTGTCAAAAAGAGAAACCTGTTGCGGACAAGCCGGGGGCGGTAGGGGTGTATTGGGGGCTGGGGTGAGACAATGCATATGGAGGTGCCATATATATATATATATATATATATATATATATATATATATATATATATATATATATATATATATATATATATGAGAGGTGATGTGCCACCTGTCCTGTATCGTATGCCAGAGATGGAAAGACCAAAAATTATTGTTAAAAGGGTATTGATATTCATCAATGCACCTTTCACTCATTACTAGTTTCGAAGGCAAAAAAGAGGTTTGGTTTGCGGTGAAAATTTTCATGATAATCATTTTCAAATCATTTCATATTTTTCCATATTTTCTGCATCATTATTCTGTTCCTATAACCATTTTCAGAAATTTTCGTATTCGAAAAAATTATGCCAGAACGGTTGGAAAGTATAATATCTGAAGATGTTTAGAATAATCGGAAAGCAAAATGAACCTTTTGACTTACTAACCGTATGTACACTGATGAATTTTTTTTTTTATGTTTCGTTGTCTGGTTTGGTTGACCTGAAAAACGTACATGCATGATTTTTGCCAAATAAAACTTGTTAACACTCAAAAACTCAAAACTCAAAACTGCATATGCTATATGTTGGTATTACGTAGGCGTTACACACCAGCCTCATACGTAATTAGTCTAGCTGTTCAGGCATAAGACCCGACATAAGAGTCTAGATTAAGGGAGGTGTGAATTGCCTTGGCCCATCAGGCAATAGACTGGTGGGGGATTATAACACAAGCTGATCTCGCTCCAAGTCAGCCTGCCGCCCAATCAAGGCATCAGTAGCCAAGATCAATACTAGACCTATATACCCATGTGTGCCAGGCCTCATTTGCACACTAATGGACAGAGTGGTGTGTCTGTGTGCAGCCTGAGCAGCTCTCAATAGAGCTATATGTTGATTGTCACAGAGCGGCTGCTCACGAAACTGCTCATCTAGCCCTTCATAGACCCCAGGGCCCTGTTTCTATAGTTGGTTTGGATGGCACCATTTGCATTAGTGTTTCCTAAGTTGCTTTATCCAAAATAGCTCAGTTCGAGTTCTATCTAAGTCTGTGTTAGCCAACTGCCTAAATCCAAATGAATAGAACAAGAAGTGCCACTGTTTCTAAAGTTTTGGATAGAACCCAAACTGAGTCCAATCTGTTCCATTGACAGAAGTAAATCTGTTGTTTTCCAACAGACTTTGCTGCTATCATGACCCTGATTGTATACCTGAATGGCACCATCCATGCTTACTAATGCAAAGCTAATAGTGCAGACCCAGCAAAAACATGCTTCGGTTTCTTAACTTGAGTTCTGTTCTAATGCTCTATTGGCTGGATAGGACAACTTTAGAAACACTCATGCAATGGTGCCATCAAAATCCTTGAATTTCAGCTAATCTATCATCAAATGAATCATCCAGGTTTTTGTGTGTATTTCTCTTATCTAAAGTTTTGCTGACCACCTATAAGGGTTGGTGGCAAAGTTGTTTGAAAAGCAATAATTTTGCCTTCATCATTGGAGCAGATAAGACTGAGTTTGAGTTATATCCTAAGGTTTAGAAACAGTGGTACATTCTGCTCTATTCATTTGGGTCTAGGCAGTTGCCTAAAATGAACTCAGCTAGAACTCAAACTGAGTCATTTTGGATCCACATAATTTCAATTGATTTAAACATATGATATAACACACAAATGAATAGGCAGAAGGTCCTAAGGATATACCAGTGAGAGGTGCACTGGAGGTGGATGCCACCATTGCATTAGCGTTTCTCAAGTTGTCCTATCCAGTTCTAGTCAATAGAACCGGAGAGTAGAACTTGAGTTAAGAAACAGAAAGCTGGTTTTGCTCTATCTGCACTTTTAGCTTTGCATTAGTGGACATGGATGGTGCCATTCTTTTTTGAAAAGTATAGAAACAGGGCCCTGCAGGGGGCCTAGTTATTATATACACATACAACGCTTTCCATGAAATCGTCTGAAACCATAGTTTTTCTTGGGATATTTGCAAATGGGTAGGAGATACAAGTTTCATATTGTGGTATTACTCCTAAAAGCAGCAAAGTTACCTTATATCGACACACGGTACATGTATACGGCATTATGAAAGTAAGGCCATCCTCATCTATCATGGATGAAATTCTGTTTTACCACAAAATACCCGGGTTATACGTTGTTGTATTTGCAAGTTTAGTAGGGTGGTCATGTAACATCCCCAACCATACACCCATGCAATCAGCATCAACTCCTAAACCAAGCGCAAAGTTCCATGCTTTGTACTTACACCAGTACATTTTATTCTCCCTTCCGCAAATCCAGGTGTCAATACCCCACAGGGAAATAGTTTCCCTGTTGATCTAGTCAGCAGGGCACTACTACCTACCCGATAACATGAAAATCAGTCATGATGTTTCCATTATAACTGCCCCAGACCACCATCAGGGTGACCTCTTCACCTTGGCGCAGGGATATTGGCTGTTTGGCGGAAAACACTACGCCACGGAAATGACAACCCGCACTGATAACGTGGCATGTGATGGGAGCTGTGAACGATAACAGCCTCAATCTTTGTTTCCAAAAGATAAGGTCAGGGGAGGGAGGCAGAGGCGCTGCAGGTCGAGTCATGCCCTGACCTTGGGTGGTCTATGCTGAGCAAAATGTGAACTTTGAATGGAGTGGCGGGCTCCGCCTTTATGGGCAATCCGTGGAGGTGGTTGGGTGGTAATGTGACTTTCTTATTGAATTGGGCGACGTGTTCTTCCCGTGAAATAGGCTTAAAGGAGGATTTGGGAGAAAAAATGGAAAATGACGATCCATGGAAAGGACGGATGACAAATGTTATAAGGTGTGGTTAAATCTTTGCCATTCACTCGTTTTTGATGGTTTCCCAATTATTTCCTTTGGCAGGGAGAATGTTGTGTTTTTCCTCTGTGCGGGCAGCGACGAGGCTGGATAATCTCCCAATCTCGGGGGCGAGAGTTAAATCAGAATAAAACTGGAGACAGGTGACAAATAAACCAATTTATGTGTCCCTGGTTTGAATACAAACAGGGGTGGTCCTGTCTGCCTCCTTTACTTGGCAATGAAGCTTACAGCGCCACTTTGGCAGACGACATTTCTTTGGAGACACGTAATCAGGCGATGTATGAGGCAACTGGGGTTGGAACAGAGCCCCTCTAACAAGGACACAGGGTTCATAAAGGCTACACCAAATCGTACTCTATGTGTTTGGGTTGGAAGGTCTCATCGGAACTCCAACTATTTGTTTGCATTTCTGAGAGCTTTCTTTGTGCTTCACAATGGTGAGCTGTGCGCTATATTCTTGGAAATGGGAAACGCTATTGCAGTGGTGATATCGCTGGCTTCCTAATCTAGAGACACAACCTAGTGTTTCAGCACATGCGAAAAGAACGCTGAATTGCTCTAAAAGTAAATAGTATATATATATATATATATATATATATATATATATATATATATATATATATATATATATTTAGTATGTTGACCGCAGCAAAGTGGGGACTCCATTAATAATATCCTGTTCCATCTTAGGGCCAATGCCAATGCAAATCAAAACCTCATTTCTACACTGGGCCTCTGGTTTTCTGTGGCATGTCTTTACTAAACAATAGTACTGCAAATGACACTCACAGTGACATATCTCAGCAACCACTCAACCGATTTGCTCATTTGCTTCATCTTGGGCTCAAATCGAAGGCAATAAAGTCCTCTATCTTGTTTGTATTCTCCGACTCTAAGAATAAGTAAATGCCCAAGGAATGTCAAAACTCAAACAAGTGACACTCTAGCCATGCAGCTATGTTATCATCTCCATCTGTTGTTTTTTTCTTGTTTGTTTTTTATTTATTTTGTATGGGAAAACTTTGACTAGATATCTGGGAAATGGGAAATGTGCAGCTTGAAGTTGTGAGAGGAGATTTGAAGATGGCTCACTCAGAGATGTCATGCATGTTCTTTGGACTTTTTAGTCTATAGTCTAGAATATTTTCAAAGATGTGTCAACAGTAGTGGGGTCCAGGGACATTTCATTCTAGAATTTAGGGGACTATGCCTCTATCAATTTGAGGGTGTTGAATTCAATGGAAGAGGTCGTTTTTCAGATTCTTTAGTTCCTGTTGCCATGGCAACCATCTCCCTTAGCTTCAATAGAAAGTGGGCCTATCTCTTCTGGGTGCTTTGCCATTTTGCTACTGCCACTAGGGAAAGTGGTTGCCATGGCAATAGGAACTAAACATTTCGAAAATCGACCTCTTCCATTGCATTCTACACCCTCAAATTGATAAAGAGGCATAGTCCCCTAAATTTTGGAATGAAATGCCCCTGGACCAAGGATATTATGGATATCAATCTCAACTACTAGAGCCAAATCTAGATAAGATGCTAAGTAAAGAGGTGCTCAGCATTTTTGTTAAAAGTGTTTCCAGACTTGAACAAGGGTAATTTGAGCATGTTGAATTGAAATCTGCTATATGCCGAAGCAAAATCCTTTGGCATATGTCCCAAATCCAAGATGGCTGCCACATGAGCATTTTTTCTCACCAAATCCAAGGTTTCTCCTCAAAAATTATCCCTCAATGGCAGCCATCTTGGATTTGAGGTGTATGCCAAAGGATTTTGTGTGGGCATACAGCAGATTTGAATTCAGCACGCTCAAATTACCCAAATTTAACTTTAAGTAAAAGATGCCTTGACTTTTCACATATCCTGAAAAGAGGCCCTGACTATTTTGTAAAATCTCAGAGTCAAAGAATAAGTAATGCAGCAAGATAGAGGACTTTATTACCTTTGATTTGAGCCCAAGATGAAGCAAATCGGTAGAGCGGTGGCCGAGATATGTCACTTTGAGTGTTATTCACAGTACTCTTGTATAGTAAAGACATGCCATTTGTTTCTGAGGAACTGTTAGTCACACGGAATTAGGACTTGGTGCGTTGCAAAGCTAATCTGCCTGGCTATCTTATAGTTACTTTTTGAAGGCTGGGGCAGTGAAACAAGTAACCTCTACCAATCCTCTACAGTCATGCTTTAACACTGGGGCTCTTGGACCTCTGCACATTTACTTTGAAAATCCACACCCCATAGCTCTGTTTGTATTGACCTCATATCTTAGCCAATGTGCTTAAATGAAAGCCCTCGCTTTTCTGAACAATTTAGACCCCTCACTTGATTAAATAGGATAATAATTGGCTGAGATATAGCCTCTGTGAGGCAACAAAGGTACTCCATGCTCTCCATGCCCTCTGACCACCCCATAGCCAACCTGCAAGGGTCAAAATATCATTTGTCATGACAAACCTCACTGCATAGTGCAGATAATATAAAGCACTGTGGGGACCAAAGTGGGGACTGTGCAAAAACATTTTTTCTGGGCTTCCCAAGTCAAAATAATCATTTGTCATGGCCACCTCTCTACATAGTGCATATATCTATATAGAGCGCTGTGGGGAGCAAAGTGGGGACTTTGCAGAAATGTTTTTTTTCTGGGCTTCCCAAGTCAAAATAAGCTTGTCCCCCAAAATATATTTATGAATATGATATATTTATTCATATATATATATATATATATATATATATATATATATATATATATATATATATACATACATACATACATATTATGTATGTATGTTTATATATATAAAGATATATAATATCATATATATATGTATATATGTATATATATATATATATATATATATATATATATATATATATATATATATACATGTTAGATCTCTATAGATGATCTTGAGTTTGTTCAATAGAAATTGGGTCAGAGGAATATACTTAAGTAAAATATCAGTTAGTTCAACACAGATGCCACGCGTATTCACAAAATATCAGGTACTCCAACAGAGCGGTTACATCTTATGCCTATCTAAGATAGGATAACCTCAAAGGCATGAACATTAATAATATAAAAGTAGCATTGGTGTGACTTACGTGCCATGTAATGACTAGCTTGTGAGGGTCATCATTAACAGTGCATACATCTTTAGGATTATGATGAGGCACATCAGGCGGCGTGGTGCACCTGTCCTTTGTAGGTAAACTAGGTTTGCTCATCCCCAACCCATTCTGTGCCACCACACGGAACGAGTAATTGCCCCAGGGGGAGAGGGCGATCCTTTGGTAGTTTTTGGGCCTCACTTTAGCTTTTTGGTATACATAAAGTCATGTATTGTACCAGTCTGGCCACAATATTTGGTGTTTCCAGGCCTCTTATTAGTGGTGTTATTCATGTTTGATTGATTACGATCATTAACGTACCCCCTTTTTAGAAGGTTTTACGGCATCTGCGATAAAAACTGACCCCCTAGGAGTTGGATCCTTGAATGAAACTTTTTAATAAGCCAAGATATAGGGCTATCAATAAAATATAATGTTATTAAGAAATACTGAGTTTGTAGATTCTTGATCCAGGCCCCCCCTGACCAGTAAAACTTGGAATGACCCATATATATATATATATATATATATATATATATATATACATACATACATACATATTATGTATGTATGTTTATATATATAAAGATATATAATATCATATATATATGTATATATGTATATATATATATATATATATATATATATATATATATATATATATATATACATGTTAGATCTCTATAGATGATCTTGAGTTTGTTCAATAGAAATTGGGTCAGAGGAATATACTTAAGTAAAATATCAGTTAGTTCAACACAGATGCCACGCGTATTCACAAAATATCAGGTACTCCAACAGAGCGGTTACATCTTATGCCTATCTAAGATAGGATAACCTCAAAGGCATGAACATTAATAATATAAAAGTAGCATTGGTGTGACTTACGTGCCATGTAATGACTAGCTTGTGAGGGTCATCATTAACAGTGCATACATCTTTAGGATTATGATGAGGCACATCAGGCGGCGTGGTGCACCTGTCCTTTGTAGGTAAACTAGGTTTGCTCATCCCCAACCCATTCTGTGCCACCACACGGAACGAGTAATTGCCCCAGGGGGAGAGGGCGATCCTTTGGTAGAATCGGTCCCGCGGCAGCTGAGTACGGGCCACATGCCAGTAGTCGGGGTCAAAGGAGGTGTTGTACTGGATGATGAACTGTGACACTGGAGAGTAGTTCTCACTGATGAGACGCCACTGGATCTGGGCTATACGAACCTCACAGGAGACAAGCTGCACATCGATAGGAGGGTCGGGCACATCTGCAAGAAGAGAAAGGGGAATTAGAGAGGTTCAGATTCAGTTTACCTTGATGCAGAGTTATTCTCAATGTGTATGACTAAATCTACAGGCGATGTATTTTGGCTATTTCAGAAAACGCAGAAGTAGACTGTATAATTTTCAAACAAAACTTCACTCTCGGATTTTCTTTTTGTAAGGATTGTTTGCTCCTTTCCAACACCTCCCCTCTATCTTCCCTCTTGCCGTTATTCATTCATCATCTTCATGTTTTTATTTTGTTTTGTACATCTTTCCTTTAAACTTCAGTTCCCATATATTTTGATTTTCTTTTTGAATTACTGGTAGTGCAGATTATTTGCAATGTCCTCAGACCAGACATCAATGTATATCACATGTCTGATCTTCATGCAACGGTCCTTCTTCCAATTTGAAATATTTTACTTATTACTTTGCTCCGGGTACTTTGCCATTTCAATAAGTTGGCAGTCTATTCTCGTCCCGGATTCTCATTGCCTTGCCGACATCAATATTAAACACAAACTACATGTCACACGATGGCAAGCCACAACGCCAACAGCTTAATTGCAGGTAACTCATATTAACTCGTTTTAAATTGTACCGTAATCTCCCGTGTAAAAGGTGCATCTGATACGCGGTGTTTTAGTTCTACCTAGATCCACAGGGGGGACACCAAGACCTTTCTTTTGATATGTTACACTCACATATACTACATATGGGGTCCAGTGGGGGTCCAAGCAACACATAGTTTTTAGAACTTTGAGAATCCATTTAGTAGAAGAGAAGTTATGACTTTTTTTTTTTATCTTTTTGACCATATTCTAAAACTCTAGGTGTGCCTTATACGCAGGGTGCGCCTTATACGCGGGAGATTACCGTAGTTGTGGGTATTACTGCGGTTTCACACATCATGATAATAATGATACCTCCGCAATCTCCCTTCACTGGTATTTATTCATTCACCTTTAGTATCACAATCCTTTTGATTACATATAATTACATTTAATTTTACTCTGATCCTACTTTATCTCATATGCTTAATTAGTCTTCTAATTCTTGTTAACATCATGTTCAATATTTGACTTATTACCATAGACAAAGTGCAATGTGAACGATAGTTTGATGTGGTGGCATTAGACATAGGAATTTTGCATATGTAGGCTTAATAGGTAATCACTTAATTATATAACACTATAGAATGTTTAATTCAAACAACAGTCTTTGTCAACAGCAAAGGCCCCTGCATAAGCAAATTTCACCTTAAAGTTTACTTAAATTATAACCAATATAGTTAGACCCAGGTTAAAGCAGGAGATGTGAAGAGAAAATTATGCCTATATATCATTTGAGGAAGCACACTATCGCAACCGTGTCTGGAGTTCATTTCTTAGTGCACTACGATGCGCACAACCTTACGACTTGAAATATCAATGCTGTTCCGATGGGAAATTTGGTATGCCTTGGAGGGTGCAGTCGTAATGTGTTAAGAAATAGCCTTCTGAATAGAACTGACGGGCACTATCCTCCTATGCATACAGTATCATGGAACACATTAATTCAAACATTGTCTTCTTCCCATATTCTTCGATTGGGATCTCCCTTGGGTGAGATACACAATGGAGTCTTTAAGCAAATATATTTGTAATTGATATAGGCACGCAAAAAGGACATGAATTGATAGCGGTGCGTTTTGAGACACTCTAAATGCTATTTTCAAGAGTTAAGGTTGAGGATGTCCCTCAGTAGGGCGTTTCTACAGAAGGTGTTAATAGCACCATTACTAACTGGTCAGGCCCCAACTATAAGGCTAATGGCAAAGAGGAGGGAGGCAGGTTTAGTTTGGATAGCGCCATGTGCATTAGTTTTTAAGTTCCCCTGTCCAAAGTGGCTCAGTTTGTCAATGCATAGGGATAGCCTTTTAATAGTCCAATCGACTCCATTGGCAAAATTGCAAAATCCATTGACAAAATAGCTAAATCATTGTCCAGATGAATGGAGCAAGATCTGCGTCTGTTTCTCAATGCATAGGGATAGCCTTAGTCCCATCGGCTCCATTGACAAAATTGCAAAATCATTGTTTCTTGAGCAACTTTGCCACCTACCCTCACAGGTGGATGGCAACACTTTCAAGTAGAGAAAACTCTTACTGATGGATGATGTGAAGTGATATGATTATGCCTAATTTGTTCCTGCAATATGCATCATGTATTATGACTAATTTAAACCTGAAATATAAAGCACACGTAAATAGGTGCTAAGAGGTGCACTAGAGGTGGATTTCAACATTCCATTAGTATTTCTAAAGTTGCTATGTCCAGCTCTATTGAATAGAGCAGGACAATAGAACTCAGGTTAAGAATCAAAAGCAGTCTTTGCTCAGTCTGCACTAATAGATTTGTGTTGGTGAACATGAATGGTGTGTACTATACAGTGTTTTTTTGTATTGTACCTTTAATTCTTTCGCCCTACAGCATTCTTGTTTTTACTGTGCTATCAATTGATTTATTAATGTAGAGTTACGATATCCCAGTTTAGTTTTATGATGTCCTGTCAATTCATATGTTACTCCTTGGAGTTATTACCTTACACAAAATTACACGTCTTAGTGTTGGTGTTGTTGTAATTAAATCAAGTACTCTAACAGCCTTTAAGCTATGTGCATCTGTTTCCATAGACAGGATCAGACAGTAAAATGAGTTTTGCTGTTCTGGGCCATGTGTGAGCGGGAATGCAATATATTGGTGATGCGATAGCTTCATACAGTTAACTGAGCCAGGACCCAAGGGGAATCATATTAGACTAGCTTTAGGTTCACACTGGCCTAAACAAGGATACATTGCATGGAAGTATGGGCTGTGTTGCAACAGTGGGGAAGCCTCAGGTGCACCTATTCAAATTATGAAGTCTGTTCTCTGAAAGTCTAGATTAATGATTAAACGTATAAATTTGTCTCACTGCACGTTCTTTGGTGCGCCACACGGAGACGACTTAAATACTCTACAACCCACCTAAAATATCTACAGAAGAAGTCCGATATTGATCAAAAGCCTCTCCTTGTATCATTTATGTTTGGTTCAATTCATTTCCACCCATAATTATATCCCATAGACGAGATAATTGGCATTCTTTACCATGACTATTATCACATTCTATCATTATATATAATTCAAAGGCATAGTCAGCAAAGAGAGCTCATCCTTTAAGTCTTCACTTGAATCGACACTTGGGGCTTGGTATTTGGAGCGGTTACAGGCTCAGGTTAAAACCATGCAGGCAATTCTCACATCCAGTTCTGCTGCAGGTAAATAAGTGTGGATGTATGTTTTATGGAGGTAGTCCGGGCAAAGGGAAACCGACACACAGTGGCAAATTGAACTGGGTAGCTGGCTTAGGGAAATAATCCCACTGGCACAGTGTTGTGGCTGTGTTAATTGAAAACACCTCTGCCTCAACGCATGAAATATCTCTCCTCCAGAAGAAATGACACTCACTCTCCATCACATGACTGACTGCCTGCAATAAATCTTCTTCACACCTTTCTTTTGTAAGCACACACACTGTGACACGTCGAGTAGGAGACGTCTGCCTGCCTGACAGGTAGACAGATATAGGAAGAGATAGAGACAGATTCAGAGAGACAGATGCAGAGGGATAGAGAGACAGGGAGAGAGAGAGAGAGAGAGAGAGAGAGAGAGAGGCAGACAGACAAAAAGACGGACAGACAGAGCGACAGAGACAGAGAGGTAGAGATAGAGACAGAGAGACAGACATGGACAAAGGCAGAGAGACATACAGCGAGAGAAAAAGAGAGAAATAGACACAAAGAACAGAAAAGGACAAGCAGACAGCTGTACAGAGACAGAGAGAGACGGCTTGGTATGCAGAGAAACAGTAAAGAGAATTCACCAAGTCTGACCCCAGTCCTTTGTCCCTTGATCACCTGACATCTTGTCATCAATAACTCTAGCACACCAAGTGACACCACGTAGACCCTGCATCCTTCCCACCCTGCCATGACTACCACAAAAGGCACATTGGAACACCTGTGCTTTACCAATCTTGTATCAACAGTCCACCACAGAGAAAATGACCTACCGGTATATTCACCTTGATCTCAGGGTTGTTGGTACCACTGTGATTTTTAATTGTCGTAATGCTGCTCCAAAAATTGCGGCTCATATAGTTAGGATTTGCCACATCCCTGATCAACGTTATTGTAACAAATGTGTGCACCGAAAAACGTTCCATCAGGACGATTCCGTGCAATAAATTCAATTCATTCAGAACATTAGTGCCACAAAAAGCCTTCACACCACAAACGCCTAAATTGTTGGGGAGAGGGGCTGCTGGTCAGTCCGAATTATACAAGATCGGAGGCCACATCCATGATGAAAGACAATCAAGCTCAATCTACATTGTGCCCTTAGTTATATGATTAAAGAGTGTCTTATTCAAATAACCGTACACAGAAAAAAATAAGTTCCAAATGTTAGTCATATACGAGTCAAATTGTCTAACTTTCTAGCAATAGTTAGTCAAAACGCCGTCTTTAAACGTCCATCTTTTTCTTGGTCGAATATGACTAACCATTAGACAAAGTGGCCAAATTGCCTTGGCTTGCCTGATTTTGACTAGGATTCCTTGGTTGTTTTGACTAAGTACAATTCTTGATATTTTTACTTCATTTCAACTGGTGATTGTGTTAAGCTCTATATAGGATTCACACCTGACAGATCAGAGTCTACTCATTGAGGAAGCATTTGAGATGCCTCACACCATATTCATTTAGAACCCCTGAGCCAAAGTACTCTGGGTTTCCAACAAAGAAACAAATTCAAATATGGATATTGTATTTATCTAGAATACCACAGAATAGGTGTTCCTCTCTGACTACCTATTTCCTTTGACAAGGCATCAACCTATTTGGTACATTTTGCCAAGTGTAATGTTAGATTGAATTTTGAAAGCCTCAAATACATGTCGTTTCTGAAAAATCATCATAGTTTTGACATCCATGGAGCTATTCATTGTACCCACCCATCAGAAAAATCCTGTTTAAAACCACAGTGCCATCTGGTGTGTAAAGGTAACACCATGTGTCTATCCCTTAGTCAAATTCACTAATGGACCTTGGTCAAAATGACTAAGATCTCTTAGTGAAAGTGACTAAGATATGTTAGCTTGCCTGAAACTCCCAGCAGATACCCTGTTCAAGATAGTGCTCGGAGAGTGAAACTGATCTGGGTAGTCAATATGACTAAGGAAACTTAGACCTCCTTGGTCATTTGTTAGTCATAAGTACTAAGTAAGATTTGGCTAAGTTTTCTTAGGTACGTTTTTTTGTGTGTAGGTAATCTACAGGAAAATCCACAAAATAAAGATTGTGCAGTGGTATGGATCTTTGCAATGCAATGCAAAACAAAGTAAAGTGTGAAACTCTTGAAGAGAGCCCTTCCATAAAATTCTTAATCCTGCTGGCGAGGGTCGATGGGGACAGGAAAAACAGAGCAAGAGAGTTTTATATATAGCCCTATGGTTGGGCTCAATTTGCCAACCTGCACGAAAAGCACATGACTATCTCTTCAGGCGACGATAGATGTTTGGCTTCTCAGATCATCAGCACCCAAATTGTGATTGCTATCTTCACTTATCTTAACTCATAGACTATTAGTTATGCTAAAGTAAAAAAAAAAGAGAGATCGGAAAATAATCGTCATGTCCCTTGGATGTTCAAGGGAACAAATAAAGCCGTTTCTATCCACGTGTGGCTTGGTAACTGGAGAAGTTACAGTCTCAAGTTAAAATCCTAGAGGCAACCCTGACATCTAGTCCGATGGCATGTAAATGGTGGAAATGTCAGGCAAGGGGAAACCAACCCACGATTGTAAAATGAACTGGGTGTTTTCCTGAGGGAAATAATCCCCTTAACACAGTTTTATGACTGTGGTGATTGAAAATACCTCTGCCGCAACGTGTGAAATACTTCTCCATCCAGAAGAAATGACACTTGTAAGCTCTTGGGCATAATCACTGGCTGCCCCAACAAATCTTTAGTCGTCAGACACTTCTCGTAAGCACATGCATAAAGGCAAACCGCGTTGACTTCATACTCGCCAAAAAGACTTCCTTTTGTGACTGCAGGAGATATGCTCATATGAATCTACAGATCGACTTAGGATCTAGCCCTGAGAACCTTATCAAGTATAAGATGTTTTGGCGTGTCCACATCTTCAGGAGATAATCACATTCTCAAGTCGTGTAGTGTTTAAAAGTAAGGCCTTGAAAAAAATCCTGAGACCTTCTCAAATCTTATAAATTTAGCTGGTTCAGTGGGCTTTGAAATTGAAGGCTCTCTGCAACATTGGGATAAATTCTTTCCCCGTCACTTTCACAGAGATTGCTCACGATAAAGTGCCTTATTGTACTGTTCTCTGGGACTTCATTGTATAAATCACACTGCTTCACTGTATCACAAACCCGGTGCTCCACTGTACAGATTACAGGGAAGCTTGCTTTTAAAGTGCTCGTATTGAGTTGTTGTGGCGACATTGTCTCGCCCCTTGCTTTAGTAGGCAAGCACATAAACAGAAGCAAGAACAATAGACGTAAAGAGGCAATATTAAAGAGCAGAAATCCAGAGGAGAGAAGTAAAGACTATAGTGAGGAAGTCCCGGTATTTAGTGGCCGATGGGATAAGGATAGAAAGGCAGAGCGATGAAGATGCAGGTTTGATGATAGATTCAGGGTTGAGATATGGTGGGAATCACTATATTGACATTTTTATAACGTTTACTTTAGCCGCAATCTGACTCCTTGTCACCAACAGACAAACCTTTTGTACTTGGTTTACGCCCTTCCCATTTACAGTGCTTATTAAGTGCCTGTCGTCTGTATCATATATATTCTATTACACTGTGTACCCTATGGTCGTTTTAGTATCGTGTCCAACGATATGTGCCAAATGCTGGATGGGTCTATACAGAAAGTGGCTTTATCACAAACAGTACCTCTATGTCCCTTTTAGACAGCCCTTAAAGAATGCGTGCATGGGGAGAGTGACAGGGTTTCCCGCCACACCCACTAAAGCACCTTAACCACCCTACCTAGTACTTAAAGTCTTTCTCTACCCTAACTGCCACTAGTCCCCTTCACCCTATCCAATAACTAAAAAACACAGTAAAATGGAGTTATTAGGCACACGGTCCCATTAGTGCGTCTGAGTAACATAATTAAACTCATCCACGGCGATCGGCAAGACCCGACTGAGCTGCCACACTGACGGCAAACTGGGGGCTTTTGTCTCCAGGGTGGAATTTGTTTCCCATTTTTAATGGTACTCTTGTGGCAGTTTTGGGGGGCGATAATTTGACAGGGAACATAAAATGTAGAAATATTATTAGGGCAATCATTATATCACGGGTGTTAAGCATGTCAACCAGAGATTGAGGACAAGAGATTGTGCGTTACTACTAGAGAAATGAGTCATATTAAGCACTCAATGTATAGAGAAGTGAAACTTGGTTAATGCCCCCTTGCTTATTCTCCTTACCATTTGTTACTTTGGACCTGTTCCAGGACAGCTACAGACAGACAGCGTGATGAAGCCAATAGAAATGAGTCATAGGTGTCAGGTAAAAAAAAAAGAGAATTAAATTCATGGGCTATTAGTCTGTCGGGGTCCTCATCCTAATTCCCTGACGATTTATGTCCCCGAGGGCTTTGGGTAAGGGTTATTCAGGTTGAAAAAAAAGCATGTATAATGAGGTAGTTCTAAGGCCTATTCCCATTGTATTTTATTATCGCATTATAGTGAAACAGTCTATATTCACTGACTTATCAATATTATCCTGTTTTAATTTGATTTAAGTATACCATTAAAAGTCGTATTTCTACTATGCATTATACTTTTATCTTGCTCTTGCTTTATTCATACGAGGCTGACGAAGCCACTTCAAGTGAATCTGACTTTTGCCCTAAACCAGCCAGTAGAGTCTTTGATAGAATGCAGACATACGGTTCGTGCCCTATGACTTTCTAGACACAGGTAATTCACTGCCTGGGTGGTATTTTACTTAATTTACCTAATGACCTTTCAACATTAGATTCTGTTTTTAGTTGCTACAAGTTTAAGGTGGAATTGATGTACAAGTCCTAAGAAATCAATTTCCATGAGTCTGGAGAAAAGCCAAGTTTTCTTCATAAGGGAGAACCTGCCGGGGAAGTAATCTCTTTCTCCCTTGCTGCAATCTATACATCGATATTGTATGCTGATTTCCTCATACATGTGAGATCTTTGCATTTTTTACACCCTTAGGTCATCAGTCTACGTCTACGCTGTTGCACAGGGGTACGTTGTGTAAGATGGACATTTCCTCTCTGTAGTCATGATTCAGATCACAACATTCTAGAACCATACCCCTGTCTCTCTCAAAGTATGTTTCAAATATGGGGTTCTATCCATCGTCAAATACAACTTCCGGTGATTTAGCTCTCACACATAATGTTTAAGCTTCAAAGATAAACATTTCCTAGAGAAAAAAAAGATAAACTATGATCAATAAAGTAGTGTAGGTTCCTTTTACACACGATGCAGCTAAACCTATAGCCATCTGGTCTGTTTTATCTAAGCCACCATTCAGCAAGTTATATAGAATAATATGATAATAAGTACTTGCTGATGTAAGTAATGGAATAGTACTTATATTATTCTGCCAATATTTACATCTCAAAAAATATATTCATATTCGGATCCTCTGATGGCATCAGATGCTTTCACTATAACTAGAGGGACGGGCTTCGACAGCAGAAAGAAAAACGAAACCGGCAAAATAAGGTTATAACGACAACACGGCTAGTCACCACTCACCACCCCCTCCATGCAGCTACATCACATCATTATAGACGTTCCCCCGGTCAGGTCGTGGCCACAGCTCCAATATCGTGTAATACAGGGCATGTGGGGCATGGTTATCGAGTGTTACTGAGTCGACTTCATCCCTTGCCCACCTGGAGGATCTATATCCGCCTCATCTCCCACCATGGCTCTCACACCACCTCCAGTCCTTATCATGACCCAGGGGCCGCTGGAGGCAGCAGGACTTCCTGACACCCTGGAGGCTACTCCAGGGCAGTACCGCTACAGAAGGACAGGGCGATGAAAACAGCAGCCCGTACAACCCATATCGTTATTTTACAAGGCCCCTGGGGTTATATTCATGACATACTAGAGCATCCATGGAGGTCCCCAGGGCAGACTTTGGGCATCCTGACATGGCAGCTTCCACAGCAACATGGGCCATAGATAGGCAACTAAATAGGGTGTATGGCGCTGTATGATAAAACGTCAGTACTATCTGTGGGTATAAATCAAAACCTTTACCTTTTAAACTCATATAAATGCCAATATATTGCATTACACTTGAAGGTGTGTTGGTGCAATCACAGGCTGACTTAGGGTTAAATTAAACTGTTGAATGTTTCTCAAAGGTAGGTCTTATTTTTATGCATGCCATGAATAGATGTGTAGATGAAACAACCTTTTCCGGGATTACAGCAAGGGAAATAATCACCTTCCAGGCTGAAACCATTCAACATTTTGCGTAGTTTGTCCAAGTCACTATGGCCATTGGGTTAGACTATGAATATACAGATTTAGCATTTTCACTTTAAGGTTTTACTGTAGTGCAACGAGACATGGACCGTCCTCCCTCCTCCTCTGGTTGTCGTCTGGTGGGTTTAGGATGTGGAAGAAGGTGTAGGAATCCTGTAGTGGGAGAGGAATGGAACGGCCGTCGTCATAGAGACCTACAAATTGAATTACACCATTTGTGGGCTCAACCTGGTCCTGCACCACCTTGCCCCGAGCCAGTCTGTGGGGGTGTGAGTGGCCAGTTTGGGCCCACCGCACGCCTACACACCCCCTGTGCCCCTACCTCACCCTGCCTGCAATACATGCCTCCTGAAGGAGGTTCTACATCTACAATAAAACAAGGCCCGTCCAGTGCCTGCGGGCACAGGATTAGGTGTGGTAAGTGAGACGTTGGGGCATGAATAGCAGCTAATTGAATGTGACAGGAAACACCACGGTCGGTCTATGTACACCTGTGGGACTGTCATACTGGGGGATCATATTGGGACATGGGGTTATAGGAGGGCACCTGGCGAGGGGAGGGTATGAATGGTGAGTTGAGGGTGGGAATATATATATAACATAGGTGTGATACAAGGATGGGGGGGGGGGGGTGAAGTGATATCAGGAAAGAATTGTTCACCTATGTGTATGATAGTTCTACAATATGTGATAATGTACATGGTAGCACACTGCTCCCATATGTTGTACACACAAACATGATGACCTTGGGGGTACTGAACGCCTATATAGCTATAGGGTATATATATATGTACAGGAGGAACAGGCTCTCCAGTAAGCTCTATACAGTTACCCTGTTCAGTCCCTAGCCACAAATCCATCAAGCCTGCCGTCGAGCATCCATCATAATTTGTTATGGCATCGTAATTTGTCACAGGGGCACGATTTGACCGATACCCAAGGCAAGCACGAGCACCCGGTCTGCGGAGACGGCTCAATTTGTCATGGGTTGAGTTAATTTGTGTCTATTTTATCATCATCCTTCAACTGGAAGCCCGATGCACTGGGCCAGCATATAGGTTCAACTCCTTGGCCAGATGATGGCAATAGTTAAACTGAACTGTGACTGTCTCCATTGCCCCCATAACGCCAGGCACCTAGGTCACAAGTTCTATTGGGCAGCAATCAATCACTGCCCTACGTATGGTAGGGTTGGGCAGTTTCAGGAGCACCCCGGGGATATATGTTATAGAGAGTCGTATACACATCGTCACCAGTTATGGTATTGTACAGTTAGCCCAGTGTTACTGATAACACTAGGTACACTACTATATACCCGTGCATAGCATAGTGGTATTGCTGTATTTCCAGTATCGTGCTTGGTTTATTAGCCTTTATAACACTATTCTGGCAACTCCCTTATTGTTATGCTATCATTTACCAGTGCCTTATCAGAGCTTATACCACGATTTCTGGCTTACACAGTGCTTTTTGGTGGCTATTCCCATCCACATATCTGTCGATATTGCACACCCTATAGGCTGTAACATCAATTTTGGAAGGCGTGCGGTTATCCATGGAAGGCGTGCGGTTATCCTGGATAACCGCACGCCTCTCATGTCCTTCCATGTCATATGTTACATGTTAAAATCCCAAATCCAACTCCCTATGCATTGCGCCACAGGGACTGACGAGAAATCCTCGGTTCGAACCAGGTCTTGGTATGATACAAAGCTGTGTGCGCTGTCGCTGTCCGCTGCCGGGCGAGGAGGTGTATTATACACAAACATAACAGCGAGAAGCATCTTTTTTCGCCTTGTGCGCTGTCGCTGTCCGCTGCCGGGCGAGGAGGTGTATTATACACAAACATAACAGCGAGATGCGTCTTTTTTCGCCGTGTGCGCTGTCGCTGTCCGCTGCCGGGCGACGAGGTGTATTCTACACAAACATGACAGCGAGACATGTCTTTTTTCACCATGTGCGCTGTCGCTGTCCGCTGCCGGGCGCGGAAGGAGGAGACGCAGTGGTCTAGCAGTTAGCACGTTGCGCTCAGCCGTCAGAGGTCCGCGGATCGAATCCCGGCCGGAACGCATTTTTTTTCGCCGTGTGCGCTGTCGCTGTCCACTGCCGGGCAAGGAGGTGTATTATACACAAACATAACAGCGAGACACATTCAAAGCTTTAGCTGTCCACTGCCGGGCGACGAGCTGTATGTACCGATTGTGTACAAACACTATTTTTCGCCGTGTGCCGCTGCCAAGCCTAGCCTGACACTTGTGTGTTAGCAAAGGCTAATAACACTCGGCCTACGGCCTCGTGTCATTATCCTTCACTAACACACACTCGTCATGAATTATCCATTGGTTACTTGTTCAATATACACACTGTTTCAGCATTTTGGGTGCTCTTTTTGGATTTTTGGATATACTTTTTCGAGGTCAAGTTAATATTTTGGGAAATGCCGTCGGGCATACAAAGTCAATCTCATTGTTTCAATGTCATTGTTTCAATGTGAAAAGTCATCCCTCCTCCTAGGGGTATTGAACCCCAGCCGCAGTGGTAGTAGGCGAGCGCCTTAGCCATTACACCACACTGTACGGTGAAGAATTCCAATGCTAAAGTAAATATCACCTACCCGGTAGTGGTACAGCTGTGTTTCCACCCACTTTTCATATTGAATCCAACGTTGTCATGTTATAATATCATAATGCCAACAAATGGACGATCCCTAGATGATGATAGCACCCTTCAAATATAGGACTCCATACATTTTCTATGGCAAGCGAGCCGTGCTCCCCCATTCCCAGTGTCTGACCTACATCCAGGCCACTGACACATTTCGTCGGACAAGGAGGAGGACACGAATGGCAGACTCACTTGCCATAGAAAATGTATGGAATCCTTCTATATTTCGAAGGGTACAGCCCAAAATGGAGTGCTATCATCATCTAGGGATCATATACTCGTTGGTACTTTAATAATATAACATGACAAGCTTCCAAGAATCAAGACAAAAAATAGGTGGAAAATCGGGCACCCGCCGATCAACAACACCGCCATGGAGAATTGCTGGCACTTACAAAATGTCTTCTACTGCTGATATTCTGGGGATATCAGGTAGGATTTGAATGTTATTCTGGTTTGGATATTGAGGATATTGCACGAGGCGAATCTTTACATATATGGCCGCTTGTGTAAGTAGTATATGGGAAGTGAGCGTATAGCATGGCGACGACATGAACACATGCCTGTTTGGAACAGCTAGAGTTCCTGTACTACTTTCAATATGAAAGTGAGACTTATTTATATACACTAAAGTCCTAACCTGTACATGCCTACATACCTTACAATACTCCGTTTAATACATTGGAATTAATTCTTAATTTCCTAACTGACAGCTGACACGAAGAATGCATGCGAGTAGTATATTGAAAGCTGAGGCAGTGTATGACAATATTTAGGACTTAGTAGTACCGGCCATCAACTGCTCTTAAATGTATACTTGTACTTGAGATCACATAATTGAAATATCAGCTTTCTAGAAATTAATCATGTACATAGCGGTAACATTATAAGTGGATATCAAGTAAACATAAAATTAGGTCTAGACATATATATGGATGATTCTAACAGGATTACAGGGTGCGCAAGAGCAAATTCATAATCAGCTTACTCAGCATTAACAGTTTTCTTTCCTTTTCGAACCTACTCCTGGTGTTATAAGTATGTATATCGTCTTGCCACATATCCTCCCCTCATAATTTTCCTTATAAAGTCACAAACTAATACCCACGTGGCCTCATTTCACAACTCACTAAGTCCAATTACTACCATACACAACATACCTCCACTAGCATATTTGGATTTGCACCCAAGCCCAATACGCCTATATTACAGGTAGTAAGACATCCAATCGAGTTCCTAGGAATTTAGGGCTACCACCAGCATCCCTAGTAGAATATGGATTGACAAAGGGGCCATATATTGTATGATTATATGACAGGAACAGCCCGAGTGTCGCTGCCATATGTGTGGGATAAGCCCCTGCAGCATCTCATCACCCAGCTTTCCTTCTTTCTTTCAATTAACTACTAATGAGCCAATTATGTTGGCACGTTATTCTTCTCCTCGTTGATTAAACCAATTGAAAAATTACACTTTGAGTAGCAGGCGGTGGTTGTATACTGTATTCAGTGAGGAGTAAAAGGGACAGGAGAGGTGCATGATTAATACTAGTGAGGCATATATAGTAGTTTACCAGCACTTCAATTAGGGTGGGAGGGAGCAGCTCCTGGGTTGGGAGCAACTCACTAGTAACAAGCGAGCTTTAATTAGACTCCCCGACCATGTAATATCTACAGGGGCCTGATAAAATGAAGGTAAATAAAATGTAGCAGGGGCCCATTAGTTCACGTGGATATTGCTTAAAGTAGTATACATCATGGTCTAGGAGGGTCTGAATGGGGCAGACGTAGGCCTAGACTAGGTGTCCCAAGGTAGCTGTTAGCCCTAATGTCGATGTCAGTTTGGAGGAGGGATACATTAATTAGGAATGAGATGGAT
This sequence comes from Acholoe squamosa, assembly GCA_949317995.1. Classification (NCBI taxonomy): domain Eukaryota; kingdom Metazoa; phylum Annelida; class Polychaeta; order Phyllodocida; family Polynoidae; genus Acholoe; species Acholoe squamosa. The sequence continues at coordinate 26,435,694 of OX439035.1, read as the reverse complement.
TGAAAGGAGATTTTTACATATTGATACGCCTGCCTTTACGACTCACCATGACCATATATCTCAATTATACCTAGGTTGGTGAAACGGAAGAGGGCGTAATGCATTGGAAATTGAGATCTTTTCAGCCACAGGCCTCAATGCATTAGATAGAGTGTTCAAACACGATTGGGTTTCAATTCGCCCCAGGAATGGCACAAATAAAAGGTATGGTGTCGCAGGGCCCTTATCTAGTGATGAATTATTCCGTTTGACAGCGGGTCCTACGAACCATGACATGGCGGCAAACAGAGACATGTGATATGGGAAACGGTTGGCTACATGCCACGTGGATCATATGAATGGATCCCCTGCTCATTGGATCCTAACACGCTTGCCACCGGATCGGAACGCAGATGAGGCAGATAAGATTGTGTTACTATTTGCTGCCCCTCCCCAACCGCACAGTCCTCGACTCCCCTAACATAGAAACAACCATTGGGACACTTTAACACCATTGACATGAATTCTATGGGACAGAAGAGGGGGCATACAAAGAAATAATAGAATTATACACATTTTACATTATTATATGTGGTGTCCTAAATCAATAAATAACAAGGTTTAATTACATTTAGGAGCATGGGTCAGGTCGTGTACAGTTACTGCTGAGACTGAACGTGTTCTGAGGCCTATTGGGAGTTGTACATGGCCTCAATTCTTGTACATGTATTACCCCCTAGTATTGGATCTCCTAACCTCACCACCCCCATATTCCACATACAGGCCTCTCTGTGGAGCAGCTCCCATGAGCTGCTCGCGATTTGTCCAGAGCAGCTCACACATAGGGTTCCAGGCCACTCGTGTCTGAGCATGGAATCCGGCCATTAGGAACAGACCCTTTTGTGTGAGCAAAACGCAGATCAACGAGTGACGAGCGGCTCAGCCGGCACCCAGACGAGTAGCTCACCACCTAGTAAGCAGCTCACGCACGATTTAGGGAGTGGCTGACAATAGTCCAGAGACCTCTTCAGTTCCTCACCACGCACACCTTCCCTAAAAGATTGGTCAATTATGCAGAGCAGTTCTGTCTTGACGTAAAACAGATCGAAATAAAATAATGAAATAGTTTACCATAGTCTCCCCCACGCGAAATGGCTAGCCAAGTGGTTTGGGAAGGGGTGTTTGCGTGGCATTGGAGGCGCACTGGGGGCTCTAAGCATGCTACTGGAGGATTTATATGATTAGCTATCTATTTTAGAAGCACCAGCTCAGAAGTCAGCAAGTGCAAGCGTGCAGCCGAGGCAATTTATGATATAGACATACACCTTTTAAATGGACCAGGGTAGGACAATATACATTATAGGGGTCGCCAGGCAGATCGACTTGTACTGTTTCCAGTTGTGATTGATGGGATATCACATAGTCGATGGCAGGTGACAACTTCTCCAGGGTTGATGGAGTAATGGACCAGGGACTGGTGAGCGGACGTGGTCTACTCCTCTGGACCCCCCATGCACGCACCCCAACACGCTCCTCCTTCAGCTTCTGATGCCAAAGTAGCCAAGTGTGTTTTAGCTGGACAGGCAACTTACACAAACTGCATGGCTGTTCCCTGAACCACTACTCAGTGTTGGATATGGCCTTTGAGAAAAACTCCAAAAGTGACAGGGCGTGTAGTGTCGAAGGATTATTATTCAGGAGTATGGCCATTGGGAGTTTCATTTTGAAGGTTTAAATTGTGTGTCCGTCAGAAGTGAAGGTCACGCCTGTGAAGAAGAAGACGTGTAGGACTAAATGTACTGTAAATCATATCCGTGCCACCTATAGAGCTTATGCTATTGTATCATTTCTTAGACAACAATTTGTAGTTAATCATACAAAATGCTTCCTCCGCAAAATTTCTTCCGCCGCTTAAAGCAAGAAAGTATGTACCACACATATACAAACCTGGCGGGTATTGTAATCAGGAACTGGTTTGGTTGCCTGCATAGAGCAAGACGATACTGTGTTCTTTATGTTATGTGGGTATATTTATGAATGTAGCAGCATTAATTTTCTAGATACAACCAAGTATTCATCACATGATTTCGCCATGGTGTAGTTATAGGGGAGAAAGGGTATCGATGTACATTTCATCGCTGAATTCGTTTTTAATATACCGTACCCATCCCACATAGATCTCGTAGATTTATTGGAATGCGGTCTGGACCCCGATATTACTCCTATGTAGCAAGTATTATTTAAGCAAGATATTCGCCTTTGGAATAAACATTTTAGCGAAAATGTTTGTCTTCTGGAACTACCAATGGAAGATATTTGCATTACTAAAGAGTTAGTGACCAGCCTTTCTTACTGAATTGACCGGTGTCATTCGGTGAGGGAAAAGGGGACAGACCAGGTCAAAACCATAAAGAACCATCAATGATAATACTTTTTATGGAACTGTGTCTCATAAACAACGGCTACTGTTATAGATAATGCCCCTTATTATCAGTCCGAAGATCAACTTGGCATTAAGTAACCTTCATTCCTATAGTTTACACCCTAATGAACTCACAATAGACCATCCAATACAAAATAAAATAAACAAAAACCTCCTAAGTCTACTAGTTCTGCCAGGACGAGGTCCTGATTTAGGACTGGCATGGGCCTTTAGTAGACTGCATTATATGGGGCTCCTACATGGCCTTACATCAGGGCCACAACCACCAGAGGTGACATGCTGTGCCCTGCTTGCTCTAGGGGCGGGATAAAGCACTCTACAAATAACTGGAGGGCTTCTCCTCCTAACCCCAACAATCTCTCCTCTCGCCTTACTGCCCTCTTCTGGCACCATCCCCGCCCCTAGTGTCCGCCCCCCCCCTCCACCGTCCTCGATAGTTATATCACCGCTCCTGTCCCTGACACTCACTCCTCCAGGCGTGGTGCGGAGGAATACAGGGAGGAGGAAGCCAAGGAGGAAGGTGGCAGCAGGTCCTTTATCATAGCCGTCTGTCGGCACGCATCAAATCCGTATAAATTCTACCTTCTCCGTACCATAGTCTCTCCTTTCAGGCGGACTTTTCCTCCTCCAGTGTATCCAACGGCGCCAAGCAGAGTCGTAGGGTTAAATAAGGCGTCGCTGACTAGACCCACCCACCCCTCCTCCTCCATTCCTTATCTCTAGGATTGGCGGGAGGCATTGTCCGGATCTAGGGCTATCGGCGAGCACATGGGGGCTCTATTGTAACGTGCCTCGGAAATTGAAGTTGTGACCGGGGAGGGCAGGAACAGGGAGGGGATGGCAGGCCGTGCTGATGGTATTCTTGGTAAAACCTAAGTGCCAAATGTAAGCCTGTCAACGGCGGCACAGACTCCATGTCTCTCCATGAAAATCCTACCACCCACCCAGCCTACCCCCCCCCCCACCCCTCCATCCCACTACATATTTCGAGCTACTACTCTGACCCAGCCCAGGTGCCATGCCCACACAACCTTTGACCCCAACACTAGACCTGTCTCACCTTTGCCCCAACACCGAACACCCTCTAAACCTTTGCCATACAGGCTTGACAGCTAAGTGATGTCTAACACTACCATACTTCTGCCTGGGTGAGCCATGACACTTCGTTGCTCACCCTCAGGAGGATGGGAGGTCGTAAAGGGTTAGGCATTTTGATGAATTCGAGAACACTTTGCCCTTCACCTATTTTCTTGTGGGATTTATTTATAATAATTAATGTGCATATATACATCTATGTCTGTTTGTCTGCCTCTCTCTCTCTCTCTCTCTCTCTCTCTCTCTCTCTCTCTCTCTCTCTCTCTCTCTCTCTCTCTCTCTCTCTTTCTCTCTCTCTCTCTCTCTCTGTCTCTCTCTCTCTCTCTGTCTCTCCCTCCATCTCTCCCTCTCTCCCTCTTTCTCGATTTGTCCCTGATGCTAAATAATACTTGATCTCGGTTTAGCAAAGGATAGATTGTGTCTGCCTCGTTCACTGAGTCCGAGTCGTTGAGGAAAATTCAAGATTGCGTTAGCCTTATGCTATGTGTTGTAGAAATACAAGCGAATTCTGTGCCTTAAATCCTAACAAAAACCCTTGCTATTTCTTAAGAATGACCTCTCCTAATTAGACCTATTTATATGTCGCCACTTTGAAGGCACTGTAAATCTTACACGACGGTGTCCATTCATCACGCCCACGCCAGTCATTCCACTTTCGTCTCCAAATGTATCTTTTCAGTCCCTACCCCGTTTTATTCTCGGTTGTTCCATGAGTGAGCTGGAGCCCCCAACCACCACAACTTGTCACAGTCCAGCATATACTATGGCAGCAAGGGTGATCATTCCAAACATCTATACCTCTGTCTCCTTTGGCTGGAAGGTGACGTTTATTCAAATCCGACTGTTTTTGTTTACTTGACACACAGGCAAAGGCACCCATCCACAAAAGCTCGAATCCCACATGGCGATTTAGGGCTCCAATATCTCTGCGATTTGGTCGAGTATTCCTTTCTTCAAATGAGAAAATGAGACAATCATATTGGGCGAAATACTTGTTTATTCGTGAGGGATGCTCTATAATAATAATTCAGCGCCTCCTACCCATTGATGTGCTACAGGTATCAGCTATCTGTACACCTTTGAGCAAACTGTTGCATGAGGCTACCCTTACTACTAGAGACAGACTCATGGGTGCCTGGGGCACTTTTTCGGTATTTATATAGCTACCTTGTCACTCATCTTACATAGAAAGAGAAGAATGTAACTATATACAACAAAGCTACATATATACATTGTGTGAGGGCATGCATGTTAACATTGTCATTCGTATGATTATCTTGAGGCTTTATTTCTTATCTGCCCATGGGAGGAGAACGGAGACACGAACTCTCATGCACATAGTGCCGGTGGGAAATCCGTGCAAATAGTCTTTTTGTAGAAAGACAGTACTCTAATAATTTCCTTGAATTCTGTATATATACCAGGGGCGTAGGAAAAGGGGGGGCCAGGGGGGCCTGGGCCCCCCAATCATAAAGGAGGTGGGGCCTGAGTATGTCTGGGCCCCCCAAAAATTTACCAAGAATTCATAATGAATTGAACAAGAAGCTAAAACCTTCCATCTCAAATCAGTTTCATATAGTAATGGGATAGGGAAATGGGGGCCTGGGCCTCAAACCAGATCTAAAATTCATCAAAAATTACTTTCCTATACAAATTTTATATAGGTATGTACAGGCACTATTGTGCTTGAGCCGACAATTCAAGCATGTCGAGGTGGGGCCCCCACCGGGCCCCCCCCAATGAAGATTTGCTTCCTACGCCTCTGATATACAGGAAATTACAAAATGACTTGTGCACAATATGTGATTTGTCTCAAATACCCCTTCAGTTGCATTATATAGTGGTGAATTCACTTGGAGAATTCGACACATCTAAAATTAACCAACCTAAACCAATTTCAATATTTCTTGATCAGTTGTACTATCTGTGTGATAACATATATTTTTTCCGAGGCATTGATCAGGCTTAACTCCGAACCTAAGGTCCTTTACTGCATGCACAGGTGAAATTTGTTACACTTGCTCGCAATACACTGCAGAAAATAACTGTTGAATCTACCCGGTATCCTCTTAAAACTAAACAGTGAACAACCGTTATTGTTTGGCAGAGAACCAGTGTAGTTTTTACAAGAAGTCCCAGGTGGCAGTACTGTCGTACAAAAATGTACAAGGAACCTCTGTGAGAGCTTTGGCACAAGGATTACGTCGTTATTTTGACAACATTTCTTTTACAATGTATACTATGATGTGGATAATATGAGGTGTATTGTGTGTTGTTTCTATAGATTTCCCCTTTTCTGTGTGCTTTTACATAAGGTCGCTCGGCAACGGTACCAAAAAATTCTATAGATATGCAAAGCAGGAATCTTAATGAGATTTCCAGGAGAAGGTTATACTATAGATAGAAACATGTTTATTTTACAAAACAGGTAAATTGATTTGGAACACACAACCTCAAAGACCACGGTGGTTTCATAACACTAACGTAGATATCAAATGGTGGTATTTACCTAGAAACCATGCATTTGGTCACATTATAAATCGCCCAGTGACCCTCAAACTCTCATAATGCACGCAAACTGAATTTAGGAACTCTGTTTGGGCCTTGTCTTGTAATCCCAGGTACAGTCAGCATGATCCTAGACCATGAATAGGACCGAGAACTGGCAACTCTTTCTCTCATCAATCCTGTGAGATCACGTTACAGTATGACTCTTACTCTCGTCAACCCTGTAAGATCACATAAGAGTACCATTTTGCTGTCAGAGTCTGATCAGACCTTAAGATCACCTGACAATACTACCCTTGCTCTTATCAAACCTGTAAGATCATCCAATAGTACTACTCTTGCTCTTATCAGAGCCTATAATCACAAAGAGCACTGCTCTTGCTCTTACTGCTAAGAGTACTGCTCTTGCTCTCTTCAGGCCTGTAAGCTAGGTCACCAAAGAACATATCAGATTCCAACTGCTCAGACCAGGAAGCTCAGAATAGGTGGTGCAGTTACCTAAATACTTTGGGTACCACTGAGCAACAGACCGCTGGTCGGTCTGTTTAAAATCCATTTATAGTCCCTAACTAAACAATTGAGTCCTCATAAATGGATTTACCTGTATTACTGCCAAATAATTTTCCAACTGCTTTACGTTGACAGGAATTCCATTCGTCATCGCACTGAGCCACCAAATGAAGACAGGAAATCTAGCTCAATTATTCCATTGGTGGAAATTAGCATTGTTGTGTGCTATTATCGTTCCCAAAGAAGTTTGTCTTGGTGCCAATGTCTGTAAGCAACACAACGGGGCAGACATGCTCCCCATCAGCCTGTGAGAAACAGGCGTATGAGAGAATGGGCGAGAACAAATAAAGCCAAGAACCTTCTCTTTCGTGTGCACGAACTATTTGTAATTACTTTTTGCATACTTTCAGAAAACTGGTGGCTAGTTGAAGCACACGCCACCCCGTCAGGAACACTTCCGATTGAATTCACTTGACCTAAATTTGACACGGCTTTGAGATGAGACAAAAAAGGGTAAATGGACCGGGTGCCGGCCTTTCTAGTAAGAGTCCTTGATTTCCCATTAGTCTTTATATCACAAGAGTCTCATTTTTTATTTACAGCGCTTTTGTGACTAGGCATAATAAGCCTCTGCCAAAAATGAAATTTTCATTAGGAAGGAAATCATGGGTTGTTTACTAAATAGCTCACAGGAAATTACTTCTTTCCTTTCCCATTTCCTCTGATGGTACTTCCATGTCAATGGAGATGACAAGATGGTAATGTGAAGTCAACCTCCCGGGACACTAATTAGCTTTACCTTTGCCTTTGTCTTCTCTCACATTTAACTGTATTCTACACATAATAGAGCCAAAATATAAGCAACCCTTCCTATATGGATGTGGCTCATTAGTCTATGGAAAACGGTCCAAGATTAGAATTATATTAAGACATTTCCCTCCATCCTGCATTAAAATTTTATCCAGAATTAGAATGGGTGCTGCGTTCTTTGAGTGACAATTACAGTGAGGGTAAATCAAAGTCTACACTTTTTTCCGAGCTAGATTAGATTTGAATGTCTTTTCCAGCTTGAGCTCCACCATGCAGTATAGATTTCAGAAAGTTGTGAATAACATACTCTCAAGGGAATAGCATAGTGATCGTCAATTCTCCTTATCGACCAACAAAGATAACAAATGACGTCTCTTTAAGTTCTCCAATTGCTCTCCCTCTCCTTACCATTGACAATACTATGCCTACTCGACCTACTCGTACCCGGCTCTTTCTGCATGCTTAGAGGCAATAGAAGCCAAAAGGGAGGCAAATATCATAACGTCGAGATTGGGGCGTACGCCTGGCCAGGAAGGAACGTCTTAAACTGTCATAAATGGAGACTTGTCATGTAATCACCCATTCGTGAGCTGCCAGATGCCCTAACCCGCCGCGTAATCGGTGCCAAGTCTGACCGGGCCACGCGCACCTCTCGTAAATCTGGCGCGTTATGGTCGCGCGGCCGAGGGTCGCCGACATATGCCGGGGTGGGCGTTCAGAATGATGAAATATCAGCACCATGGTGGGGAGCTTCCCCAATGGAGTGTGCGACGACTGTCTGAGAATTGGATGAAGTCACTTTGGTGACTGGGTGAGTTGTCCGTGGCTTCTGTGTGGAAACCTTTCTGTGCAATTATTATAGATCTCTGCAGTCATTTTGTAGATTCTGTGTGGTTTCTCAGTATATGTATAGGCACAGGGTCAGATCATCTGGCGGTAGATCCAGGAATACAAAAAATGGCGAAAACGTATTGAATTTCTTTCTGCTCAGCAACTTTTACAGGCCATATAGAACACTTTTTTTCTCGAGTTGGGTTGGGTATAGTCACCACTGGCATTTACCTCCTTGAGGACATGGAGCAAGCCTGGGTGTTCTACTTTTGTATAGTAAAGGGGTAGGACAAATGTTTTCAACTTTGTGTAGGCTCTTCTAGCCATTATCATGGAACCTGGATGGACACTTCTTTATTTGTACCTCATATTATACTTCCTGTGGACCAGCCAACAGTAAAGGTAGAATAAAAACCATAATATAATAGAAATTTAACGCAGCAGAACACATGATAGCCAGAAAAAGATAAAGCCACGTGGTTAAAGCCCCACGACTTGCTCTATACTAGGAGACCCTATGTTTTTTCATGGAGCGTATAGTCTAACCTCTCCATCTCCATCATATAAACGTCAACACATAGACATCAATATACTCTTCTACACGGGTCTAAAGCTCTCTGGATATGCCAGTAGGACACATAGACCATTGGTACTTTGGGACAGATTTAGGTTGCCTACTATAGTATTGCATTTTATTTACCTTCCGCATTAGCTTCTTTAAATGTAAGAGCAAACTCCTTGTAGGTCAATACAAGTCTGACTCACACATCTCACCGTGTAGAGAAAGCTGTTCCTTGTAAGTCAATACAAGTCTGACTCACACATCTCACCGTGTAGAGAAAGCTGCTCCTTATAGGTCAATATAAGTCTGACTCACACATCTCAGCATGTAGAGAAAGCTGCTCCTTGTAGGTCAATACAAGTCTGACTCACACATCTCAGCGTGTAGAGAAAGCTGCTCCTTATAGGTCAATATAAGTCTGACTCACACATCTCAGCGTGTAGAGAAAGCTGCTCCTTATAGGTCAATATAAGTCTGACTCACACATCTCACCTTGTAGAGAAAGCTGTTCCTTGTAAGTCAATACAAGTCTGACTCACACATCTCACCGTGTAGAGAAAGCTGCTCCTTATAGGTCAATATAAGTCTGACTCACACATCTCACCTTGTAGAGAAAGCTGCTCCTTGTAGGTCAATACAAGTCTGACTCACACATCTCAGCGTGTAGAGAAAGCTGCTCCTTATAGGTCAATACAAGTCTGACTCACACATCTCACCTTGTAGAGAAAGCTGCTCCTTGTAGGTCAATACAAGTCTGACTCACACATCTCAGCGTGTAGAGAAAGCTGCTCCTTATAGGTCAATACAAGTCTGAATCACACATCTCACCTTGTAGAGAAAGCTGCTCCTTGTAGTTCAATACAAGTCTGACTCACACATCTCACCGTGTAGAGAAAGCTGCTCCTTGTAGGTCAATACAAGTCTCACTCACACATCTCACCTTGTAGAGAAAGTCCAGTACATTGCTCTCTCTCCTGATTGTTTATATCCGGTTCCGCTCCATGGTTTCTGACCCTGATGACCTTTACTGCCATATTCCCTACGAGTGCAGCGGCGCGGCGCCGCAGAGAGCTGAGATCCTGAAATCGTTCCGCCGCAGAAAATAGTTCCTGGAAACAGAGCTCGTGATAAGGCTGGGGTCGTGTGACCCCCGGCCACGGGTGACATGACCATGACCCCTACCAGGGTGACCTAGCCCGGACACAGGTCAGGGGAGGCGCGGGGAGGCGGTGACCCCCGTTATTAAAAGGGGCGGGAGGACGTCAGGCAAGGGAAGAGAGCATTCATCACCCGCCACCGACCCTGCCAAACTATTTAGCACCGAGCACGGCATTGGGGCAAGGTCGTAAACAGTCACCAGAGCAGTTCCTGCCCTGGAGGAGTATGGAGGAGCAGCTCAGAATGGCCTGACCGTCCTACCAAAGCTTACACAATCGAACGAGCTGCTCATGTCTGTACACCAGTAGGGTAGTGAGTTCTACCATGTCCCCAGTACCGACGCTATTTTGGTATTCCAGCCAGAATGTCAATTACACAAGCTATGTGTCTACCATGACAGAAGGGGAGGAAATGGGACGATAGTATGGGAATCAGGTTGGATGATTTGGTAATCCCAGAAACAGGGTCCTATAGCGACATACGAACAGTGTGGACCGCATGCATATAGACATACATCACAAAGTTATACAATTCACGCGGTCATTCAGGATCAGTCCTTGTATCATGGTAGATTAACGATGAGACGTCCATCCAATATATTGTCCAAAGCAGTTGGCAATGTATCAACATTGCTGACTGAATGAAGCAAAGCTAATTAATTAGATCTCTGATATCTTTCATCACCAAACTGATTGCTATGACCAATACATGGTGTAGACGTCTAAACGTATGTGGACGTATCAGGGTGAACCTACCCTACTGGTTAACTTGGCCCTTTGCTGTTTTCATTAAATTACACTTGACATATATGGAATTTATAGAAATCATACTTTGAATAAAGGTTTCAATCTTACATATATAAGGTAAATTCCCATACACTTCTGCAGGATTTCCGACATGATCTGCTGAAATCTTTTAAGAACATGTCTTTAATGCTTACCGTTCTACCCGTTGGTTCGGATGGAAGGAAGCGACCCACAAATGATTCAGACTGGCATTTTTATATTGTCCCTGTGATGTGAACAGCCACAACTGACACATGCCATGCTGAAATATGGCTTCACTACACTTATTTTAGGACTCCTAAATCAGAGGCAGCGACATAAGAAAATCATGGACTATGCATTTTACGCTATGCTAAGTGGTATCATAAAGCAACAGATATCAGAGTATAGTTCAATTTAAGTCCTCGTATTCTGACAAAATAAAACTTATTTAGGAGAGTGTCAAGTAAGATTGTTTTAGAATGAGGGGGTAGCGAGGAGGAGTATCTGGAATATCCTAACTGATTTTATTGCCTAATGCACTTTATTTTCTCTTTCTCCCCATATTGTAAATTGACATGTATACGGGTTACCCCACCATGTGGGAGCATATTTTAAGAGCCAACCGGTACAGAAAAGCAGCCTTAAGTGCAATGTCACATGACCCAGTCATGCGTACAATGCACGCTATTTCTGGTCTATTTGTAGATCATGCATTTTTCAGGTTTCCCAGTCTAGACTGTGCAGCCCCATGGGTGAGAGTAATTTAAACTTGCCGTACATCTCTATACATTATGCTCTATATTGTATCATCGATCATGCAGGGAAGGTAGAGGCAGAGAAGACGCCCTTCGTTGCCTGATGGGAGTCTAAAAGCGTGCTTAAAGTGACATCGAAGGGACTTGGGAACTGCTAAGTATGCGGACTGACTGTATGGACAGAGTAGCTAATGTAAAACATGCCCTCAGGGACCTCCCCACCGATATGTGTGAGAGGTAAGAGGTGTGGGGAGCACCTCCGGGAGCCGGGGGAGTCTCACATTGCGGGTGCCACTTCTCACGGCGCAGGCACAACCGCCTCTATCAAAGGTGAGACGAGGCAATACAGTATGTGCAATATCCATAATGGGCTTCGATCAAAGGAGCCCCCTCTCATGACAAGGGGGCATCAGTCTTGGCCATGGAGGGATATCTACCAGAGGGCCGACTCCCACGGACAGAATCCATACTGCCAAGGGATTAACCCCTTCCTTTCCCATCTACCCCCTTCTCACATACTCTCCTTACAGCTTCAATCTTCAGCAATTCCAAAGACCTTCCCACACCCACCTCTTTCTGATTTATGAAGACATATAAGAAGGATGGTTGTTGAATATACATACCAACTGCGAAAAACAAACACACTTTTTTAAAACTTGGGTATTTCTCCCCGGAGGTGCGGACAGAAGTTGGGCGGTGTTAAAGAGAGGGGTAGAAAAGGAGGAGGGGAGATGTGAGGGGGTGCGTAGCAGATAAAGGGAACTTGTCTGGCAATGTCGGTAAAGGCAGCACAGACTGGAGGAATTCTCGCCACGTTCATGGAACCTGGATAGTTTTTAATATAATACTGCAGGCAGTCCCCCAGCCTCCAGCACATGCAGCCACCACCTCTATGTGTATAAACTTTGGGGCGCTGTGGGGATATGTTTATATCTGTCACTACCCAATGTTTTTCAATGGATAAAACGTGCCTTGACTACCACCCTGCAGTGGATGACAGCAGAAGTCTGTCACAGTGGGGTGTCTGGATATAAAGCCATACCGCCTATTGAGGGTACTCTGTGAATATACCAGATGGGTAATATTGTCGAATCACAGCCCTAAAGTTGGTCCCAGCAGCTATATTAGCATTAATTATCACCATTCACACTTTAGTCATACTTTACCCTGTCCCAGTCGAGATCCTTTTTCCACTATATTAAATTATCATCATTTGAGACTAATGACCCTGCTTGAGACTACACGAGGTAGTAGTGAAGGTTGTCTGTTCACTTGAACACAGAGAAAATCCAGACTCTAATTCTCTCTTTTTTTTTGGGGGGGGGGGAAGGGTAAATTATGCCATTAATACTACAACCCCCCCCCTTACTGTTTTAAAAATAAGAAAGTATGACAACCAACCTACCCCCGCTGCTGTCCCTTTATATCTGGCTCTCTTATAGCGTAACTGGGCCGCGTCGCCAATTGATCTTTTTGATATTGACAGAAAGTATGTTAATGCTGCTGGTGACATGTTATATAAATATAATTTCCCGATAACAGATGTGGGGTTCTCACATGCGTAGCCAAGACAATTCATAGATTCCACAAATAAACAATGATAACAGCTAGCACGGCGAGGGCGCGGAGGAAGTGGGGGTACGGGTGCCTTCTCAAAATCGCCAGCCTTATATACTACTTACCATACCGCATAGCTCAAAGTCTGTGAAATCCTTACCGTTCACTGTGGCCTAATGGTGTCCCCATAAGTAGGATGCTTCTGGCCAAGCTTCAACTTTCTCTATATATTTTCTTTTATAGCCCGTGACCAAGCTCAATGTCACCAGTACATAATAATCACTAATTTGGAAACGTTAATCGGTTTGACCATAGACAGGCTTCCACGGGGACATACTGTATACCATTTCACTAAGGAAGCTTATCTGAGTACATATGAGTACTGCTTCACATGCGTTCACTTAGCTACTAACTAGGGTTATTAAACGTCAAGGACATTGTCAAATAAATGTATATGAGTAATCTCATGTAGAACATGGATGTGGTATATACATGTGGGGGGGAGGGTTTTCCTCTCGTGTATTGACATTATCTAAACTTGTTCATCCACCTTTGAACTCATACGTTTTCTCCATATCCAAAATAGAATCGACGCGAACCAGACTAGTTATGGGCCTGTCGATATCTGAAGACAAAGTATGTTCCTACATTGTTCTAGATCTATATAAATACCTCTAAATGAAATCTAATTATCTTGTTGGAATCCACAAGGGCTATCTAGGATCTCCTAACACTCTAGTCGATGTAGTCCGCCCATTACTTCTTTATGTGTCTTCCCTATTTAACCCTAGTCTAGCACCCAATCGCAGTGAAGACCCCTATGGAGAATATATATGTAGAAGCTGTATAACCATGTCCGTGGGGTGTGGTCGTTTGCATTTGAAGAAAGACATCTTTGGTGTTAGCTAAGGCAGATTTCAATCCCCGCCAGGCTCAACTCCTAGACCATCCTTGGTGGAACCGATTAAAAGAGCAGACAGGAAAGGAGAAGGAGGAGAGGGGATGACATGGGGAGACCTGCGGCTCCCTGACGATGTGAGAGAGAGCATTAGAGGCCGTTATGCTGCTCATCTTTCAGAACCATCAATCTCCTTGGCACACATCGCACACACCTACACACGTTCACTTGATAACCAGATGTGAGGTTTACCTTTAAGGATTTAAAGCACCAAAGGTTTCCAAAGAGGAAAAGCGGATTATGTTCATTAAAGTAATTAGTGACAGAGAGTATTAGCCGACCCCCTCTCCCCTCCCCTCGGCCTCCTCTCCTCGACATCCAACATGCCAAAGGATGCTGCTCGTTGAAGTCTGACGGCACTATCTATCTACAAGCTGTTAGGGAAAGGGCACCAGTGCTGTGGCTAAAGGACGATTCATCCATGGGGATGTAGTGGGAGGTAGGAGCTTGGAATGAGATCTATGTGGTATCTTGATGAGGCTCAAAAACAGAAGTCAGAGCCTTACTCCACAGATGAGAAGATTATTGATACTGTTAGTTCAGAGTTCAAACCATCAGTAGAAAATACTTAATGAGATAGCAATGCTTGTCGCAGCTATACCGGTTAGTAAGTTTAACTTTTAATAATGGGAGAACACAAGGACGAAATGCCAGAGTTTGTAGCCTTAAAAGATCTTGATAATAAATATCATGTCAATATTAGTGGGAGGATGGAGAGCCTAATCAACTGGTAATGACAAGACAGGATAATGATATAATGACGCAAAGGTATTCCGTATGTATAGGCTGGCAGGTGCCAACGTAGGATTAAAGTAGGTGACGAAACATTGAGCTGTTCTCTGATTTTCATAATAGTATATACAGCAGTCCCTTGACAAACTTGGGTGTCATGTCTAACCCAAGCAGTATGTATACTAGTATCACCCAATGGGATATATTGTTGATCCATGAAATAGTTACCTTAAATGCATAATTATCATGATACATATGCCAATGCCAGTGAAGAGGTAACTCGTCAGCTGTAACTTCATGGCTACACATGGAAGGGGCCTTCAACATTCGACCTTGTCAAGATAATATATATATATATATATATATATATATATATATATATATATATATATATATATATATATGGTAATCAGCGCCAACTAGTTGACCCCTGGATCCATATCTCTTTATTACTGAAGTCTGTGGAGATCCTAGTGTTATTACAAATGTCAGGGTCATATGGGCACAGCGTCATATTCCTTGAAACATCAAAGAGAAGAACACAGCCTCGCAGGACGAAATAAGGACAGCAGGGTGCTCTAAACAGTCTAGTCAGTTAATAAACTGATAAGCACCAGGCCAACCATCTTCCACCAATTAGCAGTTGTCTGTAAGTTAGGTGTCTGTCTCCTGTTGCTGTTTTCAGGGCTGGCCTTCTATTATCTCAATAACTATATACCAAGTCTCACTTAAATATTTGCCCAAAGGCAATTAATAGATAGAGCTACACTGAAAACCTTTGCATTTTGACCACCTAAGGTAGTTGTTTCAGGTATTGTCAACTTGAGGACCTAAAGTCGTCACCGCTGACTAGTTTCGAAACTTCCAGGTTTTCAGTGCAGCCGACTAAGAGGATAACACTGATAAACTGTCCAATTTTGATATGATATCTTTCTAATCATGCGCGCCTGCGTTCTGAATGTAATTCAATGTATAACCAAGGGAAATGTTGGTACATTTCCAAAGAACTTCTACAATATAGGTTTCTCAAGATGAGTGGGCACCATCAGCCTCAGCAAAATATTATTAGTTATGTTCCTCCTGCTCCAGTTTTTGTACCTTTATGTTCTCCTCAAGTGTGGGTTGTTCCCTGTTTCACGTTCCAAGACGTCAGCCACGTAAGATACTCTGAACACAATACCACTGACTAATCAGGTGGGCGTTCTATAGGGGCTAATAAGATGAGCAATAAACACGTCCCAAAGTAGGTCTATCTATAGGGTAATAACGACACCTTAGCGGGTATAGTGTAAAAATGACCTGAAACGCAATTTAAGTGGAAAGGCATGACTCTACTGAGAAGGTAAACCCATAGTATTCATCATGACAACATAACCCACTCCAGACACATTTTGATAAAAAAGAAATACTTGGCTAGTACTATTAAATGTCCAACATTTTGTGGCCTGATGTACTATAGGGTTCTCGTAACCCGTCTTCTTCAGACTTGCCCTAATATCAGGCCGTCTTTCGAGCTGATTTCCCTTCTGCTAAAGGTAAATCCTGGTCTTAATGATAAACACCTGTGACGCCCTATGCGCAAATTGTGCACCACACAACTGCCTAGCGCAAAGCAGTGTTAGCACTCTGTGCAGATTGGGGAAATGTGATAAACACACCCGATACAAGTGATGCATTAGATATCTTTTGAGTTTCCTTCTACGGATGGTATCAATATCAAGGACGAACAGCCAAGTTGTCGGTGCTACAACCCACTATGCACATGATACAAAGCCTCTATGACCTTGAGGGATAGTACATTTACACTGTCAATACCGTCTTCGGAACTCAGCTATAAGTAATGAGATTGACTGATTTAGCCTGAGCTAAGGTGACAACTAAAGATGATATCCTATCTCCACAACCTTGAGATCAGTGAAAATGCTAAGACTCAGATCTTTGCCTCTTGTGAGGCTTTGATAAAGGAAATATAGCTTAACTAGGAATAGGCGTACCGGTTATGATACTATACCTGTCCTTATCTAAGGCCCATGTTGACCCTGATAGAGAACGTGGCAGATGCTGATTTGTACATTTGTAGCAGCTCCATTCCTTTATCATAATATCAATGGCGCATGCCCAATATGGAAAGGGTATGTCTTCCATAGAACTGGATAAGTATCTCATCCGCTGTCAACCTTTATGGTCCCAGTTGACCTAGGGCAATAGTTAGATGCCCTGCTTAAGCCGTGGTAATCCCGTGGTTCTGCCTTTGGCCAGGCAAACATCATTCACCTTCATAATCATCGAGCCGGTTTGGTGAGCCGCTCGAAAATAGAGAGAAATAGTCATTACCTTTCATGCGTTGGTGTCCTCGAGCGGCTCTGCACTTGGTGAAGACAGCAGAATTTGCTCAATACTACATTAAGAAGGTTTCGGTTTTGCCTCATTAGTTGGAACTCAACTAAAAGGCATACATAGCTTGAGGGCCCATCCGAATATAGCATGCATCATCTTAAGGGCAGCCTGTTTTGCTGGCACTAAACAGGTGGAAGCGAGTTATTCCCGTCCCGTTCCAAATCCCTAGGGATCTGTACTGGAATTATTTTTGTCTGGATCAAGTGCTGGGCCACTTGTTGGCATTGCCACTGACAGAAATAGGTCATAGGGAAATCAAATTAAGAAGGAAGGAAATCAATATTTTGGTTGAATTTCATTATTTCTGATCCCAATTAGGAGTGCACAGAGAGAAGAAAACTGATCACTTTGACGAATACTGCACAGGTCACAATTTGTCTCCCGTCAACTCCACTTGACATGCATAATGAAGACACGTCACATGTTTCTGATCCATTCACCTGAGTGCTATAGGTAATACTGTGAGACAATTATGTAAGGGTCAAGAGCAGTCAATAGCTATGTACCAATGGTTCAATCAAGGCAGGCTTATAATAGAAGGCAGGGGATATCATAGTCCCACAGGCCTGCAACACTAAGACACTTTTTCCTATCTACAGAACTTCTACTTGACTGAGGAGCTCTATGCAGTCCATACAACAAGGGCATGGAGGTGCATGGCAATGCCATCTGTCTCCATGTAATGAAGATGCTGAGATTATAGACTGTGGGTTAGCATACAATCTTTTGGTATATTCACTGACCCACACACAAGGTGTCTAACCTGTCCAGTTGAAGAATTCAGGATTGTGGGTGTCTATTTTGATATTCAATAACAAATGCAAATTTAACAATGAAATAGAATTTACTACCATTCATTGATAGTTTACAGACCTTAGTGATCTATTCTTCATGAAAACAAAATGACACAGATACATCAAATGTCTTAAGTGTTGGTAGTACTTCCTGGTAGTGATTAATCCTGGTACCAAAATAGTTGTTTGCCCCATCTAGTGGAATATCCTAGAACAATTATGTATGTCAAACCATCACATGTCAAGTGCCTTCGACAAGGCCGTGACCCTAGTCAACTCACAGATGACGTGGCATTTTAAGGCATGTCAAATCATATGAGGATTACTGTGTGCTACAGCTGTCATGGTGATATATGTGCACATGTCCCAATGATGTGTGCTCTCTGTGTCAAATCAAGTTGACATGGGTATACATGTCACTTTGTCAGGAAGACTTCAGTGTGGTGGTAACCTCACCGTGCTGCCGCCTCTTAGCCTCTGTGCAATCCGATTTCATGTTGGCTCCATATAGAGGAAGAAGGCTAGTACCCTCCAGGGATGGGTGGTCAGAAGGAATGGACGCTGGCAGAAAGCAGCTGGGTCTGACATGCTACCAAATGTTTTCCTTTTAGAGCTTTGAAACAAGAATTGAAGTAGACAAGGAAAGCAAGCCCTAGTCATTCCATGTGCCTTTAGCATCATCAAGATTTCTCCTTCTTTGAGACCAAATTACCTCTAACACAATTGTAGCTCTGCTTTCATTTTTCCCCTTCTCAACACTCAATGCCTTCCTCTACTATCACCCAAGCCATATCTGTTCTTCATTAATGCTACTTCATCTTGTCGGTAGTAGTTCCTGCACTGACTGCCCCATATCACCTACCATCATCTCAAACCCTTCCACGCAGTCAGTCACATACCCAAGATATTTTTTGCTTCCTGTCCCTACCGACACTTATAAGGAAGCAGACTCTAATAGACCTTCATTATACCCTCCAGCCTCCTTAATCAGCAATTCCAGCTGCAACCATAAGTCCCTAATATGGTTCAATCTACTGCACCAACAAATTTATATTCGTGTGTATCCTCTCCCTATCTATACAGCTGTGTTAAGCCCTATCACTACTGCCCTATGCAGAGCTTGTGTAGGGTTATATCTGCGGAGCTTTGGTATTATGATGCAATGTTATATAACATATAATATTGGAATCTTATCAAATGTCATTTATTTGTATATTGATGTTGCAAAAGCATTTTGATACATATATTTGGTTAGAAATATGATGGGTGTTAGAATGCAACTGTGTGGGCTGTCAGCTCCAGGGTGGAGGTGGAGGTGCTAAAGCTGGTACTCCCACTTAGTTTCAGTGCCACCAGCCCCCCCCCCCCACCTCCACCACTCAGGGTGTGACAACCAAGCCACACACTAGTTGGGGCTTGTTCAATGCCCAAATATGGTTATAGCAGGCTAACAATGATGAGGTTAAATAGAGTTGGAAAGGTTAGAGACAGTCAGTAGGAGTCCAGAGAGCAAGGAGCTAGGAGGCTAGGAGCAGCAGTTCCCAGTGTGGAGTGGCTATGGGAGCAGATATAGCCAGTGACTGCTAGGACTCTAGGGGTGGGTTATATATGCTACCAGGAACCTGTAGCATTATAACCCTAAAGGTACTGTGACTTTATTTAGAACCCTCTGCCTGTTTTTATGTTGTATTTTGTTAAGCTCTGGAACCTGAACTTTATTATATTGTGAACTGTGTATGGCTATGTACTGTGAGACTGGTACTGGATATTTGATAATATGAACTACTATTGAGAATATTGTGACCTTTTGATGGATATCTCCTGAGATAGTGAGTAACATTAATAAATATATTATAAACCGCATACTAGCTTCCCATTTGGTATTTTGTAATATATTTTGATCCCTAGAACCTTGATATTAAGCCATAAGTGAAATATGGTGTAATTATAGTAGAAAGCAATCACCTTTAGGGAAAAGGCCCAAATTCTGCCTTTACCTAATCTGTGTGCGGTCATATCTGTCCCACATAGTGACGGTAGGCAATCAGCCTTCCCCTAACATTGCGACTGGTGGAGAATCCCAAATAGGTTACTCACAAATTCAAAATGTCACAAGACAGAGAATTAAGATCTGGCAGGATCTTTGGTCAAAATCTTGAAGATGCCAATATCCAAGGTCTATATCAAGCCATAGCTCAGATGTTTGAACACAATGTTCAAACTATGGAGCAAAGAACAGAGCAACAAATAGAACAATTGTTTGAGAGGCAGAGGGGGGAGATCAATGCTTTGGGCCAGGGCCAAGGTCAAGGTCAGGGCCAAGGTCAAGGCCAAGGTCAAGGTCAAGACCAGGGTGATAGACCGAATGTCTATCATTTAGGGAGCAGGTCAGCATATGCAAAACCACCAATTAATTTTAAGAACATTGCTAATATGGATCCATCAATATGGATGGAAGATTTTGAACGCTATGTAAAGGTGCCAGGTCTTATGAATACTGATGCCGAGCTTCTTAGGATTTTTCCTACCTATCTTGAGGGCCCAGCTAGAGACTGGTACATAGTCAGCAAAGTGAAGGACAAAGCCACATGGGCTGAGGTGAGGAAAGCCTTTCTAGACAATTTCACCAAAGTGACTAATGCTGAGTTTGAAAGGTTGTCTAGGTTATCCATGAGGCCAGATCAGGAGTTGGAAGACTTTATAATTCAGGCTTCCTATGCCTACCGGCGAATGGGTCTGAGTGAGACCGATATGATTTTCTCGTTCATCAGGGGGGTGACTAGTCCTTATAGAAAGAAACTCCGGAAAAGCAATCCAGCCACTTTCCAAGAGGCTATAGACATTTGTAAAGAGGCTGAAGAAGACTTTGACATGAATAAAGACCAGTCTATCCTCGCTAATCAGAGAGAAATTCAGGCTATTCTTAAGCAGAGTGCTGACATCACTAAGCAGCAGTCACAAGAGATAAGATTGCTGAAACAGCAGTATGCCTCTGGTGTAGCAACATTTGGTAGTCAGAACTCTTCAATTAGTGCGGTCCAATCCATTTCACCCAGGGAGTCTGAAAGTGACAGGCTCAGACGTGAGATGGCAGAGCTGAGGAAGATGGTTGAGGCACGCAACATCACCACAGTTGCCACTATGGATTCCACTCAGAGGTGCTTCAATTGCCGTGGGGTAGGGCATTTCTTCAGGGAGTGCCCTTTACCTAAGCGACCCTATACTCCGAAGAATCAGAGGAATGGTGGCAGGGGCAACAATCAAGGTACCAGAACTGAGAAAAACAGCGGCAGGAGCTCGGGCAGTAATAGCAACAGCGGTGGCAGTGATGAAGGATTCTACAAAAGGTTCTGTGCTGAGCTGATGAGCAAAGTTCAGAGCTTGGAGGCGAAGCTGGAGAATAAGTCATCTGCCAACCAGTTGGAAAACTAGAATCTCCTCCTCCCTGTGGGGAAAGAGAGGGGGAAGGTTCTGGTAAGGTAGAGTGTATGTCTGACAAGCAAGTATCGAGTTTGTCAGGAAAAAGAGGTAACAGAAGGAATAATAGAAGTTCTAAAAGTAAGAGTACAGATTTTAAAGATAATGTGGTAAATATTACCAGTAAATGTAATGAGACATCTTGTGTAAAAGTCAAAGATGCAGTTGAGTTAGATTCAAACAGAAAGTATAGTTTCTTGTATAAGAAAGATTATGACACAGATATTCTGACATATAAGGATGATGAACACCCTGAGGTAGACAACCGTTGTACAAGCTGTTCTAATGATAATGATTCATATTCCAGTCAGGAGTGTGCCATGGGCAATGTGCCGTATGAGGATCCAAAGGGGAGACGTGACCAGTCCAGGAGAGAGTCGACGGCCGTCAGTGGATCTCATAGCCCATGCACTAGGGATATGATTTCATCTATCTGTGAACGCCAAGGCCGACAGCACCAAGAGGGTAAGGCCTACATGGCATCACATCTGTTGTCAATGAGGAATTGTGTTGAGGTATGCATTGGTCAAACTTGTGCACGGGCACTTGTTGATACTGGGGCAGACCGTAGCTGTGTGAGTCTCGACTATTACAACCAGGTAAAAGCAAATGGTGGTAAAATAGAGGAATTCTCTTCACGTGCATGTGTGACATTTGCAGGGGGTCAGGTCAGAGATGCTTATTGTGACATGAGGGGTGTTATTAAGATTGATGGCATTCCTTATGAGGTCACATTTCATGTTATCCCAGGCCTCAGACTAGACATAGTTCTGGGCAGAGATTTCCTGAAACAGTATGGTATGAGCATAGTATATGACCAACCCAAAGAAGTAGACCAAGAGGACAATAGCCAGAGTATTGTGAGGGCACATGGTAAGTTGGTAGTGCCAGCACATACTGAGATGCTGTGCAGCCTCCCTGTGGATGACGTTTTCAAAGAAGGTATGTTTCTGACTTATGTAGGTTTTAAGGTAGCAAAACAGACAGGATTGTGGACAGCTCGGTGCTGTGTGAGAGTGCATGAGGGCACTGTACCTGTGAGATTTGTTAACCTTTCAGACCAGGAAATTGAGGTAAAGCCAGGAACGGCTTTAGGGACGTTGAGTTTGTCCAGAGACGTTGAGGTGATACAGGTATCTTCAATGGAAATGTTTGAGCCACAGGTTGAAGGCAGGGCACAGAAGCAGGAGGGTCAACCCAGTTTCATTCCAGCGGTCGATTATTCTAGATCAAAGTTGACAAAGGAGCAGAGAGCACAGATGGATGCCCTTCTAAGAGAGAACTGTGGAGCCTTTGTAGGACCAGATGGTATGGTGGGTTGTACCGATTGGATAGAACATGAGATAGAACTGATTCCTGGGGCTAAGCCTGTACAGCAGATGCCTTTCAGGATATCACCCAAAAGAAGAGAACAATTGAAGGCACATATTGATGAGCAAGTAAGATTGGGAATCTTGGAACCCAGCTACGATGGGGGCTGGTCTAGCCCTGCCTTTCTTGTGTCAAAGAAAAGCGGAGGGCATCGGCTCGTTTGTGATTATCGAAATCTGAACGCAGTTACAGTGCCACAGTATCTGGCTATTCCAAAGATAGAGGATGCCATTGATGCTGTGGGTCAGATGCAGCCCAATTTCATTTCAGCTCTCGATTTGCAGATGGCGTTCCATCAAATTCCCATCACAGAGAAGAGCAGAGATAAGACAGGGTTCTTAACTCCATTTGGTAAGTTCAGGTACAAAAGGATGAGTATGGGATTAATGAATTCCTCTCGTAGTTGCCAGATGGTGGTTGACCTTGTCTTGAAAGGGTTACAGTTTAAAAACTGTATCTGTTACATAGATGACATTCTCGTATTTTCAAACACATTTGAACAACATCTGGAAGACTTGGGTGAGGTTCTGAAAAGAATCCAGAAGGCAGGGCTCAAATTTAAGCCAGCCAAGTGCATTATTGCAGCACCTGAGGTCCCGTTTCTAGGCCATGTCCTGAATAAGGAAGGGATCAGACCAAATCCGGAGAAGATACAAGCTATCAAGGATATCAAAACACCAAAGAATCCTACCAATGTCAGGAGGTTCTTGGGTATGAGTGGCTTTTATAGGAAGTTCATACCCAACTATGCCACAAGAGCACGATGTCTGTATGATCTCACAAGGAAGGGAAAGGAGTGGGAGTGGACTGAAGAACACACAGAGGCTTTTGAAGATCTCAAGAGGGCTCTGGTATCCGATAATCTGCTCTTATATCCTGACTTCAGAAAGGAGTTTATTGTGACAACAGATGCCTCAGACTATGGCATCGGTGCAACCTTGAGCCAATATGATAAGGATGACAATCTGAGACCAGTGGCCTATACAGCAAAGTTGTTCAGCCCAGCCCAAAGAAACTACTCAACTTTAGATAGAGAGTTAGCAGGTATTGTATATGCTTGTCTTCATTGGCATGTGTATTTAGAGGGTAAAAGGTTCTTGATAAGAACAGATCATGCACCCCTTCAATACATATTAAACCCAAGGAGCAAGCTGTCACCTAGGCAAATCAGATGGGCAGCTGATTTGAGACAGTTCACATTTAAAGTAGAGCATGTTAAGGGCAAGGAGAATGTTGTTCCCGACTCTCTGAGTAGGCTGGAAGGTAAGCCGTATGAGCAGGATAACATTGAGGAGATGATGGAATCATTTCCTATGCTGAGTTCCATCAGTACTAGTGAGATGCAGTCTCTTATGTCTTCTAAGCCTGCCTCAAAGGTCAGGATTCCAAAGAGGGAGAGAAGGAGAGTCAGAGCAGAGAGAAGGTATAAGAAAAAGATCATGAAGAAATCAGATCATCCAAAGAAAAGGGTTACTTTCAGTGATAAGATTAGCCCACAACATGATTTGATTCAACAGGAGGAGCATATATGGTTTGGTCCAGATTTAATGGATCTAGCAGTGCTAAGAGCTGAGAATGCACCACATCGAGAGTTTAAAAGAAAGAAGTACACAGCTGAGGTCAAGCGGCAGTCAAAAGAGCACTTCCCACTCGTTGGTATCTCTAGAGATGAGATGTGGGAAGAGCAGGAGGGTGATGACTTCTGTCATAGTGTGAGGGACTATCTAGTTAATGATAGGTTGCCACTAGATGCAAAGCAAGCTAGGGCTTTGGTGTTGAGAGAAGCTCATTATACTATAGTGGACAGAATATTGTACTTCATGGATGTCTCGATTGGACCAAAGGCTGAGGTTACAGCACTGATTGTTGTGCCCCAAGGGCTAAGGTTGAAGATTTTGATGGCACACCATGATGACCCAATGGGAGGTCATCTTGGTGTCAACAAAATGTTGGGTGCAATGAGATCCAGGTATTTTTGGCCTAAGATGTCACAGGATGTCACTGATTATTGTGCCTCTTGTGAAGACTGTGCTCAAACAAAGAGAATGACAAGGCCAATTAAACCTCCTCTAATCTTAAGAGACCCATGTCCAAGGCCCTTCGACACATGGAACCTAGATGCCCTCGAAAGATTGCCTCCGACACTCAATTTCAATGAACATATATTAGTTCTTGTTGACTATTATTCAAGGTTTGTTGTTTGCTTTGCAGTAAAAGATCTGACAGCAGGCACAGTGTCCAGGGCATTCTACAACAAAATGATTTGTAGGTTTGGAACACCAAGACGGTTGGTTATGGACAATGGCAAGTC
The DNA here is from genome assembly GCA_949317995.1 of Acholoe squamosa. NCBI lineage: Eukaryota > Metazoa > Annelida > Polychaeta > Phyllodocida > Polynoidae > Acholoe > Acholoe squamosa. Next base: position 26,410,679 of record OX439035.1, on the reverse strand, counting down.
CTTTGCAAGTAAAGTATTTGAGTCAGTGTGTGCTACCTACAACATCCAACAACAATTCAATTCTGTGTTGCATCCTCAGGCCTCAGGTCTTGTTGAGAGAACAAATCGCTCAATATTAGGAGTGATCAGGAATTATGTGAGTGAGAATCAAAAAGACTGGGACAAGCATCTGGAGGCAGTAGAGTTCAGCTTGAATTCTACACCAGCGTATGCCACAGGGCATACAGCCTTTATGATGAGTCATGGAGTAGAACCTCTATTTCCAACTGAGAATCAACTCAAATTTGATTCAGAAGAGGTTAAAGGTGTGAATGAACATCTTGCAGATATTCTCAAGTCCCAGGAGATAGCTGCAGAATGTGCAGGAAGGCACATGAAGCATGTCCAAGAACAGATGAAAAAGCGGTATGATCGTGGAGCATATGATCCAAAATTGAAGGAGGGAGATATATGCTGGTTATACTGGCCAAGAATCAAGGACCCAAAGACAAAATTGAAGTTGGCCAAGATATTCCATGGACCATATCTGTTGGTGAGATACCATACTGAAACAACAGTGTTTCTGAGACATGCCAAGAGTGGGAAATTTATGAACAGGCCAGTGACAATTATGAGACTAAAGAAGGGATTGTCAAGGGAAGAGGTAGAAAAGAGATGGGCCAAACCTATGGCTGATGAACCAAATATCCAAGATCCAGAAGATCTAGATGAGGGTGATCTCCCGGTGGACAGTTTCACACTAGAACCGAGAATAGAGGAGCCAGATGACGATCAGGTGCTGGAAGATATCCCGAAGGGAGAGGATGAGGAAGATATGGAGGATGGACAGACAAGTGAGCCAGAGACAGTGCCCACAGAACCACCTCCAACTGATCCTCCAGCGCTGATTCCAGTGAGTCACAGACTTGTGCCCAGGGCAGGAAAGTCGATACCCATCGATGGCCTACCCACATATCATGAAATAACTAAGATTAGTGATGTGTGCAAACCAAGAGGAGAGGGTGTGAAATATTTAGTCCACTTTAAGGATGGAGATACTTTGTGGTTATCTATTGACCATCTTGATGCACTGGCCAAGAGTAAATTTGTGACAACAGATCTCACAAATAGAGTCAGAGATGTGCCGAGATTAAGATCTCGGTAAATGTGTAAATAAATTCTAAATGGAAAGTATTCTAGTTTATAGATGATGGTGCTTATATTTTTAGGTGTACCCGTTGCGCAGCGTGTTACACTTGTGGTGCTTATACTGTGTGAAATCTGTAACTGAATACCATACCATTTCTAGAGTAGTAACTGTCTTTCTATTTTACTGTTTCATATCATGCATTATCCAGATGTATGATGTACTGGGGATGAACTTACAGTCTTAACACTATGTTTACATGCTTTTCTTTTCGCGACAGGAGAGCTATAGGTTTGCATAGATGTTTGTAAGATAGAACCAGATTTTTAACCTTGTAATTAGTACATGTAGTGTCCTAAGCAGGCAACCCAGCCTCTTAGACTACTGGTGATGTACACATATTTTTCTCATTTGAGCTCAACCACCAAAGGGCAAGCCAGCTCATGGTGTATAAAGTAGAGCTCTGGGAACCCAATTGAAAGAAAGGGGTTGAGTATCACATCTATATGCCAAACCAGGTGTACAGAAGTTATATGAAACCTAACAAAGACCATTTCAGACAAAAAGTCTATCTATGTGGTAGCAAGCCCAATTACTTCTAACTATTAAATCGAAGGGACAAGTGTATCATTGTGATAAGCTGTGAAAGGAGCAGACTAAGGTTCATTGCTATGTTTCACCTCATGGAGGACTGAAAAACAAAGCTAATGTTTTTGTTCAGTTCCTATTAGCATCATGATTTTATATTTTCTTTACGATTTAACCCGAATAGAGGGGTGATTAGGCAGTGCTTTGGTAAGGTTCCATACTGATACGAGTATTTGGTTCCAAAAGACCAGCATTATGTACCTAGATCAACCTCATTGGACAAAAACAACCTGGATTTGACTTTAAAATCAATGTGTGGTACTGAGAATGTGACAGGAGCAGATGCCAGAGGTATTTGGGTCTGTAGGTGGTGTGTTGTGACACATAGGGGCATAAGTTGCATGGAGTGTTGCAAGAGCACAGGGGACACATAAGAGTAAGCTTGGGATGCAGGGGCCCAGAGGAAATAGCTGCATCCAATAGATGTCTAATGTGCCAAGTCAGGCAGCATAAGACGGTGTGTAGGAGCAATTGACCTGATGTGTGGTTTGGCTGAGTAGAGGCAAGCTTTGAATGTGATTTCCCAGCCACCTATTTGAGATATTTGTCTCAGTTTAAATACCACTCATTGTTACAGATTTGAGAGAATAGCTGGCAGGTTAAAGGTAAGTCTTTAATTGCGTAAAGTAAGTCTAAGGATAATAACAGAGAATTAGTTTAGGATGTTTAGATCGAGCCAGGAAGCTGTTCCCTAAAGGTAAGTGGAATTAAGTTTAAGGTGCTACGTGAAGAGATTCTGAACTAAGTATTATTGGTTGTAGAAAGTATGAGACTTACATTGTTACCCATGCCATGGTTGAGATGAGTGTCATGTATGCCATGTTTTGATTGTGTTTATTTCACTTTTCTTTGATAATCAGATGCTGAGTTTATGTAGGCTAGGTGCCTGGTTGGAACAGATGGCTGATGATATCAATGGTAGCAGTAGGGCTATGAGATAATGACTGGTGTTAAAGGGTGGACTGGTCACAAGTCATACCTTTCGGATCCAAGTACAATACAAAGGCATGAGCACATGATTGACAGAGATATTACATGTTGGGTTTTGTCTCTCGGCACAGGGACGAGCCCATTATGTGTCAGCCAACCAAGAAGTTACTTTGCTTGAGTCCCCATCAAGTTTTGTTATCTATTGGAAGGTTTAAGAAGATTTGATATGTATGATGATCATATGATGATATATAGGTGATAATTATTGTAACTGAAAAAGAAAATATTTTGTATTGATTATTTTCAACAAGGTAAATGTATCAAACTTGATGTTGAAATTTTTATATGTATGTGAGGGTCTTGAATAAGATCCTGGTTGATGCACAATCAGTTAGCTATTTCTGTGCTGTGATATAATTCATGTGTATAATTTTGATGAATATGTATTTGTTTTTGTCAGAGATAAGATAGGATCTTGAATAAGATCCCGGTTGATAAATATAATCAGTAACAAAGATATATGGTAGTCTTATGGACAGTGTGTTATATTCAAGAATTGTGAGTTTTAAAAGGACCAGTTAGATGTTTGGTTATACTATTTGCGTGTACAAAATAAGAATTTTTTTTCATGCATTATTCCATTTAAATAAAGTAACTTATGTAAAAAAAAAAAAAAAAAAAAAAAAAAAATTGAAAATACCCATAAAAGCGGTGAATTCTCAGGTGATTATAATTAGTTTTGAGTGGTACAAAACGTTTTAGTTCCCGAGGTGTAATGTAGGGTTATATCTGCGGAGCTTTGGTATTATGATGCAATGTTATATAACATATAATATTGGAATCTTATCAAATGTCATTTATTTGTATATTGATGTTGCAAAAGCATTTTGATACATATATTTGGTTAGAAATATGATGGGTGTTAGAATGCAACTGTGTGGGCTGTCAGCTCCAGGGTGGAGGTGGAGGTGCTAAAGCTGGTACTCCCACTTAGTTTCAGTGCCACCAGCCCCCCCCCCCACCTCCACCACTCAGGGTGTGACAACCAAGCCACACACTAGTTGGGGCTTGTTCAATGCCCAAATATGGTTATAGCAGGCTAACAATGATGAGGTTAAATAGAGTTGGAAAGGTTAGAGACAGTCAGTAGGAGTCCAGAGAGCAAGGAGCTAGGAGGCTAGGAGCAGCAGTTCCCAGTGTGGAGTGGCTATGGGAGCAGATATAGCCAGGGACTGCTAGGACTCTAGGGGTGGGTTATATATGCTACCAGGAACCTGTAGCATTATAACCCTAAAGGTACTGTGACTTTATTTAGAACCCTCTGCCTGTTTTTATGTTGTATTTTGTTAAGCTCTGGAACCTGAACTTTATTATATTGTGAACTGTGTATGGCTATGTACTGTGAGACTGGTACTGGATATTTGATAATATGAACTACTATTGAGAATATTGTGACCTTTTGATGGATATCTCCTGAGATAGTGAGTAACATTAATAAATATATTATAAACCGCATACTAGCTTCCCATTTGGTATTTTGTAATATATTTTGATCCCTAGAACCTTGATATTAAGCCATAAGTGAAATATGGTGTAATTATAGTAGAAAGCAATCACTTTTAGGGAGAAGGCCCAAATTCTGCCTTTACCTAATCTGTGTGCGGTCATATCTGTCCCACATAGTGACGGTAGGCAATCAGCCTTCCCCTAACACTTGGGACGCTGTAGTGGCAAAGTGCCACTGAAAGGGTTGAAAAGGTGTAGGAGAGACTTAACACCTAACAGTAAATGGACAGAGAATTTGAGGGAGCAAGAGGCAGAGGGATAAGGATCTGTGTTCTACCCTTGACATTTGAAATATTATGCAATGAGCGCCACGTGAGAAATGCGACATTTGTAAGCGTAAAAGGTTGAATTAAATTCAAGGAATATGAGAGGGTCCCAAGAACCCATAAGTCTAAATTAATGCAATATCTACTATGAGTTATGAGCAAGTTTCTGCTATTCAGGGTAGATATAAATGTATGAGGTGGGGGGGGGGGGGCGTCTAGACTCTTATTGGTATTGCTTATTTATTCAGCTCATTTCCGGATATCGGGAACTGTCTTGTAGTTGAAAGGAACGAGATGTGTGCCCTTGAATACTCAATTATCTTTTCATCTTTTTAATATTTGTTTCGATTAAAAAAGGGTTGGGTGTGGCTAGGACACTAGAGTTATACTTGCTTCAAGGGAAGGCCTCAACGTAATGGACTTGATTGATGCATAATTGAAATATAGCTCAGAATGACATTATGCTTCAAGGGTTAAAGGGAACCATACTGTTTCTACCATAAACATTGTACCACGGATTTATCAACAAGATTGTATAACAATTGTGGCTGATGTAACAGACGAACGCTAGTACATTGTGTAAGGTTTATTGGCCAATAAACACTGTTAAAATTCAAACTACTACATTCTCAAAAGGGCTTTCATTTCTTTTCTCTATTTTTATACCCACTGTGTGTGGGCACTGTCATTTGCGGTATCCGAACTAAACCCACTGACTGCATGGACAATATACAAACACCGCACAGTCTGATCTACTTGGGAGTTTATGGAGTATTAACAGACCATAGTAAACTGTAGACCTCCACATACTGACAAAAATGATTGACCCTACCCTCAGACAACGGTCACCAACACGATGCATAACACACACGTCGCCTTAACCTTAAGGGGGCGTTCAGGAGGAGGTGTCGGGCATAGTTCAACGATGATTTGTTTTTTTTTTTCAGGTTGTTTCTTCACGCGTGGATGTCAGGCTGTCTCCCAAGAGGCCTACAATCAGAGTTGAACTATGTGTTTATTTCATGGTTTTATAGTGTAAATTAGCCACATTTATTTAGCTCCTTGCTTGACCGGCAATGTTATTGTCGCCATCTTGGATTTTGTAAGGTTGCGTGCCGCACATGCGCGGGCCCCGGAGCGGTTGGAAAAGACGGACCATGGAGAATGGAATAGTGTTTCTCCACGGCTACCTCGGGAATGGCTTTCCTATACATTTCTAAAGTAGACCACGTTCCTACCATGAAATAAATATTAGAGGCATGTTATGCCATGGGCCTGGTGAAGGCTTCCCAGTAGCACCATCATTTATTTATTTTACATATGGCGTGGTAACTCCTAGGAGACATCATCGGCGGGACCAGGCGACGGCTGTGCTGTGGCGGCAAAAAAAAACAACAGGTTAGCCGTACAGGTGTTGAGTGGTAGGAGGGTGGTATTGGTGGGTATTAGAGGCATGGGGATCGGGAAGTGGGAGAGAGATGATGGTTTCTATATAATTGTGTTAATCTCTGCCTGTAGGTACCTAGTTGGTGTCTGGTGATACCCGACGCTGCAGTTCTCCCTTTCTTTAGTGTCGCACGGTGTCCTGGGAGTGGTGAGCAGCTCACACTATAGATGTGGGAGTCAGTGGGAGTGGCTTACAGGAGGGTGTGGTGTAAGCGATATCTAGAGGGTAATCCTACAGACAACAGCAATCCCCGATCACTGCCGCGAGGGGAAATAATACTACAGGCAAATGGCCTGAATCTATGTGACACCAAAACATTGATGGACTGGCCATTCTTTAATTAATAGCGATAGGCGGGGCAAGGGAATATACTCAGGATAACAGATGTTGGGGTTGCTGGGGTGAGTAAAGGAACTTAAGAGGGGGAGGGGGTGCGCAAAATAACATATTGCTAGGCCCTGCACACCGACCGCCTACACAATACCTTCTTAGGCTATTGTGGCCGTTTTCTATCCAACAGCATCCCACCTCCTTTTTCACTACCACTGCCCTCCTTTCCCAGTTTCCAGCATCCTGCCTGCTTCCAACAGCCACTGCAGCAGTGGCAGCGGCTGTGCCTTTTATGCGGCCGTGATGGCTCTGTGAGGAGGGCTGGCTTACACAAATCAATGCCGGTGTACCTGGCTAGAATGAGCTACCTTTACACCCGCCCGGCATCATTTGCCAATTACAGTCCCATTGCAGGGATAATAGCACGCTAAATGCGTGCCAGCAGCTCCCCCACGGCCCACCAGACCCCTGTGAGCTGGACCCCTCAATTATTCCCCTACAGCTTTTCCTCCTGACCTTCTTCTACCCCTACCTTTTGCAGCCATAGAACCAATTGCAAGTGGTTGGGGAGGCAATGGTGGAGTAGAGGCAATGGGTGCCGCATAACCCGGTGAAATTGATCGATAAACTCGACGATTGAATTGTCTATAAGCGATCGACAGTTGGCCGGCGCAATTTACAATGATCTGCCATGTGATATGTATAGATCCACTGTGAGGGGAATCTGGGAGAGATAGAGATAAAAAAAAAATGCCTACCCAGGTGTAGGGAGTAGGGTGTGGGTGGAGCTATAGGAAGCAGAAGCCGTGGGTGGGGAACACACTGATCACAGGACATCAATTTTTCAGTATCACGGTGCCGATTTTAGATTCAGTCTGATCAGTACAGATCCCCTCTTACATTCACCCCCTAATAACACATTATAATCCTCACTGTAGACTAGCTTTGCCCCTTGTTTCTTCTTCATAATGTAATTATGAGAGCAGGTTCTACATTGTGGATCAATTATGGGGTTCTTTGAAGTAGACAAATGCAAATAGACACTGGAGTGGATCCCACTGGGGGTCTTCTGTGCTAATATACCAGATGCTGGGTTTGATGTTGGCAAATTGATACTACACAAACAAAGTAATTCATGTTTGCATTTCAGTAGACTGGAGGCAACTTAGGACCATCCCGTTTGGAGGAAGGGGGGGGGGCCTGGAGGGTTTCTGGTCATTCAGCCCCCAGCCATCCGGCCCCTTACCATCCAGCCCCTTCCATTCAGCACCTAACCATTCAGCCCCTTATACATCATAACTACATCATAAGTACATCATATCTACATCATTAATACATCATAAATATGTCATAAATGCATCTTAACTGCCAAGTTAGTTGAACAGTCTTTTCATACATCATAATTACGTCATTCCTACATCATAATTACGTTATTCCTACATCATAAATACGTCATTCCTACGTCATAAATACATCATAAATACGTCATAACCTCCAAATGAGTTTGAGAATCATTTTTATACATAAATACATCATAGATACGTCATAAATACGTCATAAATACATCATGTAACCAGAATTTGGAAGTTATGATGTAGTGATGACGTTGTTATGATGTAGGAATGACATATTTATGACGTATCTATGTCCTGTATGATCAAATCTCTATAATAGAGAGTTAATGACCTATTTATGATGTATTTATAACATATTTGAGGCCGAATGGTCTGGGACCGAATGACAGGGGGCTGAATCGCAGGGGCTGTTTGGCAGGGGCCAAATGACCTACAATCGGCCTGGAGGGATCAACATCCTCCTGAGGCAACAGTTGAGTAACAGGCCAGTTTGTTGTAGCATACTTAATGTGATGTGCCATCAATGAAGACATTTTCATATTTGATTCATTCATAAAGACCAACAGCTGCTAAATCCCATCGGTACTAAGTTGACCTTACTTGTAAAAGGACTATAGGGGAAGGCCTGTCCGGATATTTATAGGGAAATATCACGCTTTTAGTTTAACAGGAGTGTCCTATGCTGTTTTTCTTCTGAAAGTATGTCTACATATTTCAATAACCATTGGACAAATACTGCAGCTAAACGCAAACAAAAAGATACATCCCACGGATGATGATTTACCATGTCATATATCACTGGAAAAAGTCCTCCTGACAAAATGACATGTATTCCCATGTCAACTTGATTTGACACAGAGAGCACACGTCATTGGGACATGTGCACATATGTCACCATGACAACTGTAGCACACGGTAATCCTCATATGATTGGACATGCCTTAAAAAGCCACGTCATCTGTGAGTTGACTAGGGTCACGGCCATGTAGAAGGCACCTGACATGTAATGGTTTGACATACATAATTGTTCTAGGATATTCCACTAGATGGGGCAAACAACCATTTTGGTACCAGGATTAATCGCTACCAAAAAGTACTACCAACACTTGAGACATTGATGTATCTGTGTCATTTTGTTTTCATGAAGAATAGATCACTAAGGTCTGTAAATACTATCAATGAATGGTATTGAATTCTATTTCATTGTTAAATTTGCATTTGTTATTGAATATCAAAATAGACACCCACCATCCTGAATACTTCAACTGGAGAGGTTAGACACCTTATGTGTGGGTTAGTGAAAATACCAAAGGACTGTATTCTAACCCACAATCTATAATCTCAGTATCTACAGTACATGAAGACAGATGGCATTGCCATGCACCTCCATGCTCTTGTCTTATGGACTGCATAGAGGTCCTCAGTCAAGTAGAAGTTCTGTAGATAGGAAAAGGTGCCTTAGTGTTGCAGGCCTGTGGGACTATGATATCCCCTGCCTTCTATTATAGGCCTGTCTTGATTGAACCATTGGTACATAGTTATTGACTGCTCTTGACCCTTACATAATTGTCTCACAGTATTACCTAACACTCAGGTGAATGGATCAGAAATATGTGACATGTCTTCATTACGCATGTCAAGTGGAGTTGACGAACCAAATATGAGAGCATCAACATCATTCGACATGCCTTCATACATGTCATGTGAGAAACAAATTGTGACCCTTGCAATATGCGTCAGTGTTCTTCTCTCTGTCTAATGTTAATGCTTATAATGCTTTAAAGAGGAAGACTTAATGGAAATGTGTTTTTGCCATGCAGCAAGGGACTTTTTCCTTCACACTCACCAAAGAGAGGATGTCATCAAAAGCATTGAACTTCCTTATACAAATTTACATCTGAGCTAGTCCACCGCCATGTAATATTAATGTCTCCTAGATCCAGAAAACGTATATTATATTACATGTTCAGAAGGCGTTATGTATACAGGAATGAATAGTAGCAAAGGTTTTTACAGGTCTAATTTGTCTCTAATTTCTTCCCAACGATTTTCATCTTTGAGCAAGAAAATTCGATGTAACAACACAACTTGTGACAAGGAAAACGAGGATGGAAGCCATGCCCGGGGGTTTATTTGTCCCAAGACCCTTTCTATATTTCAAATAACATATAAGCCTATCAGATTCGAAATGATATTGCTTTTGTATGATACTTTCCATTCTTCTCACTCACATATCCAGTATGCCATTTATTTGTCATCCATCCAGGCCTTTGTCCTGGAGCCTAATTCAAAACATCCTGGGATCACGACCCCAGCGATCTTAGGAATAAATCAGCCTTATCCTATTAAGCGATCTTGAGAGTTGACTGGGTTCGCATATCCTAGCCAGCACTAAGATCGCATCGATCTTAGCCTCAGCCCTCCTACACTATTCCAAGAAGAACTGACTAGGCACAGGGGTAAGAGTCCCAAAATAAAGGAATAGCTATGGAGTCACTCTTCTTCACAAGAGTGTTTATACCATCGTTCCCCGTCCCCATATGGGCTAACAAAAGAGCACAGGGTGCAGTTGACCCCCGTACAGTATTCAAGAGTTGTTCCCATGAATGTATGATTTATGCTTGCCTATTAGAAGCATTGTGCCCTCCCCTCAGGACAAAGAGAGAGAAGGGAAGAATTACCTTACAGTGCACTTAACGCATGAGTAGCCCTAAGAGCCCTCAAGGACACTCAGCAAACGTCCTCCCTCCCCTCTTTATGCATGCAGCAGGCTATTTATTCACTCTTTCGATCAGGAGTGTTCCCTGTAAGTGCTCTTGTACTCAGGTGAAACCACTATGCATTTCTTTCACTAAGATCACAGTGATCTTAGTGGTGGAAATGGAATAGTGAAGTGATCCCAGGACTAGCTATTCTGGACTGGCCTTCAACCACTGCATTACATAGGGTAGACCAGCCAGGTCTTATGATATGTGCCTACACTAAGATCGCTGGGGTTGGGATCCCAGGATGTTTTGAATTAAGCTCCAGATGTGAACCTTAAAGTTTGTTCAACTTCAAGTTTCATTTTACCAGACAATCTGATTTGTAAAACATGTAGCTTCTCTTGGGATGAGTACTTATTCTAAATCATCATTATCAGCAATGATAATAGAGTGGATTGAGTTCTCTGCATAATTCTGGCCCTTTCCATGTTAACCAACTCAGTTTGGTAGATAGATAGTACTACTTCAGTAATAGTATACAAGACAATGTTTAATCATTATTTCTCAATTGATCTGAAGGGTATTTCTCAATAATTAACACTATTGAGAAATGGTCTCCTGCATGGTAACTATGTAGACCTTTATCAAATCAAAGTTGATAGGGGCAAGACGAATACAGTGCATATCAGTATTATCAGTATCCACACCTACCATAGGTACTACTCATACCATAGAATGGTTAAATACAAAAGCATGTGGCTATTTCTCAAAACTGTTGTGTAAGAAAATTGAATTGGCGACAGAAAGCCCATGGTTAATCATCAACTCATCCTATCTGTTATTTGAAAAGGCAATGGCTGAAGTTGCTGGGTGCTTGTAGCACTGACCAGAGGCATGTAAATAAACAGGTGGGGCGGCCGGTCTGGTTTACTTTACGCTCCACAGGATATAGGCTTTGACAAAAGCCTCGACTCAGTGGGTTTTGGCTCCGCTCGCCAGCGTTGTTCACTTGCAGTGGGCTGCGATGGCGGGTGGGTAGCGGCAATTGGAAGGCCGTGTATGCCTTATCTCTGTTCCTATCAGATTATTGAGGGGGTCTTTGGTACACGGCGTGCCAGACTGTACCCCCGGCAGATGGGGAACTGATAAGCCGGGCCGTACCTGTGCTCATAGGGTGTGAATCGCGGGGCTCTGATGCGGAACTGCTGCCGCTATGAACAGCCACTTTTGTTTCTACCCGCTCTACACCCTGCCAAAATCGCACCAAGTGAATAAAAGAAAATATAGGGAAATGAAGCTATTTTTATTTCAATGTGAAGAAGGGAATGTGAAAAAGCTATAGCACATGATGTGGTGGGTGGGAGGGGATAGAAACCATGGTGCATGAATGTATTAGGTTTGTGCTGGAGTGGGGTGGCTTTGGGGTGCATGGGGGCCGGGGGCGCTGGGTGGTAGCGATAATGTTACAATTATCGTTGATACAGCCGCCATCACGTGCGCTGTCAAACGGGCTAAAGTGGGAAATAATTCAGGACTGCTGTCAGCGCCAACCACCGTGAAGAGAGCGCCAGGCTGCGCGTGTCCACACTACATGCACCCCACCCCTCCACCACCAAATCAACCCCACCCCCTACCCCTACCCACACACAACAGCATTTCAACTTAAGCTAAAGTATTTATCCCTTTAAAACACTCAGCTACCAATCCCACTGGGCGTGGCTTGACGTTACCATTTACAGGAACCGACGTCCTATAGATCTAAAGTAGGCAGTTATTATCTACAATCGCCATTTCCACCTTTCTGAGCAAGCTCAATCTGAGCGTGTTTTCATGGACTTGACTTTCTATGAATAATTGCTGTACCTGGTGGCAATTATGATGGAAGGCTTCTGTCTAGGGGCTGTTTGTTTTGAGCTAATTCCTCTTGACTTAATTGATACTACTAGAGGAAGGTTTCTGTTTCAATTGGAGATGGAGCACGATAAGGCCTCGTGTAACGGCATTTAATGCGCCTATAAGTTAATTATGTTCGCTACATACCGGTAATAACAATATAAGTTATTATATAATAATGTGGAATAAAGAGGAGACAGTGAGATTGGTGGGTATTGACATAGTCCTATCAATCCATACATGCCAAAGAAAAAACACCCGCCAAACACAATGGGTACACCATTCCACAATTATACCTTCAATATCACTTAACAATGCTAAAATCTAAACATGTTGTTGACATAATGATACTACATAGGATATCATTAATAAGAATAGGTATCTGCTATTCTGCAGTCCTTTACACAACGTTCAATACAACTCGCTGGGCATATAACAACACATGTTATTATCACTGAAGGTTTTCCTGCACCTTTATAATTCAACCTAGACAATTGGTCAGCTAATACATTGTCCTCAGATTTAATATAAGTGGCATATATCTCAATATTAATTGTGAATAAAACATAACCAGAAGATTTCTCGAAGCCACTCCATGCACAATTTATTTTTTTGATCTACCAGTATTCAACATGGCTAATACCTGCATATTATCAGTTATGCAATGAACTCTGGTATTACTATAATCTTTAATCCAGCGTTTAATACTCATCATAACTGGATATAACTCATATACATTAATATTTCTGTGATGGACCTTCAGATTATCTCATTTTGGGGAAGTTGTAAAATGACCACAATATAGTCATTTCTATCAGGTTGACACGTTACAGTATTGATAGAATTATATGAAAAATTTAGGCTTTGATTCAGTCTGGGGTCTTAAACCCTCATACAACTCGTAAAATTCCCCTTGTAAGATAGAATTGTAATTTTTACAATCATAACTGGTATCACAATCAAGGTCCACTATTTTAAAACCCTCAGTGAATCCACACCATAAAAAATCAGAATCTATCTGATTGATATTAATAAGATTTGACTGTCTCAAAAAACTTGCCACTCTGCAAGGTAAAATTTGAGCTTTTTTACCGTAAATGAAATGTTCACACTCGCACACACCATTCACACAACTATCATAAACCCTGATGCTAGACTTATAATCTTATTTAAACATTCCACTGTAAAAATTGGATCCAATTCGCCCTGTACTGGGCCACTATGAGTTATAAATAAATTCTTGTTAATATTACAAGAATTATCAACTTTAACAATACCATTATTTTTATCATCACCCAAAAATGGACAAAACGGGGGGCTTAGGAGGGTGTACCATATTTACTATATTAAGTACAGGCATCATATTATCAGCACTACATATAGGACCCTGCCTAAGAATAACTCCCTAATCTTTCTTAGATTCACAACACTTATCAGCTGGATGTCCTGCCGAGTTACACACTGAACAAACATGACGGTATTGTTGTGACATCCCTCACCTCTATTAAAAGCAAAGCATGTCTGTACTGACTGCTTACTCTTGTTAATTTTAGCTTTTACGGTAAGAGACTTCTGCGCCTGGTTTGTTCCATCGTAGGACAAATGCCTAAGAATATCCGCTGTATTTACATCTCTAAAAGCCTCAACCCCATCATGGTTAGCACGGACCTCTCGCAACATGGGTACCTGCCAAAAGATCATGCCCAAATCCGCCGGAACCAGCAGAAATATTGCAACGATCTGCTTGGTCAATGGGTGGTCACGTGACCTTTTAATGCAGGCGTGCATTCGCCATGCTAGCCCCCCTCGTGGTGGTGGTGTCACAGTAGTATTCCGCCCAGTAAACCTAGGACAGCTAAATAGTCCTAACTATAGAAACAGTGTTTTGCTTGGTATAATCAGTGCCAGGGGACCTTATTTTTATCGCAGATTAATAATTTTGGTACCAGAAGAAAGGTAATGATTTGGGGGGGGAGAAAAAAGTTGCAAAAAATTTTTGCTCACCATGGAAACCTTCTTTGTCAGAGAGGGGTCCAAGGTCCCATTTGTGATTTGTCAGGGGCGCCTTTATTCAACATGGTCGTTTCCATGGCAACTGGTGCAAAAACGGATCCGACTCCATTATGGTCGACCATGCTAAAAAAATCAAGAATGACTTCAGCTTTAATTTAAGCCTTTATTTATGAACGCCATCAAATTAGAACCCGATTGACGCCAGTTTTGGTGGAAGATGGGGGGGGGAAATCAGAATGTCCTTGGCCCTATTAGTACCGTAACACCTCATAAGCTGTGAGTGCTTTGACTGTATAACTGCGAGTAGAAGATTTCTCTACCAAAACCTGTTTATGCTTCATTACATCAAACACATCCTCATCATCTTGAATTAACTGCTTCATCATCCGGACATTGACCAACAACAACTTCTCAATACTATCGATCTTTTCACCTTTTTTTAAGAAATTTCTTTGATCGAACTCACCCCTACTATGGCGGCTATGACGAGTAGACCTATTAGATGTCAAAGAGGATGATATAGATAAGTTGTCTGAGGTAGAAACAATTGAATTTGAACGATCCCTACGGGATGAGCGACTCGAAAAATGTTGATTACGTTTGACGCTGTTCCTATGGAGACCCCAGTAGCTAGATGAGCGCTGCCTGCGTCTGGCGCGTCACTTGAATACAGCGTCGTTAGAACCTCCCGTCAAAACATTGGCACGTGTCCCGTCCTGGCCCATAAGTTTTTCAGCATTAGCCACATAACTTATCAAAGAAGGTGTAACTTCCCTATGTTTTATTCGACTCTTAAATGGTCCCATAACAGTGTATGTAAGTCAGATAGAATACATCAAGGCTCCAACATTTCCCCTGAAAATTCTGTAAAAAAATGTTTAAATACAAAATCAATCCAAAGTACCTTAGTATATCTGTCATAACATCCCCACCACATTTCTGAATGCATAGCATGTCCTATCAATAGGTTTTACAGAGTTATATTTCCCATGTCCATGAGATTTGGTGGTGGGAAAACGTAGGAATAAGCTACGTACGTCCCTGTCACAGTAAACCTAGGACAGCTATATAGTCCCAAATAAAAACAGTGTTTTGCTTGGTATAATCAGTGCCAGGGGACTTTATTTTTATCACAGATTAATAATTTTGGTACCAGAAGAAAGGCAACGATTTTTTTTGGGGGGGAAGTTGCAAAAGATTTTTGGTGACCATGGAAACTATTGTGTCAGAGAGGGGTCCAAGGTCACATTTGTGACTTGTAAGGGGCGCCTGTATCATTTAATTTATTCAACATGATGGTTTCCATGGCAACTGGTGCAAAAACGGATCTGACTCCATTATGGTTGACCATGCTAAAAAATCAAGAATGACTTCAGCTTTAATTTAAGCCTTTATTTATGAACGCTATCAAATTAGAACCCGATTGACGCCAGTTTTATGGTGAAATATGGGGGGGGGGAAATCAGAACGTCCTTGGCCCTATTAGTACCGTGACACCTTATGTGAAAGTGACGTGACTCATTATGGGCCACGTAGCAAAACGCAGGAAACGTAGCTGACGTACGTCAATTTCATTTTCACGTAACTCTTATGGGCCAAGCCCTAAGGTTCCAATTAGGGCCTGTCGACCAATACCTGCTGGAGCATTTCCTTGATATCTCCTAGTTGATTCTCAATATTAGAGGTCCTCATCTCCAGGTCATCAATCGTCTGGTCAACAGGCTTATCTTCCATAGCTTCTGTAATGTTTGAAGCAGGTGGATCCTGTCCAAGCCTGGAGGAAGATTCAGCACTGCTCGTAATAATTTAGATTTAGCCCCACTGCTGTCTGTCTTCTTCTTACCCATATTGAAACGGGTACCGGTATATGGTATAAAAACCGCCTCAAAGGCCTTTAGAAGTTTAACATTCTGGGACCACCCAGCGAGGTGTGTCTTGTATGAGTGTATATGACCAATTGACCGCTAGTTCAACTCCAGGGGTTTTATAGTAGAGGAGTGTTTACCATAACGTCATATGATGTCATACATATTCATAAGCACCCTCGAGGAAAATAGTCCCAATCGCTGCACATATAACGATTGTTTCTTCTATGTCAATATCACAGCATTGAATTCATATTAGCAAGTATAGTCGTAAAAGGAGTCGATAGATGGTTGTTAGAGTGATCTCCTAAAGTTTATGGACCCAAGTAAAATTCACTTTTTCATAGTCTACTTGCGTGGCACATGTGAGTAGTACATTGAATTCGACAGTTTGTGCAGGCAGGCGGTGACCTCATTCCTGACTCATGACATCCAGAATGGTGCAGATTTAAAGGGGGGGGGGGCTAGCACGGATAAGACGTACCCGCGTTAGCAAGTCATGTGACCACCCACTGACCAATCAGGGTGCAGCAATATTTTTGCTAGTCCCCGCGAAGTTATGAACGATCTTTGAGCAGGTACCAATGATGATAATTTCCATGCTACCCCCCCCCTTTAAAATTACATATTCTACTTTCTCTAACATCATTACCTCATAGAAATATCTTTCCTAGTTTGAACAGGTGGACCCATGCACATCAGCCATTTCATAGGTATCCCTTTAAGGGTCCAAGCCCATCAAGTAAATCATAACCTAAGATCGCCTCGGAATGCATAAATCACGGCGAGGGCAAGATGCCTGACAGGTAGGAGTTAACCCCACATCTAGAATAACCCCCTGTCTCTAAGGTCTCCCTCCCCTTGTCCATCCTCCGACCACTCCTCCATCTGAACTAGCTAATAGGATCAGCTGTCCCAAGATGCACTTCGCACGCGACCCTGAGGCCCCCTAGTGGGTAGAAGACAAGTGATAAGGGCGGCGGACAGACAGATGAGATGGTTCAATAAGTAGCCATGTTGTCTGGACGGGTGACACCCGAGCCAGGCCTCTTCAGGACCTGCCAGCGTGTAGCCTCAAAGGTGGATCCGTTAGATTAACTGCAAATGGTCGGTAACCTACCCCTGACCCTCTCAGTACATTTACAGACCGGCCTAGCAATGGCTACTCCAGACGGTGGTTGCTGAGGATGTCATTAAGAGATATACAAGGGACCTTTAGACCAGTAATGGCCACCATCAAAGCGTCTCTTTGACCCAGTTTCCTGTTCTCTCAATGACCTTATAGTATCTATTGTAATGGTATCTCACTGCAGTAGATCGGACCAATTTCGTACATGGCCCTATCCCAGACGTCACTGGCATTTCTTTAAAATATGTTTACTCTAGATTCTGCGTAATCTAGTCCTCAAGTGAAGCTTACACAAAAGGGAGCACGTAGGAAATGAGGTTGGGAGACATATTCTAACGAAAATGGGCGAACATACTTTATGTAAACCGCAAAGTGTTAGATTATCAAAACATTATCATCAATCCACGTATGAATTCTTGACCATTCTATCCTAGGCCTCACCAGACGCATGGAAACGTGTTAGGATGACTACTAATTAATCTTCATTCCCCGGCTTATTATTTGCTCTTGTTTCCTGTTTACACCCCCCCCCCCAGCTAAGGGCAGCCAGTAACATTTCACAATTCCCAGAGAAATACCCCACCGGAAGGCTGGTCTGAGCAAAAAGTCGTCTGCCGGGCAGACGACAAGTGATGCTGTGTTTTAATTTGACTGCAAGCGGATATGCCAGAGTAGACCCGTACGCCGGTGAGGCACTGATACCTGAATGTGCACAACTGTAAAAAAATAACTGTTGAATCTACAAGGGATTGATCATCGTAAGACTGAAAAGTGGGCCACCGTTATTGAAAAGCATTGAACCATCGAGTTTTTATAAGAAGCCCCAAGTCGAAGCACGATGGTACACAAATGCACAAGGAATCTCTATGGATCCCTGGCAACTTTGGGACGAGGTATGTACTGCGCTGTTATTTCAACGATTTTCTTTACAGTGACATGTCCTAGATATTATCAATATCAGAGGTCTAACAAGGTGTGGCACCTTCATGTTATGTGTTTCCTACATAAAACATATAAAATGGTGCGTTTATTGTGTAAATTAAGACTGACAATCTGATGATCATGTCTCTCATAACAATAGTATAGAAGATTCTAGACAACACAGCAGCTAATCATACTTAGATGGCGGAGTTTCATTGTTATACCACCTTCACATGTTGCACTCTGCTTGAGAATGGATGTTTCTTTACAGAGGCTGAGACGTGTGTGATGGCAATGGCATTGGCATCATGAGGTGACTATTTTGAAAGTTCCATTTCTCCTTTTGGTAATCGGAAACAGATTCTAGATCAGCATTTCATATTGAAGGCCGAGCATTTTCTTACTTTGTCAGTTCTTCAATCATAGCCGTCTTATATCTGTACCAATGCCTTTTGCTTAAATAACACACGGAAGGGATTTTTCATATTGATATGATGTTTCATTTGGAAAGCCCCACAAGCTCCTCCTATCGGATATTCCCTTATCAGCCATGATCCTGTCTCATTACAGTCAATTTTGAGACTTCACTGGATGGGGCGTCTGTAATCTTATCTGATAATCCGGTAGTGTTAGTGAAATCCCTCTTCTAATTTCAAAATAATGTTAAATACAATGAATCAAGGCTCAACACTTTAGTGCTATTAACCATGAAGTACAGGTTGTACAAATGAAAGATTCTCAATGCTATAAGTACTTCGATTTATTATTTAAAAAGCTGGGGTATATTTAGAGTAATGAAGATAAATACCAGTGGTATCTCTTAAAGACAGATCTAATATATCAAGAAGCTAATGAGTAGAGAGTTAGATATGTTTTCCCAAGCAGAGACGTTATTATGATGAACTTAAATTCTTTCAGAGTGAGACGTCTAGGGTGAACCAGCGACCCACCAGACAAACTGTAAGTAATGATCTCCTTAAAACTATCTTGGCAGAGAATGAAGATTTAAAGACGCATGGCCACACAGAGCCACAGAATTTTCACAATATAATATTATACTTATGATACTGCAAACATAGAGGCTAAAATATAAATTGTTTTCTTTCCTTGTCGAATCATATTTCCTCTCAAGTATTTCTTAATTTCCCTGAAGGAATGAGCTAGGTGATTCATTACTCTGATACAGCGAGAAGTACTGTTCTATAGATCTGATATACTCCTATTCAGCTTCCCCTGCTATATGCCTCCAAGTCTATAAAAGCCTTAGCCTTGGTATAGGCTCCAGCTGGTAGTTATATGGGAAGTAGCAAATGCTGAGATCAATATTCATCATTGCTCCGTTACCCGGGGCTGGCTCCATCATAAAAGAAGGCTAGAGTAAAGTCGAAAATTCAGACGTGGAAGGATGTATAATCCTACTTTGATCAGTCTTGGAAGCATGCTTGGTGTCCTCTTCTTTATACTTATCATGGGATATTAGAAGGGTGTATATTAGTCTACAGGCCGGAAGGCAAAAGCCTCATCTATATATGAATTAAGGAGTCAAATTTGACACAGATCATGAGGTAAACCACCCTGTTTAGTAAGCTAGAGTGGATGTGTTGATGGTATGTGTAGGACATATTTAGATAGGGTGATGATGGAACTAATAAGGCCCCTAGCCTGCAAGGAGTGCTAGCTTTCATGTCTAGTGTTAATTTACGATATACTGTCGACAAAAACTAATCCCATCTACATATAAAACACTCATTGATTTCTCTATCGACGTCCAGCACAGGCACAAAAGAAATCCGCCGACAGTGGGCCCGCAGGAAACAAGCAGTGGGTATGGGAGATGAGAAATGGTGAGCGATAAACGAGGAAATAAGGGGTGATCTGTAGTGTATGCCGCGTTGAAATAAAAGAAAAACAGTCCTTGGTTTAACCATATACAACCCCCCTCCATAGCTCTCTTTCTATATTCACCCCGTCCTGGAATTCACCCATCATTGTAACACAGAGGGGGGAAATCTCAAAATGCCTTCCCCTTGAGAAAGACCACTAACGAGGAGTCATCTGCTGATTTTGCAGGGACAATAGTGCTCTGACACAAGCCTGAATTTGTAATTGGTCGGAATTGGAGGAGCATGCTTCTTCAGACCATAGATGTATACGTCTCATGCAGGCAGGGACTATAGTTTAGATCTCTGTAATGTAGATTGAATATATAGGGAAACTACCCTGAAAGCACTAGAACCAAATCACAGTTTCCATTGCAGCAGTAAACCATTCAAATATTCCTAAAGTTGTTATAGCATTTTCTATAATTCACCATGGACTGAAAAAAAAATATGGCTCTTTTTTTATCATACATATCAGTAACGACTCCCGAGGCCACAAGAACATAATGAACATAAAAGTACTATTGAAATAGATACTCGTATTTAATATAATCACCCATTGTTAAGTACCTATAGGTCTATGACGTCGCTGTTCCATTTGCTTCCTCACGGGGTGATGTTCCTCTTGTTCATTCCAGGAATCATACACAGTTTGTGAAAGTACCTGCCCGTCATTATCGTAGTTTGGTCGCGAATGATGATGCCTGAAGCCTAATGTCTCTTCCCCATTAAGCTATCTCATCATAATGTACTCTCACCCACGCTGGAGGCTGCTCACAAGACTTATCAGGCTGGCATGTGAAACAGCAGAACCAGGGAGGAAGAAATTTCAAGAAAAAGAAATCAGGAAAACTAAGGCAGCCGAGCAAGATGTAAATGACGCGCAATTTGGCATTATTCCTCTGGCAGTCGCGCTTGGTTTTAGACGCACTGCTAATGTACGACCGGCGTGAAAAGACGATGGTAGAAGGGTGTGGGAGGGGGGGTAGTGGGGGTTAATAGTTTTGGATGCTCCAGAATCTGGTACGAGGTCGGCACGGCTTGTAATTGGTGTAGGAGGAGGTCTGTTTGCCTCAAACGTACAGGATGATGCGTGGGGGCTGCCGGGCACGCAAAATACATTAGTCTGAACACCAGTCTCTTCCTCCAGCCTGTCTCCAGCACCCGCCCACCCATCCCACCCCAACACCCTACCCCCATCTCAACACAATTCCTGCCTCCTCCTGCGCCCTTCTTAGTGCCCACCATGGTTCAGCGGGATGATGTGTGTGCCATCATTATCTTCATCATCATCTTTCTTATCTCTCCGTCCTCCTGCATTGTCTCTCACTAAAAGGCACCATGGAGTAGAGATACGGGGTGGGAGTGGAGGAGGGGTCTGCTAACAATCTACTTAGGTGCGATGGTGTAGATGTGATGGGGTGCTAGGAAGGATCCTCTAGCAATTTTTAACAACTTTATTTTGCCAACCTGGACTGATCTGCAATGGCCATTTAAGCATATCAGCTATCTATAAAACCCATCATATGTTTTTTTTTTCTGACCGTAAAAGGTCTACATCATAGGCAATGACGAAACCCCATGGGGGTTGAATTTCAAACTAGGAGGTACCTCCTTTGTATCCGGCCCACAGGGAGGTGGCAGGTAGTGGAGTGACGAGGGAGGAGAAAGGAAATTACAGGAGACCTGTCCCTGTATGGCTTTTTGAGACTGGTGGTAGTTGTCTGAGGAGGGCTTTTAGTCACAGGCCCTATCCTCTGTAGGCAGGTGAGATGGCTCACTGCAGCGACAGGTGGCGCTTTGTAATCTAGTTACGTCCGTGTCGGGAATCAAATTAATTTTACACGTTGGGCAACCAACAGCTGTACGCCCACGGAGAGGGGGAGAAGGGGCTCTGGGGTGCATGTGTCTCTTGTCGATTTAATCCAAATTGACGATCTTACTACAGGGGATTGTATCACCCGCCATAGATATGCATCAGTGTCATATATTGGTCAAGGTCTTTAGGACCTACAGGTCCGCTGTGTTTAACACGTGCCTCGATCGGCTGGCATAGGCTAGGTATACCAATATTGGATGCCTTCTCCAGTTACTTTTCATAAATTGTACTCCATGGGAATGACATCAATATTGGAAATTGATCCATCCTCCACTCGCTATGTACTCATATAGTAAGGACTTAATCAGGTTTTTCGGGGTGATTGCTAATAACAAACAGCCCACTACCAGAAAACCTTGGTGGTGGTGGGTTGATGGTATACTTCCGCCCCCAGCACATGTATGTAAACTTTACATATCGTGTATATTTGGTTGGGAAGCTAATACCCACAGCTCATACTCTTGTGATCCTGCTTGCTCCCAACACCTTCCTCCAGCACCTCATATAAAGCGCCAAGATGTTCTACTGCAACTATTAGTTAATGGGGCCGAGGTACTGGAAGAAGTGAGTAATAAGCCTGGGCTTGGGCTTGATTAACACAACCCAGAAAGTGCAACATCGGCATAAAGACAGCCCCAGGGCAAGTTTAGAAAATAAAGCATTCAAAACAGATCTGTACACAAGCATATTCCTATTGCCAGTTTCCCAGTGGCATTGAATTCCTTCCATTAATGGTTCACTTATTCGTTGTCAGTGCTTTAGGCAGCTATGTCTAATTGGGATATGACAGTGGTGAATCAGAATTTATTCCTGAGGAGAGATTACTTGTGCTCCTTTAGTGTCAGGAATAGCTATTGCTACATACAGCATGTAGAGGGATTTGAAAGAGGGTTCTCAGGCGGCATCAGGTCAGGGTAATTGGGTCTGCAGACTTTCTTCTTCACCATTTAGCGTTGCTCCCCTAATTAGCACCTAGCCGAGAACAAAGCCAGCCATCAGGGCTGCTCTTCTGGTAATTTGTAATTGCATGCCGGGCGCGTTAATTGAGAATTAGGACAATTTTGGAAGCCACGCAATCACTTAAGTTGGCTTGCCTTCATACGTAGGCTGGTCCTGTGCTACCATTGTACCAGGCAAAGACAATGGTGGGGGACCCTTGAAGTACATCGGCAGCGCATTTGGTAAATTGCACTGTTCCCTTTCCATCGGAGAGAGAATGCTGATTTCTTATAACTGTGGGCATACTAGGAAAGCCTACGTTGGAAAAGGCCTAATGCAAAAGCGCCCTGAGTTTTTGACCTCCCCTTGATAGAACTTTATTTCCATTACTTTGAAAGTATTGAGAGCAACTGTAAACGGCCGGTCGAAAGGTTTAACATTGTGATGGTCTTTCTTTTGTTTTTGTTTTCTGGTGAGAAGCTGAAAGCATGAACCACGGCTAACTAAAGGCCTCCCATTACGACACCTTTTGCATTTCTGGTACTAGACAGTGAGAAACGTATGCTTATATCGTACAGTTTTTGCACCAAAACCTATTGACTTGGCCACACTACACGTTGCAGCTCAACATTGTGACGTCAACCTGGCGTGTTTTAATCCTGATGTTCTGGGGGTGGTCATGATACTTACCTTGAGAATCATAAGAAAATCAGAGAAATGATTATGCTCGTTGGAATCTCTATGTGTTCGATTACGATTGCACCTGCCCTTTCTATTATGCAGTTTATGTATGAGTTTGAGTTCAGTTTTAACAAGTTTTATTTGGCAAAAATCATACATGTACGCTTTCCAGGTCAGCCAAAGTAGCAACACAAAAATAAATAGAATAGTATATGCTCAGACATGGATATACAGTGTCGCATAAGTGCGCAAGCACAACTTTATGAATGAAGATTATAATCTGTATTACTAAATACCAAAAGGTCCAGGAAGTACATATGTGGTACAATTGTATCATAGTATAAAAAGAGAGGTAGTATCACAACAGTACAGATATAACATCAGGTCTATCTGGTGACAGAACCTAAACAAAATAAATTAATTAACATACACTGAAAACATGGTTGATCTAAAACTAGTCAGTGGTGACCACTTTAGGCCCTCAAGTTGACGATACCTAAAACTACAACTTTAGGTAGTCAAAATGACAACTTAAGGTCATCATCCTAACTACCTGAGTCATCAATATGACAATACTGACAGTACAGAGTCATCATATTGAAGACTCAGGTCATCAGGATGACGACCTAAAGTCGTCATTTTGACTACCTATAATTGTAGTTTTAGGTATCGTCAACTTGAGCACCTAAAGTGCTCACCGCTGACTAGTTTCGGATCTTCCATGTTTTCAGTGTATATATGTTCTTCATGAAATCACTTTTTGTATTGAGATGCTGCATGTTTGCTTCCAGTCTGTCCCATAGTAAGCAACCCCAAAACATCTAGATCTAGAGGTAATAAGTTTCTTTTTGACATTACCACGTGAGTTTCGAACTGGAACATTAACACATAGAGGGTCACATGATACAAAGATACGTAAACACAGACGCAGGCAATGAATAATGATTTTGCATTATGTAGAGAAGTACAGAGGAATCTCATTTCAAAAGGTAGGCTGTCTCTAAAACTGGAAGGTTCCCTATCGTGAAAACAGATCCGGCATATCAGAGGAACATATACACATCAAAGCCTGATCCTTTGGTTTCCTGGAACTTGCTCTTATCAGTGAGTAATAACTAGAAAATTAAACGGACAAAGGAGAATAAGATGAGTGGATGTTCACAGGCATCCAACTAGACACAGAAAACAACGTCTTCAAGTTTAGAAAATAAACACTAAATTAGACTGAAATACTATACCCATTCCTCCTTATTCACTAGTAATCATCAAATTCAGCACACCAGGTCTCCTTTGTATAATTCCCAATCCCTTAGATCCTCCTGCTTATTACATTGAGAGCAGCTCATCTGCTCGTGAGTAGCTCCTCTCTGTTCCCAGCGTTTGCTGAATAAGTGAGGCTGGCTCTGTTGTAGTCCCCCTTTGAACGAACAAGGGATTTACATCTCTAATCAAGCAATGACCAGACACAAAGTCAGCCATTATCTACAACTGCGGCCAAGGTATGAGGTCTGGCAGTGGTATGGCTGGAGATACAGAGGGCAAGGTGTGGTCTGTAGCATGCAATTTAATTGATCCCAGAACACTCATCCCATATGTATCGGCAATATCACCTGTATTCGGATAATCCTTATCTAATCCCAGACAGCGCCTTTAGGTGTGCATGCGCTATATATACCTTGTTCTCAGGCTATGGATTATCTATTCAGTTGGTTATAAATAGATGCCGTGTAATCGGGTTTGACGGATGTTGCTTTGACTCACTGCTTGAATAGGTACATAAAAGTAAATTTTCATTCAAAGGTACTTTTTATGAGTCAATTCGGTTATTGTAGGTGTAGCAAGCCCCGAGGTACTCAGTACAGGGTTGGCCACCAACTGCAGGATATATAGCAATGAAATGTTACTGTCAACTCATTCAAGGCGCATACAAAAAAGAGATGGGTTTAATACATAGAAGCTTAGAAACATTAGTATCCCTAACCCATCAATATCCCTATCCCTGTGAATGTCAAAGTTTCACTCAAAACAGTCAAATTCCTGAACATTATCACCTGTAATGCTTCTTTTTTTTTCTTAATGTTTTGAAATATGAAGGAGGGGCTGTAAATATGGTGGAGCTTCATAAGGGACTCTAAATGGTCCAATAAAGGTAGTAGGAATGTATGTAGCTTTGCCAATAGTAGCTACCATCAGTTTGAAGAGGCAATGCCTCCCTCGGGGTGGCAGGAGATGTATGCACATATTCAAATAATAAATCTCTTCAAATTAGTTACATTGCTTTTTAATGGGAAATACACCAGTTTTGAATGGTCTCCCGTACCGAAGTAGCCCAGTTGGTAGCGTGGAGGAGTTAGGACCAAGGTCATATAGTAAAGAAATAACTGATAAATAAGGGGTTATGGGTTTGAACTCCAGTAGCTTTCCACCTTTGAATAAAGGTTGTAGATATTTTAACCATTTTGATATTGTCAGAAGGTGATACATTAAACCAAGTGTAAAAAGAATCTCATAAAGTTGATGCGATGAAACATAAAGCATCCTTTGAGACATTTATAGAGAATCTTTTCTTGGCGCTAAGAAACGTAGAACTCCTGGCACCAACTATTTCCAAGTATATTGTGTATGTTTAGGGAATAACCTAATTAGGAACCCTCAGTCTTATGTACAAGTTCTACGTATGCAATTGAAGGAAATACTATTACTGCTCTACAAAATTGATACAATTGTGGATGTATGATGATAAATGGCAAGTGAATATGAGGAGTCTTAATGGGGCATGCCACAGAGAGGTACTGCAACCCAGATGGGATTCCAAGGGTTCACATCACAGAATTTCTTTGTAATTCCAATCACAGGCTTTAAGTGTACTATTTTGTACTATTTTACTATGTTTCTCCATGGGAATAGGGTATATTGTAGCACTGCAATGAAATATGTGGGCAGATGAGGGGAAAGGGCCCTCCCAGCGGGACTTCTAGTACTAGGTATAGCCATTAGGGGGAGTACAATGGTCAGAAATTTGAAAAATAAGCAACGAATTGTTCAAATGTACTTTTTCACATAGAAAAATGTGGTTTCCTCAAAAATGTTCTATTTTCTTGCATTTCTCTTATAGGGGGCCTATTTGGAATGTATATGGAACATTTTGAATCCAAAATGAAGCTTCAATAAGGGTTACCATAAAACTGTGTTGCCATGGCAACAAAAATTTCATTCCACGAAATGAAAATTATATCAATTGATAACATGATTCATTAGGATTTATATGCTGAAAAAAGCATGTTAAAACTATTTCTATATCCAAAGTTATGAAAAAATGTATGAAAAAGTTGGTGATTTGTTAATTGATTATTTGCATCTTTATACAAATTATGCAAATTAGATGCATGATATACTTAAAACAATGGGAGATAGAGCATATTGCCAATAGTGATATAATTGCAACATCCCATGTGTATAAAGCAGTATCTCCAAGACTAGAGATGATACCTGCATGTGTTATACCTTGTTTTAAAGCTGATAACTTCAATTTTTAATGTTATATTTTACCTTGGAGGGCCCTTTCTCCTCATCTGTTCACATATGGCCTCGCTGTTTCTTACAACCAATGAATTCCAGGAAACGAACCCAACAATAATTATTACTGAATCTTTTACATGGTCGTTGGCACCAGCAAATATAGTGGAAATGCCTTCGTTGTCTCGTGTAGCATCACATATAGATCTCTTTGTTGTCTCTCTAATGGCCTGGGTGATAGAAAGAAAGGTGCATTTCAACACTGCGAAGGACAGGTATACATGTATCAGAAGTCCATTGGTATGAACCTGAAAGAGACTAATTCAGTGTAAATTAAGTGAGAAATTAACTGGTGTTTACATTGTTCAAACCATGTTCGTATTGTGTATAATTCATCAGGGTCTCTTTGTTCCCAACAGCCTTGGCCATGCAGATCTTTAATATTGAAAGTCTGCCTCGTTTCTCTCTGTGTCTTTCCCTATATAATGACTACCCTGCACGACTGCCAGGGACAATTGTTCAATAAAGAAAGGGAAGCTGCCTGCTGTTGGATGGGGTTCAATAGCTCTATTTGAAACGGACGGAAAAGCTTCTAATGATGTCATTAGGATATGTTTAATTAGAAAAAAAGAAAATTGACACATTGATCCTTCCCAATGCGCATGCGCTGTAGAAGGACTGCGCACTTCCTCTTGTCACGTGTGGCTGCCAACAGGAATTAATGAGAACATGTATACATCCAGAAGGGCGAGACTAAGGATGATTCTAGGTCCATTATAAAAAGGAAGCAATGATTTCAAAGACTGGACGAGTCCACTGACGGGGATAATGAAAGTGGAGATGTCGTCTGCTCCGGGCCGTATTCTAAATGTCGTCTTCTACACATGGGGCCCGGCCAGGTCAGCGGCAGATAGATCCCGTGCAGACACGTGCCGGGTTCCCGCCCAGTGCTTGATAATTTGATACGTGTTTAGGACAATGGAAGGACAGGGGAAGGTGGATTAGGGGATAATCCATTGGGACATGTGTGCCCGACGTTGTCTTCAGAGGCCCTGCAGTCGCTGGGGCCTTGTGTATAGGGCGGCTTCCCTTCTGTGTCCCCTGCAGGCCTGCCGCCTGACTGCCTCCTCCAGCCCGTACTAATTACCTACATCAAGGAGAGAGGTGCAGTCAGGCATGAATACAAACACCAGCCATGCTACACCCCCCTACCACTGACAATCCACCCCCTCTGGGTCACAGCATGGCCCTTCTACTGCATCCTCAACCCATTCCAAACAGACTTCCCTTTTTCTTGGCACAAGTTTTTTCCTCTGTCTTCTCAAACTCCCCAGTAGCTAACACTAGTCTAGTTGGCTACACCATCTTGGGTGCAATACTATGCCCATAGGCGGGAACTTCTTATCTGTAGACAGCCTTTTTTTCAATTGTATTTAACCTGAGGGCTTTGAAACAGCGTCTAATCCTGTCAGCTGCAACTAATCAACCATCAGGGCATTAGGCACAATGTAGTAATGATGGGTTGTTTTCTGTGTAGACGGGAACCTCAGTGTGTAGAGGGGGGGGGGCGATGGTCGTTATGGTGCTGTAGGTCTCATTATAAATGGGAAGGAATCATCCCTCGTTACATGCATATGTATATGGTGTAAGTTCTTATCATCGGGGTATACAGAGAGTTTAGTTTTGCTACTAGTAAGACAGCACTAGAGGGTTAAACGTTTTCATTACAACACAACTACCATTACTTAAGACACATCAGAGCCGAATAATTCTGTAATTCTGTTCATACATGGTAGGGTCTCATTCGGGGTTTCATAAAGGAAGAAAGATAGCCTCAGAATACAACATAATCCGGTTTTAATTATGGAA
Organism: Acholoe squamosa; assembly: GCA_949317995.1. Lineage (NCBI taxonomy): Eukaryota > Metazoa > Annelida > Polychaeta > Phyllodocida > Polynoidae > Acholoe > Acholoe squamosa. The sequence continues at coordinate 26,381,721 of OX439035.1, read as the reverse complement.
ATGGGCTGATAACAACTCTGAGACCCTGGGATATCTAACCTGTATGGCTGTCTGTCACAAAGTATGTTCATATTGCCATTGTATGACCAGCTAGGCCAAAAAAAAAGGTTTGTTTCCGGTAACCCGATCGACCTTAGCTCAAAGGGGCCGACCTCAGATTTTTTCCAGATTTTTTCTAATTTTTCCAGATTTTGTTACCATTCCTGATTTTTTTTTCCAAAATTTTCAAAGATTCTCTTCCAAAATGGTCATTTGACATATATGTACTCATTTCCCCATCGTTTTTTTTCATATCCCAAGCAGGAAATCAATGTTTCTTACAATTACCAGTGAAAAACCAGCAATATATCACTCTGAGACCTTGGATACAAAAAAAAATAATTTAAAAAACAAAAAAAATACGACCTACTGACCTCAACTTTTTTGACCATGTTACCGGAAACACAGCTTTTTTAGGCCCTATTGTACCTGATATGAGGCAGACTTAACAATGAAGACTTTGCCTTGCCTAAACTATATTCTTCTATACGTGGCATATCACTTTACTCTGTGTTTCTCAACACTGGCGAAGCCTGCCTGCAGGGTCGGTTTCTCTCACAAGGCTTGAGTCAAAGGTAATCAAGATTCTGCCTGCCTCTTGCCTCATATTAGATACATATAAAATTACTTTCCCTCATGGAAAGCCTCATAGAATCAAAGTTAATGGCGGTTTCACGGGTTCACTAACTTACATTTACATAGCGTCTAAGTGTTCTTGAAAATGACCAGGGGTGTGTTATTCCAATAGTTACTAGTGGTAAATAGGCGTATCATGTTTGGTGGTTTGAATTAGGCAATAAGTCCTGTACTAGCAAGTTCAGTGCGTACTTTCAAATCTCGCACTTGCAAGTGGGGCATACTCCCTAGAAAATCTAGGTCTGGTCCCAGGGGCCTGTTGCTCCAATACTTACTATTATGGACTTGTGTTAACGTAAATAAATTGGAAATTATCCATCACCAGTTGATTACCTTTTGAGACTGTTTCTTCGAGCATACTTGCAACTTTTTTTCATACTTGCATTAACGCAAGTATGCAAACTTGCTTTAATGCAACTATGACATTAGAGATAGAGTATAGTAAGTGATAATAGGGGTAATCACCAAAAATTTGCAAAGATGTGAGTAGGGCATAGAGCTGCTTTGACGCAAGTCCATCATTCATATAAGTAGTAGTATGAGTTGGTGATTTTAATCTGGCTATTAGTACCGTACTAGCAACTTTTAGCATACTTACAAGTTTTGTACTAGGAAGTGGGGCATACTTGCAGGAAATTCTAGGACAAAAAGTTTGGTGTCCTAAACTTTTTTATATTCATAACAACAGGGTATGCATGTTATTTGATTGTCAATTAATGTAATGTTATCAATATCAAAGGGTATGGAGTGACTGGCTTAGTCAATTATACATTTTTTTGTAACTTTCAATTAGAATGTTAGACTTAGTTCTTATTCAAGTCATATTTTCTGCAAGTACACACTTGCTAGCAGGGGAACTCAATTTGCAAGTATAAAAAAAAGAAATTGGCAAATAGCCTACTTGCAGCTTTTTCATACTCACAGAAACACAATCAATGTAATAACCACTAGTAACTATTGGAGCAACAGGCCCCTGAGCTGTCCTAAATCTGAAAGTGGTAAGTATGGTACTTGCAGCTTTTTCATACTCGCTGAAATACGATAAGCCTACTTACCATAACCGACTATTGGAGTAATACACCCCAGGTGTGATACAATGGGCACTGAGATAAAAACTACTTTACATTGGGAATAATTGGGACTTGTGCGTCTTGGGGTGAATACATGTATTCTCGGATTATGCCTTGAACGTAATAACATTACAGATAAACTTGTACTTTTTTGCTTGACCTATAATTGAGCCTTGGTTTCACCATTCCCCTGTTTCATGCCATTTCTGGCTATTGCCTTTCAAAACCTTCTAGGGAAGGCCCTATCCTTAATTGCTGATTAGTGGGAGGGTAGAAAAAGGCATCCACGACCATTGCACTATGTCTAAGGAAATTATGCACACATGGAGATATGTACATACATGTAATTATAAGGAGAAAAAGTCGCGAGTTGAATATCAACAAGCTGGTATAGAACTGTGTTAAATCAATAATCATGCATTTCTTTCTGTGTGAGCTTTCTATTGTGATCGTTTTTTTTTCTGTCTATGGATAACCAACCTGATACCCATATTACTTGATGTTGGAAGGCACCCCACCCCTCATTGATGAAGTATGTTTCAATGTTTTGCAGAGAGCTGGTAAATTAGATTAGTATAATTCTGGAATATAAGGTAAGGATATGTAAGCTACAATTTGAAGCCGAGGGAGACCGTAATACCATTAAATTATTTGTTAATCTTATCTATGTCCTTTTTTTTCAGGAAGGGCCAGGTTCTGATGTAAGCTTTTCTCGGAAGTATTTCATATTTATGTAAAGAATAAACATAGGAATTACATGACCCTCACTGTGTTTCTATTCTATGTATGTATGTACATACCCCCATCAGCTCATAAATCCCTTGATACCCTTCTACATCACCCTTATTTTTTCTGCTAGGATGGTTTACTAATCCACAGGAAGGTACAAGGACGTATACCCGCCCTTGAATAAAACATCAACGGCCATAATCCCCTTTATACTTCATAAGCAAACCGCCGGCCATAATAATCAATTTAGGCTTAACCACGAAAGGCCTGGGTACACCACTTCATAAGTCAACATTAAATTCAAAAGATTTCCTTTTGTATAAACATGGAGTCGACGCGTGCCTCTTTAGCCATCCATCAGCCCAAGCCGCTATTATTTCCACATGAGTCATTTTATTTCCGTGACATTAAATCGGCTGGTAGCATAGGGAAACCCTTGCATAGTTATCTTCGCATGGCTTGATGATCTGGAAAGACAGCCTGGCGGTGGTAGTGTGGGTTGGCTGGCTATAAGCTAGGTATGAGTAGTTGAGTGGGTCGGTGAGTTGCTCATGAAATGCTCAGCCCTGCTCAGACCTGCTCATGATGTGTGGCGCCACCTTCTGGTGTAGCCCGCCCGTGACTGGCAGTAACCCGCCCATCCCTCCCCACCTATAAGGCACCTGGTGGGCCAGCAAGACGGCGATAACAATGGGCTGGGACAAGAGTGAACGATGGCCAGACAGGGACGCGCCAACCTCCTGCCAGCCGGTGGTCGTGGATCCGCCGACGATCCACCATGGAGCTCAGTGATCCTGTTATCGATGAACTCCTGGGTGTATGAGGACGGAAGGCCGTTTATAAGGATTACCTGGCCCCTAGCGCATACCGGATAGACCGTGCCGCCTTTGTCACACCCTCCCCCTCCCACACGCCTCCTTCCCCTTGGGCTGTATTGTTGTATTATGTATGTATATTATGGTATATGTTCTCCTGTATAATGTTCTAGTCGTACCAGAAGTTGTGTGTTATTGCATGGGAAGTTTGACTCAAATGATATGGTGATTGATTGCCCATCTTAAACCAAACACCAAGTCCGCCATATAGTAGTCACTGGTTTTATTATATATACATAGTTATCCACAGTTACAGCAACGATTGTTCATTCTGGGCTCAGGCTATGTAGTGATGTGGTTCTCACAGATATATATAATCCTATAACATGAACATGTTGATGGCTGGCTACAGTCCCATAGAGTTATTCTCCAATAAGTGCATGTAAATGCATGTATAGTGTCCTATGTGTAAGGTCTACACATAATAGTTCCCTTGGCACTCCAGGAGTATCAGTCCTTAGTGTCTATCCACCAACACCCAACTCGATACTGACTCCCCCCCCCCCTGTATTCACATGTATCCCTTACTACTACCAGCCCAAACTCATAAATGTGTCTTTACTCATTGCAGCTTACCTGCACGCCACAGCTACGTCATCATATGCTAATGCCTCTACTCAGCCTAAACCCTGATACACTATTATATATACAGTTGATTATGTTAATAAATATACACTCGTTGTTATCCTTTAATATACCTGTCCATCCTTATTTATCACACTTAAAGACAAGACACCCTCCAGGGTAGGGGTCCTCTTGCACCCAAAATATTAACCTGTCGCTTCTGCTTGGTAAGAGCAATGAATATGTATGCTCTTTCTCCACACACGGCTTATCTTTATATCAATTTTGGAATTCCCGCCGATGGAAATATTCTTACTTATTCAACAGCTCTCACTATCTTTATCTCCATAGAATATGCATTATCAGGCCAGGAAAATGTATATAACATTGTGTAATTACCTTAGACATGGTCATCTCGTTGTAGACTAAATTCATTGGCTATCTGTTAAGATCGATATAAATAAAACTCATGTCAACCTCCATATATTTTTCCACAATGGTTGAATGAGATTTTTTTTTCTTTTTTCATACCTTCTTTTGTGTAGGCTTGAACTTAGAACTAGGTGTGGTTTGCCTTGGTAATAGGTTGTTTACACCTGTATACACATGTAGTAAAGAAACTTCTAGCTTGCCTTTGCACGCTCCCTAAATCCCCTGACATTTGCCTCATGTAGCATTTAGTCCTAGGCGCGGCCACCTATTTATATCTGCACCTCGGATCTCCCACCCACAAACCCCAGGTTAATTCCTACCTATCCATGCATTCCCCCTTAGACATGGATTGACATGCTAACACCTCTCATGGCTGAGAACCCCCCCCCCTAACATGCTAACCTCTCATTGGGTTAGAGCAGCTCGGCACGATAAGGCATGTCTGTGGCCAGGTGCCCCATTCTCAGGGTTAAGGCCCCTGGGGGGGGGGGTAGGGTGAGAGTGTGGTTAGTGTCGCACCAATCTATAAGCCCTCCTAGCCTGGAGCTGGTATCAGACCTATATATAGTACCCTTTAACTGTGTTTTTATTGTTATTGTACATCAGCTTATGCTATAGAGTAGGGAATAGATAATGAAGCGAACGCATTACTTTGTTATCATTTACCTGATAGTGGATATACCAGCGCCAGTATCTAGGAATTACACCTAAGATTCTGTACTACACTGTTGTCCAATTGCATAGTTAATTGTTTACAAAATAGCATCAAGAAGGAGGTCTGCTGAAATGGAATAAAAAGGAGTCCATTCTATTTTAGGAGGCAAGAACAATATTTTATGTTGTGCCACTTTGTATGTGACTATGACTCATTCCAAACGTCCAAAGCCAAAGTGCCAAAGAACATGCAGTCTTTCAAACACAGAGATAAATGTTGTCCATTTTTAGATTTTTATCTGTTCTCCATTATAAGATGGAGGTCATTTTAGAAGGCCACCTCTCTGCACCAGACATAAAGATTTCCTCCTTTATTTGAGAATAGATGATGGGTAAGCTATGGGTGGCAAGGACAACCATCCATCAACTTCACATGGCCTTGCTCTGGTACTATAAGATGGGGGGGACCTTTTTGGTAATAGAGGTATAATGTTTGCCCACCGGGACGCTACGTGAAGAGAGTACGTGCACTGGGGATAAAGCCCAACTGTTTTGGGTAGGTTCTTTGATACCAGTATATCAGATTACTAAAGGAGGGGCTGGGGTACTGTGGCACCCTTTTTCATTCATGTTTAAAGTAGAGCAGACACTTTTTTGTGTTGAGGAAAGGCTTCGCCTAGCCACAAGCCATGGGTTGTCTTCACATAAAAAGAGATGACTTATTTCAATGGGAGAGCGGTGGGCTATATGAATAATACATGTCTGTACAAATATTTTTGTTTCAATCTTCATTAAGCCACTGGAGGGGCCTTTGTTCGTGTGTTACGTGCACCATTATAGGTGGAAAGTCGTTTTAATTAGAAAGTAAGTACTTCCTCGAAATTCAAATTAATATAGCTGACAGCTTCATCATCATCATTCCATATACATGTACATAATGAGACCCTATCCTCACAGAATCCTTGTATATGATTTCACCAATCCATCCCCTAATGCGAGTGCATTAAATGCATATAGTCCTACGTAAATGGGGTCACTGCCTTAAGAGGTGATAAATATTAGCTTAATCTTTGTTTGCCTAGCCCAGAAATAGACGGTACTGACAAGAATACAACATGATTGTACTAGTGGGCATAACATCGCGTCCCCTACATTGCTGCTCCCCAACACAGTAGGGCAGCTACCACACAGACCCCATGTAAATCGCCACTGACCAGACAACAATGCAGTACGCCAATAAAGCACCGTCGATGATATGCATGGCAGGAATTAATGCGTTTGGCCCGGGTGGCCTGCATGTTAAATATGATCACTGTCATTGCACAAAGGCATACCTCGGTGTGGACTTTGCCCTCCCCTGTGTCCATTCATATTTCACGCTGCTCGTGTGACCTCATCCTCCCCTCTACCCCTGCCCTCATATCACACATTGATACAGAACCAACCCATCCCTCATAGTTTCACATCATGCCACCATTAACATATATGAAGGCCTCTAGCAATGACCCTTAGTAAACCATAAAAAAAGGAGATTGTCATCCAAGGCATGTCGCCGAGTGTGCGTCATTCTCCTTGAGAAATCACCAGTGATTTAAAGGATGTTCCTCTGATCAATGCCAGTATATTGATGGTTAAATGCACCCAAATAATATTACAAGTGAAGGACAGGTATACAGGCAGACACGAAAGATGCCTAGGAGGAGGCCACCGAAGAAGCCATACCGCCCACACAATGCACCCATTCCTCCTTTCAGCAGTTTATTGAAACTCGTGGTCAAAAGAAAATCAACTGGAGGTCATACCACAGGCGGACGCCTTGTGCCTTGATCCAAAAAAAACTGAAAAGGAAGGACTAAGGTTGATCTTTTTAAAAGCCTTGTAACCTGAATCGCTCCTGTTCATTCTGATCTCCCAACTGCCTCAAGTGATTAATCAGACTGCTTCTTCAGCATCCACGATTACTTATTGTTGGTACCTCCTTCATCAAAGAACCCCACATGGCGCTGTTCTCAATGCTTTCCTCATCACCTGTCCTAGTGGTAGACACAACCCTTTGTTGTGTAGACATAAGCCTTTCAGCATTGTGTCTTGTAAGGTAATACACATGGCGGAATGGTACAAGGGGTTGTGCTATAATTGGATGATCATAAGAATGGTGTTAGAAAATACAGGAAGCAGATAACAAATCTGTATTTGAGAAATGTATATCATATTTATTGTTATGAAGAGGAGATTGTCTGACGATCCTTTTCTATGTCCCTTTGCAAAGGATGTATGTTATGCACATAGACATGAATGTTCAGGATAAGTTTAAGGTTAAGTCAGCAGATGTGCACCTACATCATATACTACAACAATAAATCCCAAAAGTAAAGTATCTATGTGGGATAGAGGCATTGTCACATAGGAATAGACAACCTCTACATAGCTGTATCAACAGACTACAACCAGAGCTGATCAATGTGGCTTAAATTCTAAGTATTGGTTAACCTACATTGATGTAAGCTAGTGTGGAAACCCGAATACAGATGATACTGGGGCTTAATTCAAAACATCCTGGGATCCCAACCCCAGCGATCTTAGTGTAGGCACATATCATAAGACCTGACTGGTCTACCCTATGTAATGCAGTGGTTGCAGGCCTGTCCAGAATAGCTAGTCCTGGGATCACTTCACTATTCCATTTCCACCACTAAGGTCACTGTGATCTTAGTGAAAGAAATGCATAGTGGTTTCACCTGAGTATAAGAGCACTTACAGGGAACACTCCTGATTGAAAGAGTGAATAGCCTGCTGCATACATAAAGAGGGGAGGGAGGATGTTTGCTGAGTGACCTTGAGGGCTCTTAGGGCTACTCATGCGTTAAGTGCACTGTAAGGTAATTCTTCCCTTCTCTCTCTTTGTCCTGGGGGGAGGGCACAATGCTTCTAATAGGCAAGCATAAATCATACATTCATGGGAACAACTCTTGAATACTGTACGGGGGTCAACTGCACCCTGTGCTCTTTTGTTAGCCCATATGGGGACGGGGAACGATGGTATAAGCACTCTTGTGAAGAAGAGTGACTCCACAGCTATTCCTTTATTTTGGGACTCTTACCCCTGTGCCTAGTCAGTTCTTCTTGGAATAGTGTAGGAGGGCTGAGGCTAAGATCGATGCAATCTTAGGGCTGGCTAGGATATGTGAACCCAGTCAACTCTTAAGATCGCTTAATAGGATAAGGCTGATTTATTCCTAAGATCGCTGGGGTCGTGATCCCAGGATGTTTTGAATTAAGCTCCTGAGACTCTCCCATGTACTCAATTCAAGCGATAGTAAGGCCTTAACTGCTCCATATAGATGTGTCAAACTGGCAAACCATTAGATTTATACTACTCAGAAGGATAGCGTCAATTTATAACCAATGTAGGACAAGGGTTTCCCCCATGGCTACTAGATGATCAATGTGGCTTTACATGACCTTGTCACCCTGTTGTCATACAGTTTGTTTGGGCTGTGGACCCTGGCTGCGATCTGCTGGTCAATACACTAGCCATACCTGTTTTCGTACCAACTAATGAACAAGGTTGTGCTAAATGTAATGTAACAGTGAAGGCGTGCTGTATTATGTCAATACCCAATATATCGGCACACAGACCCTGTAGCTGTAATGGAGCCAACACATGAATACAATGTCCCAATTATGTACATTTATATATATATATATATATATATATATATATATATATATATATATATATATATATATATACATACATACATACACACACACACACACACACACACACACACACACACACACACACACACACACACACACACACACACATGCCAATCACGCTCATGAACTATGCACGCACATCAACTTTCATGCCTAAGCTATGTGTGAGATACCTTCCTGTCCGAACCTACAATCTTAAGGTTTCTATGACACCACAAATCAAAGAGTAGGCACCAACATGGGACGTTAGGCCCGTAAAACACGCAGCCACTGGAGCTGCTCTAGGGGAGGTGTGAGTTGCCCAGCTGTCAAATATGATTTGTGGGACGAGCAGGGACAAATCGCCATGGGAGGATGAAGACTGCACCAGACCCCCCTTCATCATTAGGCAAATCTCCCGGTGACAGGCGTACCACATGCACCGACCTACCTTATTATGGAAACTAGATTCTTACCCATGTTGTATCATTCACGTGCAATACATCATTTTCCTCTAAAATACACACACACATGCTCACTCTAACTGGAAACCACTGAGTTATTGTGAAATGACGTGTTTTGCAATAATTGTATAACCCTTCTTTGTCAGTCTTATGTACGAGAGGCCAAGTATCTTTCAGTCAACAGTAGCCTTCGGGTATAATAATGATAGGGTCTTTGGTAAAACTCGATTCTACCACTCTCTATCCTAGCCACACCTACTGAAAGTTTTGATCAGTGCATGTGTAGCAACCGAGACTTCCCATGCCCAAATTCCTCCCTCTCTCCCACACACCATAACATACCAGCACCCCATAGCTCATGGAGGAGCTGTCGCATGGCCATCGGACCACCTCAGACCCTGGTCAGGGCGTGACGACCAGATGAGCAGCTCATGTTTGATGGACTGCTCCTGCAGTTTCTCACGAACCGTTTATGGGACTCCTCAGCCGTATCTGAGCTACAGGTCAGAGCTGCTCCTCCATGCATCAACGCCTCATCGCCTACAAGCCAGCCCTCCTAACTAATGCCTGGGTGTCTCCCTGAGATGACTCTCTTCTCATCAGTCTGGGGATATAAATGCTGTATCAAGCAGTGATAAAGAGGCGGTGATGCCAGGGTTATGTGCCCTTCATGATTTGCTACTAATGCTACGATATTTACACCACGGTGCATGTCTTTTGTAGGTGGAGATGGTTATAGCCATGTTCTACTATGCATCAGTGTCTGGAAGGGGAAAAGTATGATTTCCCATATGCATATATACTCCCTGTGTCCCAATGACGCGTTTAATATCTAATAACTTCTTTGTATAAACATTGAGCCTACTACACAGCCTTACACCTCTCCACAGACAGATATACAGAAATAAAGTTTCGTTCTTCTCCACAGAGAGACCAGAAATAACTAGAGCACAGTATGAGTAGAGGTGATCCATAAGTCACAAGACATTGCAGCCCGATAGATAGAGCAGACGATGTTATATACACATTTCCTGTTACTTTTATTCCTCCTACTGGAACACTGCTCAATTCCCTAAAGCCCATGCATGAGTCTGCCTGCAGAGATGGTTCGGACTGACGACAGGTCATTGTCCATTCACTGACCTCTAGCCTCCCTTTGACAGTTGATTCCCTGCTGTGGCCTACGTTGTAGTGTGTAGTCAATGTGATGGGTTAATACAACTAGCCCACATTGTATGTCTGGGGAGGGTTGAGTGAGGCAACACTGAATGTCTCCTGCCGGTACATATAGTATCAATACATACACAACTCCTTCTTCCCCACAAAGTACGGTACATATATGGATTTGATCTCCCCATTCAAACTTTCTTTTTTATGCAGCTAGATATAATTTCTATAAATTCAATGTACTAGTTTTAACTTAATGAACGATTGTATCTACCCCAATAAAGAATAACGGGCAGCTGTAAATACATCACTTGATTAAAGGATATCATTCTCTCACCAAATGTGCAATTTTCAAGGGCGATCATCCCTCTTCCCTATCCATCTCTGTAATACCACTAGGAAGGGTCCTATGGCCCATTTGATACACCCCTGGCCTATATAAATACTCCAAGCACAGGCCGCTGTTGTATTGGCCAGTATACCCTGTTTGTGTGGAGCAGGCTTAGGGTATAAATACGCTGAGACGGATGTGACTCGTCACTTGTGTTTACGCTGGCCTGCTGAACAGACCTCGTCCATACCCAGCAGGCATGATGGATGAGTGGACGCCCCTGGAGAGGCAAGCCCCAGCCCGGCCAAGCTTGGACTGGAAGGCGGTCTCCTCCAGGGCGAACAGGGGACACACCACCAGATAGCGTGGTATAGGCCTAGCACCAACATTGTTGGTACAAGGGCCACAACCTCATAAAACAGCTTTCATCCCGACCTGAAGGGATATCAGGCAGATTTTATTGGGGGATCAGAGTGGTTATGCAATAACCGCCGACATGTGAGGCACATAGTGACAGGACAGCGACGTGTCTTGATCTAAGATTAAAGATGTTGACCTGAGGTTGCTGAACCCACATGCAGCATCACGTGCAGCGCCACACTGCCCAGCCTGAGCCACACCCCATTGGAGGAGCTCAGAGCCAATCAGAGGTCAGGTGAGGACATTTAAACTGATACTGATTAGACACCTTTTCATTTTAAGCATGCGCTAAGAACATGTCGGACATGTCTGAAGAACACCTACCCCCAGGGCAAGGATCCCCAGGTGCCGGGAGGGCTAACACCCAGGGCCCGGGGCAGGACACTCAGGAGGTGGGCTCCAGTGTCCTGGATTCACTGGTACAATCCATGAGAGCTACCCAACAAGAGGAAAGCCCTACAGTAACAGTAATAGACTCCCAGCAGTATATGAAGACATATCCAATGAAGAAAACTCAAGGGAAGTAGCGAACTACAATACCAACTACAGATAGCCAGAGTGAGCCCACTCATACTCAGAGCCCCTGGAGGAATTTGCCTACCAGTGAGCCTGAGCCCCAACGTTCAGCCACAGCTACTCTCAGCCGACCGCTGGTAGCATGGCCTAGTGACATCCAAAACCCTCCATATGTATTAAAGGCGCACTACCACCAGGAGGAGGTCGGGTGTTAGGAGGACACATGGTCCCGACCCAGGAGGGTGGGGACTAGGCAGGGTAATACCTCGCAATCTGCCGAGAAAAGGAGGAGGTATGAGGGAGCCCAAGGGTCAGCCTTTAACGACCCCAGGGCCCAGCGTAATGTGGACAGGACAGTGAGACCCAGGCTGGAATACGATGTACCAGCGCTTATACCCCTTCACAATGAAAGACAGAGGGTACATACGACCATACCCCTACACATACACCTACAGAGCATGAGAGGTACCTCTATGGCTCAAACAGGCTAAGCTATACCCATGGTATAGATAACAGGTCAGGTACCAATAGGCCAGCACACCAACCTGTTTATACACATAGACTGTACCCTGTGCATCACATGTTGTCATGCTCTGATACTCCACCTACTTCCTATATGCTTGACATGAGGCAGATGCGCACGCTGCCCAGCCCTCTAAGAGAGCTACTCAGTCAGAACACAGCTGGCCCTGTTTATGCTTTGGCTAAAGAAAATAACATACAGGGTTTCCAGTTCCGGCCAAAAGGTGCATGAAACCTTCATGGAGATGGTGGTGAATGGCCACAGCAATGCTGGCAGGTGAAGGAACCTGGACCAGGGAAATGCCCCACATGGCCAGGGGAGGGGCTGCACAACAATAAACCCATCCCACCATGGCCAGCACAATCATCACCAACAAGGGGGCAGGTACCAGAACAATGGCGACCAGAGCTGCTCAGGCTACAAGAAGAAGCGCCCAGACAACAGAGGGAGCCAACAACAACACAGCCACCACGGAGGGGGCGAGCACTGCTAACACAACAAGAGCTACAATGACAAACAGAACCAGCGCGGAAGAGGCTACGGCCAACAGAATGCAGGTAGCAAGCACAAAAGAAAGTAAAAGTAAGTAATACTCTACCTATTGACTTTTCTGAGTCAGTAAAATTCAAAGCCCGCGTGTCTCCAGGTGTTGACAACAGTTGGAAGTTGTTCACATCTGACAAATGGGTATTGGACATGGCAAAGGACCTACCCATAGATGTGTATTCCATACCAAAACAAGACTCAATACCTCTGCTTGTACTGACCTGGAAAAAGATAAAATCTTGGGAGAACAGATCCAAAAACTGTTAGAGAATGACATAATTGAAAAAACATTCCCCTCTGACAGGGCATTTGTGTCACATATGTTCCTCAGGCATAAATCAGATGGATCATTTAGACCCATTCTAAACTTATCCAGTTTGAACGAGTACACACAATACAAACACTTCAAATGGATGATCTGATGAATGTTATAAGAATATTGCCCAAGAACTTCTTCTGTGCTTCAGTAGACATTAAGCAGGCATACTTTGCTTTGGGGGTGTAGGGGGAAGTATGGTTGCCCTGCACCTCCTAGTGACTGATCTGTACAAGGTTCCCAAGTATGGAAAGTGGACGAGCCAGATTAGTGTAGTGGTTAGCACACTGGACTCCGGATGAAGGTAGCGTGTGTTCGAGTCCCGCATCTGGTGAAACACTTTTCACTTGGTACCTTTACAGGGTTAAAACTGAGGGACAGGGACCTGCTGCAATTACAGTACCATGGACAGAGATACAGAGTTACCTGCCTGCCCAATGGCTACTCACCAGGTCCTAGACTTTTTACCAGGGTGATGAAAGCACTAATGGGCTAACTTAGATCCAACTTTGGAGTAAACTTAGTGTTTTACATCAATGACACATTGATCTACACAGACTCACCTCAACAAGTTTCAGAGGCAGTCAATCACACGCTGGAAGTATTACAGGCAGCAGGGTTTACTATTAACTTTAAAAAGTCTGTGCTACAACCAACAAAAGTGATTGATTACCTAGGTTTTGTTATCCATACCAAAGACCTAACCCTCACAATACCACAAAGTAAAGTCGCTGAAATGCTCAAAGATGTAAAGGAACTGAAAGGCCTGCACACAATTCCTATCAAAAAGTTCTCTAGTATACTGGGAAGGCTAGCAGCAACAGACCCAGCCAACCCTGCAGCAAAAGTTCTAACAAAACGCCTGCAAATTACCAAAATTAGAGCGTTACAGAAAACAAGCAGCAGATATGATAAGTACTTGTACTTGAACAGGGAGATCAAATCTAACCTGAGAGAGTGGATGGATATCTTGCCCTCAGCTACCAGAGAATATGATGAGAAAATCCCAGAAGTCACGAAGGTGCTGAAAGGCAAACACATCCCATCTCTTCTGAGACAATACAACAGCCATTAGTTGCCTGAAGAAGGGTGGATCCATCAGTTCATGGGCATGCAATGAGGTCCCTGAGAGTGTATTCAGAGAAGCCTGGTCCCTGGACATCACCTTCCACTTGTCTTACGTACCAACAAGTAAAAATGTGAATGCAGATAAGGCCTCTAGAGCTTTCTCCACCCCAGGAGAGTGGGCACTAACAGTTACCACAAGGGAGAAAATCTTCTCTGCCTTTGGTAAGCTCACGATAGACCTCGTTGCATTCTCAGAAAACTATGTGTGCTGTAACTTTGTATCTCTGAACTATTGTGACCTAGCATTTGCCATCGATGCTTTCTCTATCAATTGGACATGTAAAAATGCCCTAATATTTCCACCCTTTGGTCTCATTGGCAGAGTCCTGAGGAAGATAAACCAGGAAGCACCGATGGGAATCCTCATAGCACCAGACTGGAGGACACAGCCCTGGTTCCCAATGCTAACACAGCTAAAAGGATACCAGAGAAGGCTGACACGCCCAGTCAACGACAACTCCCTAAGGTGGATGGGCAAAGGACAAAAAATTGACTTCCCAATGGCAAACAGGATGAGGCTGATCGCCATCCCACTCTAAGAAGGATATGGACACAACACCTGCATTACACTGATAGAGCATGTAACATCATGCTAGCCTCCCTCTCCAAAGTCTACTAAGTTGGCATAAGAAACAGCAGCCAAAAAGTGGATTAATTACGCACAGGAAAATGACTTTGATTTGGTAAAGCCACAGTTAAAACAATGTATTGACTTTCTCATACACATTTTCGATACAGGGGTAGGCTACAGTACCCTTAATACCACAAGGTCCTTCTTGTCATGCTTTATCTGGCTGGAAGGCATGCCACTGGAAGAAAACCCAGAAATCTCTAGATTCCTAAAAGGGGTGAGAGTTAAAAAACAAACCGGGGGGGGGGGGGGCATATGAGACCATTTGGGATCCTGTGCAGGTTTTAGACCACATGACCAGTCGGGACTGGATAGCAGACCTGACGCTGGATAGATTGACAAGGAGGACCATGCTATTGTTCTTATTGGCAACAGGCCACAGACTACAGGAACTTTATGCCCTGCTTAGAAGGGACATCACCTTTGGGGATAATACAGTGCGCATTAAGTATTCCCAGAAGTTAAAATCAAATGATCCTAAGACTGACCTTCTTATCCTCAGGTTTGATAGATTTGAGGATGAGAGACTGTGTTTTTACACACCTACTGGTGTACATGAACAAAGAGGAAACACAGTCGGCACATCCTCAGGTATTTGGTACTATCAAACTACCGGTAAAAAGGGCACACCCTGAAACCACCTTCAGGTTGGTAAGGCTTACCCTTACAGAGGCAGGCATTGACTCTGACTATGGACCCTATAGCTCGAGACATGCAGCAACAAACGCAGCAGCCAGACAAAATGTCCCTATTAATGATATCATGGCGTATGCGGGGTGGAAAAGAGAACATACCTTCGCCAGATTCTATAACAGACCCCTGGAGGAAGACAAATTGCCCCAAGTCATAAACTTCATACCTCCATGGTAGGTAGACACATGCAGAAGTAAAACAAACCGTGAACTCACTACAGCTATTCTTAAAGACAGCTTAGACGTTACTGTTTAGCTGTGACCCTGGGAGGTCAAGTTAAGTGGCTATGATGATATATATATATATATATATATATATATATATATATATATATATATTGTAGCAGCCCACGCATGTTGTTATCATATTGTATATTTAGCCATTTATCCAAGAATACTGAAGGAAACAGTACTATAGATTTCAGGGGGGGGGGAGAGAGACATACAGTACACTAGTTATGACTCAAACTACAATACTAGCTATGTTATACCCACAGTTTAGCCTATCAAACACAAATCAAATTGCTGTCAAACTGAGGCTAAAATGAGTGATACAACTTACATGTATATGAATAAAACATTATAAATGGATACCCTCCTTTGAGTTTTATTATCGAACAAGTTAAAATAAGCCTGCTCCACACAAACAGGGTATACAGGCCAATTTATAGTCAGACTAATTTATAATGAAGTCTGACTGTAATTGGGCTGAATACACACTATTTGTGTGTATGAGCAGGCCCACCCTCTCACTTACATGTTCGCTTCCCAGCCAATTTACGGGATAATTATACCCAAGAAAAAAGTGTTAATGACAAGTGGCATCCGTCTCAGCGTATTTATACCCTAAGCCTGCTCATACACACAAACATTGTGTATTCAGCCCAATTACAGTCAGACTTCATCATAAATTAGTCTGACTATAGATTAAAACTATATGGCGCGAAGGGTAGTAGAGTGAGTGGAGGGTGTAAGTAGTACAGGAAGAGTGAGATAATGCTCGGGCCAAGTGCTCTCCCCGCCTCTCAACACAAGCCGGCCCAGTCCCCACTCGCCCTCCCTCCTCCTCCTCTTTTATCAATCAGGTCACACGTACAAAGGGCACTCCAGTGCCCCCATTGGCAACAGTACAGGGTCGTAGAGGGAGGAGAATGGGGGCATCCTAAAGTGTCATTATAGGCCAGGTTGTCCCATGTCGCTGACACATAGTCATTGGTAGGTAGATCTATGGCCAATTTTCATCAGATCAACCTAACTCTGACAGATAATTTAAGTTTGGAATACACGTCAATGTGTAAACACTTACCCTGCCGCAATAACTAATTGTGCATGAGACACAAATTGGCAGGTACCCATCAAACACTTCCTATTAATAATTGTAATCTCGCCACCTCTCATTCCTATCTAGATTAGACCATTGATGCCTTCACTGTAGTTTCTACATTTAGAGGCGTACCTTGCACTGTTTACCACATAACCACTATCTATAAGGGCTTAGTATGGACGTCCGGTGTGTCCACCATTTTGAATTTCGCTGGTTGAGGTAGACCCCACTGATAAGAAGTATCATGATGGGTACATTGTCCCTGGGTAACACCCACCCAGGGAACACCCACTTGCAGGGACATGCTGGTTCCATCCTATCAGCTCTTATCAGTGCATGTCGCCTGGAACCAGCTCCAGTCCCGCTTACACCCAATAGCAACTCCATCCCCACATACAATAGATGGATCTGTAGACGTCCTTTATCTGAATTGTTCCTTTATGTGGCCCTTATATAGCCATAGGCTGCCAATGGTAATGACCCTAGAGCGGGGGCGGGATGGCGGGAACTCGGCCTCTTGCCTCCTTGACAGAAGCTGTCTGTTATATAAGGCAGACCCGATGACCCTGGCTGGGACCCCTCCCTTTCCCATCCATGCACCCCTCTCCGGGTGTCAGATAGGCTTGGTCGGCCATTACTCCTAAGCGGGTCCGCTTTCATGGCAATCTCCCGACGGCGCCGCGCCTTATTTACTCAGCGCACAGCTTGTCGCGTTTGCCTGGGCGAGGTCAGTGGGGGCCAGATTCTACTGGAGTGTGTCTGCGCGAGGCAAACGCCATGGCCCTGCTTTAGGTGTCACGACACTGTTTGTTGTGGTCAGATCAAATGGTGCTGCGGTCACTGCCTGTCCCATACATTATCTAACTAAACATTGGCCCCCAACCATCCCCCCCCCCTACCAAACCTGTTCCCATAGAGGGCGATGGTTGAAGGGTGGGGGGCGGGGGCTGACAGATATTCCGGATCATTACACCTCGTCGCCTGAGGTGTATGCACACATAAAGGCATGCCTTGCCGCGCTGGCTATATTGACTTTGTTTCCAGAGAAGGAACTGTTCTTTTTATGTATGTTTGTTTCGGCATTTGCTCCTTTCTCGTCAGAACTAATTCTAGAATATAAAATATTGACATGAGACTTTTACTCTGATTCACGTTTTTGATGTTTCAAAGCATGAGAGACTTGACTGTGTCATAGATATATCTAGGGAGAGAGAGAGAGAGAGAGAGAGAGAGAGAGAGAGAGAGAGAGAGAGAGAGAGAGAGAGAGAGAGAGAGAGAGAGAGAGACAAGGCGGCAAGATGTATAAATCTCTTGGTGACATTATTGAGTTTTGTTGACACCCAAATAACCAAGGTGTGGTACAAATGTCAACTGAAAGTGATGAAGTCAAATTTATCAAATGGAAACCTTAGAATTCCCTGAATGTAACCTGGAGAAGAAGTGAATTCACCAACTCTGCCCATCGCTAGTTGCCTTGCAATACACATGCAGCATACCCCTTTTAATTTAATAAGCTTCAATGGGCACGTTTGATATCTTGGTACACAGAATTCAGTGTATTGCTGAATAGTGATTTGCACGTAAATTCCCAATTACCCCAGATTGATGAATGCTTTGTGTGATATTCACAGTATACATAAACATGTATACCCCTTACAAAGTGAATATTGGCAATGTGCCACTGGATTAACTGCACTTGGTACAGAGAGTACGGCACACCACACAAACCATTAGGGTCTCCAGCCTCCCCTGTTGCATCTATAAAGAAGTATACATGTAATTCTACCTTACGATACTGTACTATGTACGCCGTACGCCGCAATGTAAGCAGCCCATGGCTAAATCGATACATGCAGGCAGATCTGGGGTTTCTTGGCAGGCCATTATAGTCCTACAATACTGCGGGATCTGGCTATAGGATTCTCTGGTCGGACGCCAATGAAGTACACAGTCGATATTTGAGATCATACATCCCATAAAAGCCAGAGATTGCACCCTTTACAATGCACTTATCAGGACGATATAAGACACGCCATATACATTATTTAGAGGGTGATTTACCAATGGTTATCTCTATGTAATCGGTGTTGTGTTAAGCGAAAGAGATCCTGATTGTTTCAAGTTATTTCTAAGACTGGATACAAAGGGGGATTACTTATTATACCTCTAGTCCACTGGGCCTCTTCGGCCGACTTTTGTGTAGGAAATGTATGGCCAAAATTGGCCGAAGAGGCCCAGTGGGCTATAGGTATTACCAATATATTTATACCACACTTGGGTGGAAAGACAATAGAAAAGCACAGGTAATATATTGCGTACAGCTGTTGTAAGTTGATGCGGTCCACTGAGCACATACACCCTCCCTCATTACCTAGTTTGTGAATGGTTTTGAGTGGGTGACAAGTGTGGCTGTTTGACAGCCTGTTGTCTATATAGTGAATACAGTGACCAAACTCGGTGTTTATCTACCACATACAGCAGTAGATCTGAGGAATCTTTATCACATTACAAAGCAATACTATGGTACTTTGCCATATGATTACTTTTGAACGCATATAGATATAATTCATTCATGTAGGGTGCAGTAGACATATCTAGTTCACTTTAGATCTATATAGAGACATGGATGGATGATTCATCGTAGAGCACTGACATTATTAAAGATAGAAAACATTGTAATGGAAATAACCTTGATATTCATAATCAAGCAAGAGATTTTCTTTTCCATTTCACGCTATATCGATTGATATAAAGTAACCCCCCCCCCCCCGATGCTTCTAATTGACACAATATATAATATCTTTATTTCATACTGTGATTTGTCTCTGATTTGTCTTTCCATTGCGTTGGTGGGCCCATTCATAATCTATTAGCTTATTCATCATCATTTGGGATCATTACTCATATATCTTGTGCTGCGTGGGACTTCATTTGATCGAAAAACTCTTGTCTTTTTTTAGTCCTCACCATATAATATCCATTGGCTCGATTATCTGTCCCAGTGTTTCTACCTAGTTAGAATTGATTGAGTATCTTCATCTTAGAAACATCTGTCCTAAATGATTCTATGCACCAAGGAGGTTCAACATGCCCAGAGAGGATTTCCTCTGAGGGCATACTTTTTCTCAATCAAGGGTCTCATTATTTTCAATGACATGCCAAGCCATTGTATTCAAGAAGATGGAACAAATACATTTTGCCTTTTGGAGTAAAGGTTTTGGAATGATTCATGTTTCCTTTGAGTCCCTTTATTTCCTCCTTTACGCATTCCCCCCCCCCCTTTATTTGGCATCAGTCTCGTCTACGAACCCAGGGAGATTAATTCTAAAGGCCCAGCTTTACATGTTACATTACATATTCATCATATTCGAAAGATCTTTCGTGACTTAGAAAAGAAATTCAGGTATCTTGTTCAAGATTACCCCTGCTCCTTGTTGTACAGCAGGGTGTAATAGTACACACTTCAGCAGTCTGCTTTCAAGAGCTTGAGTCTTATCTTGAATATTTCATTTCAGAGAGGGTATAATGTGATTAAATTCTGCCTTGGTACTAAGTTCCTCCTATACCCGCCTTTCATTGTCCTTTCTAAAGCTTTCCCTTTGTAAGGATATAAAAGGACGTTAGAGAAAAAGAACGTATATATAGTTGAACTATCTTGTACACTGGTCCCCCCATATGGGCTTTGTACATGACTTGCTATGTATGACTATGATTAATGAGAGATGTCAGACTCTCTCTATCACATGTGATGATCAATCATTTCTCCTCTCGACCATCTGCAGAATTGTAAAGGGCTGAATATTGTCGATATAGGATACACTCTATGTAGCTAATATATAGGACACGTGTATACTAGTACTTGCATCTAGCTTGAGACGGCAATGACGGGAATTGTACTAATAAATGAGCAGGCTATCAAGCTATGCATCAAGGACTGGTAGCTTAAGGCTGGCAAGACCTGTGATGGTCAACACTGGTCTGTATAGGGCTGAGTGAGGACGGACAGTGACTGGGCCTGGGCAGTGTTGGGACCCTGCTTTGGAAGTTGTCCACCATCGATTCACCATCAATCACTGTTTCCTAACCCTGCCTGGTGTGTCCATCCGTCACAGGATAGTCTCACCACAGTTAACAAGTGTAAGGGATGACCACCAAAGCTTTTTTGATGTGAGGTTCAAACCCTCCATTGTTAGAAAGCTTTAGCTCAAATCCCTCTGTGGTTGGAGCGATTCAACGACTGCAATTGCCTCAAGGCTACATATATATAGTAATATGATTTATCTAGGCAATTGGGCCAAGGTCTCATTCATATGAATAAAAAAATCTGTATGCAGCTTTAAAATAAGGTATTTACCTTTTGATCACCATGAGATAGGTAGAGTAGGATCATTATCCTGCACATAGATGCCTGCATTAGCCATCGTTAAAAATTTGAATTCAGGTCATGAGGTGTTATGATCAAGGATCAAACACCTTCCCCGACGGCAATTTGGAGGTGTAAATGTTAGCTATATTAGGATGGATAAATGAAAAAGCTGCCCTGCATCTGAATTTTTCTACAGGTAACGATGAAGTATGGCTGGCATAAAGGCTATGCCTCCAAACCGTCGTCCCCCTCAAGTCCCCTCAACCCCTCCCCATGCCTGGCCTATCCGAATCTTACATCTTTAGCCAACTTTCTCTTTATTTGATTGCGACTACTAAATCCTTAGATCAAAATCACTATTTTCAAACACAGTGTGAACTGACCATGGTTCCAACCAAAGATTTATTAACCGAAAATCCCCAAAGGTGATCCCCAAAAGATGATTTTGAATTATTTGTCACACCTACAAATAGTTAACTTTTGCATCAATACGCTGATAATTTCTGTTTGCAAATTACACATAGATACTTTCATCAATGTTGCAATGATATATCTTGCACATTAAGAACGGCAGCCAGTGCCTTTTTCTCATTGGTACTAGTTTCTTGATCATTGGATAAGTTATGGTGACCCTGCAGTATCTGAGCTGCTCCTGTCTAATTATAGATAATAAAATTCACTCACCTTCTACAACGAGTTGTGCGCTTGCAGAATCAGACTCTCCTCCCGTAGAGGCTATACACGTATAAACTCCAGTGTCCTGTATACTAGCATTCACTATAGTCAATGAATAGTCCAATTTATTTCGGGAAATCCGAGGGTTCTTTTTCATCCTGAGTCTTTCGTCATCCTTTCGCCATACGACGACTGGCGGACCGTGAATGAGGGAGTCGGCAGCGGCCTGACAGGAGAAGTGAACCGTAACTCCTGCTCTGACCCGCTGGTGCTTAGGTCCCTTCTGGATAGTCACACCACCTGCAAAAGTAAATAGGCCTGTCACACACTGAATGACTGGGATAGTGGGGTATAAGGAGAAGGGGAATAGGATCATTTCTGGACAGAACAAATGTCAACACAGTTTCAAACTGTGTTGAGTACGTGAGTAGTTTACATTCATCTAATTTTATCCATAATTATTGTTTTTTTGAAAAGGTTTTATTGGGTCTAAAGTTAAATACCAGATTCGGTCTGGCCGTTCTGCCATCCTGGACCCACATTTCAGCCTCCTATGTTGACAATTGGTACGGCGGCAAGTAATAATATTATCTTCAGTGGACCATAAAGCAGAGAAAATAGCTTCTAACAATCGTATTCACACATGATAGATCAGAAAAATCAGAAAAGTTCAAGACTCCAGGCACTCGCGTTATAGTATTGGTGAAACCACTCAGTGGTCTTGGGGAAGGGGAGGGGAGTGGCGGGTGAGGGATGAAGGGGGATTGAAAATGTGGAAGGAGTTTAGTATTTTGTCATAGTGTGATATTTTACATCCTGAAGTATAATACCTGCAGCTCATAGAGACTCCAGTACACTCAGGTTTGGCTCGATCAGTGCCAGAAGATCTACATGTATATGTATATATATATATATTGCTGCTAGCAAAGTGACATCAACATATAAACAGAGATAGAGGGAAGCAAAAGAAAATTATCATGAGGAAGAGATCTAATACTGTGCCTGGAGAATTCAACTTAGTATATGGTATTTTGAAAAATGAGATAAGTATAGTGTAATGATATGTAAGTGTGCATAGTATGAACATCTGGCATAGTAGTAAATACTACATTACCAAAAGACCTCTTATCATAGGAGAAAAGCCAATATCAATCTCGAGCATAAATGTCGATTCACCATAATGACTGTGGTAATACCACATGACATACCCTAGGATGAGAATATAATGCAATATTAAGGACATAGACATAGATATGGAGAAACAGTAAAACAGTGATAATATCATAGATAATACAGCATGAAAAGACATAGATAATGACACAATGAGCAGTGGTAACTACCAGCTGCTGCAGTGGCAAATTATAAGATTATTATCTAGAAGTGGTAATACCAGCTACTAGACTTACCTGAACCAGTTTGTGTCAATTGGTATAATAAAACAGTTTAGAAAATCTTTTTGGATTATGTTTTTGAATAATTCTTTCTCCAGAATATTAGTGTATTTTGCACAAAGGTTATTCCAGCAGTTTATCACTCTAAACCTGGCTGATTTACCATATACAGGATGTTTGGTACGAGTGTAACGGTACCTTGTACTGTCGAAACGTCTGGTTGGTAAATCCCTTAATTTTTAGATCATAGGCATAGTAAATTAGGTGAATATACCTTCTCTCTCTCAGACTTTTGACATTGGCCCTATCATGAGTTTGTCTTGTGGTTATGCTTGGGTTAGGTCCAAGCCTGACATTATATACTATTCTCAACGCCTTGTTTTGAAGGAGCTGCAAGTCTTTGAGTTAGTCCTTACAATTATCATCATAGATTACATCACAATAATCATAATGAGGAAGAATGGTGCTGGTATAGATATTTAGAGCAGTATTAACATCTGTATATTTTCTTATTCTAGCTAACTGTATAACCTTAGAGTTAACCCTATCATAAGGGGTGTGTCCACTGCGACGGATGGACCATCCATCTCCCTTCATCCGTATTTTTCTCCATAGAAATTGATAATAAATGATACGGATGAAACCGATGGATGGTCCATCCGTTGGCAGTGGACATACCCCTATAGACAGTACTAATATGCTTATTGAAGGATAGGTTATTATCTAAAATTACACCCAAATATTTGAAGGCTTG
The DNA here is from genome assembly GCA_949317995.1 of Acholoe squamosa. Classification (NCBI taxonomy): domain Eukaryota; kingdom Metazoa; phylum Annelida; class Polychaeta; order Phyllodocida; family Polynoidae; genus Acholoe; species Acholoe squamosa. Next base: position 26,357,776 of record OX439035.1, on the reverse strand, counting down.
TACTTCTTCTAGTTGTACTCCACTAATATAGAAATTGGGATGTATGGCCGGTGGTGGGCCTATGAACATCCACTGTGTTTTTTCTGATTTATTGTAAGACTGTTCATAATACACCAACTTGACAACTTGTTTAAAGCAACTTGTAGCTCTCTCGGATCAGTGGAGGAAATCACAGCATCATCAGCATAAAGAACTATATTACAGTTTCCTACCTGCTTCACCAGGTCATTTATATAGATAATGAACAAAATAGGACCTGCTGTTGAGCCTTGTTAACCTGTTATAAGATTGTGTCTATTTCAATTGTCCAACTGAATGCATTGACTATCTACAGCGTGTTTCCCAAAGGTCCAATTGATAGTATGTTTAAATCTTGATGATGAAGGTGTGAGGCCCATAAGTCTAAAAAGGAATTTTGATCAAAGAGCTACAGGCTATCTAAAACGCAGGTACATCCAGACCTTTCATTTGCACTACGTATGTATTAATGACCCTATCTATCACCCATAACTTCTAAAGGCCACACCAATGCTTGTTTCAGTTAGTGATTATCGTGAGGCCAGTACCTTGGACCATCAAGGGGCACGATACTGGTGACGTAAAGACATGCGATCTAAGACCCAGTAGGTAATGGTATTTCGCAAGACCATACGATAGGGCAAGGGTTTACTCTATTTTAAATGCCTGTTTTAGCATTGCACCACTGACCTCCGTGATTGGGCCTTTTATAGGTAATCACACAGGGTGGGACGGGGCAAAGTGTTCCCTCTTCTATAGGCATTTAATGTTCTACATGTGAGACTACACATTGTGCGTTTCAATAGTTGGTCAATTCTCACGAAAATGGAGCACAAGGCTTGGGAAGGAAAAAATGGTAGACTGCTTGTATCATTCCAATTTTCTTTTGGCTAAAAGCTATATGAAAATACAGATTCCTGACAAAATTGGGAACACTAATCATGTCAGTGCTAGAAGTCATTTACATGCATATTTTGGAGGATTCTATATTTGAACTTTTGTTCCCCCTATTAAACCCTACAAATTGAGGTATTAATGTATTTCAAAGGAGTATTCTCTCTGGTGTCATATCTAATATAATGTACCTACGTATGGTGATGCAAAGTTACACAACTACAATTTTTCCTTCAAAACCCCAATGAATCTGCTGAAAAATCATTTTGAAGTCATAAAAATTTTTCTTTTGTGATTCTTCAATCTTCCAAACAAAGGATTGTACTCTTTACATAATATTTATCTTACATATGATATCGCAAGTATTTTTTTTCTTGCATTAAAACATTCAAAATACACATAAATATTTCACCCTATATTGGCATAGATATTGATGGTATACATGCTAAAGTGCCCAGCAAATTGTCGTGACTCCTCGTCAACCTGTGTGAAGTGGCTCACACATGTCGCTAGATGGAACACGACGTCACTATAGCACAAGATCACCAGGAATAGCAATGGTGGTGATCACATGGCCTCACCTCAGATGGCAAGGATGGTGATCACTCAGACTCACCAGGGATGGCGACGCGGGTGATCACTCACCTCGCTAGATGAAACACGCACCTCGTCATAGCACATGTTCACCAGGGATGGCAAGGATCGTGATCACTCATCCTCACCAGGGATGGCGACATGAGTGATCACTCATCCTCACCAGGGATGGTGACATGAGCGATCACTCACTTCGCTAGATGAGACGCACACCACGTCATAATACACATTCACAACGGATGGCAAGGATTGTGATCAGTCACCTCGCTAGATAAAACGCGTACCTCGTGATAGCACAGGTTCACCACAGAGGGTGAGGATCTTGATCACCCACACTCACCAGGGATGGCGACACGAGTGATCACTCACCTTGCTAGATGAAACGTGCACCACATCATAGCGCAGGTTCACCATGGATGGCAAGAGTGGTGATCACTCAGACTCACCAGTGATGGCGACGCTGGTGATCACTCACCTTGTTAGATGAAAAGCTCATGATCATCGACATTGGTAATCATGCAGCCTCACATCTGCCAGATCAAAGTATGTTTTGCCAGAGAAGGTATTGCCATATGTATCTTCCCTCTAACCACAGACAAGGTGTTCATGTTGATATTTCCCTATGTATTTTTCCTGTAACCAGAGAAAAGGTGTTTATGGATAGTTGCTTTCATTTTAGAGATACCTCTATCTAAATTCAATTGATATTCTCTCTATATAATCTTGTTTGATTCAACTCTGAAGTATTACATGGAAATCAGTGTGAAACAAAGCACATTTGATACGTATGGGACTTATACTTCATGCCCACACTTCCTAGATAGGCTACATGTTGAACAGTGGTGCTGTCTCAACAACTTTGGCAATGGTGGTGATAAGTTGCCACTGTGAGTGAGAGTGAGTGACAGATGATGCAATCCTCAGAGAGCATTGACTTGGAGTGACACAAATTCACGTATTGAGTGAGACCAATGTTGGCAATGGTGGTGATAAGTCGCCATTTTGAGAGAAGATTAACTAGGAGTGATACACACTCACGCAGTGAGTGAGAGCCATGTGGCAATGCAGGTAAAAAGTTGCCATTCTGACTGAGAGTTGACAGGCAGTGGCTCATACTCATGCAGTGAGTTAGATCCATGTTGGCGATGGTGGTGATAAGTCACCATGCTTTGTGAGGGATGACAAGGGGTGGCACATACTCACGCAGTGAGTGAGATCATGTTGGCGACTGTTGTGATAAATCGCCATGCCACGTGAGACTGACACACAGTGGCGAAAGATGACGCTGTGAGTTATCACTCAGAAAGGAGTCACCATTGATGACCAATCATGGCGACAGATAACGACAATTTGCTGGGTGTATACCCACGGCAAGGTATTGCTGGTATTAATACAGATGTATGTATATTATAGCAATCTGCCCTCTGATTAAGGGTTTAGGGCATGAGAACGCTATAGTGAACCCTTGCTCCATTTTCAAGAGAATTGACCAGAACTTTATCTTATAGGCCTAGGTTTAATAACAACCATGTTTCTGCTTAATTGAGTTGCTTATAGATAATCATGGTGACAAATTGGCCACCTTTGTATCAGTAATGTCGAACATGTACACTGCAAAATATAACTGTTGAATCTACCAGGGATCCTTGTAAAACCAGTGCAGGTTTTACTCCAGGTGGCAGTGCGATGGTACAAGGAATCTCTGTGAAAATAACAACATTTTTTTGAAAATAACGACAGATCTCCGGCAACTTTGGGACGAAGAATCCATCATTATTTCAACGACATTTTTTATAGTGTACGATGATAAGGGGAGTGGACAGTATGAATGGAATATCTGTATCTATAGCACCACTTATCAAAACCATAGAATTTCAAGTCATTTCCGACAATCTGTATCTTTCCGTTGGCTCTAGGTTATACATGCACCTAGACTATCACATCCTGACAATTTGTCATGACAAAAAAGAATGTACATGGAGCCAGAGTAACCCATGGTAATGTTCTAAATGAAAAGGACTGTAAGAACTGCCTACAGACCCCTTTAGGGGAGGCTTCTGAAACTAACACCCCACAGTCTTGTGGTCGTCCGGGTAGGAAATGGAGTATTAGGGTCAAAGACCGCGACTTGATCCACCGCAGTCACTTTGGGGACCATGTAGTGCATATTCAGCAAAGCAGGGATCCAGTGTTACCTCCTCTTCTGGTGCACTACGTAAATGTGGGGGTCTTCAGCAGGGGGCATGTTAAGAATAGATTTAGGTTTTGTCTTTCAGGAATCTGAATTACTATCCCTTGCGGGATCTGCTAAGGAAAGGGGCGAGGTGACGGGAGCAAGATGAGAAAGAGGACCAAAAAGAAGGAATGATATCAAACCAGAGTAATCAGGGGCCAATGTGAATAAGCAGTCAATAGGAACAGCCAGAGAACACTCACTTATAAATAGAGACTATTGCCATGACCTTGCCATGACCTTGCCATCATGCCATCCATCCATCCAAGCTACAGGTTAAGGTTCAGTGCAGACATAGGTATAGTACAGAGACTATTCACTTATAGCATGCTTACTCTATCTCTCATAGACCCCAAAGTGGTATGTGTATAGCTTGGATGCTATATACATTGCCCATCTTTCTTGCAGTGTGCATCGTCATTTGGGGAAAAGTTTCAGCTCCTACCCACTGAAAAATGTGTCTTAATTGGCCAATTCCCATAGGACTCCATGTGCTTATTTCATTGGGAAAGCTATCGGGAAAATAACCGGCCCATATCCCTTAATGTTAACAGATTTGTAACCAGTATGGCACCAAAATGGTAAGGTAAGTACGGCTCCTAATTTCAGCGACAAAACATCAAAATAAGTAGGAATTGCCAATCATAATTGTAAGTAGACTATTTAAACTGCATATTATCTGTCAGAAAATTTTAAGATTACAAATGAAACATTAGAACAATTCCTACTTAAAGTTGGCTTTTCTGACCAACAGTTTTTGGCTGAAAAGGTGCCACCAATGACCTAGGAAGACCTAGGCCAACAATAAGAGAGTCATGCAGAATAAGAAGGAAATCAGAGCAATCAGGGGGTGCAGAAAATAAGGATATAATATGGAAATGTGCACAGGATAAGGAGAGAACTAGAACAGAGGGCAATTGTGAATGAAAGGAGCAGAGGAGTAAGGGAGCTATGAAGAATAAGGAGATACTCAGCGTTAATGGAGGCCAATGCAGGAAGGAAGAAAGAAAAAGAAATTTCCAGTGTTTGATGAAGACAAGGGAACACTTCATCATCGATGACCCCGCAGTTGTACCTCTGAACTGGATATGGACCAATAGTTATACCTACAAGAGTATCGTTTTCTTCACCCCTCGCTATGTGAGAGTGGAGTTCAGAATCACAAGGGTTAGAGTGGATATATGGCAAAGGAAATAAGATAAACTGGGGTGGTGAAGGGAATCTTGGTAGAAAGAGCAGTAATAACCTACTTTCTAATAATCCATGTTTCATGCAGCACATGTATACTGCTGATAGTTTGTCTCATTTTGCTGCGGGTTCCCATTTTTCGTCTCTCATCAGCAATTCATTAGTACAGAGCTGCTCTACCCTAAGCCCCTCCTCCCCTCCTTATTACCCCCCCCCCCCCACTCACACACACACATTTCCTCTATCCATCTTTCTGACTGTCCCGGGCCTACCACCGGCCGACCATCTCAAACCTCTGCTCACCTTCATTAATTGCACTCATTTGGCACATCCCTTACAAACGCCTTTTCTGCTGGAGATAACTAGAACCCGGCCACTGCAATCAGCATAATGAATAACTCGTAAAATATGCTGTTTTCATGAGGGATCCCCATCTGTTATCCAAATCAAGGGTTGGCTGGATGGGTGGTCTAGGCTAAGTGAAGGGTAGGGCAAAATTAATCCTGATAGGCTAATCCCCCCTTAAAGCTCAAGATCGTATATACATGTACATCTAAATCACAAACACCCAAGCTACGTATGATCCAGAGGTATGTCGGCACAGACAAAACATATTCACCGGCAACACAGATGTAAGGACGGTGCTTTTCTTGGCTTCAGGATTCTCACATATCTCATCTCACATGATTGAATGCAACGCTCACGTGACTGCATCTTTCTTGAGCATATTTTTACAGAAGAAAGAAATGGTTGAAAAAAGGCTGGAGAATCCTGGTTGTGTTGTTTAAAATAAATGGGCCTCATTGGAAGCAGCTATCCATCTTTGTAGGAAGCCTGTGTAAGAAGTAGATAGTTAGATGGCTGTTAGATCTTTATTAGTTTAGCAGCGCTATGAGATAACAAAATCAGTGCTGGGCAAAAACACCCTGCCTCGCCTAGCGGTCCCATGCATTAATCTGGCAGATGTGTTTGAAGTTGACAACCAGAAGACACTGTTGACTTCATTTCGAGGACTTTGTTTGAGGTATCCTAGAGTGTGCCTAATGGCACTGGCATGGGCTCAACAACAACAGAACGCCCCTTCTAGCCCCAAGGCTTCTAGGTCTTAATGAACACTGTAATCTTATTACCAAAGCAGCTAGGGAAACAGGTCTATGTGTTGACTGTGCTATGGAATCATATCACACCACCAAGAGGTGTGTGTCTTTGGGCGTAATCTTATTTATTTTGAAATATCCTTGAGCTGATCCGTATGGACATATCAAACCTAATACATGTACAGATGTGTGGAACCCTTGTAAGATCTAGCGCTGGCCATTACGCAACATTTTATTGTAATGTATAATTTATATCAGTCTTAAATCCAATTGTTGTCTGAAAGGAAAATAACTTTAAGGAAAATGATATTCTTGCAGGCATCTGAACAAAACTAGTTAGCCAACTGTCTCCATCGTCATGTTCTTATATACCACCAGAATGGGAATCTAAATGGCAGAGGTGAATTACTGGAAGAGGGATGTTCAGGCCAGACTCAAAAGTAGCAGACATGGCCAGGAGGTAGTCTGAAGTCTAAGGAGACAGAGACACAGGGGACGTGGTGATAGCCCTTGGTTTACTGTCGCCGACTCCTTATGTTGCTATAATAGAGGCAGAAGGAGCTGCTCAGCAGACTGACAGATACCCTGGCAGTACGCATAATTGAAGTACCACGCATAGCCCTGGGCGCTCACCTTGCGAAGACCTCGACACCCTTCCATCCTGACCTTGACATCCATCAAGGTCACGCAGACCTCAAGAACCATGAATAAGAAAGGTGAAAGCAACGCATACACCAAGACGGCTCTGTGTACCCAACTGGGGCATATTGATATTTCCAACTGGACGCCTCTATTTTCTTTTCTTTTCTTCACGTCTCCTTTGCAAACAATTCTCTGATTTCTTTCCCTGGAGATGTGTTTGATATTCTAAGCCAAAGAGCTCCTGTGGGAGGCGGGGACAATGTAAGTGAGGCACGAGCAGAATGAACCATTGGGCTGGCAATTGTATGTTTGAGTGGGGCTGGCCGTCGACAGTAGAAATGCGGCCAGACAAAGCATGTCTGCTAACCCTAAGGCTCGTTTTACGCACGCGCAAACGCCTAGAAGTGTACTTCTTGTTACTCGCCTTTGCCAACCGTAGAGATCTCTGCCACGTGAGCAGCTCAGGCTTTTGTAAGGCGACGTCCTTGTGCGGATCTCAAGCTGCTTAAGGGCACTTGGTATTCAGGGGGCTCAGGTCCATACAGGCTGACTTCTGTCTCCTGCTATAGGTCGTTGTATCAATGAAAGAACGGAAATTTTAGCTGGTCCTGTATCAATCCCCACACTGACATATTGTGAACTCTCTGTCATCCCTTACCATTTTCTTCACTTCCTCACCAGTGTATGTCAACAACAGGGAGTTCTTTTATAAGTCTTTCTCTCTAACATCCTGGATAGGTCTATTAGCTTACTTATATCAGTCTCAGTGGTGCTTGTGTACCCTGTTCCCAACTTGGCCATCCTTTCATCCCTTACCTTTGTACTCCCTATTATCTTTTCCACCCTGTGGCCACAAGATATTACCGTTCTCATCCACAAACCACATCGCCAGAGAGCCATCGGACATTAGAGCAGAGGTATGGAAAGTATACATTACTAAATAGATTTTTTTAGATGATACAAGAGGACACAAGATTGTTTATTATGTAGCAGTTCATTCCTTATTGCATATTGATTCAAATGAGAATGGATTGAATTTAATAAACCCTTTATCATTGAATGCATATCGCACACTAGCACAGGAAGAGGGGGCAATGGGGACCTGTCTCGCCCCAATATATGTATATAAAATTACATGTATATCGCCCCACCACCAACACAATTCTACTTCCTACATCACTGACAGCATGATGTGGATAGGACTTTAGCACATTTGGCAAAAGCAGTAAAATCCCACTGGTTTTAGGAATTTCAGCAGATGCACATGGCTATCACCTGGTATATCAGAACAACTAATCCTAGAATTTCACACCTGTTTAGCTTCTAAACACATATCCCTCCATGTTGGACAATGCCATGCTGAACACCCGAGATGTGGTATGAGATGTAACCGATGCTGCACTGTAAAATGCACCGCACCTAAGAATCTTTGTGCACATGTCATCTGATATCCAAATGTCGCTGTAATGTGATGTCAAGCACAGTGGGATGGTCATGCATGGTGACCCTCGATGAGCATAGCCGAGAAATTGCGTGACTGTGTCAAATTGTCAGGAATTCATACACGAGTTAAACTGGAAAGAAAACCGCCAGTATTACTGACGATTATATGAGTCGTGCGTCAACCCCTCCCCCCTTCAGCGTCCCCCTGTCCCCTGGGGCCAGACAGAGGCTGTCATGCACAGCTGGCGATTTGATTGCACGACTGAAAAAAGGAAATGAAATAAGGGAATTATCTAAAAGGGGGAAAAGTTGGGGCGTCAACTGATGGTGATTTTCTACTATTGTGCGTAGAGTGCAAGGTAGGTTTACGTGATGGATGCTTCAACTAGCGCATTAATAACATGTAATTAGACTATTATACTAGGAGCAAAAAGCTAGGCTAATGCACCAGAACCGTCTGAGTCTCTCTCTCTCTCTCTCTCTCTCTCTCTCTCTCTCTCTCTCTCTCTAACCATCTACTTCTCTATATATCTCTTTCCCTCTCTCTCGGCAAAACAAACAAGGCGTTCTTGTCTCCACTTCACGTAGCATCGATCCACTTGACTTAGTGCTTCTCATCCTGCCGTTCTGGCAAGTAACGCCACTTCTAGCTTAGGCAGGTCCTCGGCTGTGGTCATATTCAAGGAAACAAGGCCACGAGAGGAGCTGCAAACACTTTTAGGCCCCTCTTGTATATGAGCTGCCCATAGTAGGCTATAGAGAACCACAGCCAAAAACGAAGGGATTCCTACCTGCAAATCATTGTCTTGGTAGCAGGTACCAAAATTAGTACAAGAGTTTATTTCAGATACATGACCTTGACATATTCATAATCAAATGGGGCCTCATTCTAAGGAATTGAACGGCCAATATCCTTTGGTCAGTGTATATTGGTTTCCGGCCTTGGATCCTTTGGCCTTCTGGGCCCCATCTCACCAGGGAGATGTTTCATAAGGTGATTTTCGGGTACCTTTTATAAGGTCTTTCTTGAGTCATTCTCTTCTTCTTATTGCGATGTCATGAGATTACATTGACATATCGTAAGGTAAATAACGTTACGAAAAAGTCTTTTGTAACATCATGTAATGCCCACCTAAGACCTGAAGGCTATGATATTTTAATTTGGCCTCACCTCGACTTCGTTCGATACACTCTTTGGCAGCAATGCAAGCACCCTAAAAATACCAATCACTTTTACCTACCTAGAGTTGCAGTGGTAAGACTACAAGCCACTAGTACAGGATGGGCTTCCCTAGCCCACTTAAACGGGTCTACTTCTCATCTTTCCTATCCCCTCAGGATGTGTGTGGTGCACATATGCGCGGGCACTGACACATTTCTCTGTGAAATTGTGTAATGTCGTTCTCGCCATGAATATGACCTTAGCTGTCAAAATGGCGTTAAACATCTATTACTCACTCCACTAGTACAGGAGCTTGGGTTAATGTTAATTATGGTTGTGCTTGCATTGAGCACCATTGGCCGTAATTGCATAGAGAGTGCAACAGTATGCCTACTTTGTGTTCCCAGATGCGCAGTGGCAGGTGCTCTACTGTTCTCCCCTACTACAGCTCAGTAACATTGCAGACTAATGTGATGGTTACAGCCAAATCACTAGTACATCATATTGTACTAGGCACAACCTTCGATAATTTGATATTGCACATTGTTAGGCTAATTTGAAATAGCCTGCAGGAATGGTGTGTTGTTCCTACATTCCTACATATTTAAATTTGGTCTTATTATAATCTATAAATGTTGGCTTTCGATAACTGGATGCATAGCTCTATGGGAACAGGACATGAAATAGACCTATAATTTCTTAAATAGTGTGTCACTTCCTCCATCTGACAGTCCTTATGAAAGACCTCCTAGGGATGGGAGAGTTTAACAGGAGGTGAGGTCCCTTTCTCCATCGCCCACACGCACGGTAGCTAAACCAGTACAGGCGTGGGTGTCAGAGAAGGTCAATCTGGAAGTCTAATGATGAAGTTGCCGGGCTTGAACAGATGCCTGAATATACATTCAGGATGGGGAATGGATATCATGGAGGAATTCAGGGATAAAACCGTAATATACTGTTGCCTGTCAGTCTCACGTTGCTCGTAGACCATCAGTGGGGCCTATTTGCATAGTTACGTGTGTTCAGTGGATATAGAGTCGGGTGGGGGTAAACAGGGACTGGCTGTGGCAATCAAAGGGAAGCTCAGTGCCCTATCAGTACACATTCCCTTGCTAGTACTGTTTAGAATACCTGCAGGTGGAAATGCTTGGTACTAGACTGAGGCTTTATTTAGCATATCAAATAGGGCTGTACATGGCATAAAATTTATCTCAGACAATCCAGGCAATTCAGGTTGGCTGAGTGTAATGTATAGTAGTGCACTGGGAGTAAGACCTGTACTACATATAGATGTCTCACCATGCCAACAACAACACTGTAGTCTAATTGTGTACAAGTCTGACATAGATCTGTGCCACCCTATACTGCTCAGTAACAACAACACAAAGAACAGACGTTTTCACTACATATAGGTGTTTTCAATTTCACCCTACTCTACTGATCGTGGTACCCCACCATTATGAAAAAAAATAGCAATTAAAAACTCTCAGGTGTGCTCAAGGGGTGTTGCCTCCTCATGGGAGATTTTCCAATTACGTGCGGCGAGAGCCATCGCTCGCTCCCTAGCCAGAAATGGAACCCCCACTTTTATTGATTGGTGCATCGGCACATGAGGGGAGTAGGGCAGAGGGAGGGGCTCCTCCATAGTGGCTGATGAAATGCTAAGTCAGGCAATCAGTGACTACATCAAGGGAACTGCCACCGAAATAATACTTCCATGCGGACTCACTGCATCATGTATTTCGCCAACCTCCTGAAAAAGGTCATGGAAACATGGTGTGGGTCGGTCGACTAGGCCCCAAAGCAGGCGAGCAGCTCACCCCAGCTGCGAGTTGCTTGATGGACATGTTGATGGAATTCTGGAAGTTGACAACTGCTCCACCCGGCAGTGGTTGAGTACAGGACTGTGGGCCTGGGTCCCTAGCGAGCTGGTGCAATTTCACGAAGGATGTTCAGACAATAGGGCACTGCCTTTAGGGACTGGGACATGATGTAGGGGGCGTTTGGGTAGGAGTGCATGGTGGCAGGCTGGCCTATCACCTATAGTGGTGGTAGCCACAACCATTCACTCACATGTCATTCCCATGGTGTCCATCAGTATACGTGCAATGTTCAACACAACTCCTGCACACAGCAATATACTCCCTACCCCTTGCAGACACACCCCTGCAGGAGATGCAGGCCTGCACCACACCTTTCACACCTTTAGCCTTCACTGAGGAATTGGCTCAGATTACCCATTGTGCAAACTATTCATGTAGTCCCAATCTCTCCACTACCAGTCCTCGCACACCCCAAGCACCTGCTTTACATACCTTATCTGAAAAAAACACCATTCTGATTAACCCTTGTGGTATTGAAGGGCCGGTCAATTCTGGCCTTTTGTTCTTTTCTTTACCCCCACCTATGCCAAACCCATGCTGCAACGATAATCCCTATCCCTATCCTTATCCCTAAGGCAAAAAAAAGGTTTGTTTCCGGTAACCCGACCGTCCTCAGCCGACCTCAGAATTTTCTGAAGATTTTTTTCAGTTTTTGAAATTTTTTCTTAAAATCTTTATTTACATTCAAATGCACATTTTGCCATTGTTTTCTCGTATTCCGTGCCGGAAATTTCTTACATTAAGCAGTGAAAACCTATCAAAGAACAACTATATGAGGCATTGGCTACTACCGACCTCAGGTTTTTTCACCATGTTACCGGAAACAAACCTTTTTTTTTTGCCTAACCCTAACCCTATAATATCCTGTGTACTTTCAACTTACATTTGGTGTATAGAAAATGAACATAAATTCAGTATAATTATGTCCTATATGGATAAGGGGGGGGGGAATTCCAGCGGGAGATTTCCGGGCAGGAGAATTCTGGGCAGGAGAATTCCGGTGGGAGAATTCCAGGCGGGAGAATTCCGGACGGGAAACTTCCTGACACCACTGCATCAGCCCCACACTGATGATAAAGCCTATAGTCAGTAGTGACTATACCAGCATATTTTGATCCCAATAGTCAGATGACTATTATATATTAGTCACATATTAGTTATAAAAGTAGTCACTACTGACCATGTTTAGGGCACATTAAGTGATGTCACAGGTCTGTGTTCACAGTTAAGGACGTTCCATTGGCTTCAAGTAGGCACCTCTTCTTCTTTATTCACTATTTCACAGTTCCATTCCTCTTATTTCTATTCTGTTTATGTTGCCTTTTTGATTAATGAATCTTGAGCTTTTATTACCATTTAGATAATTATTTGAGTGGCACAAAGTCATCAATTGTATCACTAACAGACAAGACCCCATAGTGACTATGCATATTAGTCAAAATGACTAGGTTTGAGCCTCAAAGCATCACATTCATAGTGGCTGAATAAAGAAGGATTCCAGCTGATTTGATGCTTGACTATATGTGTTGACTATGGGACTAACTTAAGTTAGTAATCAGTGACTAAAGCAAGTATAGTCGTGAAAGATACCGTCACTTGACTATAGAAACTTAGTCCATACTGACTTACAATTCCAGGCCTATTTTTTTTTTATCAAGTGTGCACTCTTCCCTTTACTCCACACTGCAAAAATGGTGTTTAGATTTTAAACATGTTTAGGTCTAAACACGTTTAAAACCTAAACATATAGGTCAGTTAGGTGTCTCATTGACTACACATTTAGGAAATGAACACTTTTATTCTAACTACATAAACATTTACGCTAAACATGTTTAGATGTTTAGAGTTGAGACAGTTGAATAATAGGTGTTTAGATTTAAACATCAATATGTTTAGATACTTAGATGTTGAATCCACACCAGGTAGCAGCACTACCTTTGACTGGACTATCTGCACACAGTTATAATCAATTGTTGTGACAAATGTCCCCAAATCCCAGGTTTATCATGGTTTCATTTAATAGAATGTCATGTGAATAGAAAGGGCAATAGAAAATTGACTAGATTCACCTCATGCCACCATCATTACCATAAAATAATCAATAAACTCCATGACTGACACCTATCTGATGTTATTCTCTAATAGATAAGGCAATGTCCTTCCTGCCAAGCTGTTGTACTTTCTCAAGTCTCTCATTCCGATGCAGTGTGTAATATATGTACACATATATATAGCTGTGGCTGACATCTTTGGAGACTTTGACAAGTAAATACCTGCTGATGCCCCCCCCCCTCTTAGTAAATGAGAAAACAAACAAAATATATCTCTGTTTTTTAATGCATACATGTCTGCAAACCTTAACTCTCCATCAAATCATTTAAACATCTAAACACAAAAATTCATAAACACCTAAACACAAAAATTCATATATCTAAACACAAAGTTTTAACCTAAACACCTACATTTCTAAACACTTGAGCTAAGCACATTGTTTGGCTAAACATGTTTAGGAAATTAATATGATTACAAAAACGTTGCAAGAATACGTTTAGAATTGGGTTTAGGATCTAAACACCATTTTTGCAGTGCACCTCATGGCGGACACAGATCAGTATGGCACCCCATCTGGAGAAGAAGAAAAATCGAGATAAAAACCCAGAGGACTTCTGAGCACAGGGATCGTGGGGCTCGAGGCTGGGGGCCAATCTCTATTCACGGGGCGAACAATCTTGATACACCGCCCGGTCAGGTGCCCGGATGATGGCCTTGGTCTGAGATTAACTGCGGCTCAGCGCGTCCTCCAGGGCGGAGGGTGTGGAGCCAGCCACGCTCAATCAGCCAATCTGTGGGCCGTCCCATGGTGGCCCCGCCTCCTCCCACAACCAACACCAAACCCTCCTCTCCTTCAACCCCAACTCCCTAATATCACTTCACACCCTTTTTTCTAATCTGGCTTTTGACCGCAGGGTGGTGGTGTGGTGGCCGACCAGGAGTCGTCCATCAAGCCCGTCGCCCACCCGCCACTGGCGGCCACCAGAGGAGGCACAGTTTCTGCCTTCACACAAACCCTGCTCCCGCCGATGCTCATTTGGACTCAGCCATGCTTGGAATATCAGAAAACCCAGGCAGCTGAAAAAGGAGGGGTAGAGTTAGGGGGGAGAAGGGCACCCGTCTGTTCCGGACTCTCAACAAGTCTGATCCCAAGCCTGATGCCATAAATTGATCCTAAGCCGCAGCTTACCACCTCCCTTGCAAGAAGCCCTCCAGGAGGTTGCAGGCCCATCCGGACAGCACGAGCTTAAGAGTGCCGACAACAAGATAAAGAAGGGGGCTGAGCATTGATCATGTCTGTGGGAACCTGTTTGATTCAGCCTATTTATTTGACGCTGTTTTGTCCAGCAAAGCCTGAAGAGATAAAGAGCAGCTCTGCTGGAGCTCCCTTATTTCCCAATTGCTGTAAAATGGTGAAGGGCAATCGAATAGACCTACCACACACATACAGCAATGATCAATTACAGCCAGAACGTTTTGGCAACTGGCTCCGTTCACTGAGAGAGGCCATCTTTGAGCTGTTCAAACCTGGTGCAGCCAGATGACAATGGCTGTGCTATTTTAGTCTATGCCGTAACTACCGGAGGGGATGGTGGTGTCATGTTAAACTCATCACTATCAGAATGCAATGGTTACATGTTTTTTATTTGCACCAATAACTGTCAGACAGTAATAGCTGTGCTATTTACCTGCCAGTCAGCAATGTAAGAAGGGCCATCATGCATTTGTCACTGCAAGGCAGCACTAGTTGGACCATTTATGCATTTATCTCTGCCAGACGGCAATGGTTTGGCCCTTGGTGCACTTATTGCTATTAGGCACTACCCGCTACCGGTATTAGCTGGACCAGCTGCAGAAATTGTGAAGCCAGGTGTGATTTACATTACCAGAGAGCAGTGGTAAAACCATATACGTTTGACATTGACAACATTTTGATCAATGTTAACAACTTGTTGGTCAATGTGGACAAAGTAGCTGTCAAACTGGCCTCTGCGCCCACTGGGTCAAACTTTGCGAGGCAGTAATGGCTGGGTCAATTGCAGTTATCTTCATCATTTAGTACAAGCCGAGTAATGTTCCTTTATAGATCCTTGTTAGAAAGTATTCCATATACAGAGGTAGAGAGCTGGCAGACAACAATTAGGCACAAAAGGACCATTTGCAATAAGACCTAAAATAAAAAGGTTTGTTTCCAGTTACCCGACCGACCCTAGCAAAACAGGGCCGATCCTTAAATATTTTTTTTCATTTTGTGAACTTTTGACATTTTTAGGGATGTTTCCCATAATTTTCATATTTTTTCATCAATTTTTCGTGGAGCTTATCTAGGCCCTCATCTATTGGTATAGAGTTCATAACAGTCATTCATATCTTTTACATATGCTTCACATTTCTTTTTTTTTCATATTTCTACTGTAATATCATAGAATCCAACATTTTTCTATACAAAAAAAAACAAAAAAAAACGACCTACCAACCCTAGATGTTTGAGGCATGTAACTGGAAACACACCTTTATTTTTTTGGCCTAAGTATTTTTTAGGTAAGAATGATGGGCTTGTTGGAACTGCTTTGACACCAATACAACTCCGGGAAACAACACAGGGTGGACCATTTCAATTTATGTTACAAGAAAATGCTCACTTTTACCAACCAGTTCTTTTTTTTACTAATTGCACGTTTTCCTCCCTCCTCCATTTCCATGGTGTAGCAAAATGCTAGATTAACTCTTGGAGAGGCGTTATGATACCTATAGTGAAGTGTAGCAGTTGCGAGTTTATTTGTCAAATTGAGGATCAGAAATGTGCTGACCATTCTGGAGGACGACATCCTACCCCCATCATTGGCAAGAAACCGATACAATACTTAATGTATGTTGGGAAAAGATGAAAGAAAGATTGCTTGTCAGCGGTTTATATCACATTCATTGGGCTATTGATATTTTCGTGGATAACATTTAAAAATATATATAAATCTAATCGATGTATTGAGAGAGGAAAGAAAGGGAAGTCAGCAAAAGCATAGTTTCTCGTTACTATAATTTTTCTTTCGAATTGGTATTCCCTTTGGATTTATCCAACACAAAGCTAGCAAGATGGGGACTACCTGCTACGATTCCATCATATATTTCAGATGACTGGTAAAATTTGTTATATATTTTCATGCCCACAATTCTCTATCCCCTCCTACCTTATCTCTATGCACCTGCACCGTAGGCTGTAGTCAGTGTGTGTATATATATATATATATATATATATATATATATATATATATATATATATATATATATATATATATATATCAGTTATACCCTGCGGCTTTCCTGTTCACAAATTCAATCCAGAATAGTAGATCTATATGACTGGTGCACAGCTCAGTCTACAATGGGATCAGATACATGTAGAACTACATATTTAATATGCACAAGTCTGGGATTTGAGAGTGGGAGTATACCCCCTGGGTATAAGAGGTGGGCTTAACGCACGTTGCTAGGCGTCTCCTCCAGCCCGGCCCGGCTGACATTACGTATCCTAAGGCCATAGCCACAAATGGGCACCATGACCATGCCCAGCATCCCTTCCACAATTAAGGATGTTTGGTAATAGCAGGCAGAGAGAAGAAATATGGCCTGGCCTTTTTAATTGTCTAAATCTTGGCATGGATCGATATTTCATCTGGTGGCAATAGCACAGCAGGCCAGATATAGACAGGGACCTTATAATTAACATTTTGGTGCATCATAGCAGCTGTACACCTTAAGGAGTACTTGATATCCACAATGCATTTCGCTATTTCCAGGGCATTAGATATTACCATACATCTTGCAAAGTTCTCATTTGTAACAGGCAAGAAAGGCTTTCTGGGCTAAAGACAGCATTAAGACTCTATAGAAGCATGGCAAGAATCATTCCATTGCTCAGGGCTGCATTGATTTACCGTGTCTCTACCGAAGCCTTTAAAATTATTGAAATGATCGTGCGTAGAGAAATATTGATCCCTATTGGACACCCACCTACTCCAGAACAGCTGTTTGGGCCGACAAAACAAAAGTATTCTCCATTCATTCTTTGTAAACTACTCTCATAGTCGAGCATCTCTTTACCATTCCTCTGCCTGTTTAGAATGTATCATTGCCATTTTTGGAGAATCAATGAATCTCTTAAGGTTTCTTTCCTGCCAGTGCAAGAAATGATTTTAGGGAATCTTCGTTTGCAATATGGTTCTTTCCCATTGCTTATTCATTTAACTACACTGAATATGTGACAATTTTAAATGTAATTTACCGGTATGTCTGCGATGTAAATGTAACCATTCTAGACAAGACTTTCAGCCACACTATTCCTGGAGGGTCTTTCCAAAAGACAAACGTGCTAGGAATATAGAAACGTGCAGAGAATCGCGTTGATGAAAGGTATTCTCGTAGTCCCTTGCTCTAAACTTACTGTATGAAGTGTTCACCTTTCCATAAGAAATCATTGGAAGATACTTTTGGAAAAGCAATATGTATACACACCCCACTGCACGGCTACATGTACACAGGTCTTATACTGGCACGTGGGTATTCTCGTTTTATCTTTTGGCAAGACCCCCTATCGACTTATTTAAGCGTACAGCTGCTTAGGATCCTAGGTGACTCATACTAGATAACAGGTCAGTAGGCACTAGGATGAATGGCAGTCACCCCATCCAACATGGCGGATCCCATATGTAGTACAAAGCAATAAAAGGGGAGATTACACAGTATATCTGTACTAAGTAATGCTAAGTGGTTTAGATGTGGTGTACAACATGCACAATCATCTTAATTCATAACTTTAAGTTAACATTGCCTAGTAGTATAGAGAGGTTTTAGAATTTTGTCAGTGCTAGGGTACTCAGTTTGTTTACAACAAGTACTAGGGTAACTTCATTTGGAGTTACTATACTACCAAACTGCCAGTTACCCTATTACCCTCTGCACTGTCGCAGAAAGCAAAATGAGATTGCCTACTTTTTGGTATGGAACCGGTTCGTATAAACATGCACTATGGCATGCATGTTCTAATTATCTTTCGAAAAATAATCTAATAGATCCAGTGTAGTATTTCTCATAATAATTAGACAACGCATTGTTATATCACCAGCTCATCACCTTGTTATATCAGATTTCTGTCTCATAGATCTTCTGACCTAGCATTCCGGTGTGCAAAGGTAAAGTATCAGCCCCATATGAAATTTTCCTCCCCATACTATACATATTATATTATTGTTATTTTCTTTCTTTACCTAAAAAGGCACAGGACAAACATGATTGCATGTTTTCAAATTCTTTCCGTGGCACTCCCATTTTCCCATAGACTGATATAGCAAACATGGAAACTTTGTGTTGAGATTCCATGTTTTAATGCTCTGGCTTAATGCTGTCATTGGTAATATCACTTTTTATAACCATCTGCTACCTGACAGAATGTGCACGGGCGTTAACCGGTTAACCCTAGATGTCCCCTCAGGAGATAAATTACCTAACTCCATGCCAATGTGCAAATTAGTCAGTTAAGGTACTAGTAGCTATGATAGAGGAATCTTATCATCAAGGCACTCTATCCTGCCTCCCCCCAAAACAGGCCGATGGAGGTTGCTGTGCCCTCGTAATGACATACTTTATCGCATCATGAGGAGCATTAATAGTAGAGATATTGTATGTACTCCTTCCACGATATACCATGGCAGCTGCTCCTAAGCAACGGCAAATGTTTCCTCAAGGAGGAATATAAGGAGATTAATCAATATGAATAGCCTGAACAACATGGTACATACTATCTCGCCTTTGGCCTCCACATTGTAAAGCTGGTCCTGACACTACACTTACTTTCCACATACTACTTCAGCCACATGTATAGTAGGTATAATACATGCTTATACTATGTACTAATTTCATAAAATGAGACTTGATTCCCCTTTCATTTAGACCATATTCATGCTAGAATATCAGTTTCTTTTGACATGATCTGTTGGAATGATAACCACCTGTATACAATGTGTGTGGTGTTCCTCTGGTGTGAAAACATGAAAATGAAATGCATATAGAAGCTGAGGTGATATTCAAGCCATTTTCAAAAATCTATTTTAAATTTGACATGTTCTGGCAGGGACAGCACGTGCAAATCTAGTGCCGGGTAGCAGTGCAGAATTCTGAAAAAATATCTCGGATTCGCCTCCTGTTGCTCGCATGCGCGTCTGAAGTTGTTTTACTTTCAAACTTTTACAATATCAAAGACATCAAACTAAGTCCACAAAAGAAAGTTCTGTGGAGGTTGGTGACTAGACTCTTCTCTGCAATCTGTCGTCTTTCCATCGGCCCAATCCTGAAAGTTGATGGCCTTTTTTTCTAACAAACCTCATCAGGTCCAGTCAAAAAGGTAAAGCCCAGCTGTTGAAGCAGCGCCTTGGCTTGTATTCGGCAGGAGAGCTGCTCCTTTCACTGGCTGCTTACATCAGGGAGCCACTCGGCCCTCTACAATTGCTCACCACTGCTCAGGCCCAAGCCTCTGAGCACCAATTCAGCAGGCGGGAGTAGCTCACGGTGGTGCTCCTACCTGTCTGAGTAAGACCTCTTGCAGTTAATGTATGGGCGGCTTGGTGAGGTAGTATGTGGTGTAGAGCTGCCATCCGCTCGGCCTGAGATTACCAGCTCCATATCAGTACACAGTCCCCAGGGAAATAGGCCTTTGTGCGGGGGAGGGTATATCTTCTTTCCTTTCAAAGGTGATTTGGTACATTTGTACCTTTGAAATAAGATCTATGTTACGTACAATTCAGGAAACAGGCTTTGTTCCTGGGATCCTTTTTGTTGTATGTCAGATAATGATATTATATGCGGTAATCTGTGATAACACTAATGCAGCAAGGACATAAGCGGGTATCTCATCCCACATTCAGTTGTATGTAGGTTTCCAGGAGGAAGCTGGAAGTCACATTTATTTTATAAGTCTCAGGGAAATCACACACGACGAAGAAAACATGTAATTTGGACTCTAAAATAAACCACAGCTTCCCTGAAGTGTTTGCCGAAGTTTCAAGTTTCATTTCATGATTCATTACCGTTGTGTAAGTAGTTTTCATTCCACTAGCTTTTTGTGTTTGGAAGAACCCAACGATACCAGGTAATATGACTTGTTTTAGATTGGCACAATCATGTCGCTCTTTACGCTAGGTGCTTACTAGACTGGAGTTGGACTGAGCACTATCTCCTCTAGGTAGACAACTGGGAAATACAGTAGAAATGTCCTTCTAAATCACTATACAGTCCATGACAATAGGATAGCTCTGCTTTTTGTGCTAACAAAGAGAGGTCTCTAGTACAGGCCCATAGGTTGGCTACTGCTCCCTATGGACATGTCCTGTCCCTATAGAGTGACTGCCATCCAGCTGCCCTGAGCCCACCACACAGCATGGCTCTACACCCCGCACCTCGTGGCCCTAACGAATAGCTTCCGGCCAGGGCCTGTCATTACGTCTTAGGACTTGTCATCAACTAATCCTGACAGCTTACTGCCGCCCATTGTGACCGGGCCGGCTAATAAGCCCAAACCGCCGGCCGACACCTCGGCCAGGGCACCAGCTACATATACTAATCAGAGAGCCTATGGCTCCCCATGGGCCGTTCTCTTAAAGGCCAGTGCAAATTTGCAGACCTGTCATTTTCCCCAGAGACCCTTGTTCGGATTAGAGAGTTAAAGCACGGAAATATTGTCGGAGGGAGGACTTACTGGCAGAGACTTGTTGAGCACCCAGGCAGGAAGCCATACGTCGAATGGCACTGGAGGCTAGATGTATGCTGCAGAAAAGGTCAGAAACGATCCTCTATTGTCTGCCTGGTTGGCTGGAAGCACTAGAGTTGGTGGTTTACATTGTTATGGCTAATCTATTTACAGCTATGTAACTCATTATACTAATTGAGTGGCAATCACTGCGCAATAATTACCTCTACCCTACAGTATAATTGCAGTGGCATTTCTGTAACAAATAGATATTCACCTGGAATAATAACCATAGTCCATCAGGCCTCATTCGCCAGATTTTATATAGGGTTTGCATGGCTCATTCGCGTGAATGAGGCCTAGTGGACTATGGGTGTAGGGGATCTGCCCAGTTCTATATAATCATAGGAAATAAGCCTGTCACGCAGTTCTACTAGCCAAACTATTTCTGGTCAGACCCTCAGCTTACATGGGGATCATACAACACAGCCTAGGCCACCTTCCACTCTCAGCTCACCATGACAACATGGACCCAGGCACCTCATTGAATACCCATCTATATTTGTGATAATTAAACAATTTGGTTGCACTGAAACCAAGATAAGTTTAGGTTGATCCCAGAGGTCCTTTACAGACATAGGGTTCCTCTTATTGGTGCCATTGTCTATACACAGTGTTGAGTTTTAGCTGAATCTACCCAGTATACATTAGGCATGACCCCAGAGTGGGCCTGTTTGATCCCCAATCAATGGCCAATCACCCATGAATAGAACTACGGAGGACCCTTATTGCAAAGGGGGGGCACTTATATGTGTGAACAACGATCTAGCTAGTATGTGCTACCCCTTCTCACAAACATGATCCCTGGCTTGCTGGGAGGCACTTGATATCTGCCTTACAGGTCTATATGATGCATACTCATAATAACAAGATCAATGAACTGGATAAAAACATAATAACTGGCTATCGGCAGAGCGGGCAGACCACTGTTTCACCATTATATATATATATATATATATATATATATATATATATATATATATATATATATATATATATATATTGCATGTTGCAGCTGGATACATATCTCCTAAATATCATTACGTTTGGCCTTTATCCATCTGTAAAAGCAATAGATACAAAGGCAAAGGTTCAAGAGTATTGGTCTGGCTTAGGGTTATCTCACAATGACATAATCATCAGACTAATTAGAGTGAATCTTTACCTCAAGTTGTTACTGCGATAATGTTTAAGATTCCATTCAGTTTGCATAAAATAATGATTTAATCACAGTTTTCTGGAATGTTGCAACTGACAGATGAATAGAAGGTAGGGTTCTTTCATCGGGTATTCAATACGGAGCTCCCTAATTGAACCTATGGGCTGCTTTTTTAAACTTGAGACTATTTGATGACCATTCTGAATACAATTTCATGGACACTCTGCAACATAATGTTTTATGTATAGAGTGAAACTGGGTTGATCTTGCTGGAACAAAATCAGGTAGTATACTACCTCTATGTGTGTACCTATATCAAATCTTTCATATAGAACATAAGATTTCGTGTAAGGCCTATTTCATTTTCTAGATCCTTTCAAAAGGCATCTTGAAATGTTACAGACCCAGTAAACACCCTACCAAATGCTACGTAGATGTTTGGTATAACTAGCTTTGGTTCCTACCAAATTGGTTTGAATTACGTTTTTTTGCTTGGTATATGGACGTTCAAACGTTAAGGTTTAACTACGTTCTAGATATGTAGCATCTAAAATACGTTTTCCTATGTATTTTTACATTTTTCTTGTACCAAAAAGCTACCTAAAAATTTAAAAAAAAGAAAACTTATAATGCTCCCAATATCAAAATCGTTTCAAGGTATGGCCTGGCATTGATCCCAGGACCCTTCGATTTGAAAAGCTTTGCTCTACACACTGAGCTATCCAGGCAGTCAATTTATCTATATTCAAGAGCATAATACATTCTCTTGGATCTTGGTGGAAGGTAGTGAAAATGACATAATGGACTTTTTATACACAAATCTTTGTCAGAATCTATAGCGCAGTGGTAGGAAGCAGGCATTAGATGTGGAAGATCTATAGGGTTCAAGGCTTCACCTTGATGGACTTTTACCGACGTTTTTCTCTTCTTTTTTTTTCTTTCCCCCTTTTTTGGGTAGCTCTTTAATAGTAGAAAAACGTAAAAATATGTAGAAATATGTATTTATCATATGTATATCTATGTATCTAGAACGTAGATAAACCTTAACGTTTGAACATCCACATACCAAGCAAAAATGCATAGTTGCAACCAAAATTCTATGTAGATATACCTCTTACAATGTCTATATACGAAGTTGTGTTTACTGGGAGAATCCAGGTGGAAATAACGAACTATACGCTCTAAGATCCTTTGCAAATTCTGAATATGCTAGTTCTATACACAATACAAATAAATCGGAAATGACTTCATTTAGCTATCAATAAAAGACATAATTATTATGATGGTATATATTGTTAGGGCTCCTATTCTTGGTATTGCTACGACCACTCTGCCAATTGCTTCGTAATTGATGACCTATGGAGTGATAGCTCAGGAAGGCATTTCTCAAGTTCTCATGTTACGACAATACACAGCCACTACGATTTGAAACCCTCAAAATTAGAGTAAATGATTGTAGGCAATGCACTATGACTGCTCTGCATAACCAGCATTTAATTATATATTACATAGGGTTTGGTAGGGCAGCCGTACTATGGCAATCACAACTGACCAGAGATGCAGTGCTATTATAGTATTGCAGTGAGGGATCCCATTACGATGTGAAGGGGTCTAGTCATACCATCTTGAGAAATGCCTTCCAGAGCAGTTGTAGTCATGACCTACAACCGCTTGTTACCATTTGGAGGGTTTCAAATAACAAGGGATGTGAGTCCCATTAGTTTGCTCTTAAAATATGTGCCTGCTTAGCTGTTGTAGGCCTCAACCAGAATGGTTTATTTATCCAAATAGTACTGATTCCACGATCTTTGCCCCTCGACTATACTAAAGTGGGGAAGGGAGGTTGGACACCCTTCCCCTCATTCCATCCAGCCTTCAAATTAACACTCTCAAAATACAACTCCTCTTAGTCTCTGTGATAGTTCATATTCTCCTTTTGGTTGTAGGATATAATGAGCCTGTATGGGAATGGGGGGTAGCTAAAACTAAACCTTTTACCGTTGGCCAGATCGATAGCCTGTCTATTACTCACAGAAGCTAGTGACTAAATGCTATCTGATTAGCATCGCCCTGAACGGCCACCCCAGCTTCATTTATAGGGTGTTAATGGGTTTAGAGGATGGCATTGGGGCCGTTGAAAACAAGGTTATCAGCCACGTCCTCTTTTCCTGTGATGGCCTTACCTCGTTAGTATTACTTTCCTCCTGCCTACTCCAGTAAGAGGAAGGGCTGGAGGGTATACAGAGAAGTGGTACTTAATGTCTGGCCATGAACGTTTTACTCATCCCTGCTGGGAAGGGTCAATGCCACCATCAACTGTGTCATGGTAGCTATCGCTTGTGTAGTCTTGGAAATCAATGGTTCGCGCATACAATGATATATATGATTAGATATAGGGGTAGAATCATAGGGATATGTAAGACACTTAACCGATACATAATTCAGAACCATAGCATCACGATTTACCAAAGACAAAGGCTATAAATAGTGGCACTTCAGAAGAGGTGATGCGTGGTGTGGCGTGAATGTGGCAAATCCCTTGAGGTTTCAGTAGTACAGCTCACACGCTAAGGGGAATATCGTCCTAGAGGTTATAGACTGGTAAATGGTAAAAGAGCATTGTAAGAAGTAAACCTTGTAAATATGGTTCTATGAATCACCCCCACTCCTCATCCATGGAAATACCACCATCTGTTCTTACAAACTACTCATTTCAACATACTTACCTTACCATACCGGTATCCCTAACCTTATCCCCATCCCTGACCCCTGACACCAAATCCCGTCCTACTAGATGAGCTGAGGGAAAATTTCGAATGGAAGAATATCTGAATAAATCTATCTATTGGTGGGATGATTCTATTCCTGACTGGAGAAATTCGAGAGGGGAAGGTTCCTGACACCGTAGACTGTAATCATACGGCAAACATTGCTGTAACCATATCAGGCCCGTTCAAGATCTCCAGTAGAGAATTTGCTGTAAATGAACAGAAACATATCCTCTTAGTAAACACCAAATTTACTGTTCATTTGTACTAATTTCTACTGTGAATATGTAGCAAAAACTACTGTGAAAACTTACTGAACATTCGCTGGCAGCTTAAATATTAACAATAACCAGGTTTTTCCAGCAGAGTGCTGTAAATCTACAGTAGATGTGCAGTGTATCAATAGCAAGAACCAATGTTTAGAGCAAATATTGCTAATCATGCTATGATTGATTTTTTAAGCCCATAGGGATCTCCATGTTATGTATGTGTATGCCATATGCATAGATTGGTACATACCACCACACCATCCATGCTTGGTCCACCACACATTATGGTGAGGACAAATCTGTACCTGATTCTGGTGTATAGCCAGGATTCAGGGATGAGTTGGAGGGCTATATACAGACCCATCTCTAAATCCAGCAGTCCATTGTATGGTCATTCAGTTAGACTTACAAGCTGACATGGTGAGCAGCAACCTCAGAGTCTTGCACTTTTATTCTAAAATTACACACAGGTACAAACGTTCCTAATCTATTCAACAAAGCTGTGCAAGTTATATACATGATAGCACAGTGGACCTAAGAAAATCACCTTGCCTTGGGGGGAGGGAAATTGCAAAATGATTGCCTGGGGCTCTTCTACAAAGTAAGAGACCCTCGGGAGGTAGAAATTTCTACCCTTCATGAGAGGACAGATAATAGACTTTAGTGGAATGATAGAGTGATGGTGGTTCTGACTCCTGTACATGTGAATATACACTTTATCTCAAGTTGAATACGACAGCCCCATAGATTTAACCAAGAACCTCTGTATCACACCCCGCAGTGTGATAACCCTTCACCATATCACAATGCCCGGTAGATCATTGCAAATGGTCACATGACTAATGATGAAATGATTACTAATGCCAAATAAATGAATTTTTCTAACAAAAATGACTTACGATAAAAGCACTGGATTTGGTCCCCACTAAGTGTTATCCCTCAGTGGGGACCAATTCTCGTGCACCTTTGTCTATGTATACAGTACAACATGCTCTATCTGAGTTTACTGCAGAAAAAACTGCGTTAATTTTACGGCAATTTCTGACAGTGGGCCTAGACATGTCAGGTATAAAAGTCATGAAAGCCCTGAAAGTGAGAGAGTCTTTGGTGGAATGTGGAGATTAGCAGTGTTCTTACAGAAGCATGTCTAAATAAGTAGACGACAACAGACACCACACCCTTTATGCATGCCACAGGTGAGGACAGGTACGTCCACATGCATGTCTCCGCCGCCACTGGATCCGTGCACGCAGGCAATAAGGTAGATGAATCAGAACCCACTGTCATTGTTCTAAAGGTAGGACATGACTTAGCTAAGGACATCTAAGCCTCCCCAGCCTACTCCTGACGCCCGTATACCTCTCCCTTCAACACCACTAGTAGCACACCATCCTCCCTCCTCCACGCGACACACAGGAGCAAAGCCAATGCCACACACCGCCCCCTCTCCAGCCCTTCCTCACCTAAACACTGTTGAAGCCTACTCGATTAGTCTACCAAATGGAACTGAGCCTCTTTAACAAAGAAGGTGCATGGGGCCATGGGGGCTGGGTGTCGCCTGACCTTTCGTCCTTCCTCCAGGGCGCCACCCAGTGTGGGGATCTAGAAAGAGAGACTTGGTCACCCCAAGATGCTAAGTAGACTACAGAGGCTCTATGTGCCCTCTACACGGAGCCGTCACCCGCTGATCTTTAGTGGTAGGTGGAGGAGGAGGAGGGCGTCTTTACCGATGGGTAATCGCATCAAAGAGAGAGGGGCCTTTAACTTTGATGGTAAACACGCTTTGTGTTAAGTACACAAGTCAGCGGGTAGCAAGTAAAAAGAGAGGAAATGGGCTCTACCACCCTTCCATGAGCTTCAACCTAACTTGCCGGAGGACGTCTTTTTGCATGAGACTTCTGTCCAATATAGCCTCAGACCGTGCACCAAAAAGATGTACCTTGTTCATTGGGTGTCACCTCAATTTTCACTGCATGCTGTTTTTGATATTCTAATATCGTCTAAGTATAGATGCAGGTCGATTCGAATTGTGTCATGAGTAAATGCAATGGCTCACCTACTTTGTATAGGCTGCATCAAACCAGCACATTACACTGTTCAACAGAGTTTCACTTTTCGAAAAAAAAACGGAGCTGAAACCCACCAATTCTTATGTATTTTGACCTGGGGAATTCAAAAATAACACCCATCTTTTGCTGGCGGCTCTCAATTTTCAGATACCAATAATACCTAGAATTGGTATCATCTCGGTCCTCGGTAGCCAAATCCATATTAGTGCAAACTGTAAAAACACCAGATTTCAGATCAAATCTGGTTTATTTATTTTTGATTAACATTTGCAAACCCATATCTAATGAATTATTCATCCTTTGACTCAGTAACATGCAGTAAAAGTAGTAAATATACCCGAAACGTTAGCTAGACTACACTTGTTCAGGACTGCCTTGCCTGTGTAAAGGTACCAAGTTTCACCAGATGCGGGATTCGAACCCGTGCTACCTTCATCCGGAGGCCAGTGTGCTAACCACTACATTAACCCCTACACTACCTTTCCAGATCCAAGCACTGGGGTGCCTGACACTACCCCAGCCATCATCAGCACTGAGGTGCCACACGCTACCCCCAGCTATTCATCAACACTGGGGTGCCTGACACTACCCCCAGCACCTCCACTGAGGTGCCAGACACTACCCCCAGTAGATCCATGCATGAGCTGGCTACCAACCACCAAGTGCTTGGAACTCAACACCAACAGACATTCGAGGGACTAAGCAACCATTTTCCTCAGAAGCGCTGTTCCTGGGGTTCAGGTACGCAAGCATCTGGTGCCAATGTAAAGGTACCAAGTGAAAAGTGTTTCACCAGATGCGGGACTAATCTGGCTTGTTCACTTTGCATACTTGGGAGCCTTGTACAAATCAGCCACTAGGAGGTGCAGGGCAACCGTACTTCCCCCTACACCAGTCACTTATATACAATGTTTGGGCTCATCCCACATCAGACCCCATTACTAGCCTGCTAGAAGAAAAGGTAACCACTATCTTTGGTAGCATTTTTCCATCTCTGAGAGGTCCTGTTAGAATCTCTCCTCATGTATGTCACTTACCAAGCCACAGTTTTTTGTAAATGATTGGGGGTCAGATACAGAAAGTGGATCTTCAAGGACATCTTGCATTTGAGTTTCTAATATGTGGCAGTAGTGTATCCACACACTCTACAAAGTCCTCAGCCCTCTTGATTCCCAGAAATCCTGTTATGACTGCAATGAGGGCAAGCCTTGCGTTCCATTTACTATGTAGCCTATTTTTGGTTATAATATTAAATTACCCTCACTTTAATCTCATGATTATGGATAATCCTGATGTTTAGATGCAGCCTTACTCACCATAAATCATAGTTGGATGCTCTAAATGATCCAGAAGTCAATGTTTCAAGGAAGTAAACATGGAAATTTGGCTGTCTTTTTAAGATGACTGCCCTTGTACCAAAATGAAGCAATATATCCCCAAAACAAGTGGTTATAATGTAATGTACATGAAATCGAAGCTATTTGGTGTGGATATATATACATCATGACCCCTTTTGGCATTATCAAAGATGTAATCTTGGTTCTGAACTACCAAAACTGCTACAACCATGCATATGGAGTGTGCTAACACCGAACATATTTATAATATTCCATAAAACTGTTTCAGATGCTCGGAATGATAGAGGCCTAGGGGCCACTTTTGGATGAAAGATGATTTGCACAAGTGTCCAAGCTATTGATATTACCCAGACAAATGCCAGGAATGACATAAGAAAGTTCTTGTTCTTGTACATGTTTGGACTATACTATATAGGTGAACATAGTGAAATCTTTGCCATCAGAGGTGATTTTCAGCATATATGGCACTATGGATAGCTCAAAATTGAGAGCCAATAGGCATTTTTTAACCCCATTTTTAGATTCCGCAGCCTCAAATTAGGTATAATTGGTATGTTTGTTTTTTTTGGCTGTTGTACAGTGTTATATTTGCCACACTCTAGTACTTTCAAGACTGTCTACTACAATGTAGACTTTCTCAAGTCTGTAGATTGTTATATTAGAGAAATGAAATAAAGTGAGAAAACAAAAATTTGAAATATTTCTATTGAATCAATCTACACAGCAGAGAGAGGAGCAGGGGGATTGAGGGGGGAAAGCTTAGGGACTCTCGCCAGACTAAGTACAATGAAGTGAGGATGGGGTGCAGCACTGTATAGATCAACTTTCCACATTCTTCTAGAACTCTCTAGATATTCTACTAGAAGGACATCTGAATGCATGTTGGGCGGATCCAAAGTATGCACCGTATAATTAACCGTCTGGGTATAACTGTCATCGCATGATCATCTCACTTTTCTTGTTTCTCGAAATCCACCAATTGCTTTCACAGCAAACATAATCATCTCTGTTTTGACAGGCCCTGGAAGGCAAAAATGCAATGCTTTCGAACAGATGCAGCAATTCAAATGGAACCATATAAATAAACAGTTCCTTCCACGCGAAGGACACATTCTCCATTTCATGGATCGTTATGTGGTGAGATATGTGGATGCCATATCTTGTTACAAGGAAGGATGATAAAACATAAAAAGTCTCAGGTGTTTCCAAGAAACATGTGACATGGGGACAACGGTTGAGTCTACAGTGTCACTTTAGCACCATCTAGTCAGCTAGACGATGTAGGGAACAGAAAGTGTTGGGTGGGAGAATATTTTTCCTGCATTAGAAGGCGAGGAAAAACATGGTGTGTGTGTTCTAGCCTGTATTCTGCCCAGGATCCAAAAACATCACAGATCCTAGGAATAGATTGTCAGTGGAACTTCCTGGCTGTGACAGATTCAGAGTACTTTAGTATAACTATTATAGTAATATTATGTGTCCCCAATCCCTGCCATTGTTCCTTGTTCATGCTGATAAGCCGGATATCATTTCTAGGGCTCATTATGACAAGCTGCCATTTCTTATTTTTCCGGAGAGTAGGGAGCCTTCAGGTTTAATCTAGTCTTTTTAGCTAGTGGATTACAGAAGGATAAAAACTATAAATGTAGAACTACCTCAGGGTAGGATGACAATTATAAGTGATACGGCTCCAGTGGCATCGTAAGTGCAAGATTATGTTTGATATGCTCTGATTCAATCAGATGTCTCAGTCAGATGATCGAGACAGGCCGTTTGCGGTCCCCTTAACCATCTCGCTGCCATTTTCAATTAGATGGCGTTAATTATGATTATAATAACCAATGCTAGGAACCTACACAATATAGACCACGTAACCTGTGCATATCAATTGGTGAGACAAAATAGAAATGTAGCATCAGAAAAGACATTGACCATACGGTCCATAAGGCTACATTTGCCCTTTAACTACCGAGGATGGTGAAGGTCACAGAGGCCTGAGTCAGGTGGAAGGGCAGTGTAGGATAATGCTTGGGTGATACTAAGGATTGGAGGAATGATGCCGATTCAACTGTCACAGCAGTGCACGCCGTCCCTGAAGGGCCTCGCCCGTCGATACAGACAGATAAAGAAGGTCATTGGTTTCCTTTCTGTGGCCCTTAAGTGGTCCCTCTTTATCACTTTGTCAATACCACGGTGCTTGTATCAAAGCCTGCCATGACGACCAGTCTTAGCACCCACCCACACACTCACTTCCCCACCCACCTAGACACCCCTCTTCCTTTACATCAGTGCCGTTACCTTCTTCTCTACAGAACTTGCCACCTTGTCTTATATGGCGTGCTTCATGTCAAAGGATGTTATGTACATGAGGTCCAAAAGATTAGGAGTAGACACCCATATTGAAGATATACCTAAGCTATATACTTGAGATAACCCCCCCCCCCCCAAAAAAAAAAAAAAAAAAAAAGGAAAGGGAAAAGAAAAAAAATATTTAAACTTCCTCGTCTGTTCAAACCTGTCCACGAATGTGTGAGTAAGAATACAGGGTGTGTTCGGGTAAGGCCATGTATAATACAAAATGGGTCCGGGAGAGAGTGGCTCAATTGATAAACCAATCTATGAAACACAGGTCTGAGCTTATGAGGATTCACACAGGCTTGGTCTAATTGATATAATAACGAAAACAATGATATATACAGTCTACCTGAAGTAGCACATGGAAATGAGTGTGATTAGATGCTATGGTGAGGCATGTACACAATTGTGCTCTCCCTGGCTATTTAGTGTGCATAATAGGCTATAACATTCCATAATACTCCCACCCACATTGGTCTCCCAGCACTTCCAGTATCCCTGTCTAGACTCAGGGATTCAGAGAAAGCGATCGGGCGTATAGTTCAGCTGAATATGGTCTGTGTATAGAAGCTAACCATTGCCAAAGCCGGTTGCATAAACATACCGGGGCAATCACCGTTGGTTACGCCATATATACACATAGAACGGGTCTAGTACCAGTGGATCAGTATGTACGACCCTGGAGAATAGGCCAGCCATTAGTGTTCAACCATGGAGAGCAATGTCTACATACCCAGCTTACAGGCTGATGAGTATTAGGGGTAGCATCTATTGCTATGTATGAAAAAGGCCTTTGGCTATGGCTATGATTGTATGAAAAGCCCACGGGTATAGGAGATTGTTTATGCCATATGAAATTCATTTAACTTCAAACTTCAACTTCATCTATTATAGGGCCGATATTGATGATATGGGGGACGGCCCACAATGGATCTGATAAAGGAATACATTAAAGGAACAGTAATCCCTTAAAATAGATATAGATTTAGTTATCCATGAGCATGTGTATGCCCTGCATGGTGAGCGGAGCTATTCCGATAATCAGTATTGACTTAAACCCTGTAGAATAGCGCTGTGGTATGGTAGAATACTGGTATAGATTGGGTCTCTTCAGTAAGGCATAGATTACCTTAGGCATGTAACTAGTCAGAAACATGTTTGCAATATATCTGTTCAATGATATATGTGAACAATTCTGTGTAATTTAAGAGCTGTATAATTATTCCGTGTAGACTTACCACTAGCCTCTGCTTTCTTGATTAACACAAAATTAGATATGACCTCGCTAGTACCTGTACACCCTTTCAGCCTTATGGGGTTGATAGGCCTCCAACGGGTCTGCATCAATGGATTGCTTAAAATGAAAAGCTACTTGCCGGCGGTAGCACATCACGATGACATGTGAACATGAAGCATCTAGACACCATGCAATCGTTGAGGGCTCAGCTAAAACTCTGAATAAATATGCCCCTTAATATGAGAGAGAGGGCAAAAAAGTAAGCACTCTATTGGTAATCAGTTCATAATGTTTCTTCTTCCACCTCATGACGCTATCGATTTTCAAATCAACATCGATATTGTATAATGTGCGGTATTAATTTCCCGTTCAAGCGGTTCATCTACATAATAGAAGAAAACTGTATCATTCCCTTGCACGCCTTCTGTTTATTCTATGAATTTCAACAATTATTCCGTCTTAACCAACTGCTGTCAACGTGTTGAAGAGTACTACGGTCGATTTGGACACATTTCATGGAAACCGGCTGAAGAGATAAGGGTTTTTATCACCGCAAGTCTAACTGATAAGGTTTCCCCGATGGCATCCTCTCGCTAGAATGTCGGTAAGCTGATTACATCTAATCATTTTTCCGCTTGAGGCATGTGATATGCTATAAAGATAGTGATAACACTAGAGGTAATGATAAGGTTAGCTTACCTTTTTAATGGATTCACTGTGAGGAATCCATATTAGGGGAAAGGCTTATCGAGATAGAAAGGAGTTGACATTTCTTGTTAACACTATATGAATACTCACTGTAAGATTTAAAGGTGCTAATCTATTCAGTGCCTATCATATTCACGTAGGTACAAACGATGGTCGAATAGCATTACATTGCATATAATATTAGGCGCATTTTGACAAACCCACTACTAATGTTACATATTACCCTTGCCCTCCAGGAATGAAAGTGATATCACTGTCGGAACAAGTATTGTTTCCATACCCATAGTAATACAAGAAATGTCTCAACATTTTCTATTCTGTTGACTAAATCCTTATGCTCAGTTGACAAAAGCGTGAGTCCATATCTGTAGATTGAACATGTTGGATGTCGCGCCGATGCAGTAGTGCATACTGATGCATTATTGACCCTTAAATGGGATTTGACACAGACAATGAATTCGTACCTAAACTATAAGACGTCTGTGGCCCTTATAGAGTTGAAATCAATCTCTGCCCACGCGTGTATGATGTATCCCCCAAATAAGGGAGTATCCATTATGGCGAAAATGATTCTAAAAATGTAGATCTGGTCAATCGATCTGCAAGCCCGCATAGTGTGTAGACTGTCACAATCCATAGAGTGCTACACAAGGCACCGTCCTTAATACAGCATCTTAAGTGCTTCTGAGAATTTATCATAAAACAAACTCATCTGGCATTAGGGAGCAACGTTTTTTTAATCTTACCTGTTTCAGGGGAGGAAATGCCCACTGTGGCAGTATACATTTGCTCAGTGGCTGAGCTGCTCCCTTACCCCCTTTTTGTGTACAGGAGCTGCTCGTGGGGGGCCTTTCCCTATACATTATTCATATCACGTTGAGTTAGAACCTGAACACAGATACAGTGATAAACACTTAATACTGCTGGGCCCGGCGCAATTTCTCTCCCTGACTATTGCAGCCAATATCTGACTATTCCATGGCATGATATGTATACGATAAAGTGGATTGCTTTTCTACCCCTCAATGGAGAAAAAATATTCGCTGGTGGGCATTACCTTACTGCAGGTGTCATATAGAGATTTACTGTCTACTGTCATGCCTTATCATATATCCCTTCCCGTGGGTGTAGGCTGAAACATTACTGTGGGGAGGCACGTTCTGGTCATCACTAAAGTACACTGGATTTAAGTTTGAACAAGAATGCAGCAAAATGAGGGTGATAATTGATTTTTTTTCCACTAGGGAAATGTACTCTTGCATTGATTAAAATGGCCGAGCAATGTGTGTTTGAATGCTTTTCAAATTAATGCTTCTGTTTCATTAAGAAATGATTGTTGCAGTACTGCCTGTGGGTAGTTCACCCGGGTAGTTCATCTCACCTAGTGTCATCCTGGTATTGCCATATACCCCTGAGATACCGTATTCACAACATGTGGCCTGTACCATACAGGATAGTGTATGGCTGCCTGGCCGGCGCATATAGCACCTATAGAAGCCTTCCCAGCCTTTCCTGACCTGACACCTCAGCTCCCTCTTGCCCAGACTATCTCTCCATCTATCATATCTATGGAGTGCACTGAGTGGCTCTGCCTCCTCAACTACCCCCATATTCCTCTCCACACCTACCCTGAGAGCTGCTCTACTGATAGCAGGTCACTGCCACCAATCAGTGGGGAGCATCTAGGCGAGCAGCTCAGAGGTACTCTGTCAGTCTGAGTCCCGTCCCAGTGAGCAGGTCAGTGGGCCCCATTTTCTGACTCGGTCCATCTTGGAGAATGTTCCCTCCATTTATTATACCAGTTGGTAAGGAGTGGGACGGGGGAATCTATCCATCTAGTGCAAACGTTTCTTCACTAGAGAACTCGCGCAGCAATAGATTTACATCTGTATACTGCTAAGACTTTCATCTGTTATAAAGCTAGAGTTTTCATCTTTGCCTTATCACGCTCTTAGATGCCTGATGTCACAGATATTCAACAAACGACTACTAGGCTGGAAACGGAATTTGAGCAATAAATTTCGCTACAATTTCAAAGAGTCAAAGGAGGCTCGTGTAAAAGCATCCCTATAAAGGATGTGAGACGGAAACATCATTTATGATTAAGTCTTATATCTGAGCGAATAAAGTATATCTTGCTATCTGTGACAAGATCCTAGAGTTCCGTAGAGCTAAATCTCTCAATGAATAATGGATGTAAAATAACCGATGACACCAAATGAACATGTATATAATTATAGGAGCAACAGTCTTTTAGATACGTCTATTTGGAATTATGTGCAGCGGGCTAATCTCATTTTATATTAATGCTGACATTAGAGATAATCACTCTTGACACCATAATAGTTGGGCTGTCATGCTGTGGTGCTAAAGTAATTAAGCCAGACCGCACATATTTATAAATCAGGCTTAATCACCAATTATCCCCAACACAGTTATAGGCTACATATATGTCAATTAATATTCTCTCCTCCCCGTGCTCAGGCACGGATGGATCGTTAGGATTCATAACGTGACCCAACTGTCATAGAGGGTTATCAGTTGTCATGGGATTACATATGTAAAATTGCGTGTGTTGTGGCATGTAACCTAAACTATGCAGTAAAGGATATACTTGGTGTGTGCATGTTTTAGCTGCAATCTGGTTTGAATGACGAGACACAAAGGGCATTTAGATTACATGTGGGAAGCACTTCTGGCTGGTATGTTGAATAAAAACGTTTCTACACATGCCTCTTCATAACATTTAGAATACAGAAACCAACTCCTCCCCCCCCCCCCACCCTGCAAAAAAAAAAAGTTGTTTTTTCCACGTCTTTATCCACTACTACAGATGCTTGCAGGCCGACTAGATTTTACAAATTATGGACACCTTTCATAAAGTACATACCTTCCGTGTATAGGGCCAGCAGGAGATGGGACAGCACGAGCTGCACGGCCCGTGTGGGACACCGCATGGCTAACGGCCTCTGCCTCCTCCGGGCGCCGGGAGCCACAGTGTGGTGGAGGCGGTCTTTGCCTTAGTGTGCCCGAGGAAAAGCTCCAACTCCCCGGGCGCCTATACTACTCACACCAGTGGCTTTCAATGTGAAAGAACGTGGACCCCCGCCTATCCCAGCACCAGTACAACAGGATGACAACGCATCCTCCGCAGGTCGCTACGTACTCCAGGCGCTCCTGCCGTCCTTTTGCTCCTCCTAAGTGGCCGTGAGCGTGGTACTTGGCCGGTATCTCAGTGTGGTAGCATCCATCCTAAGCAGCCCACCTCGCCGCCACTCCATGACAGCTCCATGGGGGACAGAAGGAACTAGGGCTGGGTGATCTGTCAGTGGTCATGCGTTAATAAAGTAAGGTCTTCCTGCCATAGTGCAATGTTATTTTATATAAAGGAGGCCAGGCGGGGCTGTAGAGTTGTCCTATAACTTGCGATGCAATAGGTACACTAGCTGGCTGGTACCAGCACAACCTCTCTCTAAAACCGCTCCTCCAGTGCCTCCAGAACCCCCTTACTGCGCATTGAAACTCCTCCAGTGGTGAGACGTGCGGGCCCTTTATACCTCGTTGTGGGTTCTGAGCTTAGACTCCTCCAGGCCGGCCCTAAGTCAGTACAAACGTGTTGTTGTTCCTCCAGCCTCTGGACATAAACAGCTTTGCCCTACTCCAGTCAGATCCTTCAGCTGAGTCAGCCAGCCAGCACCTGCCGGAGAAAAAAAAAGAAATAACCCGACTTAATTAACTGTAGGCATTAAAGGAGTAGAGGTGTCAGGCTATGGGGGAAGGTGGAGGGTAAAAGAGTGAGGACATGTCAGAAGATTGTAACATAACGCCTTATCAATGACACACCCCATTTGTACAAACAGATGTCTTCAAGGAAGTCTACACTTTGTTCTCCTAAATAACTGTAGTCGTACAGGGATCAAGCGGTGTGTGTATCCCTTTGCAACTTACCTTATCTGTACCACACCTGAAGATGGTCCCTCTCAGATGTGCAGATGAGGAGGCTGAGGGGTGGATAAGGAGGGAGTGGGTGGGGGCTCCTCAACCCCTGCCATCAGAGGGACTCTAAGTTTATCACTGCTGTATGTAGCTGTGTTTCTACATACAGAAGTGTAGTGTTTGGTGTTGCTGTGAGGAGGTGGTGGGCGCTGTGTGGGGCCGACCAGGGTAGAGCAGTAGGTTTATAGGAGCTAGAGGGAGGCAGGCTGGTAAGTTAGTGAAGGAGGGATGGAGGGTATAATTATAGGTGTAATGCAGGCAGTGTTTCTTGGCCCCGGTGTTGCTAGTCAGGTGATCTGGCCACGAGTGGCAAGCTGGTGGTCAGGGAAGTCAGAGGGCTAGTGGATGGTGGGATGTATGATGTCAGTGGTGCTGGCAGTAGTGTGTGGGGGATGGGGAGGGGGAGAGATGGGCAGGTGGGCAGTGGGTGAGTTCTAACTCTACACCTACCTCAGATCTGTCGTGCCTACCCGCTGCTGCACGCACGAGTGTGGAGGTAGTTGCGGAAGTGGTGGCTATGTGGTGGCGGTTGTTGCCTGAGTAGAAGTAGAGAAGGAGAAGAGGAGGAGGGAGCCTGACGGAGGAGGGTAGCATTGTACTTTACCGCTGTGTGCCAGGGCAGCAGGCGGCGTGCATAGAGGGCAGCCGCGGAGCAGCTGACCGTGGCGCCACACAGCGGCAACTACATGGACTTTGTGCTGCTGAGGCGTCAGTGTTGGTGGTGGCGGTGGGGCACGGTGGTAGTGGTAGTTGTATATGGATGCAAGACAGTACACAGTATGGTGGCCCAGTGAGCGTGTATTAGCCCCATGCCCCTGCCACTGGGTGTGTTTTAATCTCCCCATACCCCTGTCACTGACAATGTGACAAGATACTATCATCAACATTATCATCTGCACATAGCAGACACTTTTAAAATGAGGAGAGGATAATTTTTAGAAAAAAGAAAAGGGCTGTGTGAGTGAGTCTGGGGCACAGAGATGTTAAGACTCTTAGCCAGAAATTGGTGGAAGCAATACCACGGGAAACCTACTGGAGGAATGATTGACCCAGACTGAGGCAGGTGGGACACTGTGCTTGAATCAATGGCCCAAAACGATATTGTCCGCCAACAAACAGCTCATCTACATAACTCAGACCAGACCTGTACAATCTGTACACTGTAATGGGTGCAGTACTGTACTGAACATTGTCCAACTCAGACAAGACCACCCAAAGTTGTTGGGAATTTCGCTCCTTACTCGACCACTGGACATGCTAATGTACCTTGAGTGACCACTCATACATCATTTTTTTTTTCACTATTTATGGGTAATATTTTGGGTAAACATGTGTAAGGTTTACCTATTGTAGTCAATAGTATACTATCAATTATTAGCAATTATATGTTTCCTGATGGAAGTTGGTCTAGTCTAGTTATAAACATGTCTGGTGGTCGAGTCAGGGGTGACCTAAAGTTTTCCCAAAGTACTGGATGAAAGATAATTGTTTGGGCATTTATACCTGCCATATTTCTAAAAAATACATGTTTATAGTTTCCCACCATCTTTATTAACATCAAAGTTAGTCTAATTTCAGCTTGAGTCGTCCACCTTGCACCTTGAACCATGCATCTGGTACCCACCCTTTTGACACAGTTCTTTTCATTGAATTATTAATTAAAAACTAAGTGTCTTCTATAAATAGGCAATAAAATGGCATCATTAAATCTATTGCATCTCAATAAACATGTATGTTTTATAGTGGGTCAATTAGAATTGAAATCGGAGACAATGTTATGTCCATGAATATTGAAAATCTCATCAAAATAGTGGTATTCCTAAACCTGCATTATAAAGGTGTTGTGTTTGGTGTACTTCAATAGACCTTCAATCTGAACTATAATATTTCATTCCTTAACTTTATTACCAAAATCTCAGCATCAAATAGTTCCTCTACGTGATAACAACCCATGTAGCAAGCCCGCTCGGGGCCAAATTGGTTTTACCCGGGATAAGGTGGTTCAAAGCGGGCAGTATTCAGTACATGGGTTTTAGGTTCGGCAGATGCTGGGTTTCCAGTCAGGGCCACACAGGGCAGCCCAAATCGGGCAAACCCACTTGAGCCCGTTGGGCTCCCAACGGGTTTTGTCCTCAGCATACGGTCTGGGCCACATTGGGCCGCCCGATTTGGGCACTGGTCAGCTTTAAAATGGGCAACCACATTGGGCCCAGGATGGTTTCAAAATGGGCATCCCAAGATGGGTACTTAGCTGCATAAAGTCTTCCCAGTCAGGGGTGAGAGTGGGTTTGGACAGGGCAGCCTCATCTTCTGAACTGTTCTAAACTCTGTGATGAGTGTTCCCCCTCCCTCTCTCTTTTTTGTTCGTCCCTCCCCTATCCATCCCCTACCCCTTCCATCTCCTCCTCATTCCACTCAACCTGCCCTGCCCTTTCCCCCTCTCACCCCGCTCTGCCCTGCCCTTCTGTTACCCTGCCCTCCCTGGGCCTCCCTAGCCCACTTAAAAGGGTCTATTTCTCCTCTTTCCTATCCCCTCAGGATGTGTGTGGTGCACATATGCGCAGGCACTGACACATTCCTCTGTGAATTTGTGTAATGAGGATCTCGCGATGAATATGACCTTAGCTGTCGAAATGGCGTTAAACATCTATTACTCACTCACTCTCACTCCCAGCCCTCACCCTGCCTTGCCCTGCCCTGCTCTCACCCTGCCCTGCCCTGCTCTCGCCCTGCCCTGCCCTGCTCTCGGCCTGCCCTGCCCTACTCTCATCCTGCCCTGCCCTCCTTTCACCCTGCCCTGCCCTGCTCTCACCCTTGCCCTGCGCTGCTCTCACCCTGCCCTGACCTGCTCTCGCCCTGCCATGCCCAGCTCTCACCCTGCACTGCCCTGGCATCTCCTTCGCTCACATGCCCTGCACTGCCCTGCTCTCACCCTGCCCTGCCCTGCTCTTACCCTGCCCTGCTCTCACCCTGCCCTGCCCTCTCACCCTCCCCTGTCCTACTCTCACCCTGCACTGCCCTGGCATCTCCTTTGCTCACATGCCCTGCCCTGCTCTCACCCTGCCCTGCCCTGCCCTCATCTCACCCTGCCTTGCCCTCTTCTCACCCTGCCCTGCCCTCCTCTTACCCTGCCCTGCCCTCCCCCCTCCCTTCCCTCCACCACTGCTGTAGGACACTTTCCCTATACCATTAATACACAGGTAGGTTCATAGTAGGGATCCAGATATTTCATGTAAAAGGCAACACTGACTAGTCCTGGAAAGAACAGCTTCATGTCTTTCTTTGTACTAGTAGGCTTGCAAGGTGTATTTGTGGTGTGGGGGCAAACAGGTCCCACACTTGGCCAGGTATAAGAGGACTATATATAGAGGCAATTGAGAAACCAAAAATATCCCCTGCCCCTGTAGGCCAGTCCATGGCAGACTCACTACAAAGTGGTTTCACAGCACTCCAGGCAGAATTCTACTACCCATACCAAACTTATTTCTTTTAGACATAGGACAACTGGAATAGACTACTAAATCAGATATGAAGTAATAATGTGCAGACTTTCTCATAGTCTGGAAATACTTAGATGTTTCTAGTCAAAAGTGCAAATCAAGGTCATCTGAGTAGTAGTGGAATGGCAACACCATTTCTATTGCACTGAACTTGGAACAAGAGCAGATATGCAGAGGTACAGTCATTATGAACTTGAAGGCTCTCTTCTCTACTCCTACATAGGGAATTAGTGGGGGAAGATTGAGGCCAGAATGTCACTTTAATGAATCAAAGTGCCTTGTGTTGGCTGAATGAGTTTGATTCAAATGAATGGTACTGCTCTGCCTTTCCACTTGGGTAGATATAGCATTTACTGCTTTGGTGATTGGGGGGGGGTTAGATTAGCTCAAGGATTTATTGCTTATTGACTTTTAAAAAAAAAGAAAAGATTTTGGATAAATTTCTCAGAAAGAATTTTTAACATGTCACCACTAATTTTTCATCAAATCGGGCAGCCCACTTTAGGCCACACCAAAAACCCATGTTAAACTCACTTTGAGCCCAAATCGGTGAGCCCAATTTCAAACAGATCTGTGCCCGAATCGGTTAGCCCAGTGTGGCCCAGACCCTTTGCTGAGGACAAAACCCATCGGGCGCCCACTGTGTTAACCCAGTGTGGCCCACATCAGGAGCCCGCTCTGGCCCAGACTCGGGCCACACCATTTTTGCTACCTGGGAACAGCAGCATCAAAGTATAGATTGAAATGTATGCATCAGAGCTTTATCCAGTGACACTCTCTATCCCAAACTATGCTGGCCATTAATCTTGTGATGTAATCCTACATAATCAATGGTTTCAATTCAATAAAATGCATGCATATGTGTGTAAGGAGTGGTTGCCTCAAGTTGAAATGGTGGTTGTCTCAAGATGGAATTGGTATAGGAAAAAGACCTAAACAGAAAGTATTTAACAGTTCTGTACTTTCTCTTAAGCTATCATTTAGCAACGATATTTATCTATGCCCAGAGTCACAGCTCCGCCGTTGTACGACTGAGAGTTTACCTGAGATAGACTAGCTGAAGCTTATTAGTGGTCTACATCAGGTAAACAAGGGAACTAACCAATCAGAGGCCAGGAATGACTCCAGCAGATGCAGCATACTGGACTTTTTTTCCATTTTCGGCCTGTCTACCTCAGGAAACATGTGACAGCTTCTCTACCTGGGGTAAACAAGGGATGTCTACCCCAGGTAGATAAGGGCCACCTTCTCTACCTGAGGTAGACAAAGGATCTCTACCTGAGGTAGATAAGGGATCTCTACCTCAGGTAGAGACAGGATCTCTACCTCAGGTAGAGAGGGGACAGCTACTCTACCCTCTCTACCTCAGGTAGAGAAGGCCCATCTACCCCAGATAGATAAGGGATACCTTTTCTACCCCAGGTAGAAAAGGGATCTTTACTTCAGATAAACAAGGGATCTCTACCTCAGGTAGATAAGGGATCTCTACCTCAGGTAGACTACAAACTGCTTATTTACCTCAGGTAGATTGGGGACAGGTTGTCTACCTCAGGTAGACTACTGCCTGTCTACCTCAGGTAGACCATGAACTGCCTTTTCTACCTCAGGTAGATTATGAAAAACGTGTCTACGTCAGGTAGAATTTTGCTTATCTACCTTAGGTAGATTAAGAACTGCATGTCTCCCCCAGGTAGACTAGGAACTTGTTATTTGAAAACCATGAGTTCAATTCTAATGAGTGTACAGGGGGTTATATAGTATTCATCAAGCCCTAGACTGAGTGTCAGTGATATGGTATCTAGCTGTTGAGCTATGATTGGTCAATTCTGTTGTCTACCCGAGGTAGACTTCTAATGAGCTTCTGCTTGTCTACCTGGGGCAAAGTCTCAGTCAAACAACGGTGGACCTGCCCCATAGTCGAAATATAGTATATGTGAGCAATTATATGAAAAAGAAAATTCTGATGAAATGACCAGTTGGTTGGTCATTACAAAAAACAGTCAAACATGCGAACTTATTATTATACAATAACAATTACATGTACTTAATATATCCTAGGACATCAATCCATGGGGTTCTATGATACCTCTATGTCAATAATATTAGGGTTTAAGACCTACAGAATACATATAAAAGTGGGGAACACAAGCTGGCAGGTGGACGACTCAAGATAATATGTGGACGTCTTTGGGTTAAGCTACCCTACTGACAGTTGTATGTAGCAACGGGTGCTGTACTGTGTGTTGCCTATATGCTAACTCATAAAAGACTACTGCCAGTTGTAAACTGCAATGGGTGCTGTCTGTATGCTAACTCAGACAAGACCACCTCCAGCTGTATACAGCAATGGGTGCTGTACAACCCTCCCACAGCATTATTAGAACCAGCACTGCCGGTTCTATTTACCTCTTGACAGGCTTTGCGTTTCGTGAAAAATTGACAAGTGAAATTGCCTGAGT
Source organism: Acholoe squamosa (assembly GCA_949317995.1). Classification (NCBI taxonomy): domain Eukaryota; kingdom Metazoa; phylum Annelida; class Polychaeta; order Phyllodocida; family Polynoidae; genus Acholoe; species Acholoe squamosa. The sequence goes on along the minus strand of OX439035.1, from coordinate 26,314,894 downwards.
CAACCTGTGCAATTGGAAAAACATTGCCTGATTTGATAGTCTATGTAATATCTATGGGTAAGGGCTGCAGAATGGGTAAGGGCTGCAACTAAGCTGTTGGATTATGGTCTATTTACCCTTACCCTCTCCTTGGCAGGTGGCCCGTCAGTAATCCCTATGTTTGTGAAGCCGTGAAAGCCACCCGCATGAATGCATCCATTTACCCACTAAAGGCCTCCTACATATATAATGTATATACATGTACACATAAGTATGGTGCACCTTATTAGGAGTTCTAAGTGGCGTGCCATTAGCTTATTTGGAGTCTTGGGACCATAAACATGCATGCTATTCCCATATTAGGAGCCCCAATCACGTAGCATTATCATATTTGGAGCAGTTGTTGCGTCCAAGTACCTAAATCACTCTGTGGCCCTTGAGGAGGAACAGGTGTCTATACACATGCCTGGGGAGCGTCTAGTCCTCTGCCTCTCCCTACACCATAAAAATGTGTGTTGTAATTACACTGCCTCTCCCTACACTGTAAAAACATGTGTCAAACTTACTGTCCCTCCCTACACTGTAAAAAATGTGTGTTGAAATTACACTGCCCCTCCCTACACTGTAAAAACATGAGTGTTGAAATTACACTGCCCCTCCCTACACTGTAAAAAATGTGTGTCATAATTTCACTGCCCCTCCCTACATTGTAAAAACATGCGTTGATCTTACTATTTCTCCCTACACTGTAGAAAATGTGTGTTGAAATTACACTGCCCCTCCCTACACTGTAAAAACATGTGTTGAACTTACTGTCCCTCCCTACACTGTAAAAATTGTGTGTTGAAATTACACTGCCCCTCCCTACACTGTAACAACATGTGTTGATCTTACGTCCCTCCCCACACTGTAAACAATGTGTGTTAAAATTACATTGCCCCTCCCTACACTGTAAAAGAATGTGTGTTCTAATTACACTGCCCCTCCTTACATTGTAAAAACATGCGTTGATCTTACTATTTCTCCCTACACTGTAAAAAATGTGTGTTGAAATTACACTGCCCCTCCCTACACTGTAAAAACATGTGTCTAACTTACTGTCCCTCCCTACATTGTAAAAAGATGTGTGTTGAAATTACATTGCCCCTCCCTACACTGTAAAAACATGTGTTGAATTTACTGTCCCTCCCTACACTGTAAAAGGTGTTTGATGAAATTACACTGCCCCTCTCTACACTGTAAAAACATGTGTTGAACTTACTGTCCCTCCCTAAACTGTAAAAAGATGTGTGTTGAAATTACATTGCCCCTCCCTACACTGTAAAAACATGTGTTGAATTTACTGTCCCTCCCTACACTGTAAAAAGTGTTTGATGAAATTACACTGCCCCTCTCTACACTGTAAAAACATGTATTGAACTTACTGTCCCTCCCTTAACTGTAAAAAATGTGTGTTGAAATTACACTGCCCCTCCCTACACTGTAAAAACATGTGTTGAACTTACTGTCCCTCCCTACACTGTGTTCGAATTACACTGCCCCACCCTACACTCTAAAAACATGTGCTGAATGTACTGTGCCTCCCTACACTGTAAAAATGTGTGTTGAAATTACACTGCCCCTCCCTACACTGTAAAAACATGTGTGTTGAAATTACACTGCCCCTCCCTACACTGTAAACACATGTGTGTTGAAATTACACTGCCCCTTCCTACACTGTAAAAAATGTGTGTTGAATTTACACTGCCCTACACTGTAAAAGCATATGTTGAAATTACACTGCCACTCTCTACACTGAAAAGAAAACATTTGTTAAACTTACTGTCCATCCTTACACTGTAAAAAAGGTGTGTTGAAACATGTGTCATTTGACTTGAAATTTGGGCCGGTCCTTTAGGACTGAGTTCTTCACCTGAGACATTTTATTTCTTATATGTATTTTAGAATTCCACCTACCACTCCTCTCTCCAATGCCTCGCAGTCATTCTCCATGCGATTGGAGAAATGGTACGACAACCTGCTTGATATCCCCATCCCTCCCAGGTGAAACTTAGTATTGGCAGAGCCAAGAGCCAGTGAGACTATTAGTGGTACAATGGGACAGACTATAGGATGGCGTGATAGGGTGAGGTAAGGGCCACAGGCGTACCTATCCCCTGTGTAGTCGACTCTGCATGCAGTCGCATTTGCTGCAAACTTTTTCAGCTCACTCGATTTGCATGTCCTTAGATATACATATGGACGCCTATTGCGTGTTATCCCGAAAACCTCTTCTCCCATATCATGAAGTGTCATTGCCATTCCAAAACAGCTCTGCCCACATTCCTCAACTATATTCCATAATGCTTGTCCCTTTGGCAGGTACAAGGTAAAGCTGAAGTAACCTGTACTATCACACTCTCAGTCCGAATTGTAAATAGGCAGTAAATACCACTGTACTGAGTACAAAGCAATCTTCTGTAGGGTCATTGGATTTGTACTGACAGCAGCCCTTACTGTTTTCCAAAAATAAAAGCAATTCACTGTAAATATGCCCAGTCTGACAGTGAAGGTCTTGTTGTTAGAATAAAGTCGATTCAGATTCATCCAAAATTTATTACATGGAATCACATGAATAACAATACAAGATGTATACAATGTTGGCTAGTGGCACCAAAGTCAATAATGGTAGTAGTATACCTTTAACCCAACTGCAATATGGTAATTCAAAATACCATTTTCAAAAGCCTATGCAATGGAGAGATATTTTTCAAAAGCTACAGAGTTGCGATGATATGCACAATATGCGTTTTATGTTTAGATGGGAAAATAGCAAATTAAGTTAATCTGATGAGAAGGCTGTCTGATGTTAAGAGAAGTCAGCCCAGCAAATTGTCGTGAGTCCTCGTCAACCTGTGTGAAGTGGCTCACACATGTCGCTAGATGGAACACAACGTCATTATAGCACAAGATCACCAGGAATAGCAATTGCTATGCCACCTGAGTCTAACACACAGTGGCAAAAGATGACAGAATGAGTTATCACTCAAAAAGGAGTCACCATTGATGACCAATCATGGCGACAGATGACGACAATTTGCTGGGAGGTGGTGTAATTTAAAATGAGTTCTCAAAGTAAGTACAGACTATGGTCACTACATCTTGAATTACTTTCCCAATGAAATAAGCCAGGCAAAGTCATTTTGAAAAAGCTCTCTTCTTTGATGCTCTGTTTATAACATTTGGATACATGCAGTTCACTTAATTAAAACATGAAAACAAGAACAATTTTATTTTTCAGATGTATGACCAACATGCAACACTGAATACACTGTGGCTACAATGTCGTTGGGTATATATACACGGTGTAAATGGAAAATAAACCTTTTTAGCAGAGTAGGCAGTGCAGCCACAACAGCTAAGTGCGTCTCGTGAATATAACTGCTTAAACTATGGTCACACTTTGGAACAAAAGAATCTCACCCTGAATATATCACATAACCTGGTATATGTGGACAGCCATGGGATAAGGGACCTCCAAAGAAAAAGTCTATTTTAAACAGAAAGTTTTACAATGGTGTATCACATTAGTCTATACCTTCAGAAGTTTTCGAGACATGACATTATAAACATGGGTGCCCATCATCCTTTTCTCATAGGGAATAGGCTCTATATATAATTAATTAGGAGATATTAACATTTTAGGTCATAACTTTGGATCTATAAATGGGATTTTCATTCTGTTTTCACTATTATTATCTCTGCGGGAAAATTAATCAAAAGGATTCTTTGATTTTTCAATTTGGAACAGAATTTACGTTACCATGGCAATCAATATCAACAAATACAGTCATTTTGGCCCTAAAACATTCTTTTTGCATTCCAAATATGGAATGTTTTGAATGAATATAGAATTTTGAAAATAGCTTTACTGTATTCCTCATCAAAAAGTACCTTTAATCAATTTTTGTTCAATTCTATACTTATTTAGCCCTCTAGGGCCCCCTGGTGGTCAAAACCATTACTAAAACCCCGCAGGGAGGCACATTTCCCCGTTTTGATCCACATATCTTCACGTAACCTGCTAAACCCATTGTTTATCTACTACATACAATGACCTCCTCGGTCTACACCCTGTACATAACAGATTAGACAGATTCATGTATAATTTTCGGCGTTCATGGGATTGTGGAGCAGCTTTTCTTGGCCGTTGTAGAGAATAACAAATTTGGCCGACCTTTTTAGAGTGTTTAGAGTGTTTTATTGGGTCTAATAATACATACAATCAAAAGAGAGTAGTGTATCAAACTTAGTCTGGGCGCTTTGCCCTACTTACGCTAGGACCCCTGTCTATTAACTCATTGTAATTCTATAACATCAATATATATGGCAAGAATACAACTCTGTCAACTTCCAGTGTTAAAAAGTAGGATCAGTACTTGTAATATTACAAATGATGAGATGAGATGAGAAGTAAAGCAATTTCAGGTGGGCGAGAAATCAAGTCAGAATGCACCGAGCAGTGTGGAGTAAAGGCTCACAACATAAAACACTCATTGTACAGTTCTATGACTTTGTCTTTTAATTCTTTTAGGGTATCAATTGTGGTATATTCAGTTTTTAGAGAGGTCTATCTCTGTATATAATTACATACCTCTATAATAGGCCCTCTTTAGAACTATAGGTTTTAGGGTTCGCGGGGTGACTAGCCTGATACCTTGGTTTCTACGAGCTTGGAGGTATCTTGTATCAATCCATTCTTCTATTGACATAAACGTAAAAGCATAGGACAGCTAATGTATGTCCCTTCTTATATATAGTTCCTCACATTTACTGAAGGCATGTAATCGGTTGGTCTTGTACAATGGGTTTTCCTCAAGTCTAAATTTGAATACTGACATCAACCCCCTGTTTTGTAGTAGTTGCAGAGCTTTTGTTTCCCCTCTATAATCCCACACATGGTTAGACCTAAGTAACAGAAAGATGTGACATGTTCAATATCTTTTCCATCTAGTTTGAGAAGAGGTAGCACTTGCCTATTATTGGCGTTATAAACCACCCATTTAGTTTTTGTAACATTGATTGTTAAGCTGTTTTTAATACACCAGCCAGACAGTATCTTTAAAATATTATGCATATTATCTATATCTGTTGTACTAATGACCGCGTCATCGACCTGCCATACCTATTTCATCCATCGATCTATGATTACAGACCCGTTATTACACCCCAAGAAATAATATATCCGAAATTTGCTGACCACAATGATGTAGCATGTCAAGGGTGCACTACACATCTTTTATATATTCAATTAACTTGTTAAATTGCTGCTCATATACAGGCATACTCGTGGTATATTCTGAAAACTAAAAGGATTAGATTGCATTCATTTAAACTGAATGTCATGTTCACCATGTCTGAAACGTTCCTCATAGACAATAGCAGTATGTCAAGACCAACCTGTCTACTTAACAGCATACTTCCCATCTCTGCCCTTTTGTTAGACCAGTACGTAAATCTGTGAATGTCAGTGGGTAAGCTATGGAAAGTAGTCCTTTAAGTAGTGGCTTTGGAAATATAGGTGAAGTGGTAGGTTGGATGTATCATTGACCTGGGGGTTGGCCAGTTCACCCTGCACACGGCTCAGCCACACTAAACACTTTGATCACTAATTCATAAACCCGACTCACTCACGCCCCCTTCCTTAAGTGCACGTCGGCCTAGCGGTAAAATATTAATCACATCCGCCATTCATTGGCGCGTGTTCAAACAAATGGTAGGCAAACAGCATGGGGTTGGTCTGGGTGCAGAATGTAGTAGGGGTGGGGAAAGGGGTTTGAGAATGGAAAATGTTTCACCCTGATTGTAACCTGGATGAATAGCAGATTAAGAGGTGTGTGTGATGGGGAGGTAATGTATAGGGCTTAGTATTGACGTCCTGTGGGTCCACCATTTTGAATTTTGCTGGTTGAGGTAAACCCCACTGATAAGACATACTATGATGGGTACCTTTTCCCTGGGTAACACCCACTTCCAAGGACATGCTGGTCCCATGTTATCAGTTCCTATTGGTGCATGTCACCAGAAACCAGCTCCAGACCCGCTTCCAGCCAATACACTGCAAAAATGGTGTTAAGACCCTAAACACAATTCTAAACATATTCTTGCAACGTTTTTGTAATCACATTAGTTTCCTAAACATGTTTAGCCAAACAATGTGCTTAGCTCAGGTATTTAGAAATGTAGGTGTTTAGGTTTAAAATTTGTGTTTAGATACCTATGAAATTTTGTGTTTAGATGTTTATGAATTTTTGTGTTTACATGTCTATGTGATTTGTTATGGTTAGGATTTGCAGACATGTATGCATTGAAAAAATAAAGGAATATCTTTTGTTTGCTTTCTCATTTACTGGGGGTACATCAGCAGGTAGTTATCTACATGTCAAAGTTTCCAAAGATGTCAGCCACAGCTACACTTATACACATGTATGTACACACTATGAGAGACTTCAGAAAGTACAGCAGCTTGGTTGATTGATTAATTTGAATTTTATCTCACCTAGTGCCTTCCTTACGGCCGACACTCAAGGGCGAGAGGTGCCGCGGGTTGTATCCACACAGAAGTGAGATTACCCTTGTGGCGTTGTTGCCCGGACCCTAGTCTAATGGGGAGGGGGGATGATGGTGACCGAATCTATGGGAAGATAGAAAGCACGCCCCTACACATTTACCGAGGCAATGGTTCTTTAACATCCGTCACTACATAGGCATAGTGAGAGATGGACAGGCCTGTTTCAAGTCATTTGTCTGCCATGACTGCCGAGAGACTTTCCAGCACAGCCTAGCCAGAGCAGGGAGGAACTCAAACGACACCTTACGGCGATGTTTGGAACCACCACTGTGCTCCGGCCAGGCCGGGAACCGAACCCACGACCTTACGGCTTGTGAGCGGACGCGCTACCGACTGCGCCACGCCTCCCGACACAGCAGCTTGGCAGCAAGGACATAGCTTTATCCATTCCAAAATAACATGAAATAGGTGTAAGTCATGGAGCATATTGACTATTATATGGCAATGATGCTGGTGTAAGGAGAATCTAGTCAATTTTCTATTGCTGTTCCTATTCTCATGACATTCAATAAAAAGAAATGACAATAAACATGGGATTTGGGGACATTTGTAGCAACAATTGATTATAATTGTGTACAGACAGTCCATTCAAAGGTAGTGCTGCTACCTGGTGTGGATTCGACATCCAAGCATCTAAACATATTGATGTTTAAATCTAAACACATATTATTCAGCTGTTTAAACTCTAAACATCTAAACATGTTTAGCAAAAATGTTTATGTAGTTAGAATAAAAGTGTTTATTTCCTAAATGTGTAATTGATGAGACACCTAACTGACCTATATGTTTAGATTTTAAACATGTTTAGACCTAAACATGTTTAAAATCTAAACACCATTTTTGCAGTGTAGGGGTAGGATGGTAGTGGGTGGGGAAGCTGCCGTTACCTCTATAGTATCCTGATGAAATTCCCACAACACAAAGTGCTAAATCTGCCCAATAGAGACCATACTTTGTCCAACTGTTTATTTTAGCATGTGCATGTGTAGTAGGCACAATATATATTATATTTTTGGTTTGTTTTATTAGCCCACGTTTCACGATAAAGAGCCTCGTTAATTAGTCATTCAGAAAGGGTTACAAAATACATACCTCATATGTTTTATCATTTCATCTTGTCAAGAATTTATAGCAGAAAGCAGTATATTATACTCTGTATTGATAGCTGTATGCCTGGACACCTCCCTCTTTTAAAGTAATTTGGACAGACATCCAATTTCTCGAGAACAGCTTTTGAGAAAATGAGAAATGGAAACCTGACCAGTCTGTTTTCTTCCCAATGTCGACTACTCATTTCAAACTGGATTATTTCTTCTACTGATGTACAACAAATATAGTAAAAAGCAACACATCCAGACTTGGAGGAAACTGCGGGAAACTTGTCCGCAGCCCATTGCCTTAAGTGTGTTAAGAATAGGAACCAAAGCAGATGCATCTTGGTGAAAATAGAGAACAAAATTGACACTGCTATCACTTGGGTTGATTCCATTGAATTTAGAACTTCGCATGTTCTTCTCAATTCCCTGCCGATTAAGGTGGTTAGCGTTTTAGTGTTATAATGTTAGCACTACAAATCAGCCTAATCCGACGACGCCAAGGGGGCTTAAATTAATTGTCCAATTCTATAATTGTGTTTGATTTCTAGTACAGGATCAATCACTTGCGTCGGGCTGTTCAATTTGCAATCAATATCCCGAATCAGTAATCCCTATCTAATATCAGCAGCCCAGCAGGTGGTACCCAAATCAATTAATCTCATTCTTTAATCCCATTAGCTGTTTGCTATCTAATCCTCGTCACTTCTGGAACCCTTGTAGCACCTGTCCTTCATGGTAACCTACCTCCAGACCAGGTTAATGTCTGGGGGTAGGGAATGGGGGTCTCATTTCCTCCTGTGCAGGTTCCCTCTGCTTTCATTATAGATTAGGCTAGCTTTATCTAACTTTACTTAACAGGGTAGTTAATCATATTAGCTGGCCGAGCTGATAAGCAGGAATCTAATTCTAACTGGTTAATTATGCACTTTGCTTCTGCTCTAAATACAATTTCAGTAGCACCCAGGATAAATCAATGGTGAGATATGCCTTATCTCTCCTACAATGCTGACTCCAATGTACAATATGAAAAATAAGCTACACACATGCTCATGTATAAGGGGGAAACTACAGTAAATGTTTTATTGATCTGAGGCGTGGATGTATCAATAAGTATATCTATCCTTTTGTGAGACAGGAAAAGACATTATAGTCAAAAGTTTTGTTTGAATAGAGCATTATTTTAATTGTGGCACCCTGTGTAAAATATTATCATATGTGTCATAGAGGAAAATTAGTTTAATTGTGAAACGGAAAATACAACTCATATATAATATAGCACATATATCTCACTATAATGATGTGCACAGCTTTTATAAAGTCTTGGTTTACTATAGGAGTCTGGACAGTGCGTCCATTATTGTAACTAATTACACTGTAGTATGTCTCAGACAAATGTGTAGTGAAATCTATGGTTTTATAGTGGGACACTAAAAGACTGTACTGTGTCTGAAGGAATAGCATATTTTTTTTTATATTCTGTGCTAACACATTATCATGATATACTCATATCACAAATGAGTTTACATCTCCTAACCTTTTTATGAAACAAATCTCTAGTGTTGGATACCTATATCCTATATAGCGCTACTGTGAAATAACCAAGGTAATAGCAGTATAGACCCACATGGTAATATAGATTGTAAAAAGAAAAGAGTTAAGCTTACACAGTTATTAGAACCACGCGCAAACAGGTATTGGGTTTAACAAGTGGATCATCTTATGCTATATTAAATGGGGAAAAGCTATAAAAACATAGTATTCCATCCATGACCTTCCTATTTCGATTCGACTTTGTGTTCAGTGAAGTATATTTACCTTAGGGGTATGCTTGAATAATATTTACATGCCTTTTGCCGTGCTCTTCACTTCAACCAACGAAACATAATGATTAACACAGCCCATGCCCTAAGGATATGGACCCTGCTGATTTGAATAGTGCACTCTGGCTTGTACACAGAAGAGGCCTTTGACCACAGCCCAATCCCTCATCCATGGTGGATAGTCAGGGTTTGTTATGAATAGGGATAGCCAGTGCTGTCACACATTGTGGACACCCTTTGCAGCACCAGGAGGGTGTTGCTCCTATAGTAAAAGAAAGAGCTGGCTAAAAATGCCCTCGTTTCCAGTCCTTTCTTTTCATGTAGCTATAACTTGTCCCTTTTGATGCTCACAAGTGGTCTTTCAAGTGCGGTGCTAAAAAAGCAAATTTGAGTAGGTACCTACTCGGGAGAAGTCAGTCAGTATAGTATAGTATAGAGTGTGTGACATGAGTAGGTACCTGTTAGTGCAGCTCTCTCTATTTTAAACAAGGCAGGTGACTTTTCAGACTAATGTGGTGAGTGCAAAGTGAATGGTGAAGCAGAGTATGACTTGTTTTGAAAAGAGGGCACATACTGACAGCTCTATTTATCATAGGAGCAACACTCTCCTGGATACTCAAACTGATGAGGTACTTACATGCAAGGTGTATACATGCTCTATATCAGGAGGGTGTGGCTCCTATTGTAAAAAGAGCTGTGAGTATTCACCAAAGTACCTGCACTCACCACATCAATCTGAAAAATCACCTGCCTTGTTTAAAACAGAGAGAGCTCCACTATCAGGTACCTACTCATGTCACACACTCTATAGTATATTATACTGACTGACTTCTCCCAACTAGGTACCTACTGAAATCCCCCTTTTTAGCACCATAACTGAATGACCACTTGTGAGCAACAAAAGGGACAAGTTATAGCTACATGAAAAGAAAGGACTGGAAACAAGGGCATTTTTAGCCAGCTCTTCCTTTTACCATAGGAGCAACACCCTCCAGCCCTACCTAATAGCACATTCTTCATACCTGCTCTATATTAGCCCTGACTGATAGCACATTCTTCATACCTGCTCTATATCAGACCAACCTGATATCACATTCTTCATACCTGTTCTATATCAGCCCTACCTGATAGCACATTCTGAATACCTGTTCTATATCAGCCCTACCTGATAGCACATTCTGAATACCTGTTCTATATCAGCCCTACCTGATAACACATTCTGAATACCTGTTCTATATCAGCTCTACCTTATAGCACATTCTGAATACCTGATCTATATCAGCCCTACCTGATAGCACATCCTGTTCTATATCAGCCCTACCAGATAGCACATTCTGAATACCTGTTCTATATCAGCCCTACCCGATAGCACATTTTGAATACCTGCTCTATATCAGCCCTACCTGATAGCACATTCTGAATACCTGCTCTATATCAGCTCTACCTGATAGCAAATTAAGCCCCATTTAAGGACTAACGTTTCTACTATTGAGGCTTCAATGTCTGACAATTGACGTGTCCTCTGACCTGAAGATCTAAAAGAGGGTAGAAATCTCTATTATCCTGTCAGCTGTCTACTGAAGGCTTAATGGGATGGTTTTCTAGCGTATTGATCCTACATGGCTAGCCTTAAAATCATTGTGCCTACGAGATTTAGAGAATCCTATGTGAATCCCTCTTGAATATTTTAATTATACTCCCCGTGGTTAAAGATTTAATGCTTTTGGATCGGTGCAGGAGGGTGTTTCAACAAATCATAAATACCCCCCTACCCAATGAGCCCCGGGCCTTCTGCTATGATGAAGATTCCCCCACCATACCTCTAACAAAATACTAATGAATCCTTCTGATATATATAGTTGTCCAGTTTTCCCCAGTTTTAGCAGCTCATTTTCAGGGAATGGCATTTTGTCCACTTGTTTACAAAGTTGAATGACCTCTAACATTTGGAGTTTAGTGGGATACTCTGACCAGGTGTTAATGTAAATCTGATCAGGCCCAGTTATCGTTAACATTTTCATGCTAGTGGTTCGTGGTATTATTTACAAGGTACAAATGAAAACTTGTATTCGAGTTGTCCCCAGGAACATTGCAACATCATACGACAGGCATTTCTCTTTTGATTTATCGAAAACGCAATCTGAGACCACGTCCTTCAATCAGAAGTGCCTTATTGAGATGAGAAAGTTAAACTAATAAACCTGAATATGAACTTTATGAAATACATTTATTGAAACAATTTAGAGAAATATCCCATATAGTTTGTTTTTTCTCCAAGGATCTTGTCCTTTGTTTGGAAATTTCCTTTTCAAATAATACTTAGTAGGATCGTGTGTACCATTTCCTTTTCAAGTAATGCTTAGTAGGATCGTGTGTACCTTGTTCCTGATGTCCAATATCTCGCAAAATGTGCAGGCTGTATGATTGAGGGGTACTTTCTGTGCTTTTCACCTGCTATGTCTATGGTTTTGTCCGTATCACTGGTCTACTGTAAGACACAGCCACACCCACACTATCACTAACCCCATTGTTGTCTTGACCACAGAGGGTCCAGCCTGCAAGACAAACTGCCTGGAGATGTGCTTCCCTTAGATTACATGCCTTTCAAATGTCATTTACAGATCAATGTACGGCGCAGATAGACAGAATGGCCGCCCACTGGAGAGGCAATGGTGGCAGCAGTGAGGGCATGTCAAAGTCTCCAGTGTTGAAAAGACAATGATTGCACGATCAGAGGACTCTGCTCCAGCCCAACCTGACCTTGTGCTTGTTGGTTAGACCCGAACGGCAAAGCGCGCCCTGCTTGTCCCATTGATCTGACACATTGTGAGTAGAGCGCGATTTTGGGATGGAGGTGCTCGTTAATTAGAATTTGCACTCCACTTCTTTGTCCAGTGTTTATGTATGACTGCCGTTGCAGAATAAAGGAGACAATCGCTATGGTGCGTAAAAAACGATATTAAGGCCTCCTTGGCCTGAATGGGTTGAGAAGTGACAGGAGATATGGGCTTTCCAATATTTCAGAATATGTCGTGTATAGTTGCCAAGGTCTCCTCCCTAATCCTGCGTGTGCTATCGGCTTTCTGTCTGTACCTTTAAGGTAATTAGGATTGTCTTATTGAGCCATGTTCCTAAAGGAGTCCTATGTACAATGCTATGCCTCTGAACCTATTGCTGTTTCAGCGGCAGTTGTTGTCCGCCCATTATACATCGTCTCTCTACTTCCATGAATACAGTACCATCGGTCCACACAGTAACATGACGTTTACATCAGACTTAAAGGTAAAGACCACACAATTTTCAAGAGAGCTTCTTTTGGTAGTCTGAGTAAGCTATTAATTCATAGATATTAAGCCACGAGTGCTGGTTTGTGCAGAATAAGGCCACCGAGGCGAAGCCGAGGTGGGTTATTCTGCACAAACCAGCAGCTTCTTGGAGAAGAATTAAGGGTCTCAGAGTGCGGTTAAACCCTGATAATGAACGGGGGTTATGAGCAAAAAGGCACTGTAGAGGCCAGAATCGTGAGAATAACAATGTGCTGTCAACCTCATCACAACATCTGTTATCATAAGGGCAGACAACAGGCTACTCTGATGCACCCTGGTAGTGCTGAAGTCCTGTGATGTACTATCTATCTGAAAACAAATGGTGCTAAGGGAGTGATCATTTTTCAACAACAGGGGGGGGGGGGCTGGTGGGTTTGAGGTGGGGGTAAAACAATTTTCAATCCCTTGGCTGGGGGCAGTCGAAATTTTCTCAACCCCTCTGAGGAGTGTTCAAAAGGTTAAAAGGACGTATTCACATGCGACTTTTGAGCCCCTGTGCGGGGGTGGGCAAAATTCTTTTTGCGTGTCTGCGTGAAAATCCACCAGCCCCCCTGTTGTTAAAGAATGATCACTCCCTAATAAGTGTCTTGTTTCTGGTCTTTCAGAATTTTTTTTCAATTATTAACACTAATAGTCCCGTTGTATTGTCCTACATGATAACTATGTTAAACACTTGAATTCAACAATTTCAAGCACGCTTCCCAACAGCTGCGATATCTAAACAATGCAGCACCTGATGCATTTGGTCTATTTGTGACGTCATAGACTGCCACAGGGAAGGCTGATGTTCCCCCTTATGATAGCAGAAGTACCGGTAGGCATGGCAGAATATTTTTATTTAATACTAAGACTACCAAAAGAAGCCATCATGAAAATTGTGCGGTCTTTTCCTTTAAGCCTGAGAGTTGAGATGTTTATAGGGAATGATGCCAAAAATATTTTGTAATGATTATCATAAAAAACGGGAAAGTTTTAGTTCATGCCACACGTCCACATAGATTAACTGAAGACGTAAGATTTGCTTGATATTTTGCAGAATTTAAAGGGATGTGATTAAACCTTTGCAGTTTCGTATCATGTTCCCAAGCAATTACCACAACCACCTTTCGGAAGACTTCAATCTTTCCTTTTGCAGTTCTTTAGCTCATGTTACTTGTTAAGTATATAAATATTGTCCCTGCAATAAAGATACAATAAATAATATGCGATGCCTCAGCATCTGATAGAGGTTTACTGTCATATCAACCTTGAGAGAGATTAGGTGTCACTTGATAAGCAGTAAGGATATTGGGGTATAGAAACTCCGTACAAAAGCTGTCGGATATCATTATGAATACGGCCAAACAAAAGAAGAGTTCTCTGGTCAGTTTCTAGGAAAGCATGAGCCCTTAGTAGAAGGGGAGACTTCTGAGGACTATAAGTTAAGAATGAATAAAAATAAATCGACCTACCTGCGACCGTGTCATACGACAACTACGTTTTTTAGCTTCACCAAAAGCTTAGTGTATTTCTATGCATATGTGACCCATCAAGGTAAAACACCCCTCCGCGGGGCAAAATTACTCTAAAGTCATTATGAAAATATGTTAAGCTAATTTTCTATGCAGAATTCAACGGTCCATTTTCAATAGAATTGGCCCATATTTGGATAGTAAAATGAACATTTTTCATGAAAAATCAACTTATATGCCTGTTCCTGGATGCCATAGCAACCATTCCAATTATCAAAATTTGCAGATTTTTATGCACTAAAAACCCAAAACTACAGAAATGAAAAATTCCTTTTAGGTCAAAATCTATGATAAAAATCACCATAGTTATTTTTTATGAAGAAGGCTGATTTGTTGTGTTTAGACATTATGGTTACTAATGTATTTACAGCTTAATTCTCGATTTCAAATATGAATAACAACCTATGTTCAAGGAGGGGTTCTGACATAACTACTGGGAATATTTAAGCCAATGATATCTCATTTTAAAGATTTCCCCTGCAGAGGGGTATTTTTGCTTGCCTGGTCACATATTACCAAGTGGGGGAAGGTTCATAATAATATATTAATTTAAGTAACGTCACTTTAGCTATGCACCTTCTCAAATGCAAATAACAATAACTGTTCACTGATACTGATAGTAGAGAGAGCAACCCATTTTGATAAGTTGCTAATTTTCATAAGGAGAAAGATAAGTGATTTGAATTCCACCTCAAAATGACAGCTTGGTGGCTCAGTTAACCGCCACCTATGAGGCATGATGTCTATTCCTGAACATTAAACCAAGCAACCAAAAGCCTTTAATGGATGGTGATGTCTTAGGAAAATAAACATTGTGGAGGCGAATAGCCTGGGGCAGTTCACTGGCGAAAAGGCTGGTGCATTTAGGCTAGAATGGATATAGGTTTGAACCTAACACTACCAGGTTACCTATCTGTATGTGGTTTCAAATACATTAGAACTTAATTTTGTCTTACGGGTATAGCTAGTCTTGGAAGGTTTTGGTGAGAGAAGCTCACTAGATGAACTGCAGAAAAATACGAGTATCACGTCCCTGTATTCCATTGAAAGGTCTGAGGTATTTTTGAGACCAATTGATTGAATTGAATTCCTTTAGAGAAAAGGGGCGGGTATAAAGACTCAAAGGCCCAGGGCATTGTCCCACAATATTTTGTGGTCTGATCATTCTTCAGATCCTTGGTCAGTGGGGCCTGGCCTGCACGTACACTGCGGCAAACACTACTCTAGCCGTGCCCCAAGTGGGAGGGCCCAGTGGTCCCACACTTGGTCGCCTCCATATTGAAATAAGGTTGCCCCCGACCCATTGATTTTTCTACCTTCACTGGGGTGAATATTACATAAACAGGACGGTGGCCACCTTGTCCAGGGCGGGCTATACAGGGAAGGGGGCGGAGAGGGGAACAAGGGAATGGTAACCCAGATTTGACGGCTGATTACATTAGGCCACCGATGATATTGGCTGCACGAGGGCACTGGCCCCTGTAGCATGGGAGCTGTAGTAGAGGTAGGATGAGGACGGGGGGTATCCTCTAGGCCCTGCTATAGCCCTCACCATACATGTCCATCCCAACCCAGAGCCCTGCCCCACAGGGCCTGCTAGACGTCATCCTGCCCCTACTGCCCTTCCCATACACATAACAGCTTCTCCTACCCTTCCCCTGCCCCAACTCTAATCTGTATGTGGAAGGGCCTGCCTCTGATAGAAGGGCACCAGGAGGTAGAAAGAAATTCACACACGGCTCAACTTACCGCCTGGAGGCACCTTAGAGAGACCAAGAAAACTAGGTTTGCTGGCCACAAGTGACTTGTGGGCCAACTAATCCCAACACTGTACACGATTAGACGGACGGACCGACTTTATTCTCACTGCATATCACTGAAGTATGCATGACTGTAGGATCCCAGGTGAATTTACTACTCTGGCTTAACACTATTGACTGTTCATCTTTATATGCTATTCATGGTAAAGAGGGATTTTCTTCAATCCCTACGAGTGCTGTTGACCAAAGATACACATATTAATTTGCTCACAATTAGTCAATGGTAACAATATGTATAGATTAAATTTTTCATATCTATACGATAGTTGATTCCCAAGACACAGCTCTTTCTCACTGATCTGTTCGCTTCCTTCTGGTTGGAGAGATGCCTAGAACTTAGTCCTGAGCTTATCCTTTTCTACCTCCTGATGGCTGTATTTTCTACATTCAAGAACTTCGCTATAGATCAAATTTAACTGATGGTTTCTTTCTAATTTTTTCATGTACTCTGTAAACGCAGGTTTGTCTAGGATTATATGCCGGGTTAGTTTTGACTGGATGAATGTAAAAGCATTATCACTTATTCAATTTGGGGTATCACATTTCAATTTGGAGTGGTTTGTTCAGAGTCTAAGTATATACATGTGTATTTGAATCCTAGGGTGTGTAGGACAGGTCAACCTATGGTCATTTTACCCTAAATTATTTTGAATAAATATTATAACTGTTCTGTTACTCAAAACAACAACACTAAGTGGGCGCGGCCCATAAAGATTGGAATAAGAAGTAGGATTTTGCTTTCTCAAATAAAAGGGCTCTCATCTACCAATTTGGTTGGGTATCATAGGTTACTTCATGATTGAAATAACTTGCATTGGGAGAGCCTCCTAACACAAAAATAGGGCGTATTCTACCTATTTCAAAATAATCGTTTATACGTCGGCAAAATGTGGAAATAAGTCTATTTCAAAGTGAAGTAAAGTTTATGGGTCCCTACCCTGTGGATCACAGGGGTACCGTAGTTTAAAGGTCACTCTATATCAATACACATTTATCTTATACCACACTTGGTTGGAAAGACAATAGAAAAGCACAGCATATATATCGTGTATAGCTGTTGTAAGTTGATGCGGTCCACTGGGCACACACGCCCTTCCCTATTCCCCTTCTTCTGAATGGTTTGAGTGGGTGTCAAGTGGGGCATAAGTGAGATATACACCTTGTTTGGTCAGTGTAGTCAGTATGTTAACAAGGCTGTATGACAGCCTGTTGATAATATTTTGAATACAGTGACCAACTCGGTGTATATCTACCACATGTAATATAATATACCATTGCAGTACCTGCTTCATTTGGTCAATTATGGCGTCATACAATGCACCAGAAAGGCATGCTGCTCTCCCCCATAGTAGTGCATATTCTACTAAGTATGCCAAAATCTTATTTATTTGCACAGATGCTATCAAAATACCTCAACATGAAAATGTGGTGGTCTGCTCTTTTAAGCCTATAAGTGCACCCCACTTGGGGTTTGTGTCCGACGCAAGGTGAATTTACCCTTCCACTATATAACTGTCGGAAGGCACACCGCGTCGTGCCCGGCTAACTCAAATTAGCACCACCATATTATTGTCTTTTGATGCCGGAAGTGGGATTACAGGCATAGGTAGGTTGGTTTAGATGGCTTGCGTGGGAGGGTATTTCCGGGAAGAACCGGAGGAGGGTTATGTGATAAAGGGTAAGGAGATCGATAGGTGACAGTCTTGTATACTCTGAGGGTTCTAAAATGGTGTGGGGGCGTATTACAGTGATCCCTGTAGGGCGTTAAGAGTCGGTGGATGCTGGAGAAAATGGGGATCTACATAGTAGCCAGAGGCTAGGGGTCAGGACCTACAATATGAATTAGCTCGTTAGAAGGGGTGTAGCTTTATCGCTGGTGTGGTATGCCAGGGCAGAAAGGTAAGGGTACAAAATAGTAAAAAAAATGAATAGGACGGATTTAAATACAAAGTGAATACATGTAGATGTTTCTACTGTGGTGGGAAATGATATAATCTGAATAACCAATGAATACTGGTGCTTTGTTCTTCGAAAAGACTGGCATTTCCTATCCAACCTTCCGGCCTTCTAATTCAACCTCTTCTTGTTTCTTGCTTTGCCCTTAGAATTACCCCTATCTTCCCTTATCTCTAGCTCTTCTCTCTACTTTCTCTCTCCCCCTCTCTTCCCTCCTCTTTCGTTGTTCCCTATCTCAGTTATACCTCCCCTTCATACCCTTCCTCCCCTACCAAGATCTTACTGTTACTCTGTAATAGAAATGTATACATAGTCAAAATAATGGAGAAATCCATGTCCCAAAGTTGCCAGATATCTGTTATTTTCAGAGATTTCGTGTACCACCATACTGCCATCTGGGGCTTCATTGTAGAAACTACACTTCTTCACTGCAATATGATTATGGTGGTTCACTGTTCAGTTTTACGAGGATCCCTGGTAGATTCTACAGTTATCTTTTAGAGCACACGCGGACGGGAACTGTGTTGGGAGAGTGAGCCAGGTGCTTAGTTGTTATACAAAGGTGTGAAACTCAGATTTTTGCCATTTTTTTTTTATTGTTGAGGTATGTGGGTTGGTCTATGTTATAGGGGTTCATATTTGCTGCACAATAGCAAAGTAATAGAAATAATAAGATTTGATGTACATATTGAGTTTTGCCAGACCCATGTATGAATATTCTGAAATACCAGAGCTGTACCCAGTCACATGCAGTGGTATTGTGTATTGTGGCACTGCTTAATTGTCCACTTGGCTTTGCACAGTTTGTTCCTAAGTAGAGCCTGATTGATTGGTACTCATGGTATTCAGGTATATTTACTAGTGTGCACCTGTAACAGGTCCCCCTCCCTCACTCCATAAAGGTTCCTAGGCAAATTGGCCATGTGTTTTAGGATCGCACAATGTTGACACAGAGATGAAGGTGGACAAACTAAAGAAATGTTTCTAATGCACAAGTAACCAATATATTGTACATTTATTGTCAACCTACATCATGTAGGGGATCATGTGGGAACATAGGACTAGATCCTACATCCAGTAGTGTTATAATTAGACAAATCAGGCCACAAACCCCAGTGCAGAGATGACTGTGGACTACCTGAGGGCTGTGAGTGTCCAGCCTTGTAGATATTATATAAGCACCCCACACTCTCCCCCTACGGTTCCATTCCGCCTGTGTTTTAGAGTGCACCGAGTGGTGGGAGGTGGGTGAGTTTGTGTCGTGTTGGGACTGCACCTACACGGGGTTGTGGGTGGGCTGGTGCTGAGTTGGAATGCATGTTGCCTTGTCAGCTTTAAAGCAATACTAAAACACCGACCATGTCCGTCCACCGTCCAACTGGGTGTCAACCTGCTGCAGGCCGTGTCGACTCCAGGGCAGACAATGGAGAGGGATCTGCTCGAGGATCAACAGGCATTGGTGTCTTGTCCGCAATGTCTATAGGCGGAGGTCTATTTTAGAAAGGCAGGTTTTGTTCCCTTGCACACATTTATTCCGACTTGGTGGGATATATTATTGACCAATGAGAAAATTCCTTTCATTCAGTGCCGACTTTTCAGGGTGCATTACGTAATACATGGCACCCATCAGCTCACTGTTATCAGTCCTTATCTCGCAAGGTATCAGCTTCAGCAGGGGTCGGCCCACTAAGGAACACGCTAAGGCCATATAGTTGTAGGTGTCGACATTCATGTAGCTTTGGGCTACTTGCCACGTATAGAGCTCCGGTCTATTGTGAGCCTGTTAGAGGGTCGTCGTATTCGTGTCACATATACAGAATATCTATCATTTCCTCTTCTCTCATTTACTCGATCACAGCCTAAACAGTTTATGGGGCTCCAGATCCAAAGGACTGGGACTGTCTATGATTAGAAGATATGGTAACATGCTTCAATAATTTAAGGTATAAGGGTATTTGCCATAAGTTTGCCCCTATAAATTACCTATATAGTATCACATACATTAGGCTTAACTAAGGTCATATTACAATTTATCATGGTAATGTAGAAATGTTTCTAAACTCTTTTTTTTCTTATGCGTACCACGGTCGGAAACAAGTTCTTTTTGGTGTGGCCTAAGTGGACTTGGGTTGGATTAGAAAGTCAGAGGATATCTCAGATTATAATGGGTCCTTTTGCCTGTCAATTTAAAAAGTGCACAGTCCCAAACAATTCCATTCTATCCTACACTGAGCCATTTCCAAATTACAAAGCAGGTGGCCACAATCAGGATCTTATTCATAATGATTGAGGGGTATCTCAGGTTCTGCATTAAAAGTAGTAGTTTTACAGATTAAGTTGGATCTTATTTGACAGTGCACTTTAAATTAAAAAAGAAAAAGAAAGAAAATCCACTTTGCAATCATGTGCGACATTCTATATACGTGGCAAAGGTTCAGATCACTTCGGGAACCATCGTGAAAAAAACCTGTTCAGTAAAACATTCTGCAATATTACTGTATTCATATTACTTGGGCCTTTCTACAGATTTGCCCAATGGGCTCTTTTTCAGGAGAAAATTCGTCAGCGCTTCAATCAAAACCTATTAGTAAAAGAACTGCGCAAAATACTCTTTTCTCTTTGACTGGACTGCATATATATATATATATATATATATATATATATATATATATATATATATATATATATATACATACATACATACATGTTTGTTTGTTTGTTTGTTTTCTCCTCCATTCAACTCTTAAGCAGGTTTCACTTTTCCCCTGTTAAGGTATATCTCAATTATTAGAATGATAAATGATAATACCAATTTCCACCCTCCATTTGATGAGGTCTCAAATCAACACTTCACTCATCTCTTTTTTGAGGCTATTTACAGGCCGTTAATCTCGATATATCATATGTCGGATTGGGATTGGTTTAATTGGTATTTTCAATTTACCAATGCAATTCGCTGCCGTCATGTAAAGGACATGAGCTGTCTTTGTCAATTAGTAAGCAAATACGGTACATGAGGACATCAAATTGTTCAGAAATATAATCTGACAGTGCTCATATTTGATATTTCAGTTGGTTACTTGTTAACGTGCATGCATGTGCTGCACCAATATCTATGCCATTGACTGTCTAAACTTATAGCTCATTCCCCTTACTTGCTAGTTGACATGTGTTAACGTTAGGTAAATATACCAAAAGACTCAGATAGGGAATATGCACAAAGCTGTTGAGCACACAAATTTATAATCATTCATTGTATTCCCAGTGTTTTGATAGAACTTTAACAAAGATACTTATGTCTTGATCAGACATTACATGGGTGCTCAAATTTTTTAGAACGTCACATAGTCACTTTTTAGGAGGGATGGTGCGTCACTCCGTCAATTTTTACATATATGCTAATGTACTGGGAACTTTTGCTAGTGTTGCCGTCCATCACTTTTTAAAACCCCTGTGTCAGGAGCGTCACTTTTTAAAACCCCTGTGTCACTGCATCACAGCGTCACAAGCGTCACTTTTTACTCATGTATAGGCACCTTGATATTTCGTGGTCTAACAGATCCAACAGTGATTTTTAGAGTATATAAATGTGGACAGCCTTTGTATTTGTTTTGTTGTGTTTTTTTTTGTCTCAAAATATAATAGTGATGTTATTAGACATTGTTGTTTTGTGGTAACCGTCACAACACCAATGCCATAGACGTTAGCCCCACAATTCATATCAGACATGATGTGCATGTAGCCATTTTTCGATTAGTATAAAATCCACGGAATCGCAGACCCAGAATTATCCTATTAAGAAGAATACTTGAGCATATTACTGGCTTTATTTCTACCTCATTTTAACTTACAGTTCAAGAGAGGAGATTTTTATGTCGGAAAGGCTCCACCCATTTCCATCTTACACATGTATTTCTTTTTATTACATTTTATCCTTTATCTTTGGGTCCACTTCGATAATAACCAGTGATAACATTGCTGGGGTATCCTAATGACTACTGAATTGCCTTTTTATAATTATCCCTTCCATTTCCCACCTGCATAGTATGTATAAGTGCATTGAGGTTGCCTTTAGAAAATGTGAAATAACCAGCCATGGATTCCCAATGTCTATATATTAAAATTGGTTCATTTGATACAGCAATCTAGTTGTTGAGGTTACCAATACGGTTTTATCATTCATCCGATGTCGTATTGGGAAATGATTGGCCTTGGCATGGACTTTCTTTCACCAATGTAACTTTAGATATTTTGATTTAGAAAATTGGGGTCTTTTCAAGGTCTCAATGCATTCTACTCTTGGCCTGCGCCACGTTTTGAGAACTCCCCATTCCCCCATGTTTTCTCCTATTTTCTTGTTGTGTTTCGCGATTCCTTCACGAACAGTAATGCTTGTTACCTTTTCAAGGTTATAATCATGATTGCCATGGAAATTCACCAGACCCTACTTTTCTCTTAATAGAAATGTCATCCTACCACGATTAGCATGCCAATATCTATTATTATATAATGTGAGAATCCAAGGCAAAGAATCACATGAAATCTAAAATGGGCTTTACCCTTACAGCTGGAGGTAAAATCAATATCATGATAACCGTCTGAGCATAAAAGCTTTACAAAAAAATGGTTCATTCTTTATAGGTTATTGTCAGAAAGGAATAAAGAAAAAAGAAAAGAAAGGAAAAATATTGAACGTTCGTGGAGAATGTGTGAAAGTCATTTAGTAGAGGAATGCCCATCTCGATGGCTGATGAATTAGGAGAGATGCAGCACAGAATCCGTTGTTTTACTATTCCTTATACAAAATATAATTTACACTGCTTAATGAGGCTATTGGTCTGTTTTCTGGTAGGGTCTCTTTATGCTTAGTTGATATACCATATTTTTAGAATTGTCAGGAATTAATAGACTGAGGTTGTCTATAAGGCCAGAGAGATGCCATATTAGGTTAGTGCGGCCGAGTGGTTGATTTAGGCGGGGATTCAGGGACGCAGTCTCCCTTCTTTCTACATATAGTTAAGAGATTATTTCTTCATTTTTGAACCCAAATCTCTCCCAAAACGATAGGGTGCACAAACTCGATTTCCAAATCCAGACTCGTAACAGCTCAGCTATTGTGGTCCGTAGGGGTATGTCCAAGTATTGTACTTTGTTCCCTAGACTCTACAAAACTGAGTCGCTCTAGGCTCAGCTGCATAGAGAGTAGCAGCTGGGGGAAGGGGTGAGCACCTCGCGGCCTGAGCGGCCACAGGCTTTCACCTCGCATGCCTGGCGCACCTGTGATCCGTCTTGTTAGTGACAGAGTGCTCATTAAAGTTTACATTTCCAATCAGAATCGGCCAATGGGCATCGGCCGCTGGGGGCCCGGGGGGACAGGGAGGGCTTTAATCCTACATCAGCGGGCCCATTACGAGTTGCCCTCCCGCCCGCTTCCCAGGCGGTCATACCCTGGGTTACCCCTGATACATCACTACCAGACCACATCTACCCTACACCCTTCTACTTCTAAACCAACTCCCATCCCTTCAATGTATTGTGACACCATGCTGTTGTTAATCGCTGGCTTTAGCTTATTAGAGCCAATTATACACAGACTTATTAATTTCCTTTATATAACTGTACATGTTAGTGATCAGCAGGCTATTGCAAAAAGATTTGGAAACGATTTTGTCGGAGGTGGTATTCCCAAAATGGAACTGACTGACCTCAGGGAATCAATTCCCTGTTGGGTTGCCAAAAGATAATTGGTCATAGAAGTAGTTTAGGAGTGGTCAGGAACTGGTGAATGCTTCCTAATCGAGAACCAATTCCCAGACAGTTCCTTTCTCCAATTCCCTGGCCTTTCGACTATGGGAAGCATTCAGGTGGAATTAATCATGGAACCAGTTCCTCAACTTTTTGCAATGCAGTCTAATTCAGAGTAAGTCAATTCCATTACAGTATAAGGTGGGAATTGGTCTCCCTGGGTGGAGAATCGGGAGGAACTGGAAGATGCATTAGTTACAGTGAGAATTGAATTCCAAATCTTTTCGCAACAGCCTCCTGAGGTAACTGCTTTGGAAAAAAAGAGACAATGTGCACCAATGTGAGATTTTTATTTCTCTCTATCCATTATAATGGAGAGACAGAGTTTGAATCGAGACACATTGGCAGGAAAGTTAGCAGGGGGGGCAGCTGCGTCTGGGATTGAATTTAATTCTGAATTCTGGTGAGCATAGAGCCTTAGAGGCACCAATATTCGGACATCACGTGTGTACTCCTGCCGTCTGCCTCCATAGGCAGCTGCAAACATCCCCCATCCCATAATGGAATTTACACCACCCCCTCCTCATCCTCCTAACCCACCCTAAGACCCCAATTCCATACATAGTTTCTCCTATTTCTTTTCATGCTTATGTTTCTCACATGTCAACGGACACATATATAAGCTAAGACATGTGTATAAAAAAGTGAGTTTGAAATGGTCGAAAGTAGTATAAGGCTAACTACCCCAAAGAGTACCGGTATACACGATATGCAAATACAGCTCCGCATTCCCACCAAATAGAGTAAGGCCCTAACAGTCCAACTGTGCTGCTGTTGTACGCAAAGGTGGTCGGTTGTCAAAGCCGACGGATTCTGATTGATCCTAGAAGATTTTGGAATCAAAGGTATGGCCCCAGCTTGGGGTCTGGAGGATCCCATATATGTTGGATATTTCTGTGTAGATGGACTCCTTCCCAGTGAACAAAAAAGGATGAATTCAAAAGCATTCATAGTCCAGAATACAAGTCAACATGGAGTAGAGACGGGTTGTCTGATTGGTAACAATGCAGGTTAGGGGTGAATCTGATAAAAAATGTATGAGGCAAATAAAATGTTGGACCTGCTGCATTGCTACCCTGCAGGGCTGCATACCAGGCAATCCATCTGGATCCATATTAAAGGCCATCTGGTTTTGTTGCAATCAAAAGTTCATAGGATTTCTTCATCAGAGGTACGTTTCAGAACAGGTCACGTTCAACAAATGGCTACAACCACCACTTTCAGATTCTTGTAGGATCTAGATGATCACCAACTAATATCTTGTACTAATCAAATCATACAAGGTCGTTGTACAGCTAGGCCTGCAAAATGAACGACAACACTACTTATTTTATACTTGTAGTCGTAGATGGTCGGTGGCATTGTCCATGCATCTATATACGATCTTGTATTGTGCAATTGAAAACTATGATCATAATTGTACAAATTCTACGATTGTGATTCGTTAATTGTTCTGAAATCGGCTTCAAATCTTCTCAGTAGGTCCATTTGAACTTTAATAATAACGCCACCATGAACACAGCTGGCAGTACAGCTTTTGGTGCGCTTATGGGGGGTCTAGATGGGGGGTCCCCATGTCACATGTCGATTTTAAGAAAAGGTCATGTCACTTGTCACTAAATTTCTATTTTCCCATGTCCTTGTCACTAGGCTTCATGTCACATGTCGATTTTAAGGAAAGGCCTTGTCTCATGTCACTAACTTTTTCCTTTCTATGTCCTTGTCACTAAGCTCCATGTCACATGTCGATTTTAAGAAATGGCCATGTCACCCTGTCGAATTTAGGGGTCTAGACCCATCTTATGAACTGTACCATGAGCCATGTACCATCAATATGCAATAGAATTTCATTTTATTTAAAACGGCTGTCACTTCCAGAAATGGTATTGGCGTCCCAGACAAAAAGGCCATACTGAAACTAGAAACACGAATGACCTGCGGTTAGTTCCGCGACCTCTCGGGTTAAATGTCTACCATAAATGAAAAGACCATTCAAAGTCTGTGGTTTTTGAATATGTTAATAGACAGAAGATGCGAACCTTTGTGTGGAATCTTGAATTGCTCTGTTCAGATACTCTCCGCTGCAGACTAGAGAAAAACATAATAACTGATTAAGGGGAAACTAAGTCCCCCCTTGAGGCAACACGATTGTCCTTTAGTGTGTAATGAGCATTTAGTCATTAAAATGATTGTCCTCTTTCCGTCGGTAAGTAGGTAGTCTATAGAAATTACTTTTCTCAGACAAAATGAGGAAGTACCGTAGTACATTGCGAGTAATGTGCATCATACATATACACAAGGATGGACTCCTTATTTTCAATTCCCTATTAATTTATCCATTCCTGTTGGACGTCATTGATTAAGTAGGGGGCAATTCTCTCAAATCCTCCCAAAGCAGCTCCATCTTAGTAGAATGGCACAATTGTGGTCCGAGCTAGCCATGGCATAGGTTTTTGAATTTTGAAAATCCACTGATTTAAATAGAAAATATGTCATATAAAATTCTTCTAGCTTTAGTGCCGCCTACGAAGATAGTTGTTTGCCTCTTCTTTAGTGACTATGTAGTGTATGGAAATGATTGTTTGCCTCTGTTGTAATGTAAGTAGTGTATTAAAATGGTTGTTTGTCTCTCTGTTGGGTGTTTCACAAGGCAAAAATAATAGTAGTCATAAATTTTCCATTTCTATGACTGGAGAGGGCTGGTAGTAAAGTTATGTCCATAATTATCTCCAGTCAGTCATAAGTAGGATATGACTGATGATAACTATCTGTTTCACAAGGAGATATAACTGGTTTGTGACTGCAGTCATAACTTTTTACAACTGGTCTTGTGACTGCTTTTCAGTGTTTCTATGGGTCAAAACGTGTGGAGGTATTGGATGGTCGTGTTTATCAAAATGTATGCAAATGTAATTTTTCAAAATGCTATCATGTCATACATGGTTCCTACATGTTCTGGGCATTTTCTGGTTAAATTTGACATATTTTTCAATGTTGAAACATGATTTGACTACACATGGATACCTGCTAAAATTATGATCACTCTTAAATTGATTATAAGTTTTCCTAGAATTCAGTTGTTTAACTGAGAGTTGAAGACAGGTCACAAACTGCTGTCAAATAGTGTACTTTGGGCTAAAGTGGAGGGATCGCGGCACGGACCAGTCTAAGTAATTGTAATCTTAGCTAAAAGTAGCAAGGGAGTGATCATTTCTTTAGGAACATAGGGGGCAGTAGGTTTGCATGTGGATGCCCATTAAACCTTTATAATGATAGCAGAGACATGTGTACATTTGGACTTCAGTATGTGATGACAAATGTCAATGCCCCTTTTAGTACAAAATAAACAAATACAAAGAAAAGAATTTTCAAATGCTCACTACTGTGACATGGCTATGGCTGCCTGCATGTATGTTGTAACACAGGTGGTGGTTGCTACCAGGGGTGGATCCAGAAGGGGTGGTCTAGGGGGAGGTAATCCTAGGTAAATTGGGTCTATGGGGGGCACAGCCCAGATCCCGGACCCGATTTCTTATAGTTAAGAATCCCATTAGTGGCCCATTTTCAGGGGGTCTAGGGGGGCACATGACCCCTAGCCCCCCCCCCCCCCCTGGATCTGCCCCTGCCTACAACACCTGTCGTCAGGGAGGTACCTGTATAAACCAGCAGGTGGCATGATGCTCACTGATTCAATACTCGTAACACCACCTGTTGGGTCACAACAAAAATTGCTATTCCCCTTGAGAGTAAAAAAGTTTATTCCCCCCCTGGAGGGAAAACATCGCATGGGAACATGTCCTTTTACTCTATAGTAGTGTGATAACCATGCATTATAACCAGTTGTAACTTGTAAGTTGTAACACACCTCCAAATGACGTCTGTGTGGTGTTTCACAAGATGGCAATATTTACAACTGGTTAAAACTAGATCTAATAGCAGTTTTAGGATTGGTTGTAGGCTTACACTAGCAGGTGTTTCTACAAAGGCCATCAGTATATTCTAATATATTTCTCAATATGACCTGACAAAGATAGGAGTGGTTGTAACTTTAAAATAGTCATAATATGGTTTTAGAAATGGCTATTTTATGACCATTATTATCTTTGGCTTGTGAAACACCACACAGAGGGGCAATTTCCCCTGTTAAGAATAATGACAGAGGGGTATTTTCCCAGTTTTACACTGGTTTCCTACCTCCTATGACTGAAACTATAACTTTTTACCAATGATAAACTTACAACTGAAACTTATAACTAAACCAGTCATGTATGTAGTTACAACTGATAAGTGTTTCTAAATAGGCAGCAAAATATGACTGGTCATAAGAGAAATATTACTAAAGATAATAAAGCCCTTCGAGAAACACCATCAGTCATAAGCCTATGAGCACTCTTAAAATCACAATAATATTTTTCTATGACTGGTAACAAGTATGCACGCCTTGTGAAACACCCAACTGGTGTACTGACTGAGTAGTGTATGTAAATGGTTGTTTCCCTCTGTTGTAATGTGAGTAGTCTATGAAAAAGTTTGTTGGCCCCTGGTGTACTTGGTAAGTAGTCAGTGAAAAAAGGTTGTTGGCCCCTGGTGTACTGAGTAAGTAGTCTATGAAAAAGGTTGTTTGCTTCTGGTTTACTGATTAAGTAGTCTATGAAAATGGTTGATTGGCTCTGTTGTAGTATAAGAAGTCTATGGAAATTGTTTTTTTCTCTGGTGCAGTAGTATGTAATCTAAGGAATGGTTGTTTGCCTCTGGTGTACTAACTAAGTAGCGTATGATAATGGTTGGTTCTATCTGTTGTAGTGTA
This sequence comes from Acholoe squamosa, assembly GCA_949317995.1. Lineage (NCBI taxonomy): Eukaryota > Metazoa > Annelida > Polychaeta > Phyllodocida > Polynoidae > Acholoe > Acholoe squamosa. The sequence goes on along the minus strand of OX439035.1, from coordinate 26,286,163 downwards.
AGTAGTTTAAGAAATGGTTGTTTGCCTCTGGTGTACTGCCTAAGTAGTGTATGGAAATGGTTGTTTGCCTCCGGTGTGCTGCCTAAGTAGTGTATGGAAATGGCTGTTTGCCTCCAGTGTGCTGCATAAGTAGTGTATGGAAATGGTGGTTTGCCTCTGTTGTAGTGTACAGAGTCTACGGCAATTGTGGTCTTCCTCTGGTGCAGAGAGGATGCAGTCTGGTGTACTGAGTCACTAGTTTAAATAACTGATGTTTTTTTTCTCTTAGAGTAGAAAAGATTTTATTTCACTGAAAGCACCCCGAAAGAACTTTTTCCACATACTAATAGGGTGTTTGTGTATTGAGCAAGTATATATGTAGTCTATAAAAATGGTCAATGTTTAATGGTGTGGTAAGTAGGTTATTTCCCGCTTGTGAGTATGTAAATAGACTATGAAAATTATTGTTCTCCCCGGGTGCAGTGAGCGAGTCTATGAACATAATGGTTGTTTACCTCAGGCAGGTGCATGTCTACAGGTGTGTTAGGACGCTCTTGTTGCAACCCAAATGTATACCCTTAAAAGTGGAGAGCACACATGTTTATTGGTGTACGTTATCAAAAGCTTTACTAAAAGGATTCAGCCATGCAACATGCACTCGCAGGCCCTGCTAGTAGCCAAACTCAGTAAAGAGAAGGTTTAGGCTAAATGTTTTGGGAGAGGGAATGTACCAGGTAACAACAGCTTAAATGGATTAGATGAGTTACCAATATGTTATAACTCCTTAGATGAATTTTGCATTTTGGTGAAGATTTCAGTTCTATTGTCATTTTTCATTTCTGATGTCGCCAGTTTTTATGACTCACTCCCCAGATAAAATGAACAATATCTGGTATGAAATACTCGATCCAGTTATTGATACAGTTATAAGATCTTATTTGGACCACATAATCATGGATGATCCTTTTCCGTAAAATGTATACTATAGATTGTCAGTTATGCCATGGAAAGTTATGTTGAGATATAACAATAACAAGTAAGTTTCCAATTGACCTAATAATGATATTAAGACGTTCAGACAAAATAAATATAAAGATTATTCTAGAATTCAAGAATTTATAATTCTGCACATAATTATCATTGTCCTGTGTCAAAGCATCCCCTTACTAGGCTTAACATACCCCATCTCCTCCCTCCCCGATTTCCCCCAAATTAGCTGTAAGAAAAATGTTCCCGCAGGGAGATTAGTGCGGCGTCCAATCGGCTTATATATGTGGTGCTGTTGTTGCCGCTCAAAGCAGATTTTCCCGTGTTGGCGAATTGTCGTCTGCCTCAGTCAATCCCTGGCCCTCCGATCCGTTTGTTCGCCCAATAATCACCGGGAGCAGCTAATTAATTGATGAAAAGTGGAAAGCTGGGTTAATCAGGGGGTCGGGTTGGCGGCAATAAGGTCAGCTGACTCAGTTGGCGGGAACGCTGGAACCACAGACGTTGTAGGCCTGTGCTGACACGAAGAGGGAACGTCAATTATTGGCGCTCTCATCTTTAGAAGACAGGAAGTGGTAGGAACGCCTAATGACTTTTCTCCCTTTACAAGCCTGTGTTTAGTATACTGCAAAAATAGTGTTTAGATTTTAAACATGTTTAGGTCTAAACACGTTTAAAACCTAAACATATGGGTCAGTTAGGTGTCTCATCGACTACACATTTAGGAAATGAACACTTTTATTCTAACTACATAAATGTTTATGCTAAACATGTTTAGATGTTTAGAGTTGAAACAGTTGAATAATAGGTGTTTAGATTTAAACATCAATATGTTTAGATACTTGGATGTTGAATCCACACCAGGTAGCAGCACTACCTTTGAATCAATTATCTGCACACAGTTATAATCAATTGTTGTGACAAATGTCCCCAAATCCCATGTTTATCATGGTTTAATTTCATAGAATGTCATGTAAATAGAAATGGCAATAGAAAATTGACTAGATTCACCTTACGCCACCATCATTAGCATAAAATAATCAATAAACTCCATGACTGACACCTATTTGATGTTATTCTGGAATACATAAGGCAATGTCCTTCCTGCCAAGCTGTTGTACTTTCTCAAGTCTCTCATTCTGATGCAGTGTGTAATAGATGTACACGTATATAGCTGTGACTGACATCTTTGGAGACTTTGACAAGTAAATACCTGCTGATGTCCCCCCCCCCCAGTAAATGAGAAAACAAACAAAATATATCTCTGTTTTATAATGCATACATGACTGCAAACCTAAACTCTCCATCAAATAATTTAAACATCTAAACACAAAAATTCATAAACATCTAAACACAAAAATTCATATATCTAAACACAAAGTTTTAACCTAAACATCTACATTTCTAAACACTTGAGCGAAGCACATTGTTTGGCTAAACATGTTTTGGAAATTAATGTGATTACAAAAACGTTGCAAGAATATGTTTAGAATTGTGTTTAGGATCTAAACATCATTTTTGCAGTGTAGATATACATTTGAAACAGGCATCTTAATCAATGTCTAACTAGAGGGTCACTGGTAAACTAAGTATACCAGGAATTTCTATGAATAAGAGGTCTCTCTCAGTATTGGACCTCTTGGCGTACATGATTATAGTCAGGATAACCTAGCCTTATAGCAGATAACTATAAGCATGATAAGTGTTATTTTGTGAGGTATAATTTGGTGATCACACAGGACTAGTTATTATGTTATCAAGATCTCGAGAGCAGTGAAACTGCAGTAACATAGGAAGCTAATCTTTATGGAAGATGCGGATAATGCTCTCGGGATAATGCTCGCGGGAGGGGCGCCACTAGGATTCTACACCTCTCAATCCCAACGACGCCAGCGAAGTGTTCTGAAGCTCAAAACATATCACTGACATAATTTAATAGTGTACGAAAGCCTTTGACAGAGAAAACTTCTGCCAAAGTTTAGAAAAATGGTTAGAACCGGTAGTAGTGAAAGTGTGATATCCTGATGCACTCTAGCTGTCTACATCTACGTCAGTCTGCCGCCCAAGGCATTTAGCACAGGAAGTATGTTAACCATTTTATGTCCACATGATTCCTCAAAATTACAATATTCCTTCATTGGTCGGCAGGAAGCTCACCAGCTCATCTTTAGTGCATCATGCCGGTACTGCACGAGTGTATCATTCCTGTGAGGTCGGCATCAAGAGTTCCTTATCAGGACTGCATTACTGCATCATGCCGACATCATGTATAAGGGATATTGCACTATTTGGTGCGTAAAGGGTTAGGGTGGGCCAATCAATATTCATCGTGCCTGAGCGTTGGCATCACGCATAGACGCGTGTTGGACGCTTCTTGCATGTCTAAACTTTGAATGACTTTTAACCTTACACTTTAAGAACAGAATTAGTTTAGAATCTAAACACATTCCTAAACACAATGTTGTCCCACTTTTTGAAACACGTTTAGACCCTAAACATGTTTAGAATCAAAGGTGTTTAGACAGAAAGTGTTTAGAAAAAGCTAGTGTTTAGGCTCTGATGTGTTTGAATTATTATTGTGTTAAGACATAATGTGTTTAGGTGTTTTGCTTTTATTCAGGGCTGGGGGAAACATCACTTGGAATTAATCTAATAGAGTATTTCATCCCTTCAGAATGTAGATGGTAATCCATTGTAGTTGGGGATTCATCTTACCAAAGGGAACCTGAAAAGAGAGAAGACATTTAGTTTCAAGTTGTGATGGATTTATTGTATCAAAGTCAATTGTATATCAAATGGTTGTTATTTAGTATTCAGTATATATGAGAAACCCATTCCAGTTACTTATTGGCTTAGGAGGTTTCTAAGTAGAATTATAAGAGAAACTTACCTACTATGTAACAGCTCCTATGTATGGAAAACTTAAAGTCCAGTAGGCCTATATGACAGTTTCCCCTTCCTGTCTCTCCTGTCTCTGTGGTGGACTGCCTAAGACTGACAGCATATGGGTAGATAGGGACTAATTTGATAGTATGAATGTAATTTAATACCAATGTATAGAAATGCCACCATAAGTTAGCCTGCCCCCAATGGGATTAACCACCACATGTCCAAATAACTGACACCCATCACTGCCCCAGAGATGGGTTGACTAGGTTACCACTGAGGTGGGATTAAGTATCAGGGGATTAAGAAGGGTCCTCTAAACACTATGGTGACTAGATGCTGGAAAATGTGCAATAATATGTGTTTACAACCTCCATGTGTTTACGCTTTAAACACAAACAATGTTATGTGATTAGAAATTAAGCACAATATCACCCTAAACATGTTTAATTTCTAAACACCTTCGTAACAGTGTACATATATATATATATATATATATAAATATATATATATATATATATATATATATATATATATATATATATATATATATATATATATATATAAAGCAAAGGTTTGATGTTTGGCCGTTGAAACATACATGTATATCACTAGCCAGCTGTAAAAGAAAAAGTCAGATCTACTATATTTGCTATATAATTGGTTGGCTTAATGAGTAAATTGTTCATAAATAGTGTAGCCAAATGATACTTTTGATGAAGCTTTTATACATGTATAAAAGCTTCATTTGGCTGCTCAACTCATAGAAAAACAATGTCCTTGATTAACACACTGTAGAAAGAATAACATACCTACACTGTCCCTAGAACGAATCTAAGTACATGTATAAACAAGCCACACGTAGCATATGTAAGGCGATTTGTGAATTCCAGTAAATGCAGTTCTGTTTCAAATGATACTTGAAGTAGTGCCAAACAGTGCATGATGATGTAGCGAATAGGTCCAATACAAGTCTTCACAAAAGGGAGAGCCATTTAGCGTATAGAGGATATTATATTGGTAGCATGTATACCCAGACTGAGATAAGAGTCATCAGTCCGAAATCAGATGACGTGAAGAACACATTCGTGGGTGTAAACCTTCATTATCAAATGAGACGACAGGTGCCACTTTCAGCGTCCCCTGTGCAAAATGCCTCACAATAATGTTCTATTGTGGAGGATATTACATGGTTTGTTATAAAAGCAGAGAAAAAAAGACTTTATACCAATGTATAGAAATGTCATCATATATATATATATATATATATATATATATATATATATATATATACCTATACCTCAGTGCCTCTCCTTTTTCCAAAGTTGCCTGACTGTTTCTCTCGCACCTGTCTTTCTTATCATTAGCTGTCGTGTGCTGGCTGTGTTGTACTGCTGCAGCATGAAGGCTCCAAGAGGTGAACACCCATCACCACAAAAACACATTATACACCATATACCATTGGAAAGCTCTGAATCTGTAGATTTCAAATATGGTAGGTGTAAAAAAATAAAAACGTATTTTTGGTGAGATAGAGCTAAATAAAAAAAGATTTCAATATTTTTTAATTCAAATTAAATCACTATATTTTCAGAAAAAAATCTTTTACCATGAAATACTCCCTCTATCTAGGTATCCTATGAGCAATTAAGAGTAATGAAGACATGGTAGTCATTGTTGTGATGACTCAGATTAATTAGGTCAGTAGGTCAAAGGTCAAAGATGCGTATATAATCAATGATCTATACAGGTAGTCGAAAAAATTGTAGGGATAATTCTACTTATCATAACTATGAATACTTTAGTCATGGAACATTGACAAATGAACTACATTCAGTGAAGAATTGATATTTCAGTCTTATAAGGTTCATGTGCCAGCTGTCATGCTGCCAATAGGTCAACTTACATTAATCAATCCCCATAGCCTTTCAATAGTGATTGCTATGGGTGAATTGTAGGCATTGGTTTAGTTTCCAGATGATCACTATTTCAACAGTTAGGATATTGTTATATTAAGCTGATAAATGGACTATATTCATGAATGGAATAATATAGAATAATATGAATAATTAGGTCAGTAGGTCAAAGTCAGAAATTGTAGGCATTATAGGTAATAATGTATATATGCATAGGTGGTCGTAATAAGCACCTAGAAAAGGGGAATGATATTATATATATTCACCCGTTTTTGATAGGAATGCAAGAGTAGAAATAGTACTCTACCGTATATCTCTTATTAGAAGCCTGGGCCTATACTGATTTCAAATGGGAAATTGACCAGGCTTATAAAGGGGGCAGGCTTATATATGAAGCTGGCTTATAATTAATATACCTGAAAAATCACTGTGGAATACCATATAGAATTATCATATTTATCCACATTTCTACATATATCTCGGAATAAACATCACATTATGGTGATAAATGTCAACTCAATGTCTCTTAAACATGGAATTAATGTAAAAGATAAAGTATTAGCTTTAGGAACCTGAAAACCTGAAAGAATTATGAAAATATTCCTGACAGAGGTGAAATTATACTCCTCTCCTAAGTAATTTGCTTGCACTGACCAGGTTTATATTCGGGCCCTGGCTTTTTAACACTCATTAGACCTTTTGACCAGGCTTATAAACAGGGCAGGCTTATAATATAATTTGGGCCCCAGCTTATAATCGAGGATATAGTTACAGTGTAATTATGAGCAGTGTGAAGTGTGTTACCAGTATCATACATTACCATGAAATCTCTCAGTGTTATTTCATAAAATCGTCAGGGTTATAAGTGCTCTATGTGAAATTTAAAATAGGTGATTTAAGCCAAAAGATGTCCATTTATAATCTGAAATCTGTGGCTAATTACTGGAAATGCAATCTAACAAGTATTATTTTTTTTAAAGCTAGAAGGGCAATAGTTTGCTTTGTGTATTGTGTATTGGTTGAGGTACATTGTACCACTTTGTTCCATCAAGAGACCCAGAGGCTAGTAAAGACATTTCCTGGTTTTGCTTAGGATTATCGATGCTACCATAATACACCATGTATAGGGCGACCCCACATATAAGGTGCACCAATAACTCAGCAATATTCTATTTGGCACACCTATAGATTAGAATGCACATATTGCAAATTCCCACATATAAGACTTTGGCCAAATGCTGTACCTCAAGCCTTTCTACGGTAGTACATTGAACCATACAGATAAAGCCCCTGCTTGAACATGGCAAGATAAACAAATTGCAACAAAGAAGGTGTAAATGTGCGGTGGTATGTATATACATACAAATATACATATGCATGGGATGGGGGGGCAGAAATAGCCTGTACCCTGCACGACTGGGTCAAAATTTGACCCCCCCCCTCTCCCTGTTCCACCATATACGTATTGGAGTTAAACCCCCTCCCCCTGCGTACATAGTCAAGTCACTGACACCCCCACCCATGACTAAGGGATAACAAATAATTATGTGGATCATTACGGTAAAAGGTACGCCCGCGAGGGGGGGGCAGTATGCCTTTTACCATGTTGATCCACATATGAATAAATAGAGGGGATGGGTCAAAACCACATATATATATATTTGGACCTCTTTAAGAAAGTATGTTTGTACAATCTATATTACATTTATATACCAATACATGCAAGATAATACTTTTAATGACTACTGATGATTATGATGATTGAGTTTGGGAGGTAAACTTAATGCCCCTATGAAAACCCAAAATAGCCTCAAAAGTACCCTTATTCTGGGCTCAAAATACCCCCATATGCGAACACAGGGAGTATACCTAAATGGCTCAAGACAACCCCATATTTTAAAACAATAAACAATAACAAATGATTAACATGTATGAAAAGTATAATAGTTGCACCACATTTTACCCTGAGGACCTTTTTTCACACCATTTATAGTGTCCATATGTAACATAAGACCTCTATATATCTTTAATCCTCTCTCCTATTCCCCACTCTCCCTCTCATTCTCTGTCTGAGTGTCTGTCTCTGTATCCACCTCTCTCTATCTATCTCTATGGCCACAAAACCTCTATGGCCACATAACCTCTATGGCCACATAACCGACCCCGACCCCGACCCCGACTCAGCAGGCCTAACTAAATGGGTAGGCCTGTTGAGGTACTTCCCTTGAAACAATTTCACGTGAATTCACCAGTAAAATCACGTGTTGAACTGGTGTCATTCCCGTGAATTCCCGTGAATTTTACACGTGAATTCACGGGATTCTGTGAGCAGAAATTCACGTGATATCACGGGATCACATGAAATGACAGTAAATTCACGTGATATCACGGGAATATGGAAAATACTTTTGCAAATAACCCCCACTTCTAACCTCAATTTAAGATTTGAAATCGATAGTTTGTATTCCTATGATGAGACTTTCCTCATTGTATTTGTCTTTGATGTAGATCTATGCCATCATTTCGATTGATAGATTCTGAGCAATATAGAGATTCACACAAAACTAGACACATTGACTTATATTTTGATTTGAGCCTTTATTTGGGTAATAAATACATCTAGAATGGGGGCAATAAATGGGGAAGGTGGATGGCGCCCATAGGCTAAAAGTAGCTAAATTTTCGCCAGATTTTCACCATGTTTGTAATTACTTTCTCTTTCTAATAGTACAAAGAAAGCAGTCTTATAAACTAGCATAGGGTCCCATGCTAGTTTATGAGATATTTATCTATGAATCTACCATAGGGTTATACAGTGTTTTGCCATAATTTGCATGGAATCTCATTAAAGAGTAGCTAATTTTTTGGCTTACTTTCCCAGAATATTTTCATCAACTTTCTGCACCCAGAAAATATATTACCATCATGTGGTCCCATGCACTTTTGAATCGTTTTTCCACATTGAAAATCTCCTGAAAATAATAGAATTACATCATGCAGGCTAAATACTGCTCACAAACCCCCACACAGCCAGCTGGCTTTGTGGCCTAACTAGTTAGTGTGCCTGGTGTAGACAGGTTGAGAGTTCACCTCAGCTTCATGGGCCTGCTATGATTTTGTATAGTCGTTCACTAGTCATAGAGAAGTGCACATGTGCAGAAACCTGCATAGAGAACATGATTGGCATTAGAGCCATCTACCTTAAAAAGCCAGCATCAGCATATTGAATAGAGTAAGCTCCACCGCAATGAAAATATTCAGGTTTTTCATCACACATATAGTCTCAGGTAAAAAGGATTGGTACCTAGCCCGTGCTAGATTTATTTCCTAATTTTGCCACAAGGGAGCACAAAGGAGCAAAAGAAAATCAAGGAACCCATTTGAGGGAAAGTTCCATGGTTTACTATGGTGAAGGCAGAAAGAACATACCATTCTTACATCAGAAGTTATAATGAAATAAATGGATGTATTTCAAGGCCAAATAGAGCTAGAACATATTGAGATTGGGGATATGGTTATAAATACTCATGGGTTCATATCTAGCAAGCTATTTCTCTCAAACTATCAGGAGTATTTTCTTATGCAATATAACACTGAAAGGTGTGATCTCAATTTGATAATTGATTTTTAACATGGAAAACCATTTACCCTTACATCTACACTGCTATTACTACCATACATTCTTACATAGAGGATTTGAAGTTCTAGTCTTGGCCACCAGGGGGCAGGAACATAGCATAAAATGCCTTTGCAATATTATACTGTAATACACCATGTATATGGCATGTCTTATATGCAAGAATTGCCCTTTGGTGCATCTTCTAGATGCAGCAAAACTGGGAGTACATTTTCTCTCTGGGAGTAAATTTTCCCCCAAAATCTCTGCAATATTCCCCCATCCACATTCAGTGGTAAAGGTGGGTGAAGGAAGCACTGGGATGGCTATTGGTTCTTGAATTTTGAAGATCCATTGATTAGAATAAAATATACAACATTTACATATCCTTTTATCATATTAGAAAGGTCTGGGTGTGCCTTAAATGTGGGGTGCACCTTATAGACAGGGTATTGTAACTACATTTTCTTTTGTTTAGAATTCAAGACTGCATGTCTGAATCTTTTTATTCAAATCTACCAAAAAAGGCATGATGAATCCAGGGTTGTATTTCCTTTTATCAACAATGCAAGCCTCTCAAAGTTTGGTTTCCCTAAATAGCCATACTTAATGTATCTTATTTCTGACAGAACATCTATGACAGCAATAAAAATATCATATGGGTGGCACCACTGTGCTGTTTTTCAGCCAGCCCTCTTCTCTGGAATACCTCTCTTAATATGTGCTATCTAGCAGATTTCATCAAGCTCCTGTGTTGCAATTGACTACCTGCATAAAGAAAACAAAAGTACATGCCCGTGAGTTAAAGTGAATGTGTGGGTAGTAGTTATTTCAAGTGGAACATGAATCAGGGGCAAAGGAAAAGGGGCACCAGCCTCAATTATAAAGGAAGTTTATCTGGGCCCCTCAAAATTTGCAAAGTATTCAAAATAAATTTAAATTAAACAAAAATTACTTTTCTACACAAATTCAAATGACCAATGCATGAGACCACTGATAAAAATTCCACTTATCTTAAAACAAGTCATCTAAATAATATTTTTGGGAAAGTTTTAGTTTAAATCAGTTTTATTATGGAATGATAACAAATTAATCTACTACATGAATATCAATTTGTAAATTGGGTAGAATGACTTCTATATAATAAACATCATTAGTGTATTACAAATTATTGGATAATAGATTGTTTTTGTGTGTCTTTGATACTAACAGTGAATGACAGCATTTGCTTTTCATATTGATTTTCATCCATATGTCATTGCCTCAGCGCAACAAGGTTGTATCTGCATATTTCAAGTTTTGCAGGAGAGGGAAAAGAGGGGTTGCAATCTGTCTATATTTCAGACAAACACATTCTATGATAGTATAGCTTAATAACAGGGTTAGTAAAAACCGTTTGATAGAGAGGGGGTTTGTCCCAAAAACATCAATTGGATGATGAAAAAATTTTGACAAACATTAAAAAACGTTTTATGGTAGCCAAATTAAAAAAAAGAAAATCGAAATGTTCCGAAAATATTTGTATAGATGTGTAGAGGCAAGGAGAAAGGGTGCTACATGCTAAAGTCAACTTTAAAATTCAGATCACTAGCTTTACAGTGATATATTGCATGAGAAGATACTCCTGTTAGTTTTGGAGGAATGGCTTGCTAAATATGGGTAGGTATGACCATTTCGTGAATGTCAATAAGCCATAAGTCCCATTGGTCATGAGATACATCTGTAATTAGCATAATTTATGCTAATTAGCTAAATAAGCATAAATTTTCATTCTTTTGCCCATAACTTTCGATGTAGAAATGGTATTTTCATTCTGTTTACACCATAGTGGACCTTATGAAATGTTCCTTCAAATGGGATCATCGATTTTCTTATTTAGAATGAAAATACTGTTTCCATGGCAACAGAAATCAACAAAAATGCCCATTTTGGCCCAAAAACATTCTTTTTAATGCCAAATATGGACCCTTTCCCCCAAAAATAGAATGTTTTATAAAAAATCATTGGATTGTCCATAAAAAAGTATCCTATAGCAGTTTTAGGCATATTTTTTCCTATTCTAGCCCATAGTAGTGCCCCCTGGTGGCTAAAACAGGTACTAAATCCTGCAGGAACCCTCATTTATGCTTGCTGGCTCACAGATGTTCTTACATTCCCTGGCATAAAATAGAACCCAAGATCTCTTGATATAGAGTCAAATGTGTTACCACTTGGACTATATGTTGATACTTCATTCATTACAAAGATATGCTTATAATCTAAGTGCTCAGGAAGTTATGAAAAAATCTGTCAACTTTTGGATATGAATATGGGGAATAATGTGACAAATTACTGCATAATCCTATATAATATTAAAGGTTCTGTATCTCAAAAATATGAATGGGTCCCCCACCGGCAGTAAGCTACAAGCCTATCCATTCCTCCAGCACTAGCTGACCCCTCCTTCTGCCCATAGTCCAAGGGAAATGAATCTGTTTACATGTGTTCAGTATGGACTATAGGTTGCAGTTATTATATGTACAAGTGACAAGTAATCAGGGATTGACTATAGTTTGGCATCATATAAATTTTGATGGCCATGCATCAAATCACCAACCTGAACCACTACATCCCAACTCACCAACCATTACATCCCTTGAAGGACCACTAATGCATTAATGCATCATGCCCATCGGTCATCATGATGCTACATTCATGCATCATGATGACCATATGAGTTGATACACACACTGCAAAAGGGTCGGCATAATGCTCCAATTAAGTGTTGGAGAGCACGCAGACTCTAATCCCACCTTTCCAACCACTAAAATATAGAACCAGCCTGTACATAGCAGTGTGCAATGCCTACCCCGGTACTGCTGACTGTCCAGGATCACCTTGTGCTAAAACTCTAACCCACATTAACAATTACTAAAATAAACATGTATAGATATAAACCCAGCCTGTAAAATAGCAGTGTGTGACACCTACCAATGACTATCCAGGATCGCCTTGTGTTAAATACCTAAAACCCAAAACCACCAATCACTCTGTATGTACCTGAAGTGACCTGGGATGTGTAAAAATAGACACCAGTAAACAGAACAATGGCTGTGTAGGTATTACCAGTCTGCAACATGTGTATTTGTAGCAGTAACTGCTCCAAATATAACAATACTATGTGACTGGGCTCCTAATATGGGAATGACTTGCTTGTTTTCCATTCTAAGACTCCAATTAACCAATGCCATGTCACTTTGAACTCCTAATATGCACTTCATACATTGGTGCATCATGATGTCCAATGGACATGATGCATTAATGCATCAAAGGCCCTTGAAGGGTTAAGAGGTGTGTGCGGCCCTACTGTGGAGGAGGGGGGTATGAGAGCTGTCAAAGTCGTGACCATTAGGGTGTGTTACAGTTAGGCCTCTGTGATGTCACAGGGTGGTTAGCTGCAGGCAGACATTGGCAACACATGGTTAGGTGACTACACCATGAGTAGAAGCTCCTCAATATATTAGAATATATTAGATAGGATATTGTTAGATGACTATATGGAATGCTCCTATGATTGGTATGTAAATTACATGATTTAACATGTACAACAAGAGATTAAGATCTAATTGCAATGTGTGTATAGTTTTCAGGTAAGTGCATCCTAGTCATCTTACCCAAAGGTCAACTTAATTCATTGGTTTGTTTGCCCGAAAAGACCCATAAATATTAACAATCAGTAACTGTAACACATCCTATAAAGGGCCAAGTGGGGGGAGGGCAGGTCCTCTGTGGTGTCTCAGTGCTATGGTCACATGACCAGTTCTGAAGGCCAGGTGTACGAGTCAAGCTGACCTGTTCACAGTTTGTTAGATGTGCTTGATACTACAGATAGCATTATTACATAGCTGTAATGGTTAAAGGCTATGGGCCACAAAAACCAAAAAAAAATTCTAGGACTTTCCCAAGCATGTTGTAGAAATTCATTGTTTCTCCATACTATCAACCATTCAGTGATCATGGTCACTGAAAAGCAATTATTCTTTGCTGGGTTTTCACTGGTGGGTGTTAGAAATGTTCATTTCCTGCTTGGGATATCAGAAAAAAATCATTGGCAAATATGTGCATACATGTCAAATAACAATTTTAGAGAACCTTTGAAAATTTTGAAAAAATCATATCCATGGAGTAGAACGTGTTGTCCTCTTGAACCACTTAGTAGGATGTTGCCTCCAGGTCTTCATTGGTCCAACTTCATGCACCTATAAAGACAAATGGTATATCCATTACTCACTAGGTTATGCCAAACCAAACAGAGGGAGGTAGGTGTGGATGTAGAGGGAGCTTGGTGTGGACATAGAGGGAGGTGAGAGTGGACACAGGGGCAGGTGGGTGTGGACACTGAGGGAGGTGGTTGTGGACATAATGGGGATGTGTAGGAAGATAGAGGGAGGTGGGTGTGGACACGGAGGGAGGTGGGTGTGGATAGAGAGGGATTTGGATGTGGACATAGAGGGATTTGGGTAGACCCAAAGGGAGGGCGGGTGTGGACATAGAGGGAGGTGGGTGTGGACCCAGAGGGAGGTGGGTGTGAACACAGAGTGAGGTGGGTGCTGACATAGAGGAAGGTGGATGTGGACACAGATGGAGGTGGGTGTGGACAAAGAGGCAAATGGATGTGGACATAGAGGGAGATGAGAGTGGACACAAAGGGATGTGAGTGTGAACACAGAGGGATGTGAGTGTGGGCATAGAGGGAGGTGAGAGTGGAGAATGAGTGAGGTGGTGTGGACACAGAGGGAGGTGGTGTGGACACAGAGGGAGGTGGGTGTGGAAATGGAGGGAGGTGGGTGTGGACATAGAGGTGAGTGGGTGTGGACTAAAAGGTAAGTGGGTGTGGACAAAGAGGTAAGTGGGTGTGGACATAGAGGGAGGTGGGTGTGGACACAAAGGGAAATGGATGTGGACAAAGAGGGAGGGGAGAGTGGAAAAAGAGGGCAGTGGGTGTGGACAGAGAGGGAGGTGTATGTGAACATAGAGGGAGATGAGAGTGGACACAAAGGGAAATGGATGTGGACATAGAGGGAGGGGAGAGTGGAAAAAGAGGGGCGTGTGTTACACATAAGGACCCGCTTTACGGGGACCAATGGACCCATGTGGGTCCTTATGTTGACGGAGTGGGTCCCTATGTTGACAACATAAGGACCCTGGGTCCTTATGTTGCCGAAATGGGTCCTTATGCTGCCAAGATGGGTCCTTGTGTTGATGCAGCTTTTCTCTCTCAAAACTGGGTCCTTTGACTGCCAGGTCACCGCAGGTAGGGAGGTTTTGGTAATTGAGAGAGGTTTTTCAGAACACATAGGGAGGGGGTGGGGAGGGTTTTAAAGGGTTCAGGAACACAGGGAAAGGGTTCAGGAACATAGGGAAAGGGTCCAGGACCATGGGGAAAGGGTCCAGAACAGCAGGGAAAGGGTTCAGTAACATAGGGAAAGGGTTCAGAAACATAGGGAAAGGGTCCAGGACCACGGAAAAGGGTCCAGGACCACAGTGAAAGGGTCCAGAACCACAGGGAAAGGGTTCAGGAACATAGGGAAAGGGTTCAGAAACATAGGGAAAGGGTCCAGGACCACAGGGAAAGGGTCCAGAACCACAGGGAAAGGGTTCAGGAACACTGGGAAAGGGTCCAGGAACATAGAGAAAGGGTTCAGGACCATAGAGAAAGGGTTCAGGAACACTGGGAAAAGGTCCAGGATCATAGGGAAAGTGTCCAGGACCACAGGGAAAGGCTTCAGGACAACAGGGAAAGGGTCCAGAACCACAGGGAAAGGGTTCGGGAACATAGGGAAAGGGTTCAGAAATATAGGGAAAGGGTTCAGGAACACTGGGAAAGGGTCCAGGAACATAGGGAAAGGGTACAGGAGCACGGGAAAGGGTCCAGGACCACAGGGAAAGGGTCTAGAACCACAGGGAAAGGGTCCAGGACCACGGGAAAGGGTCCAGGACCACAGGGAAAGGGTCCAGACCCACAGGGAAAGGGTTCAGTAACATAGGGAAAGGGTTCAGAAACATAGGGAAAGGGTTCAGGACCACAGGGAAAGGGTCCAGGAACATAGAGAAAGGGTTCAAGACCATAGGGAAAGGGTTCAGGACCACAGGGAAAGGGTCCAGGACCACGGGGAAAGGGTCCAGGAACATAGGGAAAGGGTTCGGAAACAATGGGAAATGGCCCAGGAACATAGAGAAAGGGTTCAGGACCATAGGGAAAGGGTCCTAGACCATAGGGAAAGGGTCCAGGACCATAGGGAAAGGGTTCAGGACCACAGGGAAAGGGTCCAGGAACATAGAGAAAGGGTTCAGGACCATAGGGAAAGGGTTCAGGACCACGGGGAAAAGGTCCAGAAATTCAGGGAAAGGGTTCAGGACCATAGGGAAAGGGTTCGGAAACACTGGGAAATGGCCCAGGAACATAGAGAAAGGTTCAGGACCATAGGGAAAGGGTCCTAGACCATAGGGAAAGGGTCCAGGACCATAGGGAAAGGGTCCAGGACCATAGGGAAAGGGTCCAGGACAATTGGGAAAGGGTCCAGAACCATAGGGAAAGGGTTCAGGACCACAGAGAAAGGGTCCAGGACCACGGGGAAAGGGTCCAGAACCACAGGGAAAGGACTCAGGACCATAGGGAAAGGGTTCAGAAACACTGGGAAATGGCCCAGGAACATAGAGAAAGGGTTCAGGACCATAGGGAAAGGGTCCTAGACCATAGGGAAAGGGTCCAGGACCACAGGGAAAGGGTCCAGGACCATAGGGAAAGGGTCCAGGACAATAGGGAAAGGGTCCAGGACACTAGGGAAAGGGTCCAGGACCACAGGGAAAGGGTGGAGATGGATGTGGACATATAGGGAGTTAAGTGTGGACATAGAGGGAGATGGGTGTGGACACAGAGGGAGGTGGGTGTGCATATAGAGGGAGGTGTGTGTGCACTTAGAGGGGATGTGGACAAAGAGAGGATGTGGAGGTGTGAGGATGTGCATGTGGACATGAGGCATGTGAGTGTTTGTGGATAAAAGGGAATGTTTGTACATAGATGGATGTGAGTGTGGACACATATAGACATGTAAATATATTGGGACAGAAGGGGAATCTGACCATGAGTGTTGCAATCTACAACAACCCTGCATACAAGTAAAGTCACCTTCTGCTAGGTGCTTGTGTGAGTTACCCAAATTAGGCTGGCTGGGAATGGGTACACTGTATAAGAGGTAAGGTAATCAGTACACAAGGTGGGCCCACTATGACCTGGATTGGGAAAGGGTCTGACTGCCTCTCACACTTAGTTGTATAGTAGTAGTATGCAGCTGCAATAAGGAGGGCTATTTCTGAACACAGCCAGTGGTCACACAATTACATGTATAGGTTTGCAATCATGCCTTCAGATGTACAATATCACATATTATTGCAAATAAAGATCCAGTCAAGTACTTAGGATTTCTTTTATGGATCATTGCAAATGCTGGTAAAGTGCTTGAATTAGCATTCATGAATATTGCACACAACAAGGTACAATGCCATTGGTAATATTGAGATACTAGTGCCATTTCCTATTTAGGATTGTAAGTGCCCTTATGAATAGAGCAGCAAGAAAATGGTGACCTTTGCATGTCATAATGAATAGAAAATGGTGAAAAATGGCAAATTTATGCTTACCCACTGTTACCCTCAGTTTTTGGAGACAGGTCTTGTGTGTAGGTGAGCCAGGTGGAAATGACAGCTGAGGTGGGGCAGTGTAGCCCAAACTGGTTGGTCCTGTTGGTGTTTGGGAGTGTTCAGTAGGTATCAGCAGGGGGTGAGGGGGCACAGGGGTGGTTCTATTTCCATCTGATATGTCACGTTCATTTTTCAAATCATACTCAAATATGTTCTCGACGGACACATGTCATAACATGGTATTTATGTGTTAATAGTCCATTAAATATCACATAGTTATAGTCCATTAAATATCACATATTTCATAGTGAGTCTATACATGAGGTGTGATGGACCTAGGCATAAACCTGTTACAGTGTATTTTCAATGGATGGAACTATGGCATGCATCCCATATGAAGGAAGTCTGGTGTAAATTTGAGATTTCCCCAAATATTTTCCCCCAAAAATGACACAAAAGAGAGTCAGAAATGTTTTCCATGTGAGTATCTTGATGCTCATTTTTGAGAAGATTAATTCTTGACACTCAGCAATGATTGCTGGTCTCATATAAGTACCAGTGGTTAGTGGGGGTGGGGCACTAAAATTTCATAAGTACCTGTCTTGGATATGGACCAGGGGTAAAGACCAAACCAAATGTCTGGGTATTTATTTAGTACAGTGAATAAGGCACAGTGAGATTTTGGGCGCTTTTACATGGTTAAGTAGACAGCACAGACAGTGTTAAATGATGCCAGTATATTTTTCATGGGAGGCTGATTTTAGATATGCTTTTACATTCACCCACTTATGCCCCAGAAATCCCCCTCCCCATCTGACTAAAATTACCTGTTCTGTAAGTGTGTACCACAGGTGGTTTGCCTGCACCCTACCACCTTGACAGTCTAAATTTAGCTGACTCTTTACTTAGTGCCCGTAAACAACTTAGCATGCCCTATAATCATTGAGTGCCTATTTGCCAGGCCTCTAAATGCTACCTAACTCTTTAAGGTCTGCTGATGCAGTAGTGTAACATGCCCATTGGCTGGCATGTTTTACCGATGAAGACTTGGGGAGTCTGCTTGCCAGCACTTCATTAGGGCATCATGCTGATCTTCCCAAAGCGTAAGCATGATGCTTGAATGTAGCCCTGGCTGCATTAATGCATCATGACAACCAAAATGCATTAATGCATTAGGGTTAGCCCTTAAAGGGTTCAACTCTGTTCAAGACATGTCTAGCGAACATGCACATTTAGTGAGATATCAATAAGGGTCATAATCATTAGAACAGGAGAGTGAGTGAGTAATAAATGTTTAACGCCATTTCGACAACTGAGGTCATATTCATGGCGAGAACTACATTACACATCTTCACAGATGAATGTGTCAGTGCCCATGCATATGTGCACAACACTCATATTAGAATGGGACACATAATATTATGATTCAATCAACTTTATGTATCAATTTTGTCAGTTGCTTAAGTCAATCAATTTTCCTTTTTTTGGGGGGGCAAGGCTCTCCCTCTTTTTTTTTCTGCCTCGTTCTCTTTCTATTTTGCTCTCTTTCTCTCTCTTCCCTCCCTCTATTGCCTTCCTCTCTTTCTCCCGTTTCCCTCTCCCTTTCTCTCTCTCCTTTCCCTCTCCCTCTCTCTCTCTCTCTTTCTCTCTTTATATCTCTTGCTCTCTCTGTGCCTCTCTTGCCCTCTCATTTCTTTCCATCTCACTCCCTCTCTCTGTTCTTTGGACCAAACCAGGATTCCATGCTCACACAGAGGCCCCTGGTGGACTCTGGCATCTTCACTTTATGCTGAAGAATCAGACTTATGTGTATAAATCTCACTAGAGGGCCCTGTTAAAAACTGGGGAATATCGGGGTAATTCACGGGATTGTAGGTACTATTCCCAGGATCTTCCCGAGAATATGTGCTCACAGATTCACCAGTCGTTCACGGGATTTTCCCGTGTCTTGTTTCGAGGGTTTGTAGCTGCACATCAGAATTTAATATCTAAGCATGATTACTTCCTTACATTCAAATACATGATTATATATACAGTATTCATAAGTGTCTGGATGTGTGTGTCAGTAAGGAATTCCCTCCTTATGTTATATATGGTTTTATCATTGGCGAAGGCCCCAGTGCAAGGGAGGTGATTTTCTACATAGGTATTATATAAGCACATATGGAATGTCAAATGTGGGACCTATGTGGGGAAAATATTTGAAAAGGGGAAAAATCATTTTAAAAAGCCTCCGTGTAGGGTCTGTATTTCAAAGCTTAGTATACAGAAATTGATTGATATATACAGAATACATAAGGAAGGTATAGTCATATAAGTCTATTGTACATAGTTTTACAGAAGATGACCCATTTTCGTGACCTGACCTTTGACCTACTGACCTAATTGATCGCAAAATATGATTATTATGTTTTACACATGTTCTTACACTGGTTCAATTATAGATAGTAGAATTATTCAATGAAAATTCCCTTGACATTATAATTTGATGAATCAATTTGAATTAAAAATGATTAAATTACTTTTTTTCTTCAAACTCCTATTCTGCAAAATACAGGGTTTTCTTTTTTATTATTTTAATACACCTGGTATATCTGTAATCCTGACATTATAAGCTTTATTTTGCTATATATAGCATCTTTTGTTTTTTCTTAGTGATGGGTATATCTTGAAAAACGGCTCCGAGCTCAGCCATGCTGCAGCAGAGCTAGTGGTCCCCCTGGTGGCCACAGTCGGGGTTTGGTGGTCAGTCATGCGTGTAGAGCAGTGAAACCAAGTGCGGGGTGTAGGTTTCAATGGGCGAGTCGTGCAGGAACGCGGAGGATATCGAGCCGCGCCGCTGCCAACCGACGCGTTGCTCTGCTCCACCGCGCACGTTCGGGTGCTTTAGTACCTGCTATTCTGCAACATGGTTAACTGAATTATAGAGGTAGAGGAGCAATCCAAAATTCTTGAACTTATACAAACATATCTGCCGAGAATCTCCTCCATATCTGCCCTTGTATTTATCGGTCCGTCTTTATCCCTTGATAGATTCGCAATTGATACTAGGTATGGCCTCTCCCCTTCATACATGTTTATATCTCTCTGTCTCGTGCCCACCCACTGGATTTTCCGTGGTATTGGTAATCAGATTCTGAAAGATTACAATTGAATTTGGATTGTCACAATTCTAGAAGGAAAACTAAAAGATGTGCTAAGTAATGATCTAACAGTACCTATGTATGTATCAGAGAAAACAAAATCGATTTGATTCAGAACAAAAGGTTTACTTAATGCATAACCTGGTATTCCCCGCCCTAACCCACCCCATTTCACATCACTCAAGGTGTTAATGAAATACTAAATGATGGGCTCAGGAAGAATTAAAAAAGGTTGATAAATCGCTATTAAACACTGCTGGACATTATATGTCAGAAATGGATGATATTGTGACACCCTTGGTACCTCGGTATCCGGTATCCTGGCACAAAACAGGTGAGCTGCTGCCACTTTGCCTTTTCTTATTTATTTCGGTTGCCAAAAGCCACCGTCCAAAAGCTTTACTAAAACCATCTAACCTTACTATACCCAGGTTATCATACAAACAGACCAACATCCTGAGGCGTTTTTCAAGATAGTATATAGCCATGGCATACATGTATGCAGACTTACATTAATGCTTAACTCTTCATTTACCAATCACGTGCATTTGCTACTTACTGCTCTACCAAATCATACAGGCATGATTGCATAGGGTAATCCCCAAGGAAGAATCCCTGGCGACAGTATGATTCTCCATTGTTCAAATCCTCAGTGAATCATTTTGAAAGCAGTTGGAAAGTAGTGGTTTGGTCACTACTTATCTAGAGAAAGTTTCTTGCACTTCTACCAGGGTTGGGTCTCTGGGCTTTTCTGGTGGTTTATGGGCAGCCCACGGCCAACTTACGTCCTCCAGAACTCAAATTAGGGATTATATTATATACCTTAGTAAGTCAGGAAAATTGTTACCTTGTAAACTATGATACCTTGAACGTGAAAACATGAGCTAACTGTCCTCTAGACATCCAGGGCTTTTTTTCTAGCTTTAATAAAGGGAAAATGCCCTGTTGAGGTTGGTGGAGAAACCCAACCCTGATGGCATTTCAATCTTAATATTATTTCCGATAAATGGGCTTTGCTGTTGTTAGATATAATTATATTGAAACACCCTCCTGGACCGAGACACGTGCACCTATGATGTACAACCGACATAATACTCTTTTCACCTTGGTATCACCTCCCTCACAGTTGGTGGAAAATCCAATCAAACATCAAAAGCCACTTTGGCCAAAGGCGTCAGCATCCTGGTCCTGCAAATATCTGCACCACAACTGCTGTTACAGTTGCAGCAGAGTCTAGCTGGGGTATAAAGAGTTTTACCTTATTTTGTACAATATGGCCCTGGCAAGGAACCTATAGACAGGCCAAGCTGAGATATCTAAGATGCCACAGATGGTTGTAAAGTATGGCTATAAATATTTGACAGTAGATGCTGCACTCACATTGCATTGAGCTTGCATTGAGTTTATTATAAACATCCTACACTATAGCATAGTTCAGGCTAATTATCTGCAACTGACAGGACGCTTTTCATTAGATCACAACGCATAGCCCACCAACAGTGGACCATTTTTGTCATTCGAATTGCCAGAGTCTGTAGACATCGTAGTTTTAGAGTCATCAGGTATACAGGCACCACTAGAATGAACTAGGTGAGAAAGAGGTGATGTTGTAACAGGATTTTATATATTCTGACAATAAAGGTTGGGCCCTGTTCCTCAAAGCTGATGATGCCTACATTGCCCCGTGTAGACAGGGCAGAAATGTTGAGTTCGGCAAAACATGAATTCCTACAATACTTAAATAATTGAATACATGTGATTGGTGCATGGCATTCCTTGGTTGAAGTCATGAAGTTTTGTTTTATTAACATTTGTCCATGAAATAAAAAGAAATATACAGGACATGAGTCGAAATGAACAGCTGTGGGCAGATGAGGAGAAAGGTCCCTCCCTGCGGGATTTTTAGTACTGGGTTTGGCCACTAGGGGAGATATAAAGCCTATAAATGTGAGAAATAGGCCAAAAACTGGTCTCAGGTACTTTTTTACACAGAAAAAGATGATTTTCTCAAAAATGTTCTATTTTCAGTCATTTCCTCTATATTTGGAGGGTAAATGGAACGTTTTGAATCCAAAACAAGGCCTTGGTAAGAGTTCTCATAGAAATGTGTTGCCATGGCAACAAGAGAACATTCCAAATAGAAAAAGAAAATGACATTAGTCTATAGAACGATTAACAGGATATTTAATGCTGAAAACTGCACATAGATACCATTTCTACATCCAATGTTATGGCCAAATGTATGGAAAGCATTGGTCATTTATCAATAGATTATTTAAATCATTATGCTAATTAGATGCAGGATTTAATCAAAACCATGAATGACAGAGCTTATTGGCTGTATTGATATGGTTATGTAATTCAATGTTCATTAAGCCATATCTCCGGGACTGGAAGGGCTATCTGCAAGTGATATACCTCATATTAAAGCTGATGACTTCAATTTTAAATGCTACATTTTACCTCGGAGGACCCTTTCTCCTCATCTGTCCACAGCTGATGCCAATGAAACCATTGTGACCACATTTGAGAATACTCACACAATCAGTAGACCAAGCTTTCAGGCAGCACAGTCCCCTTATGATGGACAGTGTCTAGTACTGGACACTCCAATGTATGAACTGATATGGACTGAGTATGAGCACTAATGTGCCTATGTTTTACCTCTACAGCAATATCTGAGTGTGGAGAGCCGTTGTGAAATTCAAAAATCTCACCTGAATCATGGATAAGATCTATTCTGTTGAGTGACACAGGGATGTGTGAGAGGTAACCTAATTAAGCCTAACATCATACTAAAGAAACAATGAATCACTGCGAAAATAAGGTTAATTTCCGGTGAGCACCAATGGGGTCTCCTCATTCACTATATATGTAGGGAATCTGGGAGCAATGGTGAACACTAAAATAACGGGGAACCCCGGCACCCACCATTGCCATTTTTAAGGGATTCTTTTTTTACTGTGCACCTATGTTTGCATGCATATTGAAATTTGCCATCAGAATGGTCATCAAACTGTAACGTGTGACTCCAACAGACTCTTCACATATGGCAGGTTGTCTGTCTATGGCAAATGAACCAAGGACCTGTTACTGAAGGGAAAGGCAAAGGGGTTATAGGAAGGATGATGGGAAGGGGTTACGTGGAGATGGGAGGGTTGATGAGCACTTAAGGGCTATATGGTGCCCCCTTTTACAGCCATTACCTTTCAGCTACAATGGGCCACAGAGGGTTCCCGGACATAGTTGTTTTTAGGACAATTTTTATGGGTTGGGCATAGTTCGTGTTGTGCATTTACATAGCCTTCTATGGCAAGCCATTTATATTTCCCTTCATGGCAATGTCACATAACACATGACCATGCACCTATTAGAATAAAGAATGGCTTATTTCTGCTCTCATATCATATGCCCATCTTTGAATAATGGTATTCTACAATGTGATCTAAGAGGCATACATTAGGCTAGAGAGCTAGTAGATCTGCTGTATCCGTACAATCTACACAAAAAGCTCTTACTGTATAAAGGTCAGATACCTCTCTTTGTACTCTTTAGAATGGATACAGAAAGTTGATAAAGGAATCCTATGACATATTTCCTTGACCTAGTACATGTGAAGTACACGTGTGTGATATTACACAAAGATTGTCAGTGACAAAGACTCCTCGTTTTCATCATTATTGTAAGAAAGGTGCCTTTATTAACCTTTCCCCTGGAAGTGTTTACAGTCAATGCTTTTTTCACTTCTTTTTTTTTTCAAGAAAAGACCGAACAAAGGAAAGCAATAAACAAATCGATTAGTCACCATTTATATTTCATAGGCAGGAATAATATGCTTCGTTGCCCACAGAGAAGATGAAAGATAATATTTATGAGGGATTTCCATGCCATTGTAAACCAGATTCATGTATTCTTGGCTTGTGGAACTGATCCCCCTGGAGGAGCTAGGGATGAAGAAAACAAGGCCAAAAAAATCAATACATGTTCCATTCTCTCAAATGTCAACTAACACCTGAAGGAAACCATGGGTTGTTTGAATCAGTTGACTTTAATGGACACAAGGAAATCATTTTTCAGAATGAAAATGTCTCAGCTGTCCCATCTTCCTAAGAAAGCAAAAGGGGTTTTGCAATAAACGTTTTTTTTTTAAAATGAAGCGTATTCTGATGGAAAAAGGTCAATTGGCAAAGGGTAATTAAAGAACTGTAGAAATTATAGCTCTAATAAAAACACCAATTAAACGTTGGAACCCATTCCAACAGGCTTTGCATTCTGTTGTCCTTTAAAAAGGCTGGTGTCAAAAAGTAATAGTCAAACCAAATATGCTTGTGCCTTTTCTGATTTCCATGAAGTTTGTCAAAGAAATGAATCACTAAGGCAAACATACTCTGCAAATAAATTATTGATCCGTTACTCTTCAGTATCCGACCTGTGTTCCGACGTCCTTTATGCCCTACTCAAAAGATGGGACAACTTAAGAGCCCAGAAACATTATCTTAAGGTATAGCCACACCCTCAATAGACAATGAGATTCAGACCTTGTCCACAACTGTGACCTGTGGGGCGTTTCACAGGGGAATGTGAGAATCAATGGTAGGAATAGTGTTTCAGAAGGATCATCTTATACTCATAAGTGCATTCGTAATTATCCTTGGTCCTAAAGACAGTTTTTATCCATACTTTGCATTGTAAAAGAAGTATCTCTAATCAAAAACAATAACCGCACATGTTACTGACATGTATACACTGCAAAAATGGTGTTTAGATCCTAAACACAATTCTAAACATATTCTCGCAACGTTTTTGTAATCACATTAATTTCCTAAACATGTTTAGCCAAACAATGTGCATAGCTCAAGTGTTTATAAATGTAGGTGTTTAGGTTAAAACTTTGTGTTTAGATATCTATGAATTTTTGTGTTTAGGTGTTTATGATTTTTTTTGTTTAAATGATTTGATGGAGAGTTTAGGTTTGCAGACATGTATGCATTAAAAAAAAGAGATATATTTTGATTGTTTTCTCATTTACTGGGGGGACATCAGCAGGTATTTATTTGTCAAAGTCTCCAAAGATGTCAGCCACAGCTATATATATATATATATATATATATATATATATATATATATTTATACGGGTACATATATTACACACTGCATCAGAATGAGAGACTTGAGAAAGTACACGGGCTTCCCTAGCCCACTTAAAAGGGTCTATATCTCCTCTTTCCTATCCCCTCAGGATGTGTGTGGTGCACATATGCGCGAGCACTGACACATTCCTCTGTTAAATTATCAACCTGTGAAGCAAGGGATAGCCACTTAGTGCCGCTAAAGTGCTGTAAAACACAAATCAATCAATCAATCAATTGAGAAAGTACAACAGCTTGGCAGGAAGGACATTGCCTCATCTATTCCAGAATAACATCAAATAGGTGTCAGTCATGGAGCTTATTGATTATTTTATGCTAATGATGGTGGCGTAAGGTGAATCTAGTCAATTTTGTATTGCCCTTTCTATTTACATGACATTCTATGAAATTAAACCATGATAAACATGGGATTTGGGGACATTTGTCACAACAATTGATTATAACTGTGTGCAGATAATCGATTCAAAGGTAGTGCTGCTACCTGGTGTGGATTCAACATCCAAGTATCTAAACATATTAATGTTTAAATCTAAACACCTATTATTCAACTGTTTCAACTCTAAACATCTAAACATGTTTAGCATAAACGTTTTTGTAGTTAGAATAAAAGTGTTCATTTCCTAAATGTGTAGACGATGAGACACCTAACTGACCTATATGTTTAGGTTTTAAACGTGTTTAGGCCTCAACATGTTTAAAATCTAAACACCATTAGGTTTTAAACGTGTTTAGGCCTCAACATGTTTAAAATCTAAACACCATTTTTGCAGTGTACGTGAGATGGTAGGTGGGATTGACATAGGTTGTGGCAGTTGCAGAACCTGAAGTTGTGGGAATCATTCGAAGTGGCACATGCTGGGGCCCGGGGTACTGCCAGAGGTCATCCTACAAGTAAAGGTGTAGAGGAGTAAGGGCTATGATTATGCACATTCATCTTAGATCCGTCAATTTTCACTATGATTTAACGACCTGAGTGAGACCAAACAAAAAAAAACAAAAGAATGCAATTTCATATTCCATTCTGTAATGTAAATTTAATTTCAGCAAGCCATCTTGTTCCTACAACCTGTAAAACTGCAAATCCAGGTTTGATATGTCATACAAGGCAAACATACTCTGCAAATAAATTATTGATCCGTTACTCTTCAGTATTCGACCTGTGTTCCGACGTCCTTTATGCCCTACTTGAAAGTAATTTTGAAAGAGCCCAGAAACATTATTTTAAGGGGTAGTAAGGGGCAGATTGCACAAAAACACTTTTCGATGTAAAATAAGTATAAAACACATCAGACCTGTACATATTATATATGGTTGGAAGCGTAATTAATGCCTTTATCAATTTTCTTCCATAATTTAGCATTTTGTTTTTCATGGAATGTGAGTGGAACAAAAACGTTCTTTTTTGGTTATTTTCCTTAGAACACCATTGTGGCATAGAAATCTACCATATATGTTACTTTTAATGATTCCACATGAATTTTGGAGGGATTTCCGAGGGCACTGAAATGCATTGATTACACTTCCAACCATGTATAATATGTACAGGTTTGATGTATTTTATACTTATTTTGACTGAAAAAGGATTTTTGTGAAATCTGCCCCTTACGACCCCTTAAGGTATAGCCACACCCTCAATAGACAATGAGATTCAGACCTTGTCCACAAATGTGACCTGTTGGGCGTTTCACAGGGGAATGTGAGAATCAATGATAGGAATAGTGTTTCAGAAGGATCATCTTATACTCATAAGTGCATTCGTAATTATCCTTGGTCCTAAAGACAGTTTTTATCCATACTTTGCATTGTAAAAGAGGTATCTCTAATCAAAAACAATAACCCCACATGTTACTGACATGTATACACTGCAAAAATGGTGTTTAGATCCTAAACACAATTCTAAACATATTCTCGCAACATTTTTGTAATCACATTAATTTCCTAAACATGTTTAGCCAAACAATGTGCTTAGCTCAAGTGTTTATAAATGTAGGTGTTTAGGTTAAAACCAAATCCAGGTTTGATATGTGATACATAAGTTTGGTGATCCTGTACCTGTACGGTCGTGGGCATTGATGTGGCCTGTGAAGACTCTGTACGGTACCCCTCCTGTCCTTCTCACCAGTCCCCTGAGGAGCTAAGACATCAGTGGTCATAGGTTTCTCAATGCACCACCCCTTTCAGGCGACTGTCTTCACTTTGTGTTGAAAAGTCCAAAACCGCTTCATGGTAAAGGAACATGGATTTAATTTGAGCTTCTTTAGAAGTATCTTCAAATGTTGAAATCCGATAGCTGCAAGTTGAACTGATCCTACAGAAACAGTTGTATCCATTTTTATCAATAAAATTGATACAGATGGGAATACATGAAATACAACCATCTGAACCCAAAAAGGTTCTGCATCTGTGAAAAGAGAGCAGCATCTGACAGAGATTAAAAGTCGATGGCCACCAATTCCATAATAGGGCTCATTGTATATGGCCTGTCCACTGTGAGTGTAGACTTCTCACCACAGCAATCACCAAGGCTATAAAAGCCATTCACAATTGATGACTAAGCAGTAGCTTCTGGCACATCCTACTGCTGTCAGTCACAACAGTGGCTTGCCACTTGTGAATAGGTCAGAATGCCTGCCTTTTATAAAGAGGATACTCGGAAAGCAGCTCAAAACCTCGTGCGGCACTGATAAGGGCATCTTCTATATGTACAAGGAGGAACTCACTGACTCCAAAGATAAGACGGCCAGCCGATTTTTCCACAATTGGCGCTTTTGGTACAATACTTGATAGCTGCTCGCAATATCCTTCCATATAAGAAGAACTCTATACTCTTTGAAAAGGAGGCTGCACCCTTGCACCAAATCCAGCTGGAATGAGAGCATTCCCTAATTGGCAAAAAGTAGGAACACCAACTGGGTACATGCCAAATTTACTTTTTGACTCCCCTTTGAAGACAACAGTCATCTTATTCTCAAACACGTGTGATATGTAGCATGAGGGAGACTATTGGGTTTCAGTTTGTAATCTAACGCAGTTAACGTGATGTTCATGGTATGTTCCTTTGCGATCTTCCCGAAATTTTAACTCACCCTTATACTTTTGAAATAGTCTATTTCCTTTGCTTGAGGAACCTGCGACTGAAATCAACATCACTTATAGCATAGGAAGTGGTACTTAATGTTGGAAGGATCTGGTTAAAGCATTTACCTATAAGCAAAGAAGAATAGAAATATTATGAGCAAACCACTGCTCTTATATACCAATCGTAGCATGTATGAACGTACAGTTATATTGCTAACGATGTTCTACAATTAGGTTTATACATTTTAGCACTGAAGAGGTAAAAATGGTAGACAGGTCCCAGTGAACCTTTACACATATTTACACAAGAATAAAAAGATCAATTAATCAGTGGAAATCTGACTTAGTATTTTTGTAAACTTCATAACTCAGTACCTGGGAAGATTTAGGGCATTCGAGATAAGCAGGTAAGAATTCTGTCCTCCCCTTTCAATGTACTAATTGTGAGGAGAGACCAATACAGCCTAATATTGCATCCAGTCACTAGCATAAGGTCTGTCTACCACAGCATGCTTTGATGTTAAATCGGCTGTACCCAGAAGCCTAGTCTGTAATGTAAGTTAGTTGTAGTGGTGGGGGGGGGGCACTGACGATTAGCTACCATAGCTCCACTCTGCTCAAATCAGAGAATACACAGTGGGCAAAAAATGTTGCTATTCTCTATGTAATAGTGCTTAATAGTATTCCACAATACCACAGCCACTAGGGTAGCTGAACACTATCACCGCCTTCTCTGGGGTCTGCAACACTGCAACTTGTACTATTACCACTGCAGCTGTAGATAGGTAAGGGAGTGGTCATTTTTAACAACAGGGGGGGGGGTGGTGGGTTTGGGGGGAACAGAAAAAATTTCAGACCCCTCGGAGGGGGAGGGATGGAAAAATTTTCACCGCATGGGCACGGAATTTCACCACCCCCCCCCCCCCTGTTGTTAAAAAATAACCACTCCCTAACAGAGATACAGGCATTTCTAGGTACTATCATCAAGAAGCTTCAATAGATAGGAGGTGAAACTCAGAGCTTTACCTATGGACACAGTGTAACAGCCCCCCCTCTACCCCTCCCCCTTAAAAGTAGGCTCCCTTTTGTGTTCAGTATTGAGTCCTATGTAGGATAAGGGGGTTTATAGAGATGTCAGGAATCTTTATCAGAGTGATATCAAATGGAAACAAGGGGCCACCTATACCAAAAAATCCAAAATTTGTGATCTTGATTCTCAAAATTTTACCAAAAGTACCTAAAAAGGAGGTTGGATGATGAGAATATTTTAAAAATGTACAAAGGTTATATTGAAAATGATTGGAACTTTTTATAGATGCAACATGCTTATCAAAGTCAATACCTCAATCTACATATCCCAATGTCTGCCTATCTAGACCTGACAAGTACTCTACCTGTGTATGGCTCTGCCTCTCCCACATACTGCCTATCCCTTAGTCTGCCTATCACTAATACTACCTATCCCTTGAAACATCTAGAGTTTAATTAGGTTTTCCCTCAAATGGCTTAAAGGATTAAAGTTTACCCCTCACCTTTGTACCTAATTTTCTTTGTACATTCTTACCATTAGTCTACCTATCCTCAATCTGCCTATCATTCACTTTACCTATCCCTCATGGTGACTATCCCCCAACTCTTCACATCCCTCATGTTTGGCTGGCACATCTGTGATATTACCTAGCACCAATGTATCTTTTGAATATGCTCACTTCACAAGGTACTCTCTATGCTTATCTCTTAAACTGTTTATTACACATGCTACCTATCCTCCTTGCTACCCATGCTCTTCAATACCTATCCCTCATGCTCGCTTTATAGCTTTCCTACCTATCACAGCTTGTTCAGCTGGGATAGCTCACAACCAACCTTGATTTTGATCTCTTAGTCAACCTATCCCCTAAGGAACAAATTTAACAGTCTACCTCACGCATACATCTACCTATCACTCATGCTATATATCCTTGAGGTTACCTATCCTTCAGGCTGCCTATCCTTCATTGTATATAGCCCTTGCATAGATAAAAGATGCATAGTTGAAATAATCACACAATCTCTCACACTGAAAAACTGAGAGGCACGAAACTAGTCAGTGCAGACGACTTTAAGTCCTCAGGTTGACGATACCTAAAGCTACAGCTTTAGGTTGTCAAAGTGACGACTTTAGGTTGTCATCCTGACCACCTTAGTCATCAGTATGACTACTTTCTATTGTCAATTTGAGGAGTTTAGGTGGTCATTTGACCTTGACTACCCTAAACTCGTCTATATTGACGAGATTTAGGCGGCGGCATGTTTTCTGTGCAGAGGATCATTCAGGCCAGGGATACACTGCAAAAATGGTGTTTAGATTTTAAACATGTTTAGGTCTTAACATGTTTAAAATCTAAACATATAGGTCAGTTAGGTGTCTCATCAACTACACATTTAGGAAATGAACACTTTTATTCTAACTACATAAACATGTTTGCTAAACATGTTTAGATGTTTAGAATTTAAACAGCTGAATAATAGGTGTTTAGATTTAAACATCAATATGTTTAGATGCTTGGATGTCAAATCCACACCAGGTAGCAGCACTACCTTAGAATGGACTATCTGTACATAATTGTAATCAATTGTTGTGACAAATGTCTCCAAATCCAATGTTTATCGTCGTTTGTTTTTATTGAATGTCATGAGAATAGGAACAGCAATATAAAATTGACTAGATTCTCCTTACACCAGCATCATTGCCATAAAATAGTCAATAAGCTACATGACTTACACCTATTTCATGTTATTTTGGAATGGATAAAGCAATATCCTGGCTTCCAAGTTGCTGTACTTTCTCAAGTTTCTCATAGTGTGTACATACATGTATATACGTGTAGCTGTGGCTGACCTCTTTGGAGACTTTGACATGTAGATAAATACCTGCTGATGCACCCCCCCCCCCAGTAAATGAGAAAGCAAACAAAAGATATTCCTATATATTTTCAATGCATACATGTCCGCAAATCCTAACCCTAACAAATCACATAGACATCTAAACATAAAATTTCATAAACATCTAAACACAGATTTTCATAGGTATCTAAACACAAATTTTAAACCTAAACACCTACATTTCTAAATACCTGAGCTAAGCATATTGTTTGGCTAAACATGTTTAGGAAATTAATGTGATTACAAAAACGTTGCAAGAATATGTTTAGAATTGTGTTTAGGATCTAAACACCATTTTTGCAGTGTAGTTTACATAGAAATTCATTTATTCTATGTTATGTTGAGAAGCTAAGTTTCCTCAAAGATCATTTTCATGAACATGACTACCTAGAGGTCAGAACATTTTGGATCATTAGTCTATAATAGAGTAGTCTATATAAAGAGTACAGATTGGTTACATTTGAGCAAAGGAGTGTAGAGGGAAACAGCTAAGACTACCAACTAATTATTTACATACAGGGGTGTCATACGAGGGTCCCTTATTGAGTCACTGCTCTGTTGGCTATTTAGCCAGTAGGCAGTATGATCGCCCAGTAAGGTAGCCAGCTATTTAGTCACTATGGCAAAATCCTACGATCACCTGGTAAGATTTGGCCCATCTCAAGTCGTAGGTGGCTGAACCTGTCATAGAAACTATTGAAACAATGTCCAGACCTAAGATCGTATTAGGGGGGTGACAAATCTACTTTTCTTTAGGGACAGACTCAAACTATGCATTTGGACCCCAAACAGAGCAAATAATAATTTTGAACCCCCCAACCCCCCCCCCCGCCCCATAAAGGGGGTCCGAAGTTCGTCTATTTAGTGGAAATACAGCCCGAATTGAGACTTTTAGAACCCTAATCAAACCTCATAATAAATTCAAGAAAGTGGTCAGAAATATTCATTTGGGACCTAAAGAGACTGTTAGAAGCCATCTTGTTGTGATGCTAAAGGTATAACCTGCCCTGGGGAGGGGGGTAGGCCTTGCTAAAATACCGATAAATCAGCTATTTTGGAGGTATTAGGTCATAAACAGTTCAGTTCTTGTTCTGCCATGATACATCAGAATGAGATCATATTAGGCAGTGTAGACCAACCAGTATTGAGCCTCCTAGAGCAGGGGGGAATCCAGGGGGGGGGGCTGGGGGGCTCATGTGTCCCCCTAGCCCCCCTGAAAATGCACCTTCCTATGACTGAACTACCAAGTATAGAAAATCTGCTGAGGGACCCTGTCTGTGCTCCCCCTGACCCAATTTTTCTGGCTGTGCCACCCCCTGACCACCCAGTCTGGGTCTGCCCCTGTAGAAGCCCTTATTTAAGCCTATCCCCCGTGAGAATGACCACCCACCCCCCACCCCAAAATGATTAAGCTCCCACTTCCAACCAACCCCATACAAATACAATAAAAACAATGTCATGTTATGATATACAGTGAACACTGTGTTGCACCAAAGCTCCCTTTTCACAGATAAGATTCCCTACCTACAGCTAGGGGGAGAGGTAAGCAGGGGGGTAAGTTAAGTATTCACAGTGTGATGCTCACCACACATACCCCAAAGTCTGGGGCCTTCCACCACCCCTAAGTAAAGTTGCTTCCACATCCCTGCTTATTAACTAAAATCTTAGAAAGACACTCTTACACTCCAACAAAATCATAGTTGCATTGATAGGGGTCTATCAAAATACCTATATTGGTTTGGAGCATTCAGCAATTTCTGATATACAGTTGTACCTACTAGGACATCAAATCCAATTTTTGCTAGAATTCAGAAGGACAAAAAAACGAAGCAAAGCATAGAAACATGGAGGAGGGTATATCACCAGACAACTAATGGATTTGTGTATCGGTTGATGGTTCTTATTACTTAGATCAGCAATGCAATGGCTAATACATCTATAAGCCATCATGACACTCCACTTGTGTGCCTGTCCGACTGATAGTGTAGCAGCATTTCTATGTGTAGCAAGGATCATTTATAAAGCTATGTGTTAAAATTTACAACCCCTATAAAAAGGGTTTACATCAATACGGAGATAAGGAGAGTAAGAGGGCAGCCTTAACCCTTTAAGGGCAGAGCAAAAATGGTTGCCCTGGCCATGGGGACGGCCTCTGAAAAAAGTATAGTTCTTAGAGGACGAGCCCATTTTCAATTCCTATACAAATCCTATATAATGGGAGGAAGGCCCAATACACAGGTCAGCCTGAATAAGTGTGGGTCTCTCATTCAGATTCAGCTGGAACGGCTTACAAATTGAGACTTTCAGAACCCTAATCAAACCTCATAATAAATTCATGAAAGTGGTTAGAAATATTTATTTGGGACCTAAACTGCTAAAGAGACTGTTAGAAGCCATCTTGTAATGCTATAACCTACCCTATAGGGAGGGGGGTCGGCCTTGCTAAAGTACCAATAAATCAGCTATTTTGGAGGTATTTGCGTGTACACAATGCAGTGCACATTCTGCCATGATGCATCAGAATAAGACCCAATTCAGCAGTGTAGATCCTCCTGAAAGGTCACATGTTCATTTTTATCTCCAATCCCCAAGGCACACCCCCTCATGTCCACTCCAACATTATTTAGTGTATTCATGGCACTTCCACATATTGACTGCAATATGTCATTGAGTATGGATATGAATATAATGCTTTTCAACTTCCTTGGCCTGATCTGAGGAAGAAGATAGCAGGCAGGATGCCAAACCCCCTTTCACACCCCCTTAGGCTTCGAGGTTTTATGGAAAATGTTGCAAATGAGGGAAAATAAACACTTTCATAAATTTATTATGAAGTTTGATTGAGGTTCTGAAAGTCTCAATTTGGGCTGTATTTTCACTATATGGGTGAACTTCGCACCCCCTGTATGGGGGGGGGGGTTAGGGGGGTTCAAAAGTATAGTTTGAGCCTGTCCCCGAAACCGAGCAGCAAAATTTGCTATTAACCCCCCCCCCCCCAAAAAAAAAATCGTAGCGGCGTGATAATACACAGGTGATACACAGTTATACATGTCGGAGATCACACCACTGTAAGGCTAAATGCCAATACCTGCCAAGGATACACCGGCAGGAGGTAGATTGGTAGATAATATTATCTGTTTTCCTTTACTTGTAGGCAGAAACACATTGACAGCCTTGAGATAACCTGCCTTGATGCAAGGTTCGATCTAACATCAAAGGCCATTCTTCCAAAGGTACCACCCCTTTCTACTATCCTATAGACACATTATCAGAAAACACTGCTTATTGACAGCCAAATCTAGTGGCAACTTTTCGTTCCTGCAAAGGCCGCTGTCAATCTACAGCGAATGGGTTGCTGTAATTGTATAACAAAACTACTGTAATCATACTGTAAAGTTTGCTGCAACCATGCTGCACTATCAAATGGGATCTGTAGCAAAAGGCAATGTGAATCAATGGCAAATACTGCTGTCTATTAAGAATTAAAATTGCTGTGAATGAAAAGTACTGTATATCGACAGCAACAAAGTCCATTAATCTACTGAAAATGTACAAAAACCGTGTGTAGAACAAAGATACTGCTTAATATTAATGTGCTTTCTTGTTAATTGATATCTATGGGGTTCTTCTGCCAGAGATTGTAATCATATATCTCGCCCATACACCTAGAGTAGGACAAACCTGTTCCTAATAAATGTGAAGCCCCAGGACTCCAGGGGTAGGGGGGTGGAAAATCAACGCTGAATATACCTCACGTCATTAACACATTATAATTCAACGTTAATGAAAGGGACTAATGTCACTTATTCTATTTGAGTGAACAAGATAATATTATATCTTCTGTCAATTTACAGCAGAGGTCGCTGTACCTTTACCGCAAGATTTTACAGGATACTACCATCTCTTCCAACACATATGTACACTGCTGTTACAACAGATTTTAGCTTGGGTATATAAATAGGAAATGGAATAGATAGAGTGGTTTCCTTTCAAATGGATACATAATGAGGCATAGTGAGGAGGGAGAGGGTGATGATAATAGATAATAATAGCCTAAAGCAGGTGCTGCAGCCCAAAGTAGGATGCTTTGCCGAACTCATCAGCTATGTGATCCTCACCTATAAGCCACGCCTCATATGCCAGGTATAAGGGTAGAACCTGAACCAAATCCAAAGAGAAGTATGGTAGGAGGTCTATCTCCACCTTGCAATTGGTGACCTGTTAAGTTGGCATTAGAGTAGACAGTGTGTAGTTTTTATCGTACTGTATCTTAACCACTTCCTTGTTGACTTGTAAACATTCCCTAGTACGAATACCTCGACTGTCCTACACATGCCCCATACCCAACAGTTTGGACCTAACCGACAGCACCCCTGCTACTAGAAATGACCCAAAGAACTGCTGTTGAGAATTCATGGAGAAAGCAAGCAAGCACAGGGGAGGTAGAAAGAGAGATGCGATGGTTAATGACCACTTGAGGCTAATAAGGCTATAATGCCTATAGCCTTTCAACCATGAAGGGTGACGCAGAATGCTATGGCATATTTCTACATGTTTGTATGGCCACTCACCAACAACCCTCACTCGCCTTAATTCTTAAGTCTTGCTGCTGACCAATAAGTCATTTTCATTTAGTTCCATGCCTCCCAGAGCCTCCTGGCACACAGGCAACCATGTTAATTGGATGAAGCCCACAAAACCAGATCTAGATACTACAGGTCCTTATCAGAAACCAAATGAACCCGTATTGGGTAAGGTATAGCTTGTGCTCATTATTATTGTGGTTCATAGACAATTTAGATAAATTGTTGAGAGGCGGATATATGTGAGTGTCTTATAGTACTAGTCACCACCAGTTAAAGGGAAATGATGTATTTGAGTAAAATAAAAAGAAAGAAAAACAAATAGTAGAATCTGATAATGGATTAGTGCATTTACTGTCTATAACTTCTGTACTTATTAAAGGGACAGAGCTTAATTAAATCCGTTTATTCTCCACATGGAGGTTGAAAATATTATGTTATGAAAGGCTTCCGTGCCATGAATCTGTTTCTTGGCTTTGTGAATTGAGGGAATTGAGGAGGGATGAATAAAGGAGGGAATGACTTAAAGATTCCAAATGTACATTCCATTTACTTTAATGTCACCCGAAACTTGAAGAAAACCATGAGGCATTTGAGTCAATCGGCTTTGATGGACACTAGAAAATCACGTGTCCAAGTAAGACCTCCTGGGGTGGTTCATCTGTGACGATACTGGGCTTTTTAAGACCACTTGATGTGTATTGTGAGGGAAAGGCCAATTGACAAAGCTAATAAAAGAACTTCAAAAAATATAGCTCAAACAAAAGCCTAGATTAAACATTAGAATCGTTTTCAATGGACTCCTGCTTCTGTTATTCAACAAAAAGATAATGCCTTGTCAATTCAAAAATTAATATTTTAACCAGACACATTTGGTTCTGTCCCACTTTTCCGCACTTGACAAAAAATGATCCACTAAGGCAAAAAATTACCCTGCAAGATAAAAAGAGATTGGAATTATCGATCTGGTACTCTTTAGTGTGTGTTTTGTTTTTGCAAGTCTTCCTGAAAAAAAAACAGCATAAGAATTTTGAGAGGGAACAATCAATTATGAAACTTTATGAGGTGAGAGTCTGGTGGGGATTTTTCCATCTGTGACCTATGCATTGGCATGGTAGCTTGACTGCTTTCTTTCTCTGTGATTCAATAGGACGTTATATTGATCATGTAATATAATGGTTGTATACTGCTTTTCTCATTCCAGCTTTCAGTTTTGTTCGACTGTTACTGCAGATAATCAGTGACAACTAAAAGGGGAAGTAGAACACTATGTGTAATATACTGGGTTTGTCCTTTCAAATTTCATATGACCTTATGTGCAACATTCCATTCAAAATATAATATAGAGAACGCTTGCTAGTATGTAATTCTACATAGGTATAAACAGACGATCTTAAAGTATGCTATATTCTAGCTGTAAAGGAGGCCGTTATAGGTTGCGTGATCTTGAGGGCAATGAACCGGCATGCCCTAATTGAACTATTGTTGCAATGTTCACCCACAGGGCCATGAGATACGGGGTGTTCCTTATATAATGGGTTTCAATCGAATATTATAGGATACATATGGATCACAGGCAATGTAGCTGCCAGATGGCCCAATGGAAATTGCCCTTTTGCACATGGGCTGCGCCGGGTAAAGATATGCTGCAGACACCTCCTCCTGCTGTTAGACACTGTTGTCCTGAATATATCTATGGAGGATATATTGTACACATATAAGTATAATTTTGCAATCGGTTGTACTGGAGGTCTCCATTACCAGGGACCTTGTACAATTACACCTGATTCAACGTTCCCTTTTGAATACCCTCAGCCCATTTAGATTATGTGCACAGCAGGTTGAATGATACGTTGTGCTGTGGGAGCTAAATTTGTGAGCTATAATTTCCATCTAATTTTTACCAGACATAGTTAGCATATTGGTACCATATTTCAGATTCCCGTGGTATGCAGTGTGATTACGGAAAGAAAAACTATATGTACACAGGAAATTGTTTATTTATACCATAAACTATAGACTATTACTATTCACTATAGAGTTCCTATTTTAAAGGTTACTATACAAAGTATCCTTATCTATAGAAGCCAGACAGGTTTTCCTCTGCTACCATCCCCATTTTTGGTAAATGGACCAAGGTGAAAAGACCATTTTGTCCTTTTATGAATGTGAATCGCCCAGACGTTATTCAAGGCAAATTTGATTTAGTCTATAGCCATCCTAGGACCAGGCTACTACGTTATAATCCTGACCATCAGTTGCTCATGGTTATTTGTGAATAGTGGCTGTACAGCCGAACAAGGGGTAGGGGTGGTCGACATCCCTACTTACATCTCTGGATTTTGGCGTCTTAGCCGGCGATTAGGGCTCGTTCCTGATAGATTTACTCAACATCTACATAACAGGATTATCCAAGATTTCCATTTTCATTGGGCTGGCCCCCCAGTGTGGCTGGTCCACCCTGGGCCCCTTTTCATATGCATGACGTCCTCAGCAGCCCAGGGACAAAGAAGCCCAAGTAGCTCTGAGCTGTTCACCGCTGTTGATCTATCGTGTAAGGACACTCTTAGTTTTCCCACTACTTTCTCCCACCATTTCGATCAACACCCTCAGCAGAGGACAACTCATAA
Source organism: Acholoe squamosa (assembly GCA_949317995.1). Lineage (NCBI taxonomy): Eukaryota > Metazoa > Annelida > Polychaeta > Phyllodocida > Polynoidae > Acholoe > Acholoe squamosa. Next base: position 26,247,590 of record OX439035.1, on the reverse strand, counting down.
TCGTTTCTGTGTGGACCACGCCACTCCCTTCCAAGAAGCCACAGTAGTTTTAGGGCCCAGTTTTATGTAGAAAAAGGTATCGCCACTTCGTGATGAAAGGACTTGGACAAATTTCCAGCTTCATTCACAATAACAAATCCTTTCCCTGCACACAGGTCCAATGGTAAATAACCCCTCGTGATTTGTCGCCGTTCTTATAACAGAGGGGAGTTTTATATTGAATATTTCACATTGCAACTCGCAAAACGGTTTGAGGACTTGGAAACATAGGATAAATATTGGAATTTTTGTCCTGCCAAAATCCCTCTGCACTGACCGTGAGAGGTCATTATCGTGCACTTCATGAGAAGTATTTATGTCTTTAATATCATGATGTTCCCTACCCGGTGTACTCAGAGTAAATACTCCTCAGGGTTATGAGGTAGTTTGATATAATCCACATTGCAGAAGATGCATAACTCCCGATTGTGACCTCACAGGGCCATGAGATACGGGATGTGCCATACGTATCTCCTTAGTTTCATCTATGTGGCTATCGAATTCAACATAATTTTTTTAAATAGTTTGCTTATAGGTCTACAAATGCGCCAAGAAGCCACCTGGTGGCAAAAAAAAACCTACCAAAAACACTATCTCAACGTTATCTCACACTCTAAATGGACCATTTTACCTCTACATATTTTTCTCAGCTCATTTCTGATCATTATAAATACATGAGAGGCAGTTATAAGCCATTCATATTCACATAGGATGCTATAGGGGGAAATTAATATTTTTGAAAAATTTGTAATTTATTTATTTCCATGGTGACCCCCCCCCCCCATTTTTCTATCAAGAGAGTCTTGTAGAAAAATCAGTAGAGGGGCATTACCTATGAGACATGATACGAAAAAAATAGTTTTCCCATTCGCTTCTATAGTTGAGGCATTTTACACTTAAAGCATCGTACTGTAAAAGAAAACATGGTGACCTTTGGATTTTCTCACATTTTCTTAATGTTAGTGCATCATACTAATGTAATCCAGAGTTTTATGAGATAATCAGCAGCAGAAGCAAATCCTGGCATGTTGTAGCATTTGTCCTTAGGGAGCATTCAATAATTATGTCACCGGTATTTAGGCATTTTTCAGGACCCCCCCTTGTCACTGTTTTTGTATGGAACATATAGAGGAACCCAAAGAACCCCCCCACCACCACCACCCCCTAAGCAGTGACGTAATTGTTGAACGCTCCCTTATATGCAGTAATGCAGGTGCTCCAGTTTATACCACATCAAACTGAATTTTCCGAATACAGAGCATACCCTTCTTTTTCAGCAGCAACCTAGGTACAAAGATGCTTTTCTATATATATATATATATATATATATATATATATATATGGAACTATATACACTCGTGTATATTTATATAATGAGCCGCGGACGGTTAGGGACTATTTGCAGCGCGCATTGGTATCTATGATGTCATCGGATGACGTCATGGTCAACAACTCCACTGGTATAAAAGGGGGCGGGTTCAAGCTAACCGTCAATTGGCCCGTTTCCACGCTGGGTGTTCCCTTGATTTTTAATTGATTTTCGTGGTTAATATTTGATTTTCGAATCAAGATGGGGAGAAAATCAACTAGAAGTGCCAAGGCGGCTACTACTTCTAAAAAATCGGCCAAATCGGCAAAGAAAACGGTAGAATCGGCCAATTTAGGATTTGCGAGTGAGTTAGATTCGTCTTGTGTGGATCAGAGGTCTGCATCGCCGCGCCATGCTAAGGGGTTGGAAGACGACCAATTCATTGACCAGAAGGAGCGGTTGGAGTCGTTGGAGGACGAATTGTGCAATATCAAAGGCTTGCTGCAGGAGCTGGTGGCTGGAAAGGACAGGAAAGACGAGACGAAATCTACGGAGGGGGCGTGGCAGCATGCACGTGCGAATGTTTGTCAACGACCAGTGACGTCATCTCACCAAGAGCGCAGCCGCGTATCCAGGCAGCGGTCTCCTAGCGTCCTTAGCGACGGTTCGAAATGGGACGGAGTCGGGCATCGTGGTCGTCGCCGGAGATCAAGATCATCGTTTTCCACTCGTCACAGACTTCGGTCGTCTTCAGGAGGGTCGTCAATAGATTCCTCTACATCCAAGCTTCACACCAATACTAAATTTGGTGAGTTTGATCATGAATTGTATGTAAAAAAGAAGGAAAAGGTCGACACCGTAGAAAAGCTAGTACTTGTCAATTTGAATTTTGTCTTGGATTATTACAAGGACGGTAGGGATGTAGAGGGCATGTTAAGACATCTCCAAGTTCTAGTAGAGAAATCTGGTACCAAAATGTACACAGTAGCAGCCTTATTAGCTTATGACAGGTCGGTGAGATCCAGGGCTAATAAGGATGGGATAGAAGCCTTTGGGGTTATAGATAACTCTGACATTCTTAGATACCTCTCTTATGATGGTACTATTCAGGCACAGAAGGCTTACGCCACCAAAACTAGGAATGGGACCAAACAAAAAATCTCAAACAATTCTTGCTATGCTTTTAATAGGGCAGAAGGTTGTGTAAGGGACCCTTGCAAGTATAGACATGTTTGCAGTGGATGCAGTTCCTCTGGTCATGGTAAAACTGAATGCCAAAAATCCAGGAATGAATAGGAAACTGTAGGGGGTCGATGTCCCATAGCTTGTAATGATTTTTGTTTGGTGCATGACCAAGTTATGGTAGGTGTGGTAGATGTCGACTTGCCTTCACAAACTCCAGTACAGGAGGTAGAACATACGGATAGGGCGAAGGATTGTATTCTTTCAACTGAGTCCGTAGCAGAACAAAGTATTCTCCAAGAATTTAATTCTTTAGGAAATGATATAGATGTTACTTGTAATAGTCTAATACAGGTTGGTAATGAACCCCGTTTTATGGTTAGTGCCGCAGACTTACCCAGCATCAGGGTATATGACAAGTGTATAGAAGGTACATGTACGTGTGTTCATTATATTGGTGGGGAGAAAGCTCAAATTTTACCATGTAGGGTAGCTTCTTTCCTTCAACAAAATGGTCTCATTGATATTAATGGTAAAGAGGCTGATTTTCTATGGCATGGTATTGTTCAAGGTTTTAAAATTGTGGATCCAGACTGTCAGACTACATATGATTGTAAAAATTATAAGTCAATCCTCGAGGGAAGGTTCTATAATGAGTACTGCGGTATATTATTAGATGAACTAGAAGCTGGTCTAGTCTCGAAAAGTGTAGATAAACCTCGCTGTATCCATGCCTTAGGTGGTGTAGAAAAATCAAATGGCAAGTTAAGACCCATAACTGACTGTAGCATGCCCGATAAGATATCTATTAATAATTTTATGGATACTACCACCTCAGCTTTTTCTTATAACAATATTAGCACGGTGACTGCTCAGTTGAATAAGAACGATTTCATGAGTGTGGTGGATTTAAAGTCAGCTTATAGGTCTATAAATGTGTATGCACCTCACACGACCATGCAAGGTTTCAGATGGGATTTTGGACATGGTGAGGATTATTATGTAAGCAACAGGTTGACCTTTGGCCTGAAATGTGCCCCATATATTTTTAATAAGATCTCTGATTTTATTGTGGAGGTGGCAAAATTCTACGGTGTAGAAAAAATTGTAAATTATCTAGACGATTTTATCATAATTGCTGATACTTATGATGAGTGTCTTAGACAGAGGAATTTATTGATGGAATGTATGACCTACATGGGCTTTGTAGTATCCAGAGAAAAGGTGACCGACCCATCTCAAGTTTGTAAATTCTTAGGCATTAATATAGATTCAGTTAAGTTGGCGCTGTCTTTGCCTATTGAAAAGGTAGAAAAAATGGAAAATCTCTTATTAGATAACGTTAATAAGAAATTTATTTCTAAAAAGAACTTAGAGAGGATTGGTGGTTTAATGTCTTTCTGCTCGCAGGTGGTCAAGGGTGGTAGAACCTTTAGTAGACGAATTTTTAATCTCTGCGCTCGGGCCAGACCCGGTGGTTATATTAGGGTATCAGCTTGCACTCGCCAAGACATTCAATGGTGGTTGGATTTTTGTAGAGTTTTTAACTGTAAAAGGTTAATTCTAAATGATGTTATTGGTACGCCTATGTACTCTGATTCGTCTATTAAGGGCTTTGGAGCATGGATGGGGAAGGACTATTTATATGGTGACTGGACATCTCATGATAAATTCAACCTAGGTTCAGGTCATTTTTCCCTCCCTCCTATATTGGATGATCTGCAAAATCATCATCGTAATATTAATGTTTACGAATTATATCCTGTTATGATGGGCCTAAAACGCTGGATTTCTAGTTATCAAAACAAAAGAATACATTGTATAACTGATAATATGCAGGTACTAGCTATGATTAATACAGGCAGGTCTAAGAACAAACTTTGTATGGAATGGCTAAGAGAGATTTTTTGGCTGTGTTTCATTAACAATGTAGAAATATTCACTACGTACATTAAGTCAGAGGATAATATCCTGGCTGACCAGTTGTCGAGGCTTGCATATAAGGGTATGCCTGGTAAATGTGTAAACTCTCTTCTTGAAAATGATATGTGTTGCTTTGATTCCAGAATGGAAAAGGTTACAAAAAAGAAAAGAGTGTCTTTTAACGAAGGGTGTATCAGAGAATACGAGGAGGGCAAGGAAGCAACAACTTAGCAGGTACAAAAAATTCTGTAATAAATTTAATTTACCTAAATTTCCTTGTTCTCCCTCACAGGCTGCTACATATGCAGTATATTTATCTGAATTTATGAAACCTTCTTCGGTAAGGAATTATTTATCCTCCATTTGGTATCACCAGAAGCTTAGGGGTGGCTTAGACCATAGCGGTAATTTCATGCTGAAAAAGGTGTTGGATGGTATTGATAGAAATTTTGCTGTCCCTACGAGGGTTATTCATCCATTGAGTCCTGTAGAATTGTTATGTATTAGATCATATTTGGATCTTTCCAGCAGGGCTGATTTGAAATTTTGGTTAGCTATTCTCTTGTGTTATAGAGGTGTCCTCAGGATAGGACATGTTGTATCTTCTCCCCATACACTAAGGGTAGGTGATGTAAAAATATTTAAAAGTTATGCTAGTCTACAAATTAAAACTTCTAAAACGGATCAGCTTGGTACCCATTCCTTTAATATATATTTATGTAGGGACGATACCTCGATGTTGTGTCCTTGTAAAGACTTGAAAAAAATTGTGCTCAGGTAGGGGTGTGAGGGAGTTATTATTTAATATTAATGGTGTTCCTCTACAATACCAATATATTAATTCGAGATTAAAATCTTTATCTCTATGTGCTGGTATCAAAGGTCCAGTCTCCACTCACTCCCTCAGGCACGGAGGTGCTACTATGTTAAAGGATGCTGGACTCAGTGTAGACTCCATTAAGAAAAAGGTAAATTGGAAATCTAATTCTGTCTTTACATATTTACATAATCATAAAAATGAACTTTTGGAGTTAGATAGACTTTGCCAATCTCAATTGCATTGTTGATTGGTATGTGTTTGTTCACATGTGTTTGGCGTGTTTAGGTGTTTGGCATGTATGGTGCTGATAGCCCCAAGGTCAGTAACCCACCAAACTCATGTGTCTGTGATATGATCATTTATTACTACTGTATCATATATTATTATTACTGTGTATTTCAACATTATTATTATTATCGTTATTACCGGTATTATTATTCCCTGGTAGCGAGATAACTTATGGAACTATATACACTCGTGTATATTTATATAATTAGCCGCGGACGGTTAGGGACTATTTGCAGCGCGCATTGGTATCTATGATGTCATCGGATGACGTCATGGTCAACAACTCCACTGGTATAAAAGGGGGCGGGTTCAAGCTAACCGTCAATTGGCCCGTTTTCACCTGTACAGGTAACACCACGCTGGGTGTTCCCTTGATTTTTAATTTTTACTAATGTTATTACTATTGTTATTACTATTGTTATTACTATTTATTACTATTGTTATTACTATACTACTGTTATTTTACTATGCATTTTACTGACTATGCTTTGTCAACTAATTGTTATAGTTGTTTTAATAAAGGCATGTATGGTGCTGATAGCCCCAAGGTCAGTAACCCACCAAACTCATGTGTCTGTGATATGATCATTTATTACTACTGTATCATATATTATTATTACTGTGTATTTCAACATTATTATTATTATCGTTATTACCGGTATTATTATTCCCTGGTAGCGAGATAACTTATAACTTATATATATATATATATATATATATATATATATATATATATATATATATATATATATACCAGCAGGCCTAAAAAGAGCTCATTATTTCTGGACACATGCGGCATAGGGCCCTGGAGATATTACATGTATTGAGTGGGCCGACATGAGCTGCTCAACATAAAGGCCCTATACGCGTTGGTGTGTTATACTTATAGTGCCCTTTTTATGTCTATCACAAAGGCTAACCCAGGGGTATACATTTTTCACTTGTATCACCATGGAGCCTGTTGCTCCAATGCTTACTAGTATGGACTTGTGTCAACGTAAATAAATTGGAAATTATCCATCACCAGGCGATTACGTTTTGAGACTGTTTCTCTGAGCATACTTGCAACTTTTTTTCATATGTGTATTAACGCAAGTATGCAAACTTGCGTTAACGCAACTATGGTACAAATACACACCAGGCAGAAGCACTACTTGTGAATGGACTATAACCACACAATCACAATCAAAATTTTTGTGACAAATGTCCCCAAATCCCATATTGATCTTGGTTTTATTTCATAGAATGTCAAGAGAATAGAAATGGCAATCGAGAAATGACTGAATTCACATTACACCCCATCATTGGCATAAAATAGTCAATAGGTTTCATGACTGACACCTATTTCATGTTCTTTTGTAAAGGCCAAAGCAATGCCCTTCCTGCCAAACTGTTGTACTTTCTCACGTCTCTCATTCTAAGGCAGTATGTATATAAGTGTATACATGAATGTATATACCCATGGCTGACATCTTAACACCTATTGTTTCCCCCAAGCTAACTGAGAAAACAATTAAAAGATAATCCTCTATTTTCTTAATTCAAATGTCAGCAACCCCTAAATTTCCATCAAATTATTTAGACATCTAAACGTAAAATTTCATAAACACCTAAACACAAAATTTTAACCTAAACTCCTAGATTTCTAGACACTTGAGCTAAACACATTGTTTGGATAAACATGTTTAGGAACTTAAAGTGATTAGAAAAACATGACAAGGATATGTTTAGAATTGTGTTTAGGATCTAAATACCATTTTGCAGTGCAGATCTAACTATCCCTTTGTGCCCAATGACCCTCACATCCACACATTCTCAGAGCCTTAGACCCCCTACTGATGCCCTTCCTGCCCGCCATCTTCTCCCATTCCCTCTTCTCCAAACGCCCATTAGAAGGATCACGTGCGCGCCCATATAGCATCATTGACGTGAAACAAGGAAATTGGACCAATTTTCAATTGGGTCGTCGGCCATGTTGGACGGCAAAGGTCAGGGGTTGGACATTCCCACCCTGCCTCCCACCCCAAAAGCCATCTTTCTGTCCCTGTGGCCGAAGCACGGCGATGACCATTACGTGACCAGTGGTGACCCCTATGGGAATCATGGGGAGGCAGTGACGTTGTCCCCATGCACGTTATTGGGGAGGGGCTAGGTCTGGGTTGTGATCGTCACAATGGGTGAGGTGAAACGTCCAGTCATAACGTGGGAATGGGGCGTGACGACGCATACCTTACCCTGCCACGTCTTGCCTCTATGCCCTCTGGTCATTCTCTACCTAAATGTCTTACTAAAATACACCTAATAACACTTCATCATTTGGTTAACTGAACAATAAGTGATGGATACTTTACTGAATTATGTATCATTCTGAAAATAGCATGTTTGTTGTACAGAACAATATCTTACTTCACCCTCTCGAGTAAATTTATACCTTAGTTATGTAAATTTCCATTTCAATTTAGGGACATTTATCTTTCTTAAATAGAAGGGCTTTATCATTGGGGCACATGAGGAAAGTCCAAATTGAAAGAAGGTGAATAAGAAGTGGGTATATTAGAAGCATAGAAGGCGTATTGTCCTTCAGTTATAGCAGACCTACAACATGGGTAGTGCTGCAGCTGGTATACCAAGGTCTCAGCCAGGCCGCTCGTAGAGAGCCATTTGTGCCGGCCGTGACCACCATAAAGCACCACGCCCTCCTCCAGTGTCCCGCCAGCGTGCTCCAGGCGGGCGGGAAACGCAATCATGCTGTGAATGCCCACAGCTATCATGACACTTGACACCGGCGGATTGTGCGGAAACACAGACGGCGAGCGCACAGCCGCCGCCAATAAGCGGCCCTCTGAATAATTCCCATTCCCCAGTGGACTCACTGGTAGCTGGGAGCTGGTGAGCAGCTCAACCTGCTGCTACACAAGTTGCTAAGAGGTGCTCGGCTATGCTAGGGGCTCATCTGAAACCATAAATGTGCACTTTCTCTGTGTGCCCGGTTACATCAAGCTTTAATGGTTCTATTCTCTGAACCTCGATAAGGTCTGACACGGCTGGTACTGGCTATAGTGAGCTGCTCGTCCCGAGCTGCTCCCGCTCTGATTGTTTTCTGAATAGTTCATCGTGTGAGCTAGTTACCCAAGAGCAAATAGCCGAGCAGCAGGAGGGGGAGATGATGCGTGTCTAACACTGCACTAATCGACGTGTCAAGAGTGATAATGAGATAATGGACTGGGTATGGGTTCACTGTTAGCTCTGGTCATGTTATCTTATCTGCCCCCTTCCGCCACGATGAGCCCTCCAGGTCTAGAATTGCTCGATTATTTTTAGTGTTTCTTTCCACTTATTACAGTGTTATTTCTTTATCTAAATGGTGTTGGAGAATTTCGCTGCGATCTTCAATGAACAAGAAAACAGCCAAGACACCTCAAATTTGTAATGCGGGAAGGAAACAAAACAGCTGTGGTGCTCTCAAGGTGCAATGCCCCTTCAGACCAGCACGATTTTATCTGCAGCAAGTAATGAACAACATTTTACTATACGTTGTCCCTCTTTAAATTTGCCGCTAAGGGTTTTAGGTCTAACAGATAATATAGAGTCTGTGGGTAGTGCGAGTAGAATGCATCTTCCATAGGATGAGCTGATTACTGAATCTACTGATAGCACGCATGCCTACGGGTTATTCTAATTGTACATGGTAGGGATATGGCTTTATAACTTGTGCCAAGACGACCTGGGATTGTATGTATTGATCTGTAACTATATCTCTTTTTTTTTCATTCAAACCCTTGATCCTCCACCCCAAGCTCACAACACCCACGCAAGCATGTGTATATATATATATATATATATATTTATCTCACGATTCTGGCCTCTACAGTGCCTTTTTGGTCATAACCCCGTTGGGTTATCGGGGGTTTAACCGCACTCTCCTAATCCTTTTTTTTTCTAAGACGATCTTGGTTAGAACCCGGACATGTTAATAAATTGGAGAAGAATACAAAGTCACCCTCGCCATACATTTTCTAGTTTAAACCGTTTAGGTTCAACGGGGAATCGATCCCCGGTCGCTGGGGCAGGAGGCGAGCTCGCTGTCCACTATACCAAGCCGACCGGTGCTAGAATTGCATGTACATCAAGGATTTGAAAAAGTTGTCCAACATACCTGAAGTTTACACACTTCGTTAGCATAGAATCCAATGGAGCCTGGTGGAGTTATTAACAGAGAAACATCCTTAGATATCCTAGATGAACATGCCATGCCTAATTTCGCCACTTTGTTCGGAATAAATAAGAATCCATCGATTTTCCATAGCGATACGTGTCGGCACCCGCCCTGTTGTCCTTCGGCAGCTGACCGGCTGACCTACATACGGGAACTTTCCACACCATCAACATGAAACCGATCATGGTGGAGGCAGGTGGTGAAATGTATCGCTATGGAAAATCAATGGATTCTTATTTATTTATAAGAAAATGGATACAAAATGTAGGCGAACCCCAACTAGAGATCGTATATTTGTTGGTGTTAGAAGTACAGGACTTGACAAGTTTGGATTCTACCCAAAAAGACGTTGGAAAGACGAGGTTATGATGGGTGGAGTTAAAACAATGGCTACGCTGGCTTGGCAAACCGTGCGGATCGCATGCACCTACAAAATGTCTTCTCATGGATTAGTTCTGGGGTTATGAGGTAAGAAATTAATACATAATGGATGAGTAAGTGCGATAAACGCATTAATGCATGTATAACCTAGGACTCGGTGAGGTTAGCTGGAAATAATATGTTACAGTATTGGGACAAGGGCTCAGTGCTAGCCATACTGTGCTAGACCCCGCTGCCCGCGTATAATTCCCATTCCAATCCTACTTACATCAGGCAAATACGTGCTGCCTTAAACAATCATACTGCTTTTATAAGAGGGTTGTTATTTTCTTACATTTTCTTCTATCATATTCAGCTGAGTGGTTGCCTATAGGAGGAGAGCTGGCTGTATATTTGATGTGAGAGGCTTGGCGTACTCCCCACTGCCTGCAATGTTCCAGCACCAAAAAGCTAGGATATATAAAAGTAATGACAGATGATGGATGATGGTGGTAGTGTCTCCTCATCACTGTGACAGCCCCATCCCAACTGTAGATTCCACAATTAGTCCTACAGCCCTCAGCACTCCTAATGTTATACCAACCTTCTCATTTCTACCAATACTAGAGCTCGGTAATTCACAGTCCTTATGTAAAGGGGAAAACTATGGCAGGGGTTTATATGGTAGGAGCTAACTAATTTGGTACATTAGTATGTTGATATTGTTTTCCTATTCTACCTTTCGGCCCATCTAAATATACAAATTGCCGGGACAAATTATAAATCCTATGTATGCATACAAATTGATGTTCAGAATTGGGAACAGTATCTGTTTTCCGATTTCAATCACTTTCAAATTCCTTCTTTTTAGGCATCATATTTACCCAGTTTGTTTTATTGTCTTCGTGGAGGGAGAGGGACAGAAGCAAAGACTGTAAAATGGCTTCTTTCTATTCGATTTGATTTAATCGTTAAAGTAGTGAATCGGTGAATGATGTCATATCCAATTCTATGGAAGGAGACATCTTGTACAGCGATTAAAAAGATGCGATGGCAGTAGCGAGGTCACCTTTGAGCCCTGTGAGCTATAGTTACATTCTGCAGTGCCGTATGTTAAGCATCACATAGTGATGATGACCTACCCTCTGTCCACCCACACAGAACTACAAGCACTCTGATTCCATCGGACACCAACACTGAGTTGCTCCCTGAGCTGCTCCAAGGGCATGGTACCTTTGACAAAGGATCACACATAAAGAATGTCCTTAAGTTCTTCCCAGGTGAGATTAGAAATGTAAAGAACCGAACTAGCAATAGGGCATTCAACCTTCCCACTACTAGCAAATACATGAGCTACTGTGCTGGTCAGTCTGGAGAAACCATTGGGGACACTGACACTCTTACCTACCTACACATGACATCCGATTTTCAGTATAGGAACACTCTCCCCCTCCACACTTTCCTCCGACCAATCATGCATTTCCCCCACGCACCGCTGTACTGCTCTGGAGGTGTGCGGCTGAGCGGCACTGCTGACGACTATGAATGTTTTATCAGAGATCCCAACGGTGTGCTGGCGAGAGTAAAAAGAGTAAGGGAGGTGCAGAAGTGAAGGTCTGTATCACTATACTGTTTTCTGCCTTTTGTATTTTTGTATTTCTATCGTTTTACGTTCCATCTCGCCTGATGCCTCCTCTCTGTTGTCCAGAGTCGTGTTCCCCCACTTCACTGGCTTTGCTGTGTCCTTTAATCTGAATGTCGTGAGCTGCTCACACAGAGCCCTTTGCCTCTGTATGCATTAAGGAGTCACCCATGGGTTGCTGCTGAGTTGCTCCTCTATATATGGCAATGTATCTGAGCCCATGGATTGTTTTGTTCAGTCCAAAATCAAGTCATCAATTTTCACTCAATATCTAAAAATATGAATTTCCATTTCTCTATGGAATCTTGATGACTGATATAGACATACCCTACCCAGGTAGCAAAACATGTGTGGCCCCAGTGTGGCTTACAGCGGGCAAGTTAATTTGTGCACAGATCAGTTTTAAAGTGGGCTCATGAATTTGGGCTCAGGTTGAGTTCAACATGGGTTTCTGATGTGGCCCAAACCGGGCTGACCGATTCAGCCATATTTCTTTTAATGCAAATTCAAAAGAATTTAATTAGGCTTAGTCAATTATTGAACATGACTCATCCCCCCCCCTTTACCAAGTATACCAATACCCAGTGGTACTCATCTATTCTACTGCACTGGTGATTGCATCAAAAGAGTACATATATCATTTTGCACTCAATAAGCCAAGAAACACCACTTTGAATCTAGTGACATCTTGGTCATCTTCAGTGCCTCTCTTCATAGAAGCACCGTGTAGGGGCATAGATCAGAGCTTTTAAGATCATAGTGTGTGTAGGCAGCATGTTTTATCCTTATATCACATTCACTGCAATAGGAATGGTGTACTCACCTTACAACTACTAGGATGACCTTGATTTGCACATATTTTAAAGGCAATATAATTATAAGGATTTCCAAACTATGATGAAGTCTCAACATTGTTACTCAATGTCTAATTTAGTAGTATACTTCAGTTGTTCTATATTATAGAGAATCAATTCTGTATGGGTAATAAATGTGTATGTGAGATAGCTGGGCCATCTGGTGTCAAATCTCGAAAGCCAAAGGTCAGTTTTCCGTATCTAAACCCACTCTCAGCCCAGATTGGGTAACTTGCCTTGAAATTGATCTTCACCCATTTTGGGTAGCCCATTTTCAGCCCAACCTGTGCCCAATGTGGTTGCCCATTTCAAAACTGATCTGTACCTAAATTGGGGAACCCAATGTGGCCCACACCTTTGGCTGAGGACAAAACCACTGGGAGCCCAATGGACTCAAGTCGGTCTGCCCGTTTAGGGCTGCCCACTGTGGCCCGGACTGAAATCCAGCATCTGCCCAAATTGAGCCCATGTACCAAATTCTGCCCTTTTTGGCCCCAACTGGGCTTGCTACATGGTTAGATAGGATTCCCTGGGAGGTTCATATTGAATTCTAAAATGAGGAAAGGACAATAGCCACTGTTAGTGGGATTGAAACTGATGACATGACAAGAAAACAAAGTCCTGAAAAAAACGAAGTCCAATCTAACAACGTAATTCCTGTTTGTTTACAACTGGCAGATTACATTATTGCCCAAAGCCAAGGCATCCAAAATCCCATTTAAATAGTCACCAAGATACCTAGGGTCTCTAACCCCCTAAATCAAGACTTACCGATGGGGCTCCCCTTACAGATAGGCCCATTAGGAAACACAGCGCCCTACCCTTTGAACACCCTGCGGCAGAGCGTAGTCCTGGTGAAAAATGTAGTCCTGAGTCTTAGCTGGTCAACTGAATGTGGCAGCTTGTTTTGCGAACACACCCGACGATTTATCCCCAGGGGAAGTGGCAGGGCGAACAGGTCGTTACCTTCTCATGACCGACCCCCACGATTGGTGTTCCCAACTGGTGATGCTATGTCTACAAGGCTGTCAGACAGACTGACTCTTACAGCAACTTATGTAAGTTGGTAATGGGACTGGGCCTAATGGTCATCGGGCGGCCCCTGTCCATCTCATGCCGTGTCTGAAGGCATTTACTTACCCCCCATTCACTGCCTTTTGTATCTCAACAAGCAGGCAATGTATTTACCCAGAAGCATGGTGCACATGCACCGGAGGGAATAGGGAACAAAGTACGCTAAGGTCATAGCTTCAGATATATCATAATTGAATGACACATACAATAGGCTATTCCCTCCTTAGTGGGCTAGTTGAGGGGACCAGCCTTGTTAGAATTCAACTGTGATGCTTCATTTGCTAGCGGACTCATTTACACTTTTTCAAACCAATTTTGGTTGCATTTGTTGTATCAGATTCAACCCAATTTTAAAATTTTATGGAGATAGGGCACTGTATTGGTTGGCACAAATGTTTTCCAAATCTGAGCTGCTGCTATCCATGGATTCCGTTTTGTTAAATCCTATTCTCTAAATGTGACCATTATCCTGGCCATGTCAGCAGGAAGGAATCAATTACGTATGACTTCTTCTACCATCTACAATATGTGATTGCTTTTCTTTCTTCTTATTTTAAGGCACCAACTTCAAATTGAGAAAAAAAACAGGAATGTATAGTTGCATAAGTATTCCCTAGGAGAATCTGAAATGAGCTTCAGATATTCAATATCGACATACATCAAGTTTCAATTGAAATCAGAGAAGCTGTAACTTTTATTTAGGTAGCATGTTATTGTCGGGTAAATGGCACTCAATGTGCCATTTGGTTAAACACTCCCAAGATTAAGCTATTTGGAATCACTCTACCTAAAAATCAATATCCCAAGCGCATAAAGATACCATTTATAATCCTCTTTGGGAGGACTGTTCAGGCTAACTGATAGCCTAGAAATTAGGTCTACTTTTTAATTTGTACTAGATCAAGAGGACCATAGTTTATCACAGACAGAATCACTGCTGCCTAGGGAAGGCAATTTAGCCCCGTCCTTCTGAAGATTAGGGCTGGGCCACTTATAGATTCGGGACCGGCATGATTCCGACATTTTATGATTATTAACAACGTTAATAACCTAATAACAGGTGGGCCCATGTGGGTGACCCTGGTAGCATGGCTGATGGGAGCCAGACTTAATCAATATTGGTCAATAGCCACTAAATATCATTAGCACAGGTATTAGTTTGGCCACTGTTACATCGACCTATATAGAGTATAAGGTGGCAGGTTCTGCAGCGAACTCACATGTAGACTATACTACTCCAGTGCTGATTAGACATATTACAGAACATATGTATAGTGGACCTTACATATCCAGGAGGGTGTTGCTCCTATTGTAAAAAGAGCTGTGAGTATGTGCCCTCTTTTCTAAACAAGTCGTGCACTGCTTCACCATTCAACTTGCACTCACCACATTAGTCTGAAAAGTAACCTGCCTTGTTTAAAATAGAGAGAGCTGAACTACCAGGTACCTACTCATGTCACACGCTCTATATTTTATTATACTGACTGACTTCTCCCAACTAGGTACCTACCCAAATCCCCCTTTTTTAGCACCATACTTGAATGACCACTTGTGAGCAACAAAAGGGACAAGTTATAGCGACATGAAAAGAAAGGACTGGAAATGAGGGCATTTTTATCCAGCTCTTTCTTTTACTATAGGAGCAACACCCTCCTGTATTACTTACCTAAGTACTTGCATTGCATATTTATTATATGATATATTGATAGGCGGTAATCGTGGAAGATGAATGAGGACCAAGGAAGGATGTCTAGAATCTGTCCATTTTATCATTTCTTAATGATCATTATTTGAGAATTGGATGTATAGTAAAAACCCTCTTAATGGATTTTGTACTGCTGACAAGACTTCAATATATCGAGCCCAAAGAAAGGAGACAAAAACATTGCTGATAATTCTGGGCAGGTGTACAGATAATAGGCATATGAATTTATCTATTTTTGATGAGCTACAGAGAGTGGAATTGTATTATAGAAACAAGACCCCATGATACAAATTTCTCATCAGGGGTACAACTAGATTCCCTCATCATTTCTAGATGCTTAGAATAGTTTGATAGACTTTTGTCGATTATAAGATGATTGATTTGAAAATGAAGATGGCTTCTGGCATGCTCCAATCACAGGCAGAAGTGATTTCATTTAAACTGTTGTTAATGAGATTGAGATAGGAAGAGGGAATGAATAGACTGACCCTAAATAATGCATTGAAGCACATGCCCCAAATCCAAGTGTCCAATCTCTATCCATACTCCCCTCAAGAATGACGACTGATATAACTATCTAGTAATGTTGATTTTATAGTCGTCCTGCATATGATCAATACAGTCTCAAACAGATCTTAAGTGACTGGCAGAAAGTATCAAAAAGGGCTAGTTTATCAGTGTTTTGTTCCCTCTATTTATAATAAGCAAATGTCCCTATATATCAGGAGTGTTTATTCTTGATTAAAACCAACGTCTCCTTCATATGACGAGGGGTATTTTATATACAGGAGGGAGTCATGAGGGTTTACCCGGGTATTTAAGTTTATCTCTGGTTCTCCTTACTTTTCTCGTTATCTGCCATGAACTATGTCTCTGTCCCATTCTCGCTTTTTCGACACCATCTCAAACTCTTCCCAACGTGACTTTCCAAAGCGGAGGTAATTCTGCGTGTCTGTATTATTATCACATGGCATGGAGTTGATATACGTTGTCTCCCTTCTTGAAATTATATGCCAATTATGGTCCCCATTTGCCTCATTGTGAAAGAGTATCTTCATCCTTACAGGTAGAGCGGACGTAGGGAGCGGCTTTCCAGAGTGGAGACACTCCCTCTATCAGGGACATAGCGGACGCTGCTCACACCTTACGGTAGCAACCGGAAGCTTGGGTTAATTTCCGGTTATGCACCATGCATGGTAGCCACGTCGTCTACTGACAGGGGGCGCTATTCAGGGGTCGTACGGGTCACTCTCAGCAGCCCCGCCCAGTGCCCTACTACATATATACTTGCTGAAAAGGTAGAATATTAGTGCTGCCCATAGGTATAATAGCCATATGGTTCTAGGTATGTTTTGTCCTACCTATCCTGGCGCGTTTGCACCAAGTGTGCTCCATGGGGCGCTGGTTTCTCATATCGCTTCTACAAATTGCATATCTTAAGGCTGTTGTTAACATCTTCTTAAAACATGTCTCAGCCTGGCGATTAATGATCGGAAAGGATATTGTTCCCGCCCCAAGAGTTCAAATCCACAACGGTGATTTTGTAGGCTCTGCAACCATATGATTTGATATTACCAGTATCGCCTCCAAATTGCTGTACGAGCTAGTTTAGGTGTAAGCCTGAACTATGGGGGTATCAATGACATATCAAACCTGACCATATCAAACCTGTCAATGTGCATTTTTAAGTTTTAACATAAGATAAGTGTGCATTACAATACTGTGACCTTGGGAATACAAGTAAGGTGGCCCATACTGTAACCGCTGCCACCCTGGAGGAGGTTACCTAATCCCAGACACAGTGTTGATCCCTGGCTGCACCATGTCATTTAGGCATATGGCACAGGTGATTTAAACACGAACAGGAGGACCTGGGAGTCTCTGGAGGGTGATCCAACCGGTAAATCAACCTAATGAGGCCCCAGTATCCAGCAGCAACTTATAATTGATTTCTGGATCTCTACCTCCCGTCCCTTCCACCTCAAAGTCCCACACCACATCGCTGCATTAAGGCTACCGCAGACGGCTGGCTGCTGACAGGCAAAGTAATGATACATTGTCAGCAATAGCAACATAAGGCTACCCACGGTACTTCTATATGTACACGTGCAATGTGGTATGAAGACAGTTAATGGTTTCTAGCCGCCCATTATGTGCGCATGTAGGTATACTTTCATACCTGTGTTTCCTCTACATGAAGCAATTACTTCATGCCCATTGAGGTTGTCATTAAAATTGATTGCACTGGAGCTCTCTATTTTCTGTGGAAGGAGGCACTATCACTATATCAATCCATACTGATTTTTAGTATCACGAATACCTCGAAGAGATAGGAATGATACGAATTTTGAAGAAACAGTACACCATCATCTAGTCCTTGAAGTACAAAATGTCGTCAAATTTCTACAACAACTGGTGATATTTGCTATCCATATTCAAGGTTTTAGTGCAATGAACAGCTATGCGCGCATTATGATAACTGAACCCCATCCTACAGACTGAGCCGCAGGAGGTCATTTCCTGACATGCTACGACTGCTCATTTTCAAATCGTACAACTGCTCTCCAAACTCTATCTCATTGCTACATAGGTTTAATTGTACAGAGCAGTGTCAATCGTAGTGGCTCTGTGTATTCGTAGTATCTTAAGAAATGTTCTTCAGCACAGTCTGGATCTAGTCTTGGCCTTCATTACCATTAGTTTGCATGAGTGACACCCATTGGCCTTGGTCCTCCATAAACCACCATAATCAGATATAATTGAATTGACAATTTAATCAAGCAGCCCCTTGCAAATGATGGAAATATGTGTTATCTAGGTTAATCCTTTCAGTAGATTAAGCTGCATAGATTTAAATATTATCTTTGTATCATTGTATTTACTAGCCTATAGAGATGTGGATTTAATTTGATGTACCTCTTGCCTGCAATTGACTGGTGCTTCTCAACCCTGCATTCCAAAAAATAAAACGGAGACTTTGTTTTTGAGTCCGCCTCACATTTTATAAGGTGCAAATGGGGGGGGGGGTGAGGGTAGATTTACACTACCCCTTTGTCCATGACATATATATTCTCAAGGGGTGTTCCAATCTCATGCAGATAAAATCGGGGCTAATCTGACCAATGGATTGTTTTATGCATGTACATAGAATCGATGGAAATCCGTTGCTTGGCTGACATGGAAAGCGTCTTAGGGTATCAGCTGGCATACAGGACCACCCTGCAGATCGATATCACATTCTCACTGTGGCTTCTGACCCATGCATTCTTGCCTCAAGCCACTTTAATAAAATCACCGCAAGATCTTGACCTTAATAGGGTCCCAAACATGAATAATTCATTTAAATTGGAACAATCGTTAGAGGTTTGTGTCTTATTGTATAAAATATTCAAATCTGCCATATATGTTATTGTGGGTTGATGGCCGAACCTTCACTAAGAAATAAAGGTTGTGGTGATAAAATAGGGTCTAACTCCTGCCCACATGCCAACGAGGTCATTAGTGTATCACTATGGGAGACTTGTGGTGATTTAGTCTACACCGTATAAGGTATAGGTTAAGGAATAGGATATTGGTCTTGGGATTTAGTAAATCCCTTGTTATACAATGTATTGGACATCATTGATACGTGTGTCCCTTCATACTACTTAGTGTTTGGTTTCTCCCCCATATACATCTGCATGTACACTGTCAATCATGGGGTTTAGGCTTCACATAAGCTTACCAAATCAGACTTCTGTTATTTTGTGTTCGGGTGAGGGGGAGGGGGCAAACAATGGGTTTTCATAATAGGCTCTGCTTTCTTACGCTTGTGTCATGTCGAATTAAGAATCAGAGTCAAAAGTCCATGAAATTGGCATTAAATGTTGATGGCATTGCTGTGATTTCTATCTGCTATGCAACTTAGCTTTTTGTAATCATAATGCCTTCTCCGACTGGATAAATACCCCATATTTCAAGAGAGTTTTTAAGCTGTGTGTGTATTAATATATTCTGTCTGTAGAGATGATATAGTTGAGATCAAACAATGCCAACAGAAAATACCGTTTACTAATTCAGTCAAATGTATCTGAAATAGGGGAAACCTCAATTTCTGTTCGGCTGTATGGTGGTAGGCCTATGTTCATTTTTGTTTGGACAGGAGGTCCATCAATTTTGGGTTAGGATTATCAAAAGAGGACAAGGGATCTGGTACAAGATTCTTGATAAGTGGTTAGTTTGATACCTTCTTTCTACATTTGTCAGTGTTTCTACATTTGTCAGTGCCACCTACTGCATGTGATGCACCGAATTGCCATAATGTAAAGTTTTTCCACATTTTGTCGCATGTGTAGATTTGTGATAGAGGTGGAAACATGAACAGCCACGTTCCCCAGTATGATTTTGTAGATGTAAAATAGCAGTGTTCTATGGTTACAGGACAAATGAATATACCTATATGTATTATCAGCATCATAGATTCTAGAATATCATAGATTCTAGAATACTGACAAAGATATATTATCACTCTAGCACCGCTCCAACCTATAAGCACCCATGAATCAGGATTATACACTGAAAATATATAGGCTTCTACTAAGGTGATCACTATTGATGAGTTAAGGTCCTCTTTCCTATTGATGACCTAGTGTATTCATTATGATCACCCAACAGCTGCCCAAGGTCATCACTTTGATGATATTTTTCTACCACCAGGGGGCCCTAGTGTACAACAAAAGGATATGCAATGTTTACTATGTGAGCTATCTTGAATGTGTATCTATAATACCCTTGACCATCAGTGTCTATAGGATGAATAATTTGAAAAATGTCATCACAAGGGAATGAATGTTGATTGATCAAAAAAGTCATTTGGTCAAAATTTTCAAAGACAAAAGCATGTTTAATAATGACACCTCTTTTGTCACTCAAACCATAATCATAACCATGGGGATGAGCTAATATTCCTTATACAAACAACTGCATGTATGCCTCACCATATGCCTCACCAAGGCATTATAAGTCAGCTGTAAGTGACCTCAATGGATGCTTGGATGTGGCGAGGGAAGAGAATAATTATGCAAATTTATGCAAAGATCTTAATCATATAATGAATAAGGTTCAATAAAACTACATGAACTATATTTTTTGTTGTTCTAGTTGTGTCTGTTATATAATTATAATCTTAATTAATGACAACGTAATCATTCACAAACTCCTCTCTAATCAGTTCAGACAGGTACTCTGTAGTGATCACCCAGGGTGATCACATGTGATCACCTAAAAGATCATGGGGTACTCCCCCTCGGGACCACCAATAAGATGACAAAAAGTGATCACTAGAGAGTACCTTTTTAAGCCTTATCTTTTCAGTGTAGGAATAAGATGGAAGTTATTGTACTATGCCCTTAAAATCCTACTCATGAATAAAATGACACAAGTGCGAAAGGAAATCAACTTCAGGTAGTCTATAAGAACTAGACCAGTTATAGGAGGCTTTGTGATGGGCGACGTGCTCGATCATTATACTGTGGGTGGATTAATCATGCGTGGTTTGTCCTGAAAAGGCTTTATTTAGAGAGATCCAAAATTCACCTGGCCCATCTGGCACATTCATGAGACATCACCGTCAATCGGAGTTCTCTTGAGGGATGGGCTTAAAGAGAAAGAAATAGACCCCCTCGACCATTCACACAATACCATAACTTAATGAGCATATTACTTATGCATACCTTGCTTTTTGAGAAGGACTGGTGGATTGGGGGAATCGATCTCAGTCTGTGGGAAGACCTTTTCTGGATTTCTATCCACGACCAGGGGAGTGCAGGTGTGAGATGTAAAAGTCAATATTCGTGGTCTATATGACCGATCGAGGTTCTGTGTTGGGAATATTCTCTGCAGTGTTAAGGCTTTCATAACAAATGCAAATGTTGATTTTTACGTGGGTAGTGTCCGTGAGATGGCTTATATGACAACGATCAGATGACATGCGGTATATCACATATTTCTATGTCTGTTAGTATTTCAACAACAAAATTGATGAAACAGCATTTTAGAGTTGCCCGCCTACAATTGAATAGATATTGAAATAAATGTGCACGGGCTAAGCAAAGTATCAGTTTTAGACAAAATATTCTAAGTATCATACATATATGTCTAACCTATAGATGTATTATTGAGACATAGATTCATCATTTATTCATTGAATATTGTGACCATCCATTCTCTGAATCTCAAAAAGAAAAATGTTATACCCGAGAATTTGCACATATCATACATGATAGAAGATCATCTCGGTACATGTGAACGCCTACTGGGTTTCGAAATGTTGATGTCCAACTTATCTGCTGGTCATAAACAATTAGTTGTGCACGACTCAAGTGTCTGGCTCCGGGGATCAGGTTTTTAACTCCAGCCACAAGTATTAGTATTGGATTGAGATATTTAAAAAGGTTAATAGAAATCAGTCTGTCTGTTGATTTTCAATTTTGAGTCTGTATTGTGTAATTAAGGGCAGTGAAATGGCACATGTGACCATATTCAATTTCATCAAACGATATGAAGTGAAGTAGGGAACAAGTTAATTACTTCAATATGGGGTATTTGTACGAAGAATAAGAAAGTTGGAAGATCTTCCTAATAGTTGTGGTTTTTCTTTATGGTGAGGGGTGGGGTCGTCAGTGCATAATAAAACAGGAGCGTGTTGCTCCTATTGTAAAAAGAGCTGTCAGCATGACTTCTTTCAAAAGAAGTCATGCTCTGCTTCACCTTTCAACTTGCACTCACCACATTAGTCTGAAAAGTCACCTGCCTTGTTTAAAACAGAGAGAACTGCACTACACAGAGAACATGCCGCTGCCTAAAACTCGTCAATACAGACGGGTTTAGGGTAGTCAAGGTCAAATTACCACCTAAACTCGTCATACTGACAATAGAAAATCTTCATACTGATGACTAAGGTGGTCAGGATGATGACCTAAAGTCGCCACTTTGATGACCTAAAGCTGTAGTTTTAGGTATCGTCAACCTGAGGACTTAAAGCCGTCTGCACTGACTAGTTTCGTGCCTGTCAGTTTTTCAGTGTATCAGGTACCTACTCATATTACACACTCTATAGTATATCATACTGACTGACTTCTCCCAACTAGGTACCTACTCAAATCCCCCTTTTTTAGTACCATACTTGAATAACCACTTGTGAGCAACAAAAGGGACAAGTTATAGCTACATGAAAAGAAAGGACTGGGAATGAGGGCATTTTTAGCCAGCTCTTCCTTTTACTATAGGAGCAACACCCTCCATGTGGTGATCGGCAGGTAGAGCAGCGTGCGGCTGTCACTGATTAATTCATCAAAGATGATCTCTATGCCTTGCTGAGAACTTTTTCCATGCAATTCTGACGAGCATATAATTCTCGTGCTTGATATTCAATCCTGATAACAAGCGTAGTGTTTTCATCTTTTTTGGTACAATGCCCAATGCCCAAGGGCAATCATTTGTAAGGTCTACCAAGATAACCCTCCATTAAAAACGAGAGTAGACATTTCCTAAATCTATGGGGGTTGAGGTGAATCATCGATTCAGGTGTAGGACACTATAATTATCCTCCAAGAGCGAAACAATGGCAAATGTGAATATTTAATCATCCCTGGACTGGTTCCCTTGCAAGGTTATCGTGGGAAGGATAGACAGGATCTATGAACTACCAGTGCTAGGGATGATTGATAGTGAACGAACGTTTTCCAAATCAATACCAGGTACTGGTAGTTCTATGCGATATGGGTTATTCAGGAATCGGGCCTGGGTTCTGGATAAGCAGGACCACACGTGAACATTGATGGTCGGGATAAGTACACGTTAAGCCTTGTGGACATCATAATCATCTTGTTCTACTTAAATTTTTCAGAGCCAGACTGAGTTGCTCCGATTAGCTTCAGGCGTTATGTACAATGTAAGGGCTGGTGCTGCAGATTCTGTTACACAGAAAACAATATACATGCATGCTCATAGGGCTAAATACATAGATTTGTGCGCTATATGTAACTGTTGCATCAATTGCTGGAAAAAGGAATGTAGTTTAAAGCTTTGTTGGGGTGGTAGGAGCATAAATGTTTGAAATGTTTCCTTTTTAGGAACAAGCGTTTTGCATATATAGTTAAAGGAAGAGAATGAGATGCTTCATGAAAGAGCCGAGATCACAGTGGCCACAAAATATAAATAGCTCATATTCTCTTGAGTACAGACTGAATCATTCAAAATTTATATATGTGACCAGGTGAGGGAAAACATGCCTCCTGGGGGGAAATGGCTTTTTAAGGTTTAAGTCATGGGCTTTAAAATGAGATATCTTGAGCTAAAATATCCCCAGTAGTTTTGCTGTAATTGCTTGTCAAACATAGGTTTGTGTGTACAAATGAAAATAGGAAATAAGCTCTAAATGCATTATATCCTATCATAAACACTAAAAATGCAAAGAAATACAGTTTTGTGGAAAAATAACCAAAGAAATGTGATGTTTTTGTCATAAAATTGGTTCTATAGGGAATTTTTGAGTTCTGTTTTCGGTTCTGGGTTCCTGAAGGAATTGCAAAATGAGTTTGTGGCAAAAATTCACAATTGGAATTGGGGAGTGGTTTCCATGGCAACCAGAAATTACCTTATCTACCAATTTTCTATGTTTCCATGGCAACCAACATTCCAAAAATGGAACATTTTCAGTGGAGATGGAACGATTTTAAGTATACCACTGGATTCCTTATAAAAAATTGGTCTTAAGCTTTTTTTAGCATATTTGTCAGTGTTTTACCCATATTCTTCCCCCTGGTGGCCAAAACCAGTACTAAAAATCCCCCCCGGAGGCACGTTTTTCCCCGTTGGGCCACATATATATATATATATATATATATATATGTAGGGGCCGGCATCGTGGTATATATATTAGTGCCGTTCATCCGAGAGACGTGTTCGTGTGGTACTCGTCCCTTCTATGCCAGCTAGGTGTCGCTTTGCTATACCTCGTTGGTACAAGAGGGGGCAGCACCATGCCTCGCGTCCAGCTTCTACTAAGAAGCCGGACGAGCGGCAGAAGGTGACTGGACCTAGTCCAGTCCAGACGTGTAGCTCAACCTGTAGACTAGAGTGGAATAAAGTCCTACCCGAGAGGTAGGGGTTTCTGGGGCTTTGCCCAACCCGAACTACTCGCGTTGTGTTGGTATTTCTAGTGGTAAGCGAGCCAAAGAGCCACCCAACATATAAGTCAATACGAACCATTACATATATATATATATATATATATATATATATATATATATATATATACATGTTGTATAAAGCTGCGGAGGTTATCATATATAGCTTTCATGATTAGCATCACATTCTGCCTAGTGTATCTAAGCTCTATACCTATGTGTCTGCTGCCTATTGTGATGTGCATATAATTTATGTGAAGAGACTAGAGTCTACCAATGCATTATGTTCATTCTCATGGACTTCCAGACAGAAGTGAATAATAGAAAAAGATGATCCATCCTCTCATACAAGCTTCCCTTTCAGAAGTTCCCTTGAACAATACTCATGCTGTGTACATTCCTGAAACATATGCACTGTATATGTTATGTCCTGCTGCTGTTGTTATATATGTACATCCTCCCTCTGGTAACACCACATGTGTGTTACTAATTGCCTTGATACAAGATCAATATAAACTATAGGTTACCTTAACATGGGAATTGGATACTATTGGACCGTCTGCTGTAGTAGATGCAAACAATATCGGAAAAGCTCTACTCTAAACAGAGTTAGTATTCCAGGCCTGGAAGGCATTTCTCAAGATGGTACGACTGAGCACATCTACTACGATTTGAAAATCTCAAAATTAGAGTGGGTGATCGTAGGCAATGCACTATGACTATTCTGTACGATCAGCACTTAAAGCAGTAATTACATGGGGTTTGGTAGGCCACTCGTACCAGTGTGATCATTAGTGACAATGGGATGCAGGGTTGTACTGTCATTATAGCTCAATGCAGAAATTTGGAAACCCAAAACTTAGTTTTTCCCAAATTTTCGCCAGGAAATGCTGTAGTTTAGCCAAAAATTATCCGATTTACACAATATTTGCAGCAAATAAAAGATGAGACTCATTGCTTTCAGATGGTATTACATTAATATAGTGCACAGTTTACCACTGAAGTACAAATTATAAATTTAAAAATGATAAGTTTAAAAAAAATTGCTGTTTTTCAAGGTTTGGCCCTATATATTTTGTGAAAACATATTCTAATCATCAGTTTTTCATAGATAGTGCTTAATGCTGACCCATCAAGTTTATAAATGAGTATGCTTTTTTCCCTACCTCTATGGTGGCTTAGTACACTATGGGAGACATGTGATTTTTGTTAGTTTGCAAAAACTGTGATTTTCAGCAAAATATCTGCTTGTTTTTTTGTTGTGGGACCAGATAGATCACCATATATGGATGCACGATCACCCACTGATACCAGAATTATCCATTTTTATGTTCTACTTGATCATCTTTTAAGGCATGTGAAATATCTAAGGGATAAAATAATTGTGAGAAGAATTAGGCACATCTTATGATTCTAGTCTTTGGTGCTGACAACGCCTTTTGTTGCTATTTACAGCTAAATAGCTCAATAGTGCATAATAATAGGCCTCACGTGCCTAATATGGGGTTATAATAGTATTTCAATATGGTTTTCAATGAATCATCAGG
Organism: Acholoe squamosa; assembly: GCA_949317995.1. NCBI lineage: Eukaryota > Metazoa > Annelida > Polychaeta > Phyllodocida > Polynoidae > Acholoe > Acholoe squamosa. Next base: position 26,221,464 of record OX439035.1, on the reverse strand, counting down.
TCAAAACAACAATTGATGATGGAATTTTATAGAAACAAAAGGGTTTTGCACCATGGACCTGTTCACATTGTTCAGGTCTTCAGATATTCTTATCTTGAAAATGATGAAGACATTTACAAGCATGGTGCTTTTCCAGCCCGTACGGGACCTACAGAGGGCATTCTGTGTAGTCTGACATGTATTATGAGGGAATAATGCATAGCATATGATTCTATTTTCATATTTTTGTTTTGATTTTTTTAGATAAAATCATACACAAGACTTGTCTTCTGCAGCAAATGCAAAAAATTCCCTTGAATGAAGGCATTTTACATGCACAGCTGCCTCCAAACTGGAAAACACTCAGGTTCCCAACTTGCTGCATCAAGCTATAGTTGAACGGATCCCACTACGATTTGATGGGGCCTAGTCGTACCATCTTGGGAAATGCCTTCCTGAGACACCTTTCTTTGAACAATTTTGTACATGGGCCGTCAATCAATTTAGTTTTAAATGTCCACGTACCCTTTGGATCAGACTCAACGAGGCAGTATTTATACGCACCTTCAAGTGGCAACCCACAAAAATGTCGCAAGGAGAAAAAGCTATAACTTTTCTTTCTCACCTTTTTTCATGGACCCAACTGATTCAGAGCCCTAAATGCATTAATTGCGACCAGCCATCGAAGCCAACAAGAGATCTCATCGGAGGCTTTTTCCTCCAACCCATTAAAGGGTTGCCCTTTTTAGCAGTGCCCTCGTGAGGGGACAATTTTGATGACGGGTTTTATGTTTGGCACTAGGTGGGTAGTACATTAAAGTTTTGTAGTCAGGCATGCGCTGTCTGGTGTCCAATCTAGTACAGGGTAGATGAGGTCGGGACTGTAGGGCCACAATAGGTGGCCGCTACTCCACCCCCTGTAGGAATGGCACGTATAATGGGCTATTGCCAGTTCCAGGATGCCCCTCCCCACCATAGTCCTATGGCTATGTGATGGATACTGGGGTGATGTGGAGGGTGGTCTGTAGTGCACAACAGGAGGCAGGGCAGGCATGCCATGCCAGCACTGAGGGGTGTAGTCAGGAGTAACTGAATGGGGAGGTATTGAGGGGGATGGGATGGATGGAGGGAAGGACAGGTATACCAATGGGGAGAAAGGGGACAAAAAAAGGCAATAAGGCAAGAACGGGCACGGTATGGAGGCCAGTATTCCGGCAAAATAATAGGTTGTGCGAACAAAAATAAAGTAATTAGAGTGTGTAGGCGGTACAGAAACAATGAAGGGGATAGAAACAATGCATAATTATGTCTTATTGAGATTGAATTGGATTGCTATGTGAGAATGGCGACGATATTTTCTCACAGTTTGAAACAGAACAAGACTGTGATGGAGAATTTTGGGCTGAGAGGTCCAGCAAGAAGTGAAAGGGTATAACATCAGCGCTATATTAACGTCCATGATTAGCAAAGCTTGTAACATCTATAGGCTTATGACGTGGCATGACGTGACGCGATTGAGGCCTTCGTAAGAGTTCCACTTTTTATTGAGATAAAAGTCCTCTTTACACCCTCTACACAAAACAGTCTGCAGTCATATACCATGATTATGATTACAAAGCAGTTATTTCACTAGATGAATGAGGATCTATCGCCCAACGTCTGATTATAGCTTCTTAATTAGCCACTTGCAATTACCTGAAATATAAAACATTGTTATTTATGACTATCTCCATAACATACATGGCAAAATAAAATGAATTGTGCCACAAATAAAGAAAACAGAACACATTCTAATCTTTTATGCCACGGTTATCACATTTCAGAACGATTTATAGTGCCTAAATTGGACAATCTGAGTGCTTTTATGGTGGGATGAAGGCACTGATTTGACACTTGAACATGGTGTTCTTTTTCTATGTTATTGTTATATGTAACAGCAGCTCAGATATACCTATAAACCTTTCACATTGGTGGGTACCGGATAAGCTCAGCATTGGTGGGAATAGAATTAGCAATCTTCTGATCCAAAGTTCTACACCCTATGCATGAGGCCAAGGGGCCGGATGATGGTGTTAGGTTAGATGAGTCTCATAAATACCATATACACAAACACACACACACACACACACACACACATATATATATATATATATATATATATATATATATATATATATATATATATATATGTCAGCGAATACAGAATGCATTCTGATGCATCCTAAAGATGAAAACCATGGTATAAAAGTAATGTGTGTTCGTCTCATGCTTTTATATGACCCTAAAGTCAACTTGTGCATCCATGATCATTATACATTACATTTTTAACAAACAGTGCTGATTTTCTCAAGGATAACATTGTGCCACTGTTGTGCACGCTTCAAATAGAATAAAGGACCACATTTGGGACCCCTCACACGTTGGTGGTCTTTTTATGTTCTTTTATATTTTATGTGTTCTGTCAATTTCGTGTACCATCGTTCCAATGGTAATTTCCTCTTGCAAGCAGGTTCAGCTTAAGTCACCTATTCAAAACCTATTCACATCTTAGGCATCGGAATGGTGTTCCATTCTTTGTATCATTCTTGTGAGGCCTCTGCCTGCTATTTTTCATTTGTTATACATGTAAATGTAGAATAGTACCTTGCTATTTCATCTTTTTAAAAAAGCGGACGCTTCTCTATAATAAAGCTTGATTCTAATTTATATTTTAGATTCAATGTACTGTAGATTGATTAATCATGGCTCCCATCCTGTATAATATTCCAAAAGCCTTTCTTCTGGGGAGCACTTCCTAGTAGTGCCCTATGGACAAGGGGCCGACAGGCGGCTGGGTCCTTGGGACCGTAATCTGGACCTGCGCCTCCAGGGTCTACCACCCCGGAGATCTCAGGCCTTATTAGAGACTGTCCTCGTCCTCCAGTTGCCCCTGCGGCCCCTGTTCCAGCCGCCCAGGCCTTGTGCCCTCTATCAGCATGGGTAGAGCCATCCACCCACCCAGGCCCTTCCACCTCCAGGCCTGGTGGCCGCCATCTCTGGACCTTTTTGAGCTTCCTACCCACATCACGTCAGTCTGAGTCTGACCCCACCCACATCGGCAGTTGTCCTAGCCTAGGCCCCCATACCGCTAGCACTTAACCCTTTGGCACCTCCCCCAGCCCAATGGCAGCGGTCAGCAAATACTGCCTGGCTGCCCATCTAGCCTACCTTTTATATGCTGCCTAATGCCCTGAGCGTGCCTCACATACATAACCCAAGCAAGTGACATTGGGACCCACCATACTCTATTCCATTTATACATTCGTCCCCATCTCCACAGCTCCCATCCCACCCGCCTACACCTTATCCAATATTAACATTGTAACGAGGACATTCCTGCCCTTTAGGTACACAAAAGGAACTAGCGTCTGCATCCTAGCTGCGCCTGGGGACCCCGTAGTATGCACAGGGAGCTGGTGGAGAGGTCCTCGGGGGCTGTTTAGGTGGCTTGTCGCTGGAAACCCTGACAGCTTACATGGGTGTTCGGTTGGAAACCAGAGGAAAACAGTGGGTGGCTCTAACTGTGGGGTGGTCAAGTGGAAGCAATGGTCACAGGGTGCAAGCTAAACGCCTCAGGAAGGCATTTCTCAAGATGATACGACTAGACCCCCTTCAAATCGTAGTGGGATTCCTCACTCTAACGCCATTACAGCCTTACATCTGGTGGTCACTGGTGATTACACTGGTACGACCGCCCTACCAAACCTTATATAAATACTGCTCTAAGAACTGATCGTACAGAGCAGTCTTAGTGCATTACCTATGATCACCCACTCTAAGTTTAAGGGTTTCAAATCGTAGTGGATGTGTGCAGTCGTACCATCTTGAGAATTGCATTCCTGTGGTAGGTGTAAAACTGTGATGAGTAGTAACTACAAATCTGTGTGTATTTGTGACTTGGAAACCTTATATAGGCTCCATGTTAATAAAGGCTTGGGAATTATGGCCTTATTGGGTGATTCGCTTGGGCCATCTCTCTCAAAGGGGTAGTTCTATCGTTACTTGAACTTTGAATAACTTCAATGTGGAATGACTTTTGAGTTAGCTCTTATAGTTGGGGAGCCAGTCTGAAATCAGGTCGATTACCTGGTGTTGAAAGCAGCACAAGATATCTGGGCTGGATCTGGCTAAATTGATAGTGCTGATTACGAATCTGAGCTGCGTATCTTGATATCTAGGTCGGAACAAGGTCAAATTAAAGGTCAAAGGTCACAATGCATTGGCAATGGGTCCTAATCAACATAGGATACACACAAATGGGGAATCCACCATGCACTAAGGACCTCTAGTGTTAACGAATGGAATGAAGCCCTCTGTCTGTTCTATATTAAATACCAAATTGTGACCTTTGGCCCTTAATTTGACCTTGTTCCGACCTAGATATCAAGATACGCAGCTCAGATTCGTAATCAGCACTATCAAATTATCCATATCCAACTGTCATACCTTGTGCTGCTCTCAACACCAGGAGAAAGTTATATAATTTGGGCTGTCTGGCTCCCCAGCTATTAGGATTCCGTTTTCACCACTGTATTAAAACACTACTCAGTATTTAAGCACCATCTTTCACTGCATTAATAGTATATCACATTAGACATTTTGGACCTTTGGCCACCCGGGGCATCAGTCTAGTATATACCAATGTATTTTCAAATATTCTACTGGCCAATTTCAAGGGATTTTTAGAAAGAATCACTAGCCCGCAGCCCAAACTACTGGCAATTGGCCACCGGGCCAGTGTTAATGTCTACCCCGTAGAGTCTCTACGATCTCCAAAAAAACCACTACGATCACATATTCTGGCCAAATCTTAGGATCTGTCTCCTAATATATACATCATTGTACAGGGCTAGGGTACAGGATTGTACAATTGTCTTTTTTCTACTATAGTTCTGAACAACCCAAGGCTCTTTTCCATGCATTCGAACAGTTAAATATCATAAATTTCGAAACATAAAGGCTGCTGACTGATTTTACAATAATGTGATCGTTCAAGAACTCAAATGGGGAGCAAATCGTTGTCTTTTATGAAATAGACCACTGTATACATATTTATTGTTTCTGGGGTTGTCGCCAAGCAAAAGACCTTTATTGATTCCTGTTTGCATGCCAAGGCTCAAACATTACCCCTTCTCTATTGCGCGGTGGTGGACAGACAGAGTGGCCACCATTACGGCCAGGCCTAGAGGTAAATGAAAAGGTCCTCCAGATGTAGAACCAGTAGTTTTAGTAGTAAAAGCAGTAGATCAACAGCTACAAGCTACTCTCCTCAACACAATGTCAGCAGGGTGGACCGTGGAGGAAGTCAGGGTTGCTACTGGAGGAAGGGTCCCAGTTTACGAGTCCTCTACATGCTAACCTCCCCTATACAACGTGGGACCTTGGTGTTCTTTTTGCCAGATTGCACTTTAACCAAACACACTTGCTAATGGATAGTACTCCCCGGAGCTTCCTGCGTAATTCATCGGGTCTTTTAAGCTTGTTGCCCCGCAATGAATCATAGAGAATAGAGCATGTTGCCACAGCGCCGCCGTCCCTGCTTTTCATAACAGTTTTTTCTTCGTTTTTGCTAATTACGGCAAATGGGTCTGTGTACAGTATCTAATTTGCTAGCAAAAAAGTGATGCTTCTCTGTATTGCAACCGTTTTCAATTAGTTCGCCTAGAATTAGTAAAGTCATCACATTAGTAATTCCACTACGGTGAGAATTATATGAATACAGCGGTTTATTGATAGGTATACAGACTAATTCATGACACGTTGACAAAAGGAATTTTACATATCATATGCAAACCATTCTCATCCTTTACACAGGTGTATTTATACATTTCATGGTTAAATCTACCGGAGAATAGAGGTCAGTCAAGTTGATAACTTGTACTGTAGGTTATGGAATGGAAAAGCAGAGGTAATATATTGTGTATAGCTGCTGTAAGTTGATGCGGTCCACTGAGCACATGCACACTCCCCCAGTACCTAGCTTGTGAATGGTTTTGAGTGGGTGACAAGTGTGGCATAAGTGAGATAAACACCTTGTTGGGCAGTGTAGCCAGTAGATTGTATAACAGCCTGTTGTCTACATAGTGAATACAGTGACCAAACTCGCTGTTTATCTACCACTTATGCTAGTAGTGTGCTGTATGCAATATATAAGAAGTGTGAACTCCTTTGTTCTATGGGTCCACTGTGATATAATTATATAAGTACTGGAACCAGACGGCGGCCTGTAGATAAAAATGTTTATTACCATATACTGAGCTCTGTTTGTGACTGTGTTAAAACAATAAAGTGCCAAGGGCTTTAATAATGTGTTAATAGTCTTGTCTTGTTTCAGGGATGGTGGGTGGGTAACTTCACGCTCTGAGTTCTTTGTTCATCTGCGCAGGAACCGCCTTTGTGCTGGATACACATCAAGGGGTAGGAAAGGGGACATGTTCTCATTTGACGATAAGCCCTTTCGAGGTCACTCTTCCACATATAACAGACTCTCCCCGCCCTGATAACAATCTCAGCCAGATTTAGGATTAAAGGTAACGTATATGTAATTGGTTCCCCCAGATGGAATTGTTTTCTGATGCCGGAATTGACGCTTGAACCTTGGGGAAAGGATAAGTATATGATCACCCTTAGCTTCTTTGATTCCTTCTTGGGGCGGGTGAGAATAGGGCTGACCTGTGACCATCTATCAAATGGGGGTGAGCTTATCGTTTTAGCATGCACATGCTTTATTATCTTAACAAAATATGCCCCCGAGTAACCATCCCTGCTAGCGATGAATCTCTATCGGAAAAAAAACTTAAAGGGGAGTGTCACTCTTTATCGTGTGTTACTTGATATATGTGCACTGAAAATCTAAAAGAAATCTGCCATTTTGAGAGCTGTAGAACAACAGGATTCTCTAAACCATCAGCAAATAGAGATTTCAACCACCTTCCAGTTAACAGCACAAACCTCTCCATGACAAGGGGCCCTGCCTTTTCAACCTCTGTGGTCAATAACTAGCCCTCTCCGACAATATCAAAGGCAAGTGGGTGGGGGCGCCAAGACACTGGAGGGCCACAGCTGGGCGGGAGAAGCCATTTCCTCAATGTCTACCTTTTGTGGCTTCATCAGTGGCTTCTGCAGTGGCTTCCTACTTTCTGCCTTTCTATCGGCAGGAGGGGGTGAGTAGAGGAGCGTGGGCTGGTGCACTGCCGCCTCTGATAGGGCTGCGCACCGCAAGGATGGACTGCTGATTGATTCATTCGTCAGTCGGCCTCCGTCCATCTGTCAATCCGGCCATGCGACAACGCCCATTGTCCGAAGCCATTTCCTGTCCGTTGTCGATGTGCTGGACGTGTATCTACCGCCTCCCACACCCTCTTGCTTTACCGTCTTCTGTGGCCGCTCAACCTCAAGAAGCAAATAGAAGGAGGCCTACCTCCTTTGCACCTTTACAGTGGCTTCTTGGTGAAAGGGGCCTTCTCATGGTAATGAATGTTTTGTGGGCGTATACAGATGATACCATGTACACTGTACAGACGAAGCTGATACACAGTATTTCTCTGTGCAACGGGGGCGGGATGAGGAAAGCTTCCTCGAAACAGAATTCTCGGTCTAGAATCCTCAAGTTCAGGAAGATATTTCCTAGAAAGCATAATCACGTTAAAAACAATTATCCGAAAGCCTCTCACAAATGGAAATGTGTACATTAGTCAACTTATAACAAATGTGCTATAGGCCTACATTCCAAGTAACCGCACAATAAGGTCCATTTTCGCAGGTTGCAACACTTGCCACTATGACTAGAATTCCTGGGTATTTAAAAACCTATAAAGCACACATACTGCTAGAGTGGATCATTTATTGCCCTGTTAAGATTATGTTGACGACCACCTCATATCTTATGAATGGTCTCCCAGCCGTATCTGTGTAGGCGAGAGCTCATGTATAATTTGAAGATTACGCCTCTGCAGTATACACCAATATATGACAAGTAAATACCTTCAGTGTAGGCTGTAATTTCCATCCCTCCTACTGTAGTCTATTAGGAAGGCCTTTTATGAGATGCAACACATGCATTGTTAAGTCTTTTTTTTAAGCATGCGCAATTCCAGTGGCACATGAGTCGTGATTTCACGACACCTGTAGGCTACTCTAATGTTTCAAATAATTAGAAACACCGATTATTCATAAACCTGTTGTACGCTGATAAATTCATTAAATTCCAAATTCCTTTCGTAGAATAACCCTTAGCTGTTTTAGACATGCACATCACTTCTTATTAACCACCTTCTAGGAGATTTTCCCATTACTTAGGCTCTTTAATTACTTAGTCCCAACCTTTTGATCACATATCAGAGAGAAACCCACATATCGATTGATCAATCTGCACTTACCGGTATCTGATGGATAAAATTTACAATTCAGTCACCTTGTTTGAGCTGTGAGCTGTCAGGCTAAAATGCTACCTTTCTGACTTTATGGGGTGATAAACTGCAAACTTTCTGCCAACTCCACTTGCCTGACTCCCCTCAGTCTCATGCTGAGCTAACTCAGATTTGATTTCCCGATTCGTCGGAGGCATTTACATTTGATACGAAGAATACGAGTTGATTGATGCCTGAACATCAGGCATGTAAAGGGATAAAACACTGGTGGGCCTTGCTGATGGTCCCCTGTCATCTGTCTATAAATGGCCCCCCGCAGAACCTCAAGTGCTCTGCCATCTACAGCTCACCCCATCCAAGTCCAAACCAGACCTTTCCACCGCAGAAAAATATTGACATAACAATGTAATGACATCATCCAGTCTCTCTGCGGGCTGGGGAATAATCAGGACGACAGCACGCGTTGTAACTCATGTCAACGAGCTCCCAGAAGTGTATTATAACTAGGAGCAGCTCTTTCTGTACCCATGCTTATAGGAGCATGCCCACAGAAAGTTTCCCCCTAAATGAGCTGCTCCTGGGGGGGGGGGAGATTAGAACCCCCGGTAGGGCGACATTTGGCCGCTTAGTATAGGCGGGCTGTGGGTGGGATTGGTTAGGGGAGGACCACCGCCAGGTGGAGCTCTCCTCTTCTGAGGCTGATCCCTATAGGAGCAGGTCTGAGTCGCTTTGTGTACCTCTACCTTGAGCTGCTCACGGCGAGCTGCTCCCTGTCCCTGTTGACGATCCGGCTTAGAGCTCAGGGGCTGTCAGCTATTTACAGATGGTGATCCACATCCCTGCCCTTTACCTCACCAAGGGTAGAAGCTCCCCTTCCTCCTCCCCCACTGACTCCCTTATTGATGAGAATATGTAACAATGCCAGGTAAATATTTCACTTTAGAAGTTTCAACGTTTAGATGCTCTGCTATAGAAATGAAAACACTAGGTCTCTCTGCACACCCACGATTTAGTATTTCATAGCCCTTACAAAAGTAATGGATTTATCATGTCCTTTAAAGTTCCCCTACATGAAATATTTAGTATTCACGACAATGCCTTTGAAAGAACGTGCCTGCAGATTATGTGCCTTCTATTTTAGCTTCAGACTAATTTGTGATAATTAGAAATCTGAGCTCATGGCTTATTGTCAGTGGGTGAACATGAAAGAAAAGATCTGATTGAACTCCAGGTGGGTTAGAGCACCTGGAGAAAACCAACCCATCTACTAATCAACTCTGTCGAATTTAATGTGCCAGACGGGCAATTATATAACTATGGTGAAAATGTAATGCTATAGAGCGCCACCCTTTTCATTCAACTTTTGATTTTATCTACGTAACTGCGTGAAAAAAAAAATGAGCTCACAGCTTTTCAGATCATGAAGGAGATGGCAATACCAAATTCTCACGACTTAATTTGTGATATACCCAATCCTTGGCCTTAATTAGCGTGATGAGGAAAGCTGTTAGTTGTGTTACAGGTCATCATCGTAATGACGAACATAACGGCAAATTGCAAGGGTGACATGGCAACACATGAAACCGATTGATGCTAAAATCTATCCCTGTATTTTTATTGGATGGAATGCACATCAAGAGGAAACAAAGCAATTTCACCATGCAATGCAATGGACCTCCCTCTTCTGGCCCTGAAATTATCACTGGCTTGTAGTTTGGTACAATATTTTGGTACAATTTGTACTTTGGCCAGGAAAGTATCTGTAAACAGCGCCTGACTAGATACAAGGGCGTGGCAAGCAGTTTCAAAATGGATACAGTTGTTTGTTGTGTTGTGTTTTTTTGGAGGGGGGGGGGTCAAAGAGGGGTTGGGGTCCTTTTTAACCCAATGATGTCCCCAACCCCCGGTTAATACATCCTTCTATATAAGTAAGACACAGAGAGTGAAGGAAGGAGAGACACGAGGAGAAGGCTAAAGGTTGAGGTGTGAGGACAAGGTCAGTCTGGGTGATTGAGCTATGGGCATTGTTAGGGTGTGGAAGTGAAGGATGGGGTGTTGAGATGTCCTGTACTGGCCACTAGGTGTCAGAGATGATCCATTGGGGATGATACCATTACCGTGAGTCATTCTCCACCATAGGGCGTACTGATGTACAAGACACATGTTAAAGTCGACTATATTTTGGAAACTGCCAACTGTATTTTTGAAGTGTTCCATGTATCCCAAATTTTATCGTATAATTGCCTCTTGCTTGCTGTCATGGAAAATGAATAAGGTCATGCTGCTGCTGGTTAGATAATAACCTTAGCAAACTTTCACAATCCAATGCAAGACTACACTGCATGACACGCTCTATACATTGATGTTTTAGTGGAGGAGTTACAATGCCTGATCATGAATCAATATTTCAATCTCGTTTAACATGGAAATCAGCCGTCAAATTTAAATTTGTGCGACTCTCCTTTTTACCAGAAACGATCAGGTTTATGACACTACCAATAGTGACAATCATGACTTTATAAAACCCAAGTTAAAGTTGTTTGGAATTCTAGAATGCTATGCCAATAAACCACTTGGCACGATGATATCGTGACCTCAGCTCCAACGACATCAACAAGCCGTTATCCCATTTTCCTAGCGCTGCTCCACTGAGAGTATTTAGAGAAATCACGACACGGCGTGCACACAATCGCCCCCTATTTCGTGATTTATGAATCCTCATTCGTCTCACGCAATATCATAAAGTGTGCCTTTCGATCTTCATCAGACGAGGCAACTTGAGATGAAAATTAAAAAAAAAAGTCCAGAGAAATACATAACATGCTTTTGCGCGCCAAATGCACAATGCGAGCTGGCAACATAATACATAGAGCCCAGTGGAAGTGGCTGCGAATATTCATATTATAAAACCGGATGGTGTTGCTCCTATTGTAAAAAGAGCTGTGAGTATGTGCCCTCTTTTCTAAACAAGTCATGCACTGCTTCACCTAAGTACTTGCACTCACCACATTAGTCTGAAAAGTCACCTGCCTTGTTTAAAATAGAGAGAGCTGCACTACCAGGTACCTACTCATGTCACACACTCTATAGTTTATTATACTGACTGACTTCTCCCAACTAGGTACCTACTCAAATCCCCCTTTTTCAGCACCATACTTGAATGACCACTTGTGAGCAACAAAAGGGACAAGTCATAGCTACATGAAAAGAAAGGACTGGAAACAAGGGCATTTTTAGCCAGCTCTTCCTTTTACTATAGGAGCAACACCCTCCGGGCCGATCTCTCTGCTCAGTTTTCTTCTCTTTTTTCGCTCATGGTGCAGCTCTCTGATTAAGGTGAGACTGTTTATAGAGCTCTTATTGGACTAGTGCCAAGCATATCATTCAGTGATTACAGAACGCATCAACCTCTAGACAGGCCCTGAGGCACCATTGGATAGGCATTGTTAGTATTGGCCGTTTCGTTTGGGCCACAAAACACTATAGTTGGAAAGCTTATCTACAGTTTTCTGCCTAGACAGTAGAAGTTGACTTTTCTGTGCAGGGATACTATTGTTTGGAGGAGTAGCATCAGCATCCAATATTGTTGGGTTTTATTTATTGGAGTTTATTTATGTATGGCTTTGCAGTTGGTTCATTTATTCTCAAATAGTTATCCATGTATTAAGTGACGAGCAGAGAAATGACCTCGGCAAGGTTCTGTATTAATCTTTTATGCATATGGCATCTCAAAATACCGTCCTGTTGCCACTCGGAATGAAGATAAATTGTTTCTCGTGAAAGTAGTTTCTCCTGAACCACCTCGAGAAAACATGACAAGGGCGTTTTCATTTATTTTATTTTTAGTGTTTTTTTTTTGTTTTGTTTTAATCTCGTAGGTAGTGACATTCAGACCCCCTATGTGTGGGGAGCTGAAAGGGGGATTTCACTTCCGGGGATAATTGATACTGATAAAAAGGGCTTTATGTATTGTAATGGTAAGTTATCCCTGGCACACTGACACAAATGACTATAATTTCATACCAAACAAACCTGCATTTTCAGGTATTTCAGGGCATATCGAAATTAAAATCCGAAATCTTAAATCACGAAGATGTTTACGGTAATGAGAATAGTTCTTTCTTTTTTTCTTTTTTGATAGACATAAGGCTAGTGATTATGATGAATGAAGGATTCATATAAACTCACCGTCTTGATGCCCCACAGCATACATAAGCGGGTTGCTAAAACTGCTGCATAGGTGCATCAGTCTTACCATAAAGAGTGTAACGACCCATATGGCATGATGCATGGAATGCACTATCAGGCTGTTATGCATTCATGAACCATGAAGACAAAAGACCACAATAGATTAAAGCACTATGTTACCCTTGAAGGACGTTAAAAGTATTAAATCAGTCGTGGAATTCCTTGGGCAATGCATTTACACGGCTACTAACGCGGTTGTCGGGTTTCATTTTGTCAGGTTTCATTTTCTCAGACCTGGTGTCCGTGTGTCTGCCTGTCCATTACCCATCAGTGAGTAATACATTTCATCAGTGATCCAGATTACTCATCCTGCTCCTGAGCCACTCCTGAGCCACTCCTCGCCCTGTAGTACCCAGTTTTAACACCATCAGTGCAAACTCCCCCACCTAGCTCTCCCCCAGCTCACCCAGGCCAAATAAAAAAAAACAGGTTTGTTTCCAGTAATCCGACCGACCCTAGCAAAACAGGGGCAAAAACCCTTTTTTGGTGATTTTAAGAATTTTGTCTCATCTTTTCATATTTTAAAGAAATTTTCATCAATTTTTGAGGATTTTTCCTGTATCCTTTTCGTGTTCTTCTCCTCTCTCACAGTTGTCATTTCCCCATCATTATTTTACAATGAAATCAAAGTATTTGATACATCCATTAATATGTGTCCTGATATTTCGTATATAAATGTAAAGAAAAAAATTTAAAAAGAAAATCTGACCTACCGACCCTCCCTTATCAAGTCTTGTTACTGGAAACACACCTTTATTTTTTTTGGCCCCATCTTCAATGGTCTCTCTCCTCTCTGGGCAATGACTACGGCCACACTGAAGCCGGGTCTGATAATGGTGGAATTGACATGAAAAACACAGACCACGACTGGTCTTGACCTTCATTTGACCTCTGAGGCCGTGATGGAGGTCGCCTGGAGGAGGCAGGGCTGTCAATTATCACTAGCCCTGACCTTGGGCGTCGGCCTGAGACAGTAGGCATAATAGGGCTGTTTGGTCCGATCGGAAGGAGGGTAACTCAACTACAGGGAGGGTCAATAGGATGGGTGTATGGGCGAAGGATGCTGTAAGCAACACATGAAGCAGCACATTTGTTTTTCATGTGTGGAATGTGGGAATACATGTAACTGGAGGTGAGTAGTATGTTGATCTGCAATGTGTGAAATCTATCCCTCACCGTAAACAGCTGGTGTGTGGCATCTGCCTATAATCAAGGACCAGTGAGCCTAGTTCTCATGAAAATGACCTGTTTTTATAAAGCATATATATTCATGAGCAACATTAAATTTTATCAGCATTATATAAAGGGTACGGTGGAGTAAGCAGTATTTACTAGTGATCTGTTCAGTATTAAATATAAGTGTTCTACACACAGGCAGTAGTATACCATAGTGTCCTACAAATAGGGTGAGTAGTATAATATAGTATATGAATGTGGTCTATTGCCTGAGTAGTATATGAAAATGACCTGTATACTCAGGGTGAGTAGTATATGAAAGCGGCCTGGATGTAAGGCAAGATGTAGATAAAGGTGGCCTGAATACAGGGTCAGAAGTATGCGGTGCTTGTATATATGATCAGTACTGTATGAACGTGGTCTAAATATAGTTAGAAGCACATGAAGGTGCATTGTAGATACGATCAGTAGTATACTAGGAAGGTGGTCTTTACAGGGTCAGTAGTAATAGTAGTAAATGAAAGTAACATTACAGATGGTTTGCACTGTGTCAAAGTGTAATGCATATAATATATTGTACATCATATAAAATTGTCAGATTTAAAACAGTTTCTGTTATAGAGTAGTACTTAGCTGATGAATAAGGCCTAAATACAATCGGTCAGTTGTATTAACAACTGTATACAGGGCACTCTCAAATTAAACTGATATGAAGACGGTTGCCAATAGTATATGAAAGTGACCTGTGTACATCGGGCTGTATACATATAGGTGGTTAGTTGCCCTTAAGCCTTGTGTTCACAGGGTGATAGAATTGGTACCGACAAAATTTCCGATGATAAAACCACTTTTATCGTCCATTCCCGATGATAAAACCAATTTTGTTGTCCATTCCTGACAACAAAAATCAAACATGTTAGATATCATTGTCTGATATGGAGAATAAAAGCGTTTTTGTCGTCGGCAATTTTGTCAGCACCAAATTCTATCGCCATGTGGACACACGGCTTTACAGACACAGAGAAAGAGGTCTCATTTCTACGTCAGTATTACCTGAAAGTAGACTTGTTACAAATTGACGACGTCAACAACCTGTTTACAGAGATATTGTTAATACAGACAGTTATATTCAGCGATACCACATAATGAATATACCATAATAAACATTGCAACTTGTTAAGTGCAAACACACACCTCACCAGGCTGTCTCATTTTCGCCCTTTTAATCAGACTTCATTACACAATCATAGAATCCCAACTAATATTCTGAACACAAAACTCATCTTAAGGCATCAATACTGCGCTATGAGGGCTAGGGGCAGTGTTGCAATCACGCCGCCCCCGCAGTCAACAAAAGTTAATTGATGAGTCAGCCATAGAAAAAGGAAAGGGAGGGGGTGAGGTTGGTTAAGTTGAATGAGTGTTGGTGCCCTACTGTCCGATCAACGGCGTGCCCAAGCAGGCGTATCCCTGCCGTCACTCCCCTCATTAGCCACGCCCACATTAACACGCCCCACCCTTTTGTCATGGATTACAGCCCAAGTGGAAACCTGAAACGGATTAATGTTGTTTGTGTACAGAGGATTCCTCCTGTTTTCGCGGAGGACAAAGTCACTAGTTGATACCTGTGGTGCTTAAAGGTATGGCAGGTATAGAGATAGAAGGTACCTCACATAGCACTGCCTGAGGGTTACAACATACTCAAGGGCGCAGGAGACACACATCATAACAATCTAAATGTATAAAGCCGATATAAGACATGGAGTTTATATATAGATGAAAGCAAAAGCCGATTTATTCTCCACTGTATATGGCCCACCTTGTTTTGTATTGGACATTTTGCATCAAAACATCATAAAAACAGGCATATATATAGCGACACGGCCTGTGACCTTTAACTTCATTTTTATCATGCAAATGGACAAAGGTACGACGAGATGCTAAGGCAAAAAAAAGCTGTGTTTCCAGTAACGTGGTCCAAAAAGTTGAGGTGGGTAGGTCGTTTTCTTTTTGTTTTTTTATTTATTTTTTTTATTTATTTATTTTTTGGTTCAAGGTCTCATATAGTCACTCTTTCCCGAGTTTTCACTGGTGGATGTTCATTTCCTGCATGGAATATCAGAACACCATTGGGAAATATGTCCCTACATGTCAAATAACAATTTTGGAAGAGAATGTTCGAAAATTTTGAAAAAATTGGAAAAAAAAATCTTGAAAAAAATCAGTAAAAAATTGAAAAAATCTTCAAAAGATTCTGAGGTCGGCCCTATTTAGCTGAGGGCGATCGGGTGACCGGAAACAAACTTTTTTTTTTTGGCCTAATGCATATATGTATACATGCTTTTCCACTTTTAGCCTTCAGCCTCTAGAACACAGCATTAAAAGTACAAAAATAGCAGGTAAAAGAAATATTAAGACAACATAGCATTGACCTTATCATTCCGGCGTACTGAGTAGGTCCACCTAAATGGATCCCCTTCATATTCTAAGGTGAAACCTATGAGACGCTAGTGCACGTGTCACTTTGCATAGAGCCCAGGCATAGACGCCATGCTGCGCGTCCTCTGTCGGCGCGCCCCGAACTAAGCGAATCGGACGGCTCTCATTATGGCCACGTGCAAGGTCGGCAGGCAGGGCGACCGGAGGCGGAAAGGTCGGGTCATTAGGTGGGTGGCTGGGAATTAATTGGATGGATTCGCACAGTGCTTACAGCCGCTGACACATGTCACCTGGAGGTAGCATCAGCCCAGCTACATGCAAAGGCATTGGATGGAGATCATCCTACAGGGTTTTCCGATGCTTTAAGCACCTAGAATCCTTGGTCCTTACCTAATGGAGGAGGGGTGTTTGTCATTATACCAAGCACTATTTAGTCTCATTAATTTGTAATTTCAGGAACTTGATATCCTCTTTTTTCTTCTTTTTTTCTTTTAAGTGGAACACTGTTTTTACTCCTAATCGATCCCTGGTGAATCCGGGGTAATTGGTTGCACGTCGGTGGAAATTGATGACAGGTGTTTTTATGTGCATTCTGATCACTAACCCCGCCATTCTAATGACCAGAAAAAGGGAACGCCCCCCATCCCACTAGGATTGTCCTGGTATACCATGCAGTCTGCATTGAACCAACGCTCTCCTTACGTGGTCTATGCAGTGTACCCAACTAGAAGTTTGGCTGGCTACCTGCCTGTATATTGGGGACATGTATACAGACAGGCCATGCCTAAGAAGTTGCCAATCAGTCACCCCATGTTTTCACACATACTCACAACGGGGCACTCTTTCACCCCAAAGATCCACACGTTTCTACTATACAGATGTTTGGAATATAGACCGTGATTGGAGATCTAAAACTGCCACCGAGTGGAATTCAAGTGAACTACTCCCCAGAATGGGGAGAAAAAGCCATCAGGTATGGCCTGCGGGTATATGCCCACAATACCTACAGGGCATCATAGTAAGTAGAAGTATCCTTCCAAGGTCTTCGGGAAGTTGCAAGGCTTCTTAATCTAATTGATTCTTCAATACTCAACTTCCGCTTTTTGCTCTGTGCTGGATCAGTTGTTACAGTGCTACATCCACGGCTATATACACCCTTAGGAAATCAGCCAGCTGAACAGTGTCAAAACCAACTTCTTACGTCAAACTAAAGTCATTTAACATGACTTTATGTAGGACGTGATGAATTAGGAAATGTGAGAGTTGATGACAGTGCTTGAGAAAGAGGAGAATTGAGCACTTTACTGAATGGGCGTATCGCTGGGAATGAACTAATACATCAGGCCTGTCTACAGAAAGTTGTAAGTGCCAGTTACCATAGAAATATAGCATGAAATGAGTACATACCCTTGTACATTCTACCTCTACCACAGAGATTACTTTCCTTAAAATATTTGTCTGATGTACTATGAAACAAAAATTTGGTCACCGACTCAATTTTGCATTATTGTTTACGTTCTATTTTTAAATCAAAGGATTTCAATTAGAAGAGGAATGTTCCTTCTTATCATTTGTCAAATAGAATAAAGCATGGCTTTAGAAATCAAATTTACGTCTGTAAATGATGTTTTGATGTGTAATTTGGGAATAAAGATGGGACATATAGGGATGCTTGTAAATAGACAATTAGGATTAGAACATTAAAGAGAACGGCAGGCGAGAGGGGTCCTGTGGGAAATTCATCAAGGGTCTGAGAAGATAAACATAAAAGCGATATATACGTCAATCCCCGTATGTTTTCAAATTAGATAACCACTAGAAGGTTTCATCCATGTCAGGCATATATTGACGTTCCTGTTTCCCATTTAGGTTCATTATCTTCAAAGCCCAGGCTGCCAAGCATCAGCATGTTACGTATTCTCATTGTGAGCAGTGTGTAGAGCAGATGGGCTTCTGCTCATCTAAGCCGAGCGAGTTGCTGTGAGTTAGTGGAGCAGGTTCATGGGCGTGCTTGGGTCTCAGCTGATCCGGGTCCATGCTCTCCGGACCATGAAATGAACCGGTTTGAATAATTTTCTATGGGGCTACTCTATCCGACGTGGCCTGCGTTACATCAATGCGTGGGAGCCGAGAGTAGCTAGGACATCTCCGAGTATGGCTTCTTAATGGAGGTAAAGTTGCCCGCTTTAGCTGCTTAAAACTATCTATTAATTAAGGCAATAATTCCCAAACCGATAGCATTCCTGAAAGTCCATTAATGGGCGTTCTGAATTCATGTCATTTAAGTCCTCATTTCTGTGATATGATAATCCTGACATCACGTACATGTCTACATCTCCGAATCAAGGACCTCGCTCTTTCTCATTTAGGTGGACATGGACATGGATGTACTGTCGCTCAAAAAAGAGATAAACATTCACCTATATATGATGGTTTTCATTATAAAATGAACACCTCTCTTTATAGCATTTTCGCAAATACTTTTGGCTGAATAAAAGACAAATGCTACAACATGCCAGGATTTGGTTCTGCTGCTGATTATCTCATATAACTCTGGATTACATTACTATGATGCACTAACATTAAGAAAGTGCAAAAGAAAATCCATAGGTCACCGTGCTTACATTTACAGTAGGACGATTTTAGTGTAAAAGGCCTTAACCATAGAAGCGAATGGGAAAACTATTTCTTTGGATCATGTCTTATATGTAATGCCCCATTACTGTTTTTTCTACAAGACTCTCTGGATAAAAGAGGACATCTATACAAACATTTTGATAAAAGAGAAATGGGGGTCACCATTGAAACGAAAAAGTCAGGATTTTTTTTTTCAAAAATATTAATTTCCCATTACCTATAGCATCCTATGGGAATACAAACAGCTTATAAATGTATTTCATGTATCTACAGGTAAAATGGTCCAATCAAAGTGTGAAATAATATTAAGATAGTGTCCTTAAAAGGATTATTCTTTTACCACCAGGTGGCTTCTGTCTTTAATTCTTTAAGCAGAAGCACTTACAGATACTGATGGAATTAGTGTTGACATAATGTTTTATACCTGGATTATATACAGAATGGTATGCATTACACGTACAATCAGCAGGTCTTTCATAGCACTAACTGATGACTATATCCTCTGGGTAAAAGCAACAGAGATCAGATTACAAACTTTCATCTGAGCTGATATAAGAAGTTGCATCCTCTGATGTTGCCAATAAGCTGAAATCGCAGTAAAGACAATGTATGAATTTAAACCACCACACAACTCACGACTGGAAAATACACCTCTGTGCCCTGCACATTTTACAGTTCACTGTAGATTAACTGCGTGTATCTTGTATGCCAATAAACCACTTGTATTACATGTTTACGATTTGCCATATTGGCATTTGCTCCAATCTCAAATCACCCTCCTTCAATATCTACTGGGGCCACATTTCAAAGCCCGCCGGGAAGTGAATTGACGTCATTTTCTTGATGTCATTTTCTTCTATTCCAGATTGCAAGATGTTAGACCTTATATTATAGTCCATGGTGGAAGAGCGTTGAAATACATGCCCACTCTTTGCATACTTTATTTCTGGCAATGTACATTATGTATCGCTGGCATCGAATTACTTTCCAATTCTATAATTATTGTTATTTACTTCGCCTGAGCCATCTAAGGCTCTTGAAATTAACCACAACAAATCTTTTTCCATAGTCTGGAAAAAGTTTTAGCCAGTGTGCTTATAGTTATATCAACGAGGAATGACGAGTTTGAAATGGAACACGAGAGCAGGGGAAATTACTGTACAACGGCCGAAAAAAACGGAGACCAAACATACCAACTATACCTAATTTGAGGGTGCTGAATCTGAAAATGAGGTTAAAAATTGCCTATTGGCTCTTAATTTTGAGATATCCATATGGTGCCATATATGCTGAAAATCACCTCCGAGGGCAACGATTTCACTATGTTCACCTATATAGTTTAGTCCAAATATGTACAAGAACTTTCTTATATCATTCCTGGCATTTGTCTGGGTAATATCAATAGCTTTAACACTTGTGCAAATCATCTTTCACCCAAAAGTGGCTCCTAGGCCTCTATCATTCTGAGCGTCAGAACCAGTTTTACGGAATATTATGTGTTCAGTGTTAGCACACTCCATATGCATGGTTGTAGCAGTTTTGGTAGTTCAGAAGCAAGAGTCCATCTTGCAATAATGCCAAAAGGGGTCAAGATGTATATATATCCACACCAAATAGGTTTGATTCCATGTACATTGCGTTATAACAGCTTGTTTTCAGGGATATATTGCTTCATTTTGGTACAAGGAGAGTTATCTTAAAAAGACAGCCAAATTGCCATGTTTACTTCCTTGAAACATTGACTTCTGGATCATTTAGAGCATCCAACCATGATTTATGGTGAGTAAGGCTGCATCTAAACATCAGGATTATCCATAATCATGAGATTAAAGTGAGGGTATTTTGATACCATAACCAAAAATAGATACATAGTCATGGCTTGCCCTCAGTGCAGTCATAATAGGATTTCTGGGAAACAAGAGGGCTGAGGACTTTGTAGATTGAGTGGATACACTGCTGCCACATATCAGAAACTGAAATCTAAGATGTCCTTGAAGATCCACTTTCTGCATCTGACCACCAATCATTTAAAAAAGACTGTGGCTCAGTAAGTGACATACATGGGGAGAGATTCTAACAGGACCTCTCAGAGATGCTACCAAAGATAGTGGTTACCTTTTTTTCTAGCAGGATAGTAATGGTGTCATATGTTGGATAAGCCCATACATTGTATATAAGAGACAGGCAAGGCAGTCCCAAACCAGTGTCGTCTAGCTAACGTTTTGAGCATATTTACTACTTTTACTGCATATTACTAGTCAAAGGATGAATAATTAATTAGATATGGGTTTGTAAATGATAATCAAAAGTAAATAAACCAGATTTGATTTGTAGTCTGGTGTTTGTACAGTTTGCACTAATATGGATTTGGCTCCCAAGGATGAAAATGGGGAATTATAGATATTATGGGTATCTCAAAATTGAGAGCCGCCAGCAAAAAATGGATGTTATTTTAGAATTCCCCAGGTCAAAATACATAGGAATTGGTGGGTTTCAGCTCCATTTTTTTCGAAAAGTGAAATTTTGTTGTACAGTGCTATTGAATATTTCTTAGTGCATCCAGCCAGATCTGCCAAGGGAAAACAGAAACCCAGAAGGTGTGTTTGACAAGAAACTTTGGAAGCCGATTCTCTTCTCGCCCTTGCAAATGAGGTTCGTTGAACTAGAGAGATTCAGAAGAAAAGAAGACATTGTTCTCCAGTTTTATCCATCTAAAATGTTAGGCAAAACGTCAATATGAGGGCAACAACAGATAGGGCATGCAAAGACCGACTTCATGGGAAATGTATGACGCAGGTATAGGTATTCTATTTGAATTAATTGGTCTATAAATAAACCATTCACTCGAACTAATGTAAAGATATTGCTCTATAGATGACCCATTTACCCGGATTCAGTGGCGGATTTAGAGGGGGGCACAGGGGTGCGCGCACCCCCCCCCCCTTTTTCACAGTACGTAAGAGTTTAATTAGATATTTTGGAGCCAAAAATTTGCCCAAAAATAGGGGGTGCGCCCTCTCCTTTGGGGCCGCGCCCCCTCCTTTTCCAGATCCTGGGATTGGTTTTGAGCAGGATAGGATTTGATGGTTTTAACGTTTGTCCTTAGACATTCTAGTCACTAGATGAATAATTGAGGAAAGAGATTGAATATACAACGCAAATAGCATTCAAATGCCATTTGTACACTTTGTGCAGGGCCTTATTCATGAGAGGAAATAGGGCAAATGTTGATATTGTTTTTAATATTGAACTTTAAATCGTTATTGTATACAATTACTCGCGTGTTTAGCTGCTTTGTATGTCCTCCACTGAAAGTCTGCCTGGCCCTGTCTGAAGAGAGCATCTTCATGTAGACAAATTTAAAGGATTTATAAATGTCCGTGCAAGATCTTGATAGTGCCTTCTTTTCTTCTTTCGTGTAATGGCATGGTAGCACAAACCGGAAACCCAGTGGCCACAGACTGTTGGGTCGACGTTGAGATAACTTTGATCATGGTTTGATTAACGTTATGTCAACGATGATTCAGCGTTCTGTGCCCACTGGGAAGATGTGATAGATCATTGTGTACATACAAGTTTGCCATCCAAAACTAATCCTACATTTCTGTAGAATCGAAAAGCGACCTTCTGTATTACTTCATAGGGCAACATGAATCATAACTACCAAATCCATTTCTGAATAGATACTGGTAATTCATAGCGAATTGATGGCTCAGCAAATACAGATGGGTAGGTTAGAAAGAAGAAGGGGAGGTTGTAGGGCGAAATGACAAAATAGTGATGTGGAGGAGATGAAAGGTGGGGAGTTAAAAGGTGCGTGTACCTTCGGTCTTACCTGTAGAGATAGGGGGCATCATTTGGAATGCCATTTTGAATTGGATCTACTCACGCACTTGCCAGAGGGAGTTTTAACAGTGGTGGGGCCCGACCCTGACGTGCCGAATCTAGATAACATCTCCCCAGCCCTGCCCTCTACTGTGGCGAATGGTTTTGGAAATATTTTAACAAATTAGTTTTTCCTGGCGGGGGCCAGGTTCCATGTGCCACTGAGGTGCCTGCGGGCGATACAAATGGGGTTCTTGGGTCACACTAATTGTCCCTGATGCCAGCCATATCGTGCTGTATTTCTAATGATGTTCCTTTAACACAGGAAACTATGAGACATTTCATATGGTTTTAATTCTATTATAGTGGCTCCCATCTTTTACATTTCAAAATCACTGCAAACGATCATCTATGATATAATGCTCCGAATTTGAGAATCTGAAGAGAGGGGCCAAGAGGTATCGTGGGAGAAAGGTACTCTGGCTGCCTTAGAATCTAGGGTAATACGCACCCATAAACATTATTTGATTACTGTAGACCTAGGCTATACATCCAATCATTGAATGAACAAGCTGAAGGTCTGAGGTCCTGTTACTTCAGACTGAAATCGTGACTTACATTAATAAGACGCGTTTTATCTGACGTCTTGACAGCCGAAAGACAGGGCAGGAGAGAGATCAGCCTTTCTTCTAGTAATTAGTTAATGTCTAAGGTTTCCATTACATCAGGGTCATATAGAAATCCAATGTGTTTCCTCTATAAATGTACATCATTATATGAAGACAAAGCTAGAAGGTATGTCCTCGTATAATCTTACGAATTGGAGCAGGATAGGAGAAAGGCTCATTGCTCTGCAGTTTCCCATTAATACATACACTTCATTAACAGTGAATTAATGTCTTAATGAGAGTTAATATCATAGAACTATAATTTAGACATCTATCCCTATCAGTGTCGAAAAAGGGATGTAACTGCCTCACATTTGCTGAACTGGTGTAACTTCCCTGAATCCAAAGGAACATCAGATATTATGTTTAATCTTGGTCCTTAATTCAACACATGCTAAATAGTAAATAAGGATGATTAATATCTGCTATCACCTCTCCAGACACCCCCCCCCCCCACTCCGTGTACCTTATGGCCAATGCTATCAGCACGAGTCAGATGATCATACATACAGTATTAGATAGCGATTCAGAGTAGTAATTCATCTCCTGGTCACGCGGCCCCCTCATTGGCCTTCATCGTTCTCACTCTGCCCCTCAAATACAATAACCGGCCCCAGTGCTGTCAAAGTCATTTCCATTTTTACATGTACACATGCGGCGGCAGATACCACGGATGTGTTGTTCATTCCTGGTGCTGCCAGCCCAAAGGTTAAGTAATGATATGAAGAATATGATACATTTCCCACTTACAGCATCTTGGTACGATCCCCTGTCGGTCCTGTCATGGGATACATTGATGAAGGGGTCAGCACCTTGTGAGTTGCTCCCTGTAATCTAGGCCGAGCAGGAGCTGCTCACTACTTCCGGGAGAGCTGTTCAATCTGCTCAATTCCAGCCTCCAGCAAAACTGATAAAGCGGTAAGCACGTGACCTGCCGGTACCTGGATTAATGAATGCCTCCTGATGTTGTGGCTTTCATCCATCATATTAGAGAGGGACCACAATTAACGCCGCTCTACACCCACTAGTTAAGGGCCTTTGGGAGGCAGGGGGTCTGCAGCGTTTGTACGTCTTATTCATTAGGAAAATGTGTATTGTATTTGCTAGATTGTGTCTGGTGTATGCTGAACACTATAACATGATTTGGATTATTCGATAATACTGCATCGTTATAAGTCCAGTCTAGTTGAGTACAAATTAAAGCGAAACCCAATAAAGTAATTTAATAGAGTATTTATCCAATGCTGGAAAGCCGATATAATCTATTGCCGATAGATAACTTCTACTCGAAACAAGGTAGTTGAGCATTGTCTCTTGAACATATAAAAAAGTGAGTTCTTCTCCCAAAGTTTTATCAAATCGATGTTGTTTCCTAAGTGATGAATTACTAAACCCGACGTTGCACATGTAGGAGCCCTAATAAAGGGAATTCTTTACATATCAATTTTCTTTTAGTGTCATTATATCCTTTTCCATCATACCCTACTCATCACTACTTATCCTCCCTTCTCTCTGAATAGATCGATTCGAAGATGGACGAGTAAATAGTTTCCCACCAAGGTCATACCAGTGCCTTAATGAATGGCATTGATAATTTAATCTTTTAGATATTACATGTTTATACGATATAGTACTGGGGTATGGTACACCCACACCAAGTTTTAATACACAATTGTGTCTGAGAAGGACCATATATAATATATATCCAAGCACAGACAGGTGCATACATACTACTGGGCGATATATCATAGCACACAGTCCATCTCACTAGTATATTCCTGATGATTGATCAGTTTAATTTACACAGATTCCGCCCACCTTTCATAAATATGCAAATATATCATACAGCATGAAATAAAGACAGTGCAATTACCTATGCTTCTACCGAAAATTAAATAGTTACATTGCAATACTGGTGTGCTACTTTCCAAAAAAAAAAGATTTTTTATTGTGACCGAGTAGTTCCCTGTCCCATAGCCTACGGTAGCCCAGACAGAACCTCCTTGCCCTTGTCGCCTATGTATCTTGCTCTCTGTGATACCGACAAGTACTGTGGCAGAGAGTATACCAGCTACTTCTGTGTCCCAACTCAATACTACCCCCAACCCTAAGCCCAAACCCTAAGCCCCCGTCTCAACACTATCATCAGCCTCACCCATACAATAGTAACCTCTATGCCTATAACATATGAGCAGTGGAACCCGCGGAACCCACAGTTCCGTTGATGGCGGTCACGCTTATAGATGAAACGCAGTGCGCCGTTTTCGGCCAGAGAGCAATTCATCAGGAGCTGCTCAGAGCTGCTCGCCACAAAGACGAGCAGATGAGCTGCTCAGGTCGGGCCGCCCTGACACCGAGTCAATTACAACGGTTATGTCAAGTGGCAGTGCCTTTGTCTCCCGCCCTGAGCTGCTCGTCCACGGCCACAGGGGTCAGTGAGCAGCTCCCTCCAGGGGCTGATGTGCTCCTGTTGTGGGCCGAGTTGTGAGAAACCATCCTGGCCGGTCTGTGTATCAGTGTTGGCAGTCTGACTCTCAATACTGATCTAGAATGACTAGTCGGCGTTTGAAGACTACACCGTGTAATCCTATAAAAGAACCAGAAAGACAACAAATTCTTCCTAACTTTCTGGAAAGCTTCTGAGTTGATTGCTAAAAAGAGCTGGTTGTAAACCCAGGAAGCAACCTATACTGCTTGGTTATAAATAGTGGTCTGCTAAAATACACTAGTACTCTTCCAAACAATGTATCCCTTAGTACCCTTAACATCAATGTTAATGCAAAGTTTCATTATCATTAGAATGTACTTTATCTTATCTAGCGACCGTAGCAACTCCATAATGTTTTCGGTTTTCTCCCTGTCACCTATGACGCCATTGGTGACGTCATTCTGCCTCAGTGACGTCACCCGCAGTGGCTAGCGATGTTGCCATGATCTATGAGCGCAACTCCTATCCGTGGTCCTTGCCACATTCTTCTTGTTTGGTTAAGTTTCACCAAGTCAACCAGCATTAGTATCATTAGAATGTATCATCGAAGTGAAATGAATGATACCGTGTGTTATACCTATGCATAACGGATCTGAAGTGGGATTGTTTATGACATAAGAGAAGAAAAAGAAATCCTTATATTTGCCACTCTCAATGAGAGAAACATTACATAATGTGAAAGCAGCAGATATACCATGACCTTAGTCCCCTTACAAAACAGGGTTTGGGTTTGAGACAGTAAGGGTATAAAAAGCCACATGTGGGCCTCATCAGAAGCTAGCACCATCACTCCTGGGCAAATGCAGTTCCAGTGTCGACCGTTTTCATGTTTTGTATTGTGACATTTGTATCTCATCCAACAGCAAACTGCGCCCATTCCGGAGCACCATCATGTGCCGAGGTCCTGCCCGTTACGATCCCCTTAGCAGCATTAGGCAACATGGCAAGCTGGCACCCAACACCACCCCATAAACTGACGCCCCCCTTCCGACCACCGGAAAAACACCCCCTCCCCGGCCCCTGTTCACATGTTTCCCCGGCACCGGTACCGTTTATGCGCTGTGGGCGGCGGCCGCCAGAAATAATAATGCCACAATTGCCTCTATTTCCGCCATCAACTCGGATGGCGCGATTCGGCGCTCTTATCTCGGCTTTGATGGCGAGAATCACGAAAATCACAGTAGTGGGTGGTGCATGGAGGAAGTGGAGGTTGTGGTTTGGGTTAGGTTTGTGTTTGATAAGACTGGTGATGGGAGGTTGGTAACAGAGGGTGGGGTTACGATCTGGAGGACCTCCCACATGGAGGCCTCCTGGGGTGCAGATCTTAGAGGAGATAGCGGAGGGAGTGGTGCATACCGGGGGGTGACGATCTTCTAGTTACATCAACCCTGTAAGGGCAGCATAGTGTTTTGGTTACATCAACCCCACAAAGGCTGCATAGTGATTTTGTTATATCAACCCCTACAAAGGCTGCATAGTGATTTAGTTATATCAACCCCTACAAAGGCTGCATAGTGATTTAGTTATATCAACCCTGTAAACAGATAAAAGATGCATATTGGTTTACTTCAATCAACCCAATAATAGCTGTATAATGATTTGGTTACATCAACCCAATAAAGGCTGCATATTGCAACATTCCATGCATGTATCACCATGTTCGATTTCTGAAGTGCATGTGGGCTGTATTCATGCATCGGGTTGAGTTTTAGGTGGTGCTGGCCACAGCATGAGAAGTATAACATCGCAGTGCTGGCGAGTGGACTGCATTGGTATATCACCACGTCAGGGAATATGAATCTGCAGGCACCATATGACACTGAAAGTATTAAAGGGGTGGATAGATTGTGTCTGTTGCATTAATCTGAGTTTTGTCTCAACAGGAGACAGTGCGATGGTGCATTCTATAGGAATGGGATGCATTCATGTGTGACATGCTATGTATTGGTCATATGTGGAAGCTGAAATCTGGAAGGAAATATTGTTTTTCGGTTTATAATTTGAGCTCAATTGAGTGTTATTTACAGGGTAACCAAGGACGTCGCTGATATGTTCCCTTACAGAGCTAACCTCGGTGGCTCATCTAGCGCAAGTACTACTTTTGTAGTACAAGATTTTGTAGTACAAGACAGAATTGAGAACAATTAGAAATTTCATCTTAATACATACAAATTTAGGAGTTGGAACAATTGCTCACCACGGATTTCAGAGGGATGGTGAAACCTATGAGGTTAAAATGAGGTTTGAGGTTCATTAGGTTCTGGATGGAGAGAACTGTGACGTGTGTTGCTAGTATATAGTGGTTCAGAGGTTGGTGGCCCTGTTGGAGGTAGGATATGCCAGGAGGGGTCGTTAGAATGTCATAAAGCGGGGCACTGCCCTCCTCCAGCACCCCTCCAGTGCTCAGCAGGGGGTGGGGTGCATTACACCGTTACAGCCAGGTGCTCACTGGCCCCCACACAGCCAGGGTAACGGCCCTCAAAACACCAGCGGGGTGTGAGTAGGTGAAATGCCTGTCAGTGGTGGTAACAGCTTCTACCTACATTGTTACGACCTGGCCACAACCTACACCATGCCATCCCCCTTGCTGTTTATCCCCACCGTCACTCCCCTTCGCAGTGAAATGGCAGTTGAGAGACTGGAGAAGATCATCATCCCCCGTCGCATTTTGGGAAACCTCAGAAATCTAGCAGCTTCCGGTACAACCCCGCCCCCCTCGGAGAAAAAAAAGGTGATTATAGAAAGCAAATAAGATATGACTAGATAAATAGATAGATAAATGAATAAATAGATAAATTTAAGAAAAGGATAAAAGCCTTGAAATAAAACATCTACTGTCTAGTCAGAAATTGTGTGCCTAGATATCAAAATCATATTCATTATCTGCGTCAAGACTACCCAGGGCTAGTTACCTCACCAGCAGACCAGCCTCAGACGTAACAAGAGCCAAAGAGCTATTGTCATGAAAATACCTCTCTTCTTGTTACGGTAATTTTCGATAAGACGTATACCTTTCTCCACCCTACTAGAATTCCAAGTAGAAGTCCTAAGTACGTGAAATCAGAAGTGGTAGTATATGTCAGGCAGTGTTGTAAGAATTACATGGAATCAGAAATCAAATGGTGGTATGTGTCAAGCAGTGCTGTAAGAAGTACACAAAATCTGAAAGGGTGGTATGTGTCAGGCAGCCCTGTGAGTAGTACATGGAATCAGAAATAGTGGTATGTGTCAGGCAGTGCTGTAGGCCTTAAGTAGTACATGGAATCTGAAATGGTGGTGTGTGTCAGGCAGACGTATGAGTAGTACACGGAATAGAAATGGTGGTATCTATTCACATGTTTCAGATTCTGGTTCAGACAATATTAGCAACGATTTGCACGACTTTCTCTCCATTTAACATTGCCCAGTAACTGTACAATTAGAATCTAGATTTTGTAGTAGTGTGTGTGCGTTCTCGACGACACAAAGAAATGAGCTGTCAGCCAATCCAGGGATCCTACCATCACCCCTACCCAGCCCTTCAACCCCTAACCATACGGTGGCCCCAAGCTCTCCATTCTTGTTTGATCATACCCAGCATGCTGACTAAATAAAGACCATCTCTCACGCCACACTACCGACACCAGTCGTGAGGAGAGGAGGGCCTGGTCAGTCCCTGACCATGAGAATTCATAAGGTCATCCTGATGGGAAATCATCTACAGTGCACCTTCCTGTGACCACACTATGTGTCCAATATGGCGGCAGAAGAGTCAATAGAAACAGTAAAACACAGTGAAAATGTGATTCGATGGCTGGTGTTTCTTAATACCCTTACTATAGAATACATAACATAGGCCTATTATATCAATATAATAAGGGATTTTGGTCGACAATGATAAGACTCTAATTTACTACATATACACTATGTGATTCTGTTCTAGACAAATGACATACAGTGTCGAGTCTACATCATTGGGGCTAACAGAACAGCAATAGAAGCCTCTGCTAAATGATAACCCAGCTCTGTCCAATGAATGCCCACCCTGCCCCCCGGATAAGTACATGGATAAAACGTGAATAGCTATTCGATTAACGGCTTTGCTGCACGCCTTCTTTGCTTTGGAGGCCCTTGTTGCAACAAATACAGCTTCGCGATATTAGTGGTCATTTTATGTGCGCGTATTTCAATATCATAATGGCAAGGCAAACGATACGCCATATAGGAGCTGACGCGGCCGATAGGAGGCGGGAGTGGTGAAGGAGTATGGGATACAAATAACTCAATGTTGTTTTTACTCCCCGTACCGCGGCGCTTTGCGCGTTCGCATTCAAGCCATTTGGCGGTAAATCACGAGGTTTTACGAGATTTGCCCCTGTCGCAGCAGCGTCACACCCTCAATATATACCAACTGGGGGCCGCTCGTTTGCGGTATGTGTGTTCCTGGTTTAAATCTCGCGCATGCGGCTTGGCTACCATCATGTCCTGCAGCACCTGCTCGTGGCTGAGGGCGGCAATATATGACGGCAACTCAGGCGATATCGTCGATGGAAACGCGCCCTAACGCCCACCGCACGCTGCCCGCTATCCCACCGAGCTATCTTTATGATAGGCCTTGGGTCTTTTGTCTTAACCTCTTCCGACCATGTGACTGACTATATATAGGATACAGCTATTCCCCGAGCTATTCTGTGGGAACCTAGTTGTTCTGTTATCATTTGTAGTCTTTATATACCATAAAGATGATGATCCCTATGATGTTGGCTATTGACCCAAGGCGCTACCTTAAGTCAGCATTCGGAAAGTAAATGACAAGGACGTCTTTGGCGGGAATAGATCGGATGTCGTCTGCTGCGTGTAGAATTGAGTGGCGTGCAGCAGCTGCACTCAGTGACCTTGACCAGAGTCAGGGCAACTTCCCTGGACTTGATACCTTGTCTGACCATTGACCATGCTACAACCACCACCATGTGGCAGCTTTGTAGTGCTTGGCGTGGTCAGGTGAAAACGACCGTCCTTCCCGCGGTCAGTGATCATTGGGAGTAGTATAGATGTGATTGCACTAAAAGACAAATGAATGTCGTCTGCTCGGGGGGTCCGCTGTAATGTGGGTTATGTGGGGGACATGCTAAGAATAGGTGATTCCTCAAGTGTAGGATTTCCCAAATACATCAGGTAAAAGCAGGTCACCATTTATGTATTACAGTTACTGATGTGCCTAATGCCTGGGCCTAATTCAGCCTATAATGGGATCCAGGGCTGGTAGACAAGGCAAATATTTCTTCTGGATAGGAAAGAAAAGCACAATTCGTTGCAATCCAAGTGGTGACTATCACTACGGAGCCCCTAAAAGGACATACCACAAATAATTTTTCCCCTAAAAAAAATTCTTGCGGGTACTGAAGAATTCTTGCGGATACTGAAGAATTCTTGCAGATACTGAAGAATTCTTGCGGATACTGAAGAATTCTTGCGGGTACTGAAGAATTTTTGCGGGTACTGAACAATGTCTGCATGTACAAAAATAATTCTTGTGGATACTGAACGATTCTTGAGGGAACTGAATCCACAGGAATGTTCCTGTTTCAACAGGAATGTTCCTGTTTCTGCAGGAATGTTCCTGTTCCCGCAGGAATGTTCCTGTTTCCGCAGGAATGTTCCTGTTTCCACAGGAATGTTCCTGTTTCTGCAGGAATGTTCCTGTACCCACAGGAATCCTCCTGTACCCGCAGGAATCCTCCTGTACCCACAGGAATCCTCCTGTACCTGCAGAAATTCCCTTGTATCCGCAGGAATCCTCCTGTACCCGCAGGAATCCTCCTGTACCCGCAGGAATCCTCCCTGTACCCGCAGGAATCCCCCTGTACCCGCAGGAATCCTCCCTGTACCCGCAGGAATCCCCCTGTACCCGCAGGAATCCCCCTGTACCCGCAGGAATCCTCCCTGTACCCGCAGGAATCCCCCAGTACCTGCAGGAATCCTCCCTGTACCCGCAGGAATCCCCAGTACCCGCAGGAATCTCCCAGTACCCACAGGAATCCCCCAGTACCCGCAGGAATCCCCCAGTACTCGCAGGAATCCTCCAGTACCCAATGTCCTATTAGGGGCTTCGTACATCCCCCTGGATGTCAGTCACATCATATTTGTTGAAAAACGTATTTCAGACAGGCTATTTAATGTTATACAATGTATATCAATCATCATTAGATGCACGTTGAGTTTGTCTAAGAATAGATTGTTTCCCTAGCGGTAATCACAGCCTGAAGCTCTACATATGGGCATGCACACTGCGCAGTAAACCTCTCAGCTTAATAGTTGTTCTCTTACCCCAGACTTCCAAGTACCTGGAGCCCTTTGTCCTCTTTTTAGTACGCCCTCAAGATGGACACCGGCCGTAGGTGTATACGGCCGGGCGCCCATGTCATCCCCAAGTAAAACGAGTGAGGCTATAGTCCTAATGACCCTGTGTGAGCCGGACGATGGCTAAGAGTCATGCGATAAGAGGGACATCTCCCAGGCCCCACCTGGGGTCCACAGCCCTCAGAGCGCACCTAAAACTGTAAGTAATGGCAATGGTGGGCACGAGGCAGCCTTCTGGTACGAACACTGCATACCACTGACGCTGAGGGCCTGAAAGAACCATGTTGGGGGATGAGGGGGGGGGGGGCTCTATGATGAAAGGTGTATTTCCAGTGTGTAGACCCGTTTTTCACCTATTGTGTCATCGTAGCACAGGAACAGCACCATGAATAATGAATTCTGTGTATAATTCCTGTTCATGGATGTCTAAATGGAGATTTCACTGTATGCTGCTTTTGTGGTAAATATCTAGACAATTAGAGATCTACTA
Source organism: Acholoe squamosa (assembly GCA_949317995.1). Lineage (NCBI taxonomy): Eukaryota > Metazoa > Annelida > Polychaeta > Phyllodocida > Polynoidae > Acholoe > Acholoe squamosa. The sequence goes on along the minus strand of OX439035.1, from coordinate 26,188,767 downwards.
TAGTTGTATGAACGATTCAGCCATGGCTGGCATAATATCTAGTCCATTGCCATGATTAACGCTCCTACATTGTTAGAAATCTACCGTAGAAAAAAACAGGGATTCACTGGCAACATTGGATGCCAGACTTTCACAGTTAATTTTATGGTCACCATATTTTCTCAGTCACTGTTTTTTTAACAGAGCATCTCCGTTATTTTTTTAGGAGGTGTCACTGTTAGTTTTACAGAAATTCACTGTTATCAGCCCTCCCCTTTTCCTCCCTGCCCCTTCCCCCTCTTCTCCTCCCTTGCCCTCCCTTCCTCTTCATTCCCTCTCTACCTACCCCTCCACCCCTGTCTTCCCTTGTCTCATCATGTAGAACACTTTATCTAGAATCATCAATTATTTCCTATTGCTCCATGTCTGTTGAGTATGGTTTGTTTTTTTCCTGGTCTCAAATTCTGTGTAGGCTGGAAAGACAGGGAGAAAATCACATTAAGGAATATGAATATAAAATGGTAAAAAAGAAACTTTTGCAAAGCAGAACACTGAAATAGCACCTCAGTACCAGTTACTCAAGTAGTTATGGTAATGGTGGAATATCTTACCATATTAACTGGCACACTGTTGTAGATGGTGTAAGGTTCTTGTGTGCTGGCCTCCTGGATGGGTATTGTGGAATGGACTTTGCCCTTACTTTACCCCCCCCCCCAACCATCACCCCTAGTTGCTGCATATCAGATGTAAAAAAAAAGGTTACCATGGAGGGAATGATGGTGATTGGCTGATACTGGTGTCACTCAGCCTCCCTGGGGATTAGTATTGCAGTGTGTTGACACAGGTTGGGTGGGTAGCAGGGGGTGGGGGTAGAATGGGTCACAGGGGATGGCTTACATGTAACCTGATACTGGGTGGGCAGTGAGGGGACAGTTTAGAGGATTGTTTATGTGAGAAAAATATGCATGGAGAGAAAAATGGAGAGAGCCTACACTTTATAACACAAGTGGGCTTGGAGTAATATAATGAAGAAGTGAATTCCAATTAAGATTTCCATGTACTTATATCACATTTTAAGAGTGTATGTGTAGATCTTCATATACCAATAGTTGACATTACATTCGACACATAAATAATCCGAGAATTTTCACCTGCAGGCAGAGTACTTGTCAGGTTGGGATAGGCAAACATTGGGGTATGTAGATTGAGGTATTGACTTTGATTAGCATGTTGCATCTATAAAAAGTCCCAATCATTTTCAATATAACTTTTTTACATTTTTAAAATATTCTCATCATCAAACCTCATTTTTAGGTACCTTTGGCCAAATTTTGAGAATCAAGACCACAAATTTTGGATTCAGCAGGATTTTTTGGTATAGGTGGCCCCTTGTTTCCATTTGATATCACTCTGATAAAGATTCCTGACATCTCCATAAACCCCCTTATCTTACATAGGACTCAGTACTGAACACAAAAGGTAGCCTACTTTGAAGGGAGGGGGGGTAGAGGGGGGTGGCTTGCACTATAGGACTCTATGGAGTAACATATCCTAGGGAACCTATACTATTCTTGGCGGGAGTGGATTATTAACCCTAAACCCACGAGTGATTTCCCTAACATACATTAAGGCGTTTATCTAACATTTGTCTCCATTTTGTATTAATTTCTTACCTTATAACCCCAGAATTAATCCAGGAGAAGACATTTTGTAAGTGCATGCGATCCACACGGTTAGCCAAGCCACCGTAGCCATTGTTTTTACTCCACCCGTCATACCCTCGTTTTTCCAAAGACTTTTCGGGTAGAATCCAAGCATGTCAAGTCCTGTACTTATAACACCAACAAATATACGATCTCTAGTTGGTGTTCGCATACATTTTGTATCTATTTTCTTATAAATAAATAAGAATCCATTGATTTTCCACAGCGCTACGTTTCGCCACCCGCCTCCACCATGCTCGGCTTTATGTTGACAGTGTGGGAAGGTCCCGTATGTAGGTCAGCCGGTCGGACGACGGGGCGGGTGGCGACACGTATTGCTATGGAAAATCAATGGATTCTTATTTATTTCGAACAAAATGGAGAAATTAGGCATGGCATGTTCATATAGGATATGTAAGGATGTTTCTCTGTTAATAACTCCAACTGGCACCATTGAAATCTATGCTAACGAGGTCTGTAAACATCAGGTATGTCGGACAACTTTTTCAAATCCTTGATGTACATTGCCTTGTATCACCGGTCGGCTTGGTATAGTGGACAGCGAGCTCGCCTCCTGCCACAGCAGCCGGGGATTGATTCCCCGTTGAACCCTATACGGTTTTAACTGGAAAACTATGGCATAGTTGACTTTGTATACTTCGCCAATTTATTAACATGTCCAGATTGAAACCAGCACCCTCTTGAAGACGAAGAAAAGGTCTCAGAGTGCGTTATGGTTGTATAAGGAACTGGGGCTATGAGCAAAAAAGCACTGTCCAGGCCCAAACCGTTAGATAAAATCAGCTAATATTTCAACAATAGCACTTTATGTTATAACCTGCTGCTGTTCCATTTCTAAAGCTCACAAAGTGCCATTTAATGAAGTAAAGGACTGTGGTGCCCTTATGGGGTTAGATGTGGCGCATTGCAGATGTATATACACCCTACTTCAGGACATTTGGTCCCTGGGACAGGGCTAGCTGTTCCATTTAGTGGACCTCCTCCCGGCACTTTGGCTACCTGGTGACCAAAGGTCGCACACTGTTAAGGAGGGAGCCCAGGGGTAATTAATCGATGAAGTGGTCAGTAGTCCTACACTGCAAAAATGGTGTTTATATCGTAAACACAATTCTAAACATATTCTTGCAACGTTTTTGTAATCACAGTAATTTCCTAAACATGTTTAGCCAAACAATGTGCTTAGCTCAAGTGTTTAGAAATCTAGGTGTTTAGGTTCAAAATTTGGGTTAAGATATGGATGAAATTTTGCGTTAAGATGTTTATGAATTTTTGTGTTTAGATGTCTAAGTGATTTGGTGGGAAGTAAGGGTTTGCAGACATGTATCCATTAAAAAATAAAGGAATATCTTTTGTTTGTTTTCTCATTTACTGGAGGACATCAGCAGGTATTTACACTGCAAAGTCTCCCAAGATGTCAGCCACAGCTATATACATATATATGTACACTCTGCATTAGAATAGGAGACTTGAGGAAGTACAACAGGTTGGCAGGAAGGACATCGCTTTATACTTGACAAAATAACATGACATAGGTGTTAGTCATGGAGTTCATTGATTATTTTATGGTAATGATGGTGGTGTAAGTTGAATTTAGCTAATTTTCTATTGTTGTGTCTATTTTCATAACATTTAATGAAACTACACTATGATAAACAAGGAGTTTGGGGATATTTGTCACAACAACTGATTATAACTGTGTGCAGATAGTCCTTTCAGAGGTAGTGCTGCTACCTGGTGTGGATTTGACATCCAAGTATCTAAACATATTGATGTTTAAATCTAAACAAATAATATTCAACTGATGAAACTCTAAACATCTGAACATGTTTAGCAAAAATGTTTATCTATTTAGAAAAAAAGTGTTATTTTCCTAAATGTGTAGTCGATGATACACCTAACTGACATATATGTTTAGGTTTTAAACATGTTTAGACCTAAACATGTTTAAAATCTAAACACCATTTTTGCAGTGTATCGACCAAAGAGTGATGAAAAGGGCATCAGGTCTAGCCCACTATCATTGTGTCTTTTGATTATTCTGATGACTCCTGTAACAAACAGCTCAGCTTTCCCCTTGAAATATAGACATTGATTGTCAAGCCATTGTTTGCAGTTAGTTACAAATTTCTTTGATGTAGTGTTAAAGTGGTCACATTGTATTTCCGACATCGTACAACATACAGGTCAAGATGAGGAGTGAGACAAGTGTCAGATCGAGCAATGTCTAGGGGAATAAGATCTGAACAACATAATAGACCGCATGGGAACCACAAGTGAAGCACAGTGGACTGTCTGGAGGAAATTCGCCTATAGGACCTAGGAGGATTTCCAAACTTAATACTTCAAATAACATTTTGAGATGCCATAATATTTGTCACCCTCCCACCCAACATGAAAAAGTTTAGATCGCAAACCTGTGACCAGAAACTGCAGCAAGCTATTAAAACTGAATTTTCTTTTGCAAATATCAAAGTTCAATCATAATTGTAGTAGCGGGGGTGTCCCCCTGGCAGGATTTGAAATTCTAGCGGCCAAGTGGTACATTTTGGTGCTTTGTGAGGAGGGCAGATTCCCTCAGTTCAAAACGTTACCATAGGAGCCTACTTCCACCTGCATTTGTTAAAAGATGAAAAGTCATTCGATCTGGACAAATTGTAAGATCGGTTCTGGTAATATGAAATGAAGATACAGGCTATACGTCCTTGAATGTTAGGGGTATTAACAATTGATTTTGTAGTAAGACGGTGTCTTTCTATGCATGACTACCTGAGTGTTTTCGATCTGAAACACCTGGAAGATTTTCTTCAAAGCAGAGCCATCATACCTAGGTCTATGATAGTTACTAGCAAGAGGACAGGTATTTTAAAGGTAAGCCAGCGAGTACAGCAACTTTGGTGCACTGAAAGACGTCTGAAAGCATTTCTGGTGAAGACAAGAAGGGTAAGGGGGGACTTACACATATATATGCCACACATATATTCCAAAGGTAAGAAGGCCTTCCTATCAGACTTTGTGCTAAGAAGATGTTATCTTAGTTAGACTCAGTGACCCTGCCACCTTGGTAATGCAGGGAGAATGGCTGCTAAAAAGCAAAGGTATAGACCATACTTCTATAAACAGCCGGTCACTGGGTGGGGTTTTGTAGGAATAGCATGTAGGACAGTAGGGCCATCTGGGTTAATACAGTACGTTCATAAAACTTTGGGTCATAGTTGGTCTGAGTTTGTACATTACATTTCTTGAGTATGGTGGTGGGTACATAGGATGCTACTACAATCTTACTTTTGACCTTTGGTTCTGTTGGTACATATGGTTCTACTGGAGATTCTAATTTACTAATAAATTAATGCTGACTGTCAAATTTTCTACCTAAGATCCGAAAAGAGGTTTTGTCTAAAAGTCCATAGAAAAATTAGGGTAGGACCAAGAGAAAATGGTTCTAAGAGATTTCCCCCCTGGAAATTCCCCCCAGAATTCTGTCCCCCCCCCGGAAATGCCCCCCCTGGAAATCGCCCACCCTGGAAATTTCCCCCCTCGAAATTTCCCCCCATCAATTTTTTGTAATACAGATACAGTTAGAAATGGCTGCATTTCAATTTTATTAAAGATTCTAACCCTATTACTAAACCTAACCCTAACCCTAACCTTATCTCTAACCTTGACCCTATCACTAACCCTAACCCTATCACTAACCCTTACCCTTACCTCATCCCTTACCCTAACCCTACCCTTAACCCCATCCCTCACCCTAATCAAACCCTATCTATCCTTTTGCAAACTTTGGGGGGGGGGGTTAATTTCCGGGGGGGAATTTCCTAGGGGGGAATTTTCCGGGGGAGGATTTCCAGGGGGGAGAATTCCGGGGGGGGGGGTCTCCAGGCACCAGAGAGAATAGTGTAGGTAGCATAACCTGAACGCAACAATTTTTAAGGCCTTATCAATTGAATCTGTCTATAGGTATATCCCTTCTGTATACGATAACTCCCTGTCTAATTACTACAATACCTTTCTTTTAAGATCAATTAGGGATAAACTTGGTCTAGATGTTCTTCCATAATGTGTGTTTATATAAGATCAGTGAGTTATGATCAAACAGTTATTTTATGGACAAAGTACGATGGCATTCATCCCTCAGCTTCAGGTATATGGACGCTTGGCATTATCATTATTGCCACATGAGATATGTTAGGGAAATGTAACCCCAGTGACTGTAATATTGGAATAATAGTCATTGGAGTCCAACATTTGGAAACAATATCACTAACTAAATATCACAGACATATCAAAAACATACCGCTTTTAATTGTGTCAGTCAATAGAATTTCCTATACATATTGAGATGATAAGTTGATAATGAAAGGGTTATGTTTTACACTTACTGGTTATCTGTGTACCAAACGTCGTCCCACTATGAAAATTGAATCATGAGTATATCCTGATTAAGTATGTTCCATATAGAATGTAAATTTCTGAAAGTCTAAGGTATTCAATGCACAGTGTATGAATTTTGGAGCGGATGTTCCTTGTATCTCTTGCATCCCTTGTCAACGCCAAGGACCAATTTTGTTTGAAAAAAGTAAATGTTTTTTTAGAGAGGTTAGATGAAACCTTTTGCACTTTAGTAAGACCTTTCGAAACTCCGATAGTAATATGTCAATCTTGTACCATGGATATTGATACTCGGCCTTGAAATGTTAGATGTAACCCTAGGTTTATCTGTAATGATTTTGTATATCATTTAGGATTATTTGCAAGTTGCACAAATTTATGTTTAAAAGTGTGATACAACTTAGTATTAAACAGGCATACCCCTGTACCAGAACCTACAGACAATTATGTTACAGACAGTAAAATTTGATATTGCGAATAAATGGCCCTTTTTATATGCTAAGATTCAAATATTTCAAATATGTAAGTATTCCTGTCTACAAGTAGATAATATATCCCCTAGATGCATTTGTAATGCAGTGCAAACAAACCCCAAAACGAATTTATGCCCACTCAGCGTTCTTCTTGTAACCTACAATTATCAAGCTTCCTTTTAAGTTGTATGCTGTGCCAGAATTTACCCTCATTGTAATGTCATTGATCCTCATAATCCATCCCCGTTCACCCTCAGTGCACCTGTACCGGTAATTAAACAGACACACATTACAACATCAACAGTCGGCGGCGCACGCACGTGATTCCTTTTCCACTTCCGTTTCTATACCCTCAAGCCCAGTGCTAAGGAATATTATGTTTGTGTTATCCACACAGAAATTACCTCAGGTTTGGCAATGTCTGTTTGTTTTATTATGTGGGGTTTCTTTTGTTCTCTTTTCTGTTTATGGATAAATTGGGGAGAGTCAATTCAGTAGCATGGATTGAATCATTTATTCTATGTTGTTTAACTAAAGGAAGGTTCTAACGAACAGTACTATTGCAAACATATACAAAGAAGTTGAAGAAGGTATCTCTCCTAAATACTTACAAACACAATGTGTGCCTTGTGTTTCGATTTAGCCTTCATGTATAATATCCTTAGATGTACTTCCCTCACTTTCTTCCATTGTGTTCCTGGCTGAGGTTGAAAAGATCTGCCAGACGCCTAGGGGTCTCTGTTAGGCTTGGATGCAGGAGTCATACCATTCCATTCAAGGGCTTAATTCCTGAAACCTTCTCAAAGTAGATTTATGCCATAGTAAAATACCATTCAGGAGCACAAGTCTAATGCATGGGAACAATTGTGCCTTGCCACGGCTGGAGCTGATTCTACCAGTTAGAGTTGGCATCAGAGGTGTTAGGGAGGAGTTGCCAGACTCTCCCCAGGCGCAGGTCGTTTGGGGAAAGATGTTTCTCCACGGTGAGGGGTGGGCCACCTGTCATCATTTAGAAATCCTCGGATTGAGAAGGTGCCGGTACAGGGGTTAGGGATAAGTGGAGAGAGGGAGTTGATGGTGGGTAGAGGGCAAGCTGATCCCATAGAGATCCAAAGCAATTCCTCCAGGAGAGATCACAACAAGAATGAAAGGGGGAAGTTCAGGTGCAGTTGCCAAATGTGCCACATCTGTCTTGATTTAAGCCGTAAGGGTGGTGGCATTGGTTTACTGATATATTAGACGCACTACTGGTGGACGTGCCAAATATGTGGCCGAGCCTTCTGGCAGAGAATTAACGCAGGGGAACCGTGCCTGTTAAAGCTATACACCATGGTCCCTTTATGTATTCTGTGTGCAAGATATCGGTTAAAATTTAATTCAAAATTAACGCCAGTGATGCATCAATGTGAATTAAGCTCTTTCATGACAGCATAGTGCATTAATGTGCTGGGCCCTAATCCTATCGTTATGCATAGCTGCAGGGCTTTGCTGTAGATCTTGCTTTAACTATTGACTTTAATTTTGATAAAAAAAAATATGACTGCTATGAGATTGTTTAATCTTCAGCAATAAAGAAATTTGTACCCCTTAGAATAAGAAGGCCCTATGCATTATATCGAGCCTATGAAGTTGATACATCTTGAACGGGCATCATCATTATGTGATATCGATGTCGAAATTGCATTTGTGAATCATGACAACAATTGAGCATGAAACCTTGCTAAAACATGTTGTCCTTATGAGGTTAAGAAAGTAAACCAAGAGCTGCAGAGTCCTGACTAACCTTACAGTGTGTCCTTGGAGGCTGTTCCAGATGCACTGACCAGCTAACAAAGGCTTTACGTGTGTCAATACTCCCTTTGTTGCCCTACAATAAGATAAGTGAACCCTTGGTCCCTATGGTTATAACATTACTATATACAACCAACACCCTATCATTAGGCCAACCCCTCTCCTGCCCTTTGCCACAAGAGACCGCCATCATCTTAGAGAATCCCCAATATATTCAGGACACATAGAGACAGTAGCCATTATTCCAGTCCTCCCACTCCCCCGACCACGTGGTTCTGTCAATTCTGTCCCCGTAGTAGTTTGCCCATTAACAGAGACGAATTAGACCTGTCCTTAAGTGGAAGAGGCCCATACTGAATGGTAATTCCCAACTTAGTGCCTTTACGGCGCTGGCACTGGCAGTTTGACCGATGGAAAGCTGGCCGTGCACACGATTAGGACGCCCCAAGATATATGCATGTGGCTGGCTAAACGTTGCTGGTCGACCGTTGCCAACGCAACCATTTGCCAACTTCCCACAACTATCGCCAGGGGTCAGAGATATGAGGCAGTATGAGCGCACCTGACGGTGACGGTGACTTGGATATATGCACAGGTGTCGTACATGGATCCAGAGCCCAAATTCAGTTTATAACAACAGCTGATTGAAAGATGATGGTCACACCAATAGTTACCCATTGGGCCCCTCCGGCCGACTTTGGCCATGTATTTCCTACACAAAGATCGACCGAATATACCAGTAGAAGACAAATAGTCTGCTGGGCATCATCGGCAGAATTTTGTGTATAGGAATTGTATGGCCAAAGTGGGGGAATAGGGCTAGGAGGGCATTTCTCAAGATGGTATGCCTAGACACAACCAGTACGACTTGAAAGCCTCAATATCAGAATGGGTGATCGTAGATAACCCACTGTAAGATCAGCGCTTAAGGTAGTAATTGCATAGGGTTTGGTAGGGCATTCGCATCAGTGCAATTATTAGTGATCACTAGATGCAGGGCTGTAATGGCATTTAACTGAGGGATCACACTACGACCTGAGGGGTTCTAGTCGTACCATCTTAAGAAATGCCTTCCTGGACCCTATTAGTGTAACGCCATTATATGGCACTTTCAATTTGTAAAAGTGTAGGGTTAAAGTGGCTGGAAACTTTGATGTAAAAGTGTACTTACAAAAAAAAACAGTTCCACTGAGACATTTTTGCTAAAGTTTGGCAAAAGGTTAACACACCTTGACGTTCTTATTAATAAAAATTATCGATAGAGTTGACCTCAGCAGAAAAAGAGATTTGCATTGTTAAAGGTGACTAATGGGCCTGGTGGACTATCGTGCAGTGTAGCACCAATAGTCCACTGCGCCCAATTGGCCGACTTTGGCCATACAATTCCTACAGTGACAACAATAGTCCACAGGCATATTCGCCCAACTTGTGTAGAAATTGTATGGCCTAAGTCTGCTGATGTGTCCCGATGGACTATTTTTAACACTAAAAGTCCGCTGGACCCAATCAACTGAATTTGGCCACACGACTCTTACAGGTGATGTACTTTCATTTAAATCCATGAAAAGATTTGCCTATCACTCCCGACCACAGAAGGGTACATGCTTCAGTAAAACAGCAGGTCTTTTTCCTGTAATGTATTGTGAAGTGACAGGTACCTAGGAGGAACACTGTCAGAGTGACAAATGCTATTGTAGCCAGTGTATAAAGTCACCTGTACCTTTCCTTGTTTGCCTCCTAGATTACTTCGAACGTCAACTTTTCTGGATGATTGTAAGAGAAAATGAACTAGGTATACTGACTGAAAGGAAGCTTTTCAATCCTAGGGCAGTCTAGAATCGATATAACACTCTGTACAAAAAGGATAGTGTTACATTTGTTAGATGATAGACGTGCCATTTCTCTTTGGCTGATGGTGTTTAATAGAAGTCTAAGGAAGGTTAGGGTTGATCAAAGTCACCACAATCTAAAGCAAGGTGATTGCAAATAGTTACCTGGATGCACGGGCCTCAGGTGTTATAGGGAGTTTGGTAAAGCTGTTGTCGTTCAGCAAGGAATATTATAGGTTAATGTCTTCTCTGGTTTATATCACACACTGCTTCCATTATCATTTAAAGGATAGCCACCCATCATGTTGTGAAATTACCTCCAAATGCTACTCTCCAAAGGTGATGCACTTGTTCATATCTTTCTTGTAACCAGAGAAGTGACAAGCTTTTCGGTAAGATTAGAGCTGTTATATTGTTTTGCCTATCTCTGGGTAACACAGTACCAGTATTCTGACCTCCCATAATGACTTGTCACCCCTTCAATCTGTCTAATACATATAAGTGTGACAAACTTAGCAAAGCCCATAGTCGAAATGATTCAGGGGATCTGCCAGTATTACCCTCCTCTGGGTGCTCCTGGACTCCAGGAGCTTAATTCAAAACATCCTGGGATCACGACCCCAGCGATCTTAGGAATAAATCAGCCTTATCCTATTAAGCGATCTTAAGAGTTGACTGGGTTCACATATCCTAGCCAGCACTAAGATCGCATCGATCTTAGCCTCAGCCCTCCTACACTATTCCAAGAAGAACTGACTAGGCACAGGGGTAAGAGTCCCAAAATAAAGGAATAGCTGTGGAGTCACTCTTCTTCACAAGAGTGCTTATACCATCGTTCCCCGTCCCCATATGGGCTAACAAAAGGGCACAGTGTGCAGTTAACCCCCGTACAGTATTCAAGAGTTGTTCCCATGAATGTATGATTTATGCTTGCCTATTAGAAGCTTTGTGCCCTCCCCCCAGGAGAAAGAGAGAGAAGGGAAGAATTACCTTACAGTGCACTTAACGCCTGAGTAGCCCTAAGAGCCCTCAAGGACACTCAGCAAACATCCTCCCTCCCCTCTTTATGTATGCAGCAGGTTATTCACTCTTTAGATCAGGAGTGTTCCCTGTAAGTGCTCTTGTACTCAGGTGAAACCACTATGCATTTCTTTCACTAAGATTGCAGTGATCTTAGTGGTGGAAATGGAATAGTAAAGTGATACCAGGACTAGCTATTCTGGACAGGCCTGCAACCACTGCATAACATAGGGTAGACCAGCCAGGTCTTATGATATGTGCCTACACTAAGATCGCTGGGGTTGGGATCCCAGGATGTTTTGAATTAAGCTCCAGATGGGGTTCAAAATGTTATAGCTCCGTAGGGATAGCTTGACAGTGGCCCAGTCATGCCACCAGTGGCAAGGGTGAGAACCATCTCTGATTTAATTAAATAGGCCTTTTCATGGCGTTGGAAATTGGCAAAAGTTTTGTAATATACTTCAATGAATAGAAATCATGTTATTCAGTACTAATAATGTTATCTGGGAAAGGGGTTTCCCCTAACCCATCTTTAAACACGTTATTGTTACACATGACATCGTTTGAATTGAACATGTGTAGCTGAAATGAAGTGTTTAGAAAAGTGCCCCAAGAAAGCGTTAATCCAGGTGTTTAACTTCTAAACACAGGTGTTTAAACCCTAAACACTGTCTATAAAATGGCTGGCTCTACACAGCTGTGCATGGCATTGTATTTCTGTTATACGTGTATTACCAATACTTGGTAAGTATAGGCTGAATGTATTTAGAATAAAGGATTAGAAGTCATGGACCAATCATGGAGCTCTTTGCCTATAGATTTAAAACCTTTGTTCAACTCTCTTCGTTCTAGATTAAGGGAGGGGATTTTGTGAGGGGGAAAGAAAGTCTCTCATGTGTCATTGCTTTGTGTACCGTTTTTAATTCTATTTGGCTGTATCTTTTTGTAGCACTATGCTGGCCACACTCCTTCAACTTCAGCAAGTCTTTGGGGGTAGTCCATACTAATTAACACATGATGTATACTTGCTAGATCCTAACACAGCGTACCCATAGTACATAGATGGCATCTCTACACTGACAGCCCTGGGCACCACTGACCTGCACCCCAGCAAATCAAAGCTGTGGCCTAGAAGGTATTTCGTCCTGCAGCCAAGTCGTAGTAGGCACTCTCCCTAACCAATTAATCAGCTCCCTCCCATGCCCCCACTGTTCGTGTATCATGCAATCTCGGACAGTCCCACCTCCTACGTGATTAGACACTCAGACAATACCTGTGTCTGTAAAACAAGATTGATTTTCGATGCTTTTTGGGTATATTTCTTTTCACTGCTTTTAAAGTGGATTAATTCCTGACAGGCCCACCGCTGGGTGATGAAGAAGTCCTCATAATAGGCGCCTCCGAGCCAATCGTTATTCATGGTCACTTAATAAGAGCAATAAAAGCAAGAAGCAAAAATGTCGCCTGCTGAGGAATTAAATCAGGTGGGATTGCATGACTGCATGGCTATTCATCAAAACATGTTCACCCCCAATGAGATTTGGAATGTTGGTGGTTAATGCTACCCAAACATAGGGTTCTGTGAATGGTCTATTGATCTATGATGGCTATCATTTTGATTCTGAAAACACAGGTTGTTATGGCACCCTATTGTACACTTTCCTTGTCATGTGACGTCGTTGAATGTGCAGTTCGTTTATAGTTTGGTTTATTTCCCCAAGTACTTTCCATGTGTTTCATAATGGCTCTATGAAAATACAATAGCATAAACATTTGGAAATCAATGAAGGATTGATGACTTTTATTATGGTTTACTAGTACTGCATGCAGTATATCACACATATGGTGATTTTCATTTTGGTTATACATGTATCATCATAGATACAATTATGACTTTACATAGCAACAGCAAGACATCTACTCTCATTAGTTTCAGAGATTGCAGACAGCCTCCTATACTTCCCTGTTAGTTGTAGGATATCTGAAGATTGCCTACAGATATCACATGACTGCTAATGCCTCACCTACCCACCTTTCTACTCCCACAGTGATGTAGGTAACATATCCTTGTCCTGTGCAATAGAGTCCAGATGAAGGGGCATGACTACCATAAGTCTGACCCCAGGAGGAGAGGTAGTAGTATACAGTTAGGTTCCCCCACCTCCATGTCCCTTCATGCCTTGGCCATCGTCCATTTAGCGGCAGCCATCCGGCCAGCAGTCTTTGAAGCATGATGGCCCCAAATGGTCTCGGATGTCCATTCGCGTGGTTCCCACGAACCCTAATGGTCCCTGGTCGGATAGACAAGTACACCATGGAGAGAAACCACCAGCCCCCTCACCCTTCCCAACAAACCCCTCCACCCAAACCAAGGACACGCAAGGCTCTGGTCATGTCCAGCTCCTCGATGGGCACCTAAATATCAGAGACCAATTAGAAGACATCAAGCTGGTGGTCTTTGGGAGTTACTTCTGTGTCTTACAAAGGATCAGTACCTGGTGGACAGTGGTAGCAGGTACCTTCTCCAGGGTACAGGAGGATGTAACCTCAGGAGGCAGATGCCTGACACATGCTATAGTGACGTTTGGGAGGGGTGACTCACCTCTAACCCGACATGCTCCATGCTAACACACGGCATCTCCACCCTTCATTATGTTCCTTCAGGCAATGTGACCGTGGCGGGGCTGTGGAGGTCTGGTTAGGTGACGACACAGTCATTTCTGTAATAGACAGTGTCACGCTATATATTACCCACCAAACAGTACACGTGAAACACACATGTACAAGTGGGTGAAGTTAGACTGAGACTAGAATGTGATATTTTCACGGGAGAAGCACGAGAAGTGCCTGAGAAATTTACATATGTAACTTTGAGAGTGTACAAGGTGAGGGCACACATGTTTGGAATCCAGGAGAGACTCCATATTCTCACATTTTTATGATATGTGTGACAAGAAAAGAATACACCACAGTTCTGAATGTGTGTACAGAGTGGAGGATCACAGCATTCTAGGTAATTTTAAATTCATGTCAAAGTGGTATAAGAATACTCAGTAAAACAATTTTTTGTACTTAAGACGAACAGGAGTCTGTCACAAGAAATGAGCATGTGTGAACTCAGTGAACTAAACCACAGTTTCTAACAATTCCATACTTGGTTCGAACATATGTACAACTCAAGTAAGAAACTTGTGTGAAATCCATTAATTGGCACTCATTTTTACTCCTTCTTGGGCCGGGGAGGTAAACATGTGCAGTTGAAGTTAAAAACTTGTGTGAAATACATGAAATAGCACACAGTGTTCCAATTGATTATACTGGGAAAAAACATGTGTGCAACTCAAATGGAGAACATGTGTAATATACAAAAAATGATACCCAGGATCCCACCTTATTGTACTCGAGAGGAACATGTGTTCCTCCAAATGAAAACTAGGGTAAAATACATGAGATAGCACACAGTCTGTACCTGGGAGGAACACAGGTGTATCTTGAGTAAGAGCTTCAAATGAAACCAGTTTGTTGGTTCTCAGTTGCTCACATTATTGTACTAGTGAGGAAGACGATTGGATCTCAAGTCAAAACTCATGTGGAATCAGTATACTGACACACAGTTACTCGCATTATTGTACACCGGAGGAACACAAGTGCATCTCAGGTTAGAAATTTGTGTGAAACCAGTATATTGACACACAGTGGCTTACATCATTATATTTGGGAGGAACACAAGTACATCTCAAGTTAAAACGTCATGTGAAACAAGCAAACTGACACACAGTTGTTCACATCATCATACTTGGGAGGAACACAAAGGCCTGTTGAGTTAGAGCCTTGTGTGAAACCAGTATATCAGCACTCAATTTCACACATGCCTGTATTTGGGAGGAACACAGGTGCATCTTGAGTTAGAGCTTCAAGTGTAACTAGTTCATTGATACTCAGTTGCTCACATTATTGTATTAGAGAAGAACACAAATGTATCTTAAGCTATGGTTCTATGTGAAATATGAAAGTTGAAATGCAGTTTAAACTCAAGTATTACTGATAAGGAATATGAGTTTCTCACTAGTTCAAGATGTGTGGTACTGGAAAATTACAAATAGGACTGAAGCCTATAAGAAGCACTATACACATAATGGTGGTTGTAGTCCAAAGCAAAAAGTTAATGAAATCATTCAATCAATCCATAAATGAATGAATCCTCTTGTCATATATAAACATCTATGTAGTAGGCATCTCACAAACCTAATAGCTTTACATTTTGAATTACAATCTAAGTAATAATCCCAGATTTCTATTGTCTATGGAGATTAACACTGTTTTGGGAATATGCACATTTTATGTAATATCTGAACAACTGTAGGTTTAGAAGATATGAAATGTACTAAATGTAACAGGCAGAGAATCAAATGGCAAAATGTTGTGTGATAAAATACTATAGATTGTTAGCAGAGAGCAGAAATAGAATGATCAATGAGTGATAATAGGGGACAAACAAAGCACATGGTTATAGACACACTTATGTACACTAGTCATCATAAACCTGAGAGGCTCACAAGAACCATCCAAGATTTGCACCCGTGTTTTTCAGTGACATCACAACACATGTTCAATTCTTGAAAGTATCTCGAGAGAGTCTCAGGAATCTATTTTTAGTTCTGAGTAAGAAGTTCTGTAATGATCCACTAGGTGTCTTTTGATGTATTTTGAAACAATTATGGCATGATTTAATCTTGATTCATCTAATAATAGGACAATTATATGTTTTACCTTTGTGGACCCAGTGGGAATTTGGGTGACCTTTTTAGGGTCTATCATTTGTCTTCTCGTCTGTGATTTTGTACATTGAATCAGTAAAATACAAGCAGGTCATTTCTAAAACACCATTTGTCAGTGCATGGATAAAATATAAAGACAGTAACAAGGCTGTCTTGTCATCACATCTGGGCCTCCTGGCTAGGATAAATGTGTTACCTCTCTGTAAGGAAACTGGTTCAAAACTGATGAATTTGTCCTGGTGACAAATACCCCAGTTCCTTGAGGAAGGTAAATAATTCTGATGATACATCAGTCATGTTCAAAATGGCTGAAGGGACATACTAGATACTAGGGAGAAACAGGGCATAAACACAGGATGTGCGAACAGGTAAAGCTAGGTGTGTACACTGGGTTGGAGCAGGAGTGTATTAGAGGAACAAATCTCAGGTGAATATGGAAACATTTTCCAGATAGGCACCAGAGTAAAAAACTGAGGATACACACAAGTTAGTACATGAGTGGAATCCAGGTTCCACTCAAGTCTTCCTCCATAATTTGTTCATGTTAATAACTTGTGCTGTTCATGTGACAAACATGAGTTTTTAACTTGAGCGAAAACATGAGAGTCTATTGCAGGAATCTTAGGTTTAAGACACAGGTATTGACATGAGAGGGTTACAGAAAAGTGAGTCAACAATTTCCTGGGTGACTCTCGAGCATAAATTCTGGGATTTACACAATAAATAAAATGAGAGAGACACAAGTCTACCTCCACTATTTTTTCATGTTATTAATTGTGCTGTTCATGTGCCAAACATGAGTTTTTAACTTGAGAGAAAACATGAGTGTCTATCGCAGGAATCATAGGTAGAAGACACATCTATTGACATGGGAGGGCTACAGAAAAGCGAGTCTACAAAATCTTGTGGTGTGCCCGAGTGAAAAACTGAGGTTTTACATGAGTAAGTACACAGGAGAGACTCAAGTCTCTCCGAAGATTTTGTTTGGTGGGTAGCTTCTGCACTAGCCTACCTGAGCTAGTCTGTGATATATCAGACTTCTCTCCTCTGACCAAAGTATTTAGATTTAGACTGATAAGTTATCATGATGAAATAGATTTAGTCATACTCGTAGTCTATGGTAAAACAAAAAAACAATGTATTCAATAATATATACATAGCATGATTATGATTTTCAGTTAGGTTCCATGTGGTTAATGTTATACAACAAAATCACATATGTGGAATGATTCCCTTCTATATTCACATATAGGTAGATGTCATACATCACGGACATCAACTGTGCTGCTGATACAACATATATATGGCTGAAAGACACTTTTCTTTTTAGAACTTGGTCTCCATCGGTACCTTAATAGTCCATACGAAAACCTGCCAGCTGCCAGCTATAGCCGGCAAAACTTCTAAAGGACTGGCACAAGAATGAAGACTGCCAGTCTCAATGACTGGCTAGACTTTGGGCTATATGCCAGTTTTTATGGCTTGTAAATCGGACAATCATTAAGGTTTCTGCAGCGAGAACAGAAACCAGGAATGTTTTGAATGATTTTCACAGCCTCCAGTAAAGATTTCCTCAAATTTTGCATATCTAGATTATTCCAATGATTAAAACATATAGGACAACAAGGAATTACTATCACTGATGAATGCACAAAGTTAACCGGTCTTGCAGAAATCATACTGTGCCTGCAGAATGAAAAGGCTGCAGGACCGAATGTCCTGCACACTGAAAAACCTTTCGTATAGACTGCCTTAAAAGTCTTTGCGGTAGGTTTATTGTTCCATTTATAAGATCCTGTTATCACGTTTGTTGTTCTTTTTGTTTGTTTGGTTGCTTGATTTCGAGGGGGTGGATCAAGTTTAATTCATCTTCCTATCGCACCGTGTTTTGTGTTTGAAATTTAAATCGCAGTGGCCTATAGTGACGTTTGGGAGGGGTGACTCACCTCTTACCCTAAATGCTCCATGCTAACACACGGCATCTCCACCCTTTATCATGTTCCTTCAGGCAATGTGACCATAGTGGGGTTCTGGGGGTCTGGAGGGTCTTGCCAAAACATAACGAGGAAGAACCTCTTAAATATTTTCAGAGGGTACTGAGCAAAACGTGAATGGCCTAACTCGTTTTCATAGTTTTGACAAATAGTTTTGCCTTGGAATGTATGTAAAACACTTTTATAATAGAATAAGAAACGTGCACGTTTTACCTTCCCAGTCTGACGAGAATTCCTTTGGCAATACCAAAACGTGCACGTTTTAATTTTTGGTTCACGTTTATTATTTGGCAAGACCCTCCTAGTTAGGTGACGGCAAAGTCATTTCTATAATAGACAGCTATTTTTTGGCTTCAGCACCAGCCTACCTGAGCTAGTCTGTGATATATCAGACTTATCTCCTCTGTCCAAAGCATATAGTTTTAGACGGATTGGTTATCATGATGAAATAGATTTAATCATACTCATAGTCTATAGTAAAACAGAAAACAATGTAAACAATAATATACATAATCATGATTTTGATTTTCAGTTAGTTTCCGTGTGGTTAATGTTATACAACAGAATCACATAAGTGGAATGATTCCCTTCAATATTCACATTTTGGGCATGCAACTGGAGTGTTATAAAGGTAGACGTTTTATGTCTTCTTGTGGGGCTTTTTGTTGTTGTTTTGTTTTTGTATTTTTGTTTGTTTGTTTGTTTTTGAAGGCTGGGTCAAGTATAATTCATCTTCCTATGACATCGTGTTTGGTGTTTGAAATTTAAATCACGGTGGCTACGCTGAAAGGCCAATACAATTAAGGCCTTAGCCTATCACCCTGGCTGTGGCGCGAGGCGAGTACTCAGATCTAGGGTAAATCGCCCCTAACTCGACCACTACACATGTTGGTATCTTATCTCGACCACACCAGACTAACTCGTTTAAAAAAAATAGTAAGAAATAATTATATCACACAAAACCAGACTCGGTCAAGTAAAGTTCAAAGTTTTATTTCTTGGAGATTTAATTGTACAGCAATGGAAAAAAATGCGTTGAATGGATATTTTAGAGTTAATCAACGTTTCGGTTAATTTTATTAACCTTTATCAGGATAAGAAAAAAAATAGAATTATAAATTGACTGTTATTGATTAGCTAAAATGTGTAAACCTTGGACATGGCCCAAGTTTTACTCATAAATAACTTTTGTCAAAACATGTCAAAGTAATTTACTTCAAACAGCTATTTTTTGGTAAAAATAACCCGTAATTTTGGGGTGGTAGACTTAAAGTCTATAAACACTAAATGTAGTAATGGAGGTACGGATCAGCCGCGGTCATACAGAAAAAATACCACCTAGCTACAAGTAAACGTATTGCAATACATAGGCTAGAGTTATATAGAAATTAAATCATTGCGAACGTTGTTATTAATCATTGAAGAAAAGCCATGCCGCGTATAAATTCAGCTATTCCGCTTTGATGTCATATATATATATATATATATATATATATATATATATATATGGGTGGGGCTCCAGAAAATGTCCATTATGCAAATTTGTCATGTTTTCTTTAATAACTCTGTAATAAGATCATTTCAGGTGATATGAACAGCATGGTTACAAAGATCTCAATGAGTACTTATGTAATAACTAAGGAATAAATTATATTTTTCCTGTTATTTTCTGAATTTACCCATATTTTGCTTGAAAAATACCAAAAAATCCATGTCCCCTGAGAAAAAATGATTTTCATTCAATTTTTTTTTTCTCTATTCACATTGTATTAACCCATTTTGCAATTAATACAACATATTTTAGAGACCCTTCTGTACATCACCGTGAATTTTCAAGAAAATTTTCAAATTTTTTCATTATATGATGAAAATCTTTAAAAATAGAGTTTTTCTCATAAAATTATGTTTTTATTTAAAAAATGTGTTATCTATATGAATAGAATGCGTTTGAGGTAGTTTTTTGACAGTATGTAGAAGTCTGACACCCACATATTGGAGCAGATATGCAAAAATCTGAATATTTTACTGTTTTCTCTCCATAAATGAGGCCCAAAGAGGGGTAGAAAAATGACCCTTTTAAGGCTATTTTCTTTGGGGAATAATTTATTATATAAATATAAGGCATATAAAGATGAAATTCAGTTGACACTGTGTGTGGTGGGGGCCTGGAAAGGATCTTGCCATTTGATTCCGGAAATTCCACTTCAAAGTATGATAAAAGACAGAAAATTGAAAATGTTACGTTCATCAGATTTATGTTACGTTCATCGGATTCACATGGATGATTTACCTCTAATTTGCCTAATTCTTCAATAATAGTTAAAACAAATATCAATAGGGTACCCAAGTAGTGAACTGCACCAGCTAGTGTAAGAATTTTTTCAATGTAGATTATTGTTTTGCTGTAATAGGAATGCAATCATAAATGTTACGTTCATCAGATTTATGTTACGTTCATCGGATTTATGTTACGTTCATCAGATTTTTGGTGTTACGTTCATCAGACTGTTACGTTCATCGGATAAACTGATGATAGCATATGTATGGCATAAATCATCCATGAAGAAAATTTTAAACAACCAGTAAACCTGAGAAAATCAACCTAATCAGCATAGGATATGAATTTTCCAGATAGATATATTCTTTAAGGAGATATTTCATGATTTTCCCCAAAAATGTTACGTTCATCGGATTCAGGCTAATGACTTATCAAAGATAAAACCTTTATAATGCATAAGTAGATCAAAGAAATATCTTTAGGTATAGCTAATAAAAGTGAATACAATCATTTCCAATTGTCAGTTAGTGGAACATTGTTCAATTTTATATTTTTTTTTGTTGTTTACAAGAATTTTTAAATGAACTTAGAGCAAATCCATCATTTTCTCAATTTACCTGATATTTTAAGCATGACACAAGATATGTGGAAACGAAGGAAAAATTTATATATGATATTCTGTGCATAGAAGAGATACATCTCTACTAGGTTCCAATGAATATATATCATGGTATATTGTTTGAAAATCATTTTTCCACAATTTTATCTCATTTAATCAAATCTGATGAACGTAACACCCCTCTTAATGCTTAAAATACATGCATTTTGAGCTAAAAAATAGAAAATGATGGAAAAATCCCAACTTCACAATATTTAGCATTCTCATGGCTTATCACCTCCTCCACAGACATGTAAAACTATAGAAGTCTAAGGGTAATTAAAAAATTTGATCATTTTTTCTCAAAATTGGACATTTTCTGGAGCCCCACCCATATATATATATATATATTATATTATAAATCTGCATCTAGGCACCCAGACGGACCACCCAGGCTACATCTCTAATATAAACATACCCCTAACATTAAGATATCACCAACATGGGAAGAAGTACTGGTAGGGTCAGCGGCGGTGGCCGCCTGATCCTCCTGCGCCTTTAGGTGGTCTCTATCGACCAGCCTAAACGAAGTTACCTACCCATGCCGTGCCCGTCTAACCGCTTCATATGCTGTCATTCACGCAGCTAACCGGGTCCGAGTGAGAGGCTCCACCAAGGTGTTTATGCTGGCCACTGGAGTAATGGCTTCCCCGCCCAACCCTGGAGGATCTGACACAGTCTTAATGCCCCCGACACGGCCCGTGGGCAGACTTGATTTGCCCGAGTAATGTTTATCTGGGCAGTATCAAAATATGTATTGGCCGGGCAGGGAGGAGGAGTTGCAGGTAGAGTGACTGTGAAATGGAATGAAATAAAGATAGCATGGAGAGAAGCGGGCGGGGAAGGGGGTGTCCAGTTGATGGACACTCAGATTAGAGGATCTTTTTTGGCTTGTTATACTTGGAGCTGTTCCACTTGGAAAATGAGAAACTCCCACGCACGGCTAGCGCTGTTTCTTTCAAATGGGATTCAGAGGCGTGCACGGGGAGCAAGTTTTTGTTGGGTTGCAAGGGCCTGGGTTGGGGGCGCTATATTTCTATATAGGGTTATGTAGGGGAACGTCCCATTATGTGGGGTGCACTGCATGGGATTGTGTAAAGTATGACAACAAAAAAAGATCTAGAGAGATCACGAAAAAACTTGCACTTCTGATGTGAATGAGTTAACCAGTATAGAGATATTGGGACCCTAAAATCTTACCCTCAGCCTACCACAGGACAGATCCACACCGTACACGTTTCAGAAACACGCGTCTAAATCAAGTTATGTCTGTTGTACAAATTTAGTTGTGGTTCTTTGAATTCCAGAACAGCATTACATTTCAATTCAAAGAAATGCCCTTCAATTAGATTAAAGTTGTTTCTAAGTGAAATACATCTCGTCCCATCTCGTCAAAATTGAATTGAGTATGGGACTTTTTCACAAAGATCTCCCATCGAAGAAAACTTTTTCTCCTCATTGTGCTCGTTTATTTGTAAATGCAGTTCATGTCAACGCTTGATAACAAAGCATTTTCTTTAATAACAACCCTCAAATAAAGTGCCCGCAGATATGGAACTATTGCATATACTACTTCCCATACGTGAGAAGTGCAAAGCGATGGGAGTTAGCTCCTGGCTAGAAAATGATTGATGAGAACAGGCATATTGCATGATTCCTTCACGGACATGGGGATTTGTTGGCACCTGTGTCCTCCCCGGTGTGGTTAGAAAATCATTGCAGGGTCACCAAAGTGGGAGGGGATATAAAGGAAAAGGGTATCGGTATTAGAGGGGGATGACAGGGATAGTGATGGCGTAGAGAGAGGACAGAGTGACAGAGTGACCGAGTGACAGAGACCGAGTGACAGAGACCGAGTGACAGAGACAGAGTGACAGAGAGACAGAGTGACAGAGACAGAGTGAAAGAGACAGAGTGACAGAGACAGAGTGACAGAGACAGAGTGACAGAGAGACAGAGTGACAGAGACAGAGTGACAGAGACAGAGTGACAGAGACAGAGTGACAGAGAGACAGAGAGAAGTATCTGTGCTGAATTGGAGACGTTTACGAGAACCCAAAATAAGGATTAGTTAGATTGTTAGCCCCCTCCTTTTTACCAGTAGTTAAGAGTTTATTTACCTATGTTAACCTCAAAATTTAGCAACGTAGAGTCTTAAACAAGGGACACGCCCCCTCTTTTTCAAAATCCAGGATCCGCCACTGGTCGAGGTGCAACCCAGATGAGGCGGGGAATATACAATGTACTTATAGAAAATAATAAAATAAAACCTATCCCCTTGCTTCGCATAATAGACTGCTCTCAAAGTTTTGGGCGCACTTACGTGGGTTAACCTTCTATGCTAGGAACTACGGTAGGATATATTTTGTCAAATCAAATGCCATATTTCATAAGTCTTACCTAAATATGTCTAAAGGTCTCATTTATTATAAGCTATGCTCAATCATAATATACCCTTACCGTTAAGTGAAAGTCAATAGTCGCAATAAGGACCTTCAGCAAACCCGACGCACGCCCCTTGAATCTCAGTTAATGCAGATGGAGCAGTTTGAGTTTGAACATTTTCATTTGGCTAAAATCAAATTTGATACAATTCGATATTCGTTATAGCCAAAGAGACGAGAAAACATACAAATAACACAAATTAAACAATATTGTTGTTCGTTAGCTACGGACAACAATATTGCTTAATTTGTTTTATTTGTATACATGTAGACTTGCAGTGTTGAAGGCCTTGCTAAAAGTCGCTATTAACTAATATCAGTTTCCTGAGTAATATTCCTGGCATGTCCTGCAGTGGCGGATTGAAACTAGGAGAATAGGGTTGTAACCCGTCCTATCTTTTCAGTTTCTGTAAGCTTTTTTGTCTATTTCATGGCCAAATTTCATGCAAAAAACGGGGGATGTGCCCCCTGTTTTAACAAAAGAAGGGGCGTACCCACTCCAAAGGGGCGCATCGACTTCTTACATAAATCATGGATCCGCCAATGAACACTGGTGGTTTTCGCTGATTCCCTGGGTCACAAATGAGAGCTTATAGTATCATATCCAGTATGTCTGTTCGTTCTTAAATTCCTCCCTATGATGTCACAAATGTGCCGTACTTGATTTTACCAGGTATGATATGTAGACGCAAAGTGGTACCCACAGGCTTTCCAGCAGGCAACCTAAGTTTAGCTGCAGCAGTAGTCTCTTGTCCTGATGTCCAGTAGATCACCAAGATGAGCCCATGATAATGGTCAGCTCCTTTTGACGAGTGGCTTCCTTTCAGTTATCAAAGCCCCTTTCTGTCAGCCTGTAGCTGAGGGCTTAAGCCAGATGGCTGCAGTTGTCATTACGGGACACTACTGGTAGGCAGGTAGAGGGTAGCTCTTGTATGGAGTTGGAGTTGACATTTGAGGTACACAGAGCAAATGATTCTAGGTCATTTGGCCCGGCCAAACAGCCCCTGTGATTCAGCCCCCTGTCATTCGGCCCCAGACCATTAGGCCTCAAATATGTTATAAATACATCATAAATACGTCATTAACTCTCTATTATGGAGATTTGATCATACAGGACATAGATACGTCATAAATATATCATTCCTACATCATAACAACGTCATCACTACATCATAACTTCCAAATTCTGGTCACATGATGTATTTATGACGTATTTATGACATATCTATGACATATTTATGTATAAAAATGATTCTCCAACTCATTTGGAGGTTATGACGTAGTTATGACATATTTATGACGTATTTATGATGTAGGGATGACGGAGGAATGACATATTTATGATGTATAAATATGACTCTTCAGGTGACTGGAAGTTATGATGTATTTATGACGAAGGAATGACGTATTTATGATGTATGAATGACGTAGTTATGATGTATGAAAAGACTGTTCAACTAACTTGGAAGTTAAGATGCATTAATGAGGTATTTATGATGTATTAATGGCATATATATGATGTACTTATGATGTAGTTATGATGTATTAGGGGCTGAATGGTTGGGTGCTGACTGGAAGGGGCTTGATGGTCAGGGGCCGGATGGCTGGGGGCTGAATGGCTAGAAACCAGAGCAAATGCCTGCCATGTAGAGATCATCAGTCTTCGGTAGGGCTATAATAGAAGCCAAGAGGAATGGGGAAGGAGCTGGACTGCAGGGAGGGGGTTAGCTACAATCAGGAGGAAGTCTGTGGTGTTGTCCAGGGTTTGTTTCTGCAAGAAGCGGGTTAGGAACTGAGGCCAAGGAGGGCGGAGATATTACATGATGGATGATGTCTTCAAGGCAAGTGCTACCTTTTTTGGCGGCCAGCCGACGGCAGGGAGTTGGCCACTGGATCGGGGCTTCTGTGTAAACATAGAGTTGAGTAGAGCCTTGCCAACCCCTGGAGGAACATGACCTGCACGGGCAACACCTCCTCCAGAGGCCAATTCCAGACATTGTAAGTTGAGCGGCAGCTGCAGACATTGGTAACAGCAACAATACACAAGTACTAGAAGGAGAATTAGTGAGGGAGTAGCAATACCCCTGTTTCCGACTGTCAAAGCTGGAATGTTCAATGTATGTAAAGATACTGTAAATAAATGGTTCCCAATGACACAAATTCTCCTCATGAAAGTCATTTTTCATCACTTGTAAAGGCAAGCATGAATTTCTAATGCTGTATGTACAAGGACATGTAGGTTATAACTCGGCAACGTGGAGCTACATACTATACTAGATATAAGACTCTGGGAAAAAGAAGATAATAAACATAATTGACAGGCCATGGGAAAACGTCAATCTAGACTAATGCAACAATCGCTGTCCGCAATAGGCTTACTGAATATCAGCGCCTGAAGCTCGAGATGGCCTTTTACCAGCGCTCTCCTTTCTGTGATATAGGGGATTTAAACTGTAAATAAAGTGAAAGGTCCCGAACACCCTCAGAGTTTCACTTTGGCCATACACTGAAACACGCACAACATAGCAGCATCAATTCTAAGGAGCATTAGACACATGGGTACGGCATAATGGCCATTGTATACTAGACAGCGACATCAACATTAAAAACCAATTATTAAAGACACTACAGTCGCGCATCAATTCAGACCATGCCCCCCATCCCTCATGAAGGTTGAAGATGCACTAAAATAGCAATCCTGACTTTCATTAAGCATCCACCTAAATCCATGGAGGTTATCCCTGAGGAAAACTTTGGCTGGTCCCCGGCCCCACCTCCCTCACTCGGTATAGGGCAGGTAGCTAGCAACTCCAAGCATTGGCATTTTCTAAAGATCGGTATAGGCGAGTGAAGCGCGCGCATGGGCATGCACATGCGCGCACTTCACTCGTCTATACCAAGGCTTTGTACTTTGCCAATGCTTGAAGAGTGATATGCAAATCATAATTTATGATAATGATATTCTGGTCATGTGTTAGCTCTACTAGAACTCGTGACGTCATAAGGTCAGTTAGTAGCCACCTGCGGGCATATCGCATCGATCCCGCAGTGGTACCAGCGAAAGGAAAACTAGGAGGAGTAAAGATGGGTATATGGTCTGTGCTCCATCACTCCCCATGGCTTTACTTACTAGACTAATCCACAGTTGACCCATTCGGCACTCTCTTCCTTGTCTAAGAAATGGTGGTCAACATACAATGTCATGTACTACCCAATGAGCTTACAAGGAGAATGCTCCTTTTACTTCACCAATAGAGCGAGGCAAGAAGGGCCACAATACAATGGTTCTTTTATGTATCTTGCTGATGCAGACAAGGTAGAATGGTAAAGGGTTAATTAGGAATGATTAGTACTGCGATCATTGTTAATAACAGCAGTGGTGGGAGGGGGTGGTAAATCATCTGAGTGGGTATTTTCAACCCAACCCTTTGGAAGGGTTGATTTCTTTTGTTTCTTGAGCACATGTACCCCGAGGTGTTGTTCAGGCAGAAAGCTTCATTGAGGCTACCAATCAAAAGATCAGTTCGATTCAATATGTGATTGACACAATATATTTTTATATGTATATGAGCTTGACAGTTTTAACCTTTGGCATGTATAAACCTAGTAGTATATTACTCTATTATCGCCGACGTTTACAGCCACTAGTACCAAGCACATCATGCATAGGCCTACACTGGATTGCCTCCTCCATCCAGTACTCACCTTCTGAATAATAATTTTCCATTATAATGCTGAGTTCCCAGTTGTCACTACCACAGTTTCATGCCTATCAGCAAGATACCCTAATACGACATATTAACCTAGATAAACATTACCTGCATTAAGGCATTTGTCATAGTACCTTTGTCCATGTCAAGTCTGAAGCAAAAGGAATAAGGAAGGCCGCTAATGGAGTTTAATGAATCCATTGTCCTACATAAAGAACTGTCTTCTTCTAGGCCTTACTTTACAAGGTACACCAGCCTTGGACTGAGTCACTCATTAGTTACCTGTCAGTGCCACTCTGTGCACCGAGCTTCTCATTTCATGTTACCGTTTAATCACATTTCCTTGGAAGCCATCAAATTTGTGGATACTTCTCATTAGGTCCTCCTCAGTATGACAGACATTTGCTAGATCTGATGACATAAAATGGGGGCAGTTCTTTCGCTGCTGTAATAGTAGGGAGGCAAAAAATTGAAAATTTGCCATATGAGGGATGGAATGTTAGGGGGTTGCATCCATGCCAGACTTGAAGTATGGTCCATACTGATCAACTTTCAGGTGGATGCCATGCGCACAAATCGTTTTTCTCTGAAATAGGGCCCGATAAAGGTAGCCATTACCGAAATTCCTTGCTATCCGAAATTTTGCTATAACTTTGCATCTTATGATGCTAGACATTCATTTAAAGTTTCTACTAGCACATTCTCAGGGTCTATGAACTCATTGGTGACATCCTGATTTTTTTTCAGATGCATGCTAGGCCTACCATAGGCCTATTTTAGATCAGCATTACCAGAATTCACTGTTTATGCAATAGCCTTGCAAATAAGGCTGGTAGACATTCATTCAGTGTGGCTATATCCACATTATCAGGGTCTAGGAACATAATGGGATCATAGTTCTCCCTCTCCTGTCCATATGTCTAAGCCTATCATAGGTCTGGACAAGGAAGCCATTACCGGAATTGATGGTTTTCATCATATCTTTGCTATAATTGCCTTTTCAGGGTCTAGGAACATGATAGGGGCATTTTTCGTCCAGTTCTTTATATATTTTGCATATTTCTTTGCTTAGCATTAGCTTGGGCAGGGTAGCCATTAACAAAATTCACTGAAATGGAAGGCCATTCATTGCACAGTGTCGATATCAGTGTTTTCACAGTTAAGAAACGAAATTGAGAGATCCCTTCTGTTTTATGTTTTGTGCAATTGAGGGCTTGTAATGATCCTGCATAGCTATGATCCTGCTTTTTTATGTTTCTGAAACCTATTTATTGGCCTATCATAGACCTGAGATAGGGTAGCCATGAGAGGAACTACCAAGATTCACATTTTTATCTATATGTCTGAATGTACATCCCAAAGATTATGTAGTTACAGTAAATAAATCCATACTTTTAGGATTTGGTAATAAAATTAGTCCATTATTGTATCCATGTTTTTTTCCAGGTGCTTTGTATTTCTATCTTATTTTGTTTGTTCATTTTTCATTATGTGACTGTTTTTTAGTACCTAATAAAGTGCAGTTTTAAATGGTTTCAAGTACTTAAATAGTATGACTATTTTAGGGTTAATGTATTTTAGAAATCAATGAAGATGCCCCTGCAGATAAGAGATGAATTTGATGTTTTAAGTTAAGCTCAGCGTAGCTGAGATGAATTGTATTCTCATGGTTAATGATTATGATAAAGCAACTATTTCGAGATGATTAGGAGGAAGTGGGGGAGCATACAGTTGGATGTACAAATGAAGTGCTGGCTGATATTGTGGGTGGGTTGGAGAGGCTTAAAACACTCAGCGACAGCCTAATAGCTAGCTGTGGTGCAATTGGGCATTGTAGGTGTGAAAACATGATTAAAACACGACCTACAGGTTGGAGAGGTATTACATACTATATTTGGGCATGTGGGCTATACCTGGGGCCCAGGGAGGTTTCGCTTGTATATTCATTTGTGTAACACATGAACTGGCATGGTTATAACCTTTTGTAGGGGAATAGGGTGATGGGAAGAGCTTGAAATCCTTTGGCCCTATCAATAAATGGTTGCTTCCTATGTGCATTATCATAATCAATCCAACGAATAAAATAGCTTCACCTTCATTATGATGGATCTTGACCACTGTAGCCAGTCCCAACTCTGCCAAGGTTGTTAACCCCCTCTTATACACACAGTACCTACGGGCTACAGTAACATTACAACAAGGTTAAATCTATGCAGTTATCCTAAAACATTGCCAATCTACATGTATTTCTTCCAAGGAACCATCTATTATAGACAAAATGTTATCTGTCAACATTATATTAATTGCAACAGGGGCATGCTTTGATGATAGTTCCTCAG
This sequence comes from Acholoe squamosa, assembly GCA_949317995.1. Classification (NCBI taxonomy): domain Eukaryota; kingdom Metazoa; phylum Annelida; class Polychaeta; order Phyllodocida; family Polynoidae; genus Acholoe; species Acholoe squamosa. The sequence continues at coordinate 26,159,361 of OX439035.1, read as the reverse complement.
TAGAGCATTATTTAAACAAGCTTGCTTTGGCCCTTTACTGTTTATAACCACCATTGCTTGAGCACTTGTACATTGTCTTTCAAAGCACTGGTGTCTGGTATTCTAAGAATTAAGCCCCTGATTTTGCTATCCCTACTTGTGCCTGAGTAGGGTCTATCATAATCTGGAAAATGTGTGTGGTATTGTGCTAGTGTGCGGTATAAAATATAAGATGGTGGTTTTAGAAAATTGGGGAAAGAAGCAATGCAAGAAAATACAACAATACAATCTTTGCAATCATTCTGGAATGTATTCCTGCTGTACAGAAATACTATACAGTTGTGCTTCAATTATCCATGCAAAGCACTGCCCATCATGTGTATTTACCTACAAGTTCACAGATCTCCATCATAGAATATGTCAGCCATCAAAACAACATTGATAATATGAATATAATATTCAATTGTTTGCTTTATTCTCTGTGCCTTGGATGATTGTACATCTGCCTATTACTTGGTAGACTACTTTTGCTGCATCTTACAAGAATCAGATAATCAACATTACCCACAAATCTGGGAATTCATATGAATGGATGGCATTGGCTAGGTTACCAATATTCATCACAACCTATGGCAAAAGACAGACATTGATATTTGGATATGCGATAAGATTATAGGCTCAATTGTATATATGTCAGTCCAATCCTGATCTTGTACAAACATATGGCACATTCCCTGTTAAGTAGGGAACTGATGTCCAGGGAAGTTTCTGTGCCATAGTACATTTGAAAATCAGTTTTTACTTACTTTTTGGACTTTTTTAGGATTTCTAGAACTAATTAAAGAAAAATGTCAACAACATAGATTATTTTCGTACTTTTTGCATGTGGGGGGCCTTATGATGAAAAAGGCTGCTTACTGAAAACACTATGTCCTGAAGCATGATAACAATTATTGATCCATTACAATTGGCAAAGAAAATATATGTATGGTATCAAATGTGATGTTTTATAGTTTTTTAAGTGTCAAAATTCAAAAAAAAAATTTCCCCTGAATTTCCCCATTAAGCTCACGGACTGGACCGCTTTATACCAGTGTCCAGTATTTTAGGGTGACCTCCGTTACCATCAGCCTTTAGTGGCCCTGGGCAGAAAATAAAAAGAAAATTTTGGTGAATGTCAGACTAAAATGAAGACCAATTAGGGACATAGTCATGTGCCAGATTATGACTTGATATCTCTTCACATCTCCGCACTAGATGCATTTCCCTGCCAAAATCTGAAGTAGTTTTTTTAAGGTGAGTGACCTCCGTTACCATGATTAAGCACATATAATTAAGGTGGAAACGAAAATAACCGATACTAGTCCAAAGGTAATGAAAAAAGGAAACTGTATACCAAAAATCAGATTGATTGATGGTATATTTAATTTTCTAGAGAGGAAATACTGTAAAAAAGTGACCTCCGTTACCGGTGACCTCCGTTACCGCCCACCCCCATTTTCAGTTACCTCCATTTCCATAGCCTGCCCACCCACCTGAGTCAAGCCACAATGTCAGCTTTAATAACCTAAGTTGGTCAACTCATTTTTGACACACCTTGAAATCCAAATATTAGCTACACCTTCGGTACAAGGTCATGACACATTTGACCTTGGCCAAGGTCAAGGTCACCCTTTTCAAGGTCAAACAGAAATTAGGTAGGAAATCATGTTTATGGCTATAAAATTGGCTTTTATTAACTTTTTGCCATGCTGTAAAGTATAAAAATGGCCACATCTTTGAGTCCTTTTTCATGGTTCCAACAATGTTGAACTTAGACAAGGTCAAGGTCATCCTTTTCAAGGTCAAAAATCATTGAAATCAGCTGGGAAATTAAATTTATGTCCATAAAATTGGTTTAAATTCACTTTATGTTATGCTTTGAAATACTAAAGTGGTCTACTTGTTGACTGCCTTTTCAAGATCATAACATGGTTGAGCTTGGCAAAGGTCAAGGCCATCCTTTTCAAGGTCAAACACCCTCAATTCAGCTGAAATTAGCAAAAGAATCATGTTTATGGCCATAAAGTTGGCTTAAATTAAGTTTTTAACACCCATCTGAAAACCTAAAATGGTTGTCTCTTTGAACACTTTTTCAAGGTTCCAACATTGTTTACCTTAGCCTAGGGCAAGCTCATCATCTTCAAGGTCAAACACCTAAATCTGGTTGAAATCAAGCAGGTAACTAAACGCTGAGTGCCTTTTCAAGGTCATGACATGGTTGACCTTTGCCTAGGTCAAGGCCATCCTTTTCATGGTCAAACACCTGAATTCGGCTGAATTTCTCAGGGGAATCATCTCTATGGCTATGAAATAGACTTTCCATCTCTGGGTTTCCCAAATACAGTGCTATAGTGCTGCATATATGCAGTACAGGCAGTTTAAGGGTTTTGACATCCTTTAAAAAATGAAAGTGGTCTGCTTGACTCATTTTTCCCCCCCTATCTTTTGTATTTTCCCGTGTTCCAGATAAGCGTAGGAAAAAAAATCCCCACCTGTTCAGTTTTCTGACCAATAATGTCTACCTTTAAAAACTTAAATGATCAACTCTTTGAGTCCTTTTTCAAGGTCCGATCATTATTGACCCTAGCCAAGGTCATCCTTTTCAAAGTCAAATCAGCAAGGGGATAAAAGTAAAGGCCCTAAAATTGGTTTAAATTCACCTTTTGACATGCTTTAAAATTCTAAAATGGTTTACTTCCTGATTGCCTATTCATGGTCATAACATGGTTGACATGGTCAAGGCCCTACTTTGAAAGGTCAAACACCTGAATTTGGATAAAAGCAGGAAGGAAATTGCATTCATGACCATAAAATTAGGTTAAATTCAATTCATGGCATGCTTTAAAAAGTACTAATGTGGTCTACTCCAAGACCAAGGAAGGCCATAATGTGGTAGATCTTGCTCAAGTTTAATGTTATCACTGGCTATCCTTTCCAGGTCAAACACTAAGATCTTTTAGTCATTAAGGGAATCATATTTACAACTACAAAATTGGTTTATATACACTTTTTAACATGCTTGGAATTCTAAAGTTGACATGGTTGACCTAGGTAAATAGGTCAAAGTTGTGTTCCACAAGGTCAAGGACACTTAAATGTGAATGACTATAGTATCTGGTGGAAGATTTTTAGCCAGACCCCGAGTTCTCTGTAACTGTTACAATATCAAGTATGAATGAAATTGAGATAGTGAAGATGGCTGCCAGAATTTGATCAAAATCTTGGAACAATAGGGGGTTGTTCAAATACCATGCTAAAAATTTTATGTCCCCCTTTTATTCTCAAAAAGAGGCGAAAAAATCTTTTGTCACCCTCTTTTTTACCTCCACAAAGTCCACCAACCACCTCCCCCCGTGTTATCAAAAATTGCCTACTCGATCCCTAATCAAAAAAGAAAGACAAAAAAAAATAGTACTAAAAGTACATTACTGAAGTCCAGGAATCTATTCATGACATTTAAAACCATGTATATGGCAGTCATTTTGAACTATTAATGAGTGTTACCCTGCATATTATTAAAGATATATTGAAGAATTACCATTTCTGCTTCAAACAAATATAAAGGCACAAATCACAGGTTAAAAATTCAGAGATGTTACCAAAGGTGTTCACGAAGGATGATCTTGACCTAGGCTAAGGTCAACAATGTTAGAACTTTTGACCCATCCTTAGAAACTAAGGGATAGGCCTCAGAGAAAAGAGTATTTAAAAAAAAGACATCAAGAGCTTTCATTTCATTTCATATAATACATATTAATGAGAGCATGGGAAGTATATTGAAAACATTGTTGAAAGATATCATGCCAAATACCTTAAACTGAGAAAATGCCTCATAAAGGCTCTGGTCCCATATTCACAAAACCAATCAATTTCAGGAAAATTAATCAGTTACTATACAGACTTAGCAGGATATGTGTTTATATCACATTGTGCTCTCATTTCTCTTTCTAGCTTGCTCTTTTCAAATTTGTTTTTGCCTAGAGAACAGGAGATAAAGGCCCCATCTCTGCTTTATTGATATATGGGGTCACAGTGACCATAAGGAGCAAAGATTATTTCAGGTGCTTATTCAAAATCTATTGATTTGCATTCTGCTCAAGACTTCCTGTCATATGGTATCATTATTTATCCCATTTTCAATGGTTATTGGTGGTCTTCAGGGTGATGGCTTTGGAAACTAGAAATGCCATCTTCAGAGTGCATTAATGCATAAGCGAGATGGAAAGAGTCAAAGAATTATGTGTGGTATAAAGATAACTTATAATTACCCTCTGATTACCCTTTTCAGAAACAAAAAAAAAATGCAGGATCATAACTATGCAGGATCATTACAAGCCCTCAATTGCACCAAACATAAAACAGAAAGGATCTCTCAACTTCAACTGTGAAAACACTGATATAGATACTGTGCAATGAATGACCTTTAGGCCGAGGGCTGATAGGGCCCACCATGCACCCCCCCCCCCCCACATCCCAACGTGACAGGTATTTTTCCGATCCTTAGGGTCTCCTGAACAAGATAAAGATGTTAACATCTGATTATCTTGGGATGCACTACCGGTTTTTGCTCATTATCCATGTGCGGGTTTAGACCACTTTTGGGTCAATTTTGCTACCATGTTATTCAAGGGATATGCTCAATCCCTAAGCTCTAAGACTATCTTACCTTGTCTAGGTCCTACAGCTATTGGTCTCATTGGAAAGAAAACATAATAAGCTTTTCATTGAGCCCCTATAATTGTTTTTAAGTTCAGATTTGAGGGTACCAGACGGTCGGGAAGACGGAAGATTGAAGTCTCACAAAGTTCCTTTTTTAACTGAAAATTTGAAATGCACTCCAGATACATGTAAAAAAACTTGCTCTTATCCCCACCTAACCATGATATCTAATAAAATTTATGTAGGCCAAACCTATCTGAGTAATATGAGACATTGTGCAGCATTCCTTGTTGACTATGACCCACGTTATTGCCTTAGCAGTGAAGATACTACCGTGAGTCAATACGATGCTGTTCCATTTCAATAATCTCCCTCTTTATCTAAATGGATGATTTTGCATGCTAAATCTTTATCAATTCTCCTGACTCCAAAAAAGGGTGCTGATTAAATATGTACATGTTTCTACTTCATAAAATTCAGGCGAGGCTGTATATGGCTGAAATTCAAAATGGCCGACAATAGATTCAAATGTCACTTTGAATTACATATATGTGCAGTCTACAAAGTATCTGGTGGGTCCCACCCCAATAAATGAGCTTAGTAGAATACAGTGGTGCTTTTGTTTTGTTGCTAGGTGGTGTGGTTGCCTAGCAACCATAGCTTTGCATAGCAACCAAGCCTGAAAATATGCTCAATTGTGATATCTGCATGGTTTCCTTTCAGTAACATACTCCCCTGACGTAAACTTGCATGTAGCTCTTCTGTGACTTCCATCATAGACGAGGAATATAGGTGATAAAATGTTGCTAGGTTGTGTGGTGGGCTAGCAATAGCCGTTTTGCATAGCAACAAAGCCTGGATTCATAACTGTAGGTACATACTTGTGCAGTCATCCCTCAAGGACATAGTTCACTGATTTTAACTTGCATATAGCTCCCCTGTGCCATCACACAGTATGAACATAGGTAGTAAATGGTTGTTATGTCATGTGGTTGCCTAGCAACTGCAGCTTTACATAGAAACCCATGTACATATCTATGCAGATAGTCACAGATAAGTGTATGGTCTCGACCCAAGAACTTGTATGTATAGCTCCCCTGAAACATCTCAGAATAGAAGCATATAACAGGTTGCAAGGTCATGTCCTTTTAAAATCATCAGAGACCATATATAATGAGATAATGATAAAATGATAAAATATTTGCTACATCCATACCCTGTGTTATTTTGTAAATACATATCCATGCATATGTATCTCAGATCATCCATGATTACACAGGATTGTAATTCCTTACTCCTCCTCCTCCCATATCAAACCTGTAACCACTGTCATATTATCAAAATCTACCATTGCTGGTACTGAAAACACACATTTAGAATACAGAAGATTGGCTCTGAGCCTCATAATGTACTGCGATTACATGTCCCCTGAGAGTCAGCACATCGCGCGCGGGGAAATCACATTCCCCTACACAGCCCCCAACCAGCTTCAACCACCGCTGACCAGCAACCCGGCACTCCTCCCAACGGCATTCCCGTTTCCCTGGTCAACTGCCGGTACAAGTACCGGGTGGTCGAAGCGCCTGCCGTGTCACACCAGCCCAGGTACCGAGTTCCGTAGCCCCCCCTCACGCGGGTCAGGACCACTCGGTTTCCCTACCATTGTAGGGGTCGGCGAAAATGTTTTAGGGAAACCGGGAGTTGAACCCGGGACCTCTCAGCCTTCAGATGATTGCTCTAACACTGAGCTACTTCCCCGTAAAACATTTTCTACCTTCCACTGGGGTGACACAGAGAGGGGACATGTGATTACATGACGACCGGTCCCTGAGAGTCAGCACATCGCGCGCGGGGAAATCACATTCCCCTACAGTATGTTGAATGGCTGTGATGAATACATAACTTCAAACGGACAGAATACTTAATGAGGGGTTTATTGGATGTGTGACCACTATCAATAACGTCTGACAGATAGACACAAAGTAGCAAGTAGCTATTAAGATCAAGCTAGCCATTCTAAAAAATTGGCTGGCAACCTGCCTGTATATTGGAGACATGACACAAGAAGTTACCAGTCAATCATCCCTGGTTTTCGCCCTCACTCACAAGGGGCACCCTATCAACCCAATGCTTTACCTGTCTCTCCTATACAAATATTTGGAATATAAAGTGTGATTAGAGATCTAAAACTCCCATCTAGTGGAGTTTAAGTGAACTATTCCCCAGGATCTGGGGAAAATAACCTCCCTCTAACTTGAGCTGTCATGAAGATTCCATCTTGGGAGTATGAATGTATGTATGAATAAATGAATTACAACAACAACCCTTACATCATCCAAACACACATTTACTACCTTGTTCTTGTGCTATTGTAGCCAATAATTTCACACAACTAAACTGATTTTCTGGGATTGATCATCTCTTAGCCCAGCCAGACTCTCACTGATCACTTCAGAATTCTAATATTGTAGGTTTACTTTAAAAAATTATCATTTGAGGTCTGTTCAATAGTCTTAGCACTCATCATCCCAAGTTAGGGTAAGTAAGCCTGTAGTTCCCATCCAGATCTCTATTCTATTTAAACAATGCTCTAGCATAATCATGAATATACTACTATTGAGAATTGTATGTTGCAATTCATTTCTGAGGCGAGACCATATACTTATCTGTGAGTATCTCCAGAAATATTGACATGTGGTTCTATGTAAAGCTGCAGTTGCTAGGCAACCACATGACATTACAACCATTAAATATCTATGTTCATACTGTGTGATGTGCACAAGGGAGCTATATGCAATTTGAAATCAGTGAACTATGTCCTTGAGGGGAGACTGTGCACAAGACATAGTATATATGCCTACAGGTATGAATCTAGGCATTGTTGCTATGAAAAACTGCTATTGCTAGGCCACCACACAACCTAGCAACCTTTTATCACCTATATTCCTAGTCTATGATGGATTGATTGATTGATTGATTTGTGTTTTACAGCACTTTAGCGGCACTAAGTGGCTATCCCGTGCTTCACAGGTTGATAATTTAACATAGGAATGTGTCAGTGCCCGCACATATGTGCACCATACACATCCTGAGGGGATAGGAAAGAGGAGATATAGACCCTTTCAAGTGGGCTAGGGAAGCCCGAGTCTATGATGGAAGTCACATGAAGAGTTATATGCAAGTTTACATCAGGGGAGTATGTTGTTGAAAGGAAACCATGCAGATATGCACATCCGAGCATATTTTCAGGCATGTTTGCTATGCAAAGCTACTGTTGCTAGGCAACCACACCACCTAGCAACAAAACAAAAGCACCACTGTATTCTACTAAGCTCATTTATAGGGGTGGGACCCACCAGATACTTTCTAGACTGCACATATATGTAATTCAAAGTGCCATTTGATTCTATTGTCGGCCATTTTGAATTTCAGCCATATACAGCCTCGCCATTAAATCTTATGAAGTAGAAACTGTATGTTCCTAATCATCACCCTTTTTTACATAGGAGTCGGGAGAATTGATAAAGATTTACCATAGAAAAACATTCATTTAGATAAAGAGGGAGATTATTGAAATGGAACAGCATCGTATTGGCTCACGGTAGTATCTTCACTTCTAAGGCAATACCATGAGTCATATTCAACAAGGAATGCTGCAAAATGTCTCATATTACTCAGATAGGTTTGGCCTACATAAATCATATTAGATATTGTGGTTAGGTGGGGATAAGAGCAAGTTTTATACATGTATCTGGAGTGTATTTAAAGATTTTCAGTTAAAAAAGAAACTTTGTCATTTCAATCTTCTGTCTACCAGACCGTCTGGTACATGTATTAGGGCTTAATGAAAAGCTTATTATATCTTCTTTCCAACGAAACCAATAGCTTTAGGATCCAGACAAGGTAAGATAGTCTTAGAGCTTAGGGATTGAGCATACCCCTTGAATAACATGGTAGCAAAATTGACCCAAAAGTGGTCTGAACCCGCACATGTATAGTGAACAAAAACCGGTAGTGCATCCCAAGATAGTCAATGTTAACATCTTGAATCTTGTTCAGGGGACCCTAAGGATCGGAAAAATACCTGTCGCGTTGGGATGTGGGGGGGGTGCATGGTGGGCCCTATCAGCCCCCGGCCTACTTCCATTTCAGTGAATTTCGGTAATGGCTACCCTGCCCAAGCTAATGATAAGCAAAGAAATATGCAAAATATATAAAGAACTGGAAGAAAAATGCCCCTATTATGTTCCTAGACCCTGAAAATGCGGATATAGCCACATAAGGTGAGTGTCTACAGGCAATTATAGCAAAGATATGGTGAAAACCGTCAATTCCGGTGATGGCTTCCTTGTCCAGACCTATGATAGGCTTAGACATATGGACAGGAGAGGTAGAACTATGCTCCCATTATGTTTCTAGACTGTGGAAATGTGGATATAGCCACACTGAATGAATGACTATCAGCCTTTTTTGCAAGGCTATTGCATAAACAGTGAATTCTGGTAATGCTGACCTAAAATAGGCCTATATTAGGCCTAGTATGCATCTGAAAAAAACTCAGGATTTCACCAATGAGTCCCTAGACCATGAGAATGTCCTAGTAGACACATTAAATGAATGTCTAGCATCATAAGATGCAAAATTATAGCAAAAACAAGGAATTTCGATAATGGCTACCTTTATCGAGCCCTATTTCAGAGAAATACGATTTGTGCTTGTGGCATCCACCTGAAAGTTGATCAGTATGGACGATACTCCAAGTCTGCTATGGCATGGATGCCACCCCCTAACATTCCGTCCCTCATAAGGTGATTTCTAAGCCTCTTTTGAGATTTTGCCTCCCTACTATAAGTACAAGTAGTATATAGGGGTAAACTCAGGGCATAGGAACACCTACTGAAATTGATTTGACCTACTTATGAACCAGAAGTGACCTAGTTTTAAGACCGGAAGTGATCATATATGGGCATGTGACCTACTTTCCCAAGCTCTGATTGGCTGAGAGATAATTTATGCTAATATATGCAAATTTATGCAAAACATGACCTAGTTTTCTCTGTTGGTTATTACGTAATTACATGAGTTTGGTTGTTATGGCAACACCACAGTAGTATAATCAACAGGGATGGTGGGTGGGTAGGTAGGTAAGGGTATATAGGTGCAAACTCACCACATAGGAACAGCTACTGAAACAGTGAAAGCTGTGTGCATGTGTTTTTTTCTAAAATTGTCCAGAGGTAAAAGTGCTTACTCCATCTTTTACACATGCATAGGTAGGTTGGTAGGGGCATTAATCCTGGAACACTAGTACCATTGAAAGTGGCGTTGTACTATATGTGACATTGTGGTGTTACACTTTTGGATGTTCCTGGTAAAGTAGGTTTATAAATTAATCCTAAATGTGAGTGATTAGTGTAGAAGCCTACAGATTTAATTGGAGCTAACTCTTGCTAAATCTTTTGAAGGGATTTCCACCAATGTATGTACAGTGAAGTAGTAGCAGTAGTAGTAGTAGTAGTAGTAGTAGTAGTAGTAGTAGTAGTAGTAGTAGTAGTAGTAGTAGTAGTAGTAGTAGTAGTAGAGCTTGCTGTGTAGAGTGGAGAGTCAGTTATGAGAAGAGCTTGGTGTGTAGAGCTTCCAGGAAACTACGTGCATTGGTTAAATGCAGGCTTGGTCACATGGTAATCAAAACACACGTGACTGGTCAGTGTGAGCAGAGTGATTATTTTTGTAGTGAGTCACTCTTAGGGTAAATTTGACTTGTGCTTTTAGCCCCTAGCTATGTGACCACAAAGCCATGTGTAAGTAAGTTTGTACATAGGTAGTAAACCTATATATACCATAGAGGCAAATGAATTGATCATTTCCTAACTTTTTTTCTTTTTAAGTGATCAAAAAGATGGAATTGTAACTTTGACTTTACACGCATGAAATTTATCTTTTTAGACGGCGCTACTACGAGACAAGACGAAGCGGTAAAATATCTTTACACTCAACTTTCTAATTCATTATCCAACTTTTTAAGGAAACAAAATCTAGAACATTATGAATTACATCAACTCAAGCAGTTATAGGCTTTAAAACAAACATATGTTATTCAAACTATGTGCCACACCTTATCAGTAGTTACACTCAGGTGATGTGGTATATAAACGCACTGTTTCTCATGGATAATTGGGGAGGTCCGAAGCCCATGATACGTTGCTCTTAAAAACTACTTACCAGCTTTAACCAACAACCTACTTCTGGAGTCTACAGATTATCTGTTCCTCTGCTAAAATATAACATATCATGGGGGACAATTGACCTCCCTTTTTTTTTAAACACGAGATATAGAGCTCAATTAATTCACAAGACGAGACGTGGGCCTGGTAACCAGGGACGCTTAAATTGGTTCACTTGTAACACGTAAGGTGGCAGCACCGAGCTGGCGCTGCACCAATGATGGCGAGAAAGGCTAGGTCAGTTGATCAGAAAATGTAACATCCCAGTTTTCTCTATTCCCTGTTATGAGTGAGATATATCATCATAAAGCTAATGTTCTGATAAGAAAATCTGCTAATTCAGATAAATTTCAAATTTAAATATTTCAGCATTCCCTGTATCAATTTTGATGAAATAATGTGCATATTGTAGAAAATACAGAATTCTTTTGAAGTTTTGGTACAGGTTTTATATAAGAAAGTTACCATGGCAACCAAAACTAGGCAAAATCAATGTTTTTAGCATAATCTGTCATATCTGTTACCATGGTAACCACCCTAAATGGCCAAAAGTGGATTAAAATCCAGTAAAAACTTTGATGCCATCCTGTTGGGCATAAAAAAATGAATTAAGTCGATTTTCATCCAAAAAAATCTATTATTGACATTTTTTTATGATCTTTTACCTTAAATACTGAAAAAATCTATGGAAAACTTTTAGTGTATTTCAAAATTTCCTCTCAAGTTGGCAAGACTACCATGTAAAAAGTATCAAAGGTAGAGACTTTTTCTTTGGACTCTGCAGAGAACCCAACTCACCCTACAATTATGAGAAAAATCATTGAAAATCAAGGGAGTTGCAAGGTATTCAAAATCAGTCAAAAATCGGCCAAAATCGGGCCAAACTATGCATTAATGCGTTATCGGTAAAGGAAGAGTTAAGCTATGCTCGCTATTTAGGCTATACTTGCTCAGGCGTGCTCCTACCTACTCACTTGGATGCTTTAAGATAGATGAAGGAATTTTGCCTGAAGGGGGTAAGTGATTAAAGGTCGGAAAGAGACATGTTTTGAAATTTTGAATGCTATTTCGAAAAAAGATCTGAAGGGAATTTGGGTGTGATGACTTAGGGAGCTTGTCTCCCGTGCCTCAGTGGACTATATAAGGCATCTGCAGGCGTTTTTTTATGTCAAAAGGTTACATAATCACCATGGAACAGTACTAATTCGACTTAGTTTTCCCCAATGGTGTCACACTTCATCTCACCGTCGTCATGGTGGACGGAAGATAGGTGTTTGATAACTAGTTTTGAATTCCGAAATTGGAGGCTTGGATGAGTGATTTGTGATTTTGAAAGAAAATTTTGTTTCATTTTTCGGCATCGTGGCGATCCGGTTCACCATCACTCCACCGGGGGCGATGAACGGGTATTGAGAATAAGGTAGGTGGATATTTTAAGCAATTCTGCCGAGATAGCATGTGTCAGTGTTGTTGTTGTGACAGATTGTTGTAATGATAACAGCCGTGACGACCGTCATTTTGACGTCGGTGCAAGTGACATCACATATTACTAAAGTTAAGAAGTCCTTTGGAAATAAATTGTACAAGCTTAATAAACTGCGACGTTTCCTAGACGCTAAACACTGTATCACAGTTTATAAGAGTATGATGGTTCCCACATTGGAATACTGTTCATTCTTTACTGGTGGAGGGCATCAAAGTGAACTCATAAAGCTGCAACGCATGCAAAATCATGGTCTTAGAATTTGCTTGAGAGAGAGGATTAGGGATTAAATCTGTCAATGAGTTGTGGAAAAAGGCAAGGCAAGGACAGGGTATTGAGCAGGAAATTGTCCGTACTAGAGGGGATAGGAAAATAAAGTTTGCCAGACGTAGGGCCTGTACCAGCTTCTATGAAAAAAGTCCCTATATGAGGGGCGTTTGCCTATGGGACCAACTGTCCCACACGCAGCAGAAAGTGCAAAACAAAAGAACTTTCAAATGTATTGTCAAAGACCATTAGATTACATTGTACATTATATCCTCACTATGATTTGTGCATTTCCATGTACATACTTGCACTTGTAACCACCCACAGTGATACAAGGCCTGAGAATCACTGGAGGGCACGCAAAAAAAAACGACCCTTTAGGGACGAAAGTGCTAATAAATAATAATAATAATAATAATAATAATAATAATAATAACCAGGCGTAGCGTTTGGCGGGAAAGGGGGGGCGTCCAGACACAGTGGCAGGTGCTTGTTGAACAAACCAACGGCCTAACTCGATGTAATGCATTAGTTATGATTAGCTGATTGTTTAATCTAGAGTTAGGGTAAATGGTTAAGTAGCAGGTGCTAACTGATACGTTTGGGGGAGATTTCGGGTTGTGGGGTTCACAGTGGGGGTTTGGGTTCTGTGGAGGGATGGCGTCCCGGGACGGGGATCCCTTCATCAGCGTTTCACTGATTTATCCGCCGGTTCCTCCGGCACTGCTGTGTTAGGGAAGCTGTCATCCCCCTATAAGTGTGATGGAATGGTCCAGTCCTTACTGACATTTAGATTAACTTTCGGGCCATTCTATCTTATGGGCTAGCAAGGGTGGCCGGTAGTGGCTTGTGGGGAAAGCCGGTATGGGACCAGGGACGATTCCCACATGAATCAAAACCAAGGATTTTTTTAGGATTTGTGTCGAAGAAAAAACCTACCGTCAAGAGTGTCTGTGGCGCTCTCAACCATTGTGCGGTCGAAGAGGTACATATCCTTTGGAGGTTGGACCTCCTTGGGGTTTAATAACGCCAGTTCCTTGCGATTAACCTTGCTCGTTGATGGCATGGGCATCGTGAGCCGTCTGGATATCGCTCCAAGCAAACTGTTTGAGCCGTTCGGCAATGATCATGGTGACCTCATTTCTTCAGTGGACGTCCAAGTGGTGTCAGATAGGCCTGGTTAACCTTGGCTTTGAGAGCTTGGGAACTACAATGGAGGCAGGTCAGAGGTTTTTTACCATAAATCATGTCATGTACTGGGAAGCTGTAGGCCTTTCCCCCCAGAGTGAATCCGAAGGACGAACCTAGGAGTGTTATCCGTGGGTTCCTGGCAGCCATAGGGCCAGTGGCGTAAGGATCTCTTCACAAAGGCTCTGAGGACTTACAGTGCAAATCAGGACAACTGCAAAAGGACATCATTGCATCATAACGTCCCACCAGTTGAATCCACTGATGCACCATTATGGGATCAGTGGGCAGTGGGCTCAAGGACCATTTCTGATTAGCATACTTGATTTTTCTCGTCCAAGATGCAGGGTCCACCATGGTTGGAGTACTGTGAATAGTGATGAGCTGCGCCAGGTGTGTCACAGACTATACATCAGAAAATGGTGATGATTAGTGATAACAGGTGTGACCAGGGTGGGAATTCGAGCTGGTATCCTAGGTGTGTTATTGAATCAGTAGACAATATTGATAATTTATCATGGATACCCACTGCAGCGTCCCTGAGGGTGATTACATCTTTAATCAGGGGTAGGATTTTTTTTATTATGAAGGTCCTTAAGACGCTGAAAGTTGGGTAGCCTCAAGGTGGGGGAAGCGGTTGCTATGGTTACACCAGAAACATTGGCTGGTGGGTTTTTCAAAATGTCACAACGGTGGCAAATTAATGGACATCTGGGCTATAGGATTTAATGTGATATTCTGAATGCAAGACAGATTGGAGTTCACCATTATCATTCCACTGTTTTTTGAGTGAGCATAGGCATGGTATTGATACTATAGAAAAGTCTGCAGTTTTTTTTTTATTTCTACTTGACCTGAGTTAGAGCACTGAAGGATAGATGGAGATTTGTTGGTAATCAGTATATAGGAACTGTGAGATATGTGTTTGATCATGTGAGCCTGAAAATTGCATCCGAAAATTGATGAACAGCTTCTGGTATGTGTAAAAAAAATTAGAGACAATGCACACGTAAGGTGGTGAGGTGATAGCATGGCCATTGGCAGGTCACAGCTTATAAATCCACCAACTTTACACATATCCATATTCATGTGATCCATCTCAATGTAAATGTGAGTGAGATTTTGACATAACTATATAAGTGGGTAGTGCCTGTACCAGTGTATACCCTGTAGAGTTGACGTTGGTGGTGTCAAACGGGGACTAAAAATGCCTCTGTTCTATTATAAATAGAGTAGGTGTTTTCTTCACAGTCCTATGGGTATGGGTACAGTGATGTGAAGTTTGTTTTGATTCTGCCAGTGCCCCTGCACTCTTGTAATAGGCAGTAGAGTAGTCAGAAGTGGGGAGCCTTCTAACACACTTTTCTATGTAGGCGGTAGAACATCCACCAACATAGAGAAATCAGTCCTCAGAATAAGTGGGGAGGTTTCTTAATAGTGCCCTCTAGGACACAGTTTCCTAAATCTATATAGGTAGAAGAACAACCACCAACATAGATATTCAGTAAACAGAATGGGTAGGGAGGCCTTTTAGTATAGTCTCTAACACACACTTTCTTGGTTCTATGTACACACCTGCAAACTCGAGGTGAGGAAAAAAAAGCTTAAGGAGTCCAGTAGGGTGTTTAAAATCAGTTTTGTAAAGTTATGAGGGGTGTGAGTTTGCTGGTGAAAATAACATTGAGTAGAAGGTATCCTGCTTGGAGGACAGTGCATCATCAGTATCATTTTACTCTGTTGCTAAAAGGACTCGTCCCTGCTTTATATAAATGTTGATGCAAATGCAAAAGATATTCCATAAATAGTTTGTGCTCAACACTGACCAGTCACATGGAATTTAGATACCACGTGACCGACACGACATATTTATGACATATTTAACCAAAGGTTCCAGCGGTTCTTCTCACATCGACTTGCCACTCTACACACTGAGTTCTCTGACCGTCCATCATATACTGTATCTACTACCTCATGCTTAATCCATCCAGGATTTAATAAAGAAGGCTACAAGATACAGGCTTTGGGACTTCATCTACATCTACTCTACTGTACATTGGTAGAAATTCCTTCAAAATCAAGCAAAAGTTAGCTCCATTATACCTATAGCCTTCTACACTGCTCACTCACATTAGGATTAATTTATAAACCTACTTCACCAGCTACACAACTGGGAACATGGTATAAACACCCAAACGTGTGACACAAAACTGATATATACACACCACAATATCTCATATAGGACCCAACAATCAAGTGGAAATTGGAAAGGACTATTCTCCCTGCCAAAAGTCTGACTCAGACTCCTACAATGTAATTACTCTGGACAAATTAAAGCAAATGTTACCTCTATCAGCACATCCACAACCTCTTCAAGACCTCCCAGATGATGATGATGATGATGATGACTTTTGGAGAGAAAAAGTGTCAAAGATTTTACAGCTACCGTCAATAAGGGGTAAGGCAATATATAACCCCACCCTTGGTCGGTCAAACACGCAGCACACTAACAATATCTATGCCCTTTTTTTTTGGCACTGTCAAACCCTTGGCTGTGAATAAACCACCACAGGGGAAACTGACTTACTGTTCACTATAATTCCTGCCAAGTCACAGGTGCTTGTGTGTTTAAAACAAATTTATAAGCATTTTGTCCCAATGTCCACAGCAGGTCAGCTATGAACAAGTTGCCAGTGGACAGAACAGCTTAAACAATGGAACTCATATATACCATGAAATTAGGTCAAATGGTGCCTTAAAGACTTTCAAGCACAAACTAAAGTGTACACATCGCCATATGCAAAAATAGATTAGAAAAAAAGTGTTAACTTTTAGCACCTACATTATAACATTCTCCCACCACAATCTAAAAATAAATGACCCTATCAACATGGTAAACACTGTCACACCACCTGTGCCATATGTTTCAAGATCAAAAAGACAGGAGTTACTCAACATAACATTGTCTCCACCACAGCGTAAAAAAATAAACGGACTCTTATCACCATGTCCAAATTAGCAAGTTTACATGTTGTTTACATCTCGGGGTGAGATAAAAGGTTAAGGTCTAAAATCACAGAAGGTGTGCAAATGGGAATTTTGGTGAAAGTCAGCCCCCTACACTTAGGATTTTGATTTTTCCCCAATTTTTTGTTGGTCATATTTTTGGGCTCAATGAGTTGTTGATGTTATATATGGGTTTTAGTGGATCAATATCAATATTCTGGACTCCAGGGTGTTGAACATACCTACAATTGACCCCTTTCAGCTTGGAAAATCAATAAAATCGACAAATTTCATCATTTTTTGTAGAATGAGGACTAGGTATGTGTCTGTCCACTTTTATTATGTAAATTATAGAGTCTTGTGGTGAAATAGAAGCAAAAATTATGTTCCTGGTCAGATTTTTTCTATTCTTCTGGAGCATTTTACTTTTTGTAAAGTGGTCTGTCCGGGCGATAATTTGGTCACTTGGCCTCCCCCCATTAAATAACTAAAAGTGAAATGGGT
The DNA here is from genome assembly GCA_949317995.1 of Acholoe squamosa. Lineage (NCBI taxonomy): Eukaryota > Metazoa > Annelida > Polychaeta > Phyllodocida > Polynoidae > Acholoe > Acholoe squamosa. The sequence continues at coordinate 26,142,012 of OX439035.1, read as the reverse complement.
TCAATTATGCCTTAAAAGATTTGCTACATATTGGGGGTAAAGTATGTTGAAAACAAAATTTGATTTCCTCCATAAACTTCACTGTGAGGGGGCAATAAGTGATTTTCCTTGAAAATCCCCCTTTTTCCTTGTCCGGGCGAAAAATCATGTTCTTTCCCCTCCTGTGTAGGATTAACACATTTAACTATCCTAACTAAGTCACTTATTTACCCCCTACATATACCTAAATGCCCAATATATAGGGCAATGGATTACTCTTCATCCTTTGCAGTAGCAGAGATGGGAAGTGTTATTTTGTCCGGGCGAAATCATGTCCGGGCGAGTGACCATTGAATAACATGCCATGTTGAGGGGTTGATTTCCTACAGAAATTAAAATTTTATCTTAATGAAAATAACAGCTCTAGACCATTTAGACCTGTAGATTACAGAAATCACATTGTTATGTATGTCAGATGTGTCTTTTATATCATGAAATGAGTGTACTTATAATAAATGTTTGTAGAGATTCTTGGCATATGTCCGGGCGAATGACATTTGAGTAATAATCCATGTTGAGGGCTTGATTTTCTACAGAAACAATTGTCCTATTACCATGACAATCTCAGATCTAGACCATTTTGACCTGTAGATCACGAAAATAACATGTTTCTTTATGTCAGATGTGACCTTATTATCATAAAATGAGAATACTTTTAACGGTTTTTATCATGATTCTGCCTACATTTCTTGTCCTCACACAAAATTCAATATTCCTGCCCCTCCTCTGCACAATAGGGATATTCAAATATCCTAACTATGCCTGTTATTTACCCCCTACATATACCTTAGTACTCAATATATGGGACAATGGATTGCTGCTAAACCTTTGCAGTATCAGGGATGGGAAGTGCTTTTTCGTCCAGGTGAAATTGTGTCCGGGCGAGTGACCATTGAGTAACATGCCATGTTGAGGGTTTGATTTCCTACAGAAATAATCATTTTATCTCATTGAGGATCACAGATCTGGACCATCTTGAGCAGTAGATGATGGAATTCACATTGTTATCTGTGTCAGCTGATTCCTTGCTATCATAAAATGAGCCTACTTTTAATGGAATTTGATCACAATTCTGAACATAATGTCCAGGCGAGTGATGAACTACAAGGTATTTTGAACAGAAATTACAGATTTTTCCCCAATCAAAACTATATACTACCTGAAAGTACATGCCATGGGCATTGTATTCCATATAATCAATAGTTCCTACCATAGTCTGTTCAGCTTTTATATAGAACAGAAAGAAATGAATATCTTAGAATCTGAGATTTACTTGAATTCCAGGCTAGGCCCTATAGGAAAATGACCTGAGGGAAAGGCAAAAAGCCTGTTACGTCTGACTACAATACTCCAAACCCAACTATTAGACCCAGTACTATAAGCAAAATCATAATAACAGTGGACCAGAAGCATATCATAGGTCATTTTGAATCAATAAAGGGAAAATACCCCGAATGGTCACTCGGGAGGACATCGTTTCCAGGTAGATAGGTTCTGGGCATTGCCATAGCAACGGTTTTCATATTTAACTCATAATATTTCATGTGCAGTTACCCCAAGACCTATACACTATCCACAAAAAATATTTTTGAGATACTACATAATTTTTTCTCAGACCTCTCAAAACTCCACCAAGCCCTATTTGCACACTTTCTATGATTTTTGACCTTAACTAACAATTTAAGTGATTTTTGGGATTTGGAGAAAAGATTGACTAAAATTAGGTCTAAAGAGTGGGCTGTTCCTGTGATGAAAGTTGGGGTCAATCTCTCAGGTTGCTGCAGAGTGTGGTTGAATGATAAATTTAGTGTGAACACTAGGGGGTAATCCATGTATCCATACAGTCCATATACTGTATCTACTACTACAACTACTACTACTACTACTACTACTACTACTACTACTACTACTACTACTACTACTACTACTACTACTACCTTGTACTTAATCCAGGATTTTAACATCAATGATACAACATACATGACTTTGGAACTTTACTTGCATCTACTTTTTAAACTACTTCACTGTCTATTGGTGGAAATCTCTTAAAAGATTTAGCAAAAAGTTAGCTCTAATTAAACCTGTAGACTTTTACACTGCTTACTCACATTAGGATTTATTTATAAACCTACTTTACCAGGAACACAGTATAAACATCCAAAAGTGTAACACAATGTCACTTTCAATGCCACTAGTGTTCCAGGATTAATGCCAGTCGTTAAATTTTACCCCTACCTACCTACAAGTGTGTAAAAGATGGAGTAAGCACTTTTACCATTGGACATTTTATGAAAAAATCTCTCTTTTCTTCTTATTGTACATAGCAAAATCTTGTGTGTAAAGTGAAAACTTTTGTTATGATTTCCATGACATTTTGGCAAATTTTGTAAAATTTTCCAAAAAGTTTTGCAACATTTTCTGAAAAAAAAATGCATAGATGAAAACCTTTTTTCAACACGGATTCAATGTTGTACATGGCAAATAATCTTGTGTGTAAAAGTGAAATTTTACAAAAAGATTTTGGGCAATTTGGAAAGCTTTTATAACATTTTGGTAATGCCCTCCTTGGCCCATTTTGTAAAAACAAAAAGGAGGTGAAAGTTGAGTTTTAACACGTGTTCTGTGTTGTACATAGTGAAATTTTGTGAGTAAATTTGTAAAAACAAAAAAGGTTTCAAGTTATTTCTTCAAATGTGTGCGTGTATTTTAAAAAGAAAAAGCACATTGGTATCATGTATGCAATGTAGTAGAAACAGAGCATAACATTCACATGAAAAAATAGGAAAAAAGGAACTTCGGGTGTCGAGATTTCCAGTGTCGTGATCGCGGCTCAGCTCTTAATAATAATGGGTTGAAGTCGGCTAAGTGCCGACTACCCATAGCATACCAGCTGCTGTGTTAGTTGGCACTTAGCCGACTTACATGCTTGAGGAGCAGTCTGGTACTTAAGGTTGCTGAGCCTTGCTGTGGCCCAAATCCATTCCCTTATGATGCATATTGGATATATATAGCACCCCTTCTGAAGACTTCCAGAAAAAGGTGTTTATAAGTGACAGCTCATAGGGATGGGTATAAAATTCAATTGTATCAACTTCTCACATTTTCCATGTAACAGGGGAAAAAGAGGAAAGGGGTTTTAAACATTTACTACCCGTTATGACAATAACCCCCACCCTTTACCCCCATCTAATCACCTCTCCTCTTAATTTGGTCCAGTATTTCTTCTATGCAATATCATTACTGCCACCTAGTGGGTGGCAGAAAAAGGACGTGACCTGGCTAACTGACCTAATTCCCCCCCCAAAAAAGCTGACATCAGTGCTAAAGTAGGTGCACCACTTTTACTTTCAAGACCTGTCACAAGGAGGTGTGTAAGGATGTGTATATATTTTACTCACATTCTACTTTTAACAGTGGGTAAAAGTCAATATTTATCACATCATTTGATACTTGTGACAGGAGCATACATGCAAGGTCGTGTGCCATTTTTATAGCATGCAATAGAACACGCTGAATAATAATAAAAAAGGTTCATGTCATGTAAGTAGACAACTTTTCTGTGGTCACATACTAACAGCCTACTATATAAGGTCAAAAAGATCAGCTATGCATTGGGCTGAGCCACACAGGTATAACTACAGCTACAGTTACATGAGCAAAACTGCAGACTGATCGGTCTACTGAACTTCAGTGGCTGATTGGTCTCACACCTTGTTGTCTGACCGAGTAGTTACCTGAGCACCACCACTCAGCCTTATCTTTTACATGTGTCATATCATACTTCTTACTGTGATACAATCATGTGCTTTAACGTTGTAAGAGGGGTTTAACTTACAGGTATAAATCATACACATCCATTAAGATTATGCACACAAAAAAAGACGAGAGACAAGGAAATGAATTGTCTGTATTTGACATGTTCATGCTTGGGTGTATTAACCTTTTTTTTCTTCTCCATGTTGTCCCTATTAATAGCGGGGTGTCAGTCATTGCATGCATCATTACTGGAGTGTCACTCACCCCATACCCTACCCTACATAAATTGTTTGCTATTCATCCACGAACCAGTGAGCAGCAATGGGTGTGCGGCGGTGGTGGTGGTGGTGGTGGTGGTGGGAAAGTGTTATGATAAGGGTAGGCATGCTATGGTAGGGTGCAGCATGTAGAAGGTAAATTGGAACATGTTGATAGGGGTCATTTATTTTTGTAACGTTACAGTGGGAGAATTTCATAGTGTAGGGGGACAAAAAAACATCCCTGTTACTGGATAGAATAGAATAGGTTAGGTAGAAAGAAGAGTAGGGTAGGGTAGGTTAGGGTAGGGTAGGGTAGGGTAGGGTAGGCTATGGGGTGGGGGCACTCCTTAAGTAATAAGGGGAAGGGGGTTGGGCACACACCATATGCACGCACACCCTACTTACCCCCTACCTACCCCTACCTAATTTATTTACCTACCAACCTACCCACCACCCCTGTTGTTAAAATAAACGCGCTCCAACTACAGCGCCATTAGAGTTTATTGCTACTGTGGTGTTTGCCATAGCAACCAGACTCATATTTTGCATAAATTTGCATAAATTAGCATAAATTATCTCTCAGCCAATCAGAGCTCGAGAAAGTAGGTCACATGTCCATATATGGTCACTTCCGGTCTCAAAACTAGGTCACTTCCGGTTCATAAGTAGGTCAAATCGATTTCAGTAGCTGTTCGTATGCACTGAGTTTGCCCCTATATACTACTAGTACATGTATATAAATCTGTGGGTTCCTGGTCCCTACACCTTCGAGACTGAGGTTCGTGACGTGGGATGATTAGTAAGGGTCATGTGAAAGAAGGGGACTCCAAGGATCGACCGTCACCCCCCAACCCCACCCTCCTTCCTCCCAACTGCCTCATTGTACTCCTACCTTATCCTACCCTAACGCCCACACCCACAACCAAACCGTCCCCACGCCCTCCTTGGCCCACCTGGCTCTCCAGTAGGCCATCTTATGGTGAGTGGTCACGCCACACACCTCTCACCATCTTGAGACTGCACCCTGTTGATGGCCCCTCTGTAGGGGGATGCCAGCTCCTAACTACCCAGTCGTTAAGAGACAAAAGAGGCAGATATTGTCAGAAGATGTTAGCCAAACGTGGTGAGCAGATTCATGAGCAGCTCCTCTTACTGGACATTGAATTGGGGGGTACAAGGCAATGGAAAGAGCGCTGTATAGTGCCCTGCCACCCCTTGTAAAGTACTGGGTTTGATGGGATCTATGTTGCGATTTTTTGTGATTCTGTTCTTGGATTTATCCTATTCGTTGTAATTTTAATAACCAACAAAACAAGAAAATCAGCATATCCTGAGGTGGGATACTAAAGCAATGCAGCATTTTTACTGAGCCAGAGTAATAAACATTCAAAAAGGGGATGACATTGAACCCCACAAGCTCATAATATTTGACAGCCCAACTAGGATAATATGATTTGATTAAAGAATCAAGAATCATCAAATAGCACTGACATTATAATGCCATATTATCTTGTGATATTCAAGGAGAACATAATAGTTTTGAGTGGAAACTCAATGTGGAGGATACTCTGAAAGGCAGAGGCCCAAACTAATCGAGATCCGTTGTGTATATTTTGTGAATGAATTGAAAAGAAGCTCCAATGACAAAAGGGGCAATAATGTAAAGGGCTGCGTCCACTGCAGCGGATGGACCATCCGTCTCCCTTCATCCGTCTATTTCTCCATAGAAATCAATGATAAATGAAACGGATGAAACCGACGGATGGTCCATCCATCGGCAGTGGATGTACCCCTTAAGTCAATAACTTAACTTCAACTTTGTTGCTACTGGTGAAGAAGGTAGAGGGATACCTTCTATGTGGGCTCCTTATCATTTTGTGTGATTATTCCACTTGCTTGTAACACTCATTGATTCGGTGCAAAAGGGTTGTTGCATTTTGAAATTGATAAGTCTCCACAACATCAAATACTATTTATATATAGAAGTGACTATTCATGTAATATCATGCATAAGGATTCTTGATGTTTCAATGCATGAAGTAGAAGATTGCCTTACATGCGTGGTATAGCGATCTATTTAGGGACAGAAGTATAGTTTTACAACCTATGTGACAAGGCAATGGACAGCTCGATAAACCCAAGTAAGTTGATAGGAAAACAGTTTGTGATTTATCAAGGCAAGCGGTTTACAATTCTAGATATGGCGATGCAGACTATTTCTAACCTATGATAAATATTGATTGAAGCATAGTGCTGAAGGTTATTGGAGAGGGCCAGCTCTCTCAAGGGATGTAGATCTATACAATTGTTGTTGCGCAGAAATGTTGCACATCTGTATTCAATGAGGTAGACAATGCAAAACTTTGGTTATCAGATAAATGTGACCAGGCAAGCAAAAACACCCCTGTGCAGGGAACTTCGTTATCAAAGTTCATCTCAAGATCTTTAAAATGAGACATCATTGGCTTAAATATTCCTAGTAGTTATGTCAGAAGCCCTCCTTGATCATAGGTTGTTATTTGAAATCAAGGATTAAGCTCTAAATACATTATTAACCCTTAGGTGCCCGAGGGCGCTTAAATGCGCGGTTTTGGGCTTAAATGCATGCATATCAATTGAAGCAAATTATCATCCAGGAACATCTACTGGTCCAATCTGCAAAGTCATACCCTCTTAAGAACGGCCATGACCCCCTTATTCCAATGAGAAACATCCATTTGACTGTATCTCTATTACCTCAGACATTGAGTCAAAACCTGAAAATAAGCTGTCATACATGTGACTCTTTGGAAGGGAATGGCATAAGATAGGATCTAGCATGATGGATCATTTGCCCCCTATTGCCAACCTTTTGATAGACTAGCCCACCTTGCAACTAACCTATTCATAGGAATTGTTTATATCCATGAAAATGATCTCATGAACTGTGACCAATACAATTTGCACCCCAGTAGTACACACAGACAGAACTAGTTGAGTATAGTTATGCAAATCTCAGACTTAATGAGATTAGAGCAGCACAACACTAAAGAGACCATAATAATGTCTAAAAACACCAAAAAAAATCTTTTTCAGCGAAAATACATAACAATGTCATGATTTTTATCATAGATTTTAATCTAGAAGGAATTTTCTGTTTACAGTTTTGGGGTTTTGGTGAATAGCCCTGAAAATTAGCATAAAAATCTGCAAATTTTGATTATTGGAATGGTTGCCATGGCAACCAAAAACAGGCATATAGGTTGATTTTTCATTTTACCATCCAAATATAGGCCATTTCTACTGAAAATGGTGCATTTTAAATGAGACCATTGAATTATGCATCAAAAATTAGCATAACATATTTCTATAATGTCTTTAGAGTAATTTGGCCCCTCCAATGCCCCCTGGTGGCCAAATGGGGAATTAAAAATGCCCGCGGAGGGGTGTTTTACCTTGATGGGTCACGAATATTATTATTCTATCGTCGCATATTATGGTCACATCTATCAACAAATACAAAGTAAAATGTCCAATAATAAGCTGTGTTTTAGCTGTGTTTTCCTTTTACAAGGATGACTCCGCACCTTTGCTGGGCCAGAGCTTTAATCGCCGAAAAGAAATTTAAATTTAAGCATAAAATCAGCCAAGCACAACTTGTCAGCTAGATATGAGAACTTATGTGACTTTTGACGGAAAACATTGAATCTGACAGCAAAAGCTCATTTCGAAAGCAGCGATGACATCTGAGATAAGGAGTTCAGTGATATGAAAAGGCTGTATTTGGAGAGATCCTTTTTGATATTGAATAAGAAGGAGCTTGTTTGTCTGCCCGTGATATCTTTTAAGATTCATTTCTGGTGTATATTTTTCAATTGCAATAGATTGAATACTTTATATTCAGTCTTCTGGTTGCATGCACACGTTCTCATATTCACTGAATGCATCAATACTAAAAGAAATAGCTTTATTGTATCGTTCAAGAGGGAAACTAAACCTTTCATTTCACATGTTCCATCTCTTTCAGTTTCTCTCCAGTGGGTAGTTTCGTAGAGTCCTCAATCTTAATGTCCTCTTCTTATTCATACAATGGATGTGATTGCCTTTCCAAGACTGTAATCAACCATTCCAACATAAATAGGAATTAGGTATTTCAATGTGGATTAACTGTAATATTCGCCTGACAGTGTAAACTGTTTTGCACAGAAAATAATTGAAAAATTAACCTGCACTCTTTTTTTCCTGACAGGTGTTCCTAACTCATGCAGTATCATGGCGAATCGAATTTCGTTTTGGGAGCCATCTATACTTCCTATAGCCTCCATTTGAACGAATCGTCCTTGAGAACGTGCGCTCAAACTTATGAATTTCAACTACTTGTTGCCCCTGCGCTTATATTGAACTTGCCCTCATTTGAGGTCATTTTAGGTTTTCTGCAGACCCTACTCCTGCGCTAAATCGATACATGAGCTCATTTTAGAGCCCTGTGCTTAAAAATGTAATTACGGTGTATATTGAAGTTTGATTGTGCTTCTAAACCATGGTTTCTCATGGTTTCTCATCTTATATCTAATGGTCAGGTTCCCGTATTCTAAATTAGAAGACGCGAAAGATATGCTCATACATTGGAATATATATTATGACCCGGATATATGACAGAATGTACTTAATTCTAGGCATGTAAAGTTGGATGGTATACAAAAGCACTGTATTAGAATATACAACTATTCCCTCCTATCCAAACCTGGGGAGTCAAATAATAATGAATGGCTTCGATTTTGAGAGTATATCACGCATCATCCTTGTCGAATAATGACAAGTGATGACGTGGAAGGCGTGCCTGCACTTCTATTACTTGTCTCCTGTGTTGCATGCAGACATGCTCCTCCAGGGTGTGCCCAACATTAAGTCTATTGGAATGTGTCCATCACAATCTGCGTCCTACAGCGTGCTGTAGCATTACATGTACTGTTTGATAGGTGCATGGCCAGATTATGAAATAACTATACGCCTACGTCAGGTTTGAGACTAAATAGTTGAAAATGCTTTAGTAAAGGTAGACTCGATAACGCTGGCACGCAAGGGGGGCAATGACCAGTTATCTTTTGTGTGAGCTCAAGATTTACTAGCAAAGGAATTTTTAGAGGACTAGATTTATATTACTACACGCAAGATATATGTGGTTGAAAAGATAAATCCTCCGTGAAGGTAGTTCTATCACTCGAGTGCAGTTGGGTCGCCTTTCCTGCAATCTGATTGGTCAAGAGTACATGTCAGGTCAGGGGACCCAGTGAAAGCACTTTAGGTCTCCCTTCCTGTTTGTGGCTTTCCTGTCTTATTTGTGAAATATTTTGAGGAAAATCAAAGTTTTTTCTCATGTCAGAACGTAAACAAAGCCCTCAGATGCGAGTTTGTACCCTGCCCTCGGCCCTCGGTCCTCGGGCTTTGCCTGATCACCTTCGGCGATCTTGGGCCATCTTTGTGCTTAGTTATTATGTCATTGTCGAGGTCTTCACAAAGAACAATCACAAATGCTGGTTCAATGCTTATCCCTCCGGGTACCAGATCAAGCAATGGTGGCCCTTGGGAAAGAATCTGCAACCTCTGTATTAGCCTCGCAGGAGATACACATGTACCAGATCAAGCAATGGTGGCCCTTGGGAAAGAACCTGCAACCTCTGTATTAGCCTCGCAGGAGATACACATGTGTGTAGCTGGCAATGGTACTTTTTGAGCAAATTCACTCTAATTAGCTAGGGTGAGTTTTGACTCCAAAAATGGGTACTTTCCTGTGGAGAAAAAATCCAACCAAGGGTCAGTTTTTTGAGAAAGGAAATCTTACGTGTGTCACTTTCCATCAATTTTTCTTTATAATAGAGATACTTTCTCACGGAAATGCCCATAAGTACCAGTCCATGACTCAAGCCCTTTTTGAGGTAACCGACAGGTGTTGTTTGTAATCAGTGTCCATGGCCCCATCGCCTCTGTTCTACATGCCCCTACAGAGACAAGTCTTTCTGGGGGATGGTTCTGACGTGCGACACTGAAGACTTCCGGGTGCTGCCTGTCGCTCGTTACTACGGAGCCCCTAATAGGACATACCAAAAAGATTTTTTTTTGTTCATAAAAAAAATTCCTGCGGGTACAGGAACATTCCTGTGGATCCAGGAGAATTCTTGCGGATACAGGGGTATTCTTGCGGGTACAGGGGCATTCTTATAGGTGCAGAAATATTTTTTTGTGGTTGCAAATTTTTCTTTTTTCATCTGATAACGAATTCTTTGTGGTGCAGAAACATAAGTAAAAAAACATTTTAGAAAACATTCAATTTTACAAAGGACATGGGGTTGGCTACGTACAGAGCCCCTAAAAGGACATACCACAAATAATTATTCCCCTGAAAAAATATTCTTGTGGATACTGAAAAATTCTTGCGGGTACTGAAGAATTCTTGCGGGTACTGAAGAATTCTTGCGGGTACTGAACAAAGTCTATATGTACCAAAACAATTTTTCACTAGAAAAAATATTCTTGCGGAAACTGAACAATTCTTGCGGACACTGAACAATACCAAAAAGATTTTTTTCATGAAAAAAATATTCCTGCGGGTACTGGAAGATTCCTGCGGATACTGGAAGATTCCTGCAGGTACTGGAAGATTCCTGCAGGTACAGGAACATTTTTGCAGGTACACAAAGAGTTCTTGTGGGTGCACAAAGAATTCTTGTAGGTGCTAGAATTATCCTTGTGGGTGCTAGAATTATGCATTCACCTACCAAAAAGTCTTTATTTCCTCCAATAAAATCTTTCTTGTACCCGCAAGAATTGTTTGGTACCCGCAAGAATTGTTCAGTGTCCGCAAGAATTGTTCAGTTTCCGCAAGAATTGTTCAGTTTCCGCAAGAATATTTTTTTTGTGGAAATTTTATTTTTGGTATGTCCTATTAGGGGCTCCGTATTACAGAATTCTTTGTGCACCCACAAGAATTCTTTGTGCACCTGCAAAAATGTTCCTGTACCTGCAGGAATTTTCCAGTACCCGCAGGAATATTTTTTTCATGAAAAACATCTTTTTGGTATTGTTCAGTATCCGCAAGAATTCTTCAGTGCCCACAAGAATATTTTTTCTGGGGAAAAAATTATTTTTGGTATGTCCTATTAGGGGATGAATTGTTCAGTATCCGCAGGAATTGTTCAGTACCCGCAAGAATATATTTTTCCACAGAAAAATATTTTTTTGGTATGTCCTATTAGGGGATGAATTGTTCAGTATCCGCAGGAATTGTTCAGTATCCGCAATAATTGTTCAGTACCCGCAAGAATAAATTTTTCCACAGAAAAAATTATTTTTGGTATGTCCTATTAGGGGATGAATTATTCAGTTTCCGCAGGAATTGTTCAGTATCCGCAATAATTGTTCAGTACCCGCAAGAATAAATTTTTCCACAGAAAAAAATTATTTTTGGTATGTCCTATTAGGGGCTCCGTACTTGTAGGTGCTAGAAGCATCCTTGTGTAGTGTACTCTCAGGAATGTTCCTGTACATGCAAAAATACCCCTGTACCTACAAGAATACCCCTGTAGCCGCAGGAATGTCCCTGTAGCTGTAAGAATGTCCCTGTATCCGCAGGAATGTTCCAGTATCCGCAGGAATGTTCCAGTATCCGCAGGAATGTTCCAGTACCCGCAGGAATATTTTTTGAATGAAAAAAAAATTTTTTGGTATGTCCTCTTAGGGGCTCCGTACGTTACAGCCCATCTTTCAAACTTTAAAAGAAGTGTTCCGACCCATGATTGGCTGACGTTAGACCAACCCGTCAGAACGTTCAACACTGGTATATAGATTCTCTCTATGTTGATAAATAGACTAGGAGGACAGGAATACTTTACGATAGGCCTAAAGAGTTTCCACACCGTGATAACGCCAGGTTGATTTTAGCTGTCCTTTGGCTTTTGAAGAAATAGAATGTCCCAATCGAAACATAGGGTAGCGCTTTTAACATCCTACAATTATTTCATTTGCCCCACGTTAGAATGAACATACCCTTTTATTAGTGCAACTTGCCATCTAGTGTAACTCATGAGTCTGTGAAGACGCACGGACCTATAGGTTGGCCTTCGGCATCATTACTATGATATTCAAATATAGAGGATGTTCTCTCAAAATTAATCCCCATTTGAACTGTGTTTTATGTTTAGGAGTATCTAAACAATTTCTGTCATATAATTCTAAAGCCTAGATGCAGGACCATAGACATTTTTTTCGTTAAGAGGTTTGGCAGCATGGTTTGCATCTTAGGCTACATCGAGGAGAGCCAACTACAGGAAATGGATAGAAATCATGTGATTAGCACTGTGCCATATACATTTGTAGTCAGCTTCATAATAACCACTCCATAAATGACACATATCTATTTAAACAGTTGTGCCAATAGTTCCTAAAATACCATGTCTACACCGTTCTCTTAACGGAATCTCTTAAATGTATATTTCATCATTTACAGTGTATAATCGCTTGCTATACTCGAATGTACCCTACATAATGTGTGAGTTTTTCTGGCAAAGCCTCTTCAGGTACAGCTAGTGCCATTTCAAATTCTGTGGCATAATAACCTTTATAGCATGTGGAACTGTGCTTCGAATCACCTCGAGTCAAACACATGTTGTGTATATGCATGCATACACAACATGTAAAATTGTGTTCCTAAAACAGTATCCACGTGTCAAGAGATAATTCATTCTGCAATCCTTTGATCTTTCTCTCCAAGCATAAGAAATCGTACATGATGCATTAGGCCAAAAAAATTAATTTCCGGTCACCCGACGGACCTCAGTCAAATAGGGCCGACCTCCTAATTCTTTGAAGATTTTTTTATATTTTTTAGAGAATTTTTTATATTTTTTTGTGATCTTTTTTCAAGTTTTTAGCATCATTAATTGGTAAAATATAAGAGTTCGAGAAAGATACTTTTTTGTCACATTTCTGGAAATAAACCTTTAGACACCATAATGGCCAGTGGAATCCACTGAGTTGCATGTTATTTTTGGATATCAGTCATAAGTCATGACATAACCATTAACTACTCATTTTATTACACGATTAATCAATAGTTATTCAATAGAAAATCAATAAATACAAGTTGAAAACAAAAATCGTTCACCTTCCCCTGGACTCGAAGCCTGCCATAGTGTGTGTACACACAGTGAAAAAAAAAACGTTCGCCTGGACCAGGACTCATCCCGCCTACCTCTATAAGCTGAGCATAATGCGCTAACCACTAGACCATCATTACACACACCTTAGTGCCCGGCAGCCGTTGGTTTGGTTTGAACACGTCCAGCATTCCTCTATAATTATAATGCTATTCTAACCTTGCGCATGTGAGAGTTGCTGGGGTTGCTACTATCCAGGTAGGGGCTATGGCATTATACATATACAGGCAAACACCCACACTTTCTCGTCAGTCCCTGTGGCACAATGCATAGGGAGTTGGATTTGGGATCAGGAGACTGCAGGTTCGACCCCTACCATGCCAATGGAAATCTCATAGGTTTTAACATGTAACATATGACATGTAAGGTGTGCATGTTATCCATGGATAACCACACTGCGTGCCTGTTATCCTTGGATAACCGCACACCTCACAAAAGTCATGATGCATGCATCATGCCATGCAATATCGACAGGTATGTGCATGGGAATATCCAGGAAAAGCACTCAGAATCACAGAAATCGTGTAATAAAACGCCATAATTTAGGCCGTAGTCAGGCCTACGTAAAGAAAAATAAATCTGACCTACCAACATTTTTTACCATGTAACCAGAAATTTACAATATTTTTGTTTTGCCTTATTGAGTCTTGTTTGAGTTTCTTTTCTACATGTTCCCGTCGTGCAAAGGAATAAACCCTTTTCTCATGGTAGAACTGAACCTATATTAATAAAAATATGATGTCATAGATATGATTGATATGTCCGTCACAGTTATGTGGCTGAAATACTTATTGGCGTCCATGTGTCTGCACCTAAGAATGTGTCCGTGACCATAGATTGAAACCAAGCCTTTGTCACTAACCTATTCTATTGTTACTTCATCTATTCAAAATGACGTACCTTAATCTCCCGCGAAAAAGGTGCAGCCCGCATATAAGGCGCACCTAGAGTTTTGGAAAATTCTCAAAAAAATGAAAAATTCATAACTTTGGTTCTACTTAATGAATTTTCAACATTCAAAGACCTATGTGTAACTTGGGCCCCATGGACCCCCCTGGGCCCCGTATATCCTATTATGGCTAAGGAGGCATGTAACATATCAAAAGAAAGGTCCTGGCATCCCCCTTGTAGATGCAATGGGAACTAACCCCCCCCCCGTATAAGACGCGCCTTATACGCGGGAGATTACGGTACCACTATCTTTAATGATAATCAACCCATGGCCGCACATGTAGTGGGCCCAGTATCAGATCATGATACTTTCCAGAATTATGGGAATAATATTGTTATGCCTTACTGAAATTCGTGTTCGTTGTGGATAGTTTGAACGATGATTACCTAATATATAGATATACTTGATAACATAGGACGTAGTTAGGGAGTGATCATTTTTTAATAACAGGGGGGGCAGCCCCCCCTCTTGAGTTCAGGAGTCGAAAATCGTGCGCGAACATGCCCTTTTAACCTATAGTAACGCGCGGAAAAAATCTGACCCCCCTCAAACCCACCACCCCCCCCCCTGTTGTTAAAAAATGATCACTCCATTACACCTCAAGTATACTAAAAATGTGTATCCTGACTTTAATACTTACAATGTACCTATAACCTGCCTATAAGGTACACTAACAATGCGGGACGGTTCTGTATGATGAAAACGGCGTTAGCCCTCCAGCAATAGCCTGTTTCACTTACAGCAATAATAGCCATTACCGTATTTAGTTTAGCTATCATACCTGCACCAAAAAAAAACCCACATGCACATAATTATATATCCCTTTTGCCTAAGATATCAGTTCCTTCTCAGACAGAATAAAAATAACATAAAGTAACTGAACACAGGCTTATCTGGCGTTGTTACCCAGGTAACATGCCTGTGTTTGTCTGTGTGTGTGATCAAGTCTCAACAATGCCCTTAGGGTCCTTGTTCCGTTATTTAAAGCATTTTATGTCAAATGTCCATACTCTGCATTGTATGTTGTCATGGTATTTCGTATTTCAGTTGACATGACAATCGTGCAGGAGCAATGTGATACAATAGTGTGTTTTTATCAAACAATTGGTCCACAATGTCATGTATATACACAGAAAAAAATAAGTTCCAAATGTTAGTCAAATGCGAGTCAAACCATCTAACTTTCTAGCAATAGTTAGTCAAAACGCCATCTTTAAATGTCCCTCTTTTTCTTAGTCAAATATGACTAACCATTAGACAAAGTGGTCAACTTGCCTTGGCTTGCCTGATTTTGACTAGGATTCCTTGGTTGTTTTGACTAAGTACAGTCCTAAGGGCAGTCCTCTCCCCAAAGGGAAGGTAACTGATGTTGGTCCAGGGTTGGCCGATAAATCTCCATCAGGCTCCATTTTGAGCTGTATGCATGTACTTTTTTCCAACTGACCCAGTGATGGATTATAGTGTCTGAAGGATAGCATGACTTAATATAATCATTTAGCTATTGAGGCTGAGATTGTGTTGGATGTACAGAAACGATGGTTCCTGGCGACTACCCATGTTACAGATTTGATCAGATTCAGATTATAGCCTTGTTTGGGGGGAATAAAAGTTTGGCTGAAACAATCTCGAAACATCATTGTTGGTGCAACATTGGCTCAATATCAATTCATGGTGACGTTTACAGAACAGTTCTGTTATATTGGCAAGTGGCTGGCTTGTCCACTCGACAAAAATTAGCCCATGCTTGAAATGGTCATGATTGTGGACTTTATGGTGGCACGATATTCCAATATTAGTCCATGTATGGAAATCCAATATCTAAGTAATATTGCCTTATGCAGACGTTGGGCGGCATAGTCTGATATTCATCTGTCTATCCAATACAGTGACCATTGATAGAGGCCCAATATCATTTTCTTAATTGGTATTTAGCTAATTTTATGAACGCTTTGTGTATATATAGAGTGCATAGAGACATCTCTGTAGCAGTTGTTTTTGAAGGTCATCTCAATCTTAGCCCAAGAACGGTAAGAATTGATTCAGTCATACTAGGATTTATGAATTAACCACGTTCCATTACCATAAATAGTGTGTCTTCATGTTGCCAGTGATCTATACTCGGGTAATTCATGTGAAAAGCTTACTTTAATAATTGTGGTTATATTTATCACCAACACAGTCCTTTTGATTTTGTAACACGTATAGCGCACAGTATACACTCTCAGCCCCAAGTGTAAATGGGCAGTAGCTTGCCCTGTAGCTGGGTATGGGGCAAGCTATTGTAGGGTCATTAGATTTGTAATTTAACAGCAGCTCCTACTGTTTTCCAAAAGTAAAAGCAATGTACTATAAATAGCCTGGCGAAGTCTGACAGTGTATTGAATATAACCGTCTCCAAGTTCAAGTTCAATTGTTTTTATTGCCAACTTCAAGACAATGATTTTCGGTCGCAATAGTGGGCTGACCATACCCTCAGTGATAAAGTACAAGCCTTTTATATGCGTCAACTAGTCATCAGTTTGACATTATGAGGAAGAGTTTGCATTATCTGATATTACAGTTTGCTGTATCTAAGCAAGCATAATAAGCTGTCAAATGGCTATAACTATAACAGAATATGTATATGCTCGCATTCATTCAAGGTGTAGCCTCCCGGCCAGCCCTCGTTCTAGGGCCCAGAACGCAGTGGTGGATATGCTGCAGATCTGCTTCTGCAGACCATATTGAATATATGTAACCCTTCAATGTCTGTCTGTCAAAAGTTCTTTGGACAGCATTGGAAAGAGATGGTGTAGCCAATATTGATTGGGTCAGTGGTCAAGCCAAAATTGACCAAAATTTAAAATTCATTATGTTGATACAATGCTCTATTTCTAATATCATTTCTCAATGGGGCAACATCGGAATTTGTACAAACTGGTAAGGTGATGCCTGCTTTCCCATATTAGGCCATGGTCATGGTAATGGTTGCGATGATAGCCTGTAATGTATCCTTGGGACCCTTTCTCTCAGAAATCTAATTTTGATTAACTTTATATCATGAATACGCCATATAACAGTTATAAGGTCTGTAACCCTTCACAATTGTATGAACAAAAGCAATATATGCAAAAAAGCCCTTTATGCATCCTTTTTATATTGATATGCTACATTATAACTTATACTACACATTACTAAGTGTAGATACTTGTGCAGAAAAAAGACTGAAGTTTATATGCACTGTGTCAAATTTATACAAAAATATAAAGGTGCAAGGAACCGGACTTGTTTTAGGATGGGTTTATCTGCTCAATGAGAAACTTATGGACAACGACATAGGGCCAGAACAACAGTGGTTTATTACAGAGGTACGGTTGCATGACAATTAAGCAACCCGTTGCAACCCTAGGGTAGATGCAAAACTCTGACATAAGGTGGCAGCACTGCACGGTAGGTGCGCCTTGCGAGGAACGCGGTATTGCAACATCTCCCCCTTTAAGATAATAGTTATCATCTGGATAAACTGTCCTTGAATCTTTTAAAGAAAGATATACTTTGATAACACCGGTGTAGTCTATGATAAACATGTAATGAGTGTTCAATGTTCAATGACTGTAGGTAAAGTCTCTGTAATAAATGTTTATGAATAATGTCAGGATATTGGCAATGATATGACTGCTTAGTAATAACTCATATGACTTGGCAAGTGTTCTTGGTAAAAGTCTATATCAGGATGTGTAAAAATATCAATATGAATAGGCTAAACTAAACTTGAGGGGAGCAGTCTCCAATACGTCACCCTCTAACCTATCTTTACCATAGGTTCACCTAGACTGACTCAATTAGACGAGTAGGCTTTTTGGTAGCCCGGTTTGAGCAACAATGCTCATCGGGTGTCTTAGATGGTGAAGACACAGGGCTGTTTGCGACTGGCGGTCGCTCAGTCACGATAGCAGGTGGTGGTATGGCACTGCCTGACGGTGGGACTGTGTCACTGGCAATAGGAGGCATCTCCATTAGGTGTCAGCGATTTCTTTGACACAAGGTGGCAGCCTGATGTTATACGACCGTGGAGTGTTGACTTCTCCTTGTATGATGCCCTTCACTATCCAGCCCTTCTGGGAAGCTGTCTTGACCAGAACAGGTTGACCTGGGGCAAGCGGCTTGAGTGGCTTAGCACCATGATGCTGGTCGTATGACCTAGAGGTGGAGGATTTGTACCTCTGGTCCCTAGCGAGGATCATTTCACGGCTAGGCCATACAGGCTCCAGAGTAGCGGATGGTACTGGAAGGGTCATACGTAGGTGTCTACCCATCATAAGCAGGGACGGGCTGGCACCTGTAGCTGCTATAGGGGTTTCTCGGTATACTAACAAAGTGAGCCATGGGTCTTTCTGACTCAGCATTTGTTTAGCTGTGTAGACAGCTCTTTCTGCCTCCCTGTTCGAATTCGGCAGATATGGATTGGAGGTAATGTGATTAAACACATACTTTGCCGAAAATTCAGTGTATTCAGCTGAAGAGAACTGCGGGCCATTATCAGACACTATTTCTAGTGGCATGCGACAGCATCCTTCATATGTCCAGTGACGGCTGTGTTGGTAGTAGATGTTAAGGCGAGGACCTATATCCACCTGGAGTAGTAGTCGCACATGACTAGATAGTCCTTCCCTTTGAAGACGAATAGATCTACTCCGACTCGAAACCAAGGCCCTTGTGGCAATGGTGTAAACATGAGCGGCTCAAGCTTCTGTGTTGGCTTGTGCTCAGCCCAGTGGCTGCATATGCTAACTATTCTATTGATACCATTAGTGATTCCAGGCCACCAAACACCGAGACATGCTCTCTCGAGGCATTTAGTGATTCCTTGGTGACCATCGTGGACTCTAGCAAGTATTTCCGGCCTCATGGAAGTTGGAATGACGATCCTCGAGGCGAACACAAGTAGTCCATCTGTGACTGACAGTGATGTGCATACAGGCTCTTGAGGTTGTCTGGGACATTCTTCTCATATTTTTGCCACCCCGTCAGCGTATAGACGATAGCTGACTGGAGGACCGGGTCATTGGTTGTTGCAGTGCGAAGCTCCTCCTTCTTGGCGTCTGATGCAGGAAGGGTTGACTCGACAGACTGGACGTGCATTTCTACATCCTCAACTGTTGAGGACAGGGTCGAGACAAGTGGACTCCTAGAGAGTGCATCTGAGATTAGCATCTCTTTACCCAGGACATGCTTGGCATTGATGTTGTACCTTATCAACCTCATAAGTAGTCTCTGGCACTTTGTCAAGGTCTTTGGTGTTGATGAGTGGCACAAGCGGCTTGTGATCAGTAAGGACCATGACGTTTCCATGTCCTCGGATGTATCGGTCAAATTTCTCACACGCCCAGACGCTGGCCAGACACTCCTTCTCGATCTGGGCGTACCTCTTCTTGCTGGTGGTCGGTGTCCGAGAGCAGTAGGCAATTGATTTCACCTCTTTGCCATGCTCTTGTAGGAGGACTCCTCCTAGGCCATAAGAACTGGCATCGGCACTGACGATGTCTGGTTTGGTGACATCATAGTACAACAGAACAAGCGTTTAAGCGATCAGCTGTTTTGTAGCACGGAAGGCTTCTACCTGCATGGCTTAAGTAAATCATTCAGTGGACCGGTGACTGAGATCAGGAGGGACAGGTACAATCCAAGGTAGTGCACCATTCCCATAAACTGACGTAGCAGGGTGACGGATGTAAGCGGCGGCATCTGGTTTATGGCTTGGACTTAATCGGGGTCTGCCCGAATGCCATCTTGACTGAAGACGTGCCTAAGGAACTTGAGCTCCTTCTTCTTATACAAGCATTTGTCATGATTCAACTTCAGACTGACACGATCAAGTGTCCTGACGATTTTGGACAGGTGATCGTCATGCTCAGCGTCGTCCTTCCCATATACAAGGATGTCATCCATGTAAATGAAGACTCCATCTAACCCCTCTAGGGCTTTGAGCATCTTCCGCATGAAGATCTCGGGGGCTGATGTGATGCCAAATGGCAGGCGACAAAGCAGTAGCGACCGAACGGAGTGATGAAAGTAGTCAGCTCTTGACTCCGTTCATCTAGCGGGATCTGGTAGAATCTGCTTGCTGCGTCAAGGCATGAAAACCTTGCAGCGTCTTTGAGTCTAGAAGTCAGATCATCCAGGGTCGGCAGTTGGACGTTGACATTTAGCTTCTTCAGGTCTATGCAGAGACGGACCTTGCCAGACTTCTTCAGTACTGGTACCATGGGACCACACCATGGTGTTGGCTTGGTGATCTTCCTTACTATGCCTAGAGACGTTAAGCACTTTATCTCCTCTCTCACCTTCTCGACCAAGGGAAAGGGGATATGTCTGGCGACGCTGACAGTGACTGGCTGGGCATTGTATCGAAGTACGATCTTAACTGGATCTGTTTCGAGGCATCCGATGTCCTGACTGATGGCTTGGACACGCATGACTAAGTTCATGCGATGGGTGACTCCTTGTCCTAGGAGACTCTCGCTGGATCCATCTACGACTAGGACACGGAAGTTGTACTTCTGGCCCTTGTAGACTGTGTTGGTGATGAACTGTCCTCGACAACTGAGTGGACCCCCCTGGCTTGACAATTTGACTTTGACGTCTTTTAGGGGCGGTTGCGGCTTCACTTTGAGGTAGTTCAAATAGGACATGATGGAGACGTGTGCACCCGTGTCTATCTGGAATGTCTCGGCTGACGTTCCGAGGTCTAGCATCACTTTCCACGCTGAGCCACTGTCATCGCAGTCTATGGCACAGATGAAGTTGTCAAAATTCACCGCACCACAAAACTGGACTTCTTCCTCGGTATTGTCGTAGACCTCTCTGAAGCTCCTATTATGATACATTGAGGTGAAGTGTCCGACTTTCTGACAGGACTTGCACGTTTTCCCAATCGCAGGGCAGGCATGGGGCCCTGGCGACCTGTGCACGTATCCACAATTTGGGCACTTCTGCTTTGACTGACCTCCTGAACTTGACCTTGACTGACCTTGATTTGACTGTGGCTGACTGGTGAACTGCATAGTCGACTTTGTTGATCTCCTATGACTGTTTTGCTTGCTCTGGATGGTGCTCACTGATGTCAGGTCACTGCCATTGGAACTGACGAGCTCCTTATGTCTTGCCCTGTCGAAGGCTTGAACTAGAGTAAGTGTCTCTTGTTCAATCTGGAGATCTGGAGATCTTGGGACAATAGCTCGTCCGACATTCCAGTGATTAGATGATCCCAGATGTGTTCATCTTCGGCTTCTGCCTACTGCCCCCTACCCCCTCCGCATTTACAGTAGGGCCCACCTTGTAAATGTGGAGGGGGCAGGGGGCAGTAGGTGTTCAAATATGGACATGAATATCAAACACGGAGGTCCATGTTTAAAATACGGAGGTCCGGGTTTAGTGCATTAAATGCGGTGAAACGGCCTCCAGAGCGGGAGGTTGAATTTTTTTTCACTTGTCCGGGCTCAAACCCACCAGCCCCCCCCCCCGTTCTTAAAAAATGATCACTCCTTAAGACATTGAGCTCTTCAGTGACCACACTAGGCCTACATACTACATCAAGGTCAATGTCACTTTGTTGCTGTGATGCACTAATGCAGTCCCAGTGGACAAAAAGACGTTTTCTGACGTTTTTAAACATCATGTGTAAGTTTGTGAACGTTTTACATGAACGATTTTTAACGCTAAAACGTTGACTCATTCTGACGTTTTTTAACATTAAATTGAATGTTTATTCTGAACATTTTCTAACATAAAACATTGACCCATTCTAATGTGTTTTAATGTTAGATTGAATGTTTTTTCTGAACATTTTCTAATGCTGAAAAGTTGACTCATTTTTTTTAATGTTCATTTGAATATGTTATTGGAGCATTCTTTTTTATCTAAACCATTTCAGCTACAACAGTGCAAGTGATTGACAAAGCATAATTAGTCACACACACAGAAGCATACACATATATGCATTACTTCTGAAGCACTCTAAAATTACTTGTATCCATGAGCAAGATCAAGGACCAGTACAAAGTAACACTAAAAGCAGAGGAGGTATATGTATTTCCTGGAAACATGAAATGGGTGTCCACATTATGAATATATCACATGCTTCAATAATATATAATCATATTAGTCATATTTGATCAAAATCGAATAAGGATTAGAATTACTATACAATGATGCAATAAAGATGTAAAAAAACACAATGATTTTCATAAGTATGGTGACTTTAAAGCACAGGACCTGTAGGAGAAATCTCCCCATAAATCGATCTGCCACCTAGTGGGAAGATATATATGATAGTAATGTATAAAAACGTTAGAAGACATTCTACAAACGTTTGTGGAATGTTTTAAGTAGGTTCTAAAATGTTCAAAATGAATGTTTGTATTCTAATCATTATAAACATAAACAAATGTTTTTTTGATGTTATAAAACATTGTAAATAAATGTTTGTTTTAAAGACTATATGGAAACATTTACAAAAGTTTGTTGAATATTTCCTTTATGTTAGAAAACATTAAAAGCTAATATTCACATTTTAGCTTTAAAATGACGTTCATGAACGTTCACTGAATGTTTGTTGTTCACTAGGGTGTAACCTATGAGTATACCATTACAAATACTACATTTGAACATGCTAATTTTTCGTTAGAAGTGGTTAGTGTTTTCAGTCTGTAGTGTCAGCATGATGTATGAATTCAATAGACTGCATTAATGCCTCATTACAATCATGGTTGTGATTCAAGCAACAGAAACCTACATTGAACTGCCACCCTACTGACTGACCTTCCTGTAACTAGGTGGCAATAGTGAGGCTCAGGAGTGCGCACATTACTTCCTCTTTAGTTACCAGGGGGCGCCAGTGACTTGGATGTAGCGTATATGGTCAGCAATCCTCTCACTCTCAGTCTAGAGACAGTGTATTATTATACCCCATGCTTATTAGGCGTTATCCCTTGCTAATGAAGATCATTCTAAAATTGTGAAAAATAAATATTCTTTCACACTTTTTTCAATTTTCCCTAGATACGGTAGTACATTTTGTGTATTTTTTATATTTATTTATTTCATTGGCACGAAAGGTTCTAATTGGGGAGCTTTCAACATTCAGCCATGTATGGTATATGTATACATTTATACTAACTTTATCATCATACAAAGTTCAGATTACAAATGAGCGCAATTAATTTGTGTGTTGTGTCTTATTGATAAGTCATCCACCATCAACAAATCTGATAAATAAAAATATCAGATAAAGTTATCCTCTTGGCCCTATATCACTTTGTTCATAAAACTGTCAACGTTCATGGATTTCTGAACCTCAGGGTGGAGCCTCTTCCATAGGGCCATGCTTCTGAGGCAGGGCCTATATATATATATATATATATATATATATATATATATATATATATATATATATATATATATATATATATATATACCAGGTGCCTAAATTGGTATCCTAAGTTAGACCAATATGCCTTATTGTTCTCTATTTCCTTATACTTTCATTACATTGAATTTGCTCCGTACTGGAGTATGAAAAAGGTTACACTTTGGTCCAATATAGAAAACTAGGCAACTAAATTAGACCCAATATTACAACTATGGTCCAATTTAGGCAACTCAAGCTGGTCCAATTTAGGTCCAACTTTTCATCTTTCTTATTGATAGTTTGTATTCTAAAACATGACAATGGTTTATATCAAATTTCATTTTAGTCTGAAGGTATGATATGACATCTAAAAATCTGAAAGGATTTTGAACAAAAAATATGTTGCCTAGCAACCAGGTGGGCTTAAGTAGGGGAAACTGGGGGAATACGGGACACTTAACACTTAGATCTGGCATGAAAGGCCTCAAGAGGAATTTCCAAAAACATTAAGCCCTTCTACATCATTAATTATTCATAGGAATCAAAATCCTGCAAAATCCTGATATGCACTTCATTGATGATAATTGGCACTTTGAAATTGTCCTGTATTACTCCACACTTCTTGTAAATGCGGGGTAATACAGGACACTTCTGTGGGGTAAGACAGGCCAGGGGAGGATTTTTTTTCAAAGGGGTCATATTTTTCTCTGAGCAAAAATTGAACTGTTTGAAGTAAATTCCTTTGACATGTTTTAACAAAGTATGCATTGATTTCAACTAGCCTAAAAACTAGCATAAAGGTATATAAAGGATAATTCCTCGAATTGGCTCTTAAATATTATAAAGGGCCTCCCCATACAAATTCCCATAGATAATGCATTTGTCCTGTATTACACCACCAAAAAACTAATGCTGGGTAATACATGACACTTCACAAAGATGGTGATAATCTTATTAAGGATGTCTAGGAGGATACCAAAATGATTTATTTTAGTAAACTATTGTATCTATGATAGTATCTCAAAACTTAATGTTTTGGGTTCCAGCACCATACATTTTAGGTATATCATATGATCGGTTATTCCCTGTTGCCATAGCAACCCATCACACAACTTAATAAATACTGTCATATAAAGTGGGATACCTACCCATTATTGTAACACCAAAAGAAGCTGGCTCATGTTAATTCTTAAGGAAAAATATTTAGATTTATATGAAATGTCCCTTCTTCCCCCGTGTCCTGTCTTCCCCCAGTTTCCCCTCAGCAGTGAGGCAAATAAGATCAGGAGGTCCAGAAACCATTTTTCATAGAAAATGTGCATTAAATTACAGAGAAATTACGTTTTTGGAAGTTATTAGGAACTTTAGTAATATTGACTAAAAATGGCAGCGTTGGAACCTAGTTCCTATTACTGCCACTAGGGGAAACAAGGGTGGTCCAATTTAGGAGCCGGTCCAAATTAGGCAACTGTCCCCTATGTGTGAGTTTATTTAGGAGCATTCATTATTTATGGAGGGGTGGGGGTGAGCAAATTGAGGGGGGGTCATTTAATTTCAGGGTATTCTTAGGGGGGGCCAAATATTTTCAGGGTATTCCTTGAGGGGGGCCGTTTGTTTTTTACCTATTCTTAGAGGGGGGGGGGCATTTATTTTTAGGGTAAATTTTGTCACCATAAAATGTCTTTTAATGTATCAGAGACTCCTTTTGAAAGACTAAAGGTAATCAAATTGATCCAGTTCAGTGAAATCTAATTGGATGGAACTATATTCAGAGATCTTTTTCAATTTCTTGTCGATCACGCTGCATGTACTGGTAGGGATCTCAGGGGGTTGATTTAATCTCAGGGGGTGATTTTGAAGGTTTAGTACTGGTTTAGTAATCAAGGTGCAGCTTATAGGTAAGTATTTCATACCATAGAACAGTACTAAAATGAGCGAAACTTAATCTCAGATGGGTCTTAAATCATTTGCATCAACCCAAGGTGTTTTCTCTATAAAAGGTGCATCCTCCACATGAGGATTTACTGTAGTCCAGAGTGTATGAAGTATAGAAATAAATTTGGCTTTAGATACAAGACCACCTGAATGTGTAAGGACATGTTATAAGGCACATCTCATGTGGGTATACAGTCGAACCTTGCTTCATCAGATTAGAAAAATGCAAAGAAAAATATCTGGGGAAGCAAATTGTCTGAGGATGTAAGTCCAAATACAATAGAAAACAGAGATAGTTGAATATCATCTGTCTGAGGTAATGAGGGATCTGAGGAATTAAAGGGTCGAGGAAGCAAGGGCCGACTGTAAGTCCCGGGTCAAGGTAAAAACCAATTGGCAAATGTTGGGATTTAAAAGTACATACAAGATATCCTGTGGGTGAGGCACAGATTGGGTGAAAGTTGGAAAATTAAGTATTGTTCTACAATATGATATCCTAGCACACCCTGACTTTAGGAGGATTCTTTATGGGCCTGACTGAAAGAGCTATCCTCATGTATAATCTCCACCATACTATGCATGAGTTTTTACAGTAGTAGGTCTACTATTCTACACAAAAATACCTTGTCTATAAGGTGTATCTGAGTTTAGACCAATTCTATCACCTATCCCTTGGGTGTATCAACCCATTAAGGGCAGAAGACACATGAGTTATCTGGCCATGGGGGCAGCCTTTAAATTTCCTAGGAGTAAGGGCCTACCTTCTATTAAATGCACCTGCACTAGTAGTATATATATAGGTCTTCTTTGGATATTTCCAAAAAAAATATCCAAAGAAGACCTATATTTTTTGAATATCCAAAAAATACCTATTATTTTGGATAATAGCAGTTTTGACTATAAGCCGCACTTGCTAATAATGGAGATGAATAGTAGAGGATTATTTTTGATTAGAATGTTGGTTTGGATTTCACCAAACCTTCAAAAATTCCCTAATAAGAAAGACTTCGGGAAAACTTAAGCTAGTGTTAGTCTAGACTTAAGTTATATTAGTATGATAAATGTATGAATTTATTTTTCTATATCTGTGTTTTACTGTTATAATTATGGTGTGCTACATTGATACATGTTTTAGAGAGATGAAAAGTTGTAAATAAATGTTACCTGGTCTATTTGTGATGCATCCTAACCAAATCAGGCAGATCTCGCCCATCATAGACCAGAGATAATGAGGTCAAAAGGTGGAAAATGCTAACTATAGTCATTTGGAGCTTTTTGGGTATTTGCTTCCATTATAATCTTCCCTTTCATGTGATGAAAGAATAAATACAAAAAATTAGTAGAAATGATGAAAATTGGCCAAATTGATAATTGTCGCTGATTTTTACCACGACAATTTTCATCGATATATCTACAATATAATCTTAATGAATCTTTTGAAAGAAAGGTATCAAATAAAGAAAGACAACAGATATTAATATCCACATGTAGCTTAACATTTTCTCTTTAAATTGATACCAGCTTTACTTGGCATATATTTGGTACATACAGACTAGACACTGATACAGTGGGGCCTCCCTATTTTCAGTATGAGTATACAGTGATAAAAAGACCTTTGTTTAGAGCTCTATTTCTCGGAACGAATGATGGCCAATTTATGATTTTGAAAATTCAGCAAAAATTGACAAATAAAGATATTTTAATGAAACAAAAAGTGTTCTGAAGCTCTTGATCTATTCTCTGTGAAACCAGTATAATCATGAAATCCATTTTCCTAACATGTGCCTGGTTAGGTAAGGATGCATCACATTTATTGAATTGGGTTATTGGTTTAGAGTGTTAAGATTTGTATTGTATTATTATGTTCCTTGTTATAATGTTATATATATATATATAGGACAGCAGAGTTTAATACGCTGCTTTGTATGAATTGCGTATAGTGCTGCCACCTACCGTTTCAGCAGTATATGACATACGACATTGACTTATATATAGACTCATTTGTATGAAATGGTTTACATTATGTTTCAATGAAGCTATTACTATATTGATCGCATCTACCAGTTATAGAGATGCTATAATATAGGGCATTAGCACATTAGGCTATGGAGGCCGCCATTAGACCCCGACTGCACTATGACTAACACCTTCAGCCCCCGTCTCCGCAGTAAATGCCAGGGATGCTTCCCATTGGTTAATAATACAATAGCCATGTGCCGTATAGTAGAAGAACAGTATGGGATTGTTTTTTGTTTAGAATGTCGGTTTGGATTTCACCAAACCTTCAAAAATTTTTGTCAAGAAAGAATTGGAGAGACAAACTTAAGCTAGTATTAGTCTAGACTTAAGTTATGTTAGTGTGACACATGCATGAATCTATTTCTTTATGATTGTGTATGACTGTTATGATTATGGTGTGCTACATTGATACATGTTTTGAGAGATGTTACATAGTAAATAAATGTTACCTAATGTATTTATTGGTATAGGTTATAGTTTATTGTGTAAGAGATTTGTATTGTATCAATATGTTCCTTTACATAACGTTATATTTATATATGATAGAGGAGTTCTGATACGTGGCTTTGTATAATTTGTGAATAGTGCTGCCACCTGTTGATTTAGTAGAGTATTGCATATGGTGTAGTAAGCACGATTTACTATTAAGGTGCTGACGAGTAGCATTTTATTGATGAATTATATTTCACGATGTAGTGAGACTGTCTGTTAGCGCTTAATGAAGTATAATGTTGACCTCATGGGATTATTTTTGGATAATATGTTGGTTTGGAGAAGTATAATGTTGATCTTATGAGATTATTTTTGGATTAAATGTGACCAGGTCTTCAAAAATTTGTATTAAAAGAGAAGTAAAGCCCTATTAGTTTTACAACACCTATATGCTGTCCTATTGTACAAGTGAGTCGATGATTGGATTACAGTATATAGATGTATTGATAATTACGTTTGTGGTGTGTGACATTGTTTTTCGGTTAAATGAAAGTTATTTTACTAAATAAAATAATACATTGTATATTTATTGTTTGGACTTAATTTTTTTTAAAGTGAAAAGGCTTATATGAAAAGATTATTTTATTGGATATATTGAAGAAAAAGCTTATATGATGAGTTAAATGTTGACATGGACTTAGAACATTTAAAATGCTAACCTAAAGACACAGTCTCAGCAGTGCACCATGTCCCAATGTAAGACGCTCAGTGATGCAAGCAGGCCTGCAAACTCCCCCTTGCGAATCTCAACCAATCAGCACTCAGCTTCATGTTAAAATCAAACCAGTGAGCTAAATAGTCCTCTCTGAAAACAGTTCTTTCAACCGATTTGGGCTATATAACAGAGAAAATTGTTAAACCTATGATTAATTGGCAGAGAAAATAACAAGCAAGAGTGTTTCAATTGTCTCAAATACCTATAATTCAATCGTGAAAACAGTGGAAAATTGGCGGAAGATAATAAGGTGAAGCGGTTCTTATGGGAAAGTTCTAGAAAGTAAACAGTGAAGACTGAGAAAATAAGGGACTTTATTTTCTTGTGGGAACTCCATCTGTTATGACCTTGTTTCCTTATTTGCATCGAATTAAAGTCATTTTTGGCCAGAAAATAATTCCTAAGACTAAACCCACTAAATACCTAACCTTCTGAAATCTTTTCTAAGTCCAACTCAGACAATTTCCAGCACCTAATAAGAAAATAATTTCTAAGACTAAACCCATTGAATACCTAGCCTGCTGACATCTTTTCAAAGTCCAACTTAAATTTCCAGCACCTTACCTGCAGAAATCTTTTCTAGCTCAAACTGGCACAATATGTCAGCACCTGACCAGAAAATAATTTCTGAAACTAAAACCAGTAAGTACCTAGCCTGCAGAAATGCTTTCTAAGTCCAACTCAGGCAATAATTTCCAGCAACTAACCAGAAAATAATTCCTAAGACTGAACCCACTGAATACCTAGTCTGCTAAAATCTTTTCTAAGTCCAACTTATACAATTTCCAGCACCTAACCAGGAAATAATTTCTAAAACTAAGACCACTAACTTTTACAAGTCCAACTCAAAAATGGACTTAGAAAATGTTTCCTCCTAAGTCCACTGAAGCCTTAGCCTGAAGAAACTCACCTCTATATCTTCAATCCCATGTTGAGACCACAGCAGGATCCAAACTCCTTGCCTCAATGTAAGAACCAAAGCAGAGATTCAAAACTCTTTGTCATATATATGGAACCACAACCACTAGCCACGCCTCTATGCAAGTCTCAGCCAATCACAACAAAGATTTCTTTGAGCAGTTTAGGGTCATCCAACTGAAAACCTAGCCTGCTGAAATCTTTTCTAAGTCCAACTCAAACAATTTCCAGCACCTAACCAGAAAATAATTCCTGAGACTGAACCCACTAAATACCTAGCCTGAAGAAATTTTTTCAAAGTCCAACGGGCACAATATGTCAGCACCTGACCAGAAAATAATTTCTGAAACTAAAACTAGTAAGTACCTAACCTGCAGAAATCCTTTCTAAGTCCAACTCAGACAATAATTTCCAGCACCTAACCAGAAAATAATTCCTGCTTACAGTGTGAAATGTCTAGAATGTCAACATGATCATTAATCTTTGCTATTTACTCAAAGGGTGGAATGTCTAGAATGACTACCTAGTCATTAATCTTTGTTGTTTACTTGCAGTGTGGAATGTCTGGAATGTCTACACGATCATTAATCATTGCTATTTACTCACAGTGTGGAATGTTTACCTGATCATTAATCTTTGCTGTTTACTTACAATGTGGAATGCCTGGAATGTTTCCGCAGTAGAAACTAGTATTAAATGACTGAAAACTTTTCTAAGACCACTAGTTTGAGACGAACAGAGAATTTCTAAAAGTGAAATCACTTACAGTCAAGTCACAATAATCCAGTATCAATTCCTATGAGATCCTAATTTATAATACTGTATCTGTCCTTGATAATCCAGTCCAACTCAAACAATAATTTCCAGCACCTAACCAAAAAAAAATGATTTTAAGACTGAATCCACTGAATACCTAATCTGCTGAAATCTTTTCTAAGTCCAACTCAGACAATTTCCAACACCTAACCAGAAAATAATTCCTAAGACTGAACCCACTGAATACCTAGCCTGCTGACATCTTTTCAAAGTCCAACTCAGACAATTTCCAGCACCTACCCAGGTGGCAAAGGTGGTGTGGCCCTACTGTGGCCCACACTTTATTTGGTGTGGCTTCCAATGTGGGCCACAATGGGCTAACCGATGGGCTGCTGCCAGTTTCTGTCCTCAGTGAGGTGTGTGGGACACACTGGGCTAACCAATATGGGCACAGATCAGTCTCAGAGTGGGTTTGGGTTCAACATGGGTTTTTGGTGTGGCTGAAAGTGGGCTGCCCACTTTGATCACATGGTGCCATCTGGTCAAAATTTATTATTTTAGGGTCAACATGGGTTTCTGGTGTGGCTGAAAGTGGGCTGGTCACTTTGATCAGGTGGTGCCATCTGGGATAGATATTATAGAAAATCTATTTTTTCCTCATTTTCCAAAGTTTTGAACCCTGAAAATGCTCTACTAGCCTCCAGGTGCTAGCCCCTCCCCTTGGCCTCCATAGTTGGAGGGAGACTAAACATACTGTATTACTCTCCCCCATCATCATAATACAGTAGAACCATCAATTCAAACTTAGTTGGCCAAGGCATGTCAACCAGACCTAGTCCAGTAACATTCTAGCCTTCAAGTTCTTAATGCCTCCCAATGGGTAGCATACTTCAATATAAAATGATTACCACATGAATGGTGTAGTCACATTACTAACTGCTGACATCACCTTACTTTGCACATTTCAAATGTATTTTGCCAGTAGATCCAAACTCTGAGAAAATTTGTGTACTGTTATGATTTATATGATTTCTGTTATGTCATACTAAAGAAAATCAATACTGACATGGGGAGAAAGCTGTACATCAGACATAGTGGGGTCATCTAGTGTCAAAGTTCAGAACTCCCAGCTCAGTATGCCTTGTGCAAACCCATCCTCAGCCCTGTCTGGGGAATTATCTTTGGAACTGATCTATGCCTGATTCAGGGTGCCCACCTTGAAACCAATCTGTGCCCAAAGTGTTTGCCCGTTTTGAAGCTGCTCTGTGCCCAAATCAGTTAGCCTTATGTGGCCCACACAACTTGCTGAGGACAAAAACTGTCGGGAGACCAACAGTCTTAGTTCAGTTTGCCCTATTAGGGCAACCCAATGTGGCCCTGACTGGAAACCCACCATTTGCCCAACCTAAAACCATGAATAGTATTCTGCCCACTTTGAACCAGCGTATCTGAGCTAAAACTGAATTGGCCCTACGCGGGCTTGCTACATGGGTAACCAGAAAATAATTTCTAAGACTGAACCCACTGAATACCTAATGTACTGAAATCTTTTCTAAGTTCAACTCAGACAATTTCCAGCACCTAACCAAAAAAAAATAATTCCTGCTTACAGTGTGGAATGTTTAGAATGTCAACATGATCATTAATCTTTGCTATTTACTCACAGGGTGGTATGTCTAGAATGTCTACCTAGTCATTAATTTTTGTTCTTTACTTGCAGTGTGGAATGTCTGGAATGTCTACACGATCATTAGTCATTGCTATTTATTCACAGTGTGGAATGCCTGGAATGTCTACCTGATCATTAATCTTTGCTGTTTACTTACAATGTGGAATGTTGGGAATGTTTACACAGTGGAAACTAGTTTTGAATAACTGAAAACTTTTCTAAGACCACAGGTTTGAGACAAAGAGAGAATTTCTAAAAGTGAAATTACTTACAGTCAAGTCACAATAATCCAGTATTAATTCCTATGAGATCAAATTTATAATACTGTATCTGTCCTTGATAATCCAGTCCAACTCAAACAATAATTTCCAGCACCTAACCAAAAAA
The DNA here is from genome assembly GCA_949317995.1 of Acholoe squamosa. NCBI lineage: Eukaryota > Metazoa > Annelida > Polychaeta > Phyllodocida > Polynoidae > Acholoe > Acholoe squamosa. Next base: position 26,109,535 of record OX439035.1, on the reverse strand, counting down.
TGATTTAAAGACTGAACCCACTGAATACCTAGTCTGCTGAAATCTTTTCTAAGTCTAACTTGCACAATTTCCAGCACCTAACCAGAAAAGGACTTAGGTAATTTTTAGGAATAAAACCACAGGTTTGGGGAGGTAGGAGAGAGGGATCAAACCTGAGTGACTTGAGAGGATGGTTAGGGGAGGTAAAGGCCGGTAGCAGACTGGTCAAGGGAGAATCGCTGGGAGAGGTAGGAGCTAGCATTAAGCAGCTGAACTGCTTTTCGAAGACCACTGGTTGAGACAAACAGGAAATCACTTACAGTCAAGTCACCATAATCCAGTGTGTAACATTCCAGTAATTCACCTTCCAGCATTAATTCCTATAGGATCAAATTCATAGTACTGTATCTGTCCTTGATAATCCAGTCCAACTCAAACAATTTCTAAGACTGGACTGAACCCATTAAATACCTAATCTGCTGAAATCTTTTCTAAGTCCAACTCAGACAATTTCCAGCACCTAACCAGAAAATAATTTCTAAGACTGAACCCACTTGATACCTAGCCTGCTGAAAACTTTTCTATGTCCAACTCAAAAATGGACTTAGAAAATTTCTCCTAGTGCATTTAGGAGAAGTTTTTTAAGTCCAATCAAAAGATGGACTTGGAACATTTTAAAGACTAACCTTAAGGCACAGTCTCAGCAGTGCACTATGTCCCAATGTAAGATGGTCAGTGATGCTAGCTGTGACTACAGCAGGCCTGCAAACTCCTCGTCTTATATAGGAAGCCCAAAGCCATAAGCTCCGCCCCCTTGGGAATCTCAACCAATCAGCACTCAGATTACAAGGTGATGCTGTTCTGACGGAAAGTTCCAGAAAGTAAACAGTGAAGACTGAGAAAATGAAATCTATGGAATCTTCCTTCTGGAATTTTCCATTTAACCCCAGCCCTGTCTACTCTAAGTACCACCCCCCCCTGTTATAAGCAGCTGAAAACTTTTCTAAGACCACTGGTTGAGACAAACAGGAAATCACTTACAATCAAGTCACCATAATCCAGTGTGTAACAATCCAGTAATTCACCTTCCAGCATTAATTCCTATAGGATCAAATTCATAGTACTGTATCTGTCCTTGATAATCCAGTCCAACTCAAACAATTTCTAAGACTGGACTGAACCCATTAAATACCTAATCTGCTGAAATCTTTTCTAAGTCCAACTCAGACAATTTCCAGCACCTAACCAGAAAATAATTTCTAAGACTGAACCCACTTGATACCTAGCCTGCTGAAAACTTTTCTATGTCCAACTCAAAAATGGACTTAGAAAATTTCTCCTAGTGCATCTAGGAGAAGTTTTCTAAGTCCAATCAAAAGATGGACTTGGAACATTTTAAAGACTAACCTTAAGGCACAGTCTCAGCAGTGCACCATGTCCCAATGTAAGATGGTCAGTGATGCTAGCTGTGACTACAGCAGGCCTGCAAACTCCTCGTCTTATATAGGAAGCCCAAAGCCATAAGCTCCGCCCCCTTGGGAATCTCAACCAATCAGCACTCAGATTACAAGGTAATGCTGTTCTGACGGAAAGTTCCAGAAAGTAAACAGTGAAGACTGAGAAAATGAAATCTATGGAATCTGATGGAATCTTCCTTTGGCCACTTTCGCACGACCCAACCCGGTCGACCGGGTGACTTGATCTGATACATCCGGGGTGTAGCTGTGGTGTATGCCCGATGGGTACAGCCGGTCGACCGGGTTAACCGGATCGGGGCACGCGAAAATGCCCCTACTGGAATTTTCCATTTAACCCAGCCCTGTTTACTCTAAGTACCACCCCCTGTTATTTTCTCTAGGTATGCGCGCACGGTGAAAACGATCGTTTCGGCGAAATTCCGCTACTATTGAATCAAAAATGACTTTAATTTGATGCAAACAAGCAAATAAGGCCATAAGAGATGAAGTTCCCATAAGAAAATCAGTAAAATAGCTCATTTTCTCAGTCTTCACTGCATGTTTACTTTCTGGAACCTTCCATTCCACTCGCCGGCTACCAGCTATGGTTCATTTCCTTTAACCCCAGCCCTGTCTACTCTAAGTACCACCTTCTGTGGTATGCTTTAGGTAAGCACGCACGGCTGAAACGATCATTTCGGGGAAATTCCGGCGCTGTCGAGTTAAATATGACTTTAATTCGATGCAAACAATCAAATAAGGCCATAACAGATGGAGTTCCCACAAGAAAATCAGTGAAATAGCTCATTTTCTCAGTCTTCACTGCATGTTTACTTTCTGGATCCTTCCATTCCAGTCGCCGGCTACCAGCTATGGTTCATTTCCTTTAACCCCAGCCCTGTCTACTCTAAGTACCACCTTCTGTGGTATGCTTTAGGTACGCAGGCACGGCGAAAACGATAGTTTCGGCGAAATTCCGGCGCTGTCGAGTCAAATATGACTTTAATTCGATGCAAACAATCAAATAAGGCCATAACAGATGGAGTTCCCACAAGAAAATCAGTGAAATGCCTCATTTTCTCAGTCTTCACTGTTTACTTTCTGGAACTTTCCATCAGAACAGCATCACCTTGTAATCTGAGTGCTGATTGGTTGAGATTCCCAAGGGGGCGGAGCTTATGGCTTTGGGCTTCCTATATAAGACGAGGAGTTTGCAGGCCTGCTGTAGTCACAGCTAGCATCACTGACCATCTTACATTGGGACATGGTGCACTGCTGAGACTGTGCCTTAAGGTTAGTCTTTAAAATGTTCCAAGTCCATCTTTTGATTGGACTTAGAAAACTTCTCCTAGATGCACTAGGAGAAATTTTCTAAGTCCATTTTTGAGTTGGACATAGAAAAGTTTTCAGCAGGCTAGGTATCAAGTGGGTTCAGTCTTAGAAATTATTTTCTGGTTAGGTGCTGGAAATTGTCTGAGTTGGACTTAGAAAAGATTTCAGCAGATTAGGTATTTAATGGGTTCAGTCCAGTCTTAGAAATTGTTTGAGTTGGACTGGATTATCAAGGACAGATACAGTACTATGAATTTGATCCTATAGGAATTAATGCTGGAAGGTGAATTACTGGATTGTTACACACTGGATTATGGTGACTTGATTGTAAGTGATTTCCTGTTTGTCTCAACCAGTGGTCTTAGAAAAGTTTTCAGCTGCTTATAACAGGGGGGGTGGTACTTAGAGTAGACAGGGCTGGGGTTAAAGGGGGGCTAGCACGGCGATTTTCAACATGGGTACCTACCAAAGGAACGTGCACAAATCCGCGGGACGCAGCGAAAAATTTGCGACGACCTGATTGGTTGAGGGGTGGTCACATGACTTGCTAACGCGGGTACGTCTTATCCGTGCTAGCCACCCTTTAAATGGAAAATTCCAGAAGGAAGATTCCATAGATTTCATTTTCTCAGTCTTCACTGTTTACTTTCTGGAACTTTCCGTCAGAACAGCATCACCTTGTAATCTGAGTGCTGATTGGTTGAGATTCCCAAGGGGGCGGAGCTTATGGCTTTGGGCTTCCTATATAAGACGAGGAGTTTGCAGGCCTGCTGTAGTCACAGCTAGCATCACTGACCATCTTACATTGGGACATGGTGCACTGCTGAGACTGTGCCTTAAGGTTAGTCTTTAAAATGTTCCAAGTCCATCTTTTGATTGGACTTAGAAAACTTCTCCTAGATGCACTAGGAGAAATTTTCTAAGTCCATTTTTGAGTTGGACATAGAAAAATAACAGGGGGTGGTACTTAGAGTAAACAGGGCTGGGTTAAATGGAAAATTCCAGTAGGGGCATTTTCGCGTGCCCCGATCCGGTTAACCCGGTCGACCGGCTGTACCCATCGGGCATACACCACAGCTACACCCCGGATGTATCAGATCAAGTCACCCGGTCGACCGGGTTGGGTCGTGCGAAAGTGGCCAAAGGAAGATTCCATCAGATTCCATAGATTTCATTTTCTCAGTCTTCACTGTTTACTTTCTGGAACTTTCCGTCAGAACAGCATTACCTTGTAATCTGAGTGCTGATTGGTTGAGATTCCCAAGGGGGCGGAGCTTATGGCTTTGGGCTTCCTATATAAGACGAGGAGTTTGCAGGCCTGCTGTAGTCACAGCTAGCATCACTGACCATCTTACATTGGGACATGGTGCACTGCTGAGACTGTGCCTTAAGGTTAGTCTTTAAAATGTTCCAAGTCCATCTTTTGATTGGACTTAGAAAACTTCTCCTAGATGCACTAGGAGAAATTTTCTAAGTCCATTTTTGAGTTGGACATAGAAAAGTTTTCAGCAGGCTAGGTATCAAGTGGGTTCAGTCTTAGAAATTATTTTCTGGTTAGGTGCTGGAAATTGTCTGAGTTGGACTTAGAAAAGATTTCAGCAGATTAGGTATTTAATGGGTTCAGTCCAGTCTTAGAAATTGTTTGAGTTGGACTGGATTATCAAGGACAGATACAGTACTATGAATTTGATCCTATAGGAATTAATGCTGGAAGGTGAATTACTGGATTGTTACACACTGGATTATGGTGACTTGATTGTAAGTGATTTCCTGTTTGTCTCAACCAGTGGTCTTAGAAAAGTTTTCAGCTGCTTATAACAGGGGGGTGGTACTTAGAGTAGACAGGGCTGGGGTTAAATGGAAAATTCCAGAAGGAAGATTCCATAGATTTCATTTTCTCAGTCTTCACTGTTTACTTTCTGGAACTTTCCGTCAGAACAGCATCACCTTGTAATCTGAGTGCTGATTGGTTGAGATTCCCAAGGGGGCTGAGCTTATGGCTTTGGGCTTCCTATATAAGACGAGGAGTTTGCAGGCCTGCTGTAGTCACAGCTAGCATCACTGACCATCTTACATTGGGACATAGTGCACTGCTGAGACTGTGCCTTAAGGTTAGTCTTTAAAATGTTCCAAGTCCATCTTTTGATTGGACTTAAAAAAACTTCTCCTAAATGCACTAGGAGAAATTTTCTAAGTCCATTTTTGAGTTGGACATAGAAAAGTTTTCAGCAGGCTAGGTATCAAGTGGGTTCAGTCTTAGAAATTATTTTCTGGTTAGGTGCTGGAAATTGTCTGAGTTGGACTTAGAAAAGATTTCAGCAGATTAGGTATTTAATGGGTTCAGTCCAGTCTTAGAAATTGTTTGAGTTGGACTGGATTATCAAGGACAGATACAGTACTATGAATTTGATCCTATAGGAATTAATGCTGGAAGGTGAATTACTGGAATGTTACACACTGGATTATGGTGACTTGACTGTAAGTGATTTCCTGTTTGTCTCAACCAGTGGTCTTCGAAAAGCAGTTCAGCTGCTTAATGCTAGCTCCTACCTCTCCCAGCGATTCTCCCTTGACCAGTCTGCTACCGGCCTTTACCTCCCCTAACCATCCTCTCAAGTCACTCAGGTTTGATCCCTCTCTCCTACCTCCCCAAACCTGTGGTTTTATTCCTAAAAATTACCTAAGTCCATTTCTGGTTAGGTGCTGGAAATTGTGCAAGTTAGACTTAGAAAAGATTTCAGCAGACTAGGTATTCAGTGGGTTCAGTCTTTAAATCATTTTTTGGTTAGGTGCTGGAAATTATTGTTTGAGTTGGACTGGATTATCAAGGACAGATACAGTATTATAAATTTGATCTCATAGGAATTAATACTGGATTATTGTGACTTGACTGTAAGTAATTTCACTTTTAGAAATTCTCTCTTTGTCTCAAACCTGTGGTCTTAGAAAAGTTTTCAGTTATTCAAAACTAGTTTCCACTGTGTAAACATTCCCAACATTCCACATTGTAAGTAAACAGCAAAGATTAATGATCAGGTAGATATTCCAGGCATTCCACACTGTGAATAAATAGCAATGACTAATGATCGTGTAGACATTCCAGACATTCCACACTGCAAGTAAAGAACAAAGATTAATGACTAGGTAGACATTCTAGACATACCACCCTGTGAGTAAATAGCAAAGATTAATGATCATGTTGACATTCTAAACATTCCACACTGTAAGCAGGAATTATTTTTTTTTGGTTAGGTGCTGGAAATTGTCTGAGTTGAACTTAGAAAAGATTTCAGTACATTAGGTATTCAGTGGGTTCAGTCTTAGAAATTATTTTCTGGTTACCCATGTAGCAAGCCCGCGTAGGGCCAATTCAGTTTTAGCTCAGATACGCTGGTTCAAAGTGGGCAGAATACTATTCATGGTTTTAGGTTGGGCAAATGGTGGGTTTCCAGTCAGGGCCACATTGGGTTGCCCTAATAGGGCAAACTGAACTAAGACTGTTGGTCTCCCGACAGTTTTTGTCCTCAGCAAGTTGTGTGGGCCACATAAGGCTAACTGATTTGGGCACAGAGCAGCTTCAAAACGGGCAAACACTTTGGGCACAGATTGGTTTCAAGGTGGGCACCCTGAATCAGGCATAGATCAGTTCCAAAGATAATTCCCCAGACAGGGCTGAGGATGGGTTTGCACAAGGCATACTGAGCTGGGAGTTCTGAACTTTGACACTAGATGACCCCACTATGTCTGATGTACAGCTTTCTCCCCATGTCAGTATTGATTTTCTTTAGTATGATATAACAGAAATCATATAAATCATAACAGTACACAAATTTTCTCAGAGTTTGGATCTACTGGCAAAATACATTTGAAATGTGCAAAGTAAGGTGATGTCAGCAGTTAGTAATGTGACTACACCATTCATGTGGTAATCATTTTATATTGAAGTATGCTACCCATTGGGAGGCATTAAGAACTTGAAGGCTAGAATGTTACTGGACTAGGTCTGGTTGACATGCCTTGGCCAACTAAGTTTGAATTGATGGTTCTACTGTATTATGATGATGGGGGAGAGTAATACAGTATGTTTAGTCTCCCTCCAACTATGGAGGCCAAGGGGAGGGGCTAGCACCTGGAGGCTAGTAGAGCATTTTCAGGGTTCAAAACTTTGGAAAATGAGGAAAAAATAGATTTTCTATAATATCTATCCCAGATGGCACCACCTGATCAAAGTGACCAGCCCACTTTCAGCCACACCAAAAACCCATGTTGACCCTAAAATAATAAATTTTGACCAGATGGCACCATGTGATCAAAGTGGGCAGCCCACTTTCAGCCACACCAAAAACCCATGTTGAACCCAAACCCACTCTGAGACTGATCTGTGCCCATATTGGTTAGCCCAGTGTGTCCCACACACCTCACTGAGGACAGAAACTGGCAGCAGCCCATCGGTTAGCCCATTGTGGCCCACATTGGAAGCCACACCAAATAAAGTGTGGGCCACAGTAGGGCCACACCACCTTTGCCACCTGGGTAGGTGCTGGAAATTGTCTGAGTTGGACTTTGAAAAGATGTCAGCAGGCTAGGTATTCAGTGGGTTCAGTCTTAGGAATTATTTTCTGGTTAGGTGTTGGAAATTGTCTGAGTTGGACTTAGAAAAGATTTCAGCAGATTAGGTATTCAGTGGATTCAGTCTTAAAATCATTTTTTTTTGGTTAGGTGCTGGAAATTATTGTTTGAGTTGGACTGGATTATCAAGGACAGATACAGTATTATAAATTAGGATCTCATAGGAATTGATACTGGATTATTGTGACTTGACTGTAAGTGATTTCACTTTTAGAAATTCTCTGTTCGTCTCAAACTAGTGGTCTTAGAAAAGTTTTCAGTCATTTAATACTAGTTTCTACTGCGGAAACATTCCAGGCATTCCACATTGTAAGTAAACAGCAAAGATTAATGATCAGGTAAACATTCCACACTGTGAGTAAATAGCAATGATTAATGATCGTGTAGACATTCCAGACATTCCACACTGCAAGTAAACAACAAAGATTAATGACTAGGTAGTCATTCTAGACATTCCACCCTTTGAGTAAATAGCAAAGATTAATGATCATGTTGACATTCTAGACATTTCACACTGTAAGCAGGAATTATTTTCTGGTTAGGTGCTGGAAATTATTGTCTGAGTTGGACTTAGAAAGGATTTCTGCAGGTTAGGTACTTACTAGTTTTAGTTTCAGAAATTATTTTCTGGTCAGGTGCTGACATATTGTGCCCGTTGGACTTTGAAAAAATTTCTTCAGGCTAGGTATTTAGTGGGTTCAGTCTCAGGAATTATTTTCTGGTTAGGTGCTGGAAATTGTTTGAGTTGGACTTAGAAAAGATTTCAGCAGGCTAGGTTTTCAGTTGGATGACCCTAAACTGCTCAAAGAAATCTTTGTTGTGATTGGCTGAGACTTGCATAGAGGCGTGGCTAGTGGTTGTGGTTCCATATATATGACAAAGAGTTTTGAATCTCTGCTTTGGTTCTTACATTGAGGCAAGGAGTTTGGATCCTGCTGTGGTCTCAACATGGGATTGAAGATATAGAGGTGAGTTTCTTCAGGCTAAGGCTTCAGTGGACTTAGGAGGAAACATTTTCTAAGTCCATTTTTGAGTTGGACTTGTAAAAGTTAGTGGTCTTAGTTTTAGAAATTATTTCCTGGTTAGGTGCTGGAAATTGTATAAGTTGGACTTAGAAAAGATTTTAGCAGACTAGGTATTCAGTGGGTTCAGTCTTAGGAATTATTTTCTGGTTAGTTGCTGGAAATTATTGCCTGAGTTGGACTTAGAAAGCATTTCTGCAGGCTAGGTACTTACTGGTTTTAGTTTCAGAAATTATTTTCTGGTCAGGTGCTGACATATTGTGCCAGTTTGAGCTAGAAAAGATTTCTGCAGGTAAGGTGCTGGAAATTTAAGTTGGACTTTGAAAAGATGTCAGCAGGCTAGGTATTCAATGGGTTTAGTCTTAGAAATTATTTTCTTATTAGGTGCTGGAAATTGTCTGAGTTGGACTTAGAAAAGATTTCAGAAGGTTAGGTATTTAGTGGGTTTAGTCTTAGGAATTATTTTCTGGCCAAAAATGACTTTAATTCGATGCAAATAAGGAAACAAGGTCATAACAGATGGAGTTCCCACAAGAAAATAAAGTCCCTTATTTTCTCAGTCTTCACTGTTTACTTTCTAGAACTTTCCCATAAGAACCGCTTCACCTTATTATCTTCCGCCAATTTTCCACTGTTTTCACGATTGAATTATAGGTATTTGAGACAATTGAAACACTCTTGCTTGTTATTTTCTCTGCCAATTAATCATAGGTTTAACAATTTTCTCTGTTATATAGCCCAAATCGGTTGAAAGAACTGTTTTCAGAGAGGACTATTTAGCTCACTGGTTTGATTTTAACATGAAGCTGAGTGCTGATTGGTTGAGATTCGCAAGGGGGAGTTTGCAGGCCTGCTTGCATCACTGAGCGTCTTACATTGGGACATGGTGCACTGCTGAGACTGTGTCTTTAGGTTAGCATTTTAAATGTTCTAAGTCCATGTCAACATTTAACTCATCATATAAGCTTTTTCTTCAATATATCCAATAAAATAATCTTTTCATATAAGCCTTTTCACTTTAAAAAAAATTAAGTCCAAACAATAAATATACAATGTATTATTTTATTTAGTAAAATAACTTTCATTTAACCGAAAAACAATGTCACACACCACAAACGTAATTATCAATACATCTATATACTGTAATCCAATCATCGACTCACTTGTACAATAGGACAGCATATAGGTGTTGTAAAACTAATAGGGCTTTACTTCTCTTTTAATACAAATTTTTGAAGACCTGGTCACATTTAATCCAAAAATAATCTCATAAGATCAACATTATACTTCTCCAAACCAACATATTATCCAAAAATAATCCCATGAGGTCAACATTATACTTCATTAAGCGCTAACAGACAGTCTCACTACATCGTGAAATATAATTCATCAATAAAATGCTACTCGTCAGCACCTTAATAGTAAATCGTGCTTACTACACCATATGCAATACTCTACTAAATCAACAGGTGGCAGCACTATTCACAAATTATACAAAGCCACGTATCAGAACTCCTCTATCATATATAAATATAACGTTATGTAAAGGAACATATTGATACAATACAAATCTCTTACACAATAAACTATAACCTATACCAATAAATACATTAGGTAACATTTATTTACTATGTAACATCTCTCAAAACATGTATCAATGTAGCACACCATAATCATAACAGTCATACACAATCATAAAGAAATAGATTCATGCATGTGTCACACTAACATAACTTAAGTCTAGACTAATACTAGCTTAAGTTTGTCTCTCCAATTCTTTCTTGACAAAAATTTTTGAAGGTTTGGTGAAATCCAAACCGACATTCTAAACAAAAAACAATCCCATACTGTTCTTCTACTATACGGCACATGGCTATTGTATTATTAACCAATGGGAAGCATCCCTGGCATTTACTGCGGAGACGGGGGCTGAAGGTGTTAGTCATAGTGCAGTCGGGGTCTAATGGCGGCCTCCATAGCCTAATGTGCTAATGCCCTATATTATAGCATCTCTATAACTGGTAGATGCGATCAATATAGTAATAGCTTCATTGAAACATAATGTAAACCATTTCATACAAATGAGTCTATATATAAGTCAATGTCGTATGTCATATACTGCTGAAACGGTAGGTGGCAGCACTATACGCAATTCATACAAAGCAGCGTATTAAACTCTGCTGTCCTATATATATATATATAACATTATAACAAGGAACATAATAATACAATACAAATCTTAACACTCTAAACCAATAACCCAATTCAATAAATGTGATGCATCCTTACCTAACCAGGCACATGTTAGGAAAATGGATTTCATGATTATACTGGTTTCACAGAGAATAGATCAAGAGCTTCAGAACACTTTTTGTTTCATTAAAATATCTTTATTTGTCAATTTTTGCTGAATTTTCAAAATCATAAATTGGCCATCATTCGTTCCGAGAAATAGAGCTCTAAACAAAGGTCTTTTTATCACTGTATACTCATACTGAAAATAGGGAGGCCCCACTGTATCAGTGTCTAGTCTGTATGTACCAAATATATGCCAAGTAAAGCTGGTATCAATTTAAAGAGAAAATGTTAAGCTACATGTGGATATTAATATCTGTTGTCTTTCTTTATTTGATACCTTTCTTTCAAAAGATTCATTAAGATTATATTGTAGATATATCGATGAAAATTGTCGTGGTAAAAATCAGCGACAATTATCAATTTGGCCAATTTTCATCATTTCTACTAATTTTTTGTATTTATTCTTTCATCACATGAAAGGGAAGATTATAATGGAAGCAAATACCCAAAAAGCTCCAAATGACTATAGTTAGCATTTTCCACCTTTTGACCTCATTATCTCTGGTCTATGATGGGCGAGATCTGCCTGATTTGGTTAGGATGCATCACAAATAGACCAGGTAACATTTATTTACAACTTTTCATCTCTCTAAAACATGTATCAATGTAGCACACCATAATTATAACAGTAAAACACAGATATAGAAAAATAAATTCATACATTTATCATACTAATATAACTTAAGTCTAGACTAACACTAGCTTAAGTTTTCCCGAAGTCTTTCTTATTAGGGAATTTTTGAAGGTTTGGTGAAATCCAAACCAACATTCTAATCAAAAATAATCCTCTACTATTCATCTCCATTATTAGCAAGTGCGGCTTATAGTCAAAACTGCTATTATCCAAAATAATAGGTATTTTTTGGATATTCAAAAAATATAGGTCTTCTTTGGATATTTTTTTTGGAAATATCCAAAGAAGACCTATATATATACTACTTATATCTCCTCTTTCCTATCCCCTCGGATGTGTGTGGTGCACTGACACATTCCTCTGTGAAATTGTGTTCTCGCCATGAATATGACCTTAGCTGTCGAAATGGCGTTAAACATCTATTACTCACTCACTCACTCACTCAAACCCCGAGGCCATTGACCCCAGGGCATGCATTCTTGCACCTCCTTCCAAATCACGTGCGGCGCAGTAGTCTGCCTTTAGGACATACACCAATGTAACAAGTTGCGTCCTGCTATTTGCTTCCCTGCCCGTGCTCTCCACGAGATGTCAGCAGCGCAGGCGCTTCCAGTAGCCTTCCTGTAGCAGCTAAACTAAAGGCTGATGGTACTAGCATTTCTCGTGTAAATGTTGTTCACTTCATTTAATACGGTAGGTAGATGTATTATAAAGTAGCCTATATGATTTGTATTTTCATCACCGTCATGGCTATGCCATATTTGGCTTGTCCTCTAGCGTGTCATTGTCAAGAAAAAGCAAGAAAGCAGTGTATAGATCTACGACCATTTCATCAGCTTTGATACAGCAGATGGCGCTAGTGGCGACCATGCCACTTTGCTTCTCCAACAGCAATCTGGCCCCAGCTCGACCACTAGCGTGAGTCATCTCTGCAGAGCTCTCAAGTTCTGGTGGATTTTGAGGAAATAAGACGCATTCTGTTGGTTCTGAAGAATTCCCCCTCTTAGAGGATCTCTACAAAATCTAAAAAGAAAGCCCTGCCCCCCCCCAAAAAAAAAAAAGAAATTGAAAATCGAGACACCATATGGTGCATCCTCATGCAACTTCCAACACAATCTCCCTCTGTGAGAGTGATCATTTTTTAACAACAGGGGGGCTGGTGGATTTGAGGGGGGAGTCAGATTTTTTTTCAACCTCTTGACCATGGGGGGGGTCAGAATTCTTTTGCCCCCTTGCCTAGGGGGGGGGTCAAAATAATTTTACCTGTTTTCAGCAAAAAGCCTGCACGTTACTATAGGTTAAAAGGGCGCGTTCGCACGCGATTTTAACCTCCCAAGGGGGAATCGAAAAAATTTTGACACGTCGAGACGGGGGGTCGGAATTCTTTTCTCGCATCCGCGCGCAAAGCCACCAGTCCCCCCGTTGTTAAAAAATGATCCCTTAGCCTTGTGGATCCCAAATTTCTTATATCTCTCCTGCCACAGAAAATTTTTAAATTGACATTTTATTTTATTGCCCTGAAATATCACAATTTTCTGCAAAAAGTTTGGGGGGCCAAAAAAAAGTCTCCCCCCCCACAACAGGGAGGTTGGGGGGGGTATGGGCCCCCCCTTCTTTAAGACCCCCTACTTTCTTTGTTCGACAACAAATGTCACCTTTTACAGTATCACTTTTTTCATGTCTGGACTTTGCATCTACATTTTTGGCAAATTTCAAAATTAGGCAACTGGTGTTGAAGCATGGGAAATATCACAGTACCCAACGAGCACTACCCACATATTAAAAGGCTCACTGAGACTTTATGGCTTTGTCAAATAGGAATATACGCTAATACAATCAATATTACATAATTTGTGGTTGTCTCCTCATAAATAAAATAATGCATATATTTGTCCTTTTATGACAGGTATTGTAGCTGTTTTACATACGATGGGACCTGGGCTTACATGAAAATTTAATTTATACACGAATTGGACCAAAATGGATGCTGCAAGTCCCATCCAGAACAGAAAAACCTTCTATGGAAATTCAACAAAACCGAATTTTAGTAAGATATCCCTTCTTCAACAGTCCAATGACTTTTTTCTGTATGAACTTTTCACACAGAAAGAGAGTTCGGGAGAAAGTTTATTACATTATGTGGCACGCCTCAGACAGTATGCAGACAAATGCGATTTCACTGACTGGTCTGCAGATAAAATGATAAAATGTATTGTGTTCTCTAGTACATTTATAAGTAATGAGGAGCTAAGACTTTCACTTCTCTCGATGGATATGGGACTGGATGAAGTTCTCGAAAAGCTGACAGTGAAGGAAGGAGTCTACACTACAAAACTAAGGTTCAATGATCCTCCCTGGAAGCATACATCAGTAGAGACTTACAGCAAAGTAGACGTCCAAACATTCCAGGGGAAGCAGAAATGGGAACAGGAACCAGACTCTAGTGGGACAAAATATAATTTGCACAGTGACAAAAGCCCTCTGAACAAGCAAATAAGGACACCTACAAAACAGGATTCTTACAAGTGTTGTTATAGTTTACGTGAGTTTGAGGAAGAGGAGAGTTTAAGAAATCAGATGGCTTTTCATGAAGGGGATGCACACAATGATAGCTGCCATACATATGAGATTGAGAAGGATTTAACTGAGACACCATATCTTGTGGAACATATGCTGGCTGTATTACATGGTAAGCCCTCAATATCAACTACCGTATGTGAAATGCATAGAAGTAGTTCTAATGTCAACAAAAGAACCAACCGTAGAGATGAATTTATCAAGGATGAAATAAATAACATTGCCAATCCCATACATGAAGATAAAGGAGAGAAACCTTACAAAGGTCTGAACTCAATAAAAAGTTATGGTAGGAATTACACAAGCAAGAAGCCTTGTAGGCCAACATGTCCGCTCTGTACTAAAGGCTTTATTGATGGGGCGTCATTAAGGGAACACTTGATGACCCACACAGATGACAAATCTCCCACATGCCCTCTATGTGGTAAAGAGTGCCTAGAGAAATATCAGTTAAATACTCATATGATGTCCCACACGGGAGAGAATGCATATGTGTGTTCTAAATGTGCTAAATACTTTACAAATTCAGGGGACTTACAAAATCACATGAGAACCCATACAAGAGAGAAGCCATATACATGCCCTCTCTGCGATGAATGCTTTAGAGAGGGAGAATCATTAAGGGAACACTTGATGACCCACACAGATGATAAAACTCCCACATGCCCTCTTTGTGGCCAAGAGTACATAGATAAATATCTATTAAATACTCACATGAAGAGCCACACAGGAGAGAAGGGTTATGTTTGTTCTAAATGCAGTAAAGAGTTTGTAACTTCAAATACCTTAAAGAAACACATGGTGATTCATGCAGGAGAAAAACCTCACCAGTGCACTACATGTGGTTTACAGTTCAAAACCGGAGCTCACCTTAAGAGACACATGTTGACACACACAGGAGAGAGACTTCATCAATGCTTTACGTGCGGTTTGCAGTTTGCAATGGGATATCACCTAAAGAGACATATGTTGACACACACAGGAGAGAAACCTCACACATGCTCTCAGTGTGGTAAACTGTTTAGACAGCCAGAGCACCTGAGGACACACATGAGGACACACACAGGAGAGAAACCTCCAAAAACCTTTTTGTGTTCTATTTGTGGTCAATGCTTTTCTGAAAAACGATCATTAAAAAATCATAACATTAAAGTCCATTCTGAAAGTGTAGAGTAAATGCAACATTTACTGTAACAAGCATCTAAAAAGGAAATCATCTTGAATAAAATGTTTGGGTTTCAGATGTGTTTCTTCGCTCTTGGATTGAAAATATTGACATTTGCTTTGCTATGATACTGTATATATCATAAGAAAATGACAACCAGGTATGTAGTCTTCCTGGAAAGGATGTAAAATCTAATTTTTCTAATAAACGAATTTTCAAAGATTTTTCAGGATTCATTTTGTATTTAGCTGTATTTTGCACATTTTCCTATTTCTTTTTAATTGTAAAGAATGTCTATAATTGCAAAGGCAGATAAATAATGAAGAATTAAATCAATGTCAGGGATATTGCCAGGGCTGCGCCCTGCGCCATAGGTGCATTTATATCTAAAATGGCGTATTGAATGGACCCTATTGTGCGCTGTTTGGCACATCCCTCTTCCCCCCTGATATAGGGCTTTAAAAAACTGGATGAATTTTGTAAAAATTCCTATTAGAACCAGAGTTATTGAACAAAATGTCCCATGTTAAGGTTTTAGGTCCAAGATCGTAACTGTCAGAGATGTCAGACCTTCAGAGGTCCATCTATTTTCAGATGTTCAAACTTTCCTAAAATCAGACATCTTAGAGGCTTCTTCCAACAGGTCATAATTTGGATAGAGAGAATTACATAAATCATAGATACACTTACCAGGCTTCCCTAGCCCACTTAAAAGGGTCTATATCTCCTCTTTCCTATCCCCTCGGATGTGTGTGGTGCACTGACACATTCCTCTGTGAAATTGTGTTCTCACCATGAATATGACCTTAGCTGTCGAAATGGCGTTAAACATCTATTACTCACTCACTTAGATACACTTACAACCTTCCCTTTCTACTTCTAGGGAGCCTTAAAGGCTGAGCATAGCCCAGGCTTCAGCAGGTGGAATTAAGCATGCCTTGTGCTGCCCTCTAGCCTTTTCTCTACAAACCACCTTTCAGAGATCAGAGGATCTCTGAAATCTCATTTCAGAGGACATGAATCTAAGCTGACTGCTGATTGGCTGAAATTCTCATGCAGTGTTCTTAATTCTCTTTCTATGACCATCTATTCTAGAGATGATTTTAATGGTTTTGAGGGGAACAGGTTGAAATGAAGACAAGATGGGTGCTTTTAGCACAATACATTGGGGGAATGGGTGCTGTACTAACACCCAAACATTTTCAGAGGTTGAGCCCATACCCAACTGGCATCTCTGGATGGTTGATGATATAGACGATAAAACAATAAATAGATACTGATATATATATATATATATATATATATATATATATATATATATATATATATAAAATAGCGAAATCCAAATCAAACTTAATAGCAAACACCACAAGACTCTTATTACGGTTTAACACTGTTTATTGACATGGCATCTGGCCACACCATCTACTCGGAGCTCTCTGGTCCTTGGAGATAACTGATTTACTGTGATTAATCTTATCCTCAATAAACTCTGGTGCCAAACTCTCCTAGTGTTGACTCCCGACTTCCTTATATAGTAGTGATTGTCTCCGACGCTAGGCCACCCCAGCATCACAGACTCATCTTACATTTACTCCGATCTGGCTTGGGCTCCAGGAAGATGAGGCTCCACTGCTCCATCTAGGATGGCTTTGGCTTCGCCCCGCCTCCCTCGGCCTTACCGCCACTATAACATATATATATATACCGTAATCTCCCGCGTATAAGGCGGGTCTTATACGCCAAACAAAATGCTGCTGGGTCTTATACGTGGGAGGTAAATTGCCTTGAGTTTGGGGTGCGCCTTATAGGGGGGGTATTTTTTACTATAGAACAGTACTAAACTAACAAAAATCTGCCCTCAGAGGTGCGCCTTATTCGTGAAACAGACCTCCCTGAGTTAGGGGTGCGCCTTATACGCGGGAGTTTACGGTATATATGTGTGTATATATATATATATATATATATATATATATATATATATATATATATATATATATATATATACATATACATAACAGTTGTGTACTATGTATAAGAAGAAACAAGGACCACTAACACGCCACAATACATATAGTGTCCGACTGACTAAGAGGATCAAAATCATATGAGTAATAAGGACATGGTACACCATTTTAAATAATATATCAAGAGCCTAAGATTTGTATTGTCAATGACCAATTCTGGGTATTATAATTATTCCATACATATTTACTTTTCACCACTAAGCTTATCCAGAGCTCAGCCTAAGTGGTGCAAAGGAGCTAAAGTAGAACATACAGTAGATGAAATATCAATCCTATTTCCCCTCTTATATGCTGATGATACCATTCTTCTAAGTGAATCAGATGCTGACCTCTAAAGAAATACCAACTAAGCACTTTGACCCTAATGTCATCGAAACCACATTTGAATACAACCACCTGGGAGTTACTCTTACAGGGCTTTTAACAGGATTTTTTGCAATGAGTAAATTGCGCACTCAATGGCAAGAACAATGCACCATTTTGAAAAGCAATGGGCCATCATGCACCTTGAAGTAAAGAAAACAAATGTGTTTGAATTGAGCTTTAAATAAAAGCAAAAACCAAAATCCCTGATATATACCTTGATAGCCTTGATCCTTCTTATCAAATGAGGGCATTCTGGCAATGTTAGTTAAATATGTATCGCCATAGAGGAAAACACCATCTGGTGGATCTGACATCTCGATACCTATGCCAGAATCTATAGATCTATTCAACACAAAGGCTATCAAAATATTATGTAGGGTGGGTACTGTTTCCCTTTAAGAACTAGTGTTCTGGGGATTCCATATGAAATAGAAAAGGAAATTACTTGGTTTTTATAAGATGCTGGTTGGCAAAGGTTGTAGGTCAGATTTATTTTTATGACAAGTCGCTCAGTTGAATTGTACAATCAAAAGTGAAAAAAAAATGAGCAAGAGAATGCATCTCTCAATGCAGTCTTGATATGTGACCTGTACCAGGAATATGACCCCTTACATAAGGTCCCTTTTTACTGATCGAATTTCATGTGTTTTTTGTTTCTTTTAATTTCTAATATCTCTGATATCAATCAATGAAACTGAGGGTGATAGTCAAATCAATTGCCTGATTTTCGCGATCTTTTTCTCTCCAACGAGGGGTCTGCCATTTTTGTGCCATTCTTAGTAAGAAATCCAGGACTCTTACAAAAGGAAATTCATTTCTATGCGCCATTTGGCACACATCTAGCCATTTAAATGCGCCATTTAGAGTTTAAATGCGTGAATTACGCGCTGCGCAGCCCTGTCAAAAGCCCTGCTCTTAATGACAATGGATCATTTAGCAAATCCCTGGCTACGCAGTTCAGTCAGGCAAACAAACCCAAATTTACTATCACTAGACATTTAAGAAAAATCCAGCTTCCCATTGATGTTGAATAATGTTTATTTGAAAACTTATGTGCCCATTTTATTGTATATTAGTGAGGTATGGGGTCAATCAGACACATCACAGGTAGAAGTTTTCCACACACAAGCATGGAAAGCCATGCTTCATCTACATAAGAAAATAGCAGCAATAATATCACACTAGGTGAACTAGAGAGACTCCCTGTATAACATGTTATTGACCAGGCAATCCTTAATTATTGGGCAAGGTTATTTAATGGGAGTAAAAATGAAATGAGTCTTTGTCTTATACTCCCTTTTGAAAAACAATGCATGGATGGTGCCTATAAGTACAAATGGCTTGAGAAAATACACAGCACACTTAATTAACATCCTTGGCCTATCTTAACTTCGGCGGCAAAGAAACTTCGACCCATACTGGTTTAAAAGATAAAAATAACCAGCAAAGATCGGTCCCTACACAGCAAATATGTTGTGGTAACAGCTATTCAATACCACCAATCCTTAGTAATTACAAAAATTAGCACAGTTTATCCGATGCATAATGTTCAAATTCCGAAATGGATAAGCTGGCCCTATCATCAATGGGTTATAAAAGTATTCATCAGCTCATCCAATCTCCCTTGTGAGTGAACAGTCTCATATTGTACAGTTTGATTAAGATGTTGTTGTCAAATTCCCATGTATAACTAACTAGACTTGACTCATGTAGGAGAGGCATTACATGTATATCACACTTTCCATAAAATGATTATAAAATCATGTTATGCCATGTATCTCCAAGGAGGTTTCGAGAATAAGTGGATCTAGACACTTTACCTTTACACATCACATCATTTGACATCTTCCCTGCATATATGCTAGCGGGAAGTACAGAGGACAATAGAGAGGCTAAGTTGAAGTTGAACAGTCCACACTACAAGTATACCCCACTACATGCAATGATGCCTACCTTAAAGTAACCTTATCCGCCCAATTAGCTCCTTTGTGAAGGCCATATTGGTGAGATTATAGAGCTGTCTCATAGTGTCAACACGTCATTGAAGTACACAATGATAGGAATCAGTCGGCAGTGTAGGAATAATGCACATCCACAACACCCAATCTGAAGTGAAGCTTGTTTTGCTATAGCAATATCAAGTACCTACCAAGAATGACTGGAGGCTTGAGGTTATCTTTGATAGCCTAGCTTTGAAACAGAATAATAGTAGAATTTGACAGATAGGTAGGCAAAAAGACAGGGATCAATAGAGCAAAGAGACAGGGATCAATAGAAAGATCAAGTGTGTAAAATACATGAATGGCAGGTAGAAACAGATTGCATGCAGGAACTATTGCAGATTGCAGTAAAAGACGTGACTGGAGATGGTATGATTGTGGTGTATTGACGCGGCAATCCATATGTTGCTACGCCGTCTGGCGTCATGTATTGAAGTAACGCTCACTATATATAGCGCCATCTATGTTTGTACACACGTAAAAGCACCGGCTCTCTAATAACTTTTAGGTTCTAGATCTAAGAGTTGACAATCAACAATGGGATCGTGAAACCCACACACAAAAAGTTGATCATTCTGCCGTCACACAAAGTGATTCTTCTGCAGATGACAACAACAGATAGGTAAAAGGCTATAGAAGCTAGATTACATCAAATTGGATGAACTGTCAATGAAAATATTGAAAAACCTGGAATCCAACTTCACCCATGTGGCTTGAACCGTGTTCTGTGTAGAATAGAATACATCTATAGATTACAAATAGGCCTAGATCCATCTGTTATGAGTGACATTGAAAGTGAAACTGAAGATAGGTCCATCCACAGTGAAAGTGAACGTAGTGAAACTGAAACTGTAAACATGGCTGCTGAGGCTAGGAATGTTGTCAATGCTATTGGTGAATACAAACCAGCAACAGAAAAATGGGAAAATTACCAGAGAAGGTTCAATGCTTGGAGTAGGATCAATGAAATCCAAGATAATGAGAAAGTTGATACTTTCATATCTATGGTAGGCCCTGAAGTAGTGGATCTTTTAGTTGCCCTCTGTGCCACCGCACAGATTGAGACTAAAACTTTGATGATCTCATTAAGGGACATTATACATCTGGGTCAAATGAACTGATGGAAAATGCCATATTTGATGCTAGGGTCCAAAAGGAGACCAAATCTGTTGCTGAGTACATAGTTGCATTGACGAAAATAAGCATACATTGTAGTTTTGGTGATGAACCCCAAATAAAGAGAAGACTCCGTAATAGGCTAGTGACAGGTTTGCACAATGAGGCTATTAAAACCAAACTGTTAGGTGAAGGTGCAACCTTAACATGGGATCACGCAGTAGATACCAGCACCTCTATGGACACCGCGCGAAAAGGTTGTAAAGCTATTAAAGACACTCAAGAGGTAAACCGTGTTCAGCGCGGTGGTCGTCAGTAGGGTGGACAGTCCCGCAAATCTGGAAAAAGGTGTCATAGGTGTCATGGTGACCATGCTGACCCATGTCCACATATAAAATCAAAGTGCTTCAAGTGTGGTATGATAGGCCATATTGCAAAAGCCTGCAAAACAAAAGTGGATGATAGCAACAAAAATGAGTCCAAGTCGAAAGGTAGCGCGCAGCGAGGCAGAGGCCGCGGTAAAGGTCTCAGACTAAGTCGTTCAAATTATGTTGATGATAACCCGAGCATTGAAAAGGAAGTAAGTTACGCATCACTCTATGAGGTGAATAGCACTGGTAAATATGGTGAGATAAGGGTGAAAGCCACGGTCGATAATCAAGAAATGACTTTCGCCTTAGACACAGCATCGGCAGTATTGATCATTGGTGAAAGTGATTATCGGCAACATTTCTCGCATCTTCAACTCCGTGAAGCTGGTGTTAACTTAAAGTCGTACACCGGACATCGGGTGGAGCTACTTGGTGAAATCGATGTAAAAGTGAAGTATGGTAATCAGGAAAACCGGTTGCCATTGGTCATCGCAAAAGGTCAACACACTCCATTATTTGGTCATACATGGTTAAAAGCCATACGCATTGACTGGCCAAGTATGTTCACAGTAAATGAAACTTCAACACTAGAGAAAA
The DNA here is from genome assembly GCA_949317995.1 of Acholoe squamosa. Lineage (NCBI taxonomy): Eukaryota > Metazoa > Annelida > Polychaeta > Phyllodocida > Polynoidae > Acholoe > Acholoe squamosa. The sequence continues at coordinate 26,087,905 of OX439035.1, read as the reverse complement.
TTCTACAAGAGCATAAAGCTGTGTTTAAAGAAGGTATTGGTGAAATAAAAAACTATGAAGCTAAAATCTAGCTGAAACCAGATGTGACTCCAAAGTTCTACAAAGTTCGACCTGTTCCCTATGCCCTAGTTGATGGCGTTTAAAAGGAGTAAGAGAGACTCGAAGATAACGGCGTCATACAGCAAATCGACAAAAGTGACTGGAAATTGCCAGTTGTAGTGGTTCCAAAAGGGAATGGACAATTATGCTTATGTCATGATTACAAAGTCTCAATAAACAGTGCAGTTATTGATCAGCCATACACACTCCCGATGGCTGATGATATATTTGCTATGCTCTCTGGAGGAAATGAGTTTACAAAGTTAGATTTATCAAACGCCTATGCACAAATTAAATTCGATAAAAAGTCGAGGAAATATCTCACTATAAACACTGTGAAAGGACTGTATGAGGTAGTCAGATTACCATATGGTGTAAAAACAGCTCCACACATATTCCAGGCAATCATGGATCAAATCCTGCAAGGGATTCCTGGAGTTTGCTGTTATAAATATTGATGATATACTCATCACCGCCCCAACAAGAGATGAGCATCTAAAGCGACTCGAGCTGGTATTTCATACACTGAGTGATCATAACATCCAAATCAAGAAGGAGAAATGCTCCTTTCTTGCTCCTAGTGTCCAGTATCTGGGACACATACTCAGCAAAGATGGCCAAAGGCCCATACCAGAGAAAATCACAGCAGTCAAAGGAGCAAAGGCCCCAGAAAACATCTCAGAACTCCATACATTCTTAAAAATGGTCAATTATTATGGATTGTTCATAAGGACCTATCGACCATAATGGCACCACTAAATAATCTGCTAAAAGATGATGTGCCATGGAAATGGTCAGCCGAGTGCAAAAAGTCATTCGAGAAAGTGAAAGAGGCACTGACAGATAAAACTGTCCTGACACATTATGATGTCAACAAAAAGTTGCTACTAGCATACGATGCATCACTCTATGGGATAGGAGCTGTGCTGTCACACGTAGATGGAAATGGTGAAGAAAGACCCATAGCATATACGTCTTGTACTCTGACTACAGCTGAGCAGAAATATGCTCAAATAGAATGTGAAGCCTTAGGGATAATATTTGCCATGAAAAAGTTTCACAAGTACCTGTATGGTAGAAAGTTTGATCTCTTAACGGACCATAAGCCGTTAACCAAAATCTTCGGTCCAAAGACGGACGTACCAACATTAGCAGCTCTTAGACTACAAAGATGGGTGCTGATTCTTATGACTTATGACTATGAGGTGACCTACAAGAGATCAGCAGATCATGCTAATGCGGACTATCTGAGTCAGATGCCTGTTGAAAAAGCTAAAACTGATATTGAATCGGAAGTTAACTATTTCACAGACACGTATAAACTACCCATCCAAGCCAGAGACATAAAAGAAGCAACTCATAAAGACAAAATATTGTCAAGGGTTCTTGAGTATACCTTAAATGGGTGGCCCAATCATGTAGCGGATGTTGATCTAGCACAGTATTTTACATGATGACATGAAATATCATGTGATCAAGGTTGTCTACTCTGAGGGATGAGGGTGATTATTCCAGAAAGGTTACAAGAGAGGATACTAGAGGAGTTACATTGTGGGTATGAAAGCACTGGCACGAAGCTACCTCTGGTTTCCCGGCATCGACAAAGCCATCGAAGCATTGGCTAAAGCGTACAAAAGATTAACATGTTCGAGTGAAGAACTGTAGAATTACCGACATCAAGTATGTACCCAGATCAATTGTTATGCGTAAGGGTCCAGTACAGTACCTCGTACGAGTTGGATGTAACTTGCGTTATGTCCATATGTTGACCACCTCCTGAAATCCGGAGAAGTCCCAAGTGATGATGATAACGATGATGATATCGACAAAGAACTGTTAACCCTTTAAGGGCAGAGCAAAAATGGTCGTCCTGGCATTGGGGACGGCCTCTGAAAAAAGTATAGTTCCTAGAGGACAAGCCTATTTTCAATTCCTATACAAATCCTATATAATGGGTGTCGACTATAGTCGATGCTAGGCCTACCATGGTGTCGACTATAGTCAACGCTAGGCCCACCATGGTGTCGACTATAGTCAACGCTGGCCCTCAATGGGTTAAGGGCTGAGCAAAGGTCTCTAAGTGATATAGTTGTTAACAAGGGTCTGCACAACCTACCACCGGATAATATAACAGTGCCAATTGATGTGCCTGTTGAACAGCAGCCTGTTCCACAACAAGTAATTCAGACCCCACCACCTGTGGTGTCCTCACCCAAAAGAGCTGGCCCTGGGCCACCTGTGACACCAATCAGAAGAACATCTACAAGAGCTAGAAAGGCTCCAGTGAAATTGAGTGACTATGTGACAAAATAACTGTTTATTATATTTCAGAGATTAATGCTGATTATATTTTAGAGACTTGATATTGGTTATGTTAAAAGTAAAATCTAAGGTTTATGGTAACAGTAACTTGAAATAAGTGACTTGACATTTGATATATAATTGATATGCAAAAGACTTTTATGAGAGCTCAAAATATTTGAAGATATGACCACAATATATTTTATCATGGTATTGATATATATACTACCAAAGACTCAACATATTATCCCAAGAAGAGATGTCTTCAGGAAAACCCCATTACACCAAGGGCGAGAGCTATGGGACAAGCTAGATGCAAAAATGCAGAAGCAAACACAGTAAATGAATTCAAAAGACTGCTCCTACAGATTGATCATTAATTTCAGGCTGACAGGGATGGACTCAAGAACAATGGCTTAGTAGGCGGAATACTGGAGTGTTATAATTAGTGTTACAAAGGATTGCAAGAAGTTACAGAATGGCTGTTGGAGTTCATTATACAGTTGTCCAACATACAAGCGGGCTTCCCTAGCCCACTTAAAAGGGTCTGTTTCTCCTCTTTCCTATCCCCTCGGGATGTGTGTGGTGCACATATGCGCGGGCACTGACACATTCCCGTGTGAAATTGTGTAATGGGGCTGTGTACAAATGACGTCATGCAGGAGGGGGGGAGGGGGGGTCAGGCCCGGCATGACGGAATTAATTTTCCATATACCTTCAGCATTGCAAAATTGGCAAAAAACATGACAAGGGGGGGAGGGGGGGTCCAAAATGGTCCAAAAAAGCATGACGTCATTTGTACACAGCCCCAATGTAGTTCTCGCCATGAATATGACCTTAGCTGTCGAAATGGCGTTAAACACCTATTACTCACTCACTCCAACATACAAGAGAGAACCTTCACACACACACATTGATTACAATTTTGATGTCTTTGTCTATTAAAATTGTGTTGCGCTGTAACGCTATGATGATTTTATTTTGCCCACATTGCTAATACTTGGAAAACCCAACATATATTTGTATGGAAATTTAACGGCCAATAAGCAAGTTACCTACCTACCTACATCTAAAGCCATCTTAGGGATGGCTGTCCGGGTCAACTACAAGGATGGGAAGGGTGGAACATACCAGAGTAACTTGTCAGTCAGCAACTATACTTGATTCCCGACACATTGGAACCCAGGTAAAATGGCGGCTAGCAGTAGTGATCTATGTAAAACTGCAATAAGGGGCTGTGTACAAATGACGTCATGCAGGAGGGGGGGAGGGGGGGTCAGGCCCGGCATGACGGAATTAATTTTCCATATACCTTCAGCATTGCAAAATTGGCAAAAAACATGACAAGGGGGGGAGGGGGGGTCCAAAATGGTCCAAAAAAGCATGACGTCATTTGTACACAGCCCCTAATCAATTGAACATTGTGGACAGCAGTTTACAAGAGCTATGCTCTCACTATCTTATAATCATGATAAGTTCGCTTTTGTATAACTCTGGGTGAAATCAATAGGACTGCCTACGTGAGAGGGGGCATTGGGGTACATTGAAAAAAGGGGTCTTCAAATTGAACAATGTAAAGTGAGCAAAAGTGAAAAAATGATCAAGCCAAACCTTGTCCACCTGGCAGAATTGTTATGTTGACCACTTGAGGGCTTGCAAATCAAGAGTTTTCAGGTAGGGGAACAACCTCAGTTTATCCAAAGTCAATATGAGAACCCCAGATGAGAACTCTATACCTACTCTGGCAAGTTGACTTTGACAGTTTCGAAAGGGAGTGTAGGGTAAGGCCTACGTGGGATAACTGGTATTTTTCTGTTTGACTCTAGATGGCGTATGTAGTTCTGTGGTGCAATGGCGGTGCAATACATGTCATGTCTAGATGTGTGTTCAGACACCACATATGTGGAAACAGAACTAGAGGTAGTATAAAGCAGCTGTAGTGGTATAGGCTTATTGAGGTCCGGAGACCATGGGTTATCTTTCAATTGTGAATCAAGTCCTCCCAGGTCAACATTAGACCTTTTGTACTATTTCTGATCGTTATATTCATTTTCAGCTTCATTTAATGTGGGGGGGGGGGCATTCAAACATTTAACGTAGGCCTATATTAAACACCAGGGGGGGGGGATTAAGGTTGTTTTGAGGTGATGGGGGAGGGCGGCAGTGGCAGATTTAGATGGGCGCGGGGCCACCAACCCCTCCTTTTTGTCTATACTTAAAGAGTTTATTTCCTTACAGAAGACAACAAAATTTGCCCACAATGAGGGGGTGAGACCCCTCTTTTTGGGCCGCGCCCCCTCCTTTTCCAAAACCTGTATCCGCCACTGGGCAGGGTCTCCCCAAGTGTTAGGGGAAAGTTGCCTAATTTGGACTAGCTCCTAAATTGGACCACCCTTGGTTGTCCTAGTGGCAGTAATATGAACTAGGTTACAATGCTGCTATTGTTGAGGCAATATCACTAAAGTTCCTAAAAATAACTTCCAAAAACACAATTTTTAGGTAATCTTATGGACATTCTTTTAATATAAGGAAAGTATAAGTAAATAGAGCACAATAATGCACATTGGTCCAATAGTCAGTGCGTTCGTGGTATGGTCGAGGGATCAATGCTGGTTTGTAAGGCCACCCCCTATTGGTCCTCCCCATGTGGGTCAATGTTGATCCCTGAGTCAACTTACTACACTTCCAAGCATAGTTAGGGACTGGTACCTAGCCAGACCTGGCTGGGGTGGAAGGGGGTGGAGGGAACAAGCTAAGGTTGTGTAGTTAGCGTTCGAGGTCACCCCTACCCATAATGCAATAGATATCCTTAGAAAACCGCTGCCCGAACGCACCGGGTGATACCAGACAAGACAAATACAAATTCCTAGATTTTTATACTACCACCAGAAAGCTATAAGGTACCCTCACAAAGTGTATGAATTGTACATTCAGATTCAGAGAAATAATCACTGGACAGGAAAAGGTCTTAGGGAGTCGAAATTAGGCAACTTTCTCCTACATAAGACAAATGCTAAATACATCAAGACGAAACAGTAACTTTTCAAAACTGGACAATCTATTATCTTTCATGTGAAAATGAGGGGGTCAAACGAATTGAAAAGAACGTTTCATATCCATAAAGATAAATACATGCATGTATTACCAATACATGATGTTTCGTGAGTGGCAATACAAGCTAATACACAAACAGGTAGAATTGGCTTTGTATAATTCTTTAAAGGGATTATGGATTTAGTACAAGAGCGACAACAAATGGAATGTTTGGGTCACCATGGTAACGAAGGCAACAAACCTGACTAGAAATGTCATGTCAAGAGTGTTCAAAAAATACAATGTAAAGCCCATAATCATCAAAACAACGTAACCCAACACATGGTCTTATCAACAAAGTGATGCACTTGGGGAATAAATACAAATGTAACATGAAAACAGAGAAAACTACAATAATACAAAGGCCTATTTTTTTGTGAAACATTTTTGTTATCTAATCCAGAAAATAACTATCCGTTTTGTATATCTTGCCTTCATATTGTAACAGAAAAATCGCTGTGTGTAGTTACAATAAATGTCTATTCTAAAGGACATAAAAGATAAAATTGAAAATATTCAAATACCCGTTACGGTTGTTCTGGGTACAAAAGGGAAATCGTCATTATCTAGTTGGTCTTATTTTCGTAATAATGTGAACATGACAAGTTTTGGACGTCCTTTTTACGTAAGGTGTTCGCTTGGATATGTAGCTATCATGGCAATTTTGCAAGACCCGTCCATAGGAGAATAAAAGTTTCAATGGGGGGAAATGTGGGACAAAATAAGGAAGTTACTGAAATGAGGCCTATGAAGTAGCCTACTCCAATCCTATACTTATAGTCACATAATACCAGTAAAACCCATAGTCCACTGGGCCTCTTCGGCCGACTTTTGTGTAGGAAATGTATGACCACAAAGTTAGCCAAAGAGACCCAGTTGACTATGGGTCTAAGTAAGACAAAAGCACCTTACCCTGCATACACCCAGAGGTCGTTTCGGGAGACTAGATTGGGAGGGGCGGTGAGCTCATGTCGACTTAAACACAGTGCAGAAGGTACTGGGGCAACTACCACTTATATTCTACAGTTGGGAGGGCCAGCAGGAAGTTTTATGAATTAGGTTGGTGGCAGGAGGTTTTGTAAATTGGATCAGGTCTGGGAGGAGGTTTTATGAATCAGGCCATTTTTGAAGAGCAGATGAAATTCTTGAGAAATGATGTCCCATATGGGATTCGTACCCATGCATCAGAGAGTGCTAGGATCCTGAGTCTCATGTGCTAACCATTACACCATGATTCCTCAGCTGATACTTTGGGTGTTAGAACATCTACTGAATGGTGATATGCTACTATGACTGAGTAATTGATTATGTATAAACAGGGCACTTTCACTTTGAAACTTTGACCAGTCAATGTAATGTAGTGGTTAAGGCTTGGGACTAGAAATCTGGACCACACAGCTTCAAACCCCTGTTGTGATTTTATCTTTATTCTCAGTTGGCCACTGTCATTTTTTACAATAGATTCTAAATATAATATCCCCCGAATGCCCACAAGATAAAAGGGGCTTCAGGGAGGCCTTTTGCAGAGACCCCTTTTACATTATATGCATATGTTAAAAACATGTTCCCCATGCAGTCTTGAACCCACATCCTGTGATTCAAAGTCAAACATGCTAACCACTATACTATTGAGACTGCTGGTGGTTGTAGCATGGAACACCATATATTTATCATAGCTTTGTATCACAGCCAGTGTGGTAGATTCAAATCCGCTTCTAGGCCTGTACTGTTTGTATCAAAATATGCTTATATTCATGGTTTTACTGTTATATAAACTTTTGTGAATGGGGTATAAGTCAGAAAACCTCCTTGGACCTGGAGCCGTGGAGGTTTTGTGGCAAATCCTCCAGGTCCGCGTAGGTTTTCCATTACTTACCCCATCCAACTTGGCAGATCCTATAATATAGTATAGAGAATTGAAAAGGGAGATTACACAGTTTTTCTACTGCTTTGGGTAATAATACTAAGTTGTTTAGATGTTGTACAATCACCTGAACTAATAACTGTAGCCTGACATTGTTTAGAACGGTAGTATAGAGAGGCTTTAGATTTGTCAGTACTAGGGTAACTAAGTTTGTTTACAATAACAAGTACTAGGGTAACTCCTGATGAAGTTACCCTAGTACCAAACTTTCAGTTTTGACTGATTTCTATGTAATCCAAGTAATGTAGTAACCACAGGTTCTTATCTCTGTGAGTATCCATGCCTATGATTCTGTAATACTATTATGAGTGAGTGAGTGAGTAATAGATGTTTAACGCCATTTCGACAGCTAAGGTCATATTCATGACGAGAACTACATTACACAATTTCACAGGGGAATGTGTCAGTGCCCGCACATATGTGCACCACACACATCCTGAGAGGATAGTAAAGAGAGAAATAGACCCTTTCAAGTGGGCTAGGGATGCCCGAATACTATTATGAAGTAGACTATAGCAACGAGAATGATAAATTAGAAGCACCATACACAACCAGTTTCTTGACTGTGATTGAGGTTATATGGTGAGAGAAAAAGATATCCTTTGGAATTTTTCAAAAATAGTAAGTATTAGCTGAGTAAATAGAAAAGATGCATCCTTTATACTATTAGAAAATATAGGGAATTAGCTACATGAACCCTCCCTATGGATCTACAGCACTGGGGCCAGAAGCTCACATGGACCTGAGTAGACCTACTGAGTGCAGCCAGGTGTGACTGAATAAACCCTCAGCCCAGGTAGACTCAACATAGGCCCTATCATATGCATCTCTAGAAGTGTGAATTAATGGATCAATATATGGGTGAGTTGCAAATTCTAGCTCTCCCTTGTCTTGTGAATAAGGAGATATGAGAACTGAGCTGATTTATGATTATGCAGCAGCTTGTCAAACTCAAAATACCTTTATTTTTTCACTTCTAATAGCCAGCCAATTCCAGTTCTCATACCCATGTATAGCTGCATGCGTCCTAAATGACACTGAAACTTTTCCAGACAGCTCTGACCACAGCATCAGCCTCCTAATCATCACTGAAGACATGGGGGGTCAGTTGGCTCTGATCCATGCTATGGATAAGTGGGGTGGTATGGCTGCTCAAAGTAACATCAAATTAATGCCCTCGAAATGGGTCTTTCTACTATACACAGCAACTATTCCTTTCCTGCCAGGAACTTCTTAGTTTACTCAGATTGGTGGAATATTGAGGGAGCTGTGCTACTTGTACCGAAGCACGACGGCCGCCCGTCACCCGGTCAGTTGGATGGGGTAACTGCCCGTTACCCTAGTACATGTACCTTCTGCACGGTGTTAAAGAAAAAGCATCTAACACTATATGTATACCAATCAGCTGTATATACTCCCCAAGCAGGGTGGCTAAAATAGTTTTGAATGGGTTAGGCGAAATTACCAAGTGGGTAATTATAGTTATGTCTAGACCAATAAAGGGTGGAATATTGTTTTGATTTTATAAACCGTGCCTGGTGCCTGCACTCCATACCAACATGTGACGTTTTACCTGCGTTGCAAAGGTAGGGTGATTTTCCAGCCATTTTCGGTGCACTTGGGTTTCCGAATATGCTGGAGGAGTTTCACTTATGTCTTTGAATAATACTACGTGTAAAAATGTAATATGGCACTTTTCGTCGTTATATACTAAATTTAGTTTATTCACATCCTCATCAGAGGTAAAAGCTCTAGCTGACAGTTACAATGGCTTCACTGAATTATAACATTACAAGTGTGATAATAAATTTGTACTTAAATGAATGCAAATATTTAAAATAGAAATAGATCAACTTAGTGCCTGAGTAGGTACACACACGTGACACAGACAAACAGAATTCCTTGGTTATTGTCAGAAACACGAGATGACGCTACTAGTAAGAACTCCTTCTCTCAATGTTCGATCTGCCACCTGCTGCTGATAGTGGGTACTACAGTGCCCATGATGATAACGTCAGCCTGCATAATGTCCTCACAATGTGCTGCATACATTGACCCTGCCGGGGCAACCCCCCTTCTGGAACCATAATACGATCGGCTTACCATCTACCCATTGTTCTCTCTGCCCCCACAATCCACCATTTATCTGCATCAAGTATATTAAGAGACTACCTATATATACCAATAGTTCTCAGTTTTTTTTTCATGGCCAATTCTCTCAGAAGGGAGGGGAATAATTCTTTGTTCAAAATACTACATACATGGGTATGTCTGATATAGTATTATCAAGGGCGCTGCCATGATGAGTGGTGGCTCCTATCTAAGTTCTTAAGTGTGTGGAGGAAATGATTGGAATGACTAGAGGAACAATATGATGTGGACAGTATGTCAACAATGTCATTTGTTCTCAATTTTATCCATTTAACACAGTCATGATTGGATCATATCCGTAAACCTAACCTTTTCATATTGGGCAGGGTGGTGGAGGGCTAGAAAAAACGAATCCCCCATCTGATTATTATGAATGAAAACACAAAAGAGGTGAACCTCTTGTCGCTTTTGGTTGGCATTTTGTGTGTGAGTGTCCCAGAGCAGACACGAGCAAGCTTCAGGTGGAGTTGTAATGCCTGTGTTTACCTGTGGGCCATGTGTTTACGTTTGAGAGTCAGTACTGAGGTACAAATATAGCAGTAATTAACTCTAGGCGCCGTGATGTCATCCCCGACCTCCCGTATATGGTAATCGGCCAATCTCTGTCCACTAGTTCTCTCTGTGATTTCCTGTCTACGTCACTTCCTTGCTGTTCTCCCATTGGTTGGCTGCTCCACAATTGGTCTGTCAATCAGCCCCAGTGTATACATACAAAATTCGTAGCACAGCTATGCAGAGGGTTTAGAGAGTCAGTGATTGCCAGTGTCTACGGGTTGTGTAGGTCAGGAACGACTTGGACAGGGCTATCACAGTGTTGTTACCTTCAATACACATCAACAGAACACTTTGGCACGGATTAGGAACGGATATTGAGCGAGACTGTGTGGATTTTAGCGAGGAATAGAAAGGGTATCGAGAACTGAAGCCATGATCCCCGGAGTGGCCGACTCCCGACCAGCCTCTCCTCCCTCCTCCCGACCTAAGGACTCTTCCTCGGCCGCCTCCGCGGCCCCGGACTTTTCCTAAATGCCTTGTCCGGAGTGGGAACTCTCCCCAAACGACACGATGTCCGAATCGTGTGAGCCTGATCGGCTCTGTGAGCTGTTAGAAGATGGAGAGCCGCTTCTCTTACTGGACTGTCGGTCGGCTCAAGACTATAACACTTCTCACATTGCGGGGGCCATTCATGTGGCCATCCCAAGTCTAATGCTGAAGCGTCTGAAGAAGGGCAACACTAGTGTTGCTTCAGTTATCAGTGGCAATGAATCCAGGGACAGATTCGACAGGCACTGTAAAACGGATTCTATAATTGTATATGATGAGTCTACAATGGATATCTCTACAAGTTGTACGGGAGTCGTGAGTTTATTGATAAGTCGACTGAAGGAAGATGGCTGCCGAGTGTGTCTACTGCAAGGTGGGTTCCTCTCTCTCCCCCCTCTCCCTCCCCTCTCCTGTTTTTCCTATGGAGTCGGTGTGAACCGCCAGCGTACACATCCCCATAGGCTGGCCTCATTTTCCCTCATTATGCAGATCCATTCAGGCGATCTACTCCAGACATCATGGCCGCCACCCTCCCCTCGGGCCTCGCTGCCACCTACCCACTACCCCTTTCTCTTCCCTCTCTCCTCCCTTCAGTCTCTAATCCCACTAACCAAACCTCACCTATCCACATCTAGGATAATGTACTCATTTATGGTAGATATGAGCTCGGAAATAGTGTGTATATTTCAGACAAAGGCCCTGCTGATAACCCACTTTACGGTATCGATCCAATGTGACGGGTTCCATTGAAGCTAGGGAAGGCGGCCTGAGTGCATGGAGCAGGCGCTCAAAGAGAAATCGGCCTGACCTAGTTTAACGTTCGATCGGTGCCAGACGACATTTATCCCAAAGAACAACCCCTATCCTCCCCTATATCATTCCATTAACAAAGCCTCAATTGTAGCTCTACAAATGAACCGTATTATGCTAACACAGGGGACATTGTATTCGATAGTAGGAGAGGATTCTTACTCCACCATGGCCACATCATTTATTTAGGGAGAGCATTTGAATTATATATGACGACTTCTTTCCGATGTTAATACCACATAGCATGCACTTCCGGTGTTTTTGACGGATGTTTTATTCAAAACACGTTCATAGATGGTGGTAGCTATAGAGTGGGGACGAGTCTAGGGGTTGTAATGGTTGATACAACAAAGGGAGAAGTGGGGTATTTTATCTGGATGTTCTGTTTGAATGATTGTATGAACGTCTGCTCGGTCACTCACACACAAAGCGCGGCGGGACAGGCGAGCAGCAGCACTAGACAGGCGAGGAGCTCAGCCTCAGTGCGTGGAGCCAAGTCGATTATGGAAAAATACAGACTTGTGTGGTGGCGTGGGCTTTTTTGGTGTTAATGAAAACAATTGTTCACCAATTAATCACCGACTCCAGGATGTTTTTCATATCCATGACCTCTGTCGTGAGGGAGTAGCTCATCGGAAGGCTTGTTCTTGCCCCTCTTATTCTAGCATGAGCAGAAACTTGTGTTTTAGGGCGGGAAAGAGCTGCTGCCTTTGGCCGTCACAGTGACATCAGACACGGCCTGCTCCAACGTCAAACGAGTAGGAGGCTTTCGGGGGGGGGGGGGAGTTGCTCTGGGAGTGGACCACCTGCTCACCTCACAGCCTTTAGGCAGAGCTGCTCGCGGTTTGTCCGCGTCGTTTTGTACTGATTTTCACCTGCTCGGCAACTTTTTCCCTCACGCAGGACCACTTTGTATGAAATCAGTCGTTTAGGCTGTCGTCACAAATCACCCAATTATCCTCAGCCACTCGCTCATTTGAATAGTTCTTCAGATTTTCCAAAACCATAATGAGTGATAGGTATTTCGTCAATCCCAAAAAAATCGGAACTGACGCAGAGTAATTAGAACAGCAAGACTCCCAAGAGTCTCAAATGAACGTACAAATTTATTTATTGTATAAAGAGAGTTGAAGAAAATGTAGGGCGCAAAATTGCGATAATAGATTAAGCCATACATAATACATGGAAAGTTTGGTCTTCGTGACAACATTTAAAGGCTATTAATGTATATTGAGGGGGTAAACATCACAAATTATTACCATAATTTAGACTGATTACATTGATATTTTAATTTGATATTAGCCAGGACGTTAGGCACGGTGCTAGTTTGTACCAGTCGCGTGGCTGTCCGTTTCCTGTTCCCAAACTATATATTTCATTAAATATATCTTCGCCTTATCGCAAGAAGGTTGTATCTGCATTTCTCAAGTTTTGCAGGAGAGGCAAAAGAAGTATCCCACTTACTATAGCACAAAGTGGAAACAGTAACATTGGACTATGACCTGTAGGCACACATATCATAGACATAGCTTCAATACTAGATAGATAAGGGTCAATACATGTTAAAACAGAAGAAAACTCATTTTTTTCAAAATGTCAGTCACAACCTTCTTACACTAAGGCGACGATATTAATGGTGTATACACTGAGGCATTGAAGGACAATGGAACACCTACCTATATATAGATCCAGTAGGTGCAGGATATTAGTATGAGATTTGACCTTGGTACGTGTTTGGTTAACAAAGTACACTGTCCTTTTCACGAGGAAATGTACATTGCCTTTATTATCCGCCCTTTAGGACATCAGCTGAATCTAAGAGGCTCTAAAATGTATTGATAAAGAATTTAGAATTTACTAGCATTAGGGATCGCTCAGTAGAGGTACTGGGGCGTGCATGTACACATAAGATATTTTATCAACTTTAAGGGATCGGTCATGCCCGAATGCCTTTAAATGAATCAGATGTGGGGTAGAAATGTGCCACTCAGTAGGTGAACTGTTGAAAACACAGGATGTAATACTTGTAAGTACAAAAGGTAATAGACCGGATATCTGTGAGAAAAACAGAAAATGAAGGCTATTAGATCTAGTTCAAGGATAAAAGCCAACGTCAAAATCTAATTGTTGCCACTGTACCATACAAAAGTCACAATACACCACCATCCGAGTCCAATTTATAATACACCAAGGCCGCTATTAAATTAACAATATCATATAGCACCGGAAGTCTACACCCCACTGGGAGACATGTCCCACACCGGAAGTGCCTGCTGATCTGATGGCGGCAGGGGGTCTAGGGAGGAGATGGGAGGGGGTAGTGGGCCTCGTACCTGTGTATAATGGCCTCACATCGATTTGTATCGGCCAGTGAATGGGACTCGATTAAAGCCCGGCCCATGGCGCGCGCCGTGAATGAACTAGAGCGCTCCAGGCCAAGTTAGCAAACTTCCGGTCGCTGGAGAGGCCTGCCAACTCCTGGCCCTTCTAGTCAGGTGGTGGTGGGGGATATATTGCAGCACGGTGTTGGGTTAAAGTCTGTTTGCTGTGTCCCATGTGAGTTTGTTTTTTGCTTTGGTTAACCTCAATATTTTCCTCACGAGAGAAACGTGGGAGGCTAAGGTTTTGTGGTGTTTTTTTTTTTTATATAATGGCATAGAGGTTTAAAAGAACTTCTCTATCTCTACGATTTTGAGTTTCGGGAGCAGGTTACTTAGTTGAATTGTTCCTGTTTTCTCCCGAACTGGTGATATATATATATATATATATATATATATATATATATATATATATATATATATATATATATATATATATATATATATATATATATATAGGACCTACATGAAATGCATGACTGTATAGAACTAGATTTGTAGAACTTTAATCTGTTAAAAAATTCGAGATATTTATGTCACCTTCTCATCTACTTGGATGTGTACCTGGCTTTGCTAATTGAGGCTTACTGCTGTTTGGGGTCACGTATATACTTACAGAAATAATTATCTAAAGGTATTAGGCTGTTATTAGGCTACTGAGGCCAATCCCCTACTGACAACCGTGGTGTGCTAATCTGAAGGGCATTCCGTCATGCTTGCATTAAGTATGGTGATCTCTCATCGGGGAAGAATTTGGCTAGGACAATTATGATTATCCGGTCCCACACCCAACCCAGGAACGTTGAATACATGATATATTTTTATCCATAAAAAGGAGGAAAAAGACACTATTCGCTGTGCTCGTAAATGTGAGTACTTGAGATATAGGTCTAATACATGTATTATTAAAGAAAACAGCAGACACCAGTGTAGGTGAACAGGTAGGCTAAAGTATAAGGATGGTGGTAGGGAGCGGTGGGCTTAGATTAATAATATATTATTAAGGACCGGATGTGGTGTTGTAATATAGTGTAACATGGTATAATATACTTTACCATTGATTGTAGCTGCAGAAACCACCACCACCACCATACACGTTAGTGGGCGGTAGTAGACCTTCACCTAGTGGTGGAGGGATTCATGCTAGGCACTGCTCCAGCACCATTGTTATACCACTCCCTTAAAGGTTCCCATTGGGATATGTCATAGAGCACGATGGGTGGAATAGGTTCACCTATGTGAAGGGTCCCGCTACAATATGAACCATATATAACACTACACATGAATAACTTCATTGCAGTACTCACACAGGCCCTATAACAAAATAAATGAATTATAATTGACTAAATTACAGAAGGGTTTGCCCGGGATGGATGTTCTTATTTTGTAAGGTACTGCATATACGGTATATATGTGAAGCCGGCGATAGATCCCACCAGATATTGTGCCAGGGGGTTAGTGGCCATTGGAGATAAAACTGGAACAGTCAGTAGCTACATAGATTATACACAGAGGATCAAATAAGGATATAGGGGAGTGTGTCCAATCTACTGGCCAAAATAAGTAGCCTGACCTAGTAACAGAAGGAAAAACATCCATTTAATACATACCGAGGTAGCCTATTCTCTGGTGTATTCTCTGTATATATTGTGATTTTTATTATGGATCTTCAATAGAAGGGAGTGGAGTTGTGTTGTTTGCTATTAGCCATTTGGTTATAAAACTGAAATAACATGAAGTTGGGATTCCTATTAGAGGTGGTGGTGGTGGCAAAGTTTCACTGGGCCTCCAAACGCACACCAAACCCACACTTAGACGCCAGCTCAGCCCGGCCGGATGTTTACCCGTGCCTGAACACAGGCCGCTATGCACTAACACCGGATGTCGAGTATAAAGATAGCGATTATGAACCTCAACTAATTTTCGCGGTCGTTTTATTTTCGCTATACGTACAAAATATGGGCGAAAATCAACTTAATTTACTTTGAGAGAGTTCATACTTATTTCTGTATGACTTGATGACATGGTAATTTTGGAATATGTTTATTCTCTCACAGGTGAAAGGGCATTTCGTGTTTATGACATCTTTTGACCTTTTTCATGATTTATTTTGAGTCTTGAGATTTTCCTTTCAGCCACCCGTGGCAAAAGTGGGATAGTTTCCGTTGGTAATTGCCCAGAACACAGTCTTCATGGTTCTTAGTTTTTAGAAAGTGAAAAGGAAAGACTATCAATGGTGACTGCCCTATTGCCACAGAAAGCCGCTAAGATTGGCACATACCAAGTTAGCCGAGTTTACCCGTCCTCTCTAATATACAAGTAGTGTACACGTCACGATGGAGAAGGAAGGTGGGGGGGGGGGGGGGTCAGGGGCAAACGGCGTGTGTATGTGGGATGTAGGGGGGGGGGGCATAACCTCGTCCTTGAGGGTCAGCCAAATATGAATGTATAAGTCCCGATGATAAGCCGTTATTTTGATCACTGTAAGCCCAGGTTGTATGGACGGGTGGATTATGGACGTTTGTATTCCTGATCTGCTTGAATAGAAGTCTGAGAACGGGAGAATTTCGAAGAGAAGAAGAAAATAAGTCAGATTGGGGTTTGCATTCACTTGGATTCATTAAAAAGGAGAAATATCACCTATACATAATATATGGACATATTTGAAATATGTCTTTTCCTTTAAATCCAACAAATTATAGAAATATTTCAAAGCCGATTATTATCCACTATCAGTTGTTGTTTGCCCCGGCAATATATTGGAAGTCAACCTCAATGATGACATGGCTACGTGCTTTACTTTTCAAAACACCCTTGAAAACAACACACTGATGACTAAACACACACGCGCCCGGACCGGAAATGATGCACGTCCCATGACCTCTACAGGGGGTCGGCGATAGAGGCGCCCCCTATGACCCTGTTTGCTTGGCATTTCCGGTGTGTCGACGCCATGGCCATCAACAGGGTTGTGTGTCCTGACTGACTTGACAGCAAGGCGTGTGACTGAGTCCATTATGTATAGATATGGCAGTCAAAGAGTCAAGACATTAGACAAGGTCGAGTATAGCACCACAATGACCAGTACCTTAAACCACCTCCCAATTCCATATACCACAACACGGCGGTCCATTTCCGGTCTACCCTAAGCTGGCGACTAGAAAGTGGAAATAGCAGGAAGAGGGTTTCAACCTCAACGGACGTTCAACGTCCTGTCTGCCCTTTTTTTCATCAAGAACCCGCCCCTCTCTTCTATCTATACAACTCAAGACCTCCAAGCCCCTCTCTGCCGTTTACCACGTGTTTCCTGTTTGTCGGGGGGGGGGTGCACATGCGCTTTGAAGGTTACAATTTTGGCCCACGTCTCCTGATGGGGCCCAGACCGGAAGCTGCGCATGCACATGGCGTCGGGCCGTCTGTCGGACGTACCAAGCGGAGCCAGGCCCCGCGCCTGGCCGCCATCAAGTGGTGTTTTTAGAGGGGCTTGCCCTCCCTCCCCCCTCCTCAAACCTCAAGTTATGGGGAGAGCACATGTTCCTCTGGTGTGCAGGTGTATGTGGGTCAGAACCGAGCAACTCAGACCTCTGTGTATAGGTTCTATGTTAAGTCGGCAAGAAGTATTTGAAGTGTGTATCATCCTAGTAATTCACCAGTAATTGACCTGTTGAATCAGGGAGCTGCTAGTTGGTTAGTCAAATGTCACAGGATGCAATAGATCCTATACTGATATTGAGATTCAGTGGCACTAGGTTAGCGAGACATTTGGCGCGACATAGGGGAGGAAATCAGCTGGCGTTTTTTATATGTTTTTACCACCAGCTTGGATCATGGAGCGCTACTATATGCACCAGCATGTCTGTGGTTTTACCTCTGCCATGTTGGTGGTTCCAGGAATACTCAATCAACAGCATCTGGTGTTCTCAGAACGCACTCATCCATCAACTTAATACATTACGGCGTAGGGCAGGTGCGAATAAATATCCACCCTTCATCCTCCTTCCAATCTAGCATGTTTAACTCGAAAAGAATTTTTGGGAGACAGGGAGCAGGGCCACTTTTAAGAGTTCCAGGGAATGTTGTCAAATACAGCTTTAAAAACAGTGATATATGTTCCAAAACAGTGATAAACTCTTTCTAAGGCATGTATAGATGATGCAGGATCGGTCAGTTTTTTTCATATCATTTGTTGAATTTTAGATATCTTGATGAGAATTCTATGAGATGACTGTGAGTTTTGTATGACATCACATAGGAAATGTACTAGAATGATCAATAAGTATCAACATTGCTGCCTTTTTCAGGTGTGTGGTGCGAATAATGAAAAAGGACGGGAAAACTCAGTAGGTGGTGCAGATTATGACATCAGCACCAGCAGTACCACTATGGCCATGGGCTGCAGGGAGAGGGGGTGGTTGGTGGTGCAAATAACCTGAGGGAGTTCATTCCACAGGAATATGGGGGTGATAATGCCTATCTTCCATTTGCTTTTGATTGCTTTTCGAGTTACAAGCAATTTAAATTCCTACATTATGTTTTCAGAAACGGTATTTGTAAAAGTTTCCATAGTGATGTAGAATCATGAATCTCTCTGCTCCTACACATGATGATATTAACCACCAACTGGAAAATAAACCTGCTTCTGTTCAACGACCATCGGTGAGGAATAAAAAGGAAAGGACCAAGGCCAAGCCCAACTCACAATTCAGTATCTCTTTTAACAATTGGCAACCGTGTCTCAAAAGCCTCGTAGGTCGTCAGCCGTGGCCATGCCCTTGCGCGCCTGCTTGCACGACCCCCGATAATAGAACAGTCACTCATGATCAACCAACCGTGGTGGCCGTCTCAAAGGGCCCCACTTCCTGTCCATTGTGGGCAAATCAGCAATGAGCTTACAAACCAACTTGGCTGTGAACCGTGCCTATACAATTGGGCAATGGGCTTACCAGGAAGTCCCCCTGTTCCTCTATTATCTTGAGTCAGGGAAAAGTTCATACAGTCCTATTTAAGATGGACAATTATTGCTAACCAATGGCCCCAATTTTGGGAGCCCGGTGATTAAATGGTTGTGGAAGTTGGTAGAGAAAGAGTAGTTGTCGACTTATCTACTGTAGTAATTGCCGCTTTCCTGATATAAACCTCTGTTTAGTTGACCTCTCCTGGTGGAGATGAGTGCTCCTAATGGGCTTATCTATCACATGGGTCCTTCATCTAAGTCTTTATGGCCTACTTCAGATATTACTTCCTGATAAAAGCTTATATCCATCAATGTTAAACTTTCCTAGCACCAATAGGTATATGTATATACCTAAATGGGAAATGATATTTATGTGAAAGGTATTAAGAGCATTATAAGCAGATCATTATAATACCCCTACTTTCAGAGCATGACGAACTATGTGTCAGGCCGGGGTGTCAGGTTCAACTTAATCTTATTGCCGGGATCTTATTCTACATCATATACAGAGCATTAATCACAGGCAATACTCCTGTAGCTGGAATATCATTGACAGAAGAAATACTACACCAAACTCTTCTCCCGTTCTACCCCCACTCCTGTTGCTAAGTTTTACCACCCTTTAACCCAGGATTCTTAACCCACCTGTATAAGTATCAGAATCCATATTTAACTTCTTCTTCATAGTGTTTTACCATTTTAACCGTGTGTATTATCCCATCCTCTCAACATTTTACCCTTGCTTCCCGATTCTTGAGGTTAGTAGATACACAATGTATTGTATTGGCTGAAGAAAGTCGTAATCTATCTGTCCTGAATCCAATGGTTAGAAATTGAAAATTCATTTTGCTAATGTGTATATTCATCATTCTTTGGCAGGTGGTTTCGACACGTTCCAGAGCCTGTACCCCACGCATTGCGCCCGGCCACAGGGTTCAGATGACCAAACCATCATTGGGCTTGGATCCCTGCGGATCTCCGATGCTGAGGCAGGTATGGAGGAGGTGCCTACCCCTAACAGTGCAGCCGCCTTCCCCGTGGAGGTACTACCCTATCTCTTCCTGGGCAACGCCAAAAACTCTGGGGACCTAGAGTGTCTCTATAAAAATGGCATTAAGTACATTCTCAATGTGACTCCCAATGTGGCCAATACCTTTGAGGACAGCCCAGACTTTAAGTACATGCAGATTCCTATCAGTGATCATTGGTCGCAGAACTTGGCACAATTCTTCCAGGATGCTATAGGCTTCATTGGTAAGTAGACTTGATTTGTATTTACAGAATAATGCATGTACCAGCAGAGTAGAATCATAACTATTGACTATAATTTGGGCGTTAAATTAGTTCCAAGTAGCATTGATCTTATAAGGAGGAATGCATGAGAGGGGTCTATAAGCAAATATAGGTACAGGGACATAACATCGGGTATGCACTGCAAGGAAGTGATCATTTATTGTAAAGTTGATTCCCTCCCAACGCCCCCAGAGGCTTCAAGCCCCTTCCCCATGTTGGAAATGGCAACACTGAAATTGAAAATATTGTATCTGCTGGAACCATGAACGATGATACTCCATAATTTACTTTTGTTGTCGATATATAATACCAGATCAGTGTCTCTGGTATCGCTAAGTTTCTTTCAACATGTTTTGAAACTTCCTGGTTGGTGTCTAAAAGTTGACAATTATATTTGCATATGTAGGGTGGGGCTCGGATGGATAATATATGTAATAGGGTTGAATAAACAGATAGCACAGAAGATATAGTGGCTTTCCTTCGTGAACGCCCTTAGCACTCTAAACTACCATCTGGCAATATTAAAAGCAGCAAGTAGAGCTTAAAAAACAGGTCTCAATGGATTGGGATGAAAAGTCTTTTCAACTGAGTGTCTGGCCTCAAAAACCTCATTCCGGTCACACACCCTTGTGGTTTTCTACCTCTTCAGCCCTCGGGACCTGTAGACGTGTAGCTTAGGTACAGCTTATCTGTCCTAAGATTTATTAAAAAGGGAAAGAAAAACTTTTCCCACAGAAATAACTGGTGGTGCCAATAGCCAGTGCGACCTGTATAAATCCTAGATCAACCCTATCTATCATATAGATTGAGAGAAATGACAGTCTGTGTTCAAGAAGGAGGACACTGAATTCAGACTGATGTGATGAATGAATATAATGGAGGAGTATTCGTCTAGTTGTAACTAGGCCAAGTGTGTGTCTCTGTAGGAGGGGTACTAGGTCAGCAGCAAGCCGAGACCCAAACAAAACACTGCCACTGGGAGCTGGCGGCAAACCTAGCACGCGACCCGTCGTGTCTTCTTAATCTACCTCTCCCCAACCTCAAAAGTCGTCTGCCATCCAAAGGTCGTCTTACATTGGGAAAAAAAGTTCTGAGATTTATCACCTTCCCAACCATAGAAAGTAAACAGAGACGACCTGCATGTGCTGCTTTTCTAGCTGTCCCGTAAATAATTCATAGGTTGTGGCTAAAACAGAGATGCCTTTATGAGGATCCAACTGACTAGGCTGCTTGCAAGTTCACTTTGTTGATGTTTTGTTTGATATTTATTTATATAGTGTTTTTCTCCTGAATACTTAAAAAGGTTGCCCTCATGTCGTGACAGCTTACTGTCATCCATATGTATAGTCAGACACATCAACTTCTTTGTGTGGGACGACAGGACGATAAGATTACACAAATAGTAATACTTCTTTCACCATTTTAGACTAAACCCAGACGTGACCTCTTCTACATTTCCCCCGTTTTTGCTTGTTTTTGCAGATGAAGCCCGAACTAAGAAGAACGGCGTGTTGGTACATTGTCTGGCGGGTGTGTCTCGGTCCGTCACCGTCACCGTGGCCTATTTGATGAGCAGTATGTCACTCTCTTTAAATGACGCCTACGATTACGTCAAACGCTGCAAGCCTAACATCTCCCCTAACTTTAACTTTATGGGCCAACTGCTGGACTTTGAAAAGACCCTGAACCACGGGTCGCACCTATGTACGTGCTGCTGTAGTAGTAGCAGTGGGGGCAGCAGTGGGAACAGTTCTGCCAGCAGCAGTGGAGATAGTGCAACAAGTAGTGCAGCAAGCAGTGCATCCTCCACTGAAGGCGAGTTTAAGTGTAACTGTACCCAATCCTTCTTCACATCTCCCGTCAGCACACCACCCATGTTCATGTCCAACACAGAGGTCTCAGCTACTCCGTCTTGATGAACACCTACTGGAGGAGACTGAAGGGATCCATTATAGACTTAACATGTACACATACAGCTAGGACATAAACCTTGTGTTTAGCCTGCCACAGCCCTCCAGGGACCCTCTGTGGTACGACTACAGATCCCTTAGGGGCTGGTCAGGGCAGTAGGACTCCCTATGTGTCTAGCATATGATGGTAGGTCACTTTATGCTGACATACAACAGCGGAAGTGACACTAACCCCACTGGTGGTAACGACGTCACAACCGAGCGTGACGTCACAGACGGTCTAAGGTACTAGTAGGATACAGCGGTTGGGTTTCCGAATGTCGTAGTGGTCGTGGTAGACGGCAACAAAAACTGGATGCTATACTAATACCATGCCGTCACGTCTTGACAAAATGTGCTGCCGTAACGTCACGTCTTGACACAATGTGCTGGTATTTGCAGGGAGGGAAGGGAAAAGGGCGTGGGCTGGGATTCTACTAAGAGCCCACACGTGTACTGTATGACAATGTTCTTGTTCGTCCTACTAGGATTACAGCGCATCTTTTGATATAACTTTGAAGGGAAGAAATCTGTATGTCCAGAGACAAGTACATGAGAATGTCAGTAAGATGGAGACAGGGTAGACCCCCAACTAGAAGAGGTATGCCTCTTGATGTCAAAGTTCTTTGACAGAAATGGTACCCGGTGATTGACCATGTTCTGACTAGTAACTAGACTGAAAGTTTCTTTCCCACCAATGAGTGCCATGCTTTGGTAAGGTTTCCATGAGAATGGTATGAATAGAAGACTAGAAACTCGTAGTGAGGTTTATAGAGAATATGACCGTGTAAAGTGACTTACAATACTGACTGATATGCTGTGAAGATGTGGCTTCATATCTAATCGGAAGACTGAGGTCATCTCAGGATATAATCAGGAGATGTAACAGATGCTAATCAAGATAATGGTATGACAATATCCCACAGATATCAACACAACAAATGATACATGTATGAAACAATGTGCAGTATTCCATTCGTCCCACCACACCATTTGAGATTGATGTGATACAAGTTCTAAAGAGAGGAGTGACATGGTTGAATCCCAGCGAAGTGGATATTAGATCTCCCCACCGAGATCGTACTCTTTTTATTCTACCATAATGTGAAAATGACTGTTGATACATTTTCCACCGAATCTGTTATTTTTTTCTCAAAAACGTTGAGAGACAGACGCACAGATTTTTTTCCCCCTAATCTTTCTATCAAATAAGAAAGGAGGTTTAATAAGTGTTTTATAGGGCATTTTGTTCCCCCTACCATGTCCCAGCAGCCAACTCATCCATTCAGGCCCAGCACCGTCATATTCGCACTCTCATTCTTTCCAAGGAATCGGCCATTTGGCAGAAGGGCTATCATGATTCCCTCAATACATCTAGGTTAGACGGCACTGTGGTTTCTCCCCCCAAACCTAACGATTATACAAGGTGCCATTTGCAACCCTTGAGGCGTAAGGAGTGGGGGATAAGAAGGTAGTGGTGCTCGACCACACTTCACATGCACACGGTGGTACTGCTATATAGCTGTAGAAGTATAGACCAGCTGCGCCGGAAGTAGTGATCGACGCGCTAAGCCCTCTGACGTCATTACAGGCCGTTTTCCGCCCCCACAGTCTCACGGGAAGCCACTGCTGCTGGCTCCTGTAGCCTGGTTACAGCAGCTTGGGTTGTGGAGTGGGGCAGTGGGAGGTGGAGAGAAACTGGTGTGCTGCCACTACGACTGCCTGCACCCACTCAGCACATAGCAGCAGCCACTCATTTGATGGCCGTGTGCCTACTGCTGAGCAGCTCATGGTCTAGTGAGCTGCTCACAGGAAGCCATGCTGGCCTCTTGTCCCCCACTGCCCCCCCCCCAACCACACACACACCTTCTGCTGCTCCTTCCTATAATCGAACCATTGCCATCATCTTCTATAATATCAGTAGGGTCCAATACTAAAACAACACCAATTACCTATAGATGGTCATAGACTGGTCTGATGGGACCGCCCTCCTGTTTGGGGTTCCACATTCCCACTAGAGTGATGGCGGTGGCTTCACTGGCCTAGATACAGGACTGGGGGATGGGGAAGCAGGAGAGAGCGTGTGGCGCTGCGGTCGTCGACCCTGCAGGCTGATGCTGATGCTGGCGCTTCCAGATGATCTAACCCCAATCAATATGATAACCTTGGGGCTTTACGGTCCCGCCTTCAGAATAGCACCTATGCTGCAGCGTTAAGAGTCGCCAGGGTGCCACTGGTCTCCGCCATTAGAATACAAGTATCTGAATTCCCCCAGTGGTACAGATCCTTAAATAACACCATAAATTGTGACGATTATAATACTAGGGGAATCGAAAGAAAATAATATTTTATGGGTAAAGAGGTCTGTTGATTTGGGACATATAGCTCTCCTGTTTGATGGAGTAACTAGACTGCTGTCAGAGTCTTCCGGATGTACTCCTTCTTGTTTGTCCCCTGTTGTAATTTCTACAGACTATTATACCTAAATTTGTGTACATGAATATGGCTGATACAAGTAGACTTTGAACAGGAATATAAATAAGTCCTGTAGATGGCCAGTAGCTTCTGGCTCTATGATTCATTGTTGTATTGTTCTAATATAAAGGGTTTGCTTATATTAAACGAGTCACAGACACCATTTCACGTCTGAATCATGAATTCTGATCGACTGTTCAATATCCAAGTCGCATCGTTCCCTTAATCATATAATGATTAGGTGCCTGAACTAACGATATAAGTCATGATTGATGGTCAGAAATATTGTAAAGGTAGCCACCACAATGATACTATCTGATGATAGCATTAACCCGGTGCTTTTGATAACAAAAATTGATAACTTTGTAAATAAATGTACATGGTCGTTACAACTGACAAATAATGAGAGCTGTGGTGAATAGAAACTAATCACCACATATCTGTTAACCTCTCTAATATAATGTCGTAGTTAGGAGTCGGGCAGGGCACTGTATTATCAGTCTTTGGGCGATAATATGGAGACTTAACCCTCTTGTATACTGAAACCCTTTAGGTGCTTCAGAAAATAACTTCTATTAATCCTGTTAGTCTTGACGAATCACCAGAGGTGGACGAACCTGAGAGAAGTCAAATCTATGACGGGTTTGACGTAATACGTCATTAAGACTTTACTAGACGTAAAAATGGTTGTGGGCTGACAACAACAGAGGCCACTACGATGTTGGTGCTATGGATACAATTAATCATGTTAAATAGCTTAATCTGACTATAACAGAAGACAACTCATTGCAGTAGTACGGTCTTGTATAGTTTATGTATCATAAAGACTGTCCTCCAGGAAATATGGATCTTACATGGTCCTGCAATTCTTATTTTGTCAACAAATTTATATACATGTAGTCCTTTGTAGTTACCCCCTTAGAAACATTTGATCATAATATTAACAGTGAAATTTAATTTTCTAAATTCATTATTGGAAGCCATGCAGTTCGGGATGTTCATAGTGAGAATCACAAATTAATATCTCCCCAATTGTCACGAGTGGATTTGATAAAAGAGAAAGGTGGCGTTTTTATTCTGTTAAGCAAGGTTTTCCCCCAGTATAATATGTATCTGAGTTATATAAGTGCTGTATGCACAAGATAATGTGTTATAATATGTTACAGAATTAGACACCTACTCCCCTGTGTTTGTCGGTAGACTATGATATATATGTGCATGATGATAATATTGAAAGCAAGTAAACGGATACTTAAGTATTACGAAGAGTTTCCGTTGTGTTGAACTCAAACTATGTATTTAGAGGCAGCTACACAATTTCACCCCTACTGTTCCCTTCATTAGGGGTCTTACTGCTCTTAGACATATATAATGTAATACTATATACGAGGCCGCTCAAACGATTCCATTTATCAATAATGATTATATGACTATTACCCGTTTGGGATACCCGTTATGATAATGATATCCCTCCATATATAATAATGATGATACTACAGAGTAAGCGCACCCTCGTTCTTGAGACTGACGTGAGATTATAGATACATGGTTGTACATTTTATCTGACAGGGAGTGGCATAATGCTTGTTGCCGGGTGTGGATAATATTGTATAAATATGTACATTGTACAGAAAATGATAACTCCCCGGGCTTGCATACATGCCCCCACTTTAGTCCCATGGGCTCTGCTCTTAGGGCAACATAATGTTCCAGTGCACTATCCATCCCCCTTTGTCAGCATGATGCATGAATGCAGCAGTGATGAGTATCAAACTGATGCTGCAATCATGCATCAGACTACCAAAGGGTTAGCATGATGCACCAACAGCTCCAGCGAGTAACTCGCCAGTGGTGCCTTGGTGCAGCTTGATGACAATTGGATATGATGCCCTCAGGCAGGATGCTGTTCTTAAAGGGTTAATGCTATCATTAGACCCTCACCCCTTGGTTGTCATGGTTACAGAGACATAGCTTTGGACCTGTATGTATATGTATACACATATGTACATATATGTATACTTATGTGCACTTTGATGAAGTGCACAGTTCTTGATAAGGGGTCTTGGAGAAATGTCTCACAGATCAGAAAAAAAAAATAATATAATAATATAAGGGGGCAATACAAAAAGGGGAACAGAGATGTGACTGTCATGTGGACTTGTGGAGGAACATTTAACTCTTTGAGGGGAACCACTTTGGTCCTTTGTTTTTTTTAGTAAGCATTGAAATCAACACAGACTAAAATCATGAGCATATGAGAAAGCATTAGGAGTTCTGTAAAGATTATAATGCATGGTCATGAAATTTTTCAACATTAAACAAACAATGCAGCAGTGACACCGTTCCCTATCCATTTAATGTATTAAGATGAATTGTGCTGTTCTCCTATAACAGTATAACTGTGATATTTGGTACTGACAAAAAAAAAAGAGCAAAATGCACAGGATTACTTTATGTAGTTTTAACATGGTTGTCCCCCTAACATCCGATCATTGCATTTTGTATATCTTTGTCATATCGACACGCAACCGAGAAGAGAACTTGTATATTTTATGTACTTTACATCGTTATCAACAGTTCATGAAAAACATGTACACTTGTGTATATACTTTGGAATTGTAAATAAATATTTTATATGAAAATTGTAAGTTGTGTCTGTGTTTTTGGTATTTTATTGCCATCCTATATAATTCCACACAAAGATAGCACTACGAGACAGCTACATCTGGGAATGTGGGGTGATCTGCTGAAGTACTCCAATCCTGATAGTAATACATGTATTCATACATACAAACGGGCCCATACAAACTCCTCATTATTTTCTCAGATCTGCCAGTCAATATTGCGATTTGTCCAGATCCAAATAGGGAAATAGTACACCTTCAAGATAAAATCTGTTGAATCGAAAAGTGGTGCAAAGTATTAATAGCAGGCAGTTCCTAAAAATAATACATTAATACTATAATGCTTATAAGGCACAGATTATACAGGGGTATAGCCCCCAAGGGTACCTTATGAAATCAGCCAAAGTGTAACCTATACCCCCCCCCAATGCACCTTAGAGGTCTTGTATCAACTCAGGATGCGCCTTATACACGGAGTGCGCTCATTAATATACGGGACTAAGCCATTGCTAGTACCAAATAAATTACCTAGGTGGCCCATGTAGTCGGGGGCTAGATTAGCAGTTGGCCTCTTTGTACAGTTTACATTGGTTGGTCCCTCCTAATAGCCTATATGAAGCTATATTTTATAGGCACTTACCATTTTTACAAAACTTTATTCTTTGGATTTTATCTATTGAGCAATAAAAAGAAGTGGATTTGCCTTTTAAATGAAGTCTTTATGTCAATTTAAAGGGGAATTATGACTGGTTAAAAATGCCAAATCAAACCCATAATTCTGCCATAGTTGAATGCAGTAAATGTTATTCACTTATATCACTATTTTTAATGATTTTCTGTTTTGAGAGGCTAGAATATGCCTAATGTTATGGATATTGATGGATATTATTCCTGTATAATAATTCAAAATGGTTCATTTAGACGCGATTTTCCCCCCATTTTAGCGGTCAACGGGAATCGCGGCAGAATTGTGGGGTCCTTTCTGAGAGTTTGAATAGTCATAATTTCCCTTTAAATTGACATAAAAACGTCATTCAAAAAGCAAATCTCTTTCTTTTTACCATACCTACCCATTGCAAAACAGATATAATATATAGGATATAGTATTGGAAAACAGGGAACTCCCTAACATTGGGAAGCTGGATTGAATCTCTGAGTGAACCACACATCACAATTTTGGGGTTGTCTGTCAAACACCCGGGGGCCCTTTAGAAAGAATAAATCTAAACATTTTCAAGACCATTTTTAACCAGAGAATGTATGCAAACCATTCTTTTTTATGTGCTATGTCATCTTCATATCATAAAATGGTTTTAAAATTTTGGTTCAACTTAAGTGTGGAGAATGGTTTTCTTCTCTGTACGTGATCTTAAATTAAAAATATACATCCAATAGGTCTCTTCAAGCCCTTTAAAATGGTACCTTGGTTGTACTGATACTCCTATGAATAGCTTTAAAATCAATTTGGAAAGACAAGTGAGGTTACAGCTGTGGCTGATCAACTTTCACACCTGCACTTGCAGACCCCCACACAGCAGATAGGTCAGTGCCTAAATTATAAAAACCTATAACTTTGGATAGCAAATACTTTAAACTTAAACAATATAAGCTTTATATAGACTTAGTACTTGAAATACAAGAGAAATTAAACTTTAAAAGTTTTCTAAGAGGGAACAAGTAATTCGGGCTGAGAAATACGAAGCCATTGTCTCCCTATCAGGCTAATCCCCTCCATTCACACCTAAAACAATGGACAGGTACTTAAGGTGATTAAGATAGAGGCAGGGGCAGCTTATCAGTCTTATCAATCCCCATTGTTTTCTGTGGGTGGAGGGGAAGATAAGAGATTACCCACAATCCTCTGCCAGATCCAAGATGGTCGTCGGGGGGGGGGCAGTTACATAACTGATTTCAAGATGGCCACCTCCATACAGGAATGGCTCTTCCCTATAGGGCTCAGTACTGAGGTCCAGTGGGTCCGCCATTGCTTGATCTTAGACTTGGCAAGACACCACTGATAACAGCCCGGATGATGGGTACAAGCTGTTGCATAATGTACCCAAAACATTCTGCAGTGAATGTGGGGAGCTATCTCATTGGTTAATAATGTATCCCGGGTCAGCCCTATTCCGAGTTAGCAGGTCGCCCCATGGGCACCGCCATTACTGCAGCTTGTTACCAGCGAGTTCTACTGAATCGTTGGGATCATCCCATTGGCTAATAAATAATCATGCTAAGTCCGTATACACCAGGAACTAATGTAATAAATAGACTGTAAAATGGGAGAAGTGATGTGCACAACACGTCCCTACTACCATTTATATTCAATTGTTCAACTTGAGAAGGCCGTATAAGTGAGTAGTGCTACTCCTTTGATTAAATTGCCCTCTGGGGCTACACTTTAGTCGATATAATTGCAATGTCTTTGATAAACTATGGTTAATATGAATCTACTGTAGTGAAAATAGTGGGCTCAGTATTTTGCCAACATAGAGGGCCCTGGTGTTTGGAAATAAGCCAGGAAAAATACTATTCAATTCGAGAAATATTATACTTATCAGTAATAACATAATTATAAGGTCTATGTTCTCTGCTTAATCTATGTTAACTAGACATACTTAAAATGTTTAGATAGTATCTCTAGGGTATACCATATATTATGGTGTGTTAATATGGCGGAGTTGGATTGAGGAACGTTCAACAGTTATGTCACTGCTTAGGGGGTGGGGTGGGGGGTCTTTGGGTTCCTTTATTATAAAGGAACCCAAAGACCCCCCATACAAAAACAGTGACAAGGGGGTGGGTGGGTCCGAAAAAAATGCCTAAAAAACAGTGACATAGTTGTTGAACGTTCCCTTAAAGATCCTGTGGTTGAAGGTTCATTTGCAATATTTTGGCATAATCTTTGTAAATTGTTGATATTATCGTTGCAAATGCCCAGGTACTGAAATAACATGACTCAATGACCCTAATCTAATCAGCACTATCCTATTTTAGAAACAGTAGGTATGTCGCTGTATTCATGTCTGGCTGGAGGGGTATGATTCTATGAATAGCCTGTATAGAACTGAAATATGCAAAGGCGTCATCCCAGTCAACTAGAGCACTGAAGCACATGATCTAATGTTTGTAAACACCAAATTCTGTAATACACTTTAGGTTACCCTGTTAGTGAAATGTGAAAGGCCGTCTAGCATCATTTGCAACAATTATCTAAACCCATGTCCTCTGTGTACCGACAGTGAAAATAGCCCTCATGATTTATATACAGGCGACGCAACAAATTTGGCTCAACATCAAGAATGAGGCGATCTGTGGATAAAAGAGGAGGGGAAAAACCTCAGAAAATAAAACAGGCAATACTATACACAGAAAACCCTGACCACAGGCATAGGTCAGTCGTATCTGAAAGCTCCCCAGCCGGGAGGGTGATACAGGCAGAGGAAGTGGGGCCCTAAACCTCTGGGTACAAGAGAATGAGAAAGAAATTTCTCAAAGTAACAATATCATTGAAAAGTTAGAAGAAAAATTTACAGAAAATCTAAAACAAATCATAATTTTCTAAAATTAAGGAAATGTAGAAAATACTCAGCTTATTTAGTAATAGAAATTACCTCTTTAAGATAAATAGAGAGATTTGTAAACCAGGGGTCAGAAGTAGGAGGCCTCAATTGGACCCTTATCTTATCTCTGAACTTCGATCTTCTCAAAACTTCTCCCAACTGACCACTAGTTAACTGGACCAATGAAAAAGTCATCACTGCATATTACTTAAGGTCATCATTTATCACTGATGAATTAAAGTAATCATTTTGAGTACATAATTTCTGCCACCAAGGGGTCCTACTATACAATGATATGACATGTTATATATACTTCAGGACATGTACTGATTTGTAGCTTAATTATTATCACCCAGGAACACATCAGTAGACACCTGTAGAGCTGGGGGTATTGTGTAATATCTCATTTTGAGAAAGATCTCTTGTAAAAGTAGATAGATAGTTAGATAGATACATTCAGAACATCGACACCTCTTCTATGACAAAATTAGGCATACAGAGAAGTATGAGGATTGACATCTACTGGTGAA
The DNA here is from genome assembly GCA_949317995.1 of Acholoe squamosa. Taxonomy (NCBI): domain Eukaryota; kingdom Metazoa; phylum Annelida; class Polychaeta; order Phyllodocida; family Polynoidae; genus Acholoe; species Acholoe squamosa. Next base: position 26,056,717 of record OX439035.1, on the reverse strand, counting down.
ATAAATACTGCATGATGTCACATATAAAGCCTACTTTAAGGCCAAATCCCACAGCACGAAAATGGCCAGAAAACCCTTCTGATTTAGGAATTAGAACTCCTTAGCCGATATTGGAGGGGTCAATATCGTCTAAGGGTGGGCTATATCAGCTAAGGAACCTTGCCAATGTGCTGTGTCAATGGTAGTTGAACATATCAAAAGTTTTTGATATTTTCCTCAGAACAGGTGAGAAATCTCTGTGATGGACTGAAAATCCTTGTGATTTGCAGGGAAGCAATGGTTTCTAATAAATAACAAGGGGTCTATCATTTACAAATCACAATCCAAGTTCCACACACTGTACTTATATATGAAGGTTCCACTTGTGATTTATGCATGTAAAGCTACTATATAGTATCTGTACCACACAGTCTATCTATAAATCAAAACACTATAAGAATTAAGTTAGATACAACTGTGATTTGAACATCAAATACTCTATTGCTGTAAATTGGAATGGGCACCAGTCTATAGATTAATGGAATTCACAGAGAATATAGGCTAACAGTGGGATTTGGGTCAGGAAGAGCTGTAAGGGCAAGGCCTGTGATTTACAATAACAGCCAGTGTTCAGGTCTGTTGACATCTTTAATCACAGGGATTTTGGATCCATTTTTCGCGCTGTGGGATTTGACATTTAGACGGGTAGACAAACTCCAAATCAGGCCTTAATACTGGCTGATGGGCTGGGGATGGGGTAATTCCAAAAGTTTTTTTTCTGTAACAGACACTATGAAATCACAAATTGCAGAGTATTCACACTGACTACATGTAGTCATCACAAATGCTCATATCAGTAGTGATGACTTTAGGTAATCACTACTGATTACCCAATTGATGAAAGAGTACTCTCCCCAGTCTGTATCAATTTGAGCACCCTAAAGTGATCAGTATTGATCAGTTTCTGTGGATATAGGTTTTCAGTGTATATTATGTACAATTTTACAGTTGTGTTGACTATAAACACCGACCAGACTGAGCTATGGGTGCTATATATAAGTAGGTAGTGCATACATATTTTAAGTAAGCTTTCCACAACACATTGAGGCAGTTGTCATGGTAGGGGTTGAGTGTGTTGACCCCTGACCTGAGAGGGACACACAGACCCCTGACCTGTCATGCGACTGACATTCCCTGCAGGCGTCCAACAAGACAAGGCTGTTTTCTACCCCAGGTCCACACCAACCTACATCCCAAAGATGAACTAAACTGCCTGGAGGCTGTCCATACAGCGTGCCCTGGAGGGAAACATGTGTGGTGTACAACAGGAGGACAGAGGGTACATCAAAAGTGTGATGATGGTGTGGTATGTGTGGGTAGGGTGTTGGTGCTGCTCAAGTGAACCACAAGATAGTAAGTGAACCACCAGTCATTAGTACATGTTTCCTCCAGTTGGAAGATTTCTTTTCCCTGGGTTCTGCTGAACTAGAGCAGGTTACATGTACATGTACTACAAATTTGTCTAGTGTTTTTAAGTTTTATCTAGTAAATTCAGGTGTTTATTTTTTTAATGCAATCAAGACACCCTATGTCAATAAGAGAGGAAGTAGTACGTGATGTAAAACGTGTAGTGTAATATTTCGGAAATTCCCAATGAAATAAGAAAAAAATCAATAAAACCAACAGTTTTCCACCTTAGATACGCCCAAGACACCTTTCATAAGTTTTTAGACTGGACTCCACTTTTACATAGAGGTTATGTTTATCTTTATGCTTGATTCACCTGGTCTCATATAGCAAACCAGGGAGTGAGAGACCTTTTACTAAGAAGTTGTTTGAGCGCGACGCCTGTCCTAGTTTGTCAGCAACCAACAGTCACCTGTCCTGCTCCCAGACTTTTCACAAAACAAGCTACCTCACCCTCTCACCCCTAAAACTCCCCACCCACCTACCCACCCCTAACCTCCTCACCTTGTGGCTGAGGGTGGAGGGCTGCAGCATGAACTCTACACTCTGTCTACATCTAACGATACTTATTACATTATAGGGTAGACCATTTCTGATTTCAATCCTTTAATCTTATTCTAATTGCATTGTGTAGTCATGGCAAACTGAAGAGGCCCTACTTGACATGGTCAAAATTCTAAATACAATGTATTCAGTACACAAGGACAGGGGTACACACTGGACAAGGAGTCAGCCCACCTAGGAGCGAGGTAGCACTTTCCTTTGAAGGGGGTATGCGACTGGACCTCTACCTCTGACAACCCTTACACTTGATGAGAGTGATTTCAGTCAAAAACCAGACCCTATCTGAGAGGGGTTTTGGCTCGGGGTTTTGGCCAAAAAGTACACTTGCCAGTCACACAGCCCTGCCTACATCATACAGTGAGTGGTACCCCCCCCCCCCCACAACCTTGTCCGATAACTCTCTATGGGACCAAAATAGTGCTCGTATCCACTTATGTTATAGCAAATGCTGAGGACAATATTCCTATCAAAACCCACATATGTAAGGACACCCCAAATATAACTCCCTACCCATGATTTAACAGCCTCTTCTTATAGAATCCAACTATATATTCATATATTCTCAACATATTCACAGTTGCAGCTTATTTGAATGGATTTGGAATTTTTGCCGTGAGGTAAATGACATTCGGTTTAAACAGAGTATAGACACGACGGTATTTGCTCCATCCTTGGTCGCACTGGTGAAATGCGGATGTCTCGTGAGGCCCCTGCAGCTGTCCCAGTAGGGCTATCGGAGGGAACGTCCCCTCCATATATTCCCCTCCTGAGGTGTTGTTCACATTATCCACTCTGTTATCTATAATGATATAGCTGGTATCAGGCAATGATCAGGATTCTGTGTTGTTATTCACGAACATGGCGATTTTGACAATGTTAGTGTCTTTGGTTTTATTAATTTTGCTATTGTTGTTATCATGACAATCAGACCTAATCATCATATGATTATTTTCAAATACAACCTGCACCGCATATATTTAATGATCAAGAAATCTAGCCTGTAAGTGTGTACTCGACATCACCACAACAGTTTCTAATAAACATTGCCTGGTCGTATAAGTGCAGTCACCTAAGGTCATAGTATAACATAGACAATAACCAGACCAGTAGGTTACTTCCTATTAGCAATTTATGGGACATTAAACTAATTTGACATCTATATCACTCGCTGGAAATCCATGGATTGTTGAATTGTCCCATTATTAACATTCTGGCATGCATTACCCCGTCATCATGTCAGATCTTTAACATCTATTAATTTAATCATCAAACCTCACTCTCTTTTATGTTGGCCCTATGACTATGTTAGGGGGAGGGTGAAACCTGTGCATTAAAATACAGTATTCTTACAATATCATAGATGATTCCACATATATATATATATATATATATATATATATATATATATATATATATATATATATATATATATATAATTTCAATTTATATAATGTTACATCATTATAATGAATCCACGCACATATATCCCAATAACTATGCATATATGTATAGCCTTGGTTGTTGATCTTGATACAAAAGATGAACACACATGCATGTCAGGGGCGTAGGAAAAGGGGGGGGGCAGGTCCTTGCCTAAAGTTTATAATAAATTTGAAAAGATGCTAAACCTTTTGCATCTTAAATTAGATAAATATGGTGATGGGATAGGGAAAATGGGGGGCTGAGCCTAGATTCAGATCCAAACTTGACCAAAAATTACAAATTCTCCATATATATGTATAAATGAGCCAACAGTCCAAGGTGGACGCGATGGGGCTCTCGCTGAGCCCCCGCAATGAAGATTTGCTTCCTACACCTCTGCATGTGCCTAACAACTTGTCATGCACTGGCTTCATTTTCCAAAATAAAGCCAGTGTATGACAAGTTACCAAGCACATGATGACAGCGGGCATTGTGAGGCCCTTAACTCTCAAAAAGTCTCAGCCCTTAAATATTTGTGAGATAGGGGCCTTTGCCAGCGAAGGGGTCCCGACGTCTCAACATTTTCTTTTTAAAATAAGGGGCCACGCCCAAACTTCCCCTTTTTGGTGATATAGGGGCTTATGGGGCTCAATTGTGGGAAAGGAATATACCCAAGCCCCTACGTAAATGATGTAGTTTCTTCTTGTAACCTGTTCCTTGTTAATAATTCACCTGACTCTATGTCATGTTTTATACAGTCTATACGTTCCATTTGCATTGCCTATATGTAATGCTATGAAATTATCCACCTGATCTATATTGTAACGTAATGTCACTTGGTCTCAAGTGACATTACGTCTCACAGTATCCCTATGTCACAAAACCACTTTATCTACAATCGATATATCCTTCAATCACTGAGGTATTTTCATCTTATATTTAATTTCCAAACATGTCCGCTACAATAAGTGTACAGACCAAAGAAGAGCCTGCGATAAAGAGCTATAGTATTCTTCATCCTGGGTGGAAATGGTTGCTGCCTGTTATTGTAAGGACTGTCAAAGAAGTAATCTAACATTAACAAAGCAGAGGAAAAGTAAATCATGTGCATGAATGCTATTGACCTGTCTTTCAATCTAGAAACTTTTGAAATGTCAACATTTTCCTGAATTATTGAACAAGAACTGAAAAGGCATTACACCTCAGTGAATTTAATTTCACAAATGCCATTTTGTTTTGTTGTAGCTGAAGTGCTGTGTAAAATGTCTATGAATTAATTGATGGGGAGCATTGCTTATCTCTGAGAGCCACAACAGAAAGCCACTGTCCGGATGAAAATATTGTCAACTATTGTTCTTAGATAATCTGTTTGTAGACGTTAGCACTTTTATTTTCAACTCATATTTTGATATTTTCTCAATTAGGTCAGTTCCGTTGATGATTATTATCTGTAGACTTGCACACTCCTTTGTACACAATATCACAATATTTACCAATGGTCCTGGTATAGAATACCACTATTGTAGGCAGAAATCCCCACTGGGGAGCAGACCACGTCTATTTGGACCGGCTGCTGTCACCTTTGCAGAGGTTCAGGTTGTGCGTGGGTTGGCTCTATGACTCATAGTCCACTCAGCCCCGTCGTATTTATTTTTCTTCTTCTTTTTGGCCTTTTTTTATCCATCAGCACTGAGGTTTTTTTTCTG